>JBAJHW010000002.1:129935757-131367007 GCA_037013535.1 Intellagama lesueurii
CAATAAGTGGAGCTTTTCCACATGGTTCAAGGTCTTGTTTCTTCTGGGCAAAAGCAAACGTTACAACCAAATGCAGATAAGTGTAAGAAATTAGCAGCCCATTTTAGATTTAATGTTGATAGCATCCATCAGGACCTGTACTCCTTGTTGGGCTCAGTAGATCTGGTGATGTCCAAAGCTTTGTATAGTCAGGTTATATTGGATGTGGCCTGAGGATGTAGACAAGGCACTTGCATGCTGCAAACTGACATTGACTCCCGATAAGATGGAGGCCTTACTGTTGGGAGGTCCCCCTGACTGGTTAGAGGATGATTTACCTGACTAACTCCCCCCCGGAAGGATTAGGTCTGTAGCCTGTGTGTACTCCTATACTCAGCTCTTACTATGGAGGCACAAACATCTGTTGTGGTCAAGACTGCCTTCAGGCGATTGCCCAGGTGCACCCCTATCTGGAGAGAAAATGCCTAGAAACACTGGCCTATGCTTTAGTAATCTCCAGAAAGACTACTGCAATTCTCTCCATGTAGGACTGCCCCTGATCAAATATCTTCAGTTCTGGCATGTCTCCACTGGCTTCATTTCTGTGCTCAGTTCAAGGTGCTGATTTACACCTATAAAGCCCTAAGTGGTTTAGGGCCTTGATACCTGCTGGAACATCTCTCCTACAGAATAGCTACCCATCCAACTTGCTCCTTGCACTTTTTACTGTTAAAAACTGTAACACTGAAGGAGGCCAAGAAAGACATCAGTAGAAACTGAACAATTTCTCTTGTGGCCCCTCATTTATGGAATAAATTATCACTTGAAGTTCACCAGCCTCCCACCCGCCCAGTTTTTTTAGACTCTTAAAAACAGAACTATTTAAAGCTGCCTTTTATTAATGCCCTCCTTTTGATGATTGTGTTTTAAATCTGGTTTATATTGGCAAGCTATGTTGCATTTTCATTGTTTTTAATTTATTGTATTATTTGTATTCATGTGTAGGCTGTTAACCGCCCAGAGAGTGCACATTGTACAAATAAATAATCAACTCCATTTCAGCATATGCCAGTCTTGGGTTGGTTTCATGTGCAAAAAGAATCAACCAAGCTGACTCGTGACCTGGCCCCCATTCTTGCTCTAGGCACATCATGGTTATTTCCCACTGATCAGGGTTTTTCACAGCATCCCACAAACTGGCAGTCATGGATGACATGGCCTGGCCATGTCACAAGCAAGCCTGTCCTCCTCCCCCATAACCTTGACTTAACTGTGCTTTTATGGGTTACATGGAAACAGAGGAAAGGCTAGACCCATATTTGATTGTCAAGGGAGCTTTTGCATGTCATCGTCTTTGCCAAGGAACCCCAGGATACCTGACCCACAACCTCATGTGTTGTAGAGGATTTCGTGATATATTCAAAGTGTATACTCACTCAGGGAAATCAATCAGATCAGTTTGGCTTCAACATTCCCCTGTAACTGGGAATGTGCCCTAAAACATACCTAATAACTTTAAATGACTACAAATTGCATGTATAGATTATGACTAGCGAGCTGTGTTTCATGGAACCTCGTCAGCCATTACTGCTCTCACTGCAGACACAAAGTTCCAGGTTTCTAAGAATAGCCTTTGAAAACCATTAGCATATAAAATTCTTTCAAGCAATAATGCTTTTCTTCTATTGCATCCGCAATTTGTAGTTTCTCTCATCAATTATTTATTAGGGAAAAAACAAACAAACACCAGAGTAATAATTCAGCCATTTTTAATGAATATTTGTTTCAAAATAGAAAAATTAAGGCACATCTTGAATTCTTTTTCAGAAAACATTATGACATTTAAGTGATGACATTTTGTTACTCCCTTCACAAGAATTCTTGCATAGGTGACAAAGAAATATGGCAGAAGCAAATAAACAAGTTATAAAATGGCAATTTACAAACATTACCCATATTAATAATGGAAAAGAGCAAAGCATTTTTGATTCAAAAGGTTTGCGATCATATCAAAACTGTTTTTCTTCCCAACAGGAATAATATTTTATCTTAACTTGACTGTCCATTCTGCATTAGAAAACTTAGTAATTCCAAAGGCTAACATGTTACAATTGTTACCACTGTCTTCTATGCATAAATGTTATACTTGAGATATCTGATCAATTTTTAGATTCATCAGATTATTTAATATCATACCTCATGAATAAAACTCACTGAATTCAGTGGGGCTTATATATGTTTGAGCTTTCTGTTGAGTTCAATAAACATTCTGCAAATTTCATATCCACAAAATATTATTGGATTTAAACTGATTTAACCCAATGGAAGTGAATTCAAGTCTTTCTGATCAGTTGGGTGTAGTTTAAAAAAATTGACAATGTATCAAGCAGTCAGAAAAGAATCTGGAAATTATTTCTGTGCTTGTAAAGCAAAATAGTGATTTGTGCACTGTGCTACTACCAACCGATGATACATGCATGTAATTTAGACTTGGGTTTCATCAGCCAAGTAGGGAATAAAGCATCTTTTTGTTGTAAGCATCTAATCAAAGGCAATCCATAAACTGATTTGATATGTGTGAGTGATTTTTCTGGGATGCTCCCTGATAAGGTATGGGAAAGAAGAATCTACATTCAGCATCTTCACATATACATGGCTGAACATGTGTAGAATGTGAAATTCAATCAACCTCACCCCCTCCTCACAGATACTGCTTCTCTAAACAATGAACCATGGTGATGATCAAGTACTCCTTATGTGTAGCAGTGTACTATCTGCAACTGCTAGATGGGAATCAAAGCCTAGTTTAGAATCTTAAGTAACCCGTAAAAAAATCCACCAACATTCCTGAAAACCGGCATTTTGAAGTGGTAATTCTTTGAAAATAGAGACCAAATTTACAAGATTCATTGATAAATGTTTCTAAGCAGTAATGAAAACAAAAGTCTGATATCAATCTCTAGAGAATGCTTTGAATGTTTAAGGTAATGTTGTCTGTGTCACAGTGATATTTAAATATGTCATTAAAACTTAATATTCAGATATTAATGCTTTTGCTCATCTAAAAGTGCTTAGCTTAAATTTCTTAGATGACATCATTTTTTTCATTTATTCCCAGATGAGATATAATTTATAATTCTAATTCATAGAAAATGGATACATTCTGAATTAATCTCTCCTCATTAGGCATATTTTCAGGAAGTACTTCCTGTTACATGTACTCCCATGTTATTTTATAGGGTAGTGGGTGCTACGCCCAATTGTTAATGAGAGCATGTGATTTAATACATGTTTTCCCGTGTCAAGCAATCTTTTCCTTGTCACTTGTCCTTCAATCAATATTTTCCTCAACGCTTCAGTTCTTCAGTTACCTTTCTGTGGATTCTGTTTTTTGGCACCAGGACGGACAAGCCTTGTTCTTCTTCGTGGTGATCCTGTTGAGCCCCCCGCAAAAAAGCATGGGTATTATATATCATTTTATAGATCTATTTATTTAAACATTTTCATTTACCCTTCATCTAAATGGGTATCAAATGCACCAAAACCAACAGAACTCCATCATTGTCACTATTGTCTTTGTTGTCATCGTTGTCAAAGAATGGATAAGCTTTGGGAGATTCTTCCCTCACATTCAAAAAGCTGGCATGCACATCAGCGAAAACACAGGCTGCCCTTCCATCAAAATCTAATTAAGATGGAGAATCAGTGCCTTCCCAAGCTCTGATTAACACCACCAGTGTTTGTAAATAAGTTTGTATATGAAAAAAGTCTTAGCCCGATTTGAATTGGAGTATGCTTACTATTTTCAGTTAAGCATAACACATTCAGAATCCTACCTTGTGTCCTTCTTGATGTCTGTATTTTTCTTACTGGTGTTTCTATAAATAAAGAAATAAGGAAATAAATAAATAAATAAAGAGAGAGAGAGAAAGAAAGAAAGAAAGAAAGGTTGCAATCATACTTCATTCATTAAAGCACTTGATAAAGAGGGAAACTGTGTCTTCAAAATACAATTTTAATAGATTTAATTTGGTTTTAAATATGTTGATTTTGATAAGAAGTAAAGAATGGCGCAGCCCAGTTGTGGAAATCTACTGTGTCAATCAGAAGTGCTTTTGTATAGGATTAGTCTGATAAGCTGCATTCCTATCTCTTGAAATCTGTTTTGATTTATAAAATCAAGAAACAGAAATACAAACATACACACTTTTGGATCATGGCACATGTTTGACAGTTCTATGAATCCTGGACACACTTCTAGACTGTTGTCAAGGATAGCAGTTAAAACGTTATAAATGAAAATGCAGTGAAAGCACCTGCAATGAACATGTAACTGCTCAAAACCAAACCAACCAACGTACTGTTTCACATATTTCTCAAAACAAAACAAAAGAAAACAAAAAACACTCTGGATACCAGCTCTAATGATTCTGCAACACTTATATATTTGAATAAGTATTTTATATATGTGCAATGAGATCTATAATGCTGAAGTTATGAAGTAAATATAGTAAAAATGAAACCCGTTAAAATGTAATTTATTATTTTCCTGTAGCTGTAACATATGCCTTGAAGAATTTTTTTTCCAGGTTACCTATATGGAACAAAAGCAATTCAATTAAATTTCCCCCCAGACCTATTTAAAGCTCTGTTCCCTCCACCCCTGACAAACCCGTGTTGACCAGAAAGGCTGGAAGAGAGGGTGTAGCTGCATTTGGCTGAACACATCGACAGCCTTCCAAGGAACTGGCAGCCTTGACTAGTCACCGTTCCCCGTCATCCAGGGGACTGTCACCACATTTGGACCAATGCAATTAGAGGCTCCTTTGAGAGCCTTCCATTCTACTCTGGAGGGTTGGGGGGGGGGGGAGTTGCCTGTCCCGCCTCCTCCACTCTCAGAGTTTGGCAGTACTTCAATAAGGTCACATTCTAACGAAGAGAAACACTGGTAAGGGATCCACAGTCCATGCTCTAGGCAAACAAACAAGAAGGGATGAAATAACAACCTTCTCCTCATACTTTTTCATTGGGCTTGTATCTGTAACTAAAACTGAGAAATATACTGATCATGACTTCAACTATGAAATCCTTATTGCAGTAACGACTACAGAAATAAGCAACTTCCTTCTGAGGAACGGAACACAGAGATATGCCAAGCTACACAGCAAGTGCATAGGATCCACACCTTCGGATTTTCCCTGGCTCTGGCCCTGATCGATTGTCATGCACGTAATTAGACCGCTTCATGGACAACACATGTTGGATATGAGGCTGGTTCCATGTTACTGCATAACTAACCTTCCAGATGAATTTTCTTTATTTCTGTCTCGATAATCTGTGGCTGTCTTTCAATTACTTTTGTTACCTTGGTGAACTCGGATCCAGCTACGATAAGTATTAAAAACAATCATCAGTTAAGGCATGGATGCTTGATGACAGGATGCTTTTTGAAAGGAAAGTGATTGAGAAGATTTAAAATGTCTCATCCTAGAGGAGTGTGGATGGACGCAGCTGCACTCTGCATCTTCCTGTGTCTTATGGCAGGACGTTAAGTGCCGCCAATACCTGGGAGGCATCAGAGACTCTTCAAAGAGCATGCAGTTTTGTGGATTTACACTGCAGCCATCTGACAGCACATTTCAGAACTCACAAAGAGCTTCCTGTACTGCTTAGGGAAAGTAGAAGGATGGTCTTCCATTGGTTTTAGACTGAAACAGGGAAATCTGGATGCTGTTCTAAAAACATTTGTGTGCCAATACTATCATTACCGCAACATCTAAATCATATCTTGGAGTATTTGCTACTGTCAGGTATCAAAATGCAGGTCTCACACAGGGAATGGACTTTAAGGGAAAAACAGGTGAGGAAATAAAGCAACAACAAAAGCAAATGTAACTTCTCAAGTGACTCAGCGACCAAAAGACAATGTTTCTAGCAAGTACTGCACAAAAGCAAGAGTAAGAAAAAAAGAATTAAGTGGAGCAGATAACAGCCTTCTACTGCATTGAGGGATATTTGGCAGTGACTCCAATTACTGTGGCTGGCACATGGCTAGGGATAGAAGTGGTATTGTGTTAATTAATAGCAATTCACCATGCAGTTTATGGCACTGTGCTTAACACCAGCACAACTGACCAACAATTCTGGTCACTAGTTGACTGGATGAAGCTACTTTATTGACCCTGGACCATCCACCCCACTTTTATTCTCACTCTAGAGGATCATCCAGGTCTTAGATGGGGCCCCAGATATCCACAATGCTTTTCAATAATGAGGTTCACAGGAGAAGCATGTATTCTACCAAAAAGGGAACTGAGGGTGACATGGGCTGTGTGGCCCCTCAAAGCCCCCAAGTGGCATCTGAAACACCTTTATTCATTTCTCAGGTGCCGCTGTGAACCCACTGTCTGTTGAATCCACTTTTCCTTTCCAGCTGTCTACTGAAATAGATGTTCTTCGTTACATTTTTCTATACAATGATGACTCTTCTTTTTAAAATAAAATAAAATAGCACTTATTCCCACATCTTTCCTGCCCTCGCTAGCATGCATGAGAGCTCCCTATTAACTACCACACTTACTGTTTTATCAAATTAGGAGGGAATGGGCTCTGTTCTCTCTGGGTTCCCATTGTTCTCCTGCCGGGAAGGCCACTGAATTCTCCCTGAGAAGGATTCTGGTCCAATGAAAAGCTAGTTGTCTGCAATCTACTTCCCTCTCTTCCAAATTTGGCGCACGGTTAATTGTAACAGAAGTTTAAGTGATTTGGATTAACTTCAGCAGCACTAAGATTAAAGCATGTAGCTCGGGGTTTAGGAGTCAGGGTGCTTCAGCAGATTTTGCCAAAATACTTTAATTCTTTTTTTCTTCACTCTTTATGAATGCCATGTCATTTTAATCTATGCAACAAGCAACATTCCAGACTGGTAAATAAAGCTTCATTTCATGGGCATTCCATGTTTAAAACATTACATTCTCTTTTTTCTTTTTCTGGTTATTTTTTGTTGAAGAGCAAACTGTTAAGATGCAGAACAACATTCTGGACAATACAGTGCACCCATTTCTACAAAATTTTGTTTTATCATGCACAGATACTATTGGCCAGCAAAACTGTCAACCTCATGTGATGATGTCTTTCTCCTACAAGAATGAAAGGTTGGCACTGGGCACAAAGTAGTTTACACTGGTCTAATTACAGTGGCAATCTAGGAGAGGCAATTTTAACAGATAATATAGTAAAGAAAGCATTTCTGCAGTTTCTTAAAAGTGAAGGTTTGTCATATCTCCAAAGTGGCCGCTTTTGTAGTAGTAAATATGTTTCTCCTCATTTACTAACTGAAATGAATTTGCATCAACTTGCTTGGTATAATTATGAGTGCGCTGTATTGTAGCCTTGAAAGTAATTGTAATTTTGAAAGTTCACCAGTGCATAAAACCTGCATAAAATTAAGGATGCTAAACATGCTTTTTGTTAACTTACGAGCAATGAATATTCACACTTTATGAATATCAGAAAAGATTTGGACTTTCTTTATACTTAATACTTTGTAATTGTTGTTTTTTATTTGAAATACATATTAAAATATCCATATTAAAAATAAAATGTTCATTGCTCATTTCAAACTGTTTAAAGACTGAGTATACCCATACAAACTTATTTTATTTCAATGTAATTACATGGAGGTAAGTAGAATGCCTAAAGGTCAACATTTCAAACACAATTCTTTGCTTTTGGTACACACACACACACATACATACATATAATATATATTTAATTGGATCAGTCTTTAAAAAGTTGAAGAGACTTCCAGGCAGTTCTCAGGCCCCATTGCAATGAGGTTAGTTGTCTTGCACTCACTAACCTCCCTGGAGAAGTCTTTTGATTTCTTCATCTTCAAGTAAATGACCATCACCTTCAATGAATTTGGTCACCTTGGTAACCTCTGCTAGGACACATATTTATTGCATGACATCGACTTACATGGAACATTGAGAAATTGTAACTGCTGCACATTTAACAAGCAGAATTTCTAATTGCATAAGCCATCTTTTCAAGTAATAAGCACCACACCAAACATCTGGTAGCTTTCATTAAAAGAAATCAAAGGTTGTGTTGTGTTCCTGGTGTACAATATATATTGTTTGTTTTACTTGAACAAGAATTATAGTATCAGTGAGGTACATGTTGAGTTGAAGCCAGATCCCCTGTTGTTTAATTGCAGCAGATTTTGAATATGCCTTCCAGCAGAGTAAGTTTATCAATTATGAATGTTGGCAATTCCTGATGAATATTATTAATGTCAGAAAGTGATAAAGATTTCCTCACATTTCAGGGATATCCAAATGAACACTAGCAGTCATATTTAGGTGGCTGTCAACATTCACAAGTGTGTCTCTGGGTTTTCAGATATTCACAAAATTTACCTGAGTGCCAATATTCATACAGCAGTGTTTCTGCAAACCACATTGCAGACATTTATTGTAATAGAGACATATTAACTGTACCTCCTGAAAAACAGTGCTTGGAAATGTGAACCCTGTTAAATCTTGTGCATACTGTTACCATGATCAAATGCTCAGATCTAAACTCTTCCAGACTCTGCAGTACGCAATCTAATATTCTGTTGCATACGTAATAGTCATTTTACATGAGAAACAGCTTACTGCGGCCACAAAAATAATGAGCAAGACTCAATGCAGTCCATAATTTCTCTTTGATGAATTGAATACTAACCTTCTTCAAGCAATTTCTTAAGGGTTTCCTCAGCCTCTGCTCCACCACCTGTGGTGATCTGTGTATATTTCAGTTCAGGACCTGAAGTTCAAAAGATTCAATGAGAGGCATTCGAAATAAATTCTTAACTTGCAGAATTTCTCCTGCACAGTCTTCCTTATTGTGCTGTAGTTATCATGATATTCCTGTTCTGAATATGGATAAATGAGAATCATGAAATGAGATCCTGGCAGAAGCCCTGCTGTGTTCAGTGGCACTAAAGGCAGTGATCTGCTTGGCAGCTGGTATGAGAGACCAAGACATTCTGACAAACAGGACAGTGAGGCTTGTGAAGGTGAGGAAAAAGGTGTCAGCTGGCACAAAGAAAATGTATAGTGCTCTGGTTGTCCAAGCAGAATTCACCGCCACATTTCTCCCAGAACCTGATTTACAGAGCTTCATCAGATTGTGTTTTGACCATAGTACAAATAAACAATTATTTAGAAAACAAACAACAAACAAGAGGCACATGAGATGGCAATGATGAAATGAGGATGGAAGCACAGATTTAAAATATAAGAGGGGCACAGGATTTATCCAGAGTATTTCAGATGGAATAATAAAAGTATTTTCCTTCAGAAACTAAGGTTCTATGGTCAGAATAGGAAGAGCTTTCTTCTGAAGCTGGCAATGAAATTCAGACTCCCCAGAATCAGAAGCAGGCTCCATAGGAAAAGATTTTAACCTATGAGTATTCTTTCCTCCCATTTTGGTACAATATTAGAGTTTAAAACTGCATATTTTTGATGCAATTTACCTTGAATAATTCTTTCTTCAGTCACTTGTTTTTCAGTCACTTCCACAGGATGACCATCAATTATTTTCGTGTATTTTTTAATTATGGGTTCTATAAAAATGTTTTTTTTAATGTTAGAGACAGAGTAATGAATAATTCAATGGCTTGTTTTGGTATATCCTCATCATGCAGCCAAGGGGTTTTAATGTTGAAACATGGGCCAAGAAGTAGAGGTTAGAAATGGTTAGAAACAAGGCTTTCCCTCAATGTTTGCATGAAGAAGAGCATAAATAAGGCCATTTTCACCCCCAAGCATGCTAATTTTGCCACAGCCAAATATCGACAATCTCAAACTATGAACATAATGAACATTTGCTTATTTTAAAATCCAGGATGAGAATATTCAAGGTTTAAAAAAAAAACACGTGTTATACCTTGAGCACACCGGTGTTTGGGTTTTAGTTCTCAACTCTGATGACAATGGTCTCAAGCTTCTCAATGTTTCAGAGGTTGAGATTCTCAGAAACATATTCAATATGTTAAGTAAAGGAGTTGGCAAAGCTACTTCCCCCATGTCATCTCATGGCAGTAATTCAGAAAGCAGATTTCAGAACAGTAAGAAACCACAAGATTTCAGCATGCAAGAAAGAGCACATTGCATTTGGCTTCTTCTACTGGCATTCATAAGAATGAAAAGCAAAGCAAAGCATTTGAATAATGATATATTGTGGTGAAATACATAATTGATAACACATGCTGAACAAGCAAATCCAGCAGCTAATGGGATCCCTCTCTTCTGGCTTGTGGAGAAATTAGATCTAGACCTCTTCCTCCAAATCATTCCAGTTAGCCATGTCCAGCCAATAGAACATATTCACCTCCATGAATCACTTTAGTTATTGTTTCGCCTTCCCTGACCAGTTTAAATTCTGGTTCCCCTTCAATCACTTTGGTGACCTTTGTAATAGATGGCACTGCAAAGTATTATTTCAAAAAAGGAAAGCGTGTTACAAACATGAGAGTCATATCATAAATATTGAAAAATGTTGGGGTGAAAGTACTTCTAAAAAGCAACACCTAATAGTCAACTTCAGGGATAATTCTATGGGCCTCAATCCAAATACTCCCAACCGGAGTAGATCAATTGAATCAATAGGATTGACATTAAGTATCCACCTGTCAGTAAGTAACTGGTTCTGTTTGGGGCCAGAAAATGGATGAAGCCAAGGTTTCTGTGACCAGTATGTAAGTGTTTCATGTGGTACAACACTAGCTTGACACTGAAGTGACAGATGATCCATATGTAGGGTTATTGATAGGGCTGCACTGTGATATACTGGGTACGTTATGGTGCACTGCGGAAGAGTGAAGGGTACCAGTTAGCAAGACCCAGGTGGGCATATTGGGAGGAGTTCCATGTCTAGTTCCCACTGGGTGCTTTTGTGCTGCTGCCCACTTTGCTCCTGTTTGCTATCCCATTTCTCCTGTTCCTTTGACTTGAACTGAATACACTGGTCACTTGAAGAGGTGCTAAGGTCAGAATGACAACTGCTATTGAAAGAGTATCAGGAAGACGTTCAGGAGGAAGCTTTCCATTCCTCCAGCATAAACAAAGGGCAAGAACGCTTGTCTTGAGAGGTGCTCTGATATGCCTCCATCAGACTTTGCTCCCTGGCTCTATAATCCGAACACCAATTCCAATGTAACTCAAAAATCTGCATTAAGAACAACATGTTTTGTGAAAACTCTTTATCTCCTCCTTTTTTAAAAGCAGGTTGATGCTTTGTTCTGGTTTATATACCATCCTTATTGGAAGTCAAATGTTGATATTCATCCTCCCCCATACTACTTACCTTCAATTTCTTTTCGAATGGTGGTGCCACCAACTACTCTTGTTATTGTCTTAACATCTGTCAAAAACAATGATAATAAATATAGTTTTGGAGAATTAGATGGGTTCGGCTTTTAAAAAACACATTTTACTTGTAGCAGACTTCATAATCAAAATATTGCCTAAGAAATAATTTTAACTGGGTTTGTCCTATTATTCAAGTATAATCTGAACAACTTCAATCACTTTAGGAACTCACTAAATTCAGTGGAGTGATTTACAGTACAGTCTACTCAGAAGTAAAGTGCCCTTGAGTTCTGTGGGGCTTCCTCTGAGGTAAATGAGCAAAGGACTGTATCTGGCAGTACATGCCCAGCTTATTATATGAAATGGCATGTGAAAGTGCTTCATTTTATGCAAAAACAAAAAGACCAAAACTAACTGCTATATTTTAATGTGAGCTTTTGTGGACAAATCCACTTCCTCAGACAGTCAGTATGTGCCAGGTTTGATGCTTATTTCAACTCTGTTTAAGATCTTCTAGCCATTGGCACACATGAGTTATTACTTCACCATTAGCTGTGGGGCAAGTCAACTCAAGTCCCTTGTAATAAAACCGCTGCAACCAATTATGGATTTATATACTTCATGTATTCATCACACACACTCTCTCTCTCTCTCTGGAAATAATTTTGAAAAGACTTCCTTGGAGCCGAATGGAATACAAAAGCATCCATATGATGTAGCAGGTTTTGTCTTTCAAATCACAAACATAATTGGTTCAGTAGAAAAAAGTTTTGAAAAATTTACAGATGGAGCCTAAATCCAGTTGGCAGTCCCAAGCAGAGTAAACACCCTGACTCAGAGGGAAAGTAGTGAGTCACCACTGTAGTTGTTCAGTGGGTCTACTCAACTTTGAACTAACAACTGCATTTAGGCCAAATTGCTTTGATGCAATGTCTCTACTAGACCCACTCTAGACCTGCTGCAGGACTGTCTGTCTTGCTTCTGGGGCAGCAGGACTTCAATAGAAACCAGTAACAGAAGGATCTCAAGGTACAACTCTGGTCTCTGTTGGGAATACAGTATGTGGGTTCATCCATCACAAAATTTCACATGAAATGAAATGTCAGTAATTGAGGTCTTTATTCTCTGGTGCTAGGAGAAGAATCCTGGGGCAACTCATCCTTTCAACCTATCATAGCTCTCTGTTGCAATATACTATAGATGTGTCTGAAACATTCTTTTTATTACTGTTTATTCATGTTTTTAATATTGTTTGCTTTAATATTGTCAGTCTCCTTAGGTCCACTTAAGGAGAAAGCTGGGGTAAAAATATTTTAAATATATAAAATAAAGAATAAATAAACCCTATTCATAAGGATTCTTCATTTTGGCTTCCTTTACCTTCTTTTCTGATGATTGGCTCAAAGCTGCTTTCAATGACTTTAATCTTGGGATCCACAACCTTAGTAATAATCCGGGTGGCTGAATGAGCATAGAAAACTTGGGTGAGCAAACAGGGAGACAATTTGAAAAAGCCTACACTTTCCTTTCCAATGACATTGGCCAACCTGGCCAATCTACTGGGATTCAGTTGGTTAAAATGAAACAAAACCACAACAAATGGAGTTAAAGTGATAATGTTTGAAACACTTTTTTAAAAAAAAAACCTGCAATATGCCCAGTTGCCTGACAACTGACCTGCCAAGGCACTTTCTCCTCCATGAAACCTTGTTCCTATGAGGAAGGAATAAGGGGCGCCTGCCCCATTAAGAGCCATTGCCTAAGGGTGTTGGTGTGCATTAAGACTATAGCTCCTGGCATTACATCTCCTTCTTCAAATGTATAATGGAGCCAGTGCTCACAGGATCAACACACACACACACACACACACACAAAATGGATTTTCACAGAAATAGTAAATTGTCGCAAGCTGTGCCAGATGCAATGCAAAGGTGTTTTTGGACTTGAATGGGTAAGTAAGTACCATTAATTTTACGAAAGAGCTCCTCTCACTTGCTAATATGGATAGATGCAATTGCCTGCATTTTTGGACCATTCCAACCGGGAGCTACAGGCACTGTCATAATAAGCTCCTGCATTTCTAATTTTTCTGCTACACCCCCACCTTCTTCACTAATTTTTTTTAAACCACTTGAGCCACAGAAGGAGAGGGAAGGGGCAGGCTTGAAGCCTTCCTTCCTCATGAACTCTCCACACTGAGCTGCTTGCCTAACTGGGAATTCAGACATTTCCCCTGTTCTTTAGTGGTTCCTTAACAGTCAGCTCTGGGAGCGTGCATAGAATAGCATTTGCCTTTGGCTTGATATGTACATGGGCTTTGATTGCTTTCTCCTAATGGTGGTGGTGCAGCCTTGGACTAATAGCTTCTGACAAAGGAGACACAGCCTCATTTATGTTACATTGAGGCTGAAATTATTTTGCAAGTATTTATCAAAATTATTGTTAATTCCTGATATTTTTCAAAGTCTTGTGTAAACATTTCTATTGCCAGTTCAGTGGTTGTGTATCTTTGGATGATAAAATGCAAAACCTTATCATGCCAAAGTCCAGTGATTGCAAGCCCACTGATTCTGAACCCCATTTTCCACATTAAACAAATCCAGTTGCACCTTTAAGAATAACTATAAAATTTATGGTACATTTAATCTTAAAAGGTATGTTTTTACTGAGACATATAAAAATGCTATTAAAATTTAAATTCTTAAAAAGAAGTACCAAAAATAAAAAATAAACCCCCAGTTCTGAAGTGACTGTATTGAAATCACCTGCACAGTTAACATAGTTGGTAACTTATATAATGGGTTAAAAATAACACATAATTAGAGGTAAAAGCTGGTTAATGTTGCAGAAAGGTGATCTAGACAGTCATTCTGAGAGCCTGTCTATATGGCATGAAAGGAGCAAGTTGGTTCGGGCTAAACAGGATTGCTAAGAGGTCCAGCATGCCATTTGGTGTGATCATTGCATCCAAATGGCATACAGACCTCGAGTAAACCTATTTGGTCCACAGCCTTCAACTAATACTTACAGCCACTTCAGTATATTGGCAGATTAATCACTTCCTCAGCTCCGTGAAAGAGTCGAGAAAGTGATTTTTTTTTTAAAGTGTGTACTAGGGCACCAAATATTCACTGCACTACTTTACAAAAATAAAAAACAAATGGAAAGCTTCCACCCCAAAATTTTTGTTTGCTTTTCTCTTAACAGTCCGGTCAAGAGCCTGCCTGCAGCTGAATTGGTCAGGCTCTCATTAGGACCTTTAAAAGAAAAGCAATCAAAAGCTACCAGGAGGAAGCTTTCAATTTGTCTTTTATTTTTGTAAAGTAGTGCAGCGAATATTGGTTGCCTTAAAACATATTTTACTTTTTTTCTTCTTCAGTTTCATGGAGAGGCCAAGAAAGTGATTCATTTGCCAATATCCTAAAGTGGCTGTCTTATTAAGCCATTTCACATATTGGCGAATTGGAGGAATTAGAGGAAGGCTCATTTTGGTTTGCTTATAGCTATCACATATGCTGGAAATGGACCAAAACAGAGCCATCCTACCTACACGAAAAGAGCAGAAGCCCTTGAAAGGGGCTGTGAATAGGACCGCTTTGGGGGAAAGCTAAGTTGCTCAAGTGTATTTAGGAGCAAACTGTCCCTGCAGCAGGCCACATTTTAGTGAACACATATTGTCCGTTACCTTTATTATAAACTAGAATATTCAGGATATGGACTGGATGAAATAGTTGCAGTGACTTTAAAGTTATTTGAGTCCTTATTATCCAAGTCGACCACTGAATTCCCCATTATCACCTCTCAATTGCACAACAATTTTTTTAAAAATTGATTGTTCCTGTTACTGTCAATAGCACTTACTATAAAATGTCAGTGGAATCTCTTTGAATGTGCTACCCCGGACAAACTGCATGGAAAAAAAGAAAGAGTTAAGGCCAGCATATATATAAGAAAGTGATTGAGTGGGTGGACTAGTGATTTACAGTCTATCATGAGGTTTAGTTTTCCCCCCCCCTGCATCTTGAATTAAGATAACGTTTTTATTATTTTTCAAAAATACCAGGTACAGTCAATCAAAATTATAAAAACATTGACTGGTATTACATAACAGATACAAGTTTTAACTAAAAACCTGAGTAATTGTTAAACATCGACATATTATACATGCTGTTCCTAATATTGCCGGTTTTTGTAGCTCTGTTGATGTTATTTCTGGAATCTGCAGATTATTATTATTATTATTATTAAATACAAGGCACAGTCATAAAAACATTTTTATTATTATTACTATTACTGTCATCGTCATAGCATTGCTATCATAACATCATCTCAAAGTACCATTCAGTTATCATACCTTAATCTGAATATACTTGATCAGTTTTTTGAGAATTGTTAAGAGCTGATCATTTCCAACAGGTGTATCTAAAATAAAAATAAAACAGTAAGCATTTCAATAATAGTAAATAAATAGCTTTATTTTTATAAAATGCCTTGGAATAAAAAAAAATTCTCTCTCTCTCTCCTCTCCATCTCCTCTCTCTCACACAAATAAATTCTGGTTATTTTTGTCCCAACCTTCTTCACAAAATTAGAGCTTGAAAATTAATTAAACTCATCACTTTTTTCAGACCACTGCCAGAAAAAGGCCCTCAAAGTCTAACATTTAACATGAACATTCACAGTTTGTTAACAGCAATATTAACAGGGGTTTTCTGTACCAGGAACGATGTCATCTACATTATCCCTCTCCAAAGAGAAAAGAGACTAAAGTTCTGTTTACAAATTAAATTCATACCTGGTAGCCTAAGCCTGACCTCTTGTAAATGCACCTGGACGACAATATTTGGAAATCTTAGTCAACACAGCCAAAACCTATAGTATTTCTCTGGGTTTTTAGGAGCCAGAGTTCAAGAGCACTAGGAGCACCATGGTTCGGAACCATTCCTCTATAAATCGCCAGTCGCCCACTCCCAGAACGCTTCTATCACACAGCATTGTAAGAAGCTGTGCCTGAGAGTACAGGGTGCTTGAGAGGGGAGCTCTGTGCCTCTCCACAGGGTGCTTCAGAGCGTTGCTGACCTTTCGGAACACAAGCAGCTGCTGAGGGCATAGTGACCCTATTCCTGTTGCACCCAGATCAGGTCACCTGCACTGACCCACAGATGAACAGAAAAGAAAAATACTAGCTTCAGTCATCCATGGGTAAGGTTTTTAAAAATAATGTTTGTTTTGTTTCGTTTGCAGTCAACTGTGGGATGGCAGAGGTCTGGATTCAAAATGCAGCCGATTGGTTGTTGGTATATCAGTTCAATATGACAGCCTCAACGATAAAGAAAAAAACCTCTCCTTGTACCAAAAGAGGGTTTGTTGTTTTCCTTTTTTCATATCTATCAGTCAATTATTTTATTTTGTGTTTCACTAGAATAGGCAAATTTGCAGGGACCCATGGGATGGGCTGTTCAGCTTGGCCTTCAGCAGTAGACTTTCAGTCTTTCTTTCTAGTGTGCCTTTAGGGGAGGGGCCATGAAAATCATCCCAGCTTCATGTTGCACAAGGGCTGCTGGGTTATGTTTTCTACCCCCAATGACATTATTATTCAAATCTTATACACAGAAGACAGAAACCAATGTATTTCCCCCCCATTTCTGGGACCTTGCAGTTTGACCTGATTTGCAATAGGATCACAGGGTTGCTATGATCTCAGCAGCTGTCTGGGATCAGAATAATAGAATCATAGAATAATTGAGTTGGAAGGGACCTAGAAGCCCATTGAGTCCAATCTCCTGCTCGGTGCTGGAATCCAAATCAAAGTAGATCTGACAGGCAGTTGCCTAAATGCCTCCAGTATCGGAGCACTCACTAGCTCCCAAGGTTATTGAATCCATTGTCATACTACTCTAACAGTTAGGAAGTTTTTCCTGATATTCAGCTGAAATCTGGCCATGCTTGAAACCATTTCTACCATATCTCTGCTTCCTCAAATTTCTGATGAGCTCAATTGTGGATGTAGATGTCACCTGCTCCCAAGATCTCATCGTCAGCTGCTGGTTGACGTGCTGGTGCTGCTGGTTGAGTTTGGGTGCTGCTGGTTATTCAAGAACTACACACCTACAACAATGCAGCCCAGATGCCTCCCTCCTTTCCTGCCATCCAGAGCTATCCATCATGGGGAATGTTTTTTCATTCCATTCAATGGCAGGCCAGTTTTGTGTTCATCCATCCTTCATGCTACTGTATGGTCAGATACTACAGAAAAATGGCTTACTTTCAAACAGATCTGCTAAATAGTCTAGTCATGAATATGCTGTAATAATTCACAACCCACCTGCAGGATACAGGAGCTTGTCTATTACATGGATCACACCATTGCTAGCCATGACATCGGATTCTTTTGATTTCAGTTCATTCACCAGAAGAGTGTCGTTTATCTACATATGAAATAATAGTGATGAAAAGAAGGAACAAAATCTTCATACAGTTGAGTGTCAGGTTTTCAGAATGGCTACTGTTTTATGGAGTAAAAACCCCATTGATCCTGAGGCATATTTGAAAATCTCTGGAAGAGATTTGGAATGAGGTCAAAATGAAAACAGCCACATTTAATGGAGAGGCTTTACATATTCCGAGGTCTGGGATGCTCCCCAGAATGGGTTGCTCTGTTGCTGACTGGTCATTTGGAAAAGGAGGAGGGAGAAGGCTACATGCTCAGTAATATTCCTCAAAAGGCTACTCGCATTACTCACCACTTTCAAGTACAGTTTTCCACCTTGGATTGTTTTCAGAATATTGGTTACACCAGGTTCAAATCCATTGCCAACGAAAACTCCTCGAGTTAAATGATACAACAGAATATTCCGGAGGGCATTTTGATCATCTGGGAAAGATAAGTAGTGAAGATAAGTACTTTGGTCTCCAGGGGCAGAAGCATTGTTTGATCAGTGATTCACCAACCACAATATCCTGTTTTCCTTGCGCGAATGTTACAAATAACCCTCTTTTTTTTAACTTTTAACTACTCTAATTTTAGACTCTGGTTTCTTTCCATAGCCAAGAGATCAACTAGAGCCTGAAGTTAGGATAAAGAACATCAAACAAGTTCAGTGTCTCATTCACCCTGCAGATAGCTTTAGAGATCCCCCGAGAATTTTTTTTAAAAAATAATCAAACCAGGAAGCATGAGTCAAGTTAAAGAACGTTTAAAACTGCATCCTCCACATGCAGCTTCAATGCAAGTAACTTTACTGAAGCCTGAATTCTGAGGTATGAAATGGCTCAGCTGATCCTAAATGGGCTGCAATCAGAGACATCATTACACTGAAAATAAAACCAACCGCCATGCGGCAGATGCTGTTGTGCCTCTACTAGAACTCTTTTCCTCATTGCAGCCCACATAACCTAGTAGGGTTAAATGAGAGAACACAGTGCCTAATAGAGACAGGAACAAATTCAGTCATCCCTGTCTGGGGCGAGTCATTGCTGGGCCAGCACATGTGTTGTGCAGGCATCGCACCCACCTCCCCTGCATGCTCGCCCATTCCTTGGGCAACACACGCTTCCCTCCCTGCCTCCCCAGTGTGACTTCCCACTCACCTTTTGAAGTGTCCTCTTCCGTCTTCCGCCTTCTCCCTCAACCAGCCACTCAGATGAGAAGGTGGGGCAGGGATTCCTTCCCCGCTGCCTCTGTGTGTGGCCAGCTGATGGAGAAGGCGGAAGACAGAAGACGATGTTGCAAAAGGTGAGTGGGTAGTTGCACTGGGGAGGCGGGGAGGGAAGCGTACGTCACCAGAGGAACGGGAGAGCATGCAGGGGAAGGTGGGCACTGTGCCTGCACAACATCTGTGCAATGACGACTCACTCCGGATAAGGACAACTTGATTCCTGCACATCTCTAGTGCCCAAGCATCCCATGGGCTCACTGGCCCTGTCGTGTCTTTGTTATAGAGAGTTGGAAGATGTTCTACCCTGGATGTGCAATGCGGCCAACAGAAAGTGGGGAAGGGACTATCCACCCATCTGTTGGGCGTGTGTACATGAATATGCATACATGTGTGGACACGCTGGAGCCCAAAGCAATACCAGGACTATTCTTACAGATATATCTGTTCTGTACCCCCAAACCGATGATGGGTTGGAGCAGGTAGGGTGAAAGAAAGGACCTTTCAACTGTGAAATTTCTTTACTACCCTAAAATAAATCTTGTCTCAGAGCCACGCCAGATGCATTGCCTACCTCATGCTGTTTCCTGGGTTGGAGGAATTAATGAGTTTCCGACATGACAACATTCCTTAGCTTAGAATCTGATTCTGATAGATGGTGAGATGGGAAATAAAATGCATCTCTAAAGGCAAAGCTGAAGCTCTAGTCTCTGAATATTCTGTCCCAAACCTTAACTGTCCTCACCATTAAAGGTATAGATTCAGTGACACCTCAAAGTCTAACCCTAGTGAACTGTGACATAGGTTTTGCAAACCATGATTTGCATTTCACTAGGTCTTCATGTAACTGACTGTATGTACATTTACAGTCTGCCTAGTACTCTGAAAAATCCATAGTGAACACCCATTCTCTACTACCCTTTCTCATTTCTATGCACATCCAGACATAGTCTCTTTCTGGTATGGGTTACTGAGTTGAGTATGGTTCACTGAAATGGCTCACAATCAAAAGACAGTTTCCTATCTTCTTGGCTTGTCCCAAGAGATCACACTTTGGGTTAGTGGCCAGAATCCTATTACTTACTCCTGCTGGTATGTATCCCTTGGCATAAATCTCAGTGGTAAACTGATGCTAGTTAAGAAATTGGCACAGGCATTCGGCATTGCACAACAGTTGTATGACTTGGCACATGACAGCAAATGCCTATGCTGCCTTCTTAATTTGTGGCAGTTCATCACTGAAATTTACATCAATGGTCTTGCACCAACATAAAGCTGGAGTCCGCCCAATATAACAAAATTGACAATCCAATCTCAACCCCAAGATGTGCTGGCTCTTGGGAGCTAGGATGAGGGACAAGCCCCTTCTGCTAACAAAAACCCTATTTTGCCTGGCAGTTGGCAGAGACCCCCTGACAAAGCAATCTGCAAGCAGCCAAGCCAAAAAGGAAGTAGAGAAAGTTACTCCAGGTCCAAACCTCATCCAGCCCAGGATACTACACACACACTTGATCTTAGCCAAAAGGCCGAGAAGCCCTGAAGGTGACACAGAATTAAGCCAGGGCAAGGATGGTGCAAAGTCATTTTCAATATGCCATTTTAGTCAATCAGGATTGCACTGTTCCATCACAGAAAGTTACTTCTGAGAACTGCAGCTCTCCACATTTTCCAGCCAGCATGGCCGGCTGAAGTTCAGGAAAGAGAAAAATTGTCTAGCTCTGAATTGAATGCATTCAGTTTTGCATTTGTATTTGAACCAGGCCTGTGTCAGCTTTGATGCAAGAGCCAACCTCAGCTACCTATGAGGAATTTATGGTAATGAAAAGATTCCTTCCTTTTTCTACTACTAAGACTATTGTTTAGAAATGGAAGTGCCCTGGCCAAGATAAATCACATGTCAATTGATGCAACACGGAAGAGAAGTACTGCCAAGAGGCCACAGTCTTTAAAAATACTGTTATTTGCATAAAAAGCAATGACAGAATTGCTTGTCCAGGAAGTGTTCTCCTGTATCAGCATGGGCACCTCTGGAAGGCCTGGGTGGTCTGTTTTGCACATCTGGACCCATCATGGCCTCACCGTCCCCTCTCACCAAAACCAGAAGTGGCCAAGAGTTGAGTAACAGTTTATAAAAAAAAGCCTTTTAAAAAAATTAAACAAAGCAAGAAGCATGAGTTCATGTGCCTTGGTTTAAAGGGAAATTGCACTGGACTACGCATCTCTACATTTTAATGGAAACTGAAAGACTCAAGGGGATTAAAAACAGGAAAGAGGTGCAGGTGGCCCACACGCTTTCCTCTGCCCACCCCTGCCTTTTATGATCTACTTACTAATCAGGGTCTGTTTCTCTTGTTCAGTCAAGCCTTTGAAAGCATCATTTGTTGGGACAAACAACGTCCAGTCACCAGGTTGGGACAGAACCTCTTCCAAATCTGCAGCTTTTACTAGGCTGAGGAATACGCTGAGAAGAAAAACAGGGGATGAAATAATAAGCCACAGCTCAGACTTTGGAAAAAGGCAAGCACTTGAAAGCCTGTTGAAGGCAAATGGCAGCCCGATGAGTGTGCCCTTAATGTAGCTTTCCCCTTTGGATTGCAACTCCCATCAACCTGGACCAGGATGCTTGACCATTGGCCCTGTTGGCTGGATCAGGTGGGAGCTACAGCTCAAAACCTCTGGAGGGCATTGCATTGGGAAAGTTTGCCCAGGAGTCAGATACATGTTCCCTTAGCTATATCGGTTTTATAATATTTTGACGGACACTCATTCCCCAAAAGAATATGAAAGAGTTGTAGTTTGATGAGGGTGCGGAGAATTCTGTTCTCCGTCTTGCCCTGTCACAGCCTGCCTGAGCACAGGGCATACAAGGGCACTCTCGAGTGATGCTTCCTTCCACAAAAGCATGCATATGTCTCCATCCTTAAATAGCCATTTCCCCCCCCCCCCCCGAGACCTGTGGGATCAACAGGTCCCTGGAGCATGCCCTTTCCTGGACTGTGACAACTCTGTTGAGCTTGCACAAAACAAAAAGAGCCATAATGTTCTATTTTTCACTTTCTGGTGATGCTCATTCCTTGATGTCTTTTTCCTGACTCAGATGGACCGCCTGGAGATAGTTCTTCTTCTTCTTCTTCTTTTTTTTTTTTTTTTGGTCTTTTTCTATCTCTCCCACACACCTATATGTGTCCATAAAGAAATGTTGAGCTGCAAGGACACCACTCCCAGGTGTCCGCATTGGTAACAAGCTCTTCTTGAGTTTTATCTCCCTCTCCTTCCAATATCAAACCTGGGTGCTGGGCGCAATGTGAGTCAAGAAGGGCTCCTTGAGAAGCAAGAAGATTGGACCAGTATGCTTAAGGAATTTGACCAAACTCCGGGAGGCAGTGGAAGACAGGAGGGCCTGGCGTGCTCTGGTCCATGGGGTCACAAAGAGTCGGACACGACTTAACGACTAAACAACAAATGCTTAAGGATGGTTATATCAGCATGCGTCAGGAAGTTTACAGAAAGAATGCTTTATATCTGTGTAGACATTTATAGGCTTGCACTGTTTGTATTGTAGAAATCCTTCTTCAGAAGCAATTAAGGAAGTGAACATTTGGTGTCAGCCAGTCTCCTCAACTTTCATCTCGTACTCTTTCCCTCTGCAGAAGTAGCTGCAGAGGCTGCCCCAGCTAGCTTATGAGATTTCTTGCAGCCTCTAATCATTGCTTTTAGCCTTTTAAAAAAGGGGGCAAGATTTAAACAGAGTTCTATGATGTATGTTCTGTTCTGTTCAGTTGTTTTTATTTTGTCCATTGTCCATTGGACAGATACATTGAGAGTACCATTTTCCTGTGGTAGAAAAAAAGAGCCCCTTTTTCAGAATCACACTAGAATCTGCACAAGAACTATCAGCACACAAGGATGGATGGATTTTGTCTCTCGTGCATTAACATTCCATCCTTTTTTTTGTACGCAGTTTCCTTTCATGTATGAATTATGTACATGTTTTGAAAAAAGGACTCCATCAACAACATGCTGAAGAGTGTGAAGTCAGATGTGTGATCATGTTCCAGGTCACACATCTGGGAAGTCATGCAATGAATTTATGTTGTTTGGGCTTGTTCCTATGCGACAGAAGTCTCACAACGTTTTAAAACTCTGTCTCCATGTGAGTAAACAATTGCCAGCTAGTTCCATAATATATTTAAACCTGCCTATTCTTCCATGATCACCCAGCTTTTGAAGTTGACATACTGTCTACAGAGATGTGACAAATATGCCTCACACAAAAACATTCCAATTTTCTGCCCCTTTTGATTGTCTACAAGCAGCATGCAGAAAATTGCTCACTAATGATTTATTGTATGTTGTTTCCCAGTTAAATTACTACTTGACCATTAAAAGAGTTATTCAGTTTTTGACTTCCAATGCTTCATGTATTTGATATGTCATTGCCTAAAACTGGTGAGAGTAACCATCCACCCAGGAAATTGTGTTTTAAATGTTATACATTTTCACTTCAAAAGTTTAAAAAACGGAGCCTTACAATTTCAAATATAAGAAAATTCTTTATATCTCCCAGTCTCACTGTGTACAACCCAGATTTCATTGCTGTGTAGCTTTAC
This sequence comes from Intellagama lesueurii, assembly GCA_037013535.1. NCBI lineage: Eukaryota > Metazoa > Chordata > Lepidosauria > Squamata > Agamidae > Intellagama > Intellagama lesueurii. The sequence continues at coordinate 129,959,368 of JBAJHW010000002.1, forward strand.
AGAATAGTTTTAATACAGTTACATTCTTGGCATACCTGAACCGTTTATCTGATCTCAGCAGTTCATGCAGAGTTTTCTCCGCTGGTTGGATTATTTCCCTAAAAACATGGATAAATCCATTCCGTCCCTCTTTGCTTCCTCGGACCATACATGAATTCTCAATACACACAGCCTATTAATGAAAAAAGAAAGATCAACAGCATGTGAAAAATACAGTGAAAAAAAATTATTTGAAACACATTTGAGCAGGCCTCCTCAGACGTTGTTTTACATCAAATATAATTCATCCAGATTCCTTGCAAAGGATTTGTTTCTAATCTTTACAGGAACAAATTTGTATAGATATGGCATTTTATCTGACAGCTGTACAAAACCTTCCTTCAAAATTACACCATTGTATTTTGAGTGAAACAGCATTTTAGTGGCTGGGTGGAGAGAGGAGGAATCCATTACTTGTTTGTGTTCACCCAAGGTGTCAAGATGTGGAATTTTGGATGTATAGAGTGTTGAAATAATAAGGGGGAATATGGAAGAAGGAGTCTTGAAAATGAAAGTACTTTTAAAATTGGGGCTTGAACAATAGCTTACTATAATCATTTCAAAACAAGTGGCTAGCTCCAGACAAGCAAGATGATTCCACCATAACAATTCTAACATTTGAACTTGTTTGTAAATGATAACCAGACATGGATGAGGGATGCAGGTTTTATAATTTGCATTCTTTAAAATTATAATATTCTGATTTTCCAGGTTTCTGGGAACCTAGATCCTTTGTGTTTCCATCCTTTGTTCCTTCAGGCCTTGCAAAAATTGTAGTCATTGCCAAAATTTTAGTCATAACAATGACATTATTGTTATTGTGGCAATGTGCTAGATATTAAGTTTAAAAACTCTGGAGTTGAAGTAGGTGCAACAACAATTAAGAATCCCATTATTTTTCCCCCCTGGAGCTCAAGACCCCTAGATCTCCAGGCTGCTGCAAAAGAGGTTGTTTACAAATAAGGGGATGTGTGGACAACTGAAAGAATTATAAATATAGGGAGATAAGACACATGGGCACTCAGGAATCCATCACATCATTGCAACTACACACTACTTTGGGCACCAAACATCCAAGAACAAGGATCATGTAGCAGTGCATCAGCTTCGTTTCCAGGTTCCAACAACAATCAGCATGGTTTTCTCTTCATAGATTGAAATTGACCTGGCTGGGTGAGTACTTTGTGTGTGTGTGTGTGTGTGTGTGTGTGTGAAATGTGTATTTCAGTGAATACAGCTATATAATTCATTTTTCTAGCAAATGGTGAAGAACCTTCCTCACTGTATATTCTAGAAAATGTATTCTGAATAGAACACATTTTGCACCAAACATTTACCAGGTTCTTATTCAGTCCAAGACCATTAAAAGTGAATTATTAGCCATCTATACCAGGAAGCTAGTTGCACTGTGTCCAATAATGGTACAGACATGTAGTTTTTCACTTTAAAACAGTCTTTCTACTATTTTAAATATACCACTTTTTTTTTAAAAAAGATGACTATGTACTACTGATTTTCCAGATTACCTGGAATAATTGTAATTTAAGCAATTTCAGAATGCTGTAATCTTTTGCTACTTCAAAAGTTTTCCAATATTTTAATTTCACTTACTGTGCGATACACAAATACTCGGAGCTTCTTTTCCCTCCCAGAGTTTCCAAGAATTGTCCATTGTAGAGATCATTCAGGCCAACTTTCACTTTCAAAATGTGATTCTGCAGAATCAGCTTGAGGATCCGCTGGTCCATGGTTAAGGTGTCATCTAGCAGTTTGGATAAAGCATACTAGCTACATTAGGTTTGCTTTTCTGTTATTTTATGCAGTAATTTTATGTTGTATATAATGTATCATCACAATCATCATAATCTCCATCACAATGGAGATGCTATTCATCCCTACACATAATCTGTCCAATATGTTCTTTGCTAAAATCTAATATTTTTCTGCATTTTAGCACACAGTTGTTTGACATTAATGACATATTTGGGTCTCCAATGTTTTGAGACTCACAAGCAACTTTTGGAATACCAAAATGATTATATAAAGTGATGACAAAGGCTGAAGCAGAGTATGAAGGAGAGCCATTCTTTTTCTTGTCCTCTGTTTCTTTGACAGTGATGTTGTCTGTGATTGGTCTCTTTTAAGATGGCAGTAGCAGGCCGAGTGGTGTGGAGTAAGGGATTCTACTGTTGAACTAATCCAGCCTCACTGTCACATATTGAAATAATCATCTAGGGCAATAGCTCCCAATCTTGTGTAGCCCAGGTGTTCTTGGACTGCAGCTCTGAAACCCTGGCCAGCACAGTAGCAGTCCAAGAACACCTGAGTTACCCAAGCTTAGGAAATACTGATTTAGAGCATTTCCAAGTAAAGGTGTCTCACTTTATAATATACACAACTGCATTGTATACCTGGCTGGGTGAGCACTTAGAGTAATGTATACCTATCAAGTGGAAACTATGTTCCACATTGTGATTCAATCTGGGATGTGAGATTTTGATTAAATTCAATCTAAAATGCAACCCAAATAAGCATGATACACTTCCCTTTGTGTGAGCCGGTTCTGTCTGGCCAACTCCAAGAGCAAAGAGTTGGTTCTTGGGGATGGCTCTCTATGCGGAATCACTAAAAGAGGTCTGGCATCCCCTTGTAATGGATGACCACGGAACTGTTGATTATTTGAACTGCCATTCAGTGTAAAGGCCATGCATTCTTACAGGGTTATCTTCAGGCATAGATCATAGTTGTAGCCTCAACATCTTAACCCTACTGAAAGAATTTTGATGCCTCTATACTATTTAACATATACAGCAATTCTAACTTATTTTAAAACCCTCACCCAGAACTTCTAACAAAAGAAAAGAATGCACAACCTCCTGATTCTAATTATAAAAATATTTTTGGCCTGCTTACCAGAGAAAGCCCCATTTAGTGGAGCTAGCAGGGTGTATTCTTCCTCTGGCTTTAAAGATGCAGCCAAACCAACCTGTGACACCAAGTCTTTGAAGGTAGTTTGTTGTGGACCAGCAAGCTCAATTACTTGTTTTGCTGAAATTGAGAAAGCATCGAGGGAGAGATGTTAGCTTTTGCTCCAAAATGATTTACATTACAGAGGCCAAAATCTTCTTGTTTGTTTCTTTCTTTGTTTATTTATTTATTTATGTATTTAATTTATTTATTTAACTTACATGCCGCCCACACTACCCAAAGGTCTCTGGGCAGCTTACAACAATATGAATACAATAAAAAGATAAAACAATTAAAACACAATTAAAAATACAATGCTCTAAAAATTGCCATCAGGACCCACAGTTGATATTATTTCAATTAAAAACCTTCTGGAACAGGAAGGTTTTGACCTGGCACCAAAACATCATCAACGTCTGCGCCAGATGAATCTCCCTCGGGAGGGTGTTCCATAGTCTGTGGGCAGCTGCTGAAAAGGCCCTTTGCCTACAAGCCATCCCTCTTACCTCCTTGAGGGATAGTAAATCCCTCAGTGTAGTCCCATTGAATCAGTGAGGATTTGGTGTGCATTGAATTATCAGTCAGTCAAATGTTCTACTCCTAGGCAAGGTATTAGAGCATGTGGTGGCTTCTCAGCACCAAGGGTTCCTGGCTGAGGCAGATTATCAAGATCCATTCAATCTGGTTTCAAGACTGCTTATGGGACAGAGACTGCTTTGGTTGCCTTGGTGGATAACCTACGTTGTGAAATGGATAGAGGTGCGTATCCCTCTTTGTACTACTGGACCTCTCAGTAGTTTTTGATACCACTGACCATATCTCAAGGCAGCAAAGTCCTACTGTCTAGGATGGAACCTGGAGGCACTGTTTTGCGGTGGCTCCAGTTCTTCCTGGAGGGAAGAGCTGAAAAGGTGATTCTGGGGGACTCCTTTTTGACACCTTGGGCACTGACCTGTGGCTTCACTTAGGGTCTGTTTGTTCACTAATATATGACTATCTACAAAAGCAAAAAATAAAATAAAAATTAGGGGCCTCCCCTGCTGAAGTCCTCTGTCAAACCTGTTTGTTCTCCCTGTTTCCAGGCTCTGGTTGCTCATTCCCAGAGGTTTGACTCAGTTTTTTTTCCTCTATTGTGCTTTGTTAGGAATCATCAGGCAGAATGTTCCTCCTGACACTCCCAACTGATACTTCTTACTCTCAGACACATCCCTTCCTCTCAATCTAAATATACGGTACGTGAGCAGGCTCAAATGCCACAGCTGGAGCTGGTTACAAGGAACACATAACTTTTTTATTACAACAGCTCTGATGGCTGTCTGTCCGTTTCCAGGCACAATTCAAAGTGCTGGTTTTGATTCAATAAGCCCCTCATAACAATTGGTCAAAGCTATCTGAAAGACATCTCCCTTCGCTGGCCTGACTGGATTTTTAAATCACCAAGGCCTTTCTCTCAGTCCCACCATCCTCACAGGTCTGTTTGATGAGGACATGAGAGGGAGGCCTTCTCTATCACTGGTCCCAAGCTGTGGAACATCTCCCATCGGAGGCCAGCCTGGCCCCTTCTTTGCTGTCCTTCCATAAGCAGGTGAAGACCTTTCTCTCCAGGCTTTTTCTCAGCTGCTTCAGAGAAAGGCTGCTGTTTTGTTTTTCTTTTCCCCTTCTTCCAGTTTTTATATTGTTTGTTTTAATATTGTTGGCTGTCTTGGGTGCTCTTGAAGAGAAAAGGATAATATAAATATTTTAAATAAATGCATGATTATAACAGAAGTAACTCACCAGAGTCAGGAATAAGCACTTCGTCTACGAGATGAATGACACCATTGCTTGTAACAATGTCTTTACGGTTCACCATTTTGACTCCATTGATTGTCAAGCTTTCGCCATCACAGCCAATTTCAACGGTATTGCCTTCCAAGGTCTCAAAGGCAGCCCCACCCGTGATAGCTTCAGAGCACTGAAGAGTATTCAGAATGTGGAATTTCATCAGAGCTGAAGATAGATGAGAACAAGAAGATGCATTGGACCAGATGTAAACCCAAAGTGCCACACTAATTGATTAACATGAGCAGAACGTTAAGGAAAGGGCAGGTTTCAGAGTGCATTCTAGCTCATGATATGGGTTTAGGGATTGCAGATTATGTAAATTTACATCCTAATGAGGACAATTCAACAAAACTTTCGCCCATTCCTACACCACTGTCACTGTCCTCCTGAAATTTCTATTCTTATTTCGTAGGATGAGATTTTGATCAACTTCTGAAACACTAAGAGCGTATAGGGACAGGGGAACATACAGCAGGATTCCCCCCCCCCCCATTTGTTGTTTTCAATCATAGTTGAAAACAATCTGTGTAAAAAGTTCACAACATGAACCTAAATTCTACTGGTAGACCCGAGCAGAGTGATCACTTTGAATCAACTGCTGAATGGTGAGAGTCAACCCTCACATAATCCCACTCACTCACTGAGTCTACTCTAGTTGGGACTATCAATCGGATTTAGACCACGGCTGTGTTGAAATAAATGCTGATTGTGTAAAAGATTATTACACCATTGGTGTGAGGTCATGAGCCCTTAGTTAATTAATTAGGGCCATATACTTAATATCTGGATCTCCGGAAGAACAAACATCAAGCCTGGACATTTATTAATTGAGGAAAGGACAGAGGCAGACTAATTTATTTTGGTTCTTGAGGCAGAAGATCCAGATCCTCATAACTTAACTTCTGCACAATTTATAATGTTTAGCCTTCAGTTCTAAACGAATTTAATATTACACAACAAACATTCAGTCTAATACAGAATGAAAATTTGCTGCCTGTGACCAAAACCTTTGCCCTGCTCATGGCAGTAGCCCTGTGAAAAAGTGACTATGTTTCTATTTTCGCTTTCTGACCCTTCTCCAAACAATATAAAAACATATGATCAGCCAGCCAGTCAGTAACTGTGAAATCAATTTTGTCCTCAGCTGCCTCCCTCCTCTGAATGCGAAATTCCTTCTCTGTTTAAAATATCCCTGTATTGGTAGGGTGACAAAATGAAAAAGAAAGCTTCCCTCTTTATGTTGCATTTATCTGGTGCCAAGTAGAGTAACTGATCTAGCAGGGCACTGGGATTTCCCTTCCTGGAAGGCTCTTCTCAGCTGGCATGCTGCAAAGCAGGTATCTCAAGAGGAATGACATGGCTGAGGGCATCCAAAGTCTTTTCCTGCCAATCTTCAGCTGGCACGTGATCCTGCTGAGACTGGAATGAGTTATAACTACAACTCCGCAAAATCTAGTAGGATTCTTAGGGAAACCACCCTGGCCCTTCTCTAGTTTCCATGACTCATCCAACCATCCATCCATCCATCCATCCATCCATCCATCCATCCATCCATCCATCCATCCATCCATCCATCCATCCATCCATCCATCCATCCATCCATCTATCTATCTATCTATCTATCTATCTATCTATCTATCTATCTATCTATCTATCTATCTATCTATCTATCTATCTATCTATCTATCTATCTATCTATCTATCTATCTATCTATCTATCACCTTTCCCCCAACAGGGGACCCAAGATGGCTCATAACAGATTTAAAAACTATACAAAACTATATTAAAACACAATGAAACATTGATCAGATTAAAACCAAGATTAAAAACAATTTTAAAAACATTAAAAAACAAACCAACCACTGTTTTGTCTCTTACTATGAGATATATTATTATTCCTACTCTACCAAAGAATGAAACATGACTGATTCGGGCTAGACTGAGCTCACTTACGGCAGATTCTGAATTTTTCTTCATGGTGTGATGCAAATCCAACACGTTATACCTGTAGTTCTCACCCTTTCATAGCTCACCAGACACTCCACCGAAGAACTTCGGTTCCACTATGATAAGCGCAAAAGCCTACTTTTCCAAGAAGAAGAATTGCAGGCTTCTAGGCATTCTGTTATTATACTGATCTTCTCTAACTGTGTCTAATTACAGCATTTGCACAGAACTTCCAGGCATCTGGGAGGGAGGATTTTCTTACTAATACAGATAAGAGGGCAGAAATGCGTAGGCCAGTGGCACTGGACAGAGAGCGAAACTTCTATATATGCTGTGCTAGCAAATTCTCAGCATCTAGCTAAAGAAGACTGGGGGAATCTATACATAGCTATTTATTCGCTAGGCACTGGTGGAAGCCACTGCAAGTAAGAAATGAGCATGTATCTCCATGAAGTCTTTCTGCTTATCCTTCTTTGGCCATCCAGCCTCAACAGCTGTTTCTTTACAGCTGCTGAGTAGCGTAATAAAGCAGCAGAATCCAGATATACTTTGAAAAACTAGTGGGCCAGAGGACTAGAGGAACTAAAGAAAGGAACTAAAGAAAGGCCTTGAACTTTTGCTTTGACATTGAGCAAAAAATTTAACATAGTCAGTGCACATTATAGAAGACTGTGAATCTGGACTACAGTGTTGCCCAAAAAGGGCAGAGGGCTTAATTTGAGAAACAAAAGTGATGAGATGGGGGTGGGGGTGGGGGTGGGGGGAGAATCATTATTTATTATACCAAAGGCACAGAATTTGAGAAATAAATCCTTATTTTGTTCTCACAAGGGAGAATGAAAAATTTAAAATGAGACCATTACAAGAGCTTTTATGCATTTTTGTGTGTGTTACAGGACTGTTTACTGGAAAATTTGCTCAGATTTTTTTTTTGCATAAAATAAATAGTATTTATGCAACACTTACCCCGCCCCTTTGCAGCTAATTTTTTTTAAAAAAATCATTCAATTCTCGTGCAGGAGCTACAAACGCCTCAGCAGACAACAGTTTCTTGAATGAATATCTTAAAAAGTTGGGAATTCTTTTTATTGTCAAGAATAAGAAAATTTGTATTTGTTACCTCCTTACACAAAACTGTGCAAGGTTTCAGTACATTCAGATCCCTTCCTCAGATACACTGGGAAGAATCCTCTTAGCAATTGTGGAGTGGAACTGCTCCGTGGACAGATTGCACTTCAATGGCTCTAGTGATTTCTGGCTTGCAGCTATGCGAGTTGACAACCGCCTCATTAAAAGCAAACAGGATTTTGGCCAGTGCTAGAAAATCAGGCAGAGGAAAGGAGGCAAAGACTTGACATTTAAATCATGTCTCCATATTGTTGCTTTGGGGAAGAATATCAGTTGGACAATAAAATAAAAAAGAAATAAAGAGGACAAAAAGGTTGTAGCACCTTAAAGACTAACTGTTATATTTTAGTGTGACAAGTCCACTTCCTTGGGTTTACAGTGGGGAAGAAGTATCTGCAAGCTCACACATGTGGCTCATCATGTAACCTGTATGTATTAGGTTTCACTTACAGCCATCTCTGGGTTTCACCAGTTGGGCAACTGTCTGCATCAACCCCAGCTGCTGCACAGGCAGCTCACTGGATAGAGATCCTGCTTTGATCTGATCCTGTATCTAGCCTCAGCATCCTCTGTTGACCCTGCTCCTTGTGGTGTAGAAGACCTTCTGTCTATGTAGAGAAAGGAGAGGAGGATCCTAATGGATCCTAATTGTTTAATGGAACCTGCCCGGAGTAGACTCTGTCTAAAAGGAACATGGAAGTGATGTATGGAAGTGAGAGCTAGACCATAAAGAAGGCTGACCACCGAAGAATTGATGCTTTTGAATTGTGGTGCTGGAGGAGACTCTTGAGAGTCCCCTGGACTGCAAGGAGAACAAACCTATCCATTTTGAAGGAAATCAACCCTGAGTGTTCACTGGAAGGACAGATCCTGAAGCTGAGGCTCCAATACTTTGGCCATCTCATGAGAAGAGAAGACTCCCTGGAAAAGACCCTGATGTTGGGAAAGTGTGAAGGCAAGAGGAGAAGGGGACGACAGAGGATGAGATGGTTGGACAGTGTCATCGAAGCAACCAACATGAATTTGACCCAATTTCGGGAGGCAGTGGAAGACAGGAGGGCCTGGCGTGCTCTGGTCCATGGGGTCACGAAGAGTCGGACACGACTAAACGACTAAACAAACAAACAAAAGGGCGGGATAGAAATTTAATAAATAAATAAATAAAATAATAATAATAGGGCCAAACATGCCATTAAACAGTTTGGTGTTCTATCAGGGCCCTTATTTTGAATTGAGCATTTTAAAGCTGTCATGTTGTATGTGTGGGCGCCAAGTTAGGACTAGATTGTGTCAAGCCCAGACAGAGAAAGATAATCCTTGGAAGACTTTGATGTTTCTTTCTAGTGATGACTTCCAGACATCCTGTTGCTAAAGCTTAACATGATTCCCTTGACACCCTTTCTTTCTCTTTCACTTGTAATATGAAGCCAGGGAAGGTCACACTCCTTCACCATATATCAGCTGCCCTTTCTTAATAAGAAAGACAGATGTTCGTTGCAACTCATGGATTCTAAAGGGAGTTTCCTTTTCTTTTATAGAAAGAAAATGTTTATATTGCACAAATGTTTGCTACTTGAGCAACACTTAAATACATACTTAAAAGCAAACAAGTTTCATTTACTAGAGCTTAGTTCTTGCTCTTATCCTCAGGAGTCACATTACTTATGCTGACATGTGCTTTAACTTTTTTATCTGTTCAAGGCATTAAAGAGAACACAAGGTACTTTCAAATTATCGGAATGATAATTTCCCGTTTCCAAAAAGAAAATACAAATTATTGGAATGATAATTTCCCGTTTCCAAAAAGAAAATACACTAACGTTTGTCCTTCCCAGTCAACTGGATTTAATTTTTAACCAAGCATAAGGCTCTCCATCTGTGGGACAAATATGGGGCCAGAATCCAATAAGGAATGTTGGGTTAAGAGGCAAGAGAAAACTGTAGCTGTGAAACGTATTTTAAAAATCCTTCTAACCGGCTCCATAAAGTTTCCTGAAGTACCTTCAGAAGCCACCTTGTCACCCATGATCCTTTCCAAGACTCCACGTGGAAGTTTCTCAAAGGCTTCATTGGTCGGAGCAAAGAGGGTGTAATGGCCAGGCTTCCCAAGAGTATCCATCACACCTGACGCAAAGGCAGCTGCCTGGAAAAGAAACAGGGGTCCTTATTAAGACCATTGCAAGTTTTAAAAAGAGCATTGTAGGTTTTAGAAAAAAGAATTTATTTCTTCATATTAGGAGCTAAATATAGAAATATCAGCCCCAAGACCACTTCTACTCAGTTCCCATGGTATTCTGTTTTGACTGCTCTTTAAGGAACTGAAAGTACTGAACTGTGTACCAGATAAATTCTGAGTATTTTTTTTTGGGGGGGGGGGGATAAAGACAACTGTACTGTAAATATTCACCTATAGGAAAATGTATTTTTTTCTGCATTTTAAGGAAGCTTCTCTCAATATGATTTGAATATGAGGCTACTCAACTTTCAGCTGGCAGCCACATACGTGTGTTATGGGGTGCTTGCACTGCCCAGTTGTAGAAGACACCAACTCAAGTGGCCATCCTTCCCCCATCAGGAAGCACTATAAGAATCTAAAAGTAAGGATAGGTCCCTGTGATGCCACAGAAATGGGCAGGCAATAGTTGAGAGTAGAATTCCCCCTGCCCACAAGGCTTCATATTGCTGTTGCCTACACTTAGGCAACAACAAGCTTCATGAGTTGTAATGCTGATGCTTCACTCCCTGCCTTGCTCCAGATGGAATCATGGCAAGCCAAAATGCCCAGAGCAAAGAAAGGGGACATGAAAGAGAGCTAGTGAGTGTAATTTTAAAATAGATACTGTCTGAAACAATATCTATTTGTTTGAAACAATTTTTCCATATGTCTGAATAAGTGGACATGATCCACGAAAGCTCACATTAAAATATAATAGTCTTTAAGGTGCCACATGTTTTTGTTTTGTTTTGTTTCTTTGGATTTTGCCCGATAGAAAACAAAATAGTTTGAGATTTTCAGCAAGTATTGTTGGAAGGAAAGAAAATACAAAGCTCTATTCCTTGAAGAAAACTACTAAGTTAGAGCCCTGTCAAGCTTTCAGATTGCTAATGAATTAGTTAACACAAATGAATGTGTCAGAAAGTAATTATTTCCCATAATAGTTAGAATTCCTTAAAAGTAAACTCTTTCCCCATTATTCAAAAGTAACTAAAATAACTGTCTTTTGTCAAAAAATGTACAAGTCATTGTCTGGTGATACTAACACACCTGACTAGTGAGACTATGCACATCTTGTAATTTTAAGAATAACTTTAAAAACCATTACCAGTAAACAGCAAAGAAAGGAAGGTTATTGCTTGTGATACTACAGTTGTAACATACGTAATATAGTCAGGCCTTACCTGTTACATAAAGCAGTTAATTACTCATTATTTACCATGAGTTTCTTTGAGCTCTGCCCTTGTCTTATAGGCTGATTCCCTAGCAGCAGATAGTTTCCCAACTCTAATACCAAATCTGACAACTTTATAATCAATACTAGACACAAGACATGGGTCCACATGACATCTTAGTCCACAAGACATGGACTAAGGAAACCTATACTGAGACGTTTCAATTCCCATTTTCACCATGTTTAAGAAGCTGACGACACGGGTGTTTAGCCCACTGTTTGGTCCACTGCAGAGATGGGCTATTTCACTCCTAAAGATGGTGATCAGATGACGTCTTTGGTGGAGTGAACAGGCTCACCCTCCAGAGTGGTCTTATCTGCACCTTTTTGAGCCCTTGCCAGAGGCTTCTACTTGTTTTTGGAGCTGGTAGGATCGCTCTGTTTCAATCCATTTCCAGCATGTGTGATAGCTGAAAGCGAACGAAAAGACAGCCGTCTGGCCGTCAAGTACATGTAGTGTTATCAAGATTCTTTTCCTGTACTATCAGACCAATCTCTATGAATGCGTTTGCACACAAGGAACACGACACACAAAAAGACTCAGGATGAACAGTACAACTTTCTAAAGCAGTGTTTTTCCAATATGCAGATGCACATTGTTTAATATATACTAGGGGAGGAAAGATTACCTGAAAGTAAGGGCAAGCTATACATACTCTGATCGCACAACTCGTTTTAGACATTTTTCTAGTTAAACGGGACATCATGCATACTGAACCCATGGAATAATAAAGGAACAGAACAGGGAAATCTACACACCCCTAGTTCACACTAAACTAGTGTTGAAACAAATAGCTGAGACATCAGTCAACAATGTTGCATCTCTGAAGGAGCCATGGGGAACATCATTAAGCCTGCTGATATGTACCAGCAACTTTTTAAATTATTGCTATGCACTGTCTTCCCACATCACATTATTCTGATTTTACCAGGAGCTGTTCCATTCAGATGTATCCTTTCATCTCAGGATACAACTACATCTACGTCCAGGACATTTCCAGTTTTGATGTAAGTGGAAAACTTACTCTGAGAGAAGAGAGGTCATCTTCTGCTTCAATGAAGTCCTCAATGGTATTTCCAACCGGGGTCAGCACACGGTCAATGACATGAACGACACCGTTTGTAGCAATCTGGTTGCCATGAATAACTCTGGCACAGTTAACAGTGACGACCTGTTATTTTAACAATGATGCGAGAGAGTGTTAAGCACACTGCTTGCTATATATTTGGCTTCCTAGCTTTTTGTTATGACAACCAAAAGACCGCTCAGGAAGCTTTAAATATTTCTTCATTGTGTTCTTCTTATAACTTGTTTATGAGACTATGCACTGTCTGTTTTTGAATGTTCTGGAAAGAATCCAGCTAGTACATATTTTGCAATAGGTCTTGTGCTGGCCTCACTTTTCAGTTGCATTTCATTTCATTTTACTGAATAGCTGATAACAATCATGATTTTTAGAATTGCTTGGTTTGACAGATAAACCTATGGATAGAAATCATGGCTGAAGTGGATATTTGGACCTGGAATAATTTAGCTGGAATCCAGTGGGGCATTCTAACAGCATCAACCATTCAACAAGTCTTACCTCTGCCAGATGTCAGACCTGTTACAACAAAGGGGAGAGCATTTTCAATACCTAATCTACCTATGCAGAACCAATCTGGATGTCTTTTAGTCACCAGAGAAATCCTTCTTTATTTAGCTAGGCGTTCTAAAACATTTTTTCTTAATATCTTACATATATTAAACTTATTGGCTAAGATTTTGTGTTACCAACAGAGAAACTGTGGCATAAAAAGACAAACCCCCAAACCTGGTATGGAAGGTTTCTGAACCCTCCAGAGCAGAGTTTTGGGGCATGTGAAGGGGCTGCAGGAGATTTTTTTAATGGAAAGCAACTGGATTCAATACAACCCTGGGATCTGGTCTCCTTCTTGTAAGTCAAATTTACCTCCCGGTTGTTTTGAATATACTTACTGCTATTTTGCTGTTTATTAATTTTGTAAATCATCTTTAAATAACTGACAATAGATGGCATTATTATCAGTTATAAATAAATAGTGATCAGCAACTTTTTGATGCTGATTTTGATGAAATCTTTGACTGCTATCTGGATCCAACTCAGTGTTTCTAAAAATGAAATGATCTCTCAAAACATGACGTTTGTAGATCTTTCTAGACACATTTGTGATACAAATCTGAGGTTTAACATACTGTATAGAGTACCAGATAAGGAAGAAAAAAACATTTTTGACGACACTTACTCCATTGGGATAGTGATTTATATGAAGGTTTTGGTTGTTGTACATAGACACCAGGGTCATGCCATTCCTCAGGTCCTTTGTGAGCATGCGCTTATTGACCATGTGGTTATGAAGAGCATTGTACAGTTCAATGTTCACATTCTCAATCAGGCCACTGTGGATTTCCTGGAGGGAAAGGACTTATTTAGTTCACTCCCCATACACATTATTCCAGTCAATAAAATATCCAACATATCTCTCTTCTGCAAGTGAAACAATCTCTTCCAAGATTCTTGACAGCTAATATTCTGTTGGAAAAGTTACTGTGCTTATTTGGCTATCCAGCAAATTCAATTCTTTAGTCTTTCTTCATTAAAATCCCGTATTAAATTGATATTTTATTCTCGTTGCTCACTTTCTTGGACATTTAGCTTTCTTTCATGCATATTTTGCTTTTAATTCCATGTTTTTTTTTCTGCTCTAGGAAAATCTTTCTCTGTATCGAGCCAATCAGCTAATTCTTCTTCTCAAATTCAGATCCAGGAAAGTCATTTTTAAACATTTGATATTCAATTACAAAGTGTGCCCAACCAGAAAATTATTCCCACTACAGTTTTTCTTTAAGTGACTCACTCTGTTATTTTTACATTGGTTATTGCTTTTTCATTATTTTTTAGTTCCTTTTCTTAAAAAAAAAAGTCTAAAAAGTAAGAAAAGGCCTAACATTTGAAGGAAGAAAATGCTTTGAAAATCCATAAGCAAGCATTTGTAGTTCAGAAAAGTAACAAAAACATAACAAGAACTTTTCATTACATGGGGAAAGTAACAATGTCACCAGTTGTTATAAAATTAATATTACCATGCACTCTTTTTATGCTCAAAACAAGTAATGTGTTACAGGTAATGTCATTACCGATTATTTTCATGCTCTAATTCATATGCAAAATCTTTGTACAATGAAAATCCCGTCACATCTACAACTTTGGGTTCCATGTCCCCGCTATTGAATCATGCTGAAAAGGGTCGCTATGCTGGGTGTGATCTTTACTGTGGACTTTTAAAGTGACCCTTCCACCCAAATGTGACCTAGTCCTGATTGCTCCAGACCCCCTAAATAAAATAAAATAAGTGAGCAGCCCTACTGGAAACCAAAAAAGTCTGGACTGGGCACAGAGCAAGGTCAGGTTATTTCATCTACTCACTAGCAAATAGAGCAAACCAGACCATGCTGTAGGTGCTTGAAAAAACGAGTCGAGTAGCCAATCTGATGGCACCCTCCCTTAACTTAGGAGGGCTAGGCTCATCAGTGATAGGAGACCAACCATTTTCTAACATTACTTGTGTTAGAAAATGTACAGCCTGTACATTTATATTTATATATTTATATTCTTATTCCAGATGCTACATATATATTTATAAACTTGCCCATATCTTCTTTCCCTTAAGCTTGGAGTAGGGAACCATGTCTCTGTTGCGAGCTGTATTTCTTCAGCTATATGTTGGGGACCAGCAGCGGCTGAGTCCAGAATCAAATGTAGGTGTATACCAGTGACCTGGAATCTGGCCACACGGTTGCCTCACTCTGCATGCAGTGTTAGCTCCTCCCTGCTTGACCTATTGACCACCCTTGAAGTGGAGCCACTCTCTCCCTCAGCTTCTTTCTCTCTCATTCACCCTCCCACCCATTCTCTCTCTCTCTCTGTTTCCCCATTTCCCTCCCCCCTCTTTCTTCCTGTCATCCTTCTCTCTCTCTCTCTTTGTCATAACAGTTTACAATTATACTTACACGATCCAAAAGATCCCAGGCTTCATTGCTTGGTGCAAAGAACGTATAAGAGCCAGGTCCTTCAATCTCTTCCCTCAGTTTTGACATGTCGGAATATCGTTGAGTGGAAGTAGCTCCCACAATGCCCAAAGTACCATAGACGTGATCTATGGGAGCAACTGGAAGACAGAAGACACAGTCTGTCTGTTCATCCGATTTTTTTTCTTAAACAATACCAACACCCTTATCGACACATAATTTGGCAGCACTTATTCATGGACTTTGATGAACTGAATACTCCTTGTTTTAGTTTCCAGAGATACTTTCCAGTAAACGTTACATGGATGTCTAAACCAATGAATTAAAATGATGCCCAAAGGGAAGGAAGCCTTCACTTTAGTTAGGAGGCTATGCCTTTTTTCTACAAAAGCTATAGAAACTGAAATGTGTTACTTAATTGGTATATGAATTCTCCACTCAGGAGCACTGAAAAAATTTAGTCCATGCCAGTTTACACATTATATTATTCACATGAATGAATCAAACCTATGATGTTAAAAAAGAAAAAGAAAAGTGACTACTTCTAACATGTGAATCTTTCTTAAAGGAATGTTAAATAACAGCATGAAGCAACAATAATCCAGCTTTCTATTTCTTCTCCACTTTGGAACAAAAGGAGAGAACAAATTACATGTGGTTTCTTGTACCTGCAGGACATCCTCGCATGCCGTCCATCTTCATGTAGCCAGGACAGCATTCATATAAGACAGTTCTAAAGGATATCAGCACAAGAAGGTTATATTTTCCCAAATCTTGTCATTATAATCTGATACTGTTAATATCCAATTATTAAAAAATCCAAATATACATAAAATGGCTGGCAGCTATTTTAAATCTACAATAAAATAAGGAAATAAAACACACAGCACATCATAAAACATCAGTGAAAGCAGTTATCTTCTAGTTTAACGAAAGATGTGGCTACACTGGCAATTTGATTTGCAGCTTGTATTAAACTCGAATCCGCAGTCAGTGATCACACAGGAGCTGCGGATTGATTCAGGAGTTCAATGTTCACACTCAGTGTAATAGGATTCACATTTCAGCACACAGTCCTCTTTTTTTCCTCTGGTCCCACCTCTGCCAATCCTTTTATGGTTTGTTCTCAAGCCGCTTAGTTTTGAAAGAATTCTACAGTGTTCCAGAAAAGGTTGCAGTGTTCCAAAGTTCTTAATGTGCACAAAAATACCACATACTACAGGAACATCTTTTATCCCATTTGGGTTGTTTCTGTTTTGTTTGTAATTTAAAAAAAAAAAACTTGTCTGGAGGTGATCTGGCACTAAACTAAAATATAAATGCTAGTGACAAGGCAATAAAGTGATCTAGTGCTAATCTCATATATGTAAAAAAATAATAATAATGGAGGAGGATCAGGGGAAAAGAATATAGGGGCAGGTATTTCTGTGGTCCTGAACATCATGCCCCAACTGCTTAGATCACTGAAATACCAACCCCATCTTTACAAGAACAAATCAACTGAACACATGGGAGAAGGTCCGTTCGAATCATTCTAGACTGAAAAAACTGGAAGCGCCCAGTAGCAGCAGAGAAAAAAAAAAGCGGGGTTGGGCAAAAAAAGTGCTGAACTGTTTCGAATTCACAATAGCATTGTGTGATCAGGAGGGGGGAAAAACATTTTTGAATCAGCCATACTATAATTGCAGCAAATCTCACGGTATTTGATTGTGACAGCCCAAAAGTAAAAAGAGATGATACTGTAAATATGTTGCTGGAAGCAGAGCTTGCTAAAATGCTGAAGGCCATGTGTTTGCCATAGTATGTGCTCACCTCTGTACTCTGCATAATGTCAGCTCTGTTTTTTGAATGGTAGGTAAACAAGGGCTTAATTTGCAAGTCTAGTTGCCCAGTAGACATGTGCATTTATTTTTGTTTGGAGTCTAAATTCCAGAAGTATCTATTCCAGGAGAGCCACCTGCCAGATGGACACATAAATTGTGCTGACCTGGAGGAGGACTGGGGTCATAGCCTAGGGTTGGTGAAGCTCAGACTTAGTTTGTTGCAGCAAAAGGAAGTTGCTGCGGGGCAAACCAGGCCCGAGCTTGGACTGTCCTGGACCATGAAGCCCTTCTAACCCAGCCTTCCTCCAGCTCAGCACAATTTAGGTTTCTGTCTGGCAGGTGAAACTCCCAGAATTCCTGAACTTTGTCTTAGCTTAACTGCTAATTCTTGGCTGAATTTACATCCCAACAGAGACATGCAAACCTGGAATCAATTGCAAATTGCATAACATAGGTAAAAGCAATATGAAGAGGAATAGGCACTCATGCTGAGGAAGGAGAAAGGATAGTGATTTTTAGAACTTTTAGAACTTTGCAAGGCGTGACACAAAAACAACAGCCTTATAATCTACTATGGTTCTCTTCAGAATCAGCAGTGTGGAGAATGGCCAGGAGGAACAAAACTACAGTCATCTAGTCCACCTAAAAGGCAGGCCACTTGGGCTCTGTGTCTTTCCAAAGGGCAAATGGATTCACTTGGGGTTTAGGTACTATATTCAACAGCTATATTATAGCTTTCCTGATCAATGGCAGTCTTCGTGGCAGACCAAAGAAAGTAGTATGCACTTCCCAGCTCTTACATTTGGGACTAAAAGCAGACTGGCCAAGCTTGACAGTGGCTGCTGACTTAGGGAAAAAGAAGTGAAAGGCAGAACTGTAAGCAGTGCTGCCTCCCCACCCCCACCCCCGTGCTTCATGCTATCCAGGAGAAAAAGCAAGAGCTGTTAAAAGAAAAAATTACTACAGAAAAGCCGTAATATTTGTCAAAGAGAAACAGCTACAGCTACAATGTTCTTTGAGGGTATTTTAGATTATCGTATTCCTTTAAACACATAACACATTTCCTCTGGCAGACTCAAGGGGTTCATGTCTAGTCAGCAGTTGGCTTCGCCTTTGCAAAGCCATATGTTCCGTCATGGTTCAGTGCAATCAGAACACCAATACGTCACATATACGTGAAGTGCGGGGGATGGTTGAGGAAAGGGAAGGGCTGTTTCCAAGCTGTGGTGGGAATGTGCAATCCATTTGCCCTTTACAAAGATCTCTGGCAAACTACTTGAAGTCCTCAATGGCTGTCTCTTTGAGCCACAGCACTGCCTGGCTCAATGTCCGCCCTGCACATTCCAACCTTCTTAAACACTAGAGGACACTGAAGCAAAGCGCCCCTTCTTGCTCATCTGTGACCCTCTTTGAAAGGAGACAAGTGTTCTAAAAGAGTTAGTGCTCAATCCTGCTGGATCCTTAGGAGGATGAGCGCTCACTCCAGGCTCAGCCTTTTCCCCTACGAAAGAAGGCAGGAATGGAAGAATAGACAGGAGAACCCTGCACTCATGCTCTTCATTCACTCCCAAATCTCACAGTGTATGGGAGTGGGCTCAGATTATTTGACAGGGTGGAAGTCACACTTTTCACTCACGTCATCACTTCAAACGTTCTGTCACTGAAACTCCTGTGGTTTCCGTGGTTGTTTTTTTTTATTGTTGTTTCCTGAGCGACAAATTTGGCAATTCCATAAGACTTCTATCTATGTAACACATTTCTTCAAGGGTAAAAAATGATCCTCTACTTTGAGAAGAGTTGTGCTTCGATTGGGCGAAGAGAGAGCATATTTTCCCCTGTGATGTGAAGCCTAATTTAACAGCTGAAGGAAAACAGATGGGGAACCTCTGAAGGTGATGGTGAGCTCTCCAACATGGAAGGCACTCAAGAGAAAGTTAGATAGCCATCTGTCAGATATACTTTGATTTGGATTCCTGCATTGAGAACTAGGTTCAGTTTGATGGCCTTATAGGCCCCTTCTAACTCCATTATGATTCTATGGTTCTAATTACACCAATGAAATATATTTGCATATTTCTCTTTTGCTAGGCCTTGAGCTACACAGAGTACTCTAGTAATGAAAATGATACTCAGCCAGCTGTCCAGCATTTCCTACCCACTTTCAGTGTTTTTTTGCAATCATGTGGGTTAGAATCTTGCATTGTATGATACTGTATTTTTTTAAAAAAATAAAACTGTGGGTGATCACGGAACAAAGGAAGGCTAATTGCCTTAGAGAAAGAACAAAGGAGTCGACAATGGATGTCCGAGCCAGCGGAGCCAACAGGCAACGCCCTGAGAGCTCTTTTATTTACTTAGTGTGATTTACATAGTATGTTGTGAGAGAGACAGATAGGATACTAGTTACCTAATCGTAACCAGGATTGACTGAAATAACCCTTTGATCTTATGCTCTACCTCTAAGCGAAAGGGCAGAATAAGGGGTTACCCCGCCTGCTGGCAGCTGCCACTTCCGCCAGGAGTGTATGCACATCACTGGAACAGAATGCAGCTACAACCTTTAAGCAGAAGTTTCCCAATGAAACAACTGTTAAAATACTTGGTGATGATGGTGTTCTGCTTCAATAGTTTTGGAATGTAGGGCTCATATATGGCTAGTCTAGCCTAGATGGACATTACTTCCAGTTGAAACAAAGGCTCCTGTACCTGTTGTCTTTTTCTCCAATGCCATCATCTACTAAAATGCAATCCGTAATAGCAGCCCTCTCTAAAGATACATCTTCTATTCCTCTATACCAGCACAGAAACTTGGAGCCTGGCAAACCACAGTTGCCTGTGGATCCAGATACCTGGGAGTTGAGGACATACAACCTCGATGGCAGATGCTATCCTGTTCTTAGAAAATTTTCTAATCCGCCTTAGAAAGCCTATTCTGTGTTGTGCTGTGGGGATTGTTACCCCTGCACTAAAGAGCATATTCTGAGTTATCTAGCTTAAAACAAATTCCTGAGTTACACTTTAAATGTACTAAAATCCATCAGCACATTCCTGAGGTGTAAAAACACAAGAGCCAGTGTGGTAAAATGGATAGAATGACAGAGAAGGACTCAGAAGAACTGGGTTCAAATCCCTGGAAACTCACTGGGGGGATGGCACTGGTGAAGCCACTCCTTGAGCACTTCACATATCTTGAAAAACCTATTAGGGTTTCCATAAGTCAGAAGCAACTTGACAGCCCATAAAAATGTAATATAAGCACTAATATACAGAGCAGCAAAGAAAAGAGATACATGAGAGCAGCAGGAAAGCTACATTTAGACCCTTTTTGCCAGAGCATGAAAAATCAAAGATTGGGATAAGGCTAGTCTCACATATGCAGCCTGTCCATGTCTTGTTATAATTTCCCTTCTAACTTAGTAAGCCTAGAATCAGGCAACCCATCGGTTCTAAATCTGTGCTGCACTGGCACACAAGATTTCTATTCTGCCATAGACTTTTGCTGCCTGTGCGCTGCCATTTGAGCACTGCATGACGCAAGGTGGCCATCTGTGCCAGATGTGATGAAAACCAGAGGACTTACGCTTTCTTTCCACAGATCGCTCCTTGGTACCAGTTTCTGCAAGTGCTGAAGTATTTCTTATTGGTCCCCATAACTTGCTGGAGAGCACAGACATTCGGGCTGGAGTGGGGAGAAAAGGGTCATTGTCTCTGAGTCAAAATCAGAATCTGCATTTTGCTTGAGACTTATTTTACTGTTCAACTGGTTCCCACAATGAATCCCCCTCCAGATGCTAAGTCACATCTGAATAAATAGCCAATTTCTTTTTCCAGATGTAGGTCTGGTAAAGCAGAGATTTTATGATGCAGGAACCTCTAGGTGATATTGTGCCACATATAAGATGATGGGTTCAAACAGTCATCTTTAAGAGTGTGTCTACACTACAGCTACAGCAGTTTGCTAATATTTCAACTGTCATGGCTCCATCCTACAGAACCCTGGGATTTGTAGTTGAGAATCCTGTGCTAGCGAGTTCTCGAGCACTCCCCAAACTACAGCATTTTGTAGTTTTCTTATCTGTGCTCTCAAACTGCCATACCTGTGTCAGGTAGATGTCCTCTTAAGTTTCCACTCATGTCATGGAAAAAGCTTGCAAGCGGCTAGATCACAGTGCCTCCCCAGTCAGATCATATGAGCCAATACTGCCTCCAGGAGGCAAGCCAGATCTTCACATTCTCTTCTCTTCACAGGTTTGTGCAGGTTTTTGTAGTGTTTCAAACACCTGCAAAACTTATTTGGCCAAACGCAGCAGTGGGATGAAGGAAACCAGTAGATGTCTCTATGACAACACCTTCTACGGTCTCAGAAACTGTTGTTTCCTTCAACCAAAATGTCAGTTGCCTCCAGCAATTCTGCTCTGAGACAGTTCCTGGCATCCTTCTGCTGTCTTGGCATTTTGACATCATTCTCCTGAACATTCTGGGAAAGGAAGGGACTCCTGAGATCCAGCCTTGCCTTCATGCCAGACGGATAAAAAACAAGCAAGCAAGCTAACAAACAAACAAACAAAACCAACAGGGTAACCTTTTCTCTTTAAGTGGACAGTGGCTCAAAACATATACCTCTACACAATATAATCTACAGACTGCCTTATTAGAAATGGCAACAGCTTGGAATGAGGCATGAATAATACCCTCTTGATCTTGTCAAGTGTCATCTTGCTGTCAGCAAGAGGTAAACATTTTGTTTCCTTAGCTTCTCCATGGAAGTTGTAACTCAAGAGGTTGCTTTGATTGCCACTGTTTGCAATGCCATAAGTGCCCCAAGGAAATAATCCCATAAATAACTGAGAAAAAAAAGGGAGAAATGACACAATCTTGTGCAGAAGAACTTCCACTGCCTTGTCGTGCTTCATGTTGTCCTGTTGTTGTACCTTCACACAATAGTGTCATGGGATAATAGAATGGCACTTCAAATTAAATATAAATATAAATAAATTAGGTTTTTTAAAGCATGAAGTACTCTTTGTTGTTGTTGTTGTTACTACATTTTCTTATATATAGTCAAATTTGTTTACACAGACATACCATCTTTACCTGGGCAGAATATCTCATGAGCCTTTGAAATGGTGAATTGTTAACCATTTTTATTTCTGCTGCATGGCTACATCTCAATTAAAGTTCCTAACTGAGCGTTCAGAGTTAAGAAGGAAATCAAGGGGCTTCTCACATGGAGAGAGAAAAAAGGAAAAGAACCAAATATTTCATGTCACAGTTTCCTTGGGTGTGCAACTTATTACAGGGGAGAGGGGGCTTAACAGACTGTTTCATACTCATGCTGTTCTAGATCAAAGGAATAACTGATGATAAATCTGAAATGTTCCACCCCCAAAAGGAACACAAAGAAAACAGGGTTTGGGGACACTGCCCTCTGATTGTCTTCCTTTGAAACTGCCTTCTTCATTCCAAACTCTGGGGCAAATGAACTCTTTCTTACTCCATGGTGACAAAAGGGTACTCTGGAGCTGCCCAAGAGTACTTGCATCTCTTCAGACTTCATATGGTCCAGGGCTGAGCCTTGACATCAAAACCAGTTGTTAAGCTGAGCTCTGATGAGCCCTGGCAAATCTTAAACTCTCAAGTGTGGAAAGACAAGTTTTAAATGTTATGTGTACAGAAGCATAAATGAGCACTCAAGCTATTTTATCCAATGTATAAGCCTTATTTCCCCCCCTTAAAAGTTTGTTTCAGGAATACAGCAAATATGTTTGAAAGAAGGGCACATTAAAAAGCATTTATTATGGGAACATT
Organism: Intellagama lesueurii; assembly: GCA_037013535.1. Lineage (NCBI taxonomy): Eukaryota > Metazoa > Chordata > Lepidosauria > Squamata > Agamidae > Intellagama > Intellagama lesueurii. The sequence goes on from JBAJHW010000002.1 coordinate 129,982,402, forward strand.
CCATTTCTCCCTAAAAATTAGCTTTCATTATAGAAGAACGTTTAATTTTAAAACACCAGTTGTTGATATGGAGGAGGTATTAATTCAGACTTACCCTTGATCACGGCCCCTGATCCGACTGTGGCTCAAAATCTTGTCATAAGAAGATTCGCCTAGATGCAAAACTGACAAAAAACAAATGGAGACTGTGGCAACCCAAAGGAGCTCCATCCCGTTGTCTTTCTCTTTCTCTCTCTTTCTCTCTGTGTCGCTCCTGGCTATTCTGAGAACCGGCAAAGGGCTCGGGAAGGCTCAAAGTTTATATACATGCTACAGCACAGAGGGAGGGGAAATGCATCAACCTGAGACTTGGAACCACCCTCCCAAGCAACAGGAACATCAAGCTGTTCTAATCAGTCCTGCTCGAGTGTGGGATGCAAAGTCCACTCAATGTGGGAACTTTTTCCATTTCTCTAAGAATCGGTGTGTCTGCAGTATCATGTTTCTAAGGGGCTTCTACCCAACCCCCCCTTACATGACTATTTCAGCAGTCTGCCCACAAGGACCTTGAAGACGATGATTTATCATCGAAAGCTCACTATTTCTTTTATTATTATTCTTAATGGTCGATTAAAGGTCTCACCTACTCCTGCATTGGTTTGTATTGTTTCCACGACTCATGCAGCCTCATCCTGATTTTTTCCTCAGTAGTCTGAAAAAATTGTATTTTGTTAACTATCGCAATATCTTCTTTATGGTGGAAAAAAAAGAGAGGACAGACTATATTTCTTGAAGACTTAATTATGATTCTTGTTTCCCACCTGTAAGACCATGCGGTCTAATTTTCATAAACAGTGGAGAAGGAAGTAAACCTGTTTCTGGACTCTCTTTAGAGGCCTCATAAATGAACGCGCTTCCATTTACGCAAATCTCCTACACAAAGAAAACTAGATGTCAGCATTCTGCTTTCATAGGCTGGTTTTATATGAACAGAAATATTTTTGAATATTTCATCCCCATAATCTCAAGGGACAACATCCGGGAGAATTCTACCGCTAACATTTACACCTATACTGCTCCATGTCAAGGCACATAGCACCACCTCAGCTTGTAAAGTAGTTTTCAATACTGCCCATAAAGTGTTACCTTTACCCTCAGGAAAGCTGTAACAAAGAATCTATATGTTCAGCAGACATGGCACATTTGAGGGAAAGAAGGTAAAGCTTTTCCTGGATTGTACCACCTGAGCTGATGGGTTTTTCCTCCATTTGATAAATCTGCATGAAGAACTTTTAGGATATCCTTCTCTATAAGATATAATTTAAAAAAAAATAGTATGCTATACTTGATCTTAGCCGAAAGGCTGAAAAATGATATATTGTTTTTCCCTCTGCAAAGAACATATCTTGTGGGGAAGTGCAAAATGTGCCCTTACACACAGTGGTGTGGAGTGGGTGGCCAGCACCTGGGGCAAGGCAAGTATTGCAGGGCGTGGGTCACGTGCCAGTTCTGTGATGCAATGGGTGGGTGTGGTGGGGGCAGGGCGGGAGAAGCCCCTGGGTAGTGCCATGAAGCCCTTGCAGAGCCTCTTGAGGTCCGCGCTGGTGGCAACAGCAGCAGCGGGCCCGCCGCCCCTGGTGGCTTGGACCCAGACTGCCAGGAAGGGGAAGAGGAGCAAGAGGAGCAGCATTGGAAGTGTGCTGGTTGGAGCGGCCCTTGCCCCCTCCCAAGAATTTTGCACCCCCTAAAAATTTTGCACCCGGGGCAACCGCCCCTGTGCCCCCCACACACTATGCCACTGCTCACAGACACACGTCAGCTTGAAAAAGTCCAGTCCAGTGAAAGCACTGCCACTTGATTCTGCCCACCACCTAAGTAGCAGTAACATGTATATCCATCCTTTTGTTGGACAACTGGCAAAAAAGGACTTGAAGGAATGTTTTAAAATATTCAAGACCTATTGATAAATAATCAAGGAATGTGAAAAAGGAGATGGTGTGGATTCTTTCACTAGAACCATATTGTTTTTGTTTAGTCGTTAAGTCGTGTCCGACTCTTCGTGACCCCATGGACCAGAGCATGCCAGGCCCTCCTGTCTTCCACTGCCTCCCGGAGTTGGGTCAAATTCATGTTGGTCGCTTCAATGACACTGTCCAACCATCTCGTCCTCTGTCGTCCCCTTCTCCTCTTGCCTTCACACTTTCCCAACATCAGGGTCTTTTCCATGTAGCCCCCTCCTAATATCATTCAAGAAGGCAATATCACCAGGAAGAGGAACAGAGGGATCTTCATGGCGCCCTTATAGCTGAGGAGGCATTTGTCTTGGTCCTCTTTGTCTATATGTGCCAGGAGAAGCAACCTTTAAATACAGTGCCATAGCTTGCCCCCCACCTTACCCAGAAGAAAATGATGGCCGGGCAGTGGGCACTCTTTCCCTCACTCAACCCTGGTCAGACTAATTTATTCAGCACCTCACCAGATGCAGAATAAATTATTGTAACTAAAACAGTTTTTCTAAAAACTCCTATTTTCATGTGGAAGGGTAATTTGCACCTCACCAGATGGTGAGTTGCCAAGTACCCCTCCACATGAAAATAGGAGGGGTTTTTTTGGGGGGGGGGGAAGAGAAATGTTTAGTTCGTGTATTGAAAACAGCTTTAAAGTCTTTCTCATCTGTAACATCTAAGTTTCCTGTTTACACAACAGAAAGGAGAAAGGCCTATTGAGTTCCATGCCTCTAATTTTCCTGGTCCTCAAGAGTTCATTTTTGCATGGGGGAGCATGCCAGCATTTCCAAAGCAGCTTTGAGATTTTAAAGGCAAGTCTCAACATTATGCTCAGTTCGGAACTTGCCCAAAGGAGCAGACACAGTGCTGCCCAATGCTTCCTTGGCTTGGATGGTAGCAAGGTATACCCTGGGACTGAAAAGCGTTTCACTGGAGTTGACATTCTTGGGGAAAGTCATGTTGTAGCACCTCCTGAGACTTGCTGCAAGAAGAAAGATGCCTTGCCGTAAGAATTCATGCATGTATGAGGCACCTTTTGGAGAAATTCATGCAAAAAAGAGAGTGCATTTGAAAATGCTAGCATTTAACATGTGCGCATCATTGGGGAAAAAATGCACAAAAATATGCTTTAGTCAACAAAGAGAAGGAAATTAGCTAAAATGTGTGAATAAATGCTGAAAGTCAGGGGGGAAATGTTAAAAATAAAGGGAAATAGGAAAACTCTATTTAAAATGCACAGAAATTTCAGTGTGAAAAGAAAAGATGGAGCCTCACAACTCGGTATGAAACAAGGAAGGGAAGAAAGGGTTTTTAGAGAAATGCAACAAAATCAGAACAGAGATTTTCACTTGCTTAGTGCAGACAGTATCTACCCAGTGTGGTGTAGTATATAGAGTGACAGACTAGGACTCAAGAGACTTGGGTTTGAATCCCTGCTCAGCCATGAAACTCACCGGGGGTGTGGAACTGGTAAAATCTCCCCTTGAGCATCTATCTGATCTCAAAAGCCTTATTAGAGTTGCTATAAGTTGGTTCCGACTTGGTGGCACACAACATAACACAGTGTGTATAGTAACATAAACCCAAATGCAGGTCCCTGTTCCTTAACCAGGCTATTTGCTTTTCCAGAACAATTCATGTTATTTGCTAACCGTTGTAATGTTGCCATTTCTAAACTGGCCCATATGGATGAACCGTCAAGAATCAGATAGGTCATTATACTATCTCCAAAAAAACTGGAACCAAATTTATTCTTGTTGCTATTCACACTTTTTTGTTTCATGTGTTCACACATTACAAACTGTCCTGACAAGTTCCTTAACAGTTTGGATCTGTGATAATTATAGCTTAATTGCCTGACAAAAATAAAAAACCTGTATCTAGAATTATTTTTTTATCACTAGGCTATTTGCACAAGATGAGGTATAAAGAAGAAAAAAAGACGGAATGTAAAAATAAAACCATAATCCTCATTGAAACAGAATATCGTGTGCTTTATGTGTACATAGTTAGCTTTCATGCATTTCAATAAATATGCCAGCACAAGAGCAGGGGAGGGGGCTTTCTAGATTATTGTCGCACCTGCACTTCATAGCTATTGTCCTTCAAAAAATAAACAATTACTGTAGAAGCAAAACCAGGAAGAGACACCAATTAAGCTGGGAAAGGGACTGAAGAACATCTGAACTTTCAGGACCTCTTTCTGCCACCACTACCTTTGAGGGGAAGCAGAACTGGGAATTCTGGTAATTAGATATCAGCGCAAGGTCATGCAATATCACTGTAAAATTGTACAGCAGGAAGGGACACCAAGCATCACTGAGTCCAGCTCCCTGCCAAAAAAAGCAGATAGTTGTCCAGTCTCCATGTAAAAATCTCCAATGGAAGAAAGCCCACCGCCATCTGAGGTAATCCATTCCAAATCAAATAGCTCTCACTGTCAGGACGTTCTTCCTAATGTTTAGTCAAAACATCAAAACATAAGAACCCCATTCATATGTTCAGGAGTGAACAGATAGTAATTCATCTGAAGAGGAGAGCTCCTAGAATCTCTGAGCACTTTTCATGTACTCTCTACAAAGGCATTGCTCTCCATCTGTAGAAGAGTGACAGAAACAGAAACAGGAGGGCAGCACTGCAGTGCTCCCCTCTACTGATGGCTATGGTGCTGTAACGACTGGGAGTTTAAAGAACAACATACTTTCTCTTGTCTTGGGACTTCTTTTAGAACAGTGTGTATAGTAACACAAACCAATTTTCAAAATATAGTTCCTCCAACGTCTGTATGTACTTTCTGGATTCTAGGATTGTGAGGGCAATGTCATCCACTAAAGTGCAATAACAAGTACTGCACTATACGTAAGAGCCCAAATTAGAAAAATCAATATTCATGATGACAAAACCAACTCTGCTTATCCCTGATTATGAAGATTTCTTATGATTCTTTGGTTCATACTGATAAGTCCATGTGGTGCAGGAAGACAAGTCAAAAGAACTCTCTTGAGAGTTTCAGACTTTAGACAACACTGCTTTCTTGGACAATAGCTCTCAAAATCCCCCAGCCAGCATGGCTCCTAGTCCTGACCTTGCCACTCATCAGACAATGCAGTCTTTACGGGGCAGGGTGGGGGAGACTTATTGGAAGGTAGAACTGGTAAAAGCACTCCTTAAATATCTCACTTACCTTGAAAGTCCTATGAGGGTTGCTGGAAGCTGGTTCCAACTTGATACCCAAAGGCTAGTTTGCATGGGCTTGCAACCCCCTCACACAACTCTTGGTGTGGACCGTTGCATGTACTGTTTCAGAAGCTTTGTCTGAACTGGATCATGATCACTTTGCATGATCAAGTGATTACTCATCCACAAACATGTACTAATCTACCAATGAACTTCGTAGTTTTAATCTAGAGTGCAATCAGACAGTGATCTAAGTCGCTTTTAGGTCTGGTTTGAGCTATTTCCTGCCCCCCCCCCCACAACTGTCCCAAGCAGCTGTGTGAATAGCAACAAGCATTAGGTCTGGTTTGAGCTATTTTCTGTTGACTACATGACGTACAAGAAATTGTGAACCAGCTCTGTGCCCAATCTGGATTTTTTTGGTCCAGCATCAGGGGTGCTCTTTTCGGACCCGGGCTGGAGTGATTGGGACTGGATTGTATGTGGACAGGAGAGTCCCTTTAAATGGAAACTTTAAATATCACAACCAAAGAAGCGAACCTTTCCAATACTATCCAAAGGTGATCTTACGTATATCACTGTCTTGTCCCACCCTTAGTATTTCTGATACTTTGGGACGTTTGGTGGTGCTTCTTTATGGGCAACTGAATATTCTGAAGAGCCAGCATTTCGAGGCAGTCCTTAATTAGGATGTTACCTATTAAAATCAAAATAACCAGGGAAGAAACACAAAATCTAAAATGGCTAACTTCCATTTTTTAAAAACCCACTTTTCTGCACTAATTCTGTACTAATTTGCAACCAGTTGCTAGCTACTTGCATTTCTCGGGAGACCTCTAGTGGGGGAAATCTTGTAAACATTTTTCTTCGACTTTGGTTGAGGAAGAGTAGCATTAAATTCAATCAGACACCCCTTACTTGAAACTGGAGGTGTACTTGAAGTGATGTTGCTTCAACGCCAGCTTTCACAGACTCTCAGAGATCTGTATCTATAGATGCTACTGCTTCTTTCAATTCAGTCTGTGACTTTTGAGTCTGTGACTCTCAGGAACCTGACCCCTCTTTACTGCCCTTTCTCCCTTCCAGGCAGTTTATCTGTCTTCTTAGCTGCCTCCTTTTGACCCTCTCCTCTATTCCTTATTTGACTTCTTCTAAATTTCCTTTCCTAGGCCCCTCTGTTTCCTTAAACCTTGATTAAAGTTAAAGCAGAGAACATATTTTTATGATCAAGGACCTTCCATGTGATAGGGAAGAACTTAAGACAAGAAAATGGGGTAAAGACAAATGTTCTAATCTAATCTAGTCAAGGGTTGATCCTGAACACAACTAATAGTGCATTAGTTAATTTTCTTTGTAAAAATGGTCTTGGACAGCATCTCAGGGGCCATAAGGAGGAGCCCAAAAACCCTTAAGGGTCTTTTAAGAAGTGTTGACCTTTTTGATTCAGCCTCTTGGCCTGTTCCAGCCATCACAGTACTCCAGCCTCAGACTGGAGGAAACAGAGATATACTGTGAGTTTAGCAGTGAGTGTGGAGAGAGAGAGAGAATGGACCTGAATCTACCAATTTCCCAATCCTCCATCTATATCCCGCTATAGAGGGGAATTCAAACCAGCCCTGCTGATAGTTCAACTGAATTCCCTCTCATTGTTTGTTGTAGAGGTTTTTTTGGTTTTTCAAAAGCATACAAAAGGGAATAGGTGTTACTTCGAGTGAAAACCCTGTAGGGCTTTAAGAAATGTTGGAGGCTCTGGTGTTAGATTTCTCCATCCTACAGTGTCATTCATTCTCTTCAGGATGGCAGCCTAATGACTACAAGTATCATTAGATCAAGTGATATTTGGAGTTTGTTTTTATTACTCGAAAGAGGCCTTCAAGTTACACTAAACTCTTACTTAGTCTTAGGTTATGACATCAAATAGCAAATTTACAGGCTGAGACCATCAAGGTTGCATACAAACACACCATTTAGATGTCAGCTGTGATGTCATAAATGAGATAAGCTTCAGGTCTTGAAAAAGGAAAAGAAGCATTAACACTCAACCTGAACCTTAATTCTGTCAAGATGGATATTTATGATAGGTGAGAGAAAAAAATTGTGGAGGCTGTATTTATTTTTATTATAGAGGAAACCTTTTGGAATGATTTGCAAGTACATTCATGGGGAACCTTGTGGATTTATTTTATACAAAGAGCAGTGTTTGATTTGTGATGTTCGTAAAAAAAAAAAGGAGGTCATGAAAGGTCAGGAAGCACCAAATCAATCAAGGGCATTATCCATTAAAACTGCAACATTGAACAAAACATGTAGGCCTAAAAAATTTCTTACACTACATAGTTAGGGCAATTTAATGTTGGTGCTGCAACAAGGGGTGTCATGATATTTTGTGCTAGCTGGAACTTCAGCCTGAATGCTATGCAATGAGCTCAAAAGATCCTGTTGAAGGAGACAGTAATGGAAATCACCTGTAGTACAACACTTTTTGTCACTTGCTATAGGACCTCTTCCTTCGTTCCTGGACTAAGATACCTCTTTCTGCCATTGGTCATTAAATCCATGGACAGGTAATACCAGCTTCCATACCTCATCTCCCACTACTGACTGACATTAAAAGAGCCTCATATGTTTTCTGATGGTCTTCTCGTGCACCTCTCTGTGGGATTTTTGTAGGGTCCAATTGGGTCCAGGCTTTTCAATCCATATGAAATGACATCTTACCAACTGGGCAACACTGTGGTTTCAAAATCATATTCATAAATATTCTAGTTCAAATGAATGTGAGAGCATATGACTCAGTTACAGCTTGCAGAATTATCTGGGGTGCTGTTACTTTATTTCAATCTCTGCTTGCTCTTTTTATTGGTTAGAAATTTGGTTTTGACCTTCAGAACTGTTTCATTCCCCCCCCCCCCCCAAACAACTAACTTGGACGTACCATTCTCATGTACAGGTGCACATACCAAGCAATTGTTCATTTTATTTACATTCTAAGAACTACTCAGGCTTTTAGGTCTCTGGCTGTGGAGCCAGATGTTGGGAGCTCATTATCCGCTGTGCCCCCCTGACAAGGGCTGGACTTGATGATCCATAGGGTCCTTTCCAGCCCTGAAGTTCTAAGGTTATTAATACTATTATAACTCATTTTCAACCTTTTTGCAGCCATATCTGAAACACTGGGTGCATTATCAATGAGCTCCTGCCAGCTTCCATGGGATCAGTCAGCAACACTGAGGGCAACGTGGTTAGAATCCTCTTTGGACTAGCATGAAGACAATCATGGTCCGAACTGAAATGGCATGTTTAGTCATTCTTATGCAACCAGGCCAACCTCTGAAACATTGTGAAAGCATAGCATGTCTTCCCATTTGGAAACCACATCATAAACATCAACTTGCCTAAAGGAGATTCGCAGCTCAAGCATATGCTTTTTGACTCAGAAGAAAGCCCCTTATAATGCAATAAAGTGGGTGTTTCTCTGAAAGGAAGTGCATACGCTAGAGCAACTCTGAAGAACTTTATGAAGAATAAGCACATATGAAAATCCTCAGAATACTGGCTGGGCAACCTCCCGCCCTAAGGCAAGTTGGCGCCCTTGGCCTAATTTCAAAAGTACTCTTTGAGTGCTTACCTCAAGTTCTTGCAAAATAGATTTGTCCCTCCACTGGCAGCTTGCCAGTGTAGGCCAGCGAGGAAAAGGTGGGGGAAGAAAGAAAGTGAGAAAAGTGGGAATGTAGTTGTGTGTGTGTGTACACACAGACACACACACACACATATACTATATCCCACAAATATTCTGAGTCCCATGAGCTCTGTCTCAGCTCTTGAACTTGTCTGTTCCCAACATCTGCCTTATATTCACATTAGTTTTGAGGGACCATTCAAGCTATTTCTCTCCCTGTAAATGACCTGGCATTTAATGTTCTTTTGAGATCCTGGACTGTATTTCTCAACACTATATATATAGTATTAATTTAATATTTAATATAACCCAGGATTTTAAAACAACATCAAACACAAACATACACATGTATATGTATATGTATATCTTGAAGGGAGATATCTAGGAATTCCAGTCATAGAATGAAAATGCATTTTTGGCTGTAATCAGATTGGAGACTGAATTTGTTATGTCTTGTTCTGGCTCCTTTATATGGAGGATCCTAGGAGAAGACTCCCGTCTCCTGTCATCCAATCGTACACCAACTGTACCTCTCAGGATGTATTAATAGGATTGCTTGCTGAGAAACAGTTCCCTGTTAACTATGCTGTAGCTTGATTTGCAGGCCAAGAAGTTGTGCTTTTGTTTTATTAAGGATCACAGTGCTGTATAATTGCCATTAGTATGATCAGAGGGTCTTTGTGTTCATTTTAAAGGATGACTGGACTGTTGATAAGTATCTCAATGAGCTGTTATAACAACCTCTTTCTGAGTTGGAAATTTTCTGATATATTGTAGATTGTAGAGGCCGTTGGCCATGTGCAATAAAATTTAGTTGTTGTTGTTGTTGACAGACCTATAATCCTGTCATTGGTTCAGATTGACAGAGTCAGCACAAACTCTCTTGCCACTCAAGGCAGGAAGGGAAGCACAGCCCCAAACTCCCTTCATTGCTGCTGCATAGCAATATTGATGGTGGTGAGGAGAAGAAGTGAATGAAGCAGAGGAGAGCGGGAAGAACAGTATCATCTTTCCTTTAGTCACTGCCTGCTTGCTGCCATCGTGCTATCATCCCTCCCATAATGTCTTGGCCCTAAGGCATATTTGAGAAAGAAGTGTGTAGTGTGAAGGCAGGGAGACAGCAACTGAAGAAAAGAAGTCCAGTGCGCAGGGAGTCAGGAGGTGGTGGACTGGTTCTCTTCTGCCTGGGGTGACCACCTCACCCTGGCCCAGCCTGATAGATGGGTCCCAAAGAGGGGCCAACAGACTACAGTGATATTGGAATTCTATTAGTCATTATTTGCCTGATCCCTCCCCAATAAGCATGACCTGCTCTGGGAATATGTCCAGGGGCAGCAGTGTGCATGTTCATGACAAGAGTGTGTGTCACACACAAATCACGTATACATGAGCGTGTCACACATAAGAGTTTATCTCTTTGCAGTGGGGGGATAGTTCTTCAGCATCACTTTGAGCTTTTACTTTCATTTATGGAGTCTAAACTTCAGGTATTTTATGTTGGTTTTGCTACTGAACTATTCTAGAGACCCTTCTCAATATGATCAACTGCATGCCATTACATGTGATAAAAGAAGTGAATATAGCACAAGAAGAAAGCAAGCTTAAGGTGCTGGCATTGATAAAGCACCGATGACAGATTTATTAAAGCAAATTGTCACATCAGCTTTATGTTTACTGCATGTAGTGGGAAAGTAGCATGCCGTTTCAATTAATCTGGTGAGCATGTACTGACATGGTCCACAACCAAAACTATGCATAATCTGAAATGAAAAAGAATAAGGGAAATGTTGCCTCTTAAAATGTGACTTAAGAATTCACCCATCTTATAAGCAGAGCAAAGACTGCAAGATTTGTTCTGCTTATAAAATGGGTGCATTTGAAGTATTCTTTACTGACCACATGATGCAAAAGCTGAATTGAATTGGTCCAGCCCTTTTTTGCTCTCAGAGCAGCTTTTATCCTTTGCTGCTGGAGGACTTCTACTTTTTCAAGCTGAAACAATTCATACGGGCTTTTTCTTGTGCAGTTAGTTGTGGTATTCAATCAGCATCAGCATCATCTTAGAACTGCAGGGCTAGAAGGGACCCTCTGGATTATCCAATCCAGCCCCTGTCAAGGAGGCAACATGGGGAATCGAACTCCCACCCTCTAGCTCCACAGCCAGATATATGTTCTTATAAAGACAAGAGGCGTGTCTGTAGGTGGAGTTTTGGTGATGTAGGCAGCTGGGGTGTGACCAGGGGAACATGCTCCCCACATTCTTTCCTCTCCCCTGCTTGACCTCGATTTTTTTTTATTTTTTACATATAAGAGATTAGCACTAGATCACCCTATCACCTTATTGCTGGATCCTTGTTATTATTATTTCCTGTATTTATGCCCCATCTAGGTGGGATGAGAGGAAGGAAGGAAACGATGGAGGCTGTGAGCTGGAATATGAATCACATTGCATCCAGTACGAACAGTGAACTCCCAAATCAATTCACAGCCCCCGTGTGAGCACTGATTGTGATTTCAAATGTAATACGGGCTCCAAATCAAATTGCACCAAAGCCAAATTGCTGTGATTATGCTTTCTAGTATAGTTGCACCCTAAGTCTGACAGTAGGTGATGCTCTTGCAGAAGACAAATGCACTCTGCAAATATTCCTGATTGAGCTCCTGTTAAAATCTGCAGGACATACTGAACCAAGGTGGTAAATATACAGTTACAGAATTGATTAATTCCAATGGATGAAAGCCTAGGCATCAGATAATGGAGATAGTTGCCTTCCTTCCTAAGTATAGAGCTCAAAGAATCTCTCTTGGCCTTTAGAGATTTTCGGGGGTAGCACCTGTGCTTTTGAGAGCTTTCATAAAGCTGTGCACAAAACTGATTGTCACGTTCCCGCCTGTCCCCCGCCTGTTTCACCAATCACAGGGCACAAGCTATATGTCGTGTCACTGCCACCAGTTGATTACATCAACATTGTTTATTATTAATCACAGAGGTCCAGGCAATGTGTCATTGTAAACAGAACCAAATAGAAGTTGTTTATTATTACAGGCGATGAAGGAACAATCAATGTCTTTAACTCTTAACAAAACATCCTACTTCATCCACTCTCAAGCGCCAACCCTCTCTCTCTCCACCCCAAGCTCCAAAACCACCAATCCTCAAATCTAAAACTCTCAATCTCATCTCCTTCTCCTCCTGAAGAGACTCTTATATCTCATGACTCCGCCTCTCCAGCACTCTCATTGGTCCATGCAGATAGCACATTAATATTCATGACCTGGGTGGACGCCACACCAACACACCTGTACAATTGCTCGTCCATGATCTCTGGTGTTAACTTTTTTTGTTGCTATCAGAGAGGCGGGAGGTGGCAGCGCTCCGACAGTATGAGAGGGAGCTTAGAGTGAGAGCAGAAAAGGCTTCCTTGGCCAAAACATTAGAGGAGCCAAATGCTCAGTTTACGTTAGGGTGACATTAAGGGCTTAGGTTTTTAATTCATTAAGCTAAACATTAAATTATTAGTTAAAACAAACCACAAGAGAAAGTGGCATATGTTACTGTGGTCAGCATGATTTCACCAGTATGATGCTATTGTCATTTTGCTAGATGGTTTTGTTATATCTTCAAATCCAGTGCTTTTGTAATTCAAGTTGATTTCCTTAGCTGGCTTCTCCCAGATAGATTAGACTACAAATGCCATGATGTGAAGTCCAACATATCTGAAAAGTGCCGGATTCTAGGAAAATGCTGCCTGAAAGGATGACTCTTACAACTTGTTCAGTGAAGCTTTGCTACTGACCTCTCTCCTCATCTCCATTTCCTCCCCTCCTCTCTGCCTCCACGCCCCATACGTTGTTTGCCCATGCGTCTTCCTCCGTGGGCTGTTTGGTTTGAAAAAAGAGTAGTGGCACCTTTGTAGCATCGAGAGGGCACTGACCCAGCGCAATAGTAAAGTGAGGCACTGCGTGGAACCAATGAGCAATTGATGAATGAAGGGTGGAGAATTCTTAATTAGGAAAGTTTTGAACAATTTTTTTTTCTGCCCTACTGAACGGCTGCATCCCCTGCTTTCCCACCCATATAAAATTAAGAAGCACGGTTAGAAGTGGAGGTCCATTTTCATGACACACAAACACACACACGTGCACACACACCGAGAGAGAGACTTACATCACTTAGATTCGTGTGCTCTGCTTTTAAAAGCTGAGTGAGTTGTCCTCATCCATCCTTCTGGCTCTCCTCTGATCTCTCTCCCCCCAGCTCATCTTTGTAAAGGCAACTCCACGTGTCCTCTCTCACACACATACCCCTTGCACTTAGCTTACCTCACTCTTTTTTCTGGAAACTTCCATGCAGTAGGAGGATTTTTCTGCTGTAGCCAGGGAATTTGAAACAAAAGAAGCAGCCTTGTCCCATTGCTGTTTGTGTCACAATTTGCTCCCCTTTCTCCTTCTTTGACTAAGGCTCAGGAGGTGACTACATTGGCCATTTACCCCACAATTTACCCTGTTTCCCTGAAAATAAGACCTACCCTGAAAATAAGCCCTAGTGTGATTTTTCAGGATGCTCGTAATATAAGCCCTACCCCAAAAATAAGCCCCAGTTAAGTGAAATCCCGCTCTCCACCATTGTGCAGCAACCAGAAGAAGATGACGTGACTGTATTTGAATTGTGGTACATGAAAGAAAGAGAAAAAAACATCCCCTGAAAATAAGCCCTAATGCGCTTTTTTGGAGCAAAAATTAATATAAGACCCTGTCTTATTTTCGGGGAAACACGGTATGTCAAATTGGGCACAGAAAATTTGAATTAAAACCCAATGACTACATAACATAGAATCAAAAAATAATGGAGATGGAAGAGCCCATTGAGTCCAACCACCTGCTTAATGCCGAAATCCAAATCAAAATATATCTGACAAATGGTTGTTCAATATAAAGTTCTGTGCAGGGAAGCCCACTGTGGAATCATCTGTTTTGAGCAGAGAATTGCCTTTTTTGTTCCACTGGCAAGGGTGCTTAAAATTTCTTCCAATTGAGTTGACGTAGTTTTGTCTGCTTTCTGCCAGTGTGATCACCTGATCCAGTGCAAAAGGGTGTTTACGGGAGTGTCAGTTCTCCTCAACTGAGCACCCCTAGTTTCTACAGAGTTTTAAAAAAGACTTCAGTGTAGCACTGGAGCACACTATTTCAAAGGCACTTAGGAGAACTAAATGAACAAAACGAGAGAGGTGGAAAATGCCAATTAGCACCTTGTTAGCACTTTGAGGCCAGTTCTTTGCCTTTGCACTGCTGACTGCTACATAATTGCCATCTGGACAGCTACAGTGATTTACCTGAGGCAACACAAGCTGATAAACTGAATATATAGCAGCTCAAGCTATGCTTTCCTTGCTGTGTAGTCGCACCCTCAGATTCTTTCCGTGTCTCCCCTTCTGGTTACAACCCTGCCGAAACAAATAAACAGAAACTCTGAAACCTCTTAAGGTCATGGGTAAATGTTGAACTAATTAGGACTTAGTTGTGCCAAGGCACCTTATTAATGGCTTCTAGCCCTCGTCGGGTTAGAAGTTAATATATCAGTCTAATTAATTAAGAAATGATTTGTATATTCCAAGCTCTGAAACTTCATTTCAGTCTAACGACTGGAGTCATTCTGCTTATGGATCGTATCTTCAGATTGGTTAAGACCATGGTTTATTAGGCAAAAAGCATGGTGTAGATGCACTTCTTCCTATCCTTCTTCCTTCTCTTATGAGCAATAATGCAACAGTTGATTGAAACCATCAGATCAGAAAATAAATGTGTATAAACATCATCAAGCATGAAATTAGCAAAACATGCTGGGGCTATTGGAAACTGCATACAAACGAATGCACAAATCCACAGCTGTACTTTAATTTAATACCCTGCTTTCTTCTCAGATATTAAATCATCTCATTTACACATAATCTGGAAAAATGCAGTTTACAAATGCTAACATTACAGTCTAAGAAGGAAGGGAGAAAAGAGCACCTGAGCGCAACTTCTAATTTTCTCTTTATTTGTCAGATCTGATTTCTGTCATTTCTCAGCTTTGCAGAAATACCGAAAAGCTTCTCTGTTCTTGTCTGGGCCCAAACACGGGGAAAGCAGGAAGGGGGCATTTTATCTTGGCCCAAAGGTCCAACAAAGGCTAGCGAGTTTGGATGGCAATCCTACTATCATGTAGAGACATCTCAAGGTAACCTCAAGCCACAGTTTTGAAGTAAACTTACTAACTTGGGGTGTCTAGATCTTGTGATCACCAATCGAAGTGGCTCAGAAACCAGTGCAAGGAATCCACTTCTTCCCCGCCACACATATACCGGGGGTGGGGGTGGGGGGATGAGGGAGGAGGAGATGTAATCATCTTTCTTTTTGCCCTGATTTGCACATTAAAATGTGTCTCCTCACATCCAGGGGACCAACTGGAACCAATTATGTGTCTTTGTTTGATTTAAATCATTTGTCCTAAAGAAAGGGAAAAAGAAGCTGGATTTTAGAGGAAAACCAACTAATTGATTAAGGACCTTCATGTTGCCACTTCTTTGGGCCCTTTTCCCTCATTTCCTGAAGGTCAACAAGGCCCACGGGGAAATGTGACGTTTCTGTTGTAATTGGTTCATAAGCCAGTTAGATTTTTTTTTTCATTTCTGATGTTGTGACTTTTTTTTCTCTCCAACTGTTCCCCTCTTTTTAGGCTCTTCTTGCCTGCATTTCTGGTAGGCTCCGTACAACCACTGCTGCCTCTTACTTTCTCCAAAACCCAAGTTGTCCCTACTAAATCTTCTCTCTCGCTTGGCCTTCCAAGTCTTTATTTTATTGGTCTTTATTTGCTCTTCTGCTTCCAACCCATTGTCATATGTCCAGCAAACTTGCTCTTTCCTATTATTGTTTATTCTATTTCTGCCCACCTTTTCACTGCCAGATAGTTCTCAAGGCATCATAAAACATAATGAACAGAACCCAAGACAAATTCAAGCATAGAGTCCCTAAAATCAGCAATATAAATGCAAGAGGAGGTGACATCTTTTTAGACCACTAAAAAAATCAAACAAACAGCCAGCTTTCGATGATAATTCATCTTCCTCAGGCTGTGCACCAAGATCTTGTGGATGGTCCAGAAAAAGTATATATTAGAGTCCCAAAGTTTCATGGCAGTTGTTTGTGCCAGGCAATCTTCTTAAGGAAAGTTCAGAGGACGTCTGCAAACGGCTTGCTGGGTGTGTGTTTTCAAACTTCACCCCAAGCAGCAATTATCTGGAATTCACCTCCCAACTCTTCAAACAAAGAAGGACGAAATAATCTGCATCCACCTCACCCCCACCTCCATCGCCTTCTTTTGAAACTCAAGGTTTCTATTTGGCTGGGGAAAGAAAGGGAATGCAGTAATATGGCAAGTTGCCATCGGAGAGTTGGGATTAAAATTTAGTTTAACCATCAGGAAAAGCCAATTGTAGCTAGATCAAAGCCAAATTAATAATGTCATCTGGTGGGTATTTTATTCAGTTTGCAGTACTGCTTGGCTGGGGTCCACATTGTTCTCCAGTCGGTGCCCAACGAACCACAATAATAAAGACCATTAAAATCAATTAAGTCTTCAAAAGGTTAACATTGTTACAATTAATCACACCATGTCATAAGCCGATTTAGAATTTAGAAAGATGTGTCTTCATACCCTTCATGAAAGCCATCATATCTAGTGGGAGCAAATGACTCCAGACAAATCCACTCTAAGTGGTCCCTTTCGAGAGCCACAGACATACTATGTTATGCATTTGTAGTGATGTGAAAAATACTGAAGTCCTTGTTTATTCTGAGTGAGCCTCAAATGCCAACACACCGTAACAAGGAATGTTTATGCCCCATGAGATTCCTCCAGCAGAACTTTGCCCAAACCTGCCATAGCAAACTCAGGAAAACCTTGCCTGTACAAAGTAGGACAGGTGGCTTGACAGAGCCAGCTACTTCCTCTACTTGGTGCAGGCAAGGTTTTTCTGGAGGAACTAGAAACTTGTAAGCAACGAGACATATAGTGGTTGTTGTGGGTTTTTCAGGCTGTTTGGCCATGTTCTGGAGGTTTTTCTTCCTAACGTTTCGCCAGTCTCTGTGGCCAGCATCTTCAGAGGACAGGGGCTAGAATTCTGTCCGAATTCTGTTGAACCATTGGATCCTGACCGTGAAAGCCTTCGAGAACACAACTAGACATATACTTCTTGTGTATAATAGGTTCTTTTAGTAGTGGTTGCACATGCCCTCTGTCAATGAGGTATTAATTAGAGTCTCTTCCTTTCCCAGGCAGGCTTTTGCTAGTCCCAAAGAAGAGGGGTCTAGACTACAACAGGGTATAGACTTAATGTACCCCCAGAATCCTAGAAGTTTCAAGGGATGAGCAAACTAAGCCATCCATAGAACGGTGACAAAGACGGCGCTTCTAAAGCATCAACTTTCACAGCTGTCTCTCAGTTAGAATCAAAGTCTGCCTGGATTGGTGGGATTTTTAAAGTAAAAAACAGAAATGGTTAATTAGCTTATGGTCTGTGGTTCTTTATATGCCATATATTATTTCGTCTTACAGTTTCCAAAATTTTTATTCAACTTCTGATCATTCCGATGAACTGCTAGAGGCCCCTGCTATTTTGCATGTATGACACGGTCTTTCAACAGGCTGCTCGTGAACAGGCATGTCTATAGTGTTCAAACTGTTCCTTTTCTGAAGCAGACGGAGTTTTAACTCCATTTTCACTGTAGACACCTAGCTGACCTCTTCAGCAACTTGTGAAACCAAGGAGTTGGGTTCCTTTCTTCAGATTCAAGCTGCTGCTGAGGGGCATGATTTGATCCATAGCCTTTTGCAGCCTGTCATTCCTGGAGTTTACTAGAGCATACAGGTTTGGCAGGCGCCCCAGCCCTTTTTACTCTCACTACATAATCTGCAAGGCGAAGCTACCCACCCTAATGAATCAGTGAGGTTGACATCAATACCAGGAAAGGTTTGAGAACAGACAAGCAAACACTCAGCTGTGAACACACAGAAAATATTGTGATCATTACTAACAGCCAGGGTGGGTTTCACAAAAATGAGTCATGACAGGTCACTCTTATCTGTTGCTGTTGTTCCTTTTAAATAGTTACAATCATCATAGATCAAAGGAATGCAGTAGACATGGTGTCTTGATTTCAGCAAGACTTTCAGCAAGATCTGTCATGATGATCATTTTAGGCCTAAGCTACTGTTAGGTCCTTTTCTAGGTGACTGATGGTTTTACTAAAAGTTAGGGTCACCTAGTTAAGGAACTCACCTGGGGCCTTATTTATAGCCCAGCAAGTCCCTGTCCCACCAGACGGATGGCCACCATGGTTGGAGCCCCCATCTTCTTCACAGGGAGCTCTGAGCTGGTCTAACGGCCCCTTTTCTTGCTCCCTGCTGGATGACCAATGGGAGCATTGCAGTCAGAAGGAGAAGGAAGGGTTTCTTTCCTGGCAGACCAGAGAGGAGAGGTTTTTCAATCTGGTCTGTCAGGCAAGTATATAATAGGAAGCCCGGGCCTCTCTCCAGCAGGCTGTTTCGGGACATCACCACCCAACTGTTCCCTTTAAATGTCAATTGCATGCTGTTCTTGGTTCTATGTTGGGAGGTTTTTGTAGGGTCAATCTTTATTTGATTTCTGTATGGCCCATCTGGGGATGTTCACATGGACAGTCATATGTTCTGTTGCTTGAAGAATGTATTTGCAATGGACAGGTTGTTGGCTTCACAAAATTCTATGAGTCATTCTCCTGGTGTGTTTCTGTCTCTGTGGCGATATTATTTGGGCTTTCTAAGCAAAGTGAGGAAATGGATTGTAACTCCCTGAAACCATTGGAACACGGGAAGATCTTATTGAGACTTTCCCAAGACTTTCTAAGCAAGCTGGTCTCTAACTCCTAGAGCAGGTGTTTCACACTTCATCTTTGGTCTGTTATTTCAAAGTGCCTTTGAAATCAATAGGTACTATCCCGTGCTATCTAAAATTCCTGGTTATTATTCAAACCTCAGGAGCTCTAAGCCTAAAAGGTTGCCCTCGGAGTATGCTAATACTAAGTGAGGTAATGGTCAAGGTTCTGGCTGTTGTTGCCTTTGCTTCTCTACTCCCCACTGAGTTCAAAGGGGATTACAAGTAATTACCGAATAGTCCCATTGTATATAGTGGTGTGATTCTTCGTCTCACTTCAATGTCTCTCTCTGAGGAAGAGCAGGGGGTGGGTCCATCTCCTCTCCAGGAAAGGGAGGGGGTGTTCAAGTGAAAATTTTCCTGCAGCTCACAGGTAGACCTTTCATGGTCCTAGACTTATTTATAGGTTAGAGTTTCCGATGTTGTAATCTGTATCCACCCTTTTATGATTTTGGAATCATATTTTTAGCAATATCCCTTTTGTTCCTTTAATTTCTTTTCTATGCTTTCTTTTAAGAAACTTGATAAAATTTGAAAACCTGGTCTGCAAGGTGAATGAGAGATGAGTGCAGCATTAGTATCCAGTCCTTTCCACTGGAACATTCTATGCTTTTAGAAGCTGGCAGCATACTGAAAGACCATTTTAGGCAGTCTGAAGCCCCAACCAGCCTTGGGCTCATGGTGACGTGCTCCTAAGACAGAACCTTGCACCATGATAGGGTGGCAGGGCATTTCCACAAGTATATTCACAGTCTCCTAGACCAAATTGTCCATGAATGTTTGGTTCTGCTTTGTTTCTTGCTTTTGCTTTACAGTCACCTATGGTTATCAGAATAGCCATCATGTTTTGCAATCAGTTTCTTCCTCGACACTTGCATAAACTTTTTCAATTTCTTCTTCTTCAGCATCTGTATATGGTGCATAGACCTGAATCATAGTTATGCTGATAGATTTTCCAAGAAATCTGATTTATATTGTTTGGTCAAATTTATAGCTCCAAACTGTTTGTGCTACATTTTGTCTCAGTATTAGAGCCATACTTTTTCTTCTGGTTTTGCTTTTGTCAAAGCAAAATGCTTTGCAACAATCTAATTGAAAATGTCCAATTCCACTTCACTTTCGTTCACTCACCTCAAGTACTGCAGTGTTTTCATATTCAGTTTCTTACTTTACAGTTACCTTGATTCATACTTCTCATATTCCACTTTCCAATTGCATGTGTTGTGTAGCATCAGAATTTCCTTTCACCCCTGTGCACATTGGCCACTGGATGGCCTTTTGACTTTAATCTAGTTGTTGCACCACATACAGTGCTATTCCTACTTCCCTTTAGATCTTCCCTGGTAGTTAACTGAGAGCCTTCCAACCTGGGAGCCTCACCTTCCCACATTATCTTGTGTTTCATTTTGGATTGTCTCATCACAGGGTTTTCAAGGTAAGAAATATCAAGAAGTGGTCTATCGTTGTCTTCTGCTGCGTAGTATTAACAAGAGTTAGCTTGAGTGTCACTGTTGTTGTCTGCTAAAGCTTCTCTGCCAGTGTCACCTTCCACTACTGCAGTTGTCCAGTAGCTGCTTTTTGTCAGTTTCTCTGCCCTCATCACCATTCGAATGATCATTCTCTTTAGCTGATGTGGCCATTAATCTTGAAGAGGGTAAGTGCATCTTAGTCTGGTGTGCCAGCTTCGATCATTCCACCTTGGGTGATCCTACTAGGAATCCAGACTCATAATGGAATCTAGCCTCCTGATGGCTCTCAGCTTCCCCGACACACCTAAACCCCCTCACCAAATTAAGGAGTTCATCCCAGAGGGAGTCTATAGATACAGTAAGAGCAAAAGTAAATGAAAAGAACAATAGAAAAGTATTGTGGAAGCTTAAAGACTAACAGATTTATTTTACTTTGAGCTTTTGCAAATCAGAACATACTTCTTCGCTCACATGGCTCTTTGAAACCCCTTTTCAGAAGCTACAGAAATCTGATCCCCCACTCTCTACTATTATGTTTTTTCTCTTCCATCTTGGCATTGCAGCCCACTGCTCTGACAAGCCACACTTGGGCTCTGAGGTCCCACACAAAGCTCTCTTTGGCAAATACTCATTTCTGTCCCAGACATTTTGTTTCTTCCTAGGGAAGTGAGCTGCTTGACTTTCTGCAGGCCTGGGAAAGACAAGGCTTCCTCCTGTGTGAAGCAGTGGTGTGCCAAAGTGCAAGTGATTTGATTCCCTCAGTCCCTCTCTGTCAGCCTGTCTGATGATGAGGAATCATGGGAATTGAAGACCAAAATATCTGGAGTATTACTTCCTGCCACCCTGGATGTAGAAAGTGTTGGAAAAATACAATCTTGCATGCTTCTCCATTAACACAGGGTGAGAAGCATGCTCTGAATCTGCTACTTAACTTAGAGAGCTTTTTCCATGCCTCAGAGTCTTGGAAACGGCTTCTTCCCTGCTGTTGTTTCCTTTCTTAGCCAACTTTCCTCTCTCCTCTGTTCCCCACTCTTTGAAGTAATAAAGGAAATATAGTTTCATACAGTGCATGTAAAAGAACAGAGCTATGAACTGTAAATAAAAAGGTTTTTTTTTGTTTTCTTTAACAAAGAAGCTGCTCCATTTCCACCTTTTAAGGTGAGGGTGAGAGTGGTCAGGTATCTCCATGCTTTTGGCTGCACTAAAAAGGGAATAACTAAACTCCAAATCCCTTAAACTGAAGATCTGTGTTTCGGGCCCTCCTTCTCTACAGGATTATCACAGAGTCACCACTTTCTTTGCCCCCACTGCAATGAAAGGGGAGTTCCTGTATTTCAAAGGGAGCTTGAGAACACCATGTTCAATGTCAGAAATACTGTTCTGTTTGAGAAAGCAATCATGGTTAGTTACCATAGTAATGCATCCCTATGGTTTTTAAAAGTGATTTGATTGAATTACCATTTTAATATTATTCAGAATTGCCAGTGGAGAGACAAAAGATCTATGTTTCTGCAGCTCTGATATGAACGACACCGTCACCAAGCAGCAAGTTTTATTATTTGGTCGTTTCATTGGTAGTTCCAATGGAATTGGTAAAGTTGAGATTGGGACAGGCAACTTTTTGATGCTTACCAGGTGATCCTCTCCTCTTGGCAGTTACTGGTTATTGCCTTGCCAGTGTCAATTCTGCTGCTGCTCCTGCTGCGGTTTCTACTGTGCCACTGTTTCTGCAACCACCAGAATCGCAGCAATTAGGCTGGGGAGGTTGGTACATGAAGCGTGTAATTCTTCTGGGTTACAGGCCACATGCTCACAATGGGACATGTTCCTGAGCAGAATCACTGGGGTATGACAGCAGCAGAACCTGGAAGAGTATTTCTTTTCACACTCCTGGCTGCAGTGAAAACTACGCACTGGCTGCAAAACCCAGACCTCAACATTTTGTGTAACAGCTGGTAATGAATGGGGCCGAATGGAATAGGCCAGAACAGGCATCAGATCATGAAAATAGATGACAAAATTACTGGGGAGTGATGTGCACACTCCAGAACACTACTGTAGAAGTCAAACTCTTCAAATATTACTTTTTGATTAACCCTTTAATGTCCTCAAACCAACCAGAACAGAATAGAATGACCTGGTCCTGCAGTTTCTCAGCAGGACAAACTAACCAATGGGAATGCTGTTGTTGTTTCGACTTATGTACCACCCCGTAGTGCAATTGCCCTCCCAACCCAGGAATAAAGACACAAGACAACCATATGGATTAAATATGGGCCACTTTATTAAAATTATGCCAAATGAAAGACTTGCAATGTTTAAAAGAGAGGGGGCCTGCAGTAGTGCAGAAACAGGTGAAAGTCAGGGGTGTGCTGATACCCCTATATGCATAAATGGGCGAGTGCCCGGCCCCAAGTTCCAGCGGTCACCTGACAGCAGGAACCCGTTCAGCCGCTAATCAAACACCCCCAGACCTCAAGCCATCTTTAATTGATGACCATTGGTCCGGAAGTGGCCCAGCGCATCCGCCCACCACAGGCACTGTAATCGCACGATCCGCAGTGCCGGGAGGTTGGATGCACTGTTGGCTTACCATATGTTACAAATGGGATACACTGAGAAAACCTGTTATTTCCGCACTACCCGCCACAGCATAGGGACTAGCCATGCTAAGTCCCATGCCCGCCACAGAGCCGCACGAGCTCGGAAAGCAGGCCCCCTTTGATGTCCTCCAAAAACATATCCAGGCCCATGTCAGACAGGTGAACCCCGTCACTCCTGAATAAATCAGGTTTTCCAACTTGGATCCTAGGATGGCCAATCACCTATCCAAGGCTGCTGCAGATAAATCTGCAAACTTCTTTGTTAATGCCCCGCCGGGCCTTGTTAACAGCAACAGTCCTCACACAGCCTCGCCAGGCTAACCGAGGAACTATATTGGACCATATGATCCTCATCAAAGGATACCTGGCATTCAACCACTTAAGGTCACGACGAATGTCCAGGATCAAAGCCTTACCTGAACTCCTAGGCAAATCATTGCCTTCAAGATGCACGACAAGAACATCTGGTGGGGACTGACCGAATTCCATCATCCTGCAGAATTGGGACCACTGCATACCTCTCAGTCCCTTCCAAGTAATATGCGCCTGGGCTCCAAGACCTAAATCACTCCCCCATGAAGATGCAGAAGCATAACGCTCTGCCCAATGGATGTAACTATGGCCGATGATCACTATCTGCCATTGCCTTCCTGAACCAGGGGGACCTGCTGAGACAAGAACCAGGCCCCTACCTACGCGTTAGGAAGGGTCCTAATGTACCTTTTGTAGCTCGCCGAAGACCAACGGCCTAACTGTTTAATCTCATCAGGGCTGTAGCCCAGGGCTGCTGCAGTGGACGCTGCGCCTATCCGAAATGAATGTGTACCAAATTTTAAATCTGATATACCCACCTTATTCAAAGCCAAATCTGTCAGCCTCCAAAATTGGTACTTAGTCAGAGGGGACTGATCAGCATGCTGAAAGAAGTAACCTATTTCCTGTCCTCGTTTAGCAATGTATGCATTTACAGCCCGAACTGGGCATATGCCAGTCAAGCTGCATTGTCCTAACACTAGATGTCTCCCTTTACCCTTTGGATCGGCCTTGGATCGTCTGATTGAAATCATCACTTTACTATTCATAACGCTAACATCCTGCCACTGTAAAGCATACCTGGATTTATCTGCCTTGCCCCCCGCCACGAGCTCACTAATCCTAAGAGCCCCAAAAATGCTATCAATGAAGCGGCTTTAAATAATGCCATTTCATATTTGTCCCTACACAGTAATGCCCACTGACTGCATATATGCTCTAAAATCGACGGAGAGATGGGGACTCGGGAGTCCCCTACTCTACCCCTTTCCTTAGACCAGCCCTCCAACATTTTCCTAATCCCAAAATCCTTTGACTAATCCTTAAGGCCATTTACTTTAGAGTAAAAGGCCAAGGCCGATAACCTACCTTGTATGGTACCCGGAGCCAGTCCTTTCCTATAAAGGCTCACCATAAATTGCTGAATGTGTTTAGTTGGAGCTGGCCACACCAAATCTAGCCCGATAGAACTTCTAAAGTCCTGAAATTCTATACTTACAGCCTGGTAACCCTTCCTTGTCCTGGGAGCCAGGGCCAAGCCTATTGCTCTGGACGCGTCTTCACGCCAATCTGCCAGACC
This sequence comes from Intellagama lesueurii, assembly GCA_037013535.1. Classification (NCBI taxonomy): domain Eukaryota; kingdom Metazoa; phylum Chordata; class Lepidosauria; order Squamata; family Agamidae; genus Intellagama; species Intellagama lesueurii. The sequence continues at coordinate 130,006,880 of JBAJHW010000002.1, forward strand.
TCCGAGGGAAGAACTTCTGGCAGCTCCCTGGCTTCTGGCGCTAGTTCCCTGAACAGCTCCATCTGTCAACATGATAGAGCATCAGCTATTCTGTTGTCTATGCCCAGAACGTGGCGAGCTTGCACCAATATGTTAAATCGCAATGCCCGCAACGTGAAGGCTCGAACCAATCTCATCACTCGTTCTGAGCACGATGTAAGGTTGTTCACAATGTGCACAACCGCTTGATTATCGCACCAGAATCGAACTACTGAGTTCGACCATTCTTCTGCCCAAATCCAGAGGGCACCCACGATTGGAAAGAATTCCAAAAACGTCAGGTCGCTCGTAGTGCCATCCTGACACCACGCCTCAGGCCAGGTGCCGGAACACCATCTGCCTCGAAAGTATATGCCGAATCCAAATGCTCCAGCTGCATCTGAATTTACCTGGAATTCGGCTTGCAGCCCCCTATCGGCCCTCCAAAATGAGATCCCATTAAAGCTCCGAAGAAAGTGACTCCAGACCTTGAGATCTTCCTTCATACCACAAGTTAACCCGGTCCTATGATTAGGCCGAAGCAGCCCTATCATGGCCGTACATAATTGCCTGAGGAACGCTCACCCTGGAGCCACAACCCTACAGGCAAAGTTGAAATGTCCCAAGATTTCCTGCAATTCCTTAAGAGTTGCTTTTTTCTTATGCAGCATAACGTCTATCCTGGACCGGAGATCCTCTAGCTTGTTGAGAGGCAGGCGTGGCAATTGATGGATGGTATCTAGCTCTATTCCCAAAAATGTCAAAGCCGTAGCTGGCCCCTTTTTTTTTTTCTTCCGCTAAGGGCAGCCCAATCTCCTCTGCTAGTGACTGGAATGCGTCTAGAATGTTCCTGCAGCTACCTGAATTCCTTCTACCACAAAAAAGGAAATCATCGAGGTAATGGGCCGTAGAGTTACTACGCACCCTCTGTCTGATTTTCCACTCGATAAGTGCTAAAAGTCTCAAAGGCAGTGCACGATACTGAGCAGCCCATGGGTAAAGCCCTGTCAATGTAAAATGAACTCCGAAATTGAAAACCTAATAAATTAAAGTTGAGGGGGTGAACTGGCAAAATCCTGAATGCAGATTTAATATCACATTTCGCCAGCTCCGCCCCCACCCCACATTTTTTTAACCATGTTCACGGCTTCATCAAACGATGTATATCTGACAGAACACAACTCAGCCAGGATGGCGTCATTAACTGACGCCCCCTGCGGAAAGGAGAGGTGATGTATAAGGTGAAATTCCCCCTGTGTCTTTTTGGGAACTATGCCCAGAGGAGAAACCCGTAAGTTCTCTATGGGCGGTGATGGGAAAGGACCTAAAACCCTACCCTCTTTCACTTCTTTATCAATCTTCCGTTGTACTACATCCTCCATTCCTACTATGGAACGGAGATTTCGTGCCGTGAATGCCTTTCTCTCACCCATGGCTGGGATTCTAAATCCGTATCTAAAGCCATTACGTAAATAATTGGCTCCTTCCTTATAAGAATAAGACTTTAGCCAATCTTCAAGAACCCCAATTTTAATTGGGCTGGGTCCCTTTTCCAGGGTTACCCCTGCCACTATTGGGCTTCTTAGGGCCCCCAGCTCCCTTGTTGTGCTGCTGGGCGCTTGCCTTGAAGCAATGCATGCTTGGGTGCTGCCCTCCACAGCTAAGGCATTCGTGCCGAAACCTGCAAGGCTTCTTTGTACAGATACCTTTTGTGTTATATTGGAAGCAAAACAGGCGGGGTTGAACCGCCTGCCCCGCCCCAGGGCGGGGAGTTTAAGTATTATTCGCCTTCCTATTGAGATGCCCACTATCAAATCTGTCTCCTGCATGTGGCCTAGCAGGAGTCATGTGCTGGAGCCAAAGGCCTGGCTGAGGCTCGTCCCACCGCAAATTAGGCTGAATAGTGCTCCTCATACGGAACGCCTGATCATACATCAGCCATGCCTGGCCTGCAAAATTGGTATATGCCCTGTAAATAATATCTATGTATTGGAGGAGGGCATAAGCCCTCCAAGGTTGAGCCTTCACGAGGACACCCGCATAGATGAGAAACCCCGGGAGCCAATTGGCCCAAGTTCTCTCAAGTTTCTTCTTCCTGCGTTTCTCTTTTTCTACCTCATCGTCCTTGTCTATGTCCTTCTTGTCCACTTCTCTGTTAAGAAGGTCGAATACACCCATGTATTCGCCTTATATATTTTTTCTTTCATGGTGGGGGGGTCAGAAGATCCCCCAGCGGCATTGAATAATCCCCGTAAGGCAGAGCTACCAAAGGTACGGTGTTGTATCCTGTGTTTGGGACAGCGGGAAAAGGCCAAGATCCCGAAGATGCATTGTCAGATTATACCTGCGCCATCGGGTTAATGGGGGCAAGCCCCAACCACCCCATTGTGGGTTGGCGTATGGCCAAGCTGCATTAGGTGACCCCATGGTATATGCGGTGCAGGGTGTGCTTGCAGGGTAACTGCCAAAAATACCGCCGGCCCAAGGCCAGGCAGCTGAAGATACCTGGGTGTCAGGTGAAAATACTGACTCACCCGCGGATGTCGAGGCCCGGACAGGATCCTCGAGATGGTGTGAGGCAGAAGGGCTAACCTCCTCTACTTCATCGTCCCGCTCTTGAGGAAGGAAAGAAGATGTTACCGGCATGGATGACCTTCTTTTCTCCGAACTCCGCCTCCTTGGAGCCGTGGCCGACCTTCCTTCAGTAGCTTCCATACCCTGTGCGGCCTCAAGAGCAAAACACCTCTCCATTAGGTCCTGTGCAACCGATTTCAGCCTTGCCTTTTTAAGACTCTTGGCCTCCCTGGGCGATCTACGCGACTGCACATCGCTCTTCTGCCTAACCTACACAACCAACCTGCCAGCTTCTAAAGCTGATAGTTTTTGCTGCAGCTCTTCCCACACGGGCCAAGATTCCTCATCTGAGGAAGATTGAGGAGGCGACAATTGGGGCGCCTGCCTCTTGGGCGCAGGCTGCTTCCCCTTCTTGTTGCCACGCCCCTTTTTTGAAGCCATTATTCCACCCAGCTACACCTGCTGAATGCCTACTACCTGCTCAACCTAAAAAGGAGGAACAGTGGAAAATCAAACTCCCAAACCTCTGGCTTCACAGCCAAAGGCCTAACAACTGATCTGCCCAGCCGTTCCCAGTCTAAGGTTTTAAGCAGTCAAACAGTCTTCCTTGCTCTAATTTTATATATAGTACTGTCTATTTTATTTTATTATTATTATTATTACTTTTAAAAACTTATTTATTTATTTATTTTTTCCCCGCCAGGTATCCCCTGGCAAAATAGGAACCCCTTACACTCAATCCGCGAAAACTTATTAATACCTAATTACTATTATTGTTATTACAATTTCTTTCTTTCTTTCTTTTTTTACTATTAAACAAAGCGATTATTATGAATTACGTAGACGGATTTACAATATTTATCCTATCTACGGAATGCTAGGTCAAGATTTATTCAATGCCTTACCCAAATAAACCTTTAAAAAGTAAAAAATATAACTTTAAATTCGGGTTTGTTTGTTTGTTTGATCCAAAATGGCGGACGCGAGCCACGAGGCAAACTTAAAATGGCTGCCTGGCCCAACTTACAGCCCTAACGGACCAACACACACCCAGGCAAGTACTATTATCAAACTCAAATTCTAAATCCCCCAGAATATTAACTAAATAGGGCTATTCCACCCCCGTGCTAATAAGAAACACTAAAATAAAAACTAAAATGCTCGCGCCGCTAAGCGGCAGCGCGACAACGCGCCGCCGCTTCTCCCTTTAAACTACCCCCCAACTACAAATAATACAGCCACTATAAAGAATTTAAAATTAAATCAAACTCAATCCTGGGTGGAGCCAATGCTGCCACCCCGTCCAGCCGAACTTTGTCAAGCAGCTGATGATCGGATAGATAAGGTCTCCATTATGATCAGCCGATACTCGCAGAGACAACGGATCTCCTTCCAACTCAGCTGCCCGAAAATGGAGAGGACGATGTGAGGGTGGAGAGCCCTTAAATAACCTGGGCTCTCCACCCCCACCGCAACATATCGCGATTCTTTGGAAAAGGTCTCGGTCCCATCCGGGGTGTCAGGCAATGAGCGCTTGCACCTTCAAAAGTCCCAAGGGACTATTCAGCGATCGCTGCAGAGCACTCTCTGGGCAGTTTACAACATAATTATACAAACAACAACTTGTCATCCCTGTGGATGTTTCATTGCATTAGTCCCCTCTAATCATGTGTGACTGGTGAATTTGATTGGCTTGTTCTACTCAGAAATTGCTATCCTGGGTCATTCTTGCTGGTGAGGGCATTAAAAGGTTAATAAAAGAGTAACGTTTGATGGGTTTTCTTTCTAAAATGTTGATTTTATGTATATCCATAACATTCTGAGAGTTTTGGCATCCACATTTGTTATTGTGAGGGGGTCACCACCTGTACTGAGGCCAGTACTGAATTGATGAGATCCAGGGGATTAGTGCAGGCAACTCAGTCCCCTGGGATGGAGGAAAGGCGGTGGCATGGAACCGGTATGGAACGATAAAAAGTAATCTAACCAGTAGAATCATAGAATAAATGAGTTGGAAGCGGCCTATAAGACCATTGAGTCCAACCCCTTGCTGAATGAATGAATTCAAATAAAAGCAGATCTGACAGATGACTATCTTGAATGACTCCAGCACTAGAGTGCTCACCACCTTCCAAGGGTTCTATTGTCATACTGCTCTAACAGTTAATAAGTTTTTCTTGATATTCAACTGGCTTCCTGTAGCTTGAGCCCATTATTATGTGTCCTGCACTCTGGGAGCTGATGGAATTATTGGTGGAAGACTGTGAGGCTGCTGGTTCCAGTAGGGACTGGAACTGTGGTTCCTCACAGTTATATAGCACCTGTTCAGTTCATTCTTTTCTATTCCATTATTTTCTGTTCCATTCTATTCTGCTCTGTTCCAGCTTTTTCTCTTTGGTTTGAACTGGGATGAGGAGAAAACTAGCTAAATTCTTTGTTCTTAATTTAGGTTGTCTTGACAAGAAATCTTAATGAGCAGTTTTTGACATTCAGGAGATTCCTTACTTCCCGGTGACAACAAGATAAGCAGAGCTGGAGTTTTTAGTTTTCTGGTCAAAGGGCTCTTCCAAATCAATTGTTTGCCCTTTTTAAATACTAGGTTTTGCACTGATTTTTTTTAAATGCAACTGGTCCCCAACATCATTTCTTCTGTCTCAATTTTTCATGAAATTTCAGCTCCTTTTCATTCCTTCTAAAACCACAGGCCAGAATCCTGTTGCATAAGTTATGCCTGCAGAAGGATGATCATGTTACCAATGGGGGAGAATCTCCTCCTTTTGTTCTGGGTCTCCCATGGCTTGCACAGAATGAAACTGATTAGATGGGTGTTAAATAAGCTATGGGACAAAAGACATTGATGAAAATCTCTCCGTGCTGGTGACATCATCACCCTTCTGCAGGCATAACTTATGTGACAGGATTTTAGCCATGGTCTGTTTCTTTATCCTCATACTGGCTTGAGGTGGGTGGGGATGGAAGGAAGCATTAGCACTTTCAGGATCTCTTATCATGGCAGGGGGGGAAATACAGGCCCAAATTTCACCCCTGGCTCAACTTTTCCAGCCTTTCTGCCCACTGTAATCACCACCATCACCATGGTGGGTTTGAACTGAAAGCTGCTGGATAGGGCAGTCTAGAAACAGGAGCTGCTATGGCTGTGCAACCTTCTCAGAAAGCTTTGCAGGTCCTGCATGCTACCACCAGCTACCAAAGGAGATTTTGTACATTATTGTTACTCTGTCTTGAAAGGATGGGAAAGAAATGTCAGTATATAGTATATGTGAGGAGGTTTCCATGGTTGCTCAGCTTCTCCAACAAAGCCCAGCCTCTTTAGAAGGGAAATTGGGTAGAAGCTGGGGATTTTCTGGGGCATCTCTCATGTGCTTTGAATTGTTGTCTACTGGAGTACACATGTTGCTTAGTGGTCACTCTTCCATATTCGTGATTCAGTTTTTGACTTCAAAAATGAGAAATAAATAAAGACGCCATAAAGCAAAACTCCCCATTGTGTGTCAGAGGAAAAAACTCTGGCTATCAGATGCATTTGGCTGGGAAGGAAGGTTATGATGGGGAGGTGGGGGAAACTTGGCACTTACACACCAAGACAGAGGGCTTGGAGTTTTAGTGCAGCAATCTCTCCTTGTCTCCTGCTGCTTTCACCTATAACAATCACATTTTTTTGCCAATAACACTTCCATCTTCCCAGTGGGCCAGGAGTTGGGCAGCCCTGTCTCATATGCACTTCCCTGTCTGCCATGATGACATGAACTCAATCTTTTAACGTCTTCTGACATAAAGGGACATGGTACAATGTGGCCATCTGAAGACCCCTCATGATCTCCAGATCTTCAACAAATTGTTTCCAAAATTTGTATCCCTTTTTACAGTACAGAACAATAGTTACCAGGAGTGTGCTATTTAGAGGTTTTTTCTTTCTTTCTTTTTGACTCAAACTCCCAGGATTCCCCAAGAATTCCCCTGGAACAATTCTGGGAGTTCCAGACCCTGGTGGGTGTGGGGGCTGGAACTCCCAGAATTTTGTGGAATTCTTGGAGAATTCTGGGAATTGGAGTCCAAAAAACCATGGAAGTTTGCATCTTCAGCCATCCCTAACATCTGGCAGTACAAACACTCTCCCAGATGCTTCTGATCCTTACAATGCATTAAAGCATTGTTTTGCCCAGTTTTATTTGATTGGCACACACATACACAAATCTTTCTGATTATCTTCTCTTGTTGACATTATAGGAAAATTCATTGCACTCTGGTGGGCTGAGAAGAATAATTTCACAGTTCCTTGTTCTTATCTGGGACAGTGAGACAAGTGAAGATTTCCATGATCCTGATTGAGAGGCCACCTGACTGAACTTGGGTCCAAATCCAGATCCCCACTCAGGAGTCCAGATCTTCATGTCTTCCACTCACTTGACCGCCTTACACTGGCTACCTATCTGCTTCCGCAGTGATGTCAAGGTGCTAATTATTACATATAAAGCCCTTAACGGTTTAGGACCTCGATACCTGGCAGAGCGCCTTCTTCTGCCCAGTTCTACCCGTATCACCCGCTCCAGTCAGGCTGGGCGGCTGAGGGGCCTAACGCCGAGAGAGGCCCAGTGGGAAAAAAACTAGAAATTGGGTCTTCTCGGCAGTGGCCCCTCACCTTTGGAACAACTTACCTGTAGAGATCAGCCTGGCTCCCTCATTGAGGGCCTTCAAGGCTAACCTGAAAACATGGCTATACAGGCAGGCCTTCCCTACAGCCATTACCTAGCCTATCTCCCCTTTTCTTTTTTTTCTCTCCTTCTTCTTTTTCTTCTTTTTTCCTTTCCCATCTTGGACTAATCTGGATTTTATCTTAGTTTATTTTTGAATTATATGCAAACCGCCCAGAGTAGACACGTTCTAAATGGGCGGTATATAAATCTAATAAATAAATAAAATAAATAAATATCACCGTAACTACACCCTTTGTCATAATTGAGGGGATCTTACAGGCATAACAGTCCGTTATTGGTAGTTTATCCTTAGCAAATTTCCAAAAAATTGAGTATTGCAATTTCTATGCCTTTCTAATTTGTGACAGAACTGGATGAAATTTGTAGGGAGTATCATCAAGACTGCCAATTATCACATAAATAGGTACGATTCTGGGCCAATGAATGAATGAATGAATGCATGCGTGCATGCATGCATAAATGAATGAATATCAAGGCAGTTTTCAAAGAGGTAGCTGTGTTTCTTTCAGCATGTACAAACCAAACCAATGCAAAGCAACACAAAATATCAGAATCTGAACCATTCTGGATTGTGAACTATTTTACCATTGCCTGAGCACATCTCCTAATGGTGTCATACTTGTTCTGTATATGTTACATTACAGACAACTTTACTGGAGAGTGAAATATTTTCCTAGATTAATTCACTTTATTTTGAAGTTGTTGTATTTTATAATGTATATGACTAGGAATGGTGTATTATGTATATGCATATGTTCCTGTCATGTGATAAATACATGTTAACACAATTCTGTCCCCCAAATTCGGTTGCAACTGGGAATTTTCATGACATGGGATGGAACTGGAACTAATTACTAAAAAACATTGTGAAAACATGGTTGCCTCAAACTGGTGCTTCCAGAAGTGAAAATGGGAAATGGAAAAAGTTTGGTTCCAGGCCAAACATGAGCTATTGTGGATTTTTATTTTTATTTTTTTACCAAAAAAATGCCTTTTTAGAACAACAACTATGTCTAAGGCAATGAATAATAGTACATTCTGCCCTCTTCTTCCTCCACCGGTGACGACTCCCTGTCCAGGTAATTTGCATTGCCATTTGTGTGGTGCGTTATGGCATTTTCAGCTTGGAGAACGCCAGTCCCATGTTCATCTCTGCAGTAGGCCTTGGCATTTGAAGAAGTACCTGCTTGAAGGGAAAAGCAAATGGAAAAAGAAAATATTCTCACTTGTATTGACAAATAAAAAGTACTTCACACTTAGCTTTATCCAGGATTGGGTTCGCAGAGACCTGCTTTCCCCTGGAGTTAATTGAGCTGCTCCGTCGGAGTATGTTTAAAACAGTCGAACGCAGTTGAAATAAGTTAACCTTCCGTTCCACAGAACAAACGACAATCATGTAGCAGTACCTTTCCACCATGGGAACATCTGGAACTGGGAATTAAGAAGGTGTGGTAGCAATTACTTAGCCGCTAAGTGTGCTGTGGATTTTTCTTCAAGAAGGAAAGATTGAACCCTTTTATCGACTGCTTCCTGTTGAACTAAATTTGAAGCATATCTGTACATACACTGTATTGTACATATTTTTTTTCTTGCAGATTTGAATAGATCATCCCAATACTGGTCTCCACACACCGGGGGGGGGGGGTATTTGTTGCTGGATGTACTGGGAGGCATTAAGTTGTCCTGGTCCACGCACAGCTGGAATTACACCCTGATGTCTCACACCCAACACAGATTGCTCTCTGCCTTTGCCTGTTTTCTTCACCCTCTCCCTACCTACTTCATTCTCTCCTCCCTTTTCTCCTTTTTCTACCCACCTACAGAGAGCATGGAGGGTTGGAGACTGACTACCAGGAACATACTCCTAAGGAAATGTCATCTAATGACACCCCCCCCCCACGAAATGCATGGTTCAGCACAGGGCAACATGGTACTAGAGTCTAACCAAGCAGGTCCTTCACTGGAGCAAATTGGAGGAAAGCAGAACAGTGGTGTAAGCCCACCTAGAAAACAAGATGCTTTTGTTCTACTCTGTCCTTGTTAATGGCCTGTGTTGTGTGGTCACCAGCACACAGTGTAGCTATTATGGTACAAGGGAAGTTGAACAAATGCTCAGCATGGAAATAGGCTCTACAAATATTCCATGAATGGTGCATGTATTTGAGTGCGACTCTTAGGACTTTTGAACCAAAAGAGGCCTTTGTAGACTGCTTAACAAGTTACAACCTGAAAAAAAAATGTTGGAACAGGAGTTTATCTAGAGAATCTTCTTTACTGCTTGTAACTAACTATTGTATTTAATGTATTGCTTATATTTCAGATTCTGGCTGAAATACTGCTGCACAAATTTATGTTATGTAAGGCTGATGACATCATGAGCCATGGCAGTTTCTTGGAAATCAACAATTTCCAATCCCTCCTCCTCAAAGGGTCCCAAGTCCCTTTTGGGGTTCCTTTCATGATGGAGAAGCTGTTGGGGACTATGGACAGGGGACAGTCTTGAATTATTGAAAATTGCCACCACTGAGAAACAGCTGGCCTTGGGTTTTCCCCTCCCCTTTTCTGGTGGTTCACTGGGACCTTGTAGCTTGTCCAAGGCCACACAGGCTGCCTCCTTTCATGGGAGGCGTGGTGGGGAATCAAACCTCCTACCCTTGGCTTTGCAGTCAAGTGCTCCATCTCACTGAGCTATCCAGCTGGCACTCCTCCATTAGCTACCTAGAAATTTGATAAGCTTACTCTCTACATAGTCATCCAAGTTATTTAGAAAGATGATGAACAATACTGGGTCTAGAGAGAACCCAAAGGCATGCCAATTTCCATAGGGTGACAAGGAATCACTGGTGAATACTCTGTTAACAAATCCACCTAACCGCATCATCATCATCATCATCTAGCCCTCATGTTACTCGCTTGTCAACAAAAACATTGTGGGGCCTTATGCTGAAAGACTTGTTGAAATCAAGATTCCTTACATCTACCCCAATCCCATAATCTACTAAATGTGTAACTCTAAAAAATCAAGAGATAAAGTTAATCCTTCATTAAAAGATGAGATTATCTCAGAGTGGTTTTGTATGGAGAAATCTGTGCTGGCTCTTAGGGAGAAACCAGATGGATGCTATGCCACACTCCCAGTCACACAAACTACAGGGGGCACTAGACAGTACCTTTCAGGTGTGTTTTTGCAGTTCAAATGATGAACAGCTTGCCTTGGGTTTTTCTCCTGCCATCTCTTCTGTTTCTCTGTGTTTCTTCAGACAATCCAAAGCTGAATGGGAGAATTTAATGACTGTCCCTCAGAACAGTCTTCTGCTGTCTGTGGTGATGATGAGCCTTCATTCTCAGACTCTCCTCCTTTTTCACACTGCTGACACTTGGCTTTCCAGTTGCCTTAGAGGGACTATCTCCTGCCGCTGCAGGACAATGGCTGTGAAGGCTTAGATCTCTTTACTTCTGCCTTTGGCGGCAAGACACAATCACACACACACACCCCGCTCATGCCCCATTAAGCTGACAGTTCTAGTCATCCTTCTTGGCTAAGCATCTCTGCCATGAGAGTGTGGGGTGAACTGTAATGAGGGACATATGACAGAACAGATTAGGTATAGCCATGAGTCACTCCCCCTTTAAAAATTATTGTTTGCAGTATGACGCCACACTTCCTATCTGGCTTTTACATTTGCACGGGAGCAATGAATCTAATGCTCTGTGTAGGCTGCTGGCTTATGAGGTTGTATGAAAAATGACTTCCCTTTCCCTCCCACAGAAGACCTGTACTCCTGTGTCCCCCCTGCTGTTTTCCATCCATTTCCTCCTACCTTCCCCCTTTTCTCCCACAATTCTCCAAGCAACACAATTCGGAAGTATTGGTCATGACTAAGGGTGGAAGTTTTTGAAAAGAATTAATGTAGAGGGTGTTGCAGAGTTTTGAATTTTTGGTAAAATTCTCTTTTTTCTACACAGTTGAAACACAAAGATCCATAGAGGATAATAGCTACAAGTTGCCTAGAATCCACCCTTTTCTCATTAACTGGCACTTAAAGTCTCAGTTACTCACTCAGAGTAGGAGAAAGAATAAAAAAAATGTTTCTTTACTTGCAGTTGTTTGATATTACAGAATTGTGTACATTACTTTTTTTACTGCACACATACTAGCAACCAACTGAACAGATCAATGGCAACAAACAACAAAAGAGAGAGAGAAAACACTCAGGAGATAGGTGGGCCTCTCTTAATTCTAAAGCTGGAAGGAATGATTGGTTAGTGCTGGAGAATTAGACAAACACCCCCAACCCAGAAAAGTCCCTCACTGTTACAGTATATAAACTACAGACAGCATGTGGGATTGTAAATAAAACTCCAGCAGAAGTATTATGAAGGGCATTGCTGCAGTGGGGAAAAGGGTGAGAGGTAGCAGTAAAATGCCAAGTAACACAGAAGTATTGGATGTAAGTTTGGATGGAGTTACCAAAATGTAGCTTGGATAGAAGTTCTCAAAAAGTCACCTTTCCACTCACCCTTCATAATTGCACTGTTCCATTCTAAATGCTTGCAGACTTAATTTAGAATGTTTCTGGAAATATAATTTAGAACCTTTCTAGGACTTGGTATTGATATTAATTAGTCAATAGTTACCTGGTAGTAGAAGTTTGGGATCCCAGTGTGGTGTAGTGCAGCGGTCCCCAACCTTTTTGGGGCTGCGGACCGGTTGGGGGGAGCGAGCTCCATGCGCACAGGGAGCGGGGGGGTGTCACGCCCCCCACGAGCGTGACACACCCTCCGTGAGCGCGACACACCCACCGTGAGCGGGACACGCCCCCCGTGAGCATGACACGCCCATCACGGGCATGACATGACTCCCGCGCATACCTGCGGGGGGGGGGTTGTGGAGATCCGTATCCACGGCCCAGTTCCGGCAAGCCCACGGACTGGCAAAGGGCCGCGGACCGGGGGTTGATGACCCCTGGTGTAGTGGATAGAGTGACAGACTTAGGACTCAGGAGGTCTGGGTTCTAATCTGCGCTCAGCCAGGGAAACTCACTGAGGTTGTGGAATTGATAAAAAATACTCCTTAAATATCTCACTTACTTTGAAAGCCCTATGAGGGTCACTATAAGTCGGTTACGACTTGACAGCACATAACAAAAACAGTTGTCTGGGTCTTCTTCTTTTTCTATTTTTGAAGATGGAGACAACATTCTCCAGTCTCATTTGTTCCCTGCAATTTCTCAAAGTTTATCAACAGAGGCTCTGAGATGGCATCTGCAAATTTTCTTCAGTACCCAAGCATGCAGTTTACTTGGTCCTGAAGGCACGAGTTCATTTAACATAGCCAGGAGTTCTCATACCACCTATTTGCCTTCTCTTCAGCTGCCGCCTCCAACCTCATCATTTTTGTAATTTTTTTCATAGACTGAGCATTATTTTCCTTTCAAGAGGAGACAGAAGCAACATAGAAAGTGCTCTGCCTTCTTTCTGTTTAGCATATTTTCCACACAGTGGAGCTGCTACAATAGAGTTCTTCCTCCTGCTCTGAGTACAGCTGGGAAAAAAAAACCCTTCAATAACTTGTTTTTAATTCTCTTGAAAAGCTGGAGCTTGTTCTGAGCTTTAACCCTTTTGATCCTCTCCCTGCAAACCTTGGCTACTCGTATCTGCTCATCCTTTAGTGATCTACTCCTCCTCATTTCCCTTTCTGCCCCCTTTCTGCTTCATCTCAGTGGAAAGCTCTTTATGCAGCCACTCCAGATTCTTAAGAGGCTTCACACCACTTTTTCTTGGAGTTGATGGTTATGGTCTTTTCTTGTTGAGTATTTCCGCCATGGGAATCCCTCAAGTATTTCTGTAAGCTCGCCAAAATCATTTCTCTTAAAGTCCAGAGTACATGTCGGAATACACGCAGCCTGCGCTTTCTTCATTATAACAAATTTAAGAGGATGTGGATATTATCACCCATGATTCCCAGTACTTCCACATCATCAACCAGTTACTTCCTGTTGAGAGGGTTAAAATTCAAGACTGTGGATTCTTTGGTTCTTCTGCCTTCTAGAAACTGAAATTGCAAGGAAGGACAAGTAAGGAATTTTTAAGACTGTGTATTTTTGACAAAATACTTAAGACACAGTTTTTGTTTTCTAAAATTTAATTAAACTCATCTTTGAAAACATATTTACTGAAGAGTTTTTTTTAAAAAACGCAATTCTTTAGTATAAGGCATATTTCACAGAGTGGAACTCCTGGTGCTGAAGTGAAATGCTTTAACTAATGTGTTGTACACAGTGTGATACCTTGAGAAGTTCAGCTCTCTCTGGAAATTGAAATGTACAGAGCTTTTACACAATTAAAGCTCTATCTGTTTCTGTCACAAACGCAAAAGAACACTTCGGTGCACTTTGAGTGCGGTGATAAAGCATATTGACAAAGTAACAGGAACACAGTGGAAAAGGTTACTGGGAAGAAGAGCAATCTCAGACAAAACAAAACAATCATGAGCCTGCACAGTTATGTCCACATGCCAGGTTGGTGCAGTGGAGGGAGTGTTGGACTAGGACCCAAGAGACCTGGCTTCAAATCTCTGCTGAGCCATGGAAACCCACCATGGTGTGGTATTGGTAAAACTACTCTCTAAATATCTCACATACCTTGAAAAATCTGCTATGGGTGCAGCTACACTTGCAGCAGGAGCAGCTTGATGAGGGATGGCTTGGAATGATTCACATGGGAATTGCTCCTGCTGCCCAGATGACTGCAATCTAACCATCCATATGGCGGTGTAGATCATATCGATTTGTTATGTAAGCCAGTGCCCCCGTCAGTGGATCAGGAAGCAGGCTGCTTGTGAGCTCCTGGGTGGGCAGTATGAGTGAATGGTTGTTGTACACATGGGGGGAAGCACGTGTCTGTCCCCATTTCTCTCCTTTTTAAATATAATGTGTAAGTGGCATAGCGCTGTATTGTTTCATTGCTGAAGTGACCCTTTGACTCCCTGTATGTGTATTGTGGTGCTGTTATGGAACAGGCAGTTTCTTAAGTGAACCAGGTCTGTGACATTGGGTTTGGTTGGGAGGAACTGAATGATTCTGGAGTGTGGAACTGCTTGGGGCTGTTTAGCCAGCTGCCCTTTTGCACCAGAGGCTTGTGATTTCTTCAAGGAATTGGGGCTCTGTGGGTAAGCTAAAGTACTGGCCAGAAACTCTAGGGAGTGCAGGGGTGTGAAATACTGTATACTGAATTATAGTAGTCTTTAAACTGGGATGATGTAAAACAGTGTTCCAGCCAAAATGAAGAGAGATTGTGAAAACTGTAATGGTTGCTAGAGATGGACCCGAATCACAGTTCACAGCTTCAGGGCAGTTCAGTGGATTGGGCCCATAGGTGTTGCATGGGTGCCCAGATGCCTCATCCTGCCTCCACCTGTGGGCGCCCAGTCAGCAGCAGCACCCCAGGCTTCCCTGCCCCACTTTGTCCTCTGAGTGGGCGCCCATGGGAGGAGGCAGAGTGTGGAATCTGGGGCACCGACTCAACATGTGTGGGCCTGATCCGATTAACCACACCAAAGTAACCACACCAAAGAATTGTGGTTTGCACCCATCTCTAGTGATTGCTGCTGCTGCTGCTGCTGCTGCTGCTGCTGCTAATAATAATAATAATAATAATAATAATAATAATAATAATAATAATAATAATAATAATAATACCTCACATCTAAAGGGCAATTAATGCGAATGCATTTTATTCTTCCTGTAAGCTTAATTTATGAACTTACGTCTAATGATTATTTTTTGTCAGTAAGCAAAACTGATTGGCTATCAAGCAATTTTTGTAAACATATCACTGCTTTCTGGCACCCAGCTATTGCTCACATGCAGGAGATTCTGCCGTGAAGCAAGATTGAGTAAATAATAACGGTGAGCTATAAATACGAAATCTCCTGTTTTTGTAAATGAGCCAGAGATTATAAGGAAGAAAGGCTTATTGCAAATATTGCTTTTATGCTGGGTGAGAACGTTTTGCTTTTAATGCCACTTGCTATAGTGATTTTTAATATGTTCTGCTTTATCTTGTTTGTTTAACTGATTTTCTGGTTTAATATTTTCCTGAAAGATTTGCTCTTTTGACCGTAGAGAACAGAGCTACCTTTTACAGTGGACCCTCGACTTACGGAATTAATCCGTATTGGAACGGTGGCTGCAGGTTGAAAAGTCTGTAGGTCGAGGCTCCATTGACCTACAATGCATTGAAAACCGATTAATCCGTAACCGGCCGTTTTTGGTCCATTTTGTTTGATTTTCCGGTCTGTAGGTCGATTCTCCGGCCGCAAGTCGAACCTAAATTTTGCGGCCAGAGAAGTCTGTAACTCGAAAAGTCTGCAGGTCGAGCCGTCTGTAAGTCGAGGGTCCACTGTATACACATTGTTTTGTAACAAAAGTTGAACCTCTAAGACTTTTCAGTAGTTCTCTGATGCATCATTTTACTTGTATCCATTTTTCCATAACTAAACGTTATTTTAAATGTTTTAGAATGTTTTGAACATGTATTCATACCTCTCTGCTTCATGAAATCATTATAAAATGCCACCATCTAATTTGTATTCAACAATACTTCTTTTTTTTATTTAAATTTTTGCTTGTGAAATTCATATAGTAACTTTTGCATACGTTTGCATAGCTTGCTGGCTGGCCAGCAATAAATAAAAGGGAAAAAGATGAAGACATCATTTGAATAATTATTCTACAGTATTAGGTATCTGTGCAGTGCAAACACAAGGTATCCATGAATATAGACAGACTAATGCAAACAAAGGGACACATACGTACTTATATCCTTCGGCTACAAATGAATCTCGAATAATTTGTTAGCTGTAATCAGGAAACAGGGTCCTGTGAATTATCCTACAAGTGTGCTTTACGTTGGCTTGTAAGGAAGTCAAAATATGGCACCCCCGTTAATTAAACCCCCCTTCACATGACATGCCAGTTCTTGATACACAGATGTGTAGAACCCCTCAGCACTCGAGTATGAAGAGTCACCGTGTATTCCCTTTAGACCCCTTTCCCTTCCCTTCCCCGCCCACCCCACTTTTCTTGCTTATGGGGATTCCGGATACCTTTGGGAACACCACATTCCACACTGCACTTGAACACAGCAGTACACGAATGTTTTGAATATGAACACCTCAAAACTTCATTAGACAACACAAAAGAGGGACACCAGGGAAACATCTTTTAATGATACAGCACAGTAACAAAGGACAAAGCAACAATTATCCTGTTGTGTGGAATCGATGGCCAGTCTGTGCCGCTTTTTGTCACTCTGTTCAGCCTCTCTCATCTGTCCCTTTGAAGATGGGGAGAGGTTCGCTGCAGGGAGATGCTTCTTTGGTGTGGAGCAGCTTTCCTATGTTTCCATTCCATTAGGGATTTGTGCACCTCCCCCTTCCTCCTCTTTCACAATAAGGTGCGAATCTACTTCATTCCTGCCTGACTTCTCAGCACCGCCCATTCCTGGACCTGAAAACTGTCCCCTTTCTGACCTTCTTCCTCTGTCGGGTCATCCCAGCCATCTTGCTCTCCCCAACAAGCGGTTCATTAACGTCTGGGGCATGAGCTTTCTCCCCCCACATACCTTTTTGTCCTTGTTTCAGAAAATATGCCTCCCTGATGGAATACTGGGGGAGGAACCTGGTTCTGCCCCCATCCCTGTCTGTAGTGTGAAAGCAAGAACAGCACTACCCTTCAAGTGACACCTGTTTTTATCTGGCTCACCTCTGTTCGATGTGGATGGGCCCTCACCTAAAGACATACAACACAAGTATGAGAGCCAAAAGCTGACCCCTATCCCAAGAAGGCCCATGGTTCCATCACCCTCAGACTGAACATGGTTCTCCTGTGGTGCCACCAGGTCCAGCATCACAATGTCCATTTCTGTGTTTTCCAAAATGCTTGTTGAGAGCATAATAGAGATTGTTGAATGCCTGCAAGGGTGAGCACATGCTAACTGATGGTTGCAACAGGTCCTACCACTAAACAGGGTGCAATGGCTCCCTGTTCCCAAACTGACACAACCTGTACTGTGTCCCTTGCTGCCAAACTACCTTTGATGGGCTCATCTTTTGGACCTCTAGCAACTTTCCCATGGTGCACCACCAGAGATTGAAAAGACAACAAAAGCACAAATCAATTTGTAACAAAAAATGTTTATGGGCCAGAAAATGTCATAAAATAAAACAATTTTTGTTTCTTCTTCAACAATGGTAAAAGCAATAACGATTTACTTTGGGTGGGGTTTGGGAGGGGTCCACTATTTGTCAAGTGAAAGGAAGGGAACTTTTGTTCGAGGGCAGCCAGTCACCTCTCCAAGGGAACCACTGCAAAAAAAAAAAAAAAAAAAAAAAAAAAAAAAATTCAATTGGCAACTGCACATATCACACTTGCTCAAGTGTTGGTTCCCCCACTCCAAACTGCTGGCCCTACCACAATTCAAGGCCATGTTATTTGTTACAGTGATTGCTTCCTTTCACTGATAGACAACATGTGGGCTCGTGCTTCTGTTTTCATACCTCAACTGCACATCTAAATGTCCTTGCTCTTTAGTCTAGCAAGAACATCTGCCATGGAGGTAAGTTTAGGTCCCATTTTCCATTACCTCCATTTTGAATACAGCTTCCACCCATGCTCCAGCAGTGGCTTCAATTGGTCCTGTAAGAACCTACTGCCCGTTTTCACACCAAACTCTGACCTACCTTCACGCAACATGAAACAGCAGCAAGCAGTTCTCCATTACTATCTTTTTTATTTGCATAGACCCTTGCACATTTTTAAATTGTGGGTGTATATAAAATATAGATAAAGTTCAAACAAATTTAAAATGTTAAAATGATTAGATAGTGTTTGAGCAGAAGTGGGCTAATTCATTAGCATTATCTCAGTCATATACTAGATTTTCTTTTGTACATGTGGTGGGGCATAAATTGCATGCACATAAATGCTTCAGTGATTGAATTTCTCCACATTCATAGAAACGATGTCCTGTATCCAAGTAGCCTCATTTTGCTTGATTATTAATTGATAATTCACTTTGAAGTCTTTTAAGTGACTTTCAGATGGTCTACCGAGAATCTTGTCCTGGTGGGTGACCCTCTTCAGCATTCATCCATTCGGCAAGGTGTGTTGTTTTTGTTCTCCACAGGTTTAGCCTAGAGCCTCTTCTGGTTTACTATTTAGAGCTTGAGAGATGTGTTATTTACTAGCCTCTTCCAACGTACTTCTGGAGGGGCCTTATTTTTATCTCACCTCTGCTTGAGCACGGCACAATCTTCGCTGCCCCGAGATGGAAGGTTCCTCAGCTTCCATGGAGGCTGAAGGAAAATGTCCTGTTGTAATAGGCTCCAATCATCCCTCCCTCAAATCCTGAAAAAAATCCATCCCCTTCTCCCAGTAGTACTACCTCATGCCTTCTGCTTGGCCAAGGGATGCAGGGCCTCAGGGTTGACAGGGTCATTTCTTTCCACTCACCCCAGTCCAGTGATGATCAGGGATTCTGGGAGCGGGTTGCAATGTTGCTATTCATTTTGTACTCACCTCTGCAGGAGTGCAGTGCTCTCCGCGTACTGGGGGAGGTCAAAGGCACTGCCTTCTCTGTTGAGAAAGCAAAACTGTGGCACTATTTATTACAGTGACCCCAACAGTGTCAGGAGGGGCTACAAAGCAAGTAAACTGCTGTATTTATGGAAGTAGAAAGATTATCTTTCTTTAAGCGGTACCACATTCTTCTCCTTCTTTCCATGGCGCAGTGGGTGGGAGATAGTGCTGTTTGCCCCAGGTTACCAAATGGTTAGTTACAGCTCTGCATAAGACATTAGGGATGAGCTTAACAGAAGATGGTTTGAACTGGAGGAGCTCACTTGATCCCCTACACTCCTAATGGTGTTGGTGATGACTGTCATAGTCCCTGGGAAAAACATATCCCTGGGCACACTGCTACCCGGTGTGTCTGCTTGGTGACATCCTCATCATTGCTATTGCTTCTGTCATTTCCAAAGTAAGTGGAGGAAAAGCAGGAAGTATATTTGGGAGCTACTCAGCTGTGAGGAAAAGGGGAAGGAATCCAGATTTTTTTTTCTCCAGCTGGGATGTGATCTAAGTTGGGAAAGGAGAACGGGAGAGCTGGCCTGGCCCCACAGTGCTCCACTTGGTGACACATATTTACACATATTTACTGTTAAGTAATCAGGTTACCGCAAGAGTTCTCTAGCATCCATTCACATTGTCCTTTATTATCTCCTCTCTGGTTTTAGCTATTAGCATTCAACTATATAAATTACTATTGTTTCAGATAAGGAGACACGTAAACTACTATCCCAAAGGCCAAAAGCAGAAAATCAATACAGATAAGATGACATCAATAAAATTAATACTGAGTATGTTGACAAAAAAAAATCATCTTGCATTTTTTTCAACTGTACAAATATGGGTTGGATAACTAAGCTATTGGTTGGAGTACTTTGCTCCAGAGACGGAGAGTTTGAATTGCCGTTGTGCCTCTCAGGAGAGGAGCTAGCCGAAAATCAACCAGAGTTTGTATGGCTGGTGTGGTTATGTTGCAGCTTTGAGCAAGCTGAACAGTCCCATAGTGCCAGCAGAAGGAAGGAGTGGTAAATCACTTCTGAACCCTTTATACAAAAAACCCTATGGCCATGACTATAAATTGGAACTGACTTGATTGCGTACAATTATTATATCCCAATTCTTTTTTATCAGCATTCCTGGTGCGTGGAGGTTAACCAAAGGGTCAACCCTCAAAAAATGGAATCAGGTCCTAAAAACCTACAGGTGAGATGGCACGTTTGTAAAATCACTGATTTCTGGATTTTAGGAAACAGATTTTAACATTGGTAACTGAAGAGTTTGGAATGACTCCAGTTGCTGAAATCAGTATGAGGAAGAAGATAGCCTCATTTTGGCTTCCATATTCTTTTCATTTCTTGCTTTAACATTCAGTACTTTGCAATTTTTGTACTTTCTGTACTTTTACAGTCAGTTGTTGATGGAACTCCAGCTTCTACAGAGTATGGTTCTTTGTTGCTCACATATAATATCCACCTTATCAAAATCACCTGTTTTACCTGTGATATCATGCTTATCCCAAGTATAGTACTGCTGTTTTGTTTTCTAAAACTGGCAGTGTCTAAAACTTATAATATGGAGGAAAAGATGTTAGTAAGCCATAAGATTTAGCCTCCTGCTGAGGAATCCCTCAGTTTCAACCTGTAGCTAATTTAAACCACAGTTTGGATTGCTGCTTAGTGACATTATCGTGCTGTCCGTGTAATAGTTTCTCAAGCTATGTGTCCCTATACCATGAGTCATTCATTAATGTAGGCTGGTTCTCACTTGCAAGTTGCAGTTCAGTCCTTTATCATTTTCTGCTCTCATCTGATGAAGTGAGACTGCATTCCTACAAAAATAGTTTCAAAGACTGACCCATACAGAAGTCAACAAGCCTGTGCCTGCCCATATTCCATGGAAAATGAAGGCATTACAGGTGGCTCTCAAGCTAGATTGGGTAAGGCAGTGTTTCTGTTACTGTCAGCAGAATATGAGTGAGGGATATAACACCGAATTTGATTTTCTTGAGTCACCAAACAGTCAAGAGTTAGTGGAGCTTCAGTTCTATGATGTTCAGCAACATCATGTTCAACATGCTGGAAGCAGATCTGTTCCCATCCCTGGCTAAGAGCAAGATAAGTAGGTTCCCACTTCTCTTGATAAACACTTCGTTGGAGGAAAAAAAAAAAGATAGCGGGTTCTTCACCAGCTTTACCATAGAAGGAATGCAAAGTATGGATGGGCTGTTAGTTCCTCATCTGAGGAATTTCCTCATAATGAGAGTAATCCATAAAATATCAACAGAGAGAACATGCACTTGATTTCCATCACCTCTGGCTTCTCACTGCTGCACCCAACAGACCTGCTGCGACCATACTGAAATTATATGTACATTGAAAGCCAGGCCTACAATCAAAGTTTTAGTGATAATGAAAGCTGCATGCAGAATGAGGCTAGGAGCTGTTCACTTGGAAGTACTCCCCGTCTGCAGGAAATGTGCACTCTTTAACTTCAGTTCCATTAATCACATTACAATGGAGGTTTGACATGGGTAGTAGAGTTGATGAGGACCTTGGGCGTCGTTATGCAAGGCTGGAGGACCTCAGTCTAACACGAGGGTCTCTGAAGGTCTTTATTCATCTGTTTGTTCTACGTATTTGTGCAATGTGAGGTTCTTCAAGTGGCTCAAGAAGTGCTTCTATGGTTGCTGCTGCTTATGTTGTTGCCAAAAGAGAAAGAAAAAAGAAAGAAAGTGGAAAATTCATTTAATAAGCAACTCCTCAGGTTATTCTTAACACAACTATAGTAAGCTTTCAACCTGTCTCTATGATTTGTGGCAGAATGGTCATTTGTGAAAGGATGGGCACCCTCTGGGGAAAATATACTTGAACTATAGACATTTAAACGAAATATCTGTTGATTGCTACTTCAAAGTGACTTTCACATCAGGATTCTCAAGCATTATGAAGCTTGTTCGTTTTACAAAAGGCTTACATCCTCTCAACATTTCACAGACTTTCCTGCCGGTCCTGAAACCCTGGAAATATTTGTGAAAATGTCTAACATATTGGTTTTAGTCACTACGGTAAGCATTTATAACATATCGACATTATGATAAGAGTAGCACATTAAATCATACAGACATCTGTGACACAGATCAGCATAAATTTGTGTCCAAGTATTTGTTATTCATTAAAGATGAATGAGCCAATGCATTTTTTAAAAATGCTAACCTTTTCCGACTGCATTTGTACCGAACCTCATACAATAGGTCAACCCATCATTTCAGCACAATTAAGTTGCATTATAGTATGCTAGTCGCTTTTCCTTTCCCAAAGGGAGGATCTGGAGCAAATTATACTGCTCTTTATGACCATGAATATGTAGTTACAAGTCAAGTTATTGTCATGGGCTCAAAAAACAGTCCTCTAAAATTAATAAGCTTGAATCAACTGCCCATTTGCTCATTTAAAAAAATGGCATGTGGTCGATGTTACAACAGCATGCAGGGGACTAGTGGTTTTGGTGTTTCTTTCCTCCAAAGCTTGGAAAAGTTACTTTCTTAGAATACAGTTCCAGAGCCCCCCCAACCGGCATAGCCAGTGTCATGTCTGAGGGACTGTGGGGATTCTGGAAGATATGGTCCAACCCACCAACCAATCGACCCCGCTTTTCTCAGCTCTGGTTTTCCCTCAACAAATTAACACAAACCTTTTATGTCCTTTGGTCTTTCCCTTATGCAGTGGTGTAATGGTAAATTTGGAAGTACAGGTGCCCATCATTACTGTATCTATCACCACCCCACTCCATAAGGAGAGTCCAAAAGTGCAGGCAGCTGGATCAGTCCCACACAGCAAAGGAGGAGCAGATCTTTTGCAAAGTGAATGGCTCTTAATATCTCACTGAAGACCAAATGGTCTCTGAAATAATTCTCATTACAATGGGAACAGTTTGCAACCATACACTGGAGCAGGGGCTCTGGGGAGAACATGGCACGTGGTGTTTTAGTGCTTGTTACTCAGAAAATTCTGGGGTTTCAACCCTGTGAGTCCTTGCTCCATTACACCACTGCCCTCAGATTAAATTCAGCCATGGCAACGAAACATAATAATCTCAAAGTTCCTTATGCACAATTAATCAAGGCTGACACTTTTACCTCGGCACATACTTGATATCAGAATGGCTTTGACTGAGAGCTCATTATGTTCATGAAACAGAATTTTAACTATTTTCTCTGCATTTCCCCCGAAGTGTTGTGTGCCCTGCTGAGAGCATGTATCTTCAAAGGTACCGGGTGAATTCGCACCAATGAAACATGTTCTTATAGTGCATTAAAAACAACATCAACCCTAAAGTTATACTCTTGTGGCGGAGGAGTGACTTTAAATGTTTTTTTTCAAAAAAAAAAAAATATCCCAAACCATAAAATGTAGCAATTATAGGCCTTTCAAATGGCAAAGTGCTTTTCGGTTATATCAAAATGCCACTATGTTTCAGCCTTTAATGCTTTTTATTGGAAGGGCTGTTCTTTACTCTTTTCAGCTTTTTCGCTATGTGCATAATAATGGGATTATATTTGTCTAGCTCCAGGGTGGTGAGTGAATGAACCCAGTTTCTCTGGAGGTGGAGGACAATAAGCCCTGCACTTTGGCTGCCTCCCACTACCTTGACTCACGTGGTCACCTATTGGGCAGCAAACCTTGACCAAGCTACCTTGCAATGTTGCTCAGCAGGCCTGCCCTTTGGGAAACTTCCAGCATACAAAATGGCTCGTTATTTGGACAAAAAAACACAACCCAAAAAACCCCACCCTATTATTTCAATGCGGAGTACATTTGGAACTTGGGTCCTGCTTGTCTTTCCTTTATATTTTTGAAAAGATAGCATGTTAGGACTGCTGTTCTAGTCACCCAGCAGTGTACCACATTAAAGAAATCTTGTAAAGCACCCTACAGACAAAAGGTGAATTTAGCTTTGGCTTATTATATTGTATTATTTCTCCCTCCGGAGTAAGGGGGAAGTAATTTGAAATGATTCAGAAGGTTCAAGCTGTGAGCACAGTTAATGTATGTGCTTCAGGATAATTACGTGCCTGCTCCACCTTGTTCTCCACTCCCTAGTTACAAGAACTGGTAAATTAGGCCTGGTTTGGTTTAGATTTTTAGTCATGGAGCTGAACTAATAAAGAAAAAACAAACAAACAAAACAACAACAACAACAACAAGCAAGCAAAGGCATTCTAATATTTGGAAGTCATGGTGATCTGTGAAACACAGTGGTAGCTAGATGGAATTTTTGAGGTTCAAAACAGAAGTAATACATATAGTAGTCAGATGCTAGTATTGCATCTAATTAGACGTTCTCAGCAATGGGAAGCTAAATTAGATTAGAACTTGGAACTCTCTTTTTTTGATTCGAACACTCTAAATCCCTCAGGCAGAATACTTTCCCATGATTTTGACATGAATTGAATGCACCAGATAAAGAATGATTTTCCATTTCTCAGAGGCGATCCTCACCATTAGTAGCAGTACCAGCCAACAATTCTTCTTTTTCCTCCAAGGGTTTTTGTTTCTTCTACTGCATGTGGTGTAGAAGTAGTGGTGGCAATTAGCCACAATTTTCCTTCCTCCACAGTATCCTCTACCAAGCATATTTTTAGGGCATGAGTTGGTTAGGGTGAGTCAGCCACCCCTCAAACGGCCTGACCATGTTGGAAATAATTCTGCAAACTGGCATTCTGTTTCTAGAGGAGTAAATAAAATAAAATAAAATAAAATAAAAATCTAAGGGTATTTCTCAGAAAAACATCTTCGAAAAATGTCTGGGGGATATTATAGATTCATTTTGTCTCTGCTACCAGGTGCTTACACTCTTCCTGCCTTCCTTGTAAGCTCACAGAAGCTATGAGGGGGGGCACTGTAGTTTCCAGTTCCAGGAAGAAAGTGCTGTGTGTCATAATTTGTCTTTTGAATTTCCAAAAGCTTTCTTACCCAGTGAAAGAGATTTCTATTCATCTGCCTTATTGTCAGGGCGATATTATTGAGCTTTATTACTGAAACTATAACATTGCTGCATTTGGCGTGTCTTTCTATTGTACCTTTCTCTAGTACCCTGCAGCTTCTTGGCTGCCCCCACTTCCTGATCCGAAAAAGCCCCACGGGAACGGTATGTACAGTATGACATCTTCTGGGGGAAGTGTGGGAAGCTGCAGCCCTCCAGCTGCCACAGAGATAATTGTATAGTGAAAGACAGGCACACGCACCGCGTAACCACCGCGTAAGTAGGATAAGCACAAAGCACGCTGAACCTCCCATGACAATTTCACTGAAATATCTCCTGTTTTTGAATTCGTTTTTATTGTGCTTAAATCTTAAAAGAACAAGAAAATCATAAAAGAACAACTAGACGGAAACAAAACCAAGTAAAGAACTAGAAACAAACTATTGAGATTTGTGATTTTTGACTCTTGGCTTGTTTCAAAACAACAGAGAGCCCTGTGCCACCTTTAAGACCTACAAGTGTATTTGTCACAAGGTTTTGCAAGCTGCAGCCCCCTTCTCAAGTTGCAGCTTAAAGGTGGCAGGGGACTTTTGGTTGCTTTCGCTGCAACAGACTAAGACAGCTACTTCCTTGAATATGCCCCCTTCCCCCCATAGTACTTTTATTGCCTGTTGTGTGCTCTCTCTCCTCTACCATTGCTATGCTAAGCAATGTTGTGATTCTGGATTAGGTGCTATCAAGTCAATTCTGATTTATGGTAGCCCTACTAGTGTTTCCAAGATATGTGTGATATTTGAGGAGTGGTTTTATCAGTGTCAAGCCCCCATGAGATTCTATGGCTGAATGGGGATTTGAACCTACGTTTCCTGAGCCCTAGTCTGATGCTCTGATGCTACACCATACTAGCTCTCTAATGCAATGATAATCTCTTCAAAACATTTTGTTTGCCACCTACTATCCTCTTTGGTGATGCAACACAGAAAAATACAACTTGGTTGGTTTTCTACAAC
Source organism: Intellagama lesueurii (assembly GCA_037013535.1). Lineage (NCBI taxonomy): Eukaryota > Metazoa > Chordata > Lepidosauria > Squamata > Agamidae > Intellagama > Intellagama lesueurii. Next base: position 130,032,830 of record JBAJHW010000002.1, read on the forward strand.
AGATGCTGTGTATATTTTATTCTTATTTTCTTTTCTTATATAGAACACTAGTCTGTTGAGGGAAAAACAAATCATCTCAAAATGTTCTCAGAGTAATCATATTGTTCATTTCAAAGCCAATACTTTACCTATACAAAGAGTCAGAGAGGAGGCTGCTGATGTCTCACTAAAGTGACTTTTGCTCCAGTAAAATCATGCCAGAACTGTCACTACCATTAACTCTCGTCCCAGAGAGACAGATATGAAATGAATCCCCACCTACAGTAATAGAGGAAACAAGACGAGCAAGACTGTATTTCCGACAATGATCAGAACAACCACAGTGGCATGACAAGCAAGGACATTCACAGCACTCCAATACGGCCAATGCATCCTCTTTGCAAGTAACCTTGAACTCTCAGTCTTTTATTAAAGTGTACAAGAAGAAAGAAGTTGGGCCTGAGACACCAAGAATACCATTGCCACCGGTATTTCAGGAGGCAGTACCTGATCCAAAGAAAGCATGGAATGCTGAGCACCTATCAAACATCTCCATCAACACGAACACGCCAAATAAAGCTGCAGCTATTGTGAACAGTCACTCAGAAAAATCTATACAATACTTCCAAAGAGCCACCTGATCTTAAGAAGTCTCCAGTGAGTAGGTAGTCTCTCAGGAAGACTTCTTAGCTCTGGGAAACTGGACTGCCCCAAATGCAACCACCTCTTGGTGGTGCTATTTAATGCCCCACCACTACCTCAAGGGCTGTTGGTGCTTCTTAATAAAACCATTGCCAATCTTCATTTCTGCTCCATCCCCTAGTATCCCAGAAACTTCCACTTTTCTATGAAAACTAATATATCAAAGTGCAAGTACTTGGCAACTCTCCAAAGCCAGCCTAAATCACAGACAAACATGAGATTTGTCACCACAACCATTGTCAAGGTTCAAGCTAAGATAACAAGACAAGGGACAGTGAAGATGTTTAGTCAACCTACTGTTGAAGTATTGTTGTTGTTAACCTATGAAGAAGCTCACACCTAGAGGATGTGGCTTCACCAGTTAAAACTGCAACTGTTTCACTACAGAGGTAAGAATTATGTGGAACCAACAGATTCCAGGTAGAGAGCATTCTGCCCCAACAGCGGATTACATCGTGTGTTCTCTTGTCCTTGTTTTTTCTTTGCAGCTGTCTTACATTTCTTGTACAAATCCGCAAGCAACTAACGAGGGCTGCCTCGCTTGTTGCCTTGGTTCTCCCTGGCAGATGTCTTCCCTCTCTTGGAGGGCTTAGCATTTTCAGCCCCTTATACCCCTCATCCAGCCACCCATCCTGCCACTCACCATTTCATTCTCTTCTTATTCAGATTAAGTGTTGGCATTTGCTGTTCAAATGGTTAGACAAAGCCGAATATTTAATTTACTTCAGAGTAATTGGATGTGCATTCAAGCTATCTGGCCAGGCACACTCCAAGCAACCTTGTGTTGGGAACTGAGTAAAGACTAATAGTGTTCAGGATAGTTTGTAATCATTTTGTAATCACTGTTATAATTTCATAGCAGATCAATAGGGTTATTTTTCTTTTAGCAATGATGTAGAAATCAGGGCTTCACCAAAATACACATGAGTCAGGTTGCTTTGCCATGGGTATCTCCTGTCAAAGAACTGATCACATTTTCTATTGCTCATAGTGGCAGTTTTAAAAATTAGCAAATTCAGTCACAACATTTTAATGTACAGAAATAGTAATATCTAGTAGGATAAATCTAAACAATTAGCAAAGTGATTAGTTACTAGTAAATTACAGACATTAACCATGTTCAATTATTTAGTTTAGACTTTGTTTCAAATTTTATTTTATAACATACATAATTTTTTTATCTAGTTAAATTGGATTTTTTTTACAGAAAATATTCATGGATTAGGAGTCCTGAAAAAGGTTCATAAGTCTCACATCTTTGTTAAGCTATGTTTATTTGCATAGAAAAATATTTACCATTGGCATTAACTATCACAGGAGAGAAATTGCATTTATTTCAAATTGAAAAAAATAGCTAAAAAGATTCTGTGGGTTATTGCAACAGTACAAGAATACAAGATGCTTCCATTTAATAAAAAAATGTAAAAGAAATTGTGAAAGCTAAAGCAGGCTACAAAACAGAAGACTTCTATTTATTTACTTATTACAAGTTCTTGTCCAACAGTTTTTTTTTCCTGGAAAGCTTTAATTCACTATGTTCTGATTTACTTTTCAATGTTTCCACCCAAAGCACACCTTGCCCATATTCATCACAACCTTGTTGTCATGTAGTTGTCCTGAATGATTGTCTCTTGTTTCATAATGAAGTCAGTACTACTGATATCTTGATCACTGACCAGGAAATCTTTTGGCAGGGGTGAATCAGAATCCTGCACCTGGGTCTTCTGCATTTCACAAGGGACTGCTTCTTCATTCAACCTAGACTCCACAGTCTCATTTTTAGTGTGCTGATTAGCGGCCACTGGGCATGTTTTGTCGAGACCCTGAATGTTTAATTCACAGTTCACACCTGAAGTTTTCTCTGCCAGTTCAGTGTCTTTCTCAGATTGTTCTTCTGCTTGTTGACGGGAAACTTCTTCAGAAATGGAATAGATTTTATTTGCACTGTGCTCATTAGAGCTGTTTTTTGACTGTCTGTGAAAGAACCCAAACTTCTTTACATCCCCCACAAAGTTTACTTTCTTCTGCTTCTCCTTGGTTGACTCTGTCACCATCATGGCCGACCCATTGCTCTGACTATGAGCTCTAGAAGCTCTCGCTGCTGCCCTGGGGTGAATCATGGTGGTGACGTCAAAAAGGCTAAGGGGTTTCTTCTTAACCTTCTCATTTCCCCCACTGTCACTTCCTTCATCTGATTCTGGTAAAGAAGAAGATTCCCTGCTGTTTTTTGAAGTCTGTGAATTGGGAAGTTTGTTTCCTTTTAACAGACCTAAGACTTCAAAGCGAAAACTGGAAATGTCTTGCTTCAGCTCCTGAGGAATTAGAAGAAAATGAGTACTAGTTAAAAGCTGGGAAATGTTATATTTAACAGGCAGTGTTTTGATTTTAAAGACCATGCATTTGTCTTGTACACACTGAATAATCAAAGGACTTTTGTTTGAACTCAGTACTGAGAGGTGAAATGTGTGATGGAAGACAGTGCTGCTGAAGGTGGAGGAGCTCATAAACGTTCAGTGGACTACTTTCTGTAATAACTTGTTCCCTGTTCCACCACATTCCGTTATGTCATGCAAAATGAATGCTGTCTATGGAAAAGACAAGAAGTACATCCAAAATTATAACCTAAACCCGTGAACAACTGACAAATCTTTCTCTTACTATTGTTGCTGTTATGCCTGTCTTTTTCGCAAGAGCTGTCATGCTCTGCTCACACACTTTTTATGGAGCAATTAGGACAATGGCATCAGCCCATTAGCATCAGCCCATTAGCAATGTATTAAATTTTGTATTATTCTTTTTAATTTTTTTCCCCATTCCTGATTTGCGTCATTATTGTTGTTACAATGGTTGTGCAATGTAGGAACAGTGTGGATAGGCAAAACAGTACAGTGGCTTCCCAAGTTCCTTGTTCCCTTATTAAAGATCTCTTGCTTGTCCTGTGCATATCTGGGAGATGACTGATAAATTAACATTTAATTTACCCTTGAATATCCTGTCAATTGATCCTTACTGTCAGTTTCTATGTCAGCTTTAGAGATCCTAATCATTGTGATTATTCTTAACTGTTTTAATCATGCCAATTGACTGGCTGAGGACAAATTCTAAAAACTTGATCTACAGATGTAATACCTAATTATCTGAATAAATATAGCACTCAGGTCCTTGTTGATTAATTATTAAATTCTCTTCTGAGAATTGTAAGACATAAAAAAAAAGATAAGGAATCAATGAGATTTCTAGCTTACATCATAATTTACAGAATGTTCATAAATTCTGAATAATGGAATCTAAAGATACGAACCTGCAGCTTGTCCACCAGTCTTGCTCAGAAATAAGGTTAATCACTTACTATGTGCTCATAGTTTTTAAGACTTCTCATGTTATTGGAAGTAGAGATGAAATGAGGTAGCAACATTTGACTCACTGAAGGGCTGAACACTACTCTAACCCATGTTCCATGTGGTTACAGAAGTGTCACATGGGTTATTGTTAAAAAATACTACTGTCAGTTCCTTCGTGTGGCAGGAATTGATAGGAAGCTGGTAGGAGGTAAGGATGTCTGCTGACCCAGCTGAGGTTCAGGCAAGCAGAGAAGACAATGTAGCTAATGAATGTCTTTGGAATGTAGGGAGCTAAAATCATCTGACCCACAGTGCAGGAATCTCTGGAAAGTCCTCCTCCACAATCACAACTGTACAGTGTCTCCCATTATGAGCCAGCTCGGGTGTTAAGATAATCAGGAGAGGCCTTTCTCTCGGTCTCACCACGTTCACAGGTGCATCTGATGGGGACACTGGAGAGGGCCTTCTCTGTCGCTGCTCCCAGACTTTGGAACTCCCTCCCACAGGAGGCCAGGCTGGTTCCCCATCTTTGCTATCCTTTCACAAGGAGACAAGGACCTTTCTCTTCAGGCAGGCTTTCTCTCTGTGACTGGCTACATGAGCGACTGGCTACATGAATGACTTTTAGATGGATTGTTATGCATCACTGCTCTGACTGGGTCATTAGTATTACTTGTGTTTACCATCTCTCAGAGTGCTATTTGTTTTTTCCTTTTCAGTATTTGTATACTTATTGTTTTAGCTATAATATGGTCTTTTGATGATGTAAGCTGCCTCTTTATACTCATTGTTCTTACCTTTAAATATTGCCTTTTAATGATGTAATCTACCATTGTATAATCATTGTTTTCAACTTTAAATATTGTCTTTCAATGATGTAAGCTGCCTTGTGTCCTTTATAAGGAGAAAGGCGAGGTAAAAATATTTTAAATAAATAAATAATATACAGGAGCAATATAATAATACAATGTTGCTATTGCATACTTTTCTGGTGAAGTTTGTGCATCAGGTTTAACAGTAGGAGAAATTTCAGTTTTTCCCATACGCTACCCCACATTTTTTGTGCAAGAGTTTCTGGAGCTTGGGTCAATCAATGATGTATCTATTAGACCAAAGAACTAGCTATGCTTTTAAATATTATTATATGTTAACTTTGTTCCATTAAAGTATATCACGTGGATGCCTTCATGTATAAATGAGTTCACACTACTGTTCTCAACTTCCAGTGAGAATAGTTTAAAGGCATTTTTTTTTCACTAGAAACTCTGGTTTTTTGACCTACTACTATAAAGCCATCCAGCAGAAGAGCAATCACCTTAAAATTCTCTTCGGTCAACCCCTCCTCAGTTTTGGCATCTCTTATCATTGCTGCCACATATCTCTTAACCAGATTTTTCATGACCTCCTGAAAGAGAAGAACAGTCCAATTTGGTCAGCACTTCTCCGACTGCTATTTGATAGTCCAGAAAGTTCAAGGTTAAAACACACACACACACCTCATTACATTGAGTAGCTGCCTATCAGGCAGTTGTTGGCGACTGAGATTCAATTGCACAGAAGCTAGATGTTGAGGCGGGGCAGAATGGCTAGGATGCAGAGGAGCCAATGTTATCTTCAGGTTGGGGCAGCAATAGAGCGCTATATTGGAAGTCCTTAGAATTAGAGAACCGTGGAGTTGGAGGGCATCCCAAGGGCCATCTAGTCCAGGCCCTGAATTATCCAGATAGCCTACACAGATGACCCTCAGATCTCTGCTAAAAAACCTTCAAGGAAGGAGTCCACTATCTCTGAGACAGTGTGTTTGATTCTTGAACCGCTCTTACCATCAAGACGTTTTTCCTAAGGTTTAGCTGAAATCTCCTGTCTTGTAAAAAAAAAAAAACTTGCTTGTCTTGTTTGGATGGAGGAGAAAAACTACAACATTAGCTCCATCAATTGACTAACTCTCACAGAAGCAGGAATATCGGCTCCTTACAGTGACGTCTCTGCCCCCCCCCCTCCCCAGATCTCAGCGGCTTGTTATCATTGTGCTGTGCTTAGACTTTTGTTCAGGAATCAGCAGTTGAAATCTAAATATGGTGTAGCATAGGGTCAAGATGTTAAGGAGCATGCCTTATGGGGCATGTATTATTTTCTTTAGTTCATCTTTTTCTCTCTCTGTGGGACCGACAAGGCTCCTTCGGCCATGAGAATGGGCTTGCCACCTCTCAGAGAACGCCAGCTGGATTCCCTACTCACAGCTCACCTGTGGATTGGGGTCCTGGCAAGGCAGAGGTGGATGGTGCCCTACAAGCCACAGGTGTGGCCATGGCAGGACTCAGACTTAAGGAGGAGCAGAAAACAGGAGAGGAGGACTGTTGGGCAGACACCATAGATTGGGAGGTGTGCAAGGCCCAGGAGGTGCTGCTGCTGAAGTCGAAGGCTGACTAGTAGATGGTCCGTAGATGTGATCCTGGAACCGTCTATTGGGTAGAGCTACACATACCACCAGAGGAAGTCTCCTGGGTCCATTGGGACCAGTCAAGTTGCTGACAGGCTCAGAGGCTCAAGAAGCCCTGTGGCCATCCTACCCCTAAGTCCCACAAAGGTCAGCATCCCACTCCTCCTTGCTCTCCACCCTGATAAGTGGGAAACACCAGCCAAGTCCACATGGAGTTTGGATGAGCCATCCAAGAGGATTACTGCACCTACGGGCCACCGGCTGCCAGTGGGGACTTTGGAGGAATGGTTGGGGAGAGAGCCTTTGCCCATTGCCTCCAGGGACACTTGGCAGCATGTATACAACATCTCTGCTGCGGGACTGCATGCCTGGCCCCTCCTGTGAAGGGTCTTTGACCTGGTAAAGGACACAGGACTCTGCTTCTTCCAGTAAAGACTACACGGGGCAGCACCCCAAGGACTGAGAGAGTGAAGGCAACCCCCTGGCACTCAGAGTTATGTGCTTCATGTGAATGGCCCTGTTGGCCCTTTAAAAGTTCTATTGCTCAAGAAAAGAACCTGTTTCTGCAACTACTCCTGGCATCATCATGGAAGGGGGCGTGGGGGCCGCTCACACTCTCCTACAATAGGATTTCCCATATTCACCCTCCAGTGACTAGTCATAAAGCTAAATCATGCTAAATAGGAAATACACAGATCAGAAAAATCACAAGCTATGACACCAAGATGTCTTTCACCACCTGAAAGAGAGCACCTTTTCAAAGGGCATCGTTCAGTTTGAGCCACAGCCTCTGTTGTTTTTCACTTTGGGGAGATTCCAGAACCCTTTGCCTGTGCTACAATTAGCTCACAGGTGTAGCAGCATGCACGTGAGAAGGTGATGATCTTAGGATCAGCAAGGATGGGGAGAGAGAAGCTAATGAGAAACTCTTGGAGGTGGAATTGGGCTGTCGGTGCCTGATATAAAGGCTGTCTAGATCTGTCAAAGAAAAAGAGAGGGTGGGCTCTCACCAACCGTTCTGAAGGCTGTAGCTACCAGATCTGGGTTCTTCCTTGCTCTTTCTCAATGTGGTCATTTCTCTTTAAACCCTTACAAAGAAGAAAAATAGATGTGGAAGGGGCTTCAGTGGTGATTTACTAAAACAGCCCTCAGTTGTCAGATTCTGTGAATGAAAGCCTTCCTTTCTTGTAAGCTGAAACCATTACTTCTGGTCCTATCCCTGTAAGCTAAGCCACCAAAAAAAAAAAAAAAAAAAAAGGTCTACTCCATCTTCTACATGACAACCTTCAAATACTCAAGAAGGCTATCATGTCACCTCTAAGCTTTCTCTTCTCCGGGCTAAAATGCTGAGTTCTCTAAACTTTCCTCAGCTTCATAAAGTGGGAGCTCCATGTTGTTAGCCATGGCCCTTGTCCTGTTTAGGCACGGCTGTTGTCCGTCCTGTCATCTATGCGAAGTGGAGATGACAGGGATTGCAGGACAACTCATCTGCAGGATGATAGTTTGGGGAAGGTTGACCTAGACTGTCTCTCCCATCTCACAGAAAAGCCAGTCCTATAGGCAAAGAATGGTGCAAAGGAAGACTCAAACATGCTGTTTAATGTTATACTTTAAATAGCTCAAGCTAGAGTTGAGGCCAATGATGATAAGATGGGTGTCTGCATGTGTACAACCTCAGAGGTTATACTGCCATTTGATTTCAACAATTTTCCGATCCCTAACTGACTCACACAATAGTGTCTGCATTCAGACAAAAGGGTTTATTTCTTCAAACAGCAAATAAATGAGTAGCGTTGGAAAGGACATCTGTTTGGAACAGTTGCTTCTAGCCGTGAGACTACAGTGTCCATGTCAGAAGTAAGATATGCATCCAATCATGGCACCTTGTCTTAGGCTATACATTTCAGTTTCCTCCAATAAGAAGAACAGGCTGATTACCTGATACTGATGATGCCTTCTCAAATTATCAGCTGCACGCCTCTAAAAAGGGAAATGGATAACAGGTAATATAAACTGGATGGAATTTAAAACCATGCATAGCTAAACAGCATTCAGGAACTGACTGCAGCCAAGAAAGGGGCTTTTAATTGTTCGGTGCTGATTTTTTTTTCCTTCCCAAATTGCATTAAATTTTAATTCAATAGTGTTTTAATACCATCATTTGTTTGTGTTTTAGCATTACAATATTTTATGGGCTTTGATTTATACATGCTTATCTTAGTAGATGCCCCAACTTTAGAGTGATAGACATGCACAAATATCGCTTGCTCCCCATGGCCTATTTATCACAGCTTGAGACATATAAGTTTAGGAAAGCCTTTACTCTGGCTAGATGTGAGGCCTTTCCCTCAGCGGTGTTGGAAGGCAGATTTAAGAAGATCCCGAGGGAACAGAGACTCTGCCCTTGTGGATCTGGTGAGATAGAATCTATTGAGCATATGATGCTCAGATGTAACAGGCATAACAAGATTCGAGGAAAATATATTACACCTCTCTTAAAAGACATGACAAGCCAATCAGACTCGGACTACTGTAACCAATTGTTAATTGATCAAAATCGGACTACTACAGAACTGGTAGCGAAATTTTGGGCGGCATGCCATAGTAGCCAGAATAGATAGCCAAACCCTTAGACATTGGTCTTATATTGTTATATTTGTAGTTTTATTGCTTTTGTTTATTTGATTTGGCTTTTTGCAGTATATGTCAGTACTTGAAGCTCTGCATTCAATTTTGTTTTATGTATGGCTTGATGCTGTAACAATAAAGTATAAATTCAATAGTGTTTTAATACCATAATTTGTTTGTGTTTTAGCATTACAATATTTTATGGGCTTTGATTTATACATGCTTTTTACCTGTTTATGTATTTGTAAGATAAGCTGCCTTAGGTCCTCTTGAAGAGAAAGTTGGAGTAAAAATATTTTAAATAAATAAATAATAAAAAAGGATGTGCTTGCTATCACATTGGAACTGACTTATAACAACCCTAATAGGGCTTTGGAGGTGAAACTGACAAATTTAAGTAGTTGTTTGATTAGCTCCATCTTTAGTCTCTTGGGTTTCCATTACCAAGAAGAGGTTTAAGTGTGCAAAGAAGCCAAGAGCAATGCCGTCCGGAGGCTAGAGTCCATTAAGAGCCTGGACTCCTAGCAGGGTCACCCAAGGCAGAAGGGTCACAGCTGAAGAATCAGAATCATAGAGTTTTTAGGGGCCTGTAAGGCCATCAAGCCCAACCTCCTGCTCAATGCAGAAATCCAAATCAAAGCAGATCTGACAGATGGTGGTCCAATTTTATTTTGAATGCCTCTATCACCACCTCCCAAGGTAATTGGTCTCATTGTTGTACTGCTCCAACACTTAAGATGTTTTCCCTAATATTCAGCTGGAATCTGGCTTCCTGTAGCTTGAGTCCGTTCTTATGTGTCCTGCACTCTGGGATGATCGAGAACACATCCTGCCCATCCTCTTAATGACTACCTTTCTAGTATTTGAAAAGTGCTACCATATCTCCCCTCAGCCTTCTTTTCTCAAGGCTTAGTATTTTTTCTCCTAGGTGTACTAATTTGTACTTATCCCTGTTATCTAATCTATCTATCTATCTATCTATCTATCTATCTATCTATCTATCTATCTATCTATCTATCTATCTATCTATCTATCTATCTATCTATCTATCTATCTATCTATCTATCTATCATCTATCCATCCATCTATCCATCCATCCATCCATCCATCCATCCATCCATCCATCCATCCATCCATCCATCCATCCATCCACCCTGCCTTTCTCCATAAAAAGGACCCAAGGTGGTTTTCAGCCCAGTGCTCAAGCCTATCAAGATCTTTTTGAATTTTGTTCCTGTCTTCCAATGTATTAGCTATTCCACCCAATTTTGTGTCATCTGCACTCCCTCATCCAAGTCATTAATAAAAAGGTTGAAGAGCTCCTGGTCCAGGACAGAGCCCTGGGGTACCCCACTTGTTACCTTCTCCCAGTTTGAGAAGGAGCCATTGATAAGCACTCTCTGAGTATGATTCTCATTTCAGACTAAAATACATCCACCTTCTTCAGGAGTAACGGCTGCATCAGCAGAAAAGAAGGGATAGTTCCAAGGGTGATGAGGGTGGAGAAATGTCTGGAGAGCAGCCATCGGGCAGCAGCAGTAGCTGAAGGTGATAGTGGCAGAGGATTTTTCACACACAATGGTAGTGACACTCAAGATAACTTTTGTTAATATTGCGCAGAAGGAGGCAATGGTAAACTATTGCTGAACCTTTTTTTCTTTGAAAAGAAAATCAGCTACTGAGGAAGAGCAAAGGACAAGTATGAATAGTTTTGTCGCTAATGATGCACCTAGACTAAAGCTGAAAGGACATCTACTGGCTGAAATGCACAAAGGTGAATGAACAGTCCGATGCTGCACAATGCATATAATTGGAGCATGAAACATGAGAAGTCAATGAACTGATGCGGACAGGAATGAGACATGTTCAGTCAGACAACAACCACGTGGTTTACTCTGGAAATGACAAGTGATGAAGAAATAGAGTGGCTCTAATATTGAGGCAAGATGGAGCACAGGCAGTTATGGGCTATAAGCAAGTTCTGACTGAGTAATATCAGTCAGACATCTGGGAAAAACCCATCAACATAACCATCATTCGAGTCTATGCTCCAACTACAGAGACTAAAGATGAAATCGAAAGCTTTTATGCAAGCATCCAGGAGGAAATTGATTACATACCAAAACAAGGCATGTTTATAATCATAAGTGACTGGAATGCAGGAAACAAAACAGGACAAAATGTTGTTGGAAAATTTCATCCTGGGTTCAGTAACAAAAGAGGAGAATTCTGTGAAGTCAAGAATCTGTTTAGGTCCTTTTGAGAAGAAAGGTGGGGTAAAAATATTTTAAATAAATTAAATAAATTATCACAAATACAGGCTTCAAGCAACCAAACAGGCAACTGTAGATGTGGAAATCACCAGAGGGCCAATATAGAAATCTAAGAGACTACATTATTTGAAAGAGGAGATGGACAGACTGTATGCTCTCAGCCAAAACTTGACATTAAAACTGAAAGAGAATATTAAAAGAATCCTAATGTCAAAATATAACTTAAACAACATTCCTAATGAGGAACAAATTTGCATTACTAAACTCAATTGACCATGAATCAGGAGAACTGTGGATGGAAACCAGAGATATTATTAGGGGAAGAATGCAGAGACAATTCCTGTAATAAAAAGGGAAATATAAACCTAGATGGATGGTGGAAGAAACATTTAAAATAGTTAAGGACAGGTGAGAAGCAAAAGTAAAATGTGACAGAAAGGATCAGAATCCTTAATACAACTTCCAGCAACTGTCACATAGAGACAAAGAGAGCTATTAAAATGACCAGTGAAAAGAAATAGAAGAAAACAACACAAGAGGAAAAACAAGAGATCTTTTCCGTGAAATCCAAGAAATCAAAGTGAAGTTTAAGCCTAGATTAGGAGTGCTGGAAGACTAACAGGAAAACACACTCTCTAACAAGGAGAAAATAGAGAAGGTGGAAACAGTATACTGAAGACATGAAGAGGAATGCTACAATGAAGAACATGCAATTTTTGAAAGTGAGGTGAAAGCTGCTCTGAAAGCACTTGGAAGAAATAAATCACCAGGGGTAGATGGAATACTGATTTCAAGCCACAGAGACAGAATTTATCATAATTCTAACAAACATATGCCAACAAATATTGGAAACAAACAAACAAATTCATCCGCAAACTGGAAGTGTTCGATATACTGTCCATAAGAAAGGATATGCCAAGGAGTATCTATTGGACTATTGTTCTAATTTCTCAAGCAAGCAAAGTGATGCTCAAGGTGTTGCAACAAAGACTTTTGCCTTATATGGAGTAAGAAATGCCTGATGTTCAAACTAGGTTCTGAAAAAGGAAGAGAGAATCGAGACCATATTGCAAATATCCACTGTCTACTGCAGTGCACCATAGAATTGCACAAGGTCAGTCTGTGCTTTATAAACTACAATAAAGCCTTTCACTGTGTGGATCTTGAATGGATTGTTCTGAAAGAAGTGAGTATGTCCTGATGTGTAACCTATACTGTCGACGAGAAGCAACTGTTAGGACAGAACATGGAGAGACAGAATGGTTTCCTATGGGCAAAGGTGTCAGAAAAAGGTGCATTTTATCCTCTTATCTGTTCAATCTGTATGCAGAATATATTATATGGAAAGCTGGACTAGATTCAGAAGGAGGAGGAGTGAAAATTGGCCAAAGAAGCAATAATTTAAATTATTCAGATGACTCCATCTTATTGGCAGAAAGCAGCAATGACCTGAAATGTCTTCTGGTGAAAGTGAAAGAAGGAGGTGCCAAAGCAGGACTGCAGCTAAATATTAAGAAAATCATGACAACTGAACTATACAAGTTTAATGTTGACAATGAAGAAATTAAAAAGTGAAATATTTTGTATGCCATCAATTGAAACAGAGTCTGCAGCCAAGAAATTAGAGACTCAGAAGGTCAGCAATGGAAGGGCCTATGAAAGGATATGTCACTGGAGACCAAAGCCAAGCTCACCCACATTACTGTATTCCTGATTGCTATGTACAGGCTTTCAAAGGTGGACAGTGAAGAAAGCTGACAGGAAAAAAATTTGATTTCTTTGAAACAGGGTGCCGGAGAAGAGCTTTGCAGGTACCCTGCACTGCCAGAAAGATGAACCAGTGAGTCCTAGACCATGTCAAGCCTGAGCTATCTCTGAAGGGGAAAATGACGAAACTGAGGCTTTGGGCACATCATGAGAAGGCAAGGTTTTCTGGAAAAGACAATAATGATGGAAAAAGTTGAAGGCAGCAGCAGAAGAGGAATGCCAAATGCAGACTGACTCCCTAAAGGAAGCCACAGGCTTGAGTTTACAAGTGCTGAACTTGTAACTGTTGAGGACAGGAGATTTTGGCGATCCCTCATTCGTAGTGTCATTGTAAGTCAAGACAACATGATGGCACACAACAACAACAACAGCAGCAGCAGCAGCAGCAAGATAGGGAGTAGGTAGTCTTTCTTTCTTTCTTTCTTTCTTTCTTTCTTTCTTTCTTTCTTTCTTTCTTTCTTTCTTTCTTTCTTTCTTTCTTTCTATAAAGAGTCTGCTATATAAATCAACTGTCAAATGTGAGTTTGAAAGCAGCATTAGCAGCAAAATAACGGCCCAGGGCAGACCTATGTTGCCAACCACAGAATGATGTAACACCCCGTTATTTGTGCTCTCTTATTTAATTTGGCTCTTGATGAACTACACTGAAGCAGTTACACTGAAGTAAATTTTTCAAATCTGCATCTATGATCTGAAGCACAACTAGCTGAAAATGGAAGCCAGTGGGTCATCATCCCCATTTGTTGTCACGTCGATTTTGACTTATGGAGACCCTTTTTCAGGGTTTTCTTGGTAGAAGTGGTTTCCCATTCCCTTCCTTTGAGGGCGCCCTGGGACTGTGCAGCTTGCGCAAGGCCACCCAGGCTGGCTGTACTCGCAGGAAGCACAGTGGGGAATCGAACTCCCAACCTCTGGCTCCACAGCGAGATAGCTAAACCATGAGCTATCAGTAACTAGTTATTGGGTAGAAGGAGTCCAATAGAACTACTTTCTATACAAGGAAATGACCTATCTATTCAAATATAACTCCACATTCAAATGACTGCAAATTAGGGGTTTTAACTTTAAACTTTTAAAATCTGCCAGGAGAATGACAAAACAATATGAGGTACATTTGAAGAACAACAGCACAGCTTCTGGCATAACATTCTTTTACCTACTGCCAGATTAAACTAGTTTTAGTCAATGAGGTAGTAAAGAACTGTGGCTGCTGTCAATCTCAGTCGGTAAATCAATGGTAAAAACTCTGTCATTTCTTTCTTAAGCACATTTATGTACAGATGGAAGCACACATATCACTAGGGATGCGAATTTTCATTCTTTTATTCTCGTAGGTGAGAGCACACACACAAATTGGAAATTATCCTTTCTGCAGGTTAATCTTACGAGAAAGACTTGGGCACATTGCATTTTGGCACTTTTTGTGTGTGAAAAGTTCCAGAAGCGCCTTTGTGCAAAAATCTTATATTTTGCATTAGAAATGACTTTTTACAGAAAATGCAAGGATTTTTGCTAACACAAAATGCAAGTTTTGGGTGCCCCCCCCTTCCTTTTGCTAATAGTGTTGTTGATGAAAAACATGCTTGTATTTTGTGCACAACTGAAAAACTGGCATCAGTTGACTATTTTTTCATCAGGGTGTTTGAATGTGATGAAGATGAGAACATTTTCCTTTTTTGTTGAGGACAAGAAAAATTGCATTTGTTGTATTCTTACACACCAAGTGATGACACACACAAGTGCCCAGTAAACACAAACCACCCTGGCATCAGCTGGAAACAAATATTTGCAGTGGGAGGTCTTTTCTACTCATAGAGCAATTTGGAACCACAACGTCCAGCACACACTGCTTCCACAATTTCCTTTATGAATGTAGCAATTAGCAACAAGATTCTGGCTGCTATTTTGATGTACACGGTCAGATATACTGATGTACTCTATCCAGATGAATTATGGCAATATATTGTAATGCAGCTTTGCACTTCCTCCCTACCCTTGGAAAAAATCATGCAAATAGTCCCAATTGCAGATGCAAACTTATGAAACCTTTGGGGAGAGAGAGAGAGAGAGAGAGAGAGAGAGAGAGAGCATAGCCAGCGGAGGAAAGTTCGTGTGTTCTTCAGTATAAAAACCTGTATGCCAAGATTTCTCCTCCCAGCCATTACAAAAAATAGTACACCAAAACAGAATTACAAAAGCAAGATTGCCTCTCTGTTTGAATCAAAATGTAGCACAGTGAATTACATTACATTATCTAACTTACCCCAATAGTCCCAAAACTTTCAGGTTTCCGTCTAATCTTTTTCCTGCACAGTTGTCTCCACAGCCATCGAATCAGGTACCAGAGAGATTTTGGACTGGGTATGACATTGAAAGGAGTGGGCAGAGTCCCGCCTTCTTCAAAGTAACTCATCCAAAGTTTTGTTCGGGCAAATTTCCATTCAATGTCTGCATGATCCTGAACATAGGAAACAAGAAATAGTCCTGCCTTCATACTGGAGAAGTCTGCTCAACTCCTCTTCTTGTTTTTAAATGTGGATTCTTTTAAAAAAATTCCATCAGGCATTTTAGGATTGATCTCTGCAATTTTACATTGTTTCTTTTGATTTGAATGCTTTGTTTTTATCTTACGTGAATTATCTTTAATCAACACATTATTGTGATTATATGTGTGAGTTTTTTTTTATTGTAAGCTGCTTGCAAAAATATTTCTAAAGTATTATTAATCAAGAAAATGAATAAAATAAAACATCTAAAAACTGATGAGGGGAGCCATTTGCTATTGATCAGTGATGAATTTAACATAAATTAAACACGATTTAAGGTGCTATAGAAATGTGTTGTGAAATTATACCTTCTTGATCTGCCTTTTGACTGATCAGGAGCATCTCTGTCTTGCCTGGATTAAGTTTTAGTTTAATCCAGGCAATTACTGATTTCAAACACTGATCTAGAGTTGAAACATCTTCCTTGGATTTAGATGGCAAGGAGAGATAAAGTTGGGTGTCATTTGCGTAATGATGACACCAAACTCCAAAACTCCAGACAGCCTCTCCAAGTGGTTTGGTGGCTTGGTCTCCAGTGGCTAGAGTGTCAAACAGGAATCCACCAGCAACATCTTCTGAGTTCTCTCCTCCAGGAAGGATAGGAAGGACTTGATCCACAGTAAAACAGCACCTCCACGTCCCATCCCAGGGAGACAGGCCAGAAGGATACAATGGTTGATGGCATTCAATGCCACTGAGAGCTCCAGCAGAACCAGCAGGGATACATTCCCCCTGCCCAGTTCCTGGCATAGGTCCTTTACCAAGGCAACCAAAGTAATTTTTATCCCATAACCAGGCCTGAAGCCAGATTGAAATGGATGTAGATAATCCATCTCATTCAGGATCCCCTGGAGCTGAGAAGCCACAACCTGCTCCAGTACCTTCCCAAAGAATGGAATAGTAGAAACTGGTCGGTAATTATTCGGTATTGTGGGAGCCAAGGAAGGTTATTTCAGATAAACTGTTGGGAACAACTGTGAGAGAAAACAATTGTTTTCAACCTTCATGCTGCTAGCACCAAGTACAGGACTGAGTTTCTAATAGCAAACGGTGGCAGTGAATGCCACCAGGATTGTAGCCAAACAGAGAGACTGATAAAGGAAGGGGAGATATTATCGATCAGGAAACCTCAAGGTTTGCAGAAGTATATACAAAAAAAATTTTTTTTTATATGTCTAAGGTTTTTTTTTTTAAAGAACCAAAGCCAAAGAGGACTGAGGATGTTCCATGGTCCCATATACACAATACTGAATGTTGTTTTGAGAAAATGGAAAACTTGAGAAGGGGATGGAATAGAGTAGCTGAGTTTATTTTCCAAACAATTTTTGTAAGAGTCTGGTGAATCTGAAGTAATTTCATTCTCAGCTAAAAATTTACCATCAAAAGTAGGGATGCAGCCTGTGCTGGATGGGGTTATATTCCCTCTAAAATAGGTAAAACAAGTTAGGCAAGCTCAGTGGATGGCATATGGGAGAGTGTAGCAGAAAAAGAAGAGAAAGAAACTACAGATAGAGCAAAATATATTAAAAGGAGGAAAGAAGATGACAGAGGCATACATGACATTTTTTCTTGCCCATACAATAAAGAGCAAGGGAGGAAACCAAGTGATACCAGAGTTGGAACATCTAGAAGAGAAGCAAATGTATACAGAAAAGATGTTGAGATTGAAGAAGAAGTTGACTAGTTAGGAAAAAATCCACAGTGACTTTTAAATAATTTGGCATGTTTTGGAAATGGGAACTCTCAGCAAGTATGTCTTTTCTTCCCCTTGGAAAAGGAGGTTAAATTGGGGGCTGAATTTAGTACCAGTATTGTGTATTAGGTGTTAAAAGCCAAATAGTGTGTAAAACTATTCTTACTCTATTTAGCACCTGCTGCAAAAATAGCTGGAATTCCAGCACTTACAGGAACATTCAGTTGCTCATTTCTGCTTTGTTAGAGGCTAGACCATATCAAGGTGCACCTCATCTTGTAAATATGCCCTACTGATTATTTTCTAGAGGCTGACATTTTGGTGAACTGACAGAAATCACTTTCAAAATAAGCATGAAGGAAAACTAGGAACTTACAGCAATGAGTTGGTAGGAATTGTTCATCATGGCTATCAACATATTGAGCAACACAACCAGCGATATGACATTGTATGTTCCAAACATGGTGGCCCCAACGAATTCAGTGAATTCATGCCGTGCTTTAACATTAGTTACATAAAGGTTGATAAGTCCAAAAACAGACCAAAACAGTGACTGGAGGGTTTCAAATAAGCTGGGGGGGGGGGGGAGGGGGGGAGGAGAAGAGAGAGAGAGAGAAAAAAAACCTTTGTTACTTGCATTGTTACGACATATGCGGATAAAGTCTTGAAGAAAACAGGAAAGTCTTGTTGTTGAGAGATGGCAAAAGACAAAGTTGCTTTTTCCATTTGCATTCCCTATGCTACCACATTGACTGGGTAGCTTTTGAAATGCAAACTGAGATTGGTACATAAAACAGTGATTGCGGCTGAAACTAGATGTCAAATACTTGGACTGTGACAGGAAAAAAAAATCAAAGTTCTTTCCCCCGCCTCCATTACATGTATCCCAGCATCATCATCTATTTATGTGACGAAATCCAAAGAAACAAAACAAAACAAAAAAGGCAAATACAGGTGGCACCTTAAAGACTAACCATTATATTTTAATGTAAACTTTTGTGGACACGTCCACTTCGTCAAACATTAAGAGACAGAATGAAATGCATATGAAATATCAGTTGCACATTCTAAATGTTCATTGGTTACATGCAGTAATTGGCGCTATGTTTGTTTTACAGTCCTGTTGTAAAAGCACTTCACTTTTGTTTTCTGTCTTCCTGAAGTGGTTTTCAACAGGACTGTAAAACAAACATCGCGCCAATTACTGCATGTAACCAATGAACATTTAGAATGTGCGACTGATATTTCATATTAATTTCATTCTGTCTCTTAATGTCTGACGAAGTGGACGTGTCCACGAAAGCTTACATTAAAATATAATGGTTAGCCTTTAAGGTGCCACCTGTATTTGCCTTTTTTGTTTTGTTTTGTTTCTTTGGATTTTGCCTGATATGCTCACACAGACTAACATGGCTATTTCTTCCAAACTACAATTACGAAAGGCATTTATTTATTTATTTAAAATATCTTTAACCCCGCCTTTCTCTTTGAAAAGGACCCAAGGTGGCTTACAACACTGAAAGACAATATTTGAAGTTGAAAACAATGAGTATACAGCGGTGGTAAACGTCATGAAAAGATAATATTTAAAGCTAAGAACAATGAGTAAAGAATCATCCTACATTGCTAAAAGGCAGTATTACAGCTAAGAACAACAGGTATACAATTTAAAAACACCAAACGCCACTCTGAGAAATGCAAAATACAAAAATTCAAAGCACAAGTAGTATTAAAAATCTAGTCAAAGCACTAATGCATAATAATCCATTTTAAAAAAACCCACACACAAGTGGCTAGTTATGGAGGGAAAGCCTGCCTGAAGAGAAAGGTCTTTGGCTGCTTGCGGAAGGACAGCAAAGATGGGGCCAGACTAGCTTCCTGTGGGAGGGAGTTCTGAAGTCTGGGAGCAGCAACAGAGAAGGCCCTCTCCTGTGTCCCCAAGATGCACCTGTGAGGGTGGCGGGACCAAGAGAAAGACCTCTCCTGATGATCTTAACACCCGAGTCGGCTCATAAAGGGAGACATAGTCCTTGAGACAGCTTGGACTCCAGCTGTTTAGGGCTTTATAGATTAAAACCAGCACTTTGAATTGTGCCCAGAAGGTGATCAGTAGCCACTGGAGCTGCTGTAATGGGGGGGGGGGGGTATATGATCCCTGTAACCAGCCCCAGTCAGCAATCTGGCTGCTGCATTTTGGACCTGTTGAAGTTCCCTGACACTTTCCATTGGCAGCCCCACACAGAGTGCATTACAGTAATCCAGCCTGGAAGTAACAAGGTCATGTGTCACAGTGGCCAGATCAGATCTCTCAAGAAATGGCCATAGCTGACACACTAGTTTTAATTGCTCAAGTGCACCTCTGGTCACCGCAGAGACCTGGGCATCCAGGCTCAGAGATGAATCATTACTCATTGAATTTACTTCCACAGCAGATGATTACATTGGACAGAGGAAATTTGTAGGATGATGATATCAGAAGATGAAATTTTGCTATAGGTTATGGAGAGAAAGAACTTAATCAGTGCAGACAATTTGATTGGTAGGTTCATGTTTAAAATAACATGTGTCCTTCCTACTTCTATTGAATTTTGTGCCTAAAATAGCTGCTGGAGACTTAACATTAAATCTGTCTTTATACACTACTTAAGAATTCATCAAGGAAAAAAAAACTATAGAGCTATAAAATTGTCCACAGAACTACTTGAGTAAAAATCAGTAACTGGATTTGTTTGCTTTCTTTCCCTGCTGCAGAATATGAGTTCCGAGTTTTTTTAACAAACAATGCTAGAGAGAAATTTTTTAGTTTGTAAATATTGGACAGCATGAAGTAGAATCAATTTTAAAATTTGTAATGTACCCTAGGCAGCATAGACTACCAGTTTGGATTATGAGAACACAAGCAACAGACTTTGGCAATGTTTGTGAAAACTTAAGTCTTCAATTTTGAGACCATCTGGAGCCCATGGTACTTGAGCGGGGCAATTACCTATAACAAATTCTCTTATGAAAGCTACTTCTCATGACAGAGTCAATACATATGGTTAGCGGTGGTAAAGCTTATTGCATACAGCCATTTGCATCAAATATCTGCCATGTGAAAAATGGAAAAGGGTTAGGGTGCTCACCTTAACTGTGGTTCTTCGAGTGGTTATACATACATTGGCTTCTGTACGTGTTCAAACACTGCCCACTGCACTTTCCAGCGCTTTAGCCTCGAGTCTTCTTTCCCCTGTTTTTACTGCACATGCTCTGCCCATTTATCTCAGTCCCAACGTGTCCACCACAAAATATATATATTGTATTTGGCGGGACAACTTGGGGACATTTGTGCCTTTTTATACGACCAGTCAGAGTAACCTGTCCTTTGTTGTGGTGTCTGTGATTCACACAATTGGGTGACTATCAAGGTCACTTACTGGAAGTGTGTTACCATGCCAGAATTGAAGACAGACCTGTTCTATCAAATAATCCATACCTCTGAGCCTTCGAATTCAGTCTATAGTGATTTACAAAGGTCAAAAGTTGAGACCATTTTGCTGCTCTGCAAATGATCCCTCACATGAAGGCTGTTGAAGAAGCCATCAATCTAATTGAATGACATTTGATATTCGATAGCAAATTAATTTTTGCGATGTCGTAAGACAATCTTATATTAATCACCCATTAGGAGTAACTTTGTGAGGATGCTGAACAGCCTTCTTAGGTCCTTGATAACATATAAAGAATCCAGATGTTTTTCTAATTCCTTTGTTCTTGATAAATAGAAGGCTAGAGCCCTCTTCACGTCTAAGGCATGCAATGCCTTTTCTAAGTCATTCTGTGGTGATGTATAAGAAGTTGGTCATATCAGTGGCATATGAAATGAGGACACCACCTTTGGGATAGAAGATATGTCAGTATATAATATTACCTTATCTTTGCTAAATAGTATGTAAGGAAGATTGTATCTCAATGTACAAATTTCAGTGGCTCTTCTTGTAGAAGTAATAACAATGAGGAATGCTGTTTTGAAAGTCATTAACTTTTGATCTGTTTTTGCCATAGGTTCAAAAGGACTTTCCGCAAAGACCAAATAGCTGGAGATAGTTTTGTACCAGGGTATAAGTATTCTTCAAATCTTTTAAGAATTTATTCAAAATTGAATTTTTAAATAACTGCAACAATGGGCAATTTTCAGGTTTGTGTGCTACTACTGCAGCTAAGTAAACCTTTAAAGATGAAACTGACAATCATAATTGCTTGGGCTGGATAGCTCAGTGAGTTAAGTATCTGGCTCTGGAACCATAGGTTCAAGTCCCCACTGTGCATCCCAGAAGAGCCAGCCTATGTGGGCTTGGACAAGGTGTACAGTCCCAGGGCACCTCCAGAAGAAGAAAATGGTAAACCAATTCTCAGTACCTTCTACCTAGAAAAGAGTTGCCATAATTCAGAATTGACTTGACAGCACACAATTATTACAATTGCTTTAAGTGCAGGAGAAATTTAAGAGTAGCTTGTAGCAACAGCGGAATACCATTCTCATTGATTGATAATGCATGTTCTGTAAATTTTTTCCACTTGTATTCACGTAACCATTTAGTACATGGTTTTCTTGCTTGTTGCAAAATGCGTTTTATTGGTGAATTATCCTCCATGCAGTCAATTTCAGTTGGTCTATGTCCGAGTGTTGTACTGATCCCTTCTGACATGTTAGAAGATTGTGGCACAGTGATAACTTCATCCTGTCTTTTGCCATCAGCAACAGAGCGATGAACTAAGGCTGACATGGCCACCATGGAGATATTAAAATTACATCTGAGTTGCCTTATTTGATCTTTACTATTGCGTTCTGAATCATCAAAAACGGGGAAGACATATACATCAGGCACCCATTTCAGGAGATTGTGAATGCATCTCCCAGAGAATTCTTTCCTTTGTTCATCCATGAACAATACATTTTGCATTACCTGTTATTGTAAGAAGTGAACACATCTACTTCTGGCACTCCCCAACTGTTTACGAGCAGTGCATAAACTTACTGAGGCAATTCCTACTTGTGTGCCTGCATTAGTGTTCCTCTCAAGGAGTCTGCTTCCTGACTGTTGTCTCTGGTGACTTGAACTGCTATTAGAAAAATGTGCTTCAAAATGCACCATTCCCACAGAAGGTGAAGAAGACTCATTTATTTTGTTCCTCCCTGCTTGTTTTACAGGCAATCCTGTTGTGTTGTGTTGCTGTTTGAACAATTTCCCCAGCTATCATGTTTTCTAATGCTCTCATTGCTTCGCGTATTGCCAGGAGCTCTAGAAAATTGATATGATGATCCTTCTCCTGAGGTGTCCGTATCACACGTACCTCTTTCTTAGGCAATGTATTCACCGTCTGGTTTTGGTTGCATCTGTCACTATAAGAACAGATGGTTGCAGCTGACAAAAGGGTATTCCCATCTTGAGATGTTCCCTCTTCATATACCATCTTAGCTGTCTTGTCAGATGTGATGATAGAATAAGTCTTTTGAAGTACGGATCTCTTTTTTCATTCTAACTTCTGAGATAATATGCTTGCAGAGGTCTCATTCTGAACCTGGAATACTGTACATAACATACTACTACTGTCGTCAATGCCATTAGGTGCAATAATCTCTGTATTACATGCACTGCTGATGCTGGGGAAAAACACACATTCTCATCATAGTGTATAATTCTATTTATTCTTTCTTCTAGTGGATAAGCTCTTGCTGTAATCAGATTGAATTATCTCATAAGATACTAGATGATATTTCTTTAAATTTACTTTCAATCTGAGATCTGACATAATTCAAAGTGTGAAGTTCCCATTCTCTGCCAGAGTGTTCTGAATGTTTGCCACTAATAACCAATCATCTGTGTATGGGAAGATGGTAATCCTTCTCATTTGTAAGTAAGCTACTACCTGTGACGTACATTTTGTGAACATTCTTGGAGCTGTTGATAGACAAAGAGACTTCGAATTTGTAAATCTTTTGGCTCAGTGCAAAACAAAGGATACAAGAATGCTCTAGTCTTATGGAAAAGTGAAAATAAACATCCTTTAAATCTGTTGCTGCAAACCCATCTCTCTGCTTCAGCAGTGGCAAAATTGTCCGCAAAGTCACCATCCAATTTTTTTTTTAAATTTTTTTTGGTGTTACGTATTTGTTGACTTCTCTTAAGCCTAAAATTGGGCATAAACCTTCATCTTTTTTCTGTACTATAAAATATCAGGAGTAATAGCCACTGTCCTTGGATCTTCCTGGTACTTATACTACAACATCTTTTTCTAGCAATGTTGCTGTGTCCTCCTTGAGAACACTTGATGGTTTGGTAACTTAAATATAACCTGCAGGGGAAAGTCTTTCAAACTCTATTGCATAACCATGGGCTACAAATATCAGCACCCATATATTGGAAGTGATGATGAGACAGTTTATATATGGTGCAAATGTTGTATTGTAAATTAATGAAGTAGTTGAGATTGGTGAGTGAGTTGAACCAATACTGTTGGTCTTGGTGTCAATTAAGTCTGTCTTTTAATCTGTCTTTTTTTTTTTTTTTTGAAGATGATGATTGTATTTACCATACCTACTCTGTGGATTATATTGTTGTGTTGTTGAATGAGCTCTTGGGCCTGCCTAATGGTGATTTGTTCCTCTGTTATTGATAACTTCTTCTCCATTATGGTTTATATTGTGTGGTGTTTGACACTAGGTATTCCAAATCATTATCTTGTTGTTTTCATAAAATCATCTGTTTTTGTGCTAAAGAGACCCTCCCTCTCAAAATGGAGGGCTTCTATACAAGACCTTGAGTCTTCTGACATCTCTGCCGTTCTAAGCCATATGATAAAGATGAGAAATGCTGCTATAGACTTAGCTACGCACTCTGCCACATGACGTGCTGCATGTATTTGGTGTGCTGCCTAAAGAGTAGGCCTCTTGTTGGAATGACATTGCTAGTGATTTCTTATTTTTTGGAAGGCTAGATATTACTGATTGAAATTTTTCCCCAAATAAACTGGTAGTAAGCCCCTCATAACTCCCTAATAGGTTGAGTCTCATAGGTGCAGCTGCTGATGAATAATTTTTTTCTACCTAAAAGATCTAATTTTCTGCCTTCTCTTATTAGCTAGTGTTGTTATAATCTCCCTCTATTCTTTGCTTGAGTTGTTTCTACTATAATTAGGTTTGGCATTATATCTTCCTCTTGTACTCTGTACAGATTTTCTATGCACCTTGATTTTGCTGGTATTTTCACTGGTTTTTGCCAAGACTGTGTTATTAAATCCACTAATGTTTCTAGCATTAACATTTTTACAAGGATATTTGATTTTTTTCTGCACTTGTGTGAATACAGATTTTTTTTTTTTTGCTGATTTTGTCATACTTTTAATTAAAACATTATATGATGTAAGGTCTTCAAGTGGATATCGTGGCCCAATATCTCCTACATCTGAATCAGGTAAAGATATCAAAAGTGACTATGATAACCATTTTGTTCATTTTCTGAATCTGAAATATAATTTTCTGCACCTTTGTTTTCTGCAGGTGTTTCTTTGGGCTGTGATTCCTTTGATGTGAGTACCTAGTTAAGTGCCAATGCCAAAACCTGGCATTGTGCAAATCCTGGGGGAGGTATAAAGTTTGGACTTGGTGGAGGTAAAATAATGGACTGTGATGCTGTGGCTTGCAAAATCACTGTTGATGTGGTGTTAGATTTCAAGGCAGATACCAGTTGTTAATCAGTAAACTGAAGTCTGGTATTTTTTTTTATGGCAGTTTTGATACTGACATATCAGAAGAATGAGTAGATTCTGATCAAGTTGATCTCTTTTTACTTCATTGTTTGCTAGGTGATAGAGACTTCTATTCCGACTATGTTCCTGTTTGGTAGTGACTTCTCTTTTTATTTTTTATTTTTCCCAACCTTTTATTCATACATATCTAAGCATACAAACTTAAAAACACTAAGGATCTAACAATAATAAACAAAAAACATTACAACTAAACATCCATCCTTCCCCTGTGGATCAGAGATTTCATCGTCGTCTGGTCATCTGAGTATCAGCAAAGGCTTCCGGTGAGCACTGATTCGCTATAGTGACTTCTCTTTTTAGATGGGCTTGTCTGATCTCAATGCCGTGGGGATCGTCTTTTTCCTTCCTTCCTTCCTTCTTCTCCTTTTATTTATTTATTTATTTATTTATTTATTGAGGTGGGGTTCTCTGATCCTGATCTCATGGGGATCTGTCTTTTGAGTGTGGTCTGCTTCCTCTGTAAGACACAGGAGATTGCCAGCCCATATTTTTGTACAAGTAAAGTGGTGGGTAGAAAAATGGTACAAAGTATGGATCTGTATGATAGTGAATACATTGAGGGGGATCTTGAGTGTGGTGAATGCTGGCATGATGTCATGTTCTCAATCTCAATTCTTTTCTCCATATTGCAGATTCTGGAGGAGCTGTTGCAGGATCTTGTGCAGGTGAAGCTCTTGGAGTTGACAGTCTTGGTGAAAATAGTGGTATGCTTTGTAGAGATGGGCTACATAGCTCTTCATTTCAAATCAAACCAACATTTTGATTTTCTTCTTTTTGGTTTACTGCAGATTCATTTATCTGCAATACCGCTATTGGCTGTGTCTGAGGTTTTAAAAGCTTATCTTTCTTTATAGCTTTTTTGTTTTTGGCATGTCTGAGTTATTTATTTATTTATTTATTTATTTATTTATTTTATTCGATTTCTATCCCGCCCTTTTAGACAAAGTCTACTCCGGGTGGGTTCCACCAAACATTGTTATTAAAACGGTTAAAAACAATTCAAAACAATAATGATTAGTAATGCTCAAGATGGGAAAACAGAAAATTATGATAAAAATAAGAAAGTTAGATATGGGGACGAATTAAAAAACGGATCACAATATTCTTGAAAAATCACTGATTCGTTAAATATTTGTCCCTTCATATTCATCAGTTCCAGAGACCCCAATGAATATGAAGGGATGGATATTTCCCCATTTTTATTAGTCCCCCATACGAAGAGAGGGAAGGCTAGCCTTCCCTCTCTTCCTATGGCTTTCCCATTCTGCCTATGGGCCCGCCGATCAGCTGATCGGTGGGCAGATAGGCAGCCAGCCAGCCCCACAGTCACCCATCCCCACAGCCTATCCTCCGCCCCTTCCCCTCCCTACCTTAGCTGCTGCCGCCATCCACCACCGCCTGGCGCTGCCGTCATCTACTGCCGCCGCCATCCATCGCTGCCCACTGCAGTGGCCTCTGCAGCCATGGCCTGCCATAAGGGACACTGGCTGCCCTTTGCAAAGATGGCGGCTGCAACTTCTTTTAGGGCAGGGAAGCTGCAGCCACCATCTTTGCAAAGGGCAGCCTAGATTCCCTTATGGCAGGCCATAGTGGCGGAGGCCATTGCAGCAAGTGGTGCTGGATGGTGACTGCAGAGGCCGCTGTGGCACAGGCCTCCGTGGATGGCGGCAGCGGCGATGACGCAGACTGCGGCAGCCAAGGTAGGGAGGCGACCGGGGTAGTGGGAAGGGGGCAGGGGGGCAGGCTGTGAGGGTGGATGGGTCAGCTTTTTTTTAGACGTACCAACGAATATATTTGTGCTTCGTCAGTTCATGGGGAGGATATTCGTGCTTCGTCAACTTTGACGGATCATGAAGCATGACGACTCGCCAAAATGGCATTTCGTCCCCATCTCTAGTCTGAGTCTATAATAGTAGAACTACTTCATTTTTTAATTTTGAGAGTCAGTCTTTGTTGCTGACTTCGAGACCACTTTTGAAGTTTATGGACCAGCATTGTCTTTTGATGTTATTGTGTCTTCTTGAGTTGGTGTTTTTTAAGGTGCAGATTTCATTACCTTTTCTTTTTCTGGAATCTGCTTTACTGTTAACTGTTTGACTGTGGTGATTTTATTGAGAGAAACTGTACCTTTTAAAGACTTTACCAAAATATAAGATCTTAAACAGGACTTACGATTTTTCAAAGTCACTTTAGTAAATCCTTTATAGATTGTACAACTTTTAACTAAATGACCTTCTCCTGAACAGAATAAACATTGGTCATGCCTATCTGCTTGAGGTATTTTGGATCTACAGCCAGATCAGTATTTCATTAAGGCCGCTAAGTCATAAACTGTTAAGTTTCAATTGTTGAATAAGAAAGAAAGGGAGGGGAGGGAGTAAATGAACAAGGAAACATGTTTAAACTCTCTCTCTTTTTTTTTAAGATAAAAGACAAAGAACTAGGGGAAAGGTAATGAAAGGTAAGCAAAGAGGCTATTTACAAACGAATATTTCACGTTTTGAGTTCCGGAGTCAACCAAGGATGCTGTTCCTACGGTGGACAAAAAGTGACTGAGGTAAACAGGTGGAGCATTTGCAGTAGAAGCAGGGGAAAGAAGACTCAAGGTTAAAGCTCTGGAAAGTTCTGTGGAGAATGTTTGCACAGGCACGGAACCAAACTGCGTGAATCATAGAACAGTGACAAAGAACTATGTGTCTTTCTTCTGTCTTTGTCCAGTTTTATGTGCGGAATTCACAAATAACTCTGTCAGGAAAGCTGAATGTTGGCGCTGACATAGACGGCCACACTTTCCTTCATACACAAACTCATCATGTATAAAGTTTACTGCCTGAAAGGCAATCGTGTAACCGGAGCGTTCGGCAGCTATTAATCATAATATTTACATGATAATCCCAGGAGCAAAGCAAGCAGCCTTCTGATCAGCGGTAGCTGGGGAATAGCAGCTGCAACTCCCAAAATTTGTCAACACTGGCTATGCTGGCTGGGGCAGAGTGGAACTGTGGTCCAGCAAACACCTGGAGGGCTGCCCTTTGCTCACTCCTGTGATAAACAAAAGTTGGCTCAGTAGCAACAATTCCATGAACAGGAGGCACATTATGTCAAAACGTAACCTTGCTAATCCGTTCTAAAATGTGTCATGACATTTGAGAACATCTCGACTATCCACAGGATGATCTATATAATCTAAGCCTCCAGACATTTCTGATGCAATTAGTTCATATTCTTATTTTCTGTCAAAGGGTTGTTATGTCCACGACTTTTCAGCACTGGTATGTTGACATCTTGCAATGTGTATCTGTTAAAATAATCTTAATTCTCCAGGCAGTTTTCTAACAACAAATCAGTGTAAAGGTAAGCAGAATACTGTGTAACATAAAGAGAATGCTTTGAAATACTTTAAACTGGAAATGTCAACTTACGTTGAAAATGCATTGTTTTGATTTTCACACCGTATCCCTTTGCAGCGGTTTGGTTCATTTGTTTCGTAATAGAAATATAGCTGGTTCAGTCCATTTGCAAAAGCTAGCAACACAAGACAGTAGATAAATAGAAATTTTAAAATATCCAGAAGCATTCTTCCAAGGGAAATCTGCAGGGGTCCCAGGTGGGAATTTGCAGTGAATAATGAGATCAAGCGTAGCGAACTGAAAATGTTTGCGATAGCAAACAGTGCCTCAGCTACCAAAGTTGGGTGCCACATATCCCAGCTCTGTCTTGGGAGAAGCCCACTGTACTGAAAAGAAAAGAACAAGGCAACGTTAAGGAGATTTTTTCCTTCCAGTGGAAAGACCACTTGTATGTACTCATTCAGTTTTACTTGTATGTACTTCAGTAAGACTATGACCCAAGCCCATCCTGCACTGAGCAACACTTGTTTTTACTTGCTGCTTCACTACAAGTAGTATACTGACACTCTGGGTACAGTTCTGGGTCCCCCATCTCAAAAAGGACAGCACATACTAGAAACAAGGGCCTCAGTTATCAAACTGATGAGTCACATTTCCCACATAAAATGAAGCTTTTCAGATGAAGAAGGCTGGCGATGCCCAGCTACCACAGGGTGACAGCCAGCCTGTTCCCCCCCACCTCCAAATGTATGGCATCTACTAACAATTAAATCCCCTTAAAACTGAGCAAGAGTGGGAATCACAAGATCTGCACAACAAGAGTGGTTGTGTGTGTGTGTGTGGGGGGCAACCACTGGTCGCCACTGAGAGAGCTCATTCTCTTTTCCCCTTATTTCCTCTTCATCAATATGTGCACATGTCCCCTCTATGTCTGGCCTATAAGAGACAGATTGGTCAGTGGTCAGAAATACAAAGTCAAATCCCAGTTTCCAGATTAAAGACATACATTATATCAGGGGTAGGAATACAGGGGAAAGGAGAAAATGGGGGGGGGGGGGAGACATAAAAAAAAGGAGAAATAAAACCATTTTACTCTCAATGTCAAAGTAAAAAAAAAAGCAGTCACATGAACAGTTCAAATTAAAATAACAACACCTAAATAACAGGAAAAAATTAATGAGAGTAAGTATACGATTTATGTAGCTGTGCTTGAGCTGAGCTCTAATAGGCTTAGACGATGCATCTAGCAGCACAGAGTATCCAAGGATATTCATAGATAGAAAATATTAAAGGTACAGCAAAAATGTTAGTGTTTGAATCCATGCAGATGATTGCATGACCCTTCCCCACTACACTACTGTTGTTGTTACGTGCCATCAAAGTGCCTCCGACGTATAGCAACCCTATGAATTAAGGAACTCCAAAACCTGCCCTTAACAGCCATGCTCAGCTCTTGCAAACCCAAGACTGTGGGTTCCTTTAGGGAGTGAATTCATATCCTATTTGGTATTCCTCTTCTGCTGTGCCTTTAACTATTTCCAGCATTATTGTCCCTTCCAGAAAATCTTGCCTTTTCACGACGTGCCCGAAGTACGACAGCCTCAGTTCCACCATTTTTGCCTCCAGAGGTAACTCGATTGATTTGCTCTAGGACCAACTTGTTCATCTTTCTGGCAGTGCAGGGTATACCCAAAGCTCTACTCCAGCATGTTTCAAACAAATCAGTCCCCCTCCCCTCCTTGTCAGGTTTCTTCACTTTCCAGCTTTTATACCTGCACATATCAATCATGAATACAAGAGTGTGGGTGAGCTTGGCTTTGGCCTCCAGCAACACATCCTTTTCTAAGTCCCTTCTGAGTCTCAGTATTCTTCTGATTTCTTGGCTGCAGTCTCGAGACTGTTGCTTCCTTTATGGAGTCAATCCATCTCATATTCGATCTTCCTCTTTTTCTGCTGCCCTCTACTTTTCACAACATTATTGTTTTTTCTAGTAAATCTTGTTTTCTTATGATTTGCCTAAAGCATGACAGCCTCAGTTTTGTCCTTTTTTTTTTTTTTTTGTCGCCAGAGATAGTTTAGTCTTGATTTGATCTAGTACCCACTTGTACATTTTTCTCGGAGTCCAGAGTCAACCCAGAGCTCTTCTCCAGCGACACACCCTGACACTTGATGATCTATTTTAATGTCTTCATTTCTACCCTTCTGAGTGTCAGTCTAATTTCTTGGCTGCAGCCTCCGTTTGGATTGATGACTGAAACAAGGTATACAAAATCTCAGTTTCTTGATTGTCTACATTAAAGTTGTGCAGCTTGAAGAACAATTTTCTTGCAGCAAAACCATGACCTGGAGAAGGCTCTGTACAAGCTGTGGCTGGGAAAAGTGCATGACTCTGCTCGCCAAATGTCTGCGTACAAGCGTAGGAAGCCCACCCTACTTGGGAAGACCAAACTGACCATAGTTATCTTAAAATTGCCTACTGGAACAGAATGAACATAAAATGAAAATGAGAACGAAAAATAAAGGAAGAAGAAAACCAAACCTTTCTCACTGCAGCAGGTTTATTTCAAACACAGGCAGCTAAACTGTTACATTCAGAATCCAGGTGTTTGTTTATTTTTTTTGGCCAGTTGTTCATCTGTACTACCTTTTCAGTAAGAAAAAGAGGCCTGACTTGCATCAACAGAGGTTTTGCTTTTCACATCGTAGATATCTTTGTCGATCTAATATAGTTTTTTCCATATTCAATGTAAGTTTTGTTTTATTCAGACAGGCTGTTTTAGAGCCAACCCCAGGATGAGACGCCTCCCCTGGGACTTCAGCATATGCTTTCTGTGCAGTAGATGGGTCCTGAGAGGAAGGGCCCTGCACATTTTTCCCAGCTCCAGCTTGTACAGACAGGTTCAGAGCTGCAGGTTTTGCACTAATAAAACTATTCTTCTCCATTATCCATGTGAGATTAAAGGAAGTACTTCCAATGCATCGTGGAAAATGCTGTTTAACTGATTTGGGTGCAAGAGGAATCAGTCACCCTGCCCACAATAGCTGTCTTAGATGAGGCAGTAAAATGTCTGGCAACCTCTCGATTTATATTTAGAGACAAATGGGTTCATAAATTTTGTGATGCAGGGAAATAAAAAGGAGTTAGACGGGAAGAAACTTGTACAATGCAGTGCGAGACAGAAACCAACCAGTGTGGAGAGGGCAAAATTCAATCTTGTGTCAGTTTTTACTAGCATTTTTTAAACATCTCAAAGATTTTTTGGTGTTGGAAGCATGACACGGTTTTCAGTGGTTACTGCCTTTGTTTTTCTGGCGCTTGTCTTGCAACCTTTCATATCAGTTACTTCTAACTTTGAATTTATATACAATAATGCAATCTGCTTGTAAAGAGATCTTTTTATCCATCAGCCCTACTAAACTGGGTAATTAAACAATAAACTGAAGGAAAAGGGTGTCAAAATATAATCCTATTTTACATCTATGTTACCACAATCTCATCTGACGTGGGGCCTTGTTGTTTGGAATTAACCTGAAGATTTATTTGGGTACAAAAGATTATGAAAAAGAAATACAATTATTTATTCATTTGTGCTTTTGGCTCTTTTGTCCCAGAAACAGCAACATGCTTCAGGCCAATCCTGCTTCACATTCTATTTGTCAGAAAACTACACCCATAATTTTATCAGCTTCTAAAGTAAAGAAAGACACCAAAAAGCAAAACAGGATTATATCATGATAATGAAACTAATCGGTCTCTAGAGAGCAATAAAGGTTAATTTGAATAGAAGCACAGACAGAATTAGCTACATAGAGCTGCCTTGTGTAAGATATTCCAGTGCCTGGGAAAAGCTAATAATTTTTTTTTACTCTTTTGCCCCCTACAGATCTGCCTCTGAGGGTGGCAGGAGCAATAGGTAAAGGTAAAGGTTCCCCTTGACATTTAGTCCAGTCGTGTCCGACTCTAGGGGGCGGTGCTCATCCCCATTTCCAAGCCATGGAGCCAGCGTTTGTCCGTAGACAGCTTCCGTGGTCACGTGGCCAGCGCAACTAGACATGGAATGCTGTTACCTTCCCACCATGGTGGTACCTATTTATCTACTTGCATTTTTACATGCTTTCGAACTGCTAGGTTGGAAGGAGCTGGGACAAGCGACGGGAGCTCACTCCGTCATGTGGATTCGAACTGCTGATCTTTCGACCTTGCAGCCCAGAGGCTTTTGCGGTTTAACCCGCAGCACCACCACATCCCTGGCAGGAGCAATAGTAGAGCCTATATTGAGGATCTAAAAATCTGGGCAGGTTCATGCAAGACAAAAAAAAGGCTCAATGTGTAGGAGTTCTCACAAAACCATTGGGCAAACGACACCAGGATTATTGCTGTTATCTGCAGTCATGTCAGAACTGACTTATAGTGACCCTAATAGGGTTTTCAAGGTAAATGAGGTATTTAAGGAGTGTTTTTACAAGTTTCACTTCCCCAGTAAGTTTCCATGGCAAGCCATGCAGGGATCAGTTCTCTCCCTGTCGAGCAGTGCCTCAAACTTAGCTTCTGTTGCTATAGATTGGCTGCCAATACATTAAAACCTGTGGTATCAATCTATGGCCACAGTATATGAAAACGGATGTGACAAGTTTCCCCAAAAGGAACCTAAACAGTGCTTCACAGTGGTATGTTGACCCTGAAAATAACTTTTGATGCCATTTTTCTGAGGGTGGCATCTTCCTCCATCATCTCTTTCACCATATGCACAACTGATCAGGCACAAGTCCCTGCTTTTAGCATCAGTACCACTTTAAAAATTATGTGGACAGCCTACTAGGTAGGCAGGGGTTGACCCTGCACGATCTGGGCCAAATGTTGTTTTGGCAATCCAAATAACTCCTCTGTGAAAGTGAGTGGTTCTCAATAAATGAATGAATAAATAAAATACTAATTCAGTAGAGACAGTTACTTAGTGACCATGAAAATACTCCAGTCCTGAAAGAAAAACAGATTGGTTTCAAGTAGAACTGAGAAAAACATTCCAACTTTTGTACCACATTGCATAAGGAGGAAAGGATAACAATTTCTAATCTGCATTTGCATTGTGAAGACAATGTATAACTTAGTTTATGGTAGTTATCTCCCATTTAATTTTGCTCAGAATGCTTTCTCACTCTTTCTAAGTCAACTAGGTTTAGTACCAGGGCAATCTGGCCATATGGCCTGCCCTATGCATATCTACTCATCTAATATATTAACAATATAAATATGGATGCCAATTACCTTTGAAAATGCAACAATTTTCAGAGAGATGGTTGCCAGGTATAATGAGTTCATTACAAAATCCATCAGATTCCACCAGTCATGAATATAATCCTGCAGGCCTCCATCCCACATTTGTTTAATCTCACCCCAGATAAATCCTGGAAATATTAAGAAAATAAATATTTTAAGCATGCTTACATGCAACAATCATTAAAATTGCCATTCATTAATCAGTATATGTAATTATTTTTCATTTGTAGTTCATAATATATAGGGTGCAACCCACAGAGCACCTCCAGTCTGGGCCTCAGAGACAGGAACTGCAGCTGTTCTGCTCTCCATCTGTGTATACAGTACTTCTCTCCCACTGCTTGCAGTTGAAACGCAGTGAAATCAGTAGGTTTGCTCTGAAAGTCCACACATGGTGAATTCTGGTTCTCATGTATAGCTGTCTTTACAACTTTTGTTTTTTTAATTAATCTCTTCCCACAACACTGCACCAGTAGAATCTTTTTTTCTTTTCATGGCGTTACATTCTGCTTGAAAAGCACTCCAGGGAAACGGATATAAAAATGTATTCACATCATGCAGAATTTATTGTTGGAGAAGAAATCTTTTTTGACCTTTGACAGTCATTTACAACTCTACAGCAGTCTTAACTGATCTACCACACACTGCCTCAGGAATGGCTAATTGGAAATACTTATCAGATTTCATGCATACAGGCAGCTTTCCTCCTACAAATCAGGATGTATTTAAGCTGTTCAAATTGTGCTTGAGATACACTTGAAAAGAATAGCTCTAGATATCAGGTTTTTAGGGCACAATCCTAGAACAAAGGTCGACATGCTGAATGAATCTGAACCTCATCACCCTACAGGAAAGGGGAAATACCTTGAAATGAAAAGGCAAATATTATACTAGTATGGGTTTAACTCACACATGCAGTGGTTATTATACTAGGCTGTCTACTTATTTCTCATTTCGATCTTGAAAAATGAAGAAATCCAAACTTAATATGGCTTGACCTCCACCTCTAACCTGATTATTACTCTAAGTTTCCAAAGAGTGATTAAATACCAATATAAAACATTACACTGCTATTAATAATAACACGGTACAGGTTTGAGCCTTAGAAAGGCCAAGTATTTTAAAGGCTTGTTTTAACTCCTCCCTCCCTCCCTGCTCACAGCTTCAAAATGAAATCTCTTCCTCTCTTCCTTCTCAATTGAATGTAATATAACAGCCTTTTCTCTGAAACCTCTCCAGGATTCTTGGTAGCCTATCCACTGTATTCACATCCTGTAAAACATTCAGCTTGTGCACCTCTTACATTAATTACATCATATTGTTCAGAATCCAGTACCCTGCCCAGAAAAATAAACATTTTTCCTTTCACTATTTTTAAAAGGGATCACAAATTTCTAACAGAAAACAGGTACTACCTCTGATAAAAAGGAACAGTTGGAAAGTATGTCATAACAGTCTCAAGAAACTGTTCCAAAATATATTCTGGCAAAAATGTAATCAGTCTTGACAATAAATGACTTAGTTGTACAGCGGTTAGCTGCCATCTCCCCAAGGCAGAGCTTAGGTGGTTATTATTATTCCTCTCTCTTGCTGGCTTTAAGCATGGATCAAACAACTTGTTTTAAACTGTTAGAAGCCGCTGCGACAGTTGTTAAGCAATTTATTGCTGGCAATAAAACATGACCACATGTTTCTACCTAGGACTGTATCAGAGCATGCTTCAGAGCAGGAAGACAAGGTAGTGCTGTTTGAAACACAGAAGGTGGCAGCGGTGAGAGAAGAGGGCATCTGCCATTGCTGCTGCTCTTACTGGTGATGACTTTAACAAGGTACTAAATATAAAAATAAAAGCAGTTGTTTCCAAATGGATAACCTGCAAAACAAGTTACCTCCTCTTAAAAGTAACCATGATTTGACTTATCTGATGTTGTCCTTGGTTGAAGCTAGCCTGGAATAAGAACTCTGATCTGTTCCAGATACCTTGCTTAGCATTTCTGTTAGTACTCTGCTTTCTAGGCAATTATTGAAGAATTATACAATTCAGCAGTATTTACTTTACTAATACATTTACCCAGGACCCACGGTAATATCATCCACTCGACGATGGTTGGCGGAGGCCCTTGCATATTCAGGTCTGACCTGTCAATATGTTGAGAGGCAAGCAGCAGAAGGAACAAGAAAGTCAAGTAGGATGCAGTATGGCAGATAAATTTGATGAACGGTTTCCTGATGAACAGCCCCAGTGGGCTCTTGGGAGCAATCAGGTAGCAGACAGAGAAGACGGGGAAAAGGAATCCAACGATGACACACGTCAACATCTTCACAGCCCAGTGGCGCCTCCTCCAGCCTGGGAACTCATCATACCAGCGAGAGGCAAGCAGCTGTTGGCAGTTTGGTTGGGCAACAAACTAAAGCAAAAGAAAAGAGAACAGTCAGATCTCTTCCCCTTGCACATCGTTATCTATTGCACTACATAGTGCATAAAGTGGAAGGTATTTCTGCAGGTGCTCTCCAGCTTTAGCATCTGCATGACAAGCTGAGATTTCCTGTATGACAAACTAAAATACTCCCTCTTTATGCACAATTTTTAAAAGTAAAAGAACTTTGCCCTCTAATGCATCCGATTGTCAGATTAACAAATTAAAAGAGGATTGGATGCTCCCCACTCTATTTTCAGAGTGGAATGTTCTTGTTATTATGTGCCGTCAAGTTATAGCTGTCAACTTACAGCCACCCTAATAGGTCTTTCTTTTTAAAAAAATTTAAACACACACATACAAACTATACATCAAACAATACATAATAACAAGAACATAAATGATAAATGCATTCATAACTCAAATGTACAGTGTATACATCAATGCATTTCATCTTATTTTATATCGTTTGCCCTGTCCTTTTCCAATAATATAATGAATCTTGTGTCAGAGTATATTTCAATAAGCCTTTTCTAACTTTCAATTCGCAAGTGAATTTATAATTAATAGCTAAATTCTCTGAGACCAACATTGTTACAGAAGCTCTCACTAAGAAGAATGTTTGAAAGACTGCTTGCTTAATGCACAAGGATGAATCAAGTTAGGTCTGAACCAGCTGAACACCTGCATTTAGCAGGGAAGTTTTTGGGAGAAGTCAGGAGTGCCATGTCAACACCCACAAAGGTTGAAGAGACAAGAGATAGTGAGAGAGCTGCTGTAGCGACCTGCATCATCTATGGCATGCTTTTCTTCCAGCCTGAAAATGTAGAAAGCAAGACCTCCAGTAATTTCAGGCTAGCTGTTCAACTGGCAGAGAACATGTAGTATGTATGAGGCACCTGGCCATGATCTGGCTCATCAGGGAAGACAACGCATTCCTTGATCAGGCAGAGCAGATGCTCCTGGAAAAGCAATAGTGTGGGGGAGAAAGAAGAATATAAACTGCAAGAGATAAACACTGGAAGAATGTAATGCAAAGAAGGAGGACTATCACAAAACATACGGCCCCTCTTGAGCGCCCCAACTAATATCAGCCCTTCAACAGGGATAATGAGAAAGCAGAGATCATGGAGGTGTCCATGGAGGATCCCATCAGCAGAAGCATTCCTGCCACTTTCCAGAGACAGAGGAGGCATGTGGTTGTCATAGGCGATACCCTCCTTGAGTGGAACAGAAGCAGCAGTTTGTAGACTGGGCAGGATGTCTCAGGAGGTGTGTTATCTCTTTGGTGTGAAGATCCAGATGTGACACAAAGCTTGGAAAGATTCATTAAATCCAGACAACCTCTCCCACCAGTTTCATGTAGATGTCAAATAACATAGGAGATAAAACAGAATCCTGAGGGATCCTGCAGGCCAGCAGCCAGGGTGTTGAATAGGATTCCCTCAGCACCACCTTCTGAGTTCTCGCCTCCAGAAAAGACGGGAGCCATCGTAAAACAATGCCTCCAGGTCCCATCCCAGAGAGACCTGTCAAAAGGATACCATGGTCACTCTTGTCCCCATTACTTGATTCTCCCTATCCTCTGATGTATCATTTCCTTCTCAGCTTAAACACCCTCCTGACCCTGTATGCAAACACATTCTTCCCAATCCCTTTCAGGGACAACTCATCCCTTGTCAGAAATCCTTCTTCATTTATGGAAATACAAATACCATGCTCCAGGAAGCCAAACCTTATCCAGCAACACCATCTGTGCAACCAGTTGTTCATATTCTGTATTCTTCTTCTCTCTTCCTGGGTTATGACATTGTATCAGTATTGGGAAAACCAGCTGTTCCTTTGGTTTCTACAGTATGTTGAAGGTTGTATCTGGCAACATCTTGTGTCAGAAGGCAAGGGAGGCGGTCAGTGGAGTCTTGGGGTTTAGTGTTATCAGCATGTGGATGACACCCAAGTCTATCTCTCCTTGCCATCTAAATCCAAGGAAGCTGTTTCAGTTCTAGATTAGTGTCTGATGACAGTAATGGACTGGATGAGGGTGAATAAACTGAGACTTAATTCAGACAATATAGAGGTTCTTCTGATTAATCAAAAGGCAGATCCAGCCTGAGCTGGATGGGGTAGCACTCCCTCTAAAAATGCAGGTAAGCAGCTAGGGGCTGTTTCTGGATTTATCTGAGCCTTTTGCACAATCAAAACTAGTGTGCCACCTGCACCCAATCCTGGAGAGCTCTCATCTGGCCACAGTGATACATGCCTTAATTACATCCTGGCTAGATTACTGTAACACACTTTCTGTGAGGCTGCCTCTGGAATGTGTTCAGTCCAAAATGCAGCAGCTAGATTGCTATCTTGGGCTGATCAGAGCGATCACATAACCCTCCTGTTATGACAACTCCTCTGGCTGGCAATCTGTTTCCAGGCACAATTCAAAATACTGGTCCTAACCTATAAAGCCCTAAATGGCTTGAGTCCAAGCTATCTCAAGCACCACGTCTCCCATTATGAGCATGCCTGGATGTTAAGATCATCAGGAAAGGCCTTTCCTTCACCCCCACCACCTTCACAGGTGCATCTGATGGGGACACAGGAGAAGGCCTTCTCTGTTGCTGCTCCCCAGACTCTGGAACTCCTTCTCATAGGAGGCCAGGCTGGCCCCATCTTTGCTATCCTTCTCTAAGCAGGAAAAGACCTTTCCCTTCAAGCAAGCTTTCCTTCAATTACTCGATGCCTAAGTTGAGTTCTTAAATGGATTCTTGTGCCTTACTGTATTGGATGAGGAGCTTTGTGGTGCAGTGGTTAAACTGCAGTACTGCAACCAAAACGCTGCTCATGACCTGTGTTCAATCCCAGGTAGCAGGTTCAAGGTTGACTCAACCGTCCGTCCTCCCGAGCTCTATAAATTGGGTACCCAGTTTGCTTGGGGGGCAATGTGTAGCCTGCATAATTGGATTGTAAACCACCCAGAGAGTGCTTTAAACACTATGGGGCAGTATATAAGCAGCACATTTTGCTTTGAATGTGTTTTGATGTGGCTTCTGTTTACCATCTTTATCTGTGGCATTTGTTTGATCCATTTTAGTATTTGCATACTTATTGTTTTTTGCTTTAAATATTGTCTTTGAATTATGTAAGATGTCTTGGGTCCTTCTTAAGAAGAAAAGGCAGGGTAGGAATATTTAAATAAATAATAAATGAATGAATAGTGTGGTGCACACTCTAGATTTAGGAAATCTGCTACAAATAAGCTTAAAGAATTACTGGATAAGATCCCATGATTAGATATACGCAAACAGAAGGAAGTATGGGATGTGAGTTTCTTAAAGATGAAATACAGAAGGCACAATCACAAACAATACTTACAAAGAAAAAGAAGAAATGGGAGGCATCTAAAGGAACCTTCAAAAGAGCTAAGGAGATGCATATGAAATGGAAGGATGGGAAAATTACCAAGGAAGAATACAAATGAATTGTACAGAGAAGGTCAGGAGGGCTAAAGCTCAGAATGAACTCAGTGGTACGGAAAAACACTGTGATTTTAAATGAATTCAAGTCTCCACGTCCAATTAAATACTTGGTCTCTGAGAACTTAGAAAATAACACAGTCATTACTAAGAACCACATGGGTTTCTCAAAAACAAGCCATGACAGACTAATCTTATTCCTCTTTTTAAAAATAGTTATCACCTTGGTCTTGATTTTAGCAAAATTCTTGACAAGGCCTCTGTGATATTCCTGCAGCCAGGCCAGTAAAATGCGAAATTGTTAGAACATTACTGTTGCTGGATGATGGGTAGTACCCAAAGAGTGCTCACCAATGGTTCCCTGTCATCCTGGACAGAAGTAATAAGAGGCTGGCACAGGCTTCTGTCCTGGGCCAAGTATCATTCAGTATTTTATGGCAGACTTAGATGAAAGAGTAGAGGGGATTCTTATCACATTTGGAGATGACACCAAATTAAACAGAATCAGGATTCAAAACAACCTTAACAGATTAGAGAACTAGGTCAATAAAAAGAAATCAGGAAAAAAAGGCAAATTTCTTCATTTAGGCAGGGAAAATCAGATGCACAGGAATAGGACAGGTGACACCTGGGTCAGTAGAAGTACAGGTGAAAAGGAATTAGGGATCTTTTTAGACAACAGGCTAAACTTGTGTCAACAGCGTTATGCAGCAGCAGCAGCAATAAAAGGAAATGCAATATTGTGCTACATCAATAGAAGTACAGTCTCCAGATCAATAGGAGCAATTTGGGGATTGGAATGTATATTGAAAGTTTCCAGTCTGTGGGGCATTGATTTGTTTTCCATATTTGTTGGCATATTCTTGTTAGGATGTTGACAGGTTCAGTGTCTGTGGCTTGAAACAATTTGGTTGTATTCCATCTATCGCTGGTGATTTATTTCTTCCTAGTGCTTTCAGAGCAGCTTTCACTTTACCTTCTAGAATTACAGGTTAATTTTCTATATAGACATTCAGTATACTGTTTCCTGGTCAGATAGTGTGCTTTCCTGTTGGTCTTCCAGCATTCTTAATCCAAGTTTAAATTTCCCTTTGATTTCTTGGATCTTCTGGAAAAGATCTCTTGTCCACTCGCCCCCTCTGTTGTTCTTTTCTATTTCTTTGCACTGATTATTGCCATAGTTCTCCTTGTCTCTATGTGACAGTTGCAAAAAAACTGCATTCAGGGTTCTGACCCTATTTCTATCATCTTTTACTTTTTATTACACAAATTGTATTTTTCCATTCTTCCCTTATAATATCTTTGGTTTCAATCTACAAGGTCTAACTGCCTTTTTAATCTCCTTCTCTTACACTCTTCTTCTAGGAGCTCATGCAGAGAGAAAGCAAATGGAAATCTCCTGAATCCTCCCCAAATAAATTCAGGGCAATAAAATTCCAACTGGCTCTTAACAAAGGCTTTAAAAAAGCATTCTAGTTTTTGTTAGAGAAAACAAAACAGGTGCATACTGTTTAATCATCACTGCAATGAAGATAAAGGTCCAAATCTTCTTACCTAGTTACAATGGCATAGCCCCAAACACTGTAGCATTATCAGCTGCATACTGGGTTGTATGACTCAGGTTGTACAACTGGTAATATCTATGGTGATTCCTGTTGCTAGTCCCAATGATGTGTAGATCCAGTGAAGCAACTGCTAGATGATAAGGCAACTCTTTTGTAACTCCCATCTAGTCAAAGAGACTACTCTTGTTGGCAGACTCCTGATCTTTTACTTTATTGACTAACCGTTGTATTGAAGACTTTCTGAGCTTTCTGCTTTAGAAAGCGGCAAATAGTG
The DNA here is from genome assembly GCA_037013535.1 of Intellagama lesueurii. Classification (NCBI taxonomy): domain Eukaryota; kingdom Metazoa; phylum Chordata; class Lepidosauria; order Squamata; family Agamidae; genus Intellagama; species Intellagama lesueurii. The sequence goes on from JBAJHW010000002.1 coordinate 130,074,359, forward strand.
TCCTTGAACCACAGAAATCACTATTAACAGGACCTAAACACAGGCATATAGTTCTGGCACCAGAAGCAGAAAACTACACAACCACCTGACAGCTATAAATATACTAATAAAAACGAGATGATTGCTTGTTTTCTGCTCATGCCACCCAAAATCTGTGGTTGGAAGTGACTTTCTTATTTTGCGCAATGGTAGGACTGGCCTGTGTATCAGGACAACATCAGATATGTTGAGCAGAAGCTCATTACTAGACCAGAGGTCCAGGAACCAATCAAATTTCCATTGAGACCCACTGAAGGCTGCTATTGCTGAAACTGGTGGCGAAACAGGAAAAGAAATAAATACAAACAAAAAACTGCCTTTAGCATTTTTTTTCAAGGAATTTTAGTGGTGCAACAGCAGAATTATGGTGGTGGGCCATATGCTGCAGCAGTAAGCACATTTTCCAACTGCACAAATGCCCTTTCAGGCCCTGCCTCTGGAAAAACCAAACACAAATATTAGGCATGAGTGCTTGTTTTAGTGTTTGTCAAGTACTACTAAAACTTCTGCTTCCAACTTCTCCAGCTTTCAATGCAGTTGCCAATGAAAGCATACAATTTCATTGGTGGCTTAAACTGATCCATTTCACGCTCCAGGCAACAGGGCCTGAAGATTTTCGCTACTATTTGAAGGTGAAGAAGATGAGGTTCCAGTCAAGAAGAACAGACTATTTTAATATGGTCTGGGCAGTGTGATATAAGTATGGAAACCAACACTTCCTGACCCTTATACCTCCTTACCTGACACTGCCTGTCATTTAAGTTCTTGATAAACAGCTTATCGTTTTTCTTTCTTTCTGTAGCAGCACATGTATCAGTTTCCAGCTTCACATTTTGTGTCCAACTGCATACTTTAAAAAACAACAACAACCTGCCCTGAATCTAGGCACATTTTAGTTTGGCTTCTGGACTTGTTTTGGCCGTGACACAGCTTTGACTGCCCTCACTGATGACGGATGTCAGAAGAAGAACACGAAGAGAACTGACCCCGTCAACTTTGCTTATCTCCTGGCAGCATTTGATGCCATTAATCATCACATCCATCTGGAGAGACTCTGTGGATTGGAATACCACAACAGAGAGTTGTTTCAGAGCTGGTTTCAGAAAATCGTGATAAGCGACTTCTGCTTAGTCCCTACACAACTGTGCAAAATCCATGCAGGAGTCAATCTTGTTGACTACACAAAACCAGTTATCAGGGGATTGGGGTGAGGTGAGAACTTTGTCACCTGTTAATGACATTATTTGAATGCAGGGTACCTGAAGGACCATATCTATTGGATATATTGCAGCCTACCTATGATGCCTTTGAGAGATTTTGGCTGGGAGGGGATTTTCTGGACTGGGATGGACGTCAATCAACTCAGTAACAGCCAATAGTTGACTCTCTACCTCAGATTCTTTTCCCCACCTTTTTTCCAGTCAAGAGTTTTGTCAGTGTTAGCAATGGAGTCCGTCAGTAATAGACATTTAAACTGCAAGCTGTGTAACTAGTCAGTTAGCCAGTAATGAAGCAACTCAACCAATTAAGTTCAGCAATGTAACCAGTTAATATGTTTGTTTTCCTATAAGAGGTACTGTAAATAAATGGCACATTTTATTCTTTCTCAATACCAGAGTCTCTGAGTGAATTATTGAGACAGTAAGTGCTAGTTGAGGTAAAATAACCAAATAAGGGGTGGTCTACTGAGGGTGACTTGTCACTCACTCAATCTGCTCTTTAGGTTCCTGCTGGAACCATTTTCTCCATTGCATAATTAAAGGCAAGTTTTATTTTCATTTTTAAGCTGCACTCAATTCCTCACAATACGCTGATCCCAAGAATATTCCATACAAGCTGCTGAGACTTTGAGATGTTCAGCGGAAGTCCTTCTCTCAGTTCTCTCCCACCCACCCAAAGAGATGCTTGGTCTGTTCCAAAGCTGTGGAATTCGACTCCAAGGGAACATTTTTGCTATCCTTCGGCTGGGGCAGGAGAACCTTTATATTCAGGCATGCTTCTGACAACAGACTGTCTACTGAGAAAGGGGATTTTGTCTGGTAAACAATGTATGTTTTCATTGCTGTGCTTTTAAATTAGTTTTAATTCTATTATGTTTAAATATTATAATTTGTATTGTGTTTTATTACTTTAAAAGGGTTGTGTTTCAATCTGTCTCTTTTGTGAACAGGCATGAGCTCCAGATTTGGGAGAAGAGGAAGATATAAATCAAATAAATAAATGTATTGTGTACTATAATTTTCTACAAATAAAAAAGAAACAGTCACAAAGTTTACTTCACTGTCAATATAACTGCTTCCTGCAAGCAAGTATTCAGAAATTTGTGAAAACAAAGCCTTTCTCTGTATGAAACAGCTTTTCTTACAAATGATTCTGAATAACGGGATGAAAAAGAAAAACCCGCTAACCTTTCAAATATTGAGACACAAGATTAATGAGGAAAGACAGAAAAAGTTTATTATTTTACTGGTTATAAATGATAAATGTTTTGGAAGGCAGGCTATGAAACTATCTAATCCACAGATGAACAACTGGAAGAAACAAACAGAATGCTGCTGACCCATGACTAGAAATATGAGTACCACATAAACCTAATATGGTCAGCCTGTGGTGATTTGTAATGTGTTACGGATATGCTTACATACTGAAGGCGCATAATGCCCCAACTTTAGTAAAGCAAATGAGGCCAAACCCATCCATTCCCCCACTGAGCAAATGTCCTGCAGCTGGAGTTTTAAAAAGGTCTTAAGAAGATTACACTCTTCTTAGTAGCCCTCAGGGCACAGCTGACTAAAGTACAGCTTAGATCACTGATGGAGAACTAGCCCATGGGGTCCATACAGCACAAAGCAGTTCCCCCATCCATCTTTTCACCAGCTATTTTCCCTAGCCAGATCCCAGAGAAGGGAAAGGACTGTTTTCACAGATCTGCTACAGATTGGAGACATGTGCCTCCCCTGCACAGGCCTATGATGAATGTTAGCTTCTGTATGGGTTTCAAAATGTTGTGGTGAGAGGACCAGCACTTGGGGCACTGGCCCTGCCCACTGTGGTCTGGGACCTCCATTTGCCCTTTGGGCAGACAATGATGCCCAGAAAATGAACCAAGCTCATCACAAATTCTTACAGCATAAATATTTATAGACTAGATGCTTTCTGGAGTTCAGTCAGAAGTTGGCAATATAAGCCAGTGAAGGGTGGTTGATAATGGATGAATAGAGAAGAACAGAGATGGGCACAAACTGGCCCAACTCTGGCAGGCACCCACTCAGAGGCAAAAGTACAAATAGGAGACTGAGTCTCAAAATATATATTAATTTAGAAACAGCTGGCTTGGGACGGTTACAGCTCTTTTTTCTTATCTATACAATTCATATAAAATATTAATAAATATACACATAACAAGATCAATAAACTAGTACAGCTTAATGACAGCATGTAAGAGACATACCAAGCTTTTAGAACTTCTGCTTCTCGTTTGGCCTATACCAGCTCCAACATTAATCCAAAGTGCAAATACATATTTTAATTTTATTCTTAGCTAAAATACCACCAGTGGATGTACCAGTTCCCTCCCCTTTGTAGGCACCCACTCAGAGGCAGCGCCCAGAGGAGAAAGGGCAGGGAAACTAGGGCACTGTCTCAGAGTGGGCACCTGCTGGAGAGGGCTGGGCGCCGAACCACAGAAGACCTGTTGAGCCGGGAAATGAACCGTGCTAAACCACTGAACCAGTGGCTCATGCCCATCTCTATGAATAAATAGTATGGATAATGTCTTTTTGAGGTATATGATGTGGCAGTACATTCTGGTGAAAGTTCTCCTTAATTGTCTTTTAATTTTATTCTCAAAGAAGAGTTACTATCCACGAACATGGATGTGTTTAACTTATACATTGTGTAATCTAATAAAGAAAAAGCCTAAATGGACTCTTCTCACATCTACATTGCAAAAAGCTTTTTATTCCAAAGCAGGAAAGGTAAACACCATCCACCAGAGACTGGCCTGAAGACCTCTGTTCTATCTACAGCTTGGTCTCTAGCTATATTCTCCTACTATAAGAGGGTGATGGATATGTCTGATCACCGTCTATCTAAATGCTGTATGGTAGAGCAATGGAAGAGTGGAGGCTGGGCAACTTCAGTTCAAACCCTACTAAAATCTAAATCCCTCTCCACAGACATTTTTGTTTTTTCTGGGGTTAAAATAATGTTGAGGGACTAGATCTACAAATGGGATAATGACCAGGACTTAACCTTAATAGACTCTTCAAATTTCTCTCACTGGTACCATCTGCTGAAAACAAACCACCCAAGGGTGCAATACTTACATACACTTACTTTTGCCTCCTTGAGAACCGCATTCACAGAACTCCGTTTCCAAACCATGCCAACCGCTGTCTTAGACGGCAGGTATATGAATGTCCCTAAGCATCTAAGACTATGTATTTGCGGAGCAGGTGAGATAGAGGATGTTGTCCACTATTTACTCAACTGTCAGCTCTATCAAAACCCCAGAGAAAAGTTCCTGGGTGACATTTTGGCTGCCCTACAGGAGAAAAGCCCTCAGATAAAGGTGGTCAGGTTACTTTTGGACTGTGACCCATATGTTACATACAGAACAACGCTGTTTGCAAAAGCGGCCAGAAATATTCGTGCTAATTTCCTGAGAGCCATCGCGATCAATTGTGCGGGAGACTCCCAGATATGAAGGGTCTCTTATTATTTTATATGTCTGTGATTTTATCATGATTTTACTTGATCATATTTGTATTTTAAACAATTGTGACGGCTTTTAGCCAATACAATAAACTTGAACTTGAATCTACAGCTTGGTTTATCTTCTACATATGATTTCTGGGTGGAGACTGTACTTAATTTATGACTGCTTTAACCTCTGTATTATTGTTATGAGCTGACTTTGCATTTCCTCCTGTTCTCCTTCCTGCCTTTAGTTATTTTGTTCTTGTTCTTTTCCTTTTTGAATCTTTACAAAAAATAATCCAATTTGGCTTTAAAACACCTTCCTTTCTTCTCTCTTTCCTTCATAGTGTTTATTCTATTTTACTATGCATCCACAAAAATTCAGCTCCCAACCTAGGAAAGCCAAAGGCCAGAACAGGAAGTCCCACGATAAAGTCCCATAATGTGGGATTGTGCTGCTTGTGCAAGTGTTACCCTTGTGCAAGTGGCATTTGAGTTTTCTCAGGTTACTACTTTGGCAGGATTTCAAATTCAGCAGAAGCTCAAAATGATATTGGCAAGACGTGCAGAGCTTGCAAGTGGCGTGCATTTTTGTGATTCCCCAACAAAGCAGCTTCTAACGCGTCTAGTCAGGGTAGTGCTTATCTCAGAGGATCAGTTATTCTGTAGTAGCGGGAGGCGGTCCTAGTCCTATGCAAGCATTGAGATAAAGACAGAGAGCAGTCACTAAGGCAAATTGCATGGCCCAGCTAGATGTTCTCAAAAGAATTAAACTATGGGCGTAAAACCTAAACTACTTTACGGACTCTTTAGAACAGGATGATGGATGATTGAATTTAATTTAATCCACGTGATAACAATGTATTTTTAGAAATTCAATTACCACTCCTAATCAAGCATGTCAGATGGTAGTTATTAAAAACCTATCCATTTATAATACAAGCTTCAATATGCTGGTTATTATATCCACTAGTAATAGTACATTGTCTCATTTCTAAAACTTTTAACAGCACAGATTTTTCATCATCTCTGCCTTTGACATTCCTGATGGCATACGGATTCCAGTCACACGGAGCATCTATGTATGCTCAATTGGGGTTGTGAATCATGCAATGTCTCATTACTGGCAAGAAACGGAGAGGGTGGGGGAATTCCTTCTTTCCCTCTCACAGCACAATTTCTCTGTGCAAAATATTTTTTCGAGAAATCTTGTGGAAATCCTGTGAGAATCTTCAACAGTTTCATGGTCATTTTCATCTGGAAAAAAAGGCAATGGGACCCTTCCTGAACGGGATGAATGAGAAAGGGTGTTACATGGCACAGAATTTAGCACTATCCTGCCCAGAGCAAGAGTCAAAACCAAAACAAAACTATTGTAATCTCATTTTTGTGAGAAACTGGGAAATCTCATTGTTGCAGGCGGAAGTCTTGGCAATGCAGCTCAGCATAGAAAGACTCTGAAAAGGGCTGAGACCTTTTCCCAGAATTTCTGGGAAATGGTCTGACTCAGTGAAAGAAAGCTTCCATGTTTCTAAATAGTTCCTGAAAGGTGTTACTAATAGACTACTCCTAGGGCTCTCCTTTTTATCATCTTCGTATTTGTCTGATTTAGATTCTCCATGGGGTGGATAGAACAATAACTTACATGACTAACTAGAAGCATTTAGCAGTATGATGCTTTAATGAGAACATTATTTTTAACAAAATGTTTTCTGAACAATAGAAGTTTACCCCACCTCTCTGCCACTTTTTACAACACTTTTCTTCTTCTCTCACTGTTCTTCAAATTGTAATCCATAATATTCTGTTCTTGAAGATCACAAGCATTTGTTGGTCAATTTTTGTTTCTAAACGATTGTTTCCACTTGATGGCATGTACTATTGCTATTATAATCTCTTATTCTTTTTTGCAACTGAAATCCCTGTTCTAATTTCAACAGCCATATTTCACTTCCAGAATGAGAGATGTGTGGCAAACGGAACAGGAACCAACTTCACTGGATAACCTCAGCATCTAAAACGTTCCTCTTCAAAGCTTTAGGCAATTTGGCTTAAAATTCTTGGACTTTAGTGCTTTTTGGGGCTTGCAGAAAATACCTCCATTTTCTCCCTCTCCACTTCACTCTCTAGAGCTAAGGGCCTTAAGAGGATCCAATATTCCATGCCTACGGAAAGTGTGTTTTTTGCTGATTATCTCCATAATTTCAATCTAACTTCAGGTCCAATGCTAGAAAAGAGAAATTCTCAGTCATCCTGGTATACATAGCACATGCTAAATGTCAGAGCTTGGAAAATTAGTACAAAAAGCCTAATTGATTGAATTTTCAGTTAGTGAGCATAAAAACTTAATTGAGTTTAGATGAACACTAGTTAATAACATTTTAATTAATTAAAAGATTAAATTAAATATTAAATTAGTAGTTTTCAGTGGACCACTTTAAGGCATATGTTACTGTAGCTGACACCATTCTCCGAGGGGGATTTTACTGTTTTTCTCCTGCTAATACTCCTTTGTGTAGTTTAACACTTGTTGTTGTTGTTTAGTCGTTAAGTCGTGTCCGACTCTTCATGACCCCATGGACCAGAGCACGCCAGGCCCTCCTGTCTTCCGCGGCCTCCTGGAGTTTGGTCAAATTCATGTTGGTAGCTTTGATGACACTGTCCAACCATCCCGTCCTCTGCCGTCCCCTTCTCCTCTTGCCCTCACACTTTCCCAACATCAGGGTCTTTTCCAGGGAGTCTTTTCTTCTCGTGAGATGGCCAAAGTATTGGAGCCTCAGCTTCAGGATCTGTCCTTCCAGTGAGCACTCAGGGTTGATTTCCTTCAGAACGGATAGGTTTGTTCTCCTTGCAGTCCAGGGGACTCTCAAGAGTCTCCTCCAGCACCACAATTCAAAAGCATCAATTCTTCGGCAGTCAGCCTTCTTTATGGTCCAGCTCTCACTTCCATACATCGCTAGTGGAAAAACCATAGCTTTGACTATGCGGACCTTTGTCGGCAAGGTGATGTCTCTGCTTTTTAAGATGCTGTCTAGGTTTGTCATCGCTTTAGTTTAACACAGCTTCCCTAATTTGGCAATTTATGGATGCCTTGGGTTACAAATCTCCCAATCCAATTACTCACTGGAAATGATATGATTTGTTAAGAAAAAATAAAAAGGCATCTGGAAAATGCCAGGTTTGAGGCTGCTGCCCTGAAGCACTGATTTAAGAACCTCTTCGACTGAGCATTGCTACTGACTCACATCGCTTTTTCTTCTTTTCATCACTATTGTCATTGTTGTTTACTCACTCTACAAAGACAATTGATTGTTTAATTGGTCTGAAAGTTTAATAGAGAATGATACTTTATTCCAGTTAGACAACACTGATTGTATATTTCAGTTAGACAACTTTGTTGCCAACTTTGCTGCTACGAAGATCAGTCAGTACATCAAGGGATGGAAGATTCTTATGCATAAATATTTTGAATGCCCCTGAGCATAAGTAACTGTATCCTGCATCTCTCCACCCAAGTAGAATCAAGTCTGTGATCTACCCAAAAGAAAAAATAATAATAATAAAGAAAAAAGAAAAGTTGTAGGGTGCATGTTTTGCATACAAGGGCCGGAGATCACAAATGTAAACCCAGGACTTCCAGTTTAAAGGATCAGATAATCTCAGTGCTCTTTACCAATCTTCCCTTACTATTTGTTTGTCCTACTGGTTTCCACTGGGGCAGAGCCAGAGCCACAGAAGCTAAAACAAACACAAATACACATACACCTTACACTATCTGCCTACTCCCTTGGCCCTTGTGCTGATTCCTGCCATGATCAGTGCTGTCTCTTATCCTGGCTGCTCAGAATGTTTCCATCCTTAATTAATGTATTTATTAGAGCACCTTTTTATTAGGTCCAAGCTAACTAAAAGACCACATCTCCCTTTATGAGCCTGTCCAGGTAATAAGATCATCAGGAGAGGCTTTTCTCTTGGTCCCACCATCTTCAGAGGCATGTTTGGTGGAGACACAGGAGACGGCCTTCTCCAGACCCTGGAACTCCCTCCTATGCAGGGCCAATCTGGCCCCATTTTTGCTGTCCATCTGCAAACAGACAAAGACCTTTCTCTTCAGGCAAGCTTTCCTTTAAATGATTGGTTGATGAAGGGGATTTTTAAAAAGGGATTATTGTATTGTTGCTTTACTTGTGTTTTTAATATTGCTCTTTATTTTATAAGTTTTAATGTGATATTTGGTTAATTCTTTTAAAATATTGTAATCATTTATTATTTTAGCTTTTAACTTTGTTTGTTTTAATACTGCAGACTGCCTTGGATCCTTAGGAGAATAAACTAAATTCAACTAATTAAATAAATTCTAGCACTGGGCACTCAGAGGCAGCTATTTCTCCTCATATGGGATTCAAGGGGTGCATGGCTGATGACTGATGAACGAGAGGCTTTAGGCTGCTACACAGATGTCCCATCACTGACTTTCCCCCCCTTCTATCTGCACCCTAGGTCTGGAGCTTGTTTGTAGCTAAGAGTTCTGTAGCGATGGACATAGTAGTGAAGTGTCAGTTTTGACAATGAGAAGTAGCAGGACACAATATATCTATATTAACTGTCATTTATTAAACATCTTCTGGAACACAGATATGTCTACCTTTAAGAAATATAAGACATAACTGAAATTAGATCCAGGACAATCTATGTTCTTTATGGAGTAAATGCAGGCCCAATCCAACAGGTTCTCTTTGAATGTCAAATCTAGTGCAATCCTTCATGCACTTGCATTTATCATCGATGTCTTGACTCCTAAAGGCTCTGTCGAGTCTGCTGTTGAGCCTCCCTCTCTGACATCTGTGTCAGACAACTCCAGTCTGGAGTTTGGCTGAGGTCTGAGGATACATTATGTGAATGATGAAGCGCTTTATCCTCTGAAACCAAGCCTAGGAAGACCAGATCTTCCCGGTCCTTATTTTGAAGATGTCTGTGCAGGAGGAGGAACACCCATTAATGTGAATCACAGAGACCATAAGGAACATGGAACACTTAGTGGAGAGATGAGAAGCCATAATATGCAAGGTGACAAAAGAAACAGTTTTGAAAAACCACTGGCAACAACCTTGTTAATTAAAATAATGTGTAAGTATAATAATCAGCAAGATTGTCTGAAAGTTCTTCCTAATGATTAGTTAAAATCTCTTTCCTTGTAATTTGAATCTATTATTTCAATCCTACCCTCTGGAGTCACAGAAAACAAGCTGGCTTAATTCCTTGATGTGGTTATGAAATCTGTAGCAGCTCCCCACTGTTGCTTCTCTGTCCTTTACTTTTCACACAAATGCTCTCTGCCCACATTCCATGCTCCAACTGCCACATTTGCCTTCATATGTTAAGGGTTCAAGCTCATCATCTTTGTTTTGCATTTTCTGTGAAATGCCATTAAGACATTTGAAACTGTGGGCTTCCAGCTCCTTCCAGGTTCTTCCTGATTATCTTTCCCAGTCACTGATGAATTGCTAGAATACAATTTTACTTTCTGGAGGAGCACCGCAGCACTTGACATCTCTCTATCCTCTGGAATACCACCTCGCTCCCCAGCAAGATTCAATTTTAGGCTCTCCTGATCTGGTTTTTATCCCTATTTACATAGATATTTTAACAATAAATTTAAATAAATTCATTGTTTTAATCATTAAACTCTTTAAAAAAACTAACATACATTTCATTTTATTTAATTCACTGCTTTTAGGAAGCAATTTTGGGCAGTGTTGGCCATTTTGGACTACTTTTAGGAATTTAATTTTTTTTAAAATGCAAGAACTGTTTTTTTTTAAATAGTTAATGTAGGCTTAACAACAATTAACTAATTTTCATTGTAAATGTTAATGCACTGACACCAGTGCTAAATTTTCCAAACTGGATGTACATATATAAGTGAATACATATTCCTTAGTGTGTTTTTGTAAGAAATGCTTTTCTTGCAGCTGTGATCTCGTTTCACAGCCAAGCTTTTTTTTCTGAGCCTCAATAATTTTATTCTATAAAGCAGGAATATAAATCTCTTGTTACTTTGCAGACAAGAGTTTTAAAAATTGCAAAAGTCTCCCGCCCCCCCCCCCCCCCCCCGATGAGATTAAGAGATATTTTCTGCATTTTGGCACTTTTTCTCTCTCTAAAAAATGGTTAGAAATATTTTCTTTTTAAACTGCATTTTATGCAGAAAGCCTTGGTTTTTGTGCAGAAAATTTTCCATTTTATACAGAATACATACTTTTAAACACAAAATACAAGGTTTTCACATTAAAAACATAGGAAATGCTGTTTCTAACAAAAAGAAGGACTAGTCTCTTTGCTCTCATGTAAAAGCAAAAAAATTTGCAGTCATTGCCCATTTTTTTGACTCAGTATGCCAAAGACGTGTGTGTGTGTATGTTGTCAAGGACAAGAAAATTTCTAAGTACTCATTATATTTTCTTTCCATATTGTCCCACTTATGGTCTAAAATGGCTGGCTCAAGAATTGCACCTCATTCATTAATCAAGTTGAATAAAGGACCATAGAATGAATCACACAGTTTGCTTCTCTTGGTATTTAACCATATAATAAGAGACAATAAAAGAAGAATGAATTTCTGATGTTAAATCCAAAGCAGCAACTTAGCTTGAACCAACTGCATGCACTTGGTTGTATAATATTCAGAAAATTCATTCTACTAGTTTCTATGCATTTCAATACTTATTCCCTCTAGAAGAGGGAAGACAAGTGGCCTGGCTGTGTAGCATTTTTCAGCATCAAGGATTTTATTAATATTATGTCAAATATTTCCCACCTCTAATGACATTTTAGCCTGGCTTAATGCCAAGTTCTCAGCTTGAGTTGTGGGCTTCTGGTGAGCCATAAAGAGCATGCTAATACAGTCCTTGAGGTTAGTTATTTAGAAGAGTATCCAGCTGTAATGAACACATTTCTCTGGTAATTAAATATTATTATCTCTCCTACACAACATTCTTTTCTTTTCAGGCTTATGCTGTGTACAAAGAACATGGCCCACGTCCCCAGTAAATTAGCATCGATTTGGCTATTGTCAGGAGTGGGATGGCAATTTAAAGTAGAAGGGAAACAGGCAAAGGCTGGGACTTAAATTGCCCAGATGCAAGGTAGTTTTAGATGGATATTGAATGGATAATGGCAAATGGTTGCCTCTCATGTGATTTTCCCTGGTTCCCACTGCCACTCCCCAGGTCATACTCTGAACATTTTCACAAGGCTTATGGGAAGGCATATTCTCACTGCATCATCAGTCCATTTTCCACTGGCTAGAGGAGCAAAATCAGGGAAAAGAACCATCTTTCAAGGATGTGTGATAGAGCTGGGAGTATGTATGTATGTATGTATGTATTCATTCATTCATTCATTCATTCATTCATTCACGCACCGCCTTTCTCCTTAAAAGGACCCTGGTAGTTTACATCATTAAAAGACAATATTAAAGCCAACAACAGTTAGCATGCAAACACTAAAAAGGACCAAACAAATAGCATACTAAAAAATATAAGCAATACCAAAAACACATTCAAAGCAGCAAGGTACAACAATCCAGGCAGCCAGTCACTCAGGGCAAGCTTTCCTGAAAAGAAAGGTCTTTGTCTGCTTGCAAAAGGACAGCAAAGATGGGGCCAGCCTGACCTCCTGTGGGAGGGGGTTCCAAAGTCTGGGAGCAGCAACAGAGAAGGCCTTCTCCTGTGTCCCCATCAGAGGCTCCTGTGAAGGTAGCGGGACCGAGAGAAAGGCCTCTCTTGATGATCTTGACACCTGAGATGGCTCATAAAGGAAGATGTGGTCCTTGAGATAGCTTAGGCCCAAGCCATTTGGGGCTTTATAGGTTAGAATCAACACCTTGAATTCAGCTCAGAAATTGTTCAGCAGCCTTTGTTCTCTTTAATATGTATCTCTTTCACCCTCTAAGAGTGTAGCCAACAGGGATAGCTCATTCAGTTTATAGTTACCCTAAGTCATTTCCACGACATAATTCAATGTTTCATGAACTGCAAACTACTTGCCTTCTAAAGCCGGGGTCCCCAACTCCTGGTTCGCGGCCTGGTACCGGGCCGTGGCCTTGGCAGGACCAGGCTGCAGAGACAGATCTCCTGCCCCCCGCACGTACGCCCCCATGCACGCACACACGCACGCACCTCCCCACATGCACGCACGGGTGCCCCGCCCACCCCCGCGCACACGCACGGGTGCCCCGCCCACCCACGCATGGACCCGGACCCCCCAACCGGTCCACAGTTCGGAAAAGGTTGGGGACCACTGTTCTAAAGGATTCCTGGAACAGATAGGTAGTCTGTTGTAAGACAGTTGTCCTTGTTAACTGTGTTTATAAATATGGTAGATACGTGGCCAATGTGAATTTTGGAAACTTATACCCAGACTTACAATATTTTATTTGTAACCTGTTGGTCTCTCAGATTAAATACGGTAACTTCTAATATTAACAAGTCTGCCTGCCTGTCTGCCTGCAGAATCAAACTCCCAACCTCTGGGCTCCACAGATATATACCTAAACTAGGTATGTGTATACACACACACAATGTGTGCACTTGCATCTCCCTGACTGATGCTGCTCTGGATATGTGGAGTTTCCATCTCTTCATATACAGACTACAACACTACCTTTCACAAGTTGACGAAGGGCTGCAAACTCACTGAACAACCCTACATCTTCCAGGTATCTTTAATACAGTGAGCAGGCAATATAAATGGCACTTACATGCTTATTTCCTTAATGTAATTTCTTCTTCCTCTTTTGAAGGAACTATCATTGGTGGTGATTTAAGATATATGTTTTTAATCTACACTTTATCTTAGCCAAAAGGCTGATACCTCAGTCAACACAGGAAGTAAAATATAAATCCTAATTCTTACAGCTCTTTCAGAGGGTGATTCAAAGACTGGGAAGAAACTATTATTTTCCCCAGTTTTGGCAAAATTGAATCTATGGCCTTCATCAGATTTTAATGAATTAAGTAAGAATTGAATAGAAAACTATCTTCAGATAGATTTTTTTCCTGAAAAAGCATTTAATTTTTAAAAATCCAATTTAAATTTTAAAAATACAATTTAAATTTTAAAAAAATCTTTTTATCCACCCTACACATGGGGCAAGGGTTGGGTCTATGACTTCACTTGCACACAGTAGCAATAGTACCCAACCTCCCACCTTTACAACCTATGAAATGACCTAAACAACACACCTTTCCATCACTATAAAAGAGGGAGGGAGAGAGGCAAAAGTTTAAAAGGTGAAGGTGCTGGCATGCAGTGGACTGGAGGTGGGGTGGCTGCACCCTCTGGCTTTAAAGGTGGGCAGGCAGGCTGGAGTGAAAACGTTGTTTTTCCAGTCTGTCTGCGCCACCATCTTTCATCTGGATTCCCCCCGCTGGTCAATATCAGGCTCATATTGGGAACCCCATTCCCCACTGGTCAATCAGGCCTGGTCAATCTGGTGCCACCCCTCCTTGCTCTGCTGGACCATGTGGCCACTGCCATGCCTGCCCCAGTGCCTCAAGTCCGGGTGAGCCATGCTCAGCAGCAACTAGGGGTGCCCATGTTTTCAAAGTTAAGGTATACATTTCCAAAAGCCACAATAGCTTCTTCTTCTTCTTCTTCTTCTTCTTCTTCTTCTTCTTCTTCTTCTTCTTCTTCTTCTTCTTCTTCTTCCCATAATTATCCCCCAGTGGCTGGGATGATTTAATTTAGACTGTCAGCTGAGTAGGCAAAATAGACAGCAGTTCTCCCTTCTAGACAAACCATTGTACCAGCTATATTCCAGGGGACTCTGCAACTTATAGTGAGACTGAGAAATGATGGCAAAGAACCTTCCCTCCAGACAAGCAGCCTGCCACTAATAGGCGAATTGACTTGATTTGTTCCCCAAATTACAAATCTAACATTCCTGTAGACAAAAAAGGTAGTCATTAGGAACAGAGTAGAAATCTCCTCACTCTCTTTCACACACATCAGTCCTCCCCTTCATATTTACTGGTCGACTTACTCCAACTTTCTGCTACCTACATTCAATAATGGTTTGATAAGCCTTAGTCGATGCAAAAGAGTAAGGGAACATTACGCACATGGAATATATACAGGGGCTACTCAGCAGATAGGCTGGCATCAGCTAGAAAGTTTGGATGGAAAATATGGCCTCAGCTACCAGATGGCCTATTATTATATGACAACAATACAAGTCCATAAACACTTATACAATACAATGCAGCAAATCTATTGCCTGAATGAATGAAAGGCACAGTCTATCCAGTCTGCAGCTGTGCTGGGAAAACCAGGGTAATGGACATGTGCACATCCTGCGTGCAATCAAAAGCAGGGCTGCATCTAAAACGTAATAGGCTGCATTGTGGGAATCTGTTTAAAAACAAGAGACACCAGGGACATGCTGACCGTTACAGGTATGACTATGTTTCAACATTTGACACAAAAGATTAGAGACTATTGTACTGTTGTTACACACAGCAGAAGACTTGGATACAGCCTATCTGGGCAAGAGCTGCAGGATTCTACACCCATGAGCATCAGCCTTCCACACCCCAAACAATTTTCACACACCTCAACAAAAACCTACTTCAAGGTTTTCCTTCCCAGTCATACAGCCCCCATGGCCTGCATACATAGAGGAAATTCCACAGAAGCACTGAAGAGCCCTCACCATTGTCTCATTACAATGTGTTAATTAAACATGCATACCTCAATATATATATATATATATATATATATTACTAGTAGAACCTCATCTTTCCTCCAGTTAGTTCAAGGTGGCATACACAGCTCTCTTCCTCCTCATTACAACCCTGTGAAGTAGTGATAGGAAGAGTTTGTGTGATTGGCCCATGGTTATCCAGTAACTTTAACAGCCAATTGCAAATTGGAGCTCACGTCTCTCAAGATCTTGTTCAACATTATCGCTGCTATGCCAACCATGTTCATTTCTGTGACTCACTTGAAAACACAATTCCACAGAATCACCTGCCCTTGGAAATTCTGAAAATTAGACTAAAGTGGGTGTAGGTGCTTACTTTGTCTCCACAACAATGCTAGAAGACAGGTCAAGCTGAGAGACTATGGCCACTGAGTGATCTGCATGGCTGTGTAGGGATCAAGACTCAGTCTCCTGAGGCACAGTCACTCAGTTTAGTGGCAGCTCTGCTAATGATGCTCTTTGATGGGGTTTTACTGAAACATAAAGACTGCTTCAGTACTTTCATATGATTGTGTTAATTGTATTGCAAAGATGCAACTGCTAATAGCAAATGGCTGAAATTGCATTCCTGGAGCCCCTTGCTCTTGAGTTGTTCTAGTTAAGTCATCAAGACACAAGCAACAAATGTTAAAGATATACTTCTTAAATATATTCTCGAAGGCTCAACTATCCCACAAAACTGCACCAGAGCACAGACAGAGTTCTGACTCCTGTCCTCTGAAGATGCCGGCCACAGAGACTGGCGAAACGTTAGGAAGAACAATCTGCAGAACATGGCCAAACAGCCTGAAAAACCTACAACAACCATACTTCTTAAATAGTTCACAAATGAGGGAGTCTTTGTAATGTGCCTGGTAAATAGCTATCTATAAATAAAGGTAATAAAGAATTTTAAGATGTCAGAGAGCAGACAGAAGAGTAGGAGTGTATTTAGTCTAGAGAAATGAACATTAAGTGGAGACAAGAAAGTGGTTTTTCTTTTCTCCCTGCCCCCACAGCATAAGTCCTTAAGCTTAAAGTAAGAAATGGGGGGGGGGGGGGAGATATATTTTGCAGTGATCAATTTTAGGGGAAATTGCCAATAGAAAGAAGGCTGGCAAAAACATCCCAGCCCATGGCACTACTCTGCTTCTTTCATCCCAAGACTTCCTAAGTTTTACTTGGTTTGCCCACAGTTTCCTGGAATCTTACACATCATTCTTTGGGGATGTCTGTTTAGCTTCCTCTGAGCTGTGTCTAAAACCGTAACTAACTAAAATAAAAAAAATTATTCTGTTCCTCTTTGAGTTTTCACTCTTCAGTGGAGAAGAATTTCTCACAGAAATATCATCTGGATGTTAGAAATTCATTAGCTTTGTATTCCAAACCAGGGAATAACAAACTTGACAAATCCATTGAAATAAAAGGGAGCCGTGTGGTCAATACAAAATACAAATGCAAGAGGAGGCAATACCTTTATAGATCATTAAAAAATAAAATAAAATAAAAATCATCATACAATACAGAGCCTTTCCTGGATCAAGATCACTTTGGCAGTGTGAAGTACCTAAAGTCCAAAAGTTCTTGGCAAGATGGATTTTGCCAGGCACGTCTTTCTTAGATGTAAGTCAGGAAAGATGCAGGCTGCATTAGGGTAAAGTTACAGCTAAGGCAGCTGTAGATTGGATATCACACTCTAATTCTTCAAACAAAGAGGCACAGGCCATGCACACACACCTCTCATCATTTTGCCTTTCTTTGAAACAGACATGTGTCTGCTTGGCCCAGAAGAGGGTGCTACACAGAAAACCCAAGTCCTCCATCTGGCCATTGGGGTGATAATTATCTTGTTGGTACAGGGGCAGTGGCTATTTCTTGGTATCCTCATAATTCCATTGAAATAAAAGGGAGCCATGTGGTCAATACAAAATACAAATATATTTTTATTGACCACATGGCTCCCTTTTATTTTAATGGAATTATGAGGTTACCAAGAAATAGCTGCCTCCCCAGCAAAAACAACCAACAAGAAGACACATGGACTCTTAACATCAGCAGAGCAGGACCACAACAACCATTAGGTAATATAATTTTGACTTTAATCTGACTCCAATCAGCTAAACCTAGTGAGTTTACTAAATTATCACTCCAAATCCCAGATGGAGGACTCGGGTTTTCTATGTCACCAAGCAGAGACATGCCTGTTTCAAAGACAGGCAAAATGGGTAGTGTGTAGTGTGTGCCTATGCCTCTTTGTTTGAAGAACTAGTGTGATATCCAGTCCACAGCTCCCTCAGCTGTAACTTTAAAACAACAACTTTAATGCTTCCTGCATCTTTCCTGACTTACATCTAAGAGAGATGTGCCTGGCAAAATCCATCTTGCCAAGAATGTTTGGACTTTAGGTTCTTCACACTGGTACATGCCTGATGAAGTGGTTCTGATCCATGAAAGGTTGCATATTGTAGGATAGGTTTTTTTTAGTGGTCTACAAGGGTATCACCTGCTCTTGTATTTGTAAACTTGGTAGTCACCAGGAAAGACAGGACTTGCTTTGTCTTAAGCTGACCTTAGCTATAGTTCTCTCTCTCTCTCTCTCTCACACACTCTCTCTCTCTCTCTCTCACACACACACACACACACACACACACACACACACACACTTAAATTTTCTCAACATGCTTCCGGGCTATTCCCTTCCATGGGGAGAATATTTTCACACATGGAGGTGCCAGACATTCCATGGCTCTCACAATTTAATAAGTGGTGGGGATCCTCTGCCACTCCACATGATGTTGGGCTTCCCCTCCTATAAGCCCCAATCATAACTGGAGCTGTTGTGCATCCACATGTGGGATGACATGGATTCCCTCATCCTTCAAAGGACTTCAAACCTATTAATTCTCTGCAATAAAGTTCCTTTAAAAATCTGGGGATTTTAGAGTGGAATTGACTGTTTTTATGTTGCCAGTAATTTTAAAATTATCTGAAGGGATTTATTTCTATAACTTGAACGAGGAACAATTGATATTATTACGATGTCTTATCAAATTCTATTCATTTCTCACCATGATTTGCCCCCCTCAACTTGCTAGATGCCAGCTTCTTTCTTATATCTACATGCCAGTGAAATGGTTACCTTCACCCTCACCTACTGTTTGCTATCTATCAACGGTTTATTGATTTTTCTACCAGCGGGTGTTGTTAAAAGCATCATGGCAGAGAGAGCCAAGAAGAGTCAATTCCCAGTCAAGTTATTATTATATATTGCTAGTATTCTCCCAAAAGAACAAGAGGGAATATGTAAGGCAGCATGCACAGTAGGAGTGGGCAACTTCAGCACTGTACAATGAGGGGCCAAAAATGTGAATCAGAAAGCAAGAGGAAGGACAAGCCTGACACTGCAAATCCTCAAGGTGAGTGTGTATATATATATACATACATGTTTACAGAGGGGAAACTCTGCTTGAAAGAACAGTGTAATAACTCTTTCATTTTCACTGCAAGAAGCTCACAGTGTCTGAATTACCACAGTGCTGCTCTTTCTTGATAAAGGCAGAAAGAATCACAGTGGTTTGACATCCAGCAAATAATCTAGGTTTTGTTTAGAATTTCAGAATCTTTTAGAATTTTTGCACACTTCTAGACAAACAGACTGCAAGAAGTACAGAGATCTGCTGCACATTGTACCATTGTTATACAGATTATACCAACAAATGGGATAACCAAACCACTTGGACTAGTTGCCCGCTACAGCTGGGAATTGAATTGCCCTGAGAACTTCCCTCTACAGATCCAGACAACGGACTCAAAACAGGCACTCTGACACCCCTCCGTTCCTGGTGCACTTGCTATCACCCTTGACCGTCACGAGCGGAACGCTTCAGAGACAAGGATGGGGCGTCCTCACCAGGAAGGGTTTAATTCTCAATCAACCAGTCCCCTCTGACCAAACCCTAGCTCCCCAAAGGAGCACTCACCAGGGCACGCTGAGCGGAGATTCCCAATGGGGGAAAGGTCCAATCCTCTCATTGTGGAATAAAAAAATTCACCAGAGAAGAGCCGGCCAATGCACCAGCTGTTAGCTTTAAATTAAGGCTAACACCATCCTGGATCTCCTACTCCTATTTATTTCTGCCAGCCATCTAAGGCCTGTGGGCTTCAGAAAGAGAAGAATGGGTGGTGGCATCAGTGTTGTTTTCCTGAGGGCCAGGCAGCTACTGCTGCAATCATTAGAGCTGGCTTTTCCCTTAGGCAGAATAAGGCAATTGACCCAAACAGCAAATGCTGGGAGGCAGCCCTGGCACCCCATTTCCTGCCCATTCCTTCTGTTGAAGGGCAAAGCTGTGCACTCCTCACAGTTTGTCCTCTGCTCCCCCCTAAACTCATATCATTCTTTCAGGTGCGGTGAAAGATATTATCCCATTACTGTCCTATCACATATGTTTAGGTAAAATTCAGGTGCCAATGCAGTGAAAGGGGAGAGGTGCAGGCCACATTTGTCTTTGGGTGGCCCTGAATTTTCCTTTGGGTGGCACTTTGCGTCAGCTGTGCTCCATTGTCCTGCACTTGGAGATATGGCCATTCTCAATAGTAGTTCCTCCTCAGAGACTCCTCTTCTTTCCAGAGGGGATGGTCCTCTTTAGAGGGGGTCAGCTTCTCCACTCTTTTTCTCTGGGAGAGCTGCCACCTGTGACCTCAACCCCCTCTTTTGCCCTTGACCCCTCCAGCTGTGGCGTATCATTCAAAGGAAGACTGTACAAAGTAGAGTCTATAAGATTCTGACAGGAATGCACGGTTTTCCTCTTGGTGATTCAGCTGTCTTGCTGTTCAGTGTTCCAAGAAGAGAGAAACAGTATTTCCTTTCCAAAAGTAAAGTTGAAAGAGGTTAATCTTTTCTTTTTTAAAAACTGATTAATCAACCCTGAAGGGGCAAGGATTTGGAACATCCCTCTGCTTAGTTATTTAAATAACACCCCCACCCACGATGGTGAACATTTGAACAGTCTGGCTCTTATCGAACATATTTAATTGCTGGACAAAAGGGTAGCCAGCATAGGGGAAAGTCTACTAACTACTAGGGATGAGTGGATGAATATATCCTCAGAAATCTATGTTCTGCTTTTGAAGTTTTAAAGCAAGTAAATGGTTGTCAGTAGTGCTATGGTGAGCTCTCTCAACAGATATACTCCAGCCTGCTATTCACAAAGAACTTCCTGATGAGGCTGTGGGTGTGCCACATGCAGAAGAGTGAAAGCAGAGTGGTTCTAACAACTACTCTAACCACCCATGGAGAACATCCTTCTCTGATTCGCTCTGTGACAAACATCTGGCTGTTAAGATTAGAATCATAGATTCTTAGAAAAGTTAAGTTGGAAGGGGTCTACAAGGCCATCAAATCCAACCCTCTGCTCAATGCAGGACTACAGTCAAAGCATATCTGCCAGGTGATTATCTAAGTTTTTCTTGAATGCCTCCAGTGTTGGAAATTGCCACAGCTGTCCAAGCTTTTCTAGATAGCACCCTAAAAGCTAAAGCATGAACCAAATTCCACCATCATCTGGCACAGATGATAGGTAAGGTTGGGATGTTGGGAATTAAAGAATGTTAGGAAGAAATAAAGACTTATCAGTGCTGTGCTGTTTCTCCTTTTCACTCTCGTACAGGTTACTTTCACTCTGTGAAGCCAGAGAGTTCAGTTCCCCATGGTGCATCCCAGAACAGCCAACTTGTGTGACCTTGGACAAGCTGTACACTCCTTGGGTACCTCCCCAGAAGAAGAGAATGGTAAACCATTTCTGAGCACTCTCTACCTAGAAAACCCTGAAAAGGGTTACCATAAGTCAGAATTGCAGTTCCACTTATACTGTGAACGTGGCTGACTTCCAGAATCACAGCTCCATGCCTTACCTCTCTGCTGTCTCGTGACCCAAATAAAAGAAAACAGATGCCAAGCCATAAAGTTTCATCATTCTATATCATGTGTGTTTAAATTAAAATTTGAATATACAAATTTTGAATAGGTAGTGTCTTAATTCTTTCTCGTTTCTAGCACGTCATTAGAAGAGGAACTCTCTTAAGAAATAAAACACATCTGTTTTTCATTGTACAAATACATACACTTGGGAATAAACTCTATTAGACTCATGCGTTACATGAGCCATTCACCTGAATACCACCATAGACCTTGGGTGGAACACAACTTCCTAGCCTTTTACTCAGTGGGTGGAGCCTAAAACCAAAACTCTTAAAGCTTTTTAGGAGACTTATATGAAAGCTACAGGTCACTTCAAGAATCCTCTTTCTAAACCATCTGTTCCATGTTTTCTTCCTTGTATTTTTTTCGGGCTTTAGCATCCAAATTGCCAGTACAGACAAATCCCATGGCTCCTGATCTGTTTCCAGGCTGAATTCAAGATGTTGATTCTAACCTATAAAGCCCCAAATGGCTTGGGCCCAAGCTGTCTCAAGGACCACATCTCGCCATATGAGCCTGCTTCAGCGTTAAGATCATCAGATGTCTTTCTCTTGGTCCTGCCACCTTCACAGGTGCATCTGATGGGGACATAGAACAGGGCCTTCTCTGTCGCTGCTCCCAGACTTTGGAACCCCCTCCCACAAGAGACCAGTCTGTCCCTATCTTTGCTGTCCTTCTGCAAGCAGGGGAAGACCTTTCTCTTCAGGGAATCTTTCCCTGAGTGACTGACTGTCTAAGTGGGATTTTTAAAATAGATTGTTGTGCCTTACTGCTTTGGATGTGTTTTGGTGCTGCTTATATTTTCTGTATGGTATTTGTTTGATCCTGTTTTGTCGTTGTATATTTACTAAATTTTGCTTGAAATGTTGTCTTTTAATGATGACAGTCACCTTGGGTATTTTTAAGGGAGAAGGTAGGGTAAAAATATTTTTAATTAGTTAATTAATTAATTAATTTAGAGCTACATTCTATCAATTTCAGTGGGACTTACTCCTAGTAAATTTATATAGGCCTTCAGCTTAAAAAACAACAACAACAATATCAAACCCAGATATTGGTCCTGTCATCCTCACGTCAGAGACCACTTTTCAGGCATAAATTGACATTTCAAAGCCATTTTGTTCTTATGGAATTATTAGACCACTGTTGCTGATTCAAGAAGTAGATGATTCTTCTTATCTTCTAAGATGACTTTTTAAAAAAAAAATTCACAGAATCAAATAATTGTAGAGCTGGAAGGGATCCCAAGGGTCACAAAGACCAAATACCTGCTGGCCAGCTTGTTGAACCAGAGTATCCCTAACAAGTGGCCATTTAACCTCTGTTTAAAAAATCTCCAATGAAGGAGAGTCTACCGCTCTCGGAGTCAGTCCATTCCATTCTTGAACAACTCTTACTGTAAATAATTTCTCCCAAATGTTTAAGTGTAATCTCCTTTCTCTTAATGTTAATCCAGGTCATACCACTGAAAGGCTTGCTCCATCTTCCATGTGACACCCCTTCAAAGTGTGAAAATGTTTATCATATTGCCTCTCAGTCTTCTCTTTTCCAAGCTAAACACACCTCTATCCCTCAGCTATTCCTCATAAGGCTTGATTTCCAGACTTCACCCATCCTGGTCACTCTTCTGTTCCAGTTTGTCAATATTCTTCTTAAACGGTGGTGCCTGGAACTGGACACAGTATTCCAAGTGAGATCCGACTAAAGCAGAATGCAGGGGTATATTCACCTGGATATTGTACTTCTGTTGATGCATCTTAATATTACATTTACTTTTTTGCCACCGTGTCCCACTGCTGACTCATTTTTAGCCTGTGCTCTATTAAGACCCTCTAGTCCTTTTCACATATACTATTGCCAAGGCAGTTGTCCCCATGTTATATTTGTGCATTTTGTTTTTCTGTGTAAACACAGAATTTTACATTTTAAAAAAATTGCCAAGTTTCAGGTTTGTCTGTTTTCACTGGTTTGATCGTTATACTCACACATTTAGATGAATCAATTGTATGAAGTAACTTGCACCGTTGTTTGCTGATGAATGTTAAGCAATTAATGAATCAGAAAATGTTCTTATCTTTCAGAGAGCAAACTGATGCATTAACAACCTTTCTTTCAGGAGAAGAAAGAAACCAAGAAACCCTTTATATCTGAGATATATTGCAATATTTCAGTTTCTGATATCCAAAAGATCATAATATCTTATTATGTTCAATCAATTAAAAATGAGACAACATACAGAACAAAAGACCTCAGCAGCAATTTGTCTCACTTGAAGAGAATTAACTACTCCTGATTATTATCTCATATATTATTGCAACTATTTCTGTTGAAATATTCTCTTTCCCACTTACCTCTTTCTGACGGTATTTAATTGCCAGTTTCAACCTTGCCAGATCGTTACCATTCTGCTCTTCTATGAGACTGTTATCATCTCTGTAATTCAGAATAATTTCAAGTTCCCTTGAACTCCGGGTCTGGTCCAAGAGATCTTTTGCAAACTGCTTACATTGCTGTGACAATTCCTCATATTCAGATTTAAACTCATTTTCTACTTTGCTCAGTTCTTGAAGTTCCCAGCTTAGCTGGAAGGCTGTAAGAAAAGGATCCTCACTGGACAGGGCAATCAAAGATGGACTTGCAAGAGCTCGATAGATGTTTAACCTGGATCGGGAATGACGAAGGCTGTCCACATCTGAGCTGGAGACACATTCCACACAGTTACAACGGACTTCGTGTGGTCTGGGGACCGAAACACCTTTTTGTACTAGAAGTTTTACAATCTCATAATTGTTTGTATGGGCAGCCAGGATAATTGGAGTAATGTCCGGTGTAAATTCTGAGAATTGTTTATCCAGAAGTATGGGTGGCACCTGTAGGAGGAACAGTAGATCAATTTATATTAGACAACTGATCTGTAAAATAACAGCAAGATGCAAACATGTGAAGCATCATCACATACTCAAAGATGGAACTACAGGTTTCTAAGGGAGAATGTGTCTCCCATCCAGAACAAGTGAGCCTGAATAAGGGATCCATTCACAGTAAGCTTCTCCATATCTGCATGCAGTATTTTGAGAAGAACTCAGTTCAAATAGGAAAACTTCACATGACATACCATATTATAGGATAGTTTGTTGGCAAGGGGGAAGGCATTTGGGAGACTTAAGGAGGACATATGAAAAAAAGAATGCTATTATGAATAGGCCTTGGCCAAAATGATTGACTGAGCTGTTTTGTGCCTCAAATTGTGCTATCTGATAAAATGTCTTCAAGCCGTTGGGACCATTCTTTTCTATGACAGAATGGAAACTGGAAATTGTTTGAGGAGGATGGTGGATTGTGAAAAAAGAAATGTGATAGTATCATGTGTTTTCATAGCATGCCAGTTGCTAGTCTATAGCAATATACACAAGGGGAATCATGGCCTACGAAGAATTGCCCTGAACACATCATCTGTACATGCTATGTTGCTGTGTAACTATGCTCTTGCAATGATGCAAGGGCATATTACAAAGGCACCTTGCAGAGCCCTGTATGCATGGAACCAGTCATCTCTTGAAGACACAAAATGCAGCAGCCACCTTTCTGACAAAGCTGGGCTGGTCAGTGCCTGGATGGAAGACTACCTGAGAGAGGCAACATACACAGAAATCGGTAACATAGATTTGGTCCCATAAATAAGGTTGGATGTGCAGAGCAAAAATAATGAAAGTTGTTTAAACCAACAAATGTTATTTAATGTTCCTCTTGAATGCATTTTTTTTGCTCTTACCAACTCCATGCAAAGATACCCCACTATTTTCCACATATAAAGATTGTTATGGCCCTATGACATTTCACTCCCTCCATTCAGGACCGGCATCCTCAGCTAGCCACTGGAGCTGCAGATCCTTCTGATACAGCTCACCATAAACAGCTGACCTGCCCCTTGCCCTCAATGTAGGTAGGCAAATAGTGATTATGATGAGAACCAGCAATCACTACTACTCATAAGCTATTGAGAGGGACAAAGTGGGAAGTTAGAGGCACTCTCTCTTACCACGTCTGTTCACTCACTAGCTCTCTATGTGAATAAAGTTCCTGCAAATTAAAGAACAGTAGCAGGTCCAGCCACAGTTTGCTTGCTGATTCATCAGCTTGCTGGCAGTACCAAGCTGGTGACCATGGGAGCCTAGGACTGAATGGCATGGTGACCGGTTGACCCATCAAATTTGTCAAAGAAAACTGGGGCAGATCTTACATTGCTTTTGTGCTTCTCTCTCCTCATTCTCTCTCTCTCTTTCTCTCTCTCTCATTCCCTGCTTTCTCTCCCTTCTCTCTTTATATTGCAGTCTAGTTCCTGTTCATGCTGCAGATAAAGAGCCAGAATGGGCATTTTTAATGAAACTGAGTCACTGTGGATTTTATTTTTACATTGTCTACAAACCAAATGAAGCATGAGGAAATGGCCTTAGGTGTTCTGCGTGGCAAAGGCCATGTTACATGCGTACGTTCTAACAACCCTTTGCTAAACACTTTACAGCCAGCTGCTTGCTTTATCTGACTTATTAATAAAAAATGCTGCCTCCAAGTACATTACATCCACTTCCACTTATCAGTCTCCAAAAACCATTAGAGAGGTTCAGGTACTTCTATGCCACAAGGACAAAACTATTGGAAAATTTAGCAATCTCACATACAACCTAATACTGTAGAGAAAACTAACATGACTGTTCATTTCTCTTACTAACCAATTAGCAAAGCTCTTTCTCCTTCCCTGCTTAAAAAAACCCCACAAAACCCTCCTCTTGTTTTTCCTTAATTAGCATGTTTACTGTTCTTTTGTTTTTGAGTTCAGATGCTTTTCCAGGAGGTATGGAGGCACACACACTGACAAAACATTTCTGTGCCGCATGGAGTAATTTCCCAGCATCGTGGGCTGAGAAACCCATTTTATTTTTACTTCTTTTATTCTCCTTTCTTCCTTTAACCTCCGACGTTGTGAAGACTACAGAAACAATGAGTAAATGTGTGTATCTTTCTTCTCTCCCTCCCCCCAAATGGTGTCTGAGTAATTAT
The DNA here is from genome assembly GCA_037013535.1 of Intellagama lesueurii. Lineage (NCBI taxonomy): Eukaryota > Metazoa > Chordata > Lepidosauria > Squamata > Agamidae > Intellagama > Intellagama lesueurii. The sequence continues at coordinate 130,100,878 of JBAJHW010000002.1, forward strand.
TTTGCAAGGTGGTAATTATTGCAGAGAGGTGAGTTCTTGGGAGACTTGCTGCTAAATTCTAACTCTTGCTTGCTGTCCCTCCATTGTGCAATAAATTTGGCCATAGTCGTACTAGTGAAATGTTCCCCTGTGGTTATGCAACTTTTAATTGTGTTCCTGTCATGCTTTGAGGTCACACAGCATTTATTCCAGAATGTGCGTCCCAATGTGTTTTTGGGTCACCAAGTCATTTCCTTCCAACTCAATAAGTACCTAGCGCTTCTTGTTGAGACTGATAGAAGTTAAGTGATGCATCGACAAAAACACCACAAGGGGGAAAAACATTTGAAAAGGACATGCACAGTGACAGTAGTTCAAAAAAGTTGCGATAAGATCATTCACACATGCAGCAACGCAAAAAATTTTTTTTAAAAAAGATCCCCAACAAAAAAGGTGGAAGCCTCTGGTCCAGCGAGAAATGATCTGCAGTTAGCATGCTTGCCCAGTAAATGACTTGCTAATGGCCATGGATCATGTCACTGCAAATTTAAATTGCGAAATCAAAGGGGGAGAACTGGAAGACATTTTTGGTGTGATCACAGACAAAGAAGAATCCCATATAGTCCTAAAAATCCCATCAAAAACAGATCTCAAAGTGGCAACAGAAGGGAGAAGCATCATCACCAACTGGTGTCCCAAGGTTGCCCATTTCAAGTTTTCTATGATGTTCACGTCATTTTCCTCCTCCAGCTCCAGTCACCAGATGGACTGCTAATGAACACAGTGGAGGCTTTTAATGTGTGGGACTCCTATGTTCAGGAGCAGACATTGTCAAACAGAGGTGCAATTCCTACTCTAAAATAACAACAAAATCCTGTGACACCTTATGTAGTGTTTCAGTTAAGGGCTCATCTGAGACCAATGTGTAATTACTGAAGGATCCTAGCTAAGGACTCCAGCCGAGAGCCATGTAAAGGCATGGACTCCCCATATAAGGCAGGCTTCCATGAGGAATTGGTGCAGGAAACAACTGGTGTCTTTACCTGCAACCTGCTTTGGTATTTCCTAGAGCTATCTTGACCCTTGAACCAGACCTGGACTTATATTTGTGATTCCTTGACTCCAGCATGATTACTGCTGGTTCTGACTGATTCTCTGGTTTCTGAGCTTGGACTGGCTTATTGGACTCTGCCTTTTGTTTATTGAAGTAAATCATGACACCTTAAATGCCAACACTTACACAATAGCATAAGGTTTGATAGACTATAGTTCATTTTATCAGATGCACAAAGTGTTATCCAGAACTTCAGATACATGAGATGTTTCAGGTGCACATGGATAGGGATGCAATTATAGGCAGTGAAATCAAAGCAATGTTCCGTGCAGAAAAAACTGACAGTGGCAATTACATTATTAACACTGGCCATTCACAAAATTGCTACTGATACCACTAACAGGCTGGCCCAGTGTATTATATGTATACCTGAACTTTACCAATTTAATGCATACTTGGAATTCTAAATAACACCTTCTGCACCTGAGAATGTGAGCTACAACTGCTCTGTTGGAAACTACTACTCAAGTTCAAGTTCAAGTTCAACTACTACTCAGAAACATAAAATAAGTATTTAAGTTTGTAATTTTTAATCTTGCCTGGTTAAGAAAGCGCCAACCAGATTACTATAAAACCAATATCCACTTATTATGCATATAGCTGCACAGAGAACTTCTGTTTGCCAGCAGTTTAATAAGAAAAATAAATAAACAAAACTGTAACAAATAAAAATATGTACAACCATACAAGTATCTATATATAAAATCCCTTAAGAATCAGATAGAGAGTGCATCTATTCTAGTATGCTGATCAATTTTCTTGAGTAGCAAACACATCAGTCACAGTTGAGGGAGAGAGGCTACTAACACTTTTAAGTGGACTGGGGAGTACACTAACTTTTTGGAAGGACATCACTACAGCTTTCTTTCCTGGAAGGAAATTTCTCCAGACTTGGTAATCTACCTATCTATGCCAGAAGACAGTGCTTAAGAGTTATCACCAATTTCCTGTCCTTTACATATTCCCCATTCACGTGGTCAAAATGTTGGAGTAGAACTCCAGAAACCTAGGTTCAAACCCTAGGTTCTGTGTCCCCATCAAACATGCCAGTGAAGGTGGCAGGACTGAGAGAAAGGCTTCTCCTGATGATCTTAACACTGGGCAGGCTAATAATGGGAGATACCGTTTTTGAGGTAGCTTGGAGCCAAGCAATTTAGGGCTTTATAGGTTGCATTGTGCCCTGAAATGGATCTGCAGTCAGTGGAGCTGTTGGAATGGAGGGGGGGGGGTTATACAATATGATCCCTGTAACCAGTCCCAGTTAGAAATCTGGCTGCAGCATTTTGCACCTGTTGAAGTTTCTGAACACTTTCCAAAGGCAGCCCCACATAGTGTGTGTTACAGTAATCCAGCCAGGATGTGACAAAAGCATGTGTCACCATGGCCAGATCAGACTTCTTCAGGAGTGGGTGCAGCTGGCACACTAGTTTTAATTGTGCAAAGGCACTCCCGGCTACTGCCGAAACCTGGGCATCCAGGCTCAGATATGAATCCAGGAGTACTCCTAAGCTGTACACCTGGGTTTTCAGAGAGAAATCTCCTTTATTTCTTGTTATTTTCCTTTATTTCTTGTTCTTAGAGAGTATTGCAGCTCCCAAAGAAGAGAACGCAAATTGACAAAAGTGACACACACACACATCCTCTCCTCACTGGGAGAAACACAACCTAGAAATGAAACAAACAAACAAATATTAATGAGCTTTTCCTGAAGGTCCTCACAAGAACCTTCACTCAGTCTGAAGGAGACAAGTAGTATTCATAACCAAGAAATAAACAAGTTGCATCTGCTTCCTTTAAAAAAAAAGATAATCAAATTCATACAGTGGATGGATACTGAATACAAAGTGTCACACAATATGCAAAGAGCAGGGGAGTGCTGCATGCAATAAAGATTACCCCTAGTAAGTATTTATTAAAATAAAACAGAATTCTAAATACATTGGAACTTGATTCTGTCCCAGTAAATAAACTCTCCAGTCAATCTTTTATCACATCCTTTCATGGTGGCTCATTTAAAAGGTTGTTTCCCCCCAACTGCTTGTGCCAGTGATGGCTGGGAAGGGTATTTGCACATAAAATGTAACAAGCCCTCTGAATTTCATGTCATCTCTCATCATCTCTCAGCAAAGATTTCAGATTTGTTTATAAAATAAGACAAAATACAAAATTCAAAACTGGAAAGAAATGCAGTTTATTAAAGTACAATTGCCCGTAAGGAACAGAGAGACTGGCTAGTGTCAAAAAGGACAAATTGCATACTTGTAACTGAAATTCTTTGAGTGATCACCTGTGAATCCACACATATGGGCTTTTGTGCCTGCACAGAAGCCAGCCTTGAAGCCTTCCAGAGCCTAAGGAGAAACAGTTTCCCCTTCCTGCCAGCACTACTGTGTACAAACCCAACACACCCTAATGTCTTTCCCTCAGTTCTCCCCTTTCCGCCATCCATACCTGAAACTGTATCTGTCAGAGGAGGGTGGGATGTATGAATTCACAGATGACAATTCAAAGAACTACAGTTACAAGTAAGCAAGTTGTCCTTCTTCTTTGTGGTCTCCGTGAATCACAAATATGGGTGATTTGATATGGTCAGCTCACTTACTGACAGAGGAATGCCATGCCACCACAGAAGAAAGCCACAGAAATGCTCTTCCAAAAGAAGCATCCTGCTGCTAGTGAACATCCAGTTTACAATGCTTTACAAAAGTGAGCAGCTGGGACCATATCCAGCTCTGCAGATGTCAAACAGATTCAACTCCCTTTGGGCAACAGTGGAAGTTGCAAGAGCTCTTGTCGAACAGCTTCGGATATAATCAGGCACAGGTCAAATAGTATTGGCCAGTCTCTAGAAAGATACTGGGTTGTCTTTCCTAGGGCATTGGAAACAAAGAGTCTGAGGGATTTTCTGAACTCTTTCATTCAAGAAACGCAGAAGGCCAAAGCATGCCACACATCTAATGTATGAAGTGATTTGTCCAGAGGTTTTAAGGATTTTTTTTTTTAAGGGCAGGTAGCACTATTGGTTGTGAAGTATGAAACTACAAAACAACTTTAAGCAAGAAGGTAAACTGACTTAAGTGTTTGTGAAACTGCAAGGACGGTGAATTGTTATAAAGTGAACACAGCTCACTAGCATGTCTCACTGATGTTATAGGAACAAAGAAAAATGGTCTTAAACATTAGCAGTCTAACATCAACTGTCGCCATGGGCTCAAAAGGAGGTCTGATTGGCTGCGCAAGGACTAAAGAAAGAGACCAAGGCATTGGTAGACATCAAATATAAGGGTAGGTATAAAGTAACTCTTTTAAAAACTTCTTTAGTATAGGATACGTAAAGAGGAGAGATGATGGGTGACCATGAGGTTGCTGTGATACTACTGCTGCTAGATAAAGACATACAGTTATGTGAAAAAGAAAGTATACCATGGTTGTGGGTTTTTTGGGCTCTTTGGCCATGTTCTGAAGGTTGTTCTTCCTAACGTTTCACCAGTCTCTGTGGCCGGCATCTTCAGAGGACAGGAGTCAGAACTCGGCCACAGAGACTGGCGAAACGTTAGGAAGAACAACCTTCAGTACATGGCCAAAGAGCCCGAAAAACCCACAACAACCATCAGATCCTGGCCGTGAAAGCCTTTGAGAATACAAAGTATACCATCTTTGAATTCTATATTACCTATCAGGACACAATAAAAATCATCTAGTCCTTAGCAGGTCTGAAAATTAGGCAAATCCAACCTCAGATGAACAACAACACATGACATATTACACCGTGTCATGATTTATTTTACAAAAATAAAGCCAAAAGGGAGAAGCCATGTGTGAAAAACTAAGTACACCTTATGATTCAACAGCTTGTAGAACCACCTTTAGCAGCAATTACTTGAAGTAATTGTTTTCTGTATGACTTTATCAGTCTCTCACATTGTTGTGGAGGAATTTTGGCCCACTCTTCTTTACAACGTTGCTTGAGGTAATATTTACCTAATGTTCAGATCTGCTAAGAAACAGATGATTTTTTGTTATGTCCTGATACATGAAACCATAGAATTCAAAGAGGGTATACTTTCTTTTCCTCCTGAGTGTAGAGAAGAATGGACAAGGGCCTTCTGCTTTATTGGTAGCAAAAAAATGCATCACTGTTTCTCTATAAATCAGTATACTTGATTCCCAGATAGATCTGGTGAATTCAAGAGACTTGCCTCACTTCTAGTTATAAGATTTCTTTGTGGAATATTTAGTTGAGGTGGCTAAAATTGGAGCTCTTTGAGATAAATCCTCCACATTGTTAGACTTAGTCCGTTGATTTCTGGATGTCTGACTTTCCCTCTGTTGTAGGTCAGCAAGACCAGTATTTGTGGCAACCTCACTATGTCCACACACATTGCCAACAGAGTGGCAAACCAAATCTGTCTTGGCCACCATGGGGCTACGAGAACTATGTCTGTTCCCTGCTGTTTGATCTTGATTATTGTTCTGAGAATCAAGGTGAAGGGAACATGTAGAGTAGGTTGTTCATCCACTGCAAAGTGAACACGTCATCCAAGAGATCCAGCATCTTGGCTTCCCCAGAAACAATAGCTCAGACACTTGCAATTGTGACAAGTAGCAAAAACATCTACATATAAGGTATTTCTGCAAATACTGTCTGGGATAGCTCCCATTTGTGTAGCTACTTTGTGAGACAACTCAGAGAGTCTGCTAGCTGGGTTGTCCTCTCCTGAGTCATGGATGACTGTTGGATAAATGTGGTGAAGAACACACCATTACCAAAAATGGGTGGTGAGGAGCAGAAGAGACAGAATGAGTGCCTCCTTCCATGTTTATATGATACATTGCTCCTGTGTTTTGGTGGCCATCTGGACCAATTGATCCTTCAGCTCTCTTTGAAATGCTCTAAATGCTTTGAAAATTGCTAATAACTCTAGATAATTTATGTGATGAAGATGTTCTACTGTGGTCCAGTGATTTTGCATGGTACTAGCACAGCAATGTGCTCCCCATCTTCTGAGATTTGTAGCTGTTGTGACTATGATGGATGGATGAAGTTGCTTTAAAGGCATTCCCACCAGTAGGTAAGTAGGTACTATCCACTAAGAAAGATGCTGTCACGATCCCCACGTGGCCCCTGCTTGTTTCACCAAACTAAGAGCTCACGCTACATGTCTTTCAGCTGCCACCAGTTGATTACATCATTGCCTATTATTAATAATCGAGGTCCAGGCCATATGTCATTTTAAAAGAACCAAATAGAAATTGTTTATTGTTACAGATGTTGATAGAATAAGCAATGTTGTTAACTCTTAAACATTCTCCTTTATCCCTCTCAACCACCACTCTCCCGCCCAAACTCTAAAACTTTCAATCTCTTCAACTCTAACTCCCCCTCCTCCTGCTGAGTCTCTTATATCTCATGACTCCGCCCCTCCAGAACTCCCATTGGTCTATGCAGATAGCATATGAATATTCATGACCTGGGCAGATGCCACAGATGCATCATGAGATCGTTTAACAATTCATTGCATAATCTCTTCATGAGCAAAGAATGTGGAGGAACTATGCTTGGACTGGACACATTCTCAGTCTGGCATGTCCCACTAAAGTGGTAGTATATGCCATAAGGCCCAGAAGTATTTGAATTACATGAATAGTGGACTCTCTTTTGTGCTGTAACTGCAGCACCAAGTATGATATCTTCAGGAACTTGTCATACAATAAAAATGTTCTTGCTGATTCAAAATCCAATATGACTTCAATGTATTAGATCCTTCTGGTTGGACTCAAGTAAGATTTGAAGGTGTTGACTGAGAGCCTGAGGCTTGACAGCAAGTGGAGAGTAAACTGTCCCTTCCTGAAGAGGGCTTGCTCTAAAGTAGCAATCAGCAGCTAATCATCTATATAGGGAAATACTGTGATGCCTCTCAGATGAAGGCATGCCACAATCACTGCCATGTACTTCATAAAATATCTGGGTGCCATTGCTAGACTGAAGGGTAAAACCTGAAATTTGTGTATGTGGTCTGCCAAGGCGAATTGGAAGTAGTTGACAGCATTTTGTTTCAATAAGATGTGAAAATACACATCCTTCAAGTCTACAGCATTGAATCAGTCTTCCTCATTGAGAAACACTAGAACAGAGGCCAGGATCACCATATAAAATTTCTTGAGTCTTATATACTTGTTTACATCTCTTAGATCAGGCATAGGACACAACCCCCCCACATCTTTTGTGGTGACTGTAAAGTATCAGGAATACAGTAGTACCTCGGTTTATGAAATTAATACATTTTCCGGAACGTTACGTAATGTGGAAATTTCGTAAACTGAAACACGGATTGCCATAGCAACGGCGGCGGCACTACAAACCTCCAGGCACGGGGGAAACTTCCTTCGCAAACCGAAACCCCCCCAAAAAACAACGTAAAACGAGGCATTATTTCGAATGGATTTCCGTTCGTAAACTGGAAATTACATAAAATGAGGCGTACATAAACCGAGGTACTACTGTAGTAGCTGTCCTGAATTTCTACTGGTGGTATGCAATGAATCACATAATTTTGAAGTAGTGTTGCTATTTTGTCCTAAAAGTCACTGCAGGGCAACCATCCAGTTCTCCAGACAAGTCTGAACACAAGATCAATGTGAAAGAACATTGCCTTTGAAAAGAACCTCTTTCATACGTAACAGTTGAACATGTGTAAACAAATGATTAGAAAAGAAAAACAAAGAAGAGGAAAAAATCTAGAGTTCCGAAACGAAACCTGACCAAATTAGCTCACCAGTACTTGTATACTCATGTCACTTTGCCTACCCAGTAAAATGGTACCCAAGTAATTTACTATTCCCACAGATGAAGGGACCCGCTTAGTCAAAATAAAGGCTATTATTTGCCATAGCAGAAGCTTGCTGGTCTTGTATTTTACAAAAGTCGTATTTTGCCGCTCTAGGAAAATCAATAGAGATAATTATTAAAAATATTCTGACCATTTACAGATATCAGTAATTCTGGAATTAACTTTTTCCCAGCTGCAATGAACATGGGCTTCTGAGGGAGAGGTGTTAGGGTAGTGCGAGAACTGAGGGAGGGCGTAAAACATTTCTCTTTAGGCTCTGGAAGGCTGGCTTCTGAGCAGGCACAAAACTCAAAATATGTGATTCACAGAGACCACAAAGAAGAAAACAATTTCCATACCAGGCAGGCCCTCCGTGAGAAGCAAATACTACTCAACTGTTATGTATTCTTGTTCCAACAGCAGATATACTAAGAGCTGAGTGCTCAGAAACAATATTGTTTTATGTTAGGTTTGCATGACATCATATAATATAGACATAAATAGGTGATTTCTAAATATAAAAATATTTATTATTAGGAAAATCAGGATTTGCAGAAATTTGTGTAAACCAGGAACAAAATCAAGACAGTAGCCACTCATGCTGCTTGTTTGCCACCTCATGATGAGGATCAAATGAGGATTCTGTATTTATAACTTACATTCCTATAGGCAGAGATCATCTTTTTTCACTCCCACAGCACTGTCAGATGGGCTACAGCTAGCCACCAACAAATACATACAACCCTGAAGTTTCTAAATTAGCACTTGGCAAGGAGTCAAAACCATTGCAGCGTTTTGAATTTCCGGGTTAAATTCGTCTAGCTGCACAGCAGGATGTCCTGGTGCGCTCCCTTTTTGCATTACTAGGATACCACAAGAATCTGATAATTAAATAAGACAATTGGTTCCAGCAGGTTCTTAGAAAAGGAACATCCTCAAGAGGTTAAATATGTCTGTTATATCATGTGATTTTCTACACTTCTGTATTTTCCATTTAACATGTGGGGTTTGTGATTGATCACTAAATGGTAAACACGGTGTGTTTGCAAATGCTGAAGTGCATTATCTCTACAGAAATACAATTACAGAAGGGTGAGTAGTTTAATCACATAGAATATGAACCACCTCCCCTTAATGCTGAGTTAGATAACCTTAGATATGATCAAGCAAGTTCTTAGCTAAACTGGAGAGCATCTTTGTGCATTCAATAAAAGGGGGAACTGGAGATGCAGTAGCTATAATCTCTATCCCTGTGGCATACATACATTTTGAAGGTGTTATGAGTGCACAAATTGTATTAGGTTTACCTACAATAGACATGTTTTGTAATGATCTAGCTATCTGATTTATTTATTTATTTAACACCATGCCTTTCTTGCCAATAAACGGTACTCAAAATAACTAACAGAGGAAGGATCAACTAAAAACCAAATAAAACATTAAAACTTCAGATTAAAAATGCAAGAGTAAAAAGAAAATAAACTATACAACCTGTCAAATCATCCTTAAGAAACAATCTAGCTAAGAGTGCTTTTAATGGCCAAGTAGTATATCTTTCAATCAGGATCGCATTGTTAGTTATCTGATCATTAGTATTATGAGTAACACTTCTAATTCACAAAGGATGAAGTCAGGTACTCTGTGGAGCAAATTTCTTTTCGGGGCAAGCCCATAGTCTGCATTCATTCACTGAACAACGGGGGGGGGGGACCCCACTGTAAGCAGAGTCATGAGTAGCAATTTTGGTACCAGGGGCTTCTTGTCATGGGATAAGTTTGGCCATGTGAGATAGATGGAAAGGGGCGTCAGAAAAATGGGCAGGAATGCCTGGCATGAGGGCCATAATGGTATTACACTAAGCCTCTCTCTTTCATGTTCCCTTTCACTCAGAGAGGAGAGGCTAGAGGGGAGACACATGCGCAAGGCAAACCGATTGCATCCTTCCAGAAGCACATTTGTGCATTCTCCTCTTAGTGCCCTGGACCACAGCCTGATTTTGTGATAGCTTTTGATTGTGAGCACAATGTGGTCATTTTTATCTTTTTGTTTTTCTGATTCAGTGGGAAATGTTTAGGTGATAACTTAACTTTTCTCCAAAGAAAGCAAAGGACTGTAGAAGTGCTTACTTTCACTGTCATTCTGTCTTGGTTCCCCCCCCCCCCCCCGGCTAAAGTTTAATTATTTGCAGTGTTATCTGTGATATAGGAGTATGTAAATTGTGTGTCTGTGAATGATCTTCAATTTAAAACACATATTATTTTATATAATCCAAATTCTACATGAAAACTGAATTTTGTGACATATTAAACACATTTGTCTAATTTCTCTCAATATAGACTGTTCCGTGATGTTACGTGGTTCACTCTGCTCCATCTAGTCATGGGGGGGGGGGGGAGAGAAGGTGTAACTGAAGCCTGTTCATGAGCCACTGGAAATCTTATTCAGCCCCTCCCTCCCAGGTCTCTGAAATTTCAGAATGGAGTTTTGGAGGGTCAAGATTATGCATTCAATGTCATATTTTGCTGGAGAAGTGTTTCAGGATTACAGAATGTGAAACAGTTAATGTGATATCCTTCAGATAAATCATGTTTTTTATAAGTGGAAGATGAGAAGAGGACACATATATCTCCGCCATTATTCTTCCCAAAAGGGAAGAATAATCAGGGTGTGATTGTGGAGAAACTCAAAGGGAAATCTACTGTTTCCCTCTGTTCCTACTACATGGCAATAAAGCAATTCAGAAAACAGTAAAAAGAGATCATAAACTGAATGTTTTCATCATACACTACACAGCTCTTATTATGCAATTGAAAAAAACGAATTATACGTTTTACTCATCTTTTGCTACTGAATTCACAATGAGAACAAGATAGTGTAATTAAATGATACTGTACGTATTGTAAAGGGCCTCCAGACATTTCAATGTGCTGTTCATTTAAATATTTTTACACAGCACTGGCAATATATGCAAATTGAAGCAGACAAGGAAAGAATAGAAACTTACATCTATTTCTGTTACTCTACATAAAAAAAGGTTCTTATTTAGGGACATTGAGCTCAAGCCTCTGATTCTTCCTAAACCACAAAAAAGTAGAAAGTGAACAGAATTTGCTGAATATGTATCTTGGCTTCTCTGTCACTTTTGCCGTTCTCCCCAATGTTTCTGTGACCAACAGAGAAGAACATTTGCTTTTCTAGCTTTCTGCCACAATCCCAGTCACCAGCTTCCTCTCCAACCACAGCCTTTCTCTCGGCTATCACCAAGCAGTCCTACATGCTGCAGGCACAGGAAGAATACAGAACAGTTTGGCATAGTACTCTGGTATAATCCTCTACCACTTTATGACAGCTGTTCTACATGCAACAAATACAGTAACCCGTTCGCCTCCTGCCAGACTTCTTTATTCTCTGCTTCAGCTTGTAACATCCAAGGGCTTGCCTTGGATCCAGAAACCCCAGCACTCATTCTGCTCTCCTGAGAAAGTGCATGAGGTCTTTGGCAAATGCAAGGTGGTAGAGAATCTAAACTGAGGTAGAGAGAAGAAGGCCTTGTCTTAGAAATAACTCAGTTCTTAAAAAACAAACAAACAAACAAACACAAAACCCTCCAGTTTGTGAATGTGGGATATTGTGCTTTTGTACCCATGATTGAAAACACCAGGAAATGGCCTGATATTGCTGCACAGTATCATTTCTATGTTGCCAGCAGGAAAAACGATGCCAAGCTTTACATAGCAAAGAGCAGCCCGAAATGTTGACACACATAGCATTTTTCGGAGGTTTTTTTTCATAATAACTAAACAATTGCATAGTGACAAGATAGGTGGAATAGGCACCCAAGCTCTCCTAACATCAAGATATATCATCCCCAGCCACAAAGCAAAAACAAAAAACAATCAGTAAATTCACGGCTTAAAAGGGTGAGCTTCTGAATATTTATTCGCTATTTTTTAAATATCTTTTAAAATCTTTGAAGACCAGAGATAAAAATTCTTTTTAATGTCTATTTGGCCACAAAGGAATTGAAAAGTTATCCTGAGAATCATTTAATTTGGTCCTGACAGGCAGGGTCAAAAGTTCAGATCTCCTCCCCTCTCTCAAGCTTGCAAGAATGTTTTCAATAATAATGTTTGTGGTTATATTAAACCAGAAACTCAGAAGGTTTTTGCTTCTCAAATGGCTTTTTTCATAAACAGAATAATCCCTCCCCCTTGCATCTGGATTCCTTCCAAATTTAAAAAAAGGGTTGGGACTAACCATTCTCTTTCATGGTTAGCAAGTTTGGTCTTTTCAATGTATCTGATCTATTTTCAATCTGCAGACAGAAAAGTTTGCTTATATCTGCATGGGGGTGTGTGTAAAAGATTAACTTTTAGAAAACCATAACTTGAAAACTCTTTGCCCAAATGTCCCCAAAGTTTGCACAGAGGAAGAGCAGACTGTCTGCTACATCTGTACCAAATTTGGTGCTGATCTGAGATCCTGTTTAAAGTTATAATTGTTTTTGTTTAGGAAACACCAATTTTTTTTGAGTTGGCTAATGGAATACTGAATTGAGCTGTCACATAATATCTATTGTATATAGATATATTCTATATATGTATATAGAATATTGCAGCACTATAACAATCTGCTGCACTACAATGTGCCAGCAAAGCAATCCATGCCAGACACAAACTAGAGTGAAGGAGAGGCAACCTATGAGTCCGAAGAAATATATTGTAACCCACAAAAGCTCACATTGAAATAAATGGGTTAGTTTTAAATATTCCACAGTATATCTTCTTTCTGTTTTGTTTTTGTTCTAACCTATAAGATGTCACTCAAAATCCTGTTTTCTGTATATGCCTGGTGCAGCTGCATTCATTTTGAATGATACAATTGTCACAAACAATTTATCATGAGACTTAACCCCAGCCCACTGGGAACTAGTACATTGCCTTTTCTGACATATATCCTTCCCCCGCCTGAAATGCATAGCTGGTTCGAAATGTCTGGAACCTGCAAGGCCTTGATCCTTTGTGAACAGTCTGTGTAACAGCTGCAAAGGACTAAAAGCTTTAGGGCTGTGATTGGGTTCATTAAAGATCTGAAGCAGTTCCTCCTTTTTGGTGGGAAATGACGACTGAGTCTCTTTTGAAACATTAACAGATTTATTTAGTTTAACATTAGGTGAGTCTACAACTTATATTGGTTCAAAACAACTAAGATCTGGTAACTGTCCAAATTGTGAAGATGATAACTCTGTCCGGAAATTGACAAGATTCATTGAGGGGCTGGCCCAAAACGTTCCCGATCGGTGGGCTTCCACAGCGGAGCACTACGGACCGCGCATATTGTCCCACAACAAGGGTGTCTGGCCCAATCTCCCTCCGGCAGTGGATGGTTGAAGGAAGGGTCTGGCTGAATCACCTTCCTCGAGTGACCTTGTCCCCGCGGAAAGACCACGACCATCCATTCTAGCGCTTCTGTTGATGTCCCCTTTTCTTTAGACTTGTCTGGGTCAGGTAGCAACCCTCCTACCTTCAAATTAGGGAAGCCCTCCAACAACCTGCACATTCTATCATATTCATATTCTCTTTTCTCCCCCACTTTTTCCTCCCCTTCCTTCTTTCTCTCTCTCCTTGGTACACTAAACTGTCTCCTCCCACTTTGTTCCCATAGATCCTCATCCCACACGGGCAAAATTAATTCCTCCTCCCCTTTTCCCTCTCTCTCTTCCACTAGACAGAATTCAATCTTCTCCTCTTTTCCCTTTGATTCCCTTCTTTTCCCTTCCTCCACATTCAACTCCTCACTTTCTATTGTCTTCCCTACTTCTATATCTCTCTCCCACTCAGACGTCTCTAGCTGAGGGGACGGCTCACTCTGTTCTTTCTCCTTTGGGTCTACCGCTCCTTCACAAGGGCACAGGATATCCATGCCCTTAAGTATGAACTTAACTAGACTAAACAGCATCATAAAGAGGAGAGCTGTTGCAACTGGGAAGAGAAGTGAAGGCAGAAAATCATATTTTGATCAATATTTAGAAAGCCAAATCTCAAAATTTCAATACTTATTTCTGAATACACAGCGAGTACTCCGGTGGAAATATCTGAGCACACATTTTTGTTTTGCACATTAATGCAAAGTTAATTGCACGTATTCATTCAAAACAGTTCTACTCGCACATTTCGGATCTGCACAGTTCTACAGCCCAAATCCAACCGTTCAATTTTAGCTCTAGAAAAGAGATCTTTGTAATGACTCCAGTCAGGGGATAAGAGGCCAGGTCCTCTTATGGACTGAGAATTGGTTGAGAACCAGGAAACAGAGAGTAGGTGTCAATGGGCAATTTTTACAATGGAGAGAGGTGAAAAGCAGTGTGCCCCAGGGATCTGTCCTGGGACCGGTGCTTTTCAACCTGTTCATAAATGACCTGGAGAAAGGGATAAGCAGTGAGGTGGCCAACTTTGCAGATCACAGGAAACTTTTCCGGGTGGTGAAGACCAGAAGGGATTGTGAAGAGGTCCAGAAGGGAGAATGGACGGCAAAATGGCAAATGTAACGCACATTGGGGCAAAAAATTAAAACTTTATTTATCAGCTGATGGGTTCTGAGCTGCCCATGACAGATCAGGAAAGAGATCTTGGTGTGCTGGTGGGCAGCTCGATGAAAGTGTCAACCAGTGTGTGGCGGCAGTGAAGAAGGCCAATTCCATGCTAGGTCTCATTAAAAAGGGGATTGAAAATAAAACAGCCAACAGTATAATGCCATGGTACAAAATGCTGGTAAGGCCGTACCTGGAGTATCGTGTACAGTTCTGGTCGCTGCACCTCAGAAAAGACATAGTGGAACTGGAAAAGGTGCAGAAGAGAGCGACTAAAATGATGACTGGGCTGGGGCACCTCCCTTATGAGGAAAGGCTACAGCGTTTGGGGCTCTTTAGTCTAGAGAAAAGGCGCCTGAGGAGGGGACATGACAGAAATGTATAAAATTATGCAAGGGATGGATAAAGTGGATAGAGGGAAGCTCTTTTCCCTCTCACGCAATACCAGAACCAGGGGACATCCACTCAAATTGAGTGTTGGGAGAGTGAGAACAGACAAAAGAAAAGATTTCTTTACCCAGGGTGTTATTAGTCTGTGGAACTCCTTGCCACAGGATGTGGTGATGGCGTCTGGAGTAGATGCCTTTAAAAGGGGATTGAGCAGATTTCTGGAGGAAAAGTCCATTGCAGATTACAAGCCATGATGGGGATGTATAATCTCCAGGCTTAAAAGGAAGGTACCTCAAAATGCCAGATGCAGGGGAGGGGTATCAGGAGACCGGGATCTAGTGGTCTCATGTGCTCCCACAGGCATCTGGTGGGGCCACTGTGAGATACAGGAAGCTGGACTAGATGGGCCCTTGGCCTGATCCAGCAGGGCTCTTATGTTCTTATGTTTTTATAACTAATTCACAACACAGGCAAGACTTGTGCCCAAGTGCATCGGTGTCTATAGCAGTCATTCCCCCAACCTTTATGGAGTTGTCACATATTTGCATAAATAGGCATTTTTAATGGGACAAAGTCATCCTTTCTCAGAAAGTAGAAGTTTCTTTCTGCCCCAAAGGGCCTGTTTTTCATACATACACGTACATGCTAACTTTAATATTGTGCTCTGAAAGATCAAGGAAGAAATTATTTTACAAGGGCTACAACACAGAGAAGGTGACCCTCGACCCCCAAAAAACACTTTGCGACCCCACTGGAGGTCACGACCCCCAGGTTAGGAAACACGCCTCTAGAGCAGGGGTCTCCAACTCCCGGTCCGCGGCCCGGTGCCGGTCCATGGGCTTTGCAGGACTGGGCTGCAGAGACAGATCTCCTGCCCCCACGCACGCACACATGGTGGGCGTGGCACGCTCGCATGCACGCGTGGGTGAGAGGGCGCATTCGCGGATGGGCATGGTGCACTCGCGGGTGGGCGTGACGCGCATGCGCACATGCACGTGTGTGCCTCACTCACTCGTGAGCGCCAAACCCATCTGTGCATGTGCGCGAGTGCGTCACACCCATCCGTGAGCCCCCCGCTCACCCGCGCATGCATGAGAGTGCGCCATGCCCACCCACGAGCGCAGGGGGGAGCCCCTGCCCCCCCAACCGGTCCACGGTTACGAGAAGGTTGGGGACCATGGCTCTAGAGCATTCCCATTCTGGTCATTAATTCCTATAGTGACAATTCAACACAGAATAAAACAGTTTACACAAAAATACCCCCACTCATCAGATGTAAGATGATGTTTTTCACCTTGTCCCCCAATGCACCCTGGTTTGTTCTGACAACGTATGAAAGTCAGATAGGCACACTGGAAAATGAAGGCACATATCTTCCGGTGGAGTTCTAGCAGATTCCAAATAAGAAATCCTTGATTCATGTTACAACCATACTTCTGTTTAAGTGAGAAGTAAATGCTACAGAGTTGAGTAGGGCTTACAACCAGCTCATTGTTAAGGGAAATGTCATGTTAGAAAAACTTTACCAGTAATAACTTGTATTCTTCCAGCAAGGAAGTGCTACCGACAGTACTTTTTAAATGTGTAACGTAATGGTCTATATAACACCATGATGATGATGACAACGGCGATGACTCTTGTTATTTGCTCTAATAAATAACATTTGGTCAGTACCTTAAAATATTACGTAGGGGCATTTTTAGATGGTGGCTGATTAATCAGCACTATTTCACAAAACAGAAACTTCTCCAAATACCTGTTTCTCCCCACTTGGCTTCTTGTGATTTAGCAGCAGCTCAACAGCTCCAACCACTTCCTTCCTGATGGCATGCAGCAGGGCATCCCCAACATAGACGTTAAAGCTCAAAAGCAGCTCTATGAGTTCCAGGTTCTCATTTTCTATTGCAATAAGGAGAGCCGTTCTTCCAAGGGGGTCAATGCAATTAATATTAATCTTGAAATAAATTTCCGCTTCTTCCAGGGCTTGCTTCACACTGGCATAATCTCCTTTCTCCACAGCACTCAAATAGGCTTTCTCAGCTGGAGAGAGTTCAGATTCGGCTCGTACAATGCGAAGAGGGATGCGATCTCTGTAGGGGGCATTGACAGTTCTCTTGTAATAGAACTGGGCCATTGTTCATACCACCCTAGACATGTCCTTCTGCAACAGAAGAGAAAGGACATCAGAGGCACATTCCTGGAATATAATACAGTAAGGTGGTATTTTTATACAACAAATGCTGATATTAAAGAATCTTAGTTTTTATATGCCATTTCTGGTCAGAGAGAAATTAATTAAAATGAAAAATTCCAAAGCTTTTTATTTAACCCACTGGTAGAAAAAGCAAGGGGCAAATATCCCATTTAAAAAAAATATTATGATGTTTATAGACTCTTTAAACACTTGGAATTCAATTTTTTAAAAAGAGTGGAATGGTACATACAAAAGGACTTTATCCATCCTCAACTAGTGTGTTGTGTATGTATGGGTGCTTACAAGTCTATGAACTTCACATTTATTTTAGAAATATTGGGCTATTTGCCCTTCATTTAACCGCTGGCTGAAATGCTATTTTGCTTGGCAGAGGATAAACTTACGTATGTGGAAGTCTGTGGGGAGTTACATGCCAGATTACAGAAAAGGACTGCACAACTGATTGTGCAACAAATTGCACAATTGCACTTGCAGAACTGCAACTTCTGCTTTGGCCTGAATTTTGCAACTACTTTCACAACTGCAAGCTATGCAGGGAAAGCAACACAACAGGATTTTGGAGCCAATCTATGAGGTCTGAGGCAAATTCAAGAATAAAATTGGAACAACAGTCCCACTGGACCAAAGGAGAGACATGACAAATCAGTACAGATTAGAGAAGAAGCTTTCCATGAATGAAAGTGTTTCTTTTCTTTTCTTTTTTGTGTGGCAAGATAAGGTGAGGCTTCCACTGGAAGAAGGGAGTGGGGTGGTGATTTTTCCCCCAACTCCCACTTTTCCCAGCAGCCCTTAAACATTTGTAGCACCTTTATTGTTTTGGACATGCTCCAAAGCATCCAGAACAGCATGGGAGACAACTCTCCGGGCTTTAGGAGAATAACTGGAGAAAATAACCACCCATCCTATTCCTTCAAAACTCCATCAAACACAAATATGGCTCTAACAAAGATTCCACACACACCCTTCCAGGATTTTCAAATCATTTCTCTCTCGCTCGCTCTCTGTATAGTTGTTATCATGTGCTGTCAAGTTCCACTCTGACTTATAGCAACCCTATGAATGAGCAGTCTCCAAAATATCCTGTCTTCAACAGCCCTGCTCAGCTTCTGCAGACTCATGCTTGTGGCTTCCTTTTGGGATTCGGCCCATCTCATATTTGGTTTTCCTCTTTTCCTGCTTCCTTCCACCTGTCCTAGCATTATTGTCTTTTCCAGGGACTCCTGCCTTCTCATGATTTGCCCAAAGTAGGACAGCCGCAGTTTCAACATTTTTGGCTACAGAAATAGTTCATGCTTGATTTGATCTAGGATCTATTTGTTTGTCTTTCTAGCATTCCAGGGTACAAAGCATTCCCCCAGCACCATATTTCAAACAAATATATATATTTTATATATTTATATATAAAATTATATATACAAGTGTGAAATCATGATTCAGTCAGAGAATAATCCTAAATTAAAGAAGTACACTTGGCAACCAATAATAATTTGATATGTAAGATTGATAGAAAATATATGAATTCAGAAATGAACTAATCAATTAAAATGTTAATGTGATTTAGAATATCTTTACCTATGGAGGTTTTGCAAACAAAGAGAAGTTGATGTTGGAAATTATTTAATTACAAAAATTAAAAAAGAATTTATCTGAAACATTATATCAGTGGTTGCAGCTCTGTAAGAAAAAGATGATAAATGGATTGGTGCATGATTAGTGTTGGAGGTGTGGAGAAAGAAGTGCTGATTATGTGCGTAAAGTCTGGAATTGTGAGAAAATTAAATCATAGTGGTATTCTTTTTTTATTCTGAGAAACAATTACCTGTGCATCCCTTTTGAATTTGGCTTTATTATCTGAAAGAATATAGAAACAGTGATATATGAATAGTTAAAATTTACTCATTGTTGCTAAGATTTCCCTATTGGAAGAAAAAAAGAATATTGCTCTGTGTTTATTGGACTCCCCCCCTTCAGAACCTGAGGTAATCTCATCAAGATTCATTTACTATATCCAGATGATTTGCAACAAATCTTATTGAAAAATGGGTAGTATTTGTCAGATTTTTGAATGATAAATTTCAGGATTAATCTTTTTTTTGCATTCCCAGTAATTTGAATATCATTATGACTAGTTTTAATGTAACAGTTTGATAAATGACTGATTACATATTTATTATTTGGTATTATATAACTTTTAGCTAATAATGTGAAAATGTGTTAAATAATGTTTATTAGGTGATTATGAGAGATTAACTTCAGAAATATCTACATTATGTATGATCATCTGTTGTTTTTAATAGATGTTAAATGAAGTGTTACTTTTGCAGTAAGATGTTTTCGTTAGCTCAGTTTTTTTCTTTCTCTCTATATGGGTTGCTTTAATTTGTATTTTTCAAACAAACAGTTTTCTATTGAAGAACGGTCTATAAATATTGGCTAAAATCCTGTTGGCAGAGCTGTACATCCTCAATGCTGATGATGTCATTAGCAAGTAATGTTAATCTTTAATTTAATTTAATACTTCCTGTCCTGTTTTTAAAGAAATGTTCAAAAGCAGGAGGAGGAGTGGATGGGGGAGTGTGTTCTGCTAGGTCTCGACCATGGTATCCTTCTGGGCCGTCTTTCTGGGATGGAACTTGGAGATACTGTTTTCCAGTGACTCCCATCCTTCTCCTGGAGGGGAGAACCCAGAGAGTGGTGCTGGGGACTCCTGTTTGACACCCTGGCTGTTGAACTGTGGTGTCCCACAGGGTTCTGTTTTGTCCTCTATGCTATTTAACATCTACATGAAACCACTGGGAGACGTTGTCTGGAGTTTTGGGCTTCAGTGTCACCCGTACACCCAACTCTTATCTCTCCTTTCTAAATCCGAGGAAGCTGTTTTGGTTCTAGATCAGTGTCTAGTGTTAGTAATGGACTGGATGAGGGCAAATAATCTGAAACTTAATTCAGACGAGACAAAGGTGCTCCTGGTCAGTGGAAAGGCAGATTAAGTAACAGGGACCACTGTCATGTGCTCTACATGGGGCTTCCTTTGGAAAGTGTTCGGAAACTTTAGCAGGTCCAAAATGTGGCAGTCATATTGTTAACGGGGGCTGGTTACAGGGAGTCACATAACCCCCCTGTTACAGCAGCTCCACTGGCTGCCAATATGTTTCCAAGCATAATTCACATTACTGGTTTTAACCCATAAAGCTATAAACAGCTTGGGTCCAAGGTAGGTCAAAGACCATATCTCCCTCTGTGAGCCTACCTGGGTGTTAAGACCCTCTGGAGAGGCCTTTCTCTCTGTTACACCATTCTCACAGCCGTGCTTGGTGGGGACCTAGGAGAGGGCCTTCTCTGCGGCTGCTCCCAGACTCTGCAACTCCCCCCCCACAAGAGAAGCCAGGCTGGCCCCATCTTTGCTGCCCTTCTGCAATCAGGCAAAGACCTTTCTCTTCAAGCATGGCTTTTCCTGAGTGGCAGTTAGGACTAGGACAGGTTTTTAAATGAGATGGTTTGCATTTGTTGCTTCTAAATGTCTTGACTGGACAAAACACCTTGCCAAAAAATTTGCAACTCCTACAAGGTTTCTCACCTCCAGATAAAAGTGAGACAAGGAGTGCAGTTGGATGTCTTTGCCCCTTCAAACGTAAAAACTGGGAAGGAAATCCTAAAGACACCTATGATGCCTACCGATTTACTTCTGGTACTTGCCACCTGTTCCGCCTGGTGTCCCTCTCAGAGGATTCCATCTTGTCTCCCACGCCTATTTAACATCCATATGAAACTGCCCAGTCCCCAGAGCTACTGGGGCAGCTTCGCTCATCTTCCATCCTCTCTTCAAAGGAAATATGGACTAGAACTTGGATAAAAAACCAAGAAAGCACTGCAGGAGTTGGTTGAGTTCCCTACCTCATGAGCGTCAGCACCTTGAAGCAATGTTGGAGTGCACAGACAATCTGGGCAATGTGTACCTTTTCTGTGGCCCATGTCTTTTGAGGCCACATATCAGTAGGTCTCCAGACCCACTTCCTTCTGAAAGATGTGGCTTTGATGGAGCCCTTGTCCAAAAGCCCTGGGTGGCTGTATCAGCCTTCAGGGCCCAATTTGCCTTATGTATAAAAGTTGCCTATAACTGAAATATACTGAAGCTCAATCAGAAAAGCTTGGGCTCCCTCAAATCACTGGGGCCCCCGGAGGCCACAAAATGGTCAGATGGGCAATTTGCAGATGACACAAAATTGGGTAGAATAGTTAATACTCTAGAACAGTGGTCCCCAGCCTTTTCGTAACCGTGGACTGGTTGGGGGGCGGGGTCCGTGCGCGAGGGGGCACCCCCGCGCTCACGGGTGGGTGTGGCACATTTGCACGCATGCACGGGTAAGCGGGGCACGCTTGTGGATGGGCGGGGCATGCTCGTGAGCATGTGCGGAGGGGCGCAGTGCGCTCACGGGCGAATGGGGTGCACACGCACATGCACGTGAGCGTGCCACGCCCACCCACGAGCACACCACGCCCACCCGCAAGCACACCCTCACCCGCGCATGCACGTGAGCGCACCACGCCCACCTTGCATGCGTGCGGGGGGCGGGAGATCTGTCTCTGTGGCCCAGTCCTGCGAAGGCCGCGGACCAGCACCGAGCCGCGGACCAGAGGTTGGGGACCCGTGCTCTAGAAGACAGAAACAAAATTCAAAAAGTTCTTGATAGGCTCAAACACTAGGCTGAAAAAAACAGAATAAAATTAAATAGGAATAAGTGCCAAATTCTACACCAAAGAAAAAGAAACCGAATGCACTGTTACAGGATGGGGAATACATGGCTCACTAATAGTGCATGCAAGAAGGATATTTGAACCTTTATAGATCATAAACTGAATATGAGTCAACAGTGTGATGTGGCTGCAAAATAAGGCAAATGTTATTTTAGCATGTATTAACAGAACTACAGGCTCCAAATCCCATGAAGTGCTAGTCCCCCTCTATTAAGTAGCAGTCGTAAGATCGAATCCACGCAACGGAGTGAGCTCCCGTCGCTTGTCCCAGCTCCTGCCAACCTAGCAGTTCGAAAGCATGTAAATGCGAGTAGATAAATAGGTACCACCACGGTGGGAAGGTAACATCGTTCCGTGTCTAGTCGTGCAGGCCACGTGACCACAGAAACTGTCTGTGGGCAAACGCTGGCTCTATGGCTTGGAGACGGGGATGAGCACCGCGCCCTAGAGTCGGACACGACTGGACTAAATGTCAAGGGGAACCTTTACCTTTACCTTAAGCCTCATATTCAGTACTGTGTTCAGTTCTGGACACTGCACTTTAAGAACGATGCCAACAAACTGGAACAAGCTCAGAGAAGGACAACAAGGAAGATTAGGGGACTGGAAACCAAGCCTTAGGAGGAAAGACTGAAATAACTGGGCATGTTTAGCCTTGAGAAAAGAAGGCTTGAGTGAAGATATGATAGCATTCTGCAAGTACTTGAAAGGTGGTCATCAAGGGGAGGGGCAGGATCTGTTCTTGATCATCCCAGAGTGCAGGATATGTAAGGGGCAGGAGATGTAATAATGGGCTCAAGTTACAGGAAGTCATATTTCCGTAGAATATCAGGAAGATTTTCCTAACTGTTAGACCAATACAGCAATGTAAGCAATTACTCAGGAGGTGTTGAGCATTCCAACACTGGAGACATTCAAGCTAGACAACCATCTATCAGATATACTTTGAATTGGATTCCTGCATTGAGCAGAAGGTTGAACTCGATGACCTAGGCCCTTTCCAACTGCATTGTTCTATGCTTCTATAATTTCATATGTGTACTAATATATATTCCCTGGAGTTACCAGGTCTTACTGTGGTTGTTGAAGTCTCTGGGAATCACTGTGCTTTCCCAGATCACCAGGTGAGGGAGATATCTCGGCAAAAGCAGTACTGAGGGAGAAGTACAATTTTCATGTATGAGGTGCTGTTGAAGCATAAGCATACAATATACACTCATCACCAGCTGGCACCAGATCAGTTTGTGTGTTGCTTCAAATAGGATGACAACCCATGTCCTTTCCAAGTAGTTTTCTCCCCAGTGTCCTCCCCTCCATTCTGTCTTTTTTGGTGCACCAGAAGGGAGCCCCCCATGCCATTTAGAGGAAGGGAGGGAGTGGTGCACCAGTGTCATGACTCATGACATCTCTTGTTGCATAGGTCCTGGCAGCAGAAGCTCAAAGCCTGGAACACCACAGTCCTTGCCTGTCCTGCCTTTGTGATATCATAAAGACCTGTTCCCTTTTCTTAATTTTCAGCCCAGAACTCTCAGGGAACGGGATGCTGCTGCCATGGCAACCTCAATCTAATGCCAACCCTAATTTAAGGGCCATGTTGCTTACACTTGCTGGCATTAACTACAACACCATAATTTTCAGTGCCAAATTGCCCCTTTAAGAAGGTGGTGCTTGTTTGTCTTGCCACATAGCAATCATATGAGTGGGCAAGAGAGAAGAAAAATAAGCACCAACTTCTTAACTGGCAGAAATTTGATGCTGAAATTTATGTTGTTGGAGCGACATTGAACTACATATGTAATAGGATTCCTTCCCACCAATTATTTTTTAAAAATCAATATGTATTTCAGAAGCCTCAGGAAGCAGTTTAATTCAAGAACACAAGATTACGTATGGAAAAGTCATCCTTCATAAGAAACTTCTCATCATCTTTCAGTAATATGGTATCTATTTTTCCAAGTAAGATGGAAAGTTGGGATGTAAGCCAGTTGCTCCTGTTTTCTGAGCAATCCTTCCATGTTTTAAACAAAGCAAAATATGCCATTATTTATGTCTTCCTTTGAGTGATACCGTTTTCCCAAAAATAAGACCTAACCTGAAAATAAACCCTAGTAGGATTTTTCAGGATGCTCGTAACATAAGACCTACCCCAAAAAAATAAGCCCCAGTTAAGTGAAACCCCGCCCTCCACCATTGTGCAGCAACCAGAAGATAACATGACTGTATTTGAATAAATGTAGATGGTTGTACATGAAAGGAAAAAAAACATCCCCTGAAAATAAGCCCTAATGAGTTTTTTGGAACAAAAATTAATATAAGACCCTGTCTTATTTTCGGGGAAACATGGTAGAAATGCAAGTGCAACACCAGGTTAGGGCTCTATGCCTCTTCAGCCTTGCTTCCCAGTGATCCTGGCTCGGCGATTTGTGATGAATTGTCTCTCATTGGCCCATGGAAAAACTTTGCTGAATTGCTCCAGTGCCAGTTTTTCTGCCCATGAGAAAGGAACAGGAGGATGGAGGATTTAATTACTGATTTAGCTATCATTCTATTTCTCTTTTTAATGGCAAAATAATGCTACACATAGGGAAACGACATAATAATAGTGAGGAAATCAGTGATTAAAGGCTTCTATTTCACCCACTCCCCATGGTATAGTAACTGGCACGAGGCAATTTAGAGAAGCTGGGGCAGGTTGGAGACTCCGGAGCCCAGATTAAAAGGGCTGAAGTTGCTAATACGAATGCAAGATCTAACCAAACAAAGTTTTAAATGTAATTCATAGCAGGGTAGATGTGTCAGGGAGGACAGAAAGTACTGACTGATAAGAGAACCGAAAAACATATGCATTTGATAATATTCAGAAATAGTTCAGTTTTAAATCTGCACAAAACCCACACAGTTTGGGAATAAGTCCTTTAAGAAGGAAGTGTTCCGCCTGCACGTGGAAAAAAGTTGGCAAAAAGAATGAAGTGTGTTACTGTATTAATGAAAATGATCTATTTTAGCAGCTGGTCAAAATTTTGAGTATCAGAATTTTAATGACAAATTTTGACATTTTCCTCCAAATATTATATGCATTTTTCCGGGTTTACAGATGGTGAAATAACTGCATAATACATAAATCATTAAATAAATTATTCTAGCTGGCACGTGAAACTTACTAAAGGATGCTGAACGGGAACCTTTGAAAAGTTAACCATTTCTTTTTAAAGAGAGAAATTAGCCTGTCTAAATACATAGATTTATATTATTGTAAATCAACTATTTTATCAGGAGATAACTTGGTATATAGTGTAATCTCTGACAGAGGTGGCCCAGCACTACTTCAGGTCTCCTGGTAATATAGATGATGAGATGATCAAAAAGTGAAGTAAGAGATAATGCTGGAGGGTGAGGCTCTGAGGTCTGAAGGCTACTGAGAAAGAGTAGCAGTTTTTAATCAAGCAACTGAAATAAAGCAAAAAAAAAAGATACTGAACTCCTAATATGCATAAATGTGAAAGAAAAATCCACAGCTTCATGACACACATGATTATAAAGTTAGTAATAGAAAGGACCAAAGGATATTTACCAACATGAATTTGACCAAGCTCTGGGAGGCAGTGGAAGACAGGAGGGCCTGGCGTGCTCTGGTCCATGGGGTCACGAAGAGTCGGACACGACTTAACAACTAAACAACAACAATAGAAAGGAATTATGAAATTATAAAACAAGAAATGGAACACATAAACATCACAATACTTGGTAAGAGGGTGCGACTACATGAGGATTTGTCCTGCTGTTTGGTCTGCTCTGAGTTGGCTTGCTTTACTCCTTTTCCTGGCGACCACATGTCATTCATGCCATTGTGAACCAGCCGATCCCAGATGCATGCCTACTGTTGGAGTTTTATTTATAACCTCACATGCTGGCAGTATTTGGTGCGACTGAGAGGGAATTTTCTGGGCTGCGATGAGCATCTATCTAACCAGTACTAACCAATCATTATTTCCAGTCTTAGAATTCAAAGAGAGCCCTACCTCTCTGCTCAAAGTTCTTTTCCCCTGTCTTTCCTGAGTCGGAGGCAGTTGTTTGTTTACTGTTGATCTGTCCAGTCGGTAGCTAAAGAAAGTATGCAGAAAGAAAGCAGCATACACAAGTCTGTAATTTCAAGCAAGTATAAGTAAAGGGATGCTTTTTATTATTTCTTCCACAAATGTCTCAGAGTGAGTTATTGAGAATTTTAAGTGTCAGTTAATGAGAAAGGGGTGGATTCTGGGGAACCTGTAGCTATTTTCCTTTGTGAGTCTCTGTACTTCTACAGAGCAGCAAAAAGAATTTTATAAGAAATTCAAAATTCTGGAACACCTACCCATACCTTTTTTTTAATCCCTGTCAGGTGTTTGTTTGTTTGTTTGTTTGTTTGTTTCGTGAGGATAAGATGACTCTGCTTTGGTTCAGCAAAGTTTCGTTTTGTTTCAAAGTCTTGTAAGGCAGTGGTGATGCACTATGCCTTTTAAATTAAGTTTTAAAAAAAAGCTTCCTCCTGGGAGGAGGAGACGGGAGGGATGGTGATTTTTTGTTGTTTTGTTATTATTTTCTCTCCCCCTCCCCTTTTTTGGGCTTTCCTTTTAAATGGAGGAAGTGCCAAATAGAGTCACTTGAGGTGTATTGTGGTTTCCTGACTCAAAACACCTGATATTTAAATATGATCACACCCAATGACATGCCACACCTCTGTGTGATCTTAAGTGGCTATATTTAGCACAATCCATCCCAACCATTTAGTCGCGTCGTGAGCTAAAGTGGGCTGGAATAGGCCATTTTTAATCAGATAATTACAATGTGTTTTACTATAGAAATGATTGATTCAGAAAAAATGAGACCATTCTAATAGTGAAGTACAGTGGTGCCTCGACTTACGAATGTCCCTACTTACGACCATTTCGACTTACGACCAGCTCCGGTCGCAAAATTTTGCTTCTACTTGCGACCGGAGCTTCCACTTACGAACAGAAAAAGGCAGGGGGAAAAGGCGGGAAATTCACATTTCTAACTGTAGCTGGGGACGAGGCTGCTTCTTTGTAGCTCTTTCGCCCCAGCAGTTAGAGAGTGTGCGTCATTGTCGTCGGCTTCGGAACTGCCTCCTTCTGCTTCGGAGTGAGCGTGTGTGTGTTTGCAGGGAGGTAAAGTGCTGTTTTCTGCTTTTTAAAAACTGTTCTGGGTGTTTTTGCAGCGTGGCTTTGAGCTGGGGAGGTTATGTTTCTGTGCTCTGATGGGTCTTGCAGTGTGGATTTAAAATGTGAAAAGTAGACTGTAATATTAAATTAAAATTAAATGTGAAAATTAGACTGTAATTTTAAAATGTAAAATTTATTTATTTATTTTTGCATTCTGTGGCCCTAGGGTTTGTGTACTATGACCTCTCTTTTGTTTTAAAATGTGTGGGTTTAAAATGTGACTCCAAAGTCTTTTTGTTTTAAAATCATGGTGTAAAATGGGGTTTAGACTCAAGTCTCTCCCCCCCCCCATTGTCTTCTCTCTCTCTCTGTACTCTTTTTGTGCTGAGGGGGGTCTGTTTGCTGGAACAAGGTGTTGGTGGGTGGGTTTAAAATGTGTTTGGTTTTAAATGGTGTTTGGTTTTAAAATGTGTTTTGTTTAAAAGGTGCTTGGTTTGGTTTAAAATGTGTTTTGTTTAAAAGGTGCTTGGTTTGGTTTAAAAGGTGCTTGGTTTGGTTTAAAATCTGTTTTGTTTAAAAGGTGCTTGGTTTGGTTTAAAAGGTGCTTAGTTTAAAATGTGCTTGGTTTGGTTTAAAAGGTGCTTGGTTTGATTTAAAATGTGTTTTGTTTAAAAGGTGCTTGGTTTGGTTTAAAATGTGTTTTGTTTAAAAGGTGCTTGGTTTGGTTTAAAAGGTGCTTGGTTTAAAATGTGCTTGGTTTGGTTTAAAAGGTGTTTTAGACTCCATACTCTCTTTCCCCCATTGTCTTCTCTCTCTCTATCTTCTCTCTTTTTGTGCTTAACAGCACAAACCTTTGTCTGAGGGGTCTGTGTGCCCCAGTGATGTCCTTCTTTCTCTCCTCTTTTCCCCATTGTTCCTTCCCTCCCTCCCTCCTTTCCTGCCCTTTTTTTAACCTAAGTCAACTTAGGTTAAAAGAAGAAAAATTCTCCCCCTAGTGGCAGAGGATGGATTAACTGCTTTTGCATTAGTTCCTATGGGAACGAATGCTTCGACTTGCAACCGGCGCCTCTACATACAACCAAAAAACAGCCGGAACGGATTAAATGGGTTTCAATGCATTTCAATGGGAAATGCTGATTCGACTTACAACCATTTTGACTTACGACCATCTTCTGGAACGGATTATGGTCGTAAGTCGAGGCACCACTGTATGAGGTAGCACAGGCACTTATGGGTTATAATGCAAATTCTAAGTGACTAATATCAAGTACACATCATGCAAAGCCTACCAACACAACCATCACTCAAATCTATGCTCCATCTACAAATGCTGAAAGAGAATAGATTGAAAGCTTTTATGCAAGTGTCCAAAGCAGGATGTGCTGATAATCATAGGTGACTGGAATGTAAAAGTAGAAAATAAGGCAGAACGAAACACAATCAGAGGACTTAGACAAAAAAACAAAACATGCATTTTATAAGGTTCAGAAATAGTTAAATTAAGCTATTGTAAGACACAAAAGTCTAAATCTACCAAAATCCTAACAATAATATGCTAACAAATATGGAAAACAAGAAAACAGCATCCTCACCAGGAACATTCAATACACCAGAAAGGAAATGTCAAAGATGGACTGGCTATAGGATCACTGCATTAATTTTGTACGCAAGAAAAGTGATGCTCAAAATTTTACAAGGACTTATAATGTTGCTGCTACCCCTCCCATTTTTATTTCATTTCATTTTTATTTCATTTTATTTCAAGGGTTGGCACTCTAATGGCTCATAAGGTCTGGATTTCCAGAGCACCTCACATCACCTCCAACACAATAATTTTACATGGATCCAGTCTGCACATTCAACAGTCAGCCATATTATCATGTGATCCTGCCAACTCTTTATTTATGATATAATGAAAACATATTCTATGAAAACATAATTTTTGAAAGCAAAGAGATGCCGAGGATATGTGGAACATGACTTTTACTTCTATTGAATATATTGTATACCAAATAATTCAGTTTGCTGAGGATGGTGCACCGTGGGAAATAGCCCTCTAAAAATATAACCCTCTACACATCAAACTATCCATTATATCCCAACAATATCCTGCTGTCTTCAGTTAATGGCACGTAACATATTTACCGTCCGTATTTACCACCCATGGACATAACCCTTTGATTTGTTGAAACCCTTAGCAACAAGCCCTCCTTCTAGGCCTTCATTTCCTGCTGTAATGCTTTCTGGGGGTAGTAGTCACATGGCCCTTTATACGCTTTCCAGGGTGCCTCCTGAAGAACCACCACCCGTAGGACGCACTGTGGCCGCTTCTTCCCAGGAACCACTGCAGCAGGAAATAAAGGGCTAAGGAACCTTCAGCCTTACCCAGGGGAATGAAATGAAAGTATCTTGCAGTAGGTATTTGTGGAGTAGAACTCACAGAATTCTGCTTGAGTCTGTGGTCTCTGACAGTGGATAGAGAAGGCAGACTGCATCTGACCCAGGTTCATTATGCACTGATTCATTAAAATGTCTAACACCGAAAGAAACTGGGGAATTCCGCTAAAAGTCAATCAAAAGAAGTTTTAAGATATCTTAAGAAGTCAAAAGAAGTCTTAAGATGTTCAAAAGTGTGTGTGGGGTATTATTCACTTTTAAATTTATTTTGTAGCATTCTAAAGGGAATATTAAAAAGAAGAAAAGTGAGATACGGTGGTTGCAACAGCGACACATGCATAAGGCATTTTTCTGAACACACTGCCATCATTATCCTGTGTATTCTGTTGATTTGGTAATGTGTACAGAGATCTCTTAAAATCTATTTCTCAACTTCACAGAGCAACAGGTGCCCTACTGGGAGAAAGATCCAATATTTATATATTTGTCTCTTGTTGTAACCAGCTTCTTTTGGTAAAAGGTCAGGAGATATATTCCATAACATTGGTGCCAACACGAAGAAGACCCTGCCTCTTCTAGACGACTTTCAGGCCTCTCTTGGGTTGGCTACATGGAGGAGACCAGCTTGGGATGATTTGGTGGGTCAGGCAGATGATAGTGGGGAAAGACGTTCCAACAGATAGTGTGGTCCGAAACCGTGTAGGGCTGGAAATCTTTTATTATGAGGAAGTTATATATAAGGTTATACCAATTATACTTTGTCAAAAAAGAGACGTCACTTCCGCCGGGACGGGATGCACAGCTGAGTCTTCGTCTCCTCGCCCTGCTGAATGTAAATAAGTTGCTAAATGCCTTTTTCCCTTCTTGAAATGTGAGTAAATCTGCTTAAATTCTTTGTGAAAAGTTCAAGCAGAGATAGAAGTGCTTTTTAAACTGTAAAAGCCTGGCTGCTTATCTGGGGAATGCACTTTCGTTTTCGCTCGGAAGAACACCAGTGAAAGTTGAACAGCTAATGAGCTGTAAAAAACTACTTTGTTTTCCTGTGCTATGAATCTTTTGCTTTGCTTATGAGAAAAAATAGAGATAAGAGTTCTAAAAGCTGGACATGAGAGCCATCAGAGAAAAAACCATCAGATCATAGTCTCGAATGCTTAAGACAAATAGAGGTGGAATCCCCTGCTCCTAAAGAAGTTTCTAAAGAGACTCGGGAAGCTGCTGGAAAAGAGGGGGGAGGGGCTACCTCTCTGAGCAGTCTTATTGAAGCCAGCATGGGAAAAAAGATTGCCAAATTAACAACTTGTGTGAAAGATCTGGCTAAAGATATACCATGCCAGATTGATAGAAAACTGGAACAGATTCTTTCCAAAATAGACTCTTTAGTGAAGAAATGTCAACAGATGGGAAAGGACATGAAAGCAGTCCAGGGAGAAGTACAGGGGATGAAGGCAAGCATAGTAAAAATGGAGGACAGAGTAAAGCAAATGGAAGATCTATCAAAACAGAATGAAGGGAAAACAAAGGCACAACAACAGAAGATAGAGGATTTGCAAAAGAAAGTGATTTATCTGGAAGATAGCTCAAGACGCAACAACATCAAAATAATGAATTTTAAGCTGCAAAAAGGAGCTGACCTTAAGCAGGAAGTGGTGACCTGGATAAAGTCTACTATGAACTCCCAGCATGTGGCTGAAGAGGATATAGAGAGAATTCATTTTGTTGGGAACCCCAGAAATAAGAGGCCAAGACCTGTAATATTGAAATTTTTCAACTATGCTAAAAAAGAGCAATTTCTCAAGGTCACTAAAGAAAAACCGGAATTATTAGTTTATAGGTCAAACCCAATACAGATTTATCAGGATTTAAGCAACGAATCAATACAGTGGAGAAAAATTATGAAACCCATTACATCAATTCTAATCAAGAATGGACGGAGATACAACTGGGGTCACCCAGTCTTTTTAAAAATATGGAAAGATGGAGTCCTCTTCAGAATCTTCTCTTTTGAAGAAGGCAAGGACTTGTTAGTCGCGTGGGGCCTATGGCAAGAAGATCAAGATGACCAAGGCGCAAGCAAGTAGGCCTGCAAGGAGTGGAAACATGAAAGAGAAGATATCTGGACTGAGAGAAACCATTTGATGTTTGAAAACTCCCCCCCTCCCCTTTTTTCTTTTTCTTTTCTCTTTCCCTCTTTTTTTCCCTTTTTAAATTTTTTATACTGTCCCTTCCCCCCATTTTTGTTTTTTTAAAGGTTTTTTACACTGTCCCTCCTCCCTTTTGTTTTGTTTTGTCTTGTTTGTTTTTTGTTTTGTTTGTTGTTTTTCTGTTTGCTTATTTTGTTTCTTTTTGTGGGGATGGAGAAGAGAGAGGAAAGATTAAGGGATAAGGAGGTTAAGAGAAAAAAACAAGTCAAATGAAAGAAGGGAAGGTATTAAGGGGAAAAAAAACAGAGTAGGGTGAAATAGGAATGAGGATTTGGCTGTGGTCCAGACTGGTGTGGGTGGCGTCTCCCTCCCTCCCGGAGCTCACGTCAAACCTTCATGAGGTGCGGGGAAGTGGGGGGGGGGGAGGAAAAGAGGTTAAGTGTAGAGTGGGAAGTTAGGGATAGGGGATTAGATAGGGAACAATGTGAATTTGTTTTTTTGGGGGTGTTTTTGTTTTCTGGGATGCACAACGGGACCAAAAAAAAGATGGGATATAGAACGGATATGGGGAAAAACATAAGGGTAGCTACTTTAAATGTGAAAGGCCTAGGGTCTGTAACAAAGAGGAAGAGAATAGAAATATTATTGAAGAAGAACAAGGTGGATATTATTTACCTACAAGAGACTCATCAATCAAAGGATGGAGTTAATGAACTGAAATTACAAAATATACACATTTATGAAAAAGGATTTGGGACTTCCAAATCCAAAGGTGTAGCGATATCGATTTCTAAACATTGTGAATTTGTGGTAAAAGAAGTAGTAAAAGATAGTAATGGTAGATATTTGATAGTACAGGGACTAATAGGGGAAGAAGATTATACGTTAGTAAATGTTTATGCACCGAATGTGAATCAAGGAGAATTTTATAAAACTGTCATTAAAGAGATGGAGAAGGCTAGAAAGGAATATGTTATTATGGCAGAAGATTTTAATATGGTTTTAGATAAGGTAAAGGCTAAAACTGTATGTAAAAAAGATGAGCTGAATAAAAGAAGTACCCTATTGAGTAAGATATTGAAAACTATGGATTTAAAAGATATATGGAGAGAATTGAAGGGAAATGAAAGAAGGTTTACGTATTATTCCTCTGTACATAATAGTTATTCAAGAATAGATTTTATGTTTATATCTCAAAATTTAATTTCTAAAGTAGTAGATACAAATATTAATGTGATAAAAATAACGGATCATGTGTTGATGATGATGGAGATGAAAGTTAAGAAAGATTACAGAGAAGCTAGAAGATGGAGAATAAATTCCAATATTTTTCAGTGTACAGATGTAATGGATAGAGCTAAGAAAGAATGGATGGAAATATGGTCAATAAATGAAGCAGGTGGGAGTAAAATAGGAGTGTTATGGGACACTATGAAAGCAATTATGAGAGGAATTGCCATAAGAGAATCATGTAGAATAAAAAAATCGAGAGAAGAAAATATAAAAAATAGAATCATTAAAAGATTTAGAAAGTAAATATTTTATAGATAGAGATAATAAGAAATTATTAGAGATTCAAGCTAAAAGGAGAGAGTTGTTAGGAAAGGTCCAGAGGGATTTGATATACTCGAAGAGGAATTTTTTCGAGTATAGTAATAAAAACTCAAAGCTTCTAGCTAGGGTAGCTCAAACTAAAAGATCAAAAAACACAATTGGAGTGGTCAGAGATAAAACAGGAAAGAATTGTAGCCTAATGAAGGAAAAATTAATGATATTACAAGAATTTTACCAAAATTTATATAAAGGTAATAAGAAAATTATATTAAAGAAAATTTAAAGAGTAAACTATTAGAGAATGATAAAAGAGAATTAGAAAAATAGATAAAGGATGAAGAGATTACAGAGGTTATTAACAAACTAAAAAATGGTAAAACTCCAGGCTTTCATGGAATGGGATCAGAATATTATAAAGCTTTTAAATCAATACTGATCCCCAAGTTAAAAATACTTTATAATGGAATATTGGAAGGAGAGAAAATACCAGATTCTTGGAAATATTCATTAACAACTCTTATTCCAAAACCCAATAAAGATTTGACAGACCCAAGTTCGTACAGACCTATTTCATTATTAAATCAAGATGCAAAGATATTTACTGCAATCTTGGCAAATAGAATGAATAAGTTTATTACAAAATATATTAAAGAGGATCAAAATGGGTTTTTAAAGGGAAGACAAATGGAAAATTTAATTAGGAGGGCTTTGAATATTATATATAATATAGAAAAAGATAAATCAAAGGCAGGTATTTTATCATTAGATATTTTTAAGGCATTCGATTGTGTAGAATGGCCAACATTAAAGATCCTTTTAAAGGGTTGGGGTTTTGGAAAGAAATTTAGGGGGGTAATAGACCAATTATATTTGGATAACACTTCTGCAGTAATTGTTAATGATGGGATGACAGAGCAGATAGCTCTAGGCTGAGGCACCAGACAAGGTTGCCCTCTTTCTCCAGTTCTGTTTTGTTTGATTATTGAAATGTTAGCAAATGCAATAAGGAATGACGATTTAATTGAAGGTATGGGTGAAAATAATAAAATAAAGATTAATTTATTTGCTGATGATTCCCTATTGACAGTGAAAAACCCATTAGAAAGTATAGATAGAATTAAAATTTATTTAGAAAAAATTGGAAAAATAACTGGATTACGTGTAAATTGGCAAAAATCTGAAATAATGTTGTTTAATCATAATAAACTAGAACAAGAAAAGTTTGTTGATAAATATGATTTTAAGATATGTAAATCGGTTAAATATTTAGGTATAGATTTAGTAAAAGATACTCAAAAAAATAAAGGAACATAATTATAATAAATTAAAAGGAGATATTAAAAAGAAACTACAGGAATATACTAACTTAAAACTTTCTTGGTTTGGAAGGATCACACTGATAAAAATGAAGATTCTTCCAAAAATTAAATTTTTTTATTTAGAATGTTACCAGTACAGTTAACAGAAGATGATTTTAAATTTTGGCAAGGAATGATTAATAAATACTGTAATGAAGGGAAGAGAGCCAAAATAAATAAAGAGTATTGGTATAAAACAACAAAAAAAGGAGATATAGGCATACCAAATATATAAAAAAATATTATTTGGCTAATCAGTTGAGGTTCATTGGGGAAATTATATATAACCCAGAAAGGTTAATTTGGTGGAAAATGAAATCATCAGAATTACAGGTGGATATTGAAAAACATCTATTTGGTATGATTAAGAAATATAAAATAAGCGAAATTAATAACCCGTTTTTAAAGACTATGTTAAACGTCTATGTTAAATGTCCGTTTAACTCTCCATTAGGATTAGTGACTGAAATAGAGAATTTTCCTGCCAATATGAAAGTTTATGCAGAATTATTTAAAGAAAAAAGTGATTAGATTAAAAGACTGGTTGTATAAAATGAGATCGAAAGATCAAATGAAACAAATCCTTCAAAATAAGAATATATCACGGTTGAATTATATGCAATTAGAAAGATGGACTAATGAATGGGTAAAGAAGTATAATAAAGGTAGAGAATATACGAAGTATGAACTATTTCTGTTATCATATGAAGATATTCAGATGACCGATTCAGTAAATGGTGCAGTGAGTAAAATGTATAGATTCCTGCTTGATCTAGAAGAAGAAGAGACTGAGAAATAAGGATTGAAGTTAGTGTGGGAACAAAACTTAGGAAAAAGAATAAATGATGAAGAATGGAGGAAGATGTGGAAAATGAGGGTTTTACGATTTATGTCGGTGAGAATAAGAGAATTTTTTTTCAAATTGGGTTTAAGATGGTATTTGACACCAACAAAATTGAATAAAATTAACGCTAGTTATCTGAATGTCTGTTGGAAATGTGAGAAGGAAATTGGTACATACTTTCATATGTGGTGGGAATGCGAAAAAGTACAAAGATTTTGGAAACTAATCTTTAAAGAACTAAATGACATATGTGAAAAAGATATATAATTTAATCCTGAGATAGCTCTGTTATCAATATTTGAGAATGTGGAATATGATAAGATGACTAAAGAATTGATTACCAATTTATTAACAGCAGCCAGATTGATAATAGCTAGGAACTGGAAATCAAAGTCTGAATTTCGAATGGAAGAATGGTATAATGAAATATGGAACATTGCTATAAATGATAAGTTAACTTGTAACTTAAGGTTAAGAAAGGAGAGATGAAAAAGAATAATTTCTATGATATATGGGGCAGATTTCTTGAATATGTGCTAACAAGAGGAAAAAGGAAAGCTCCAAATCAAGAATCAATGTAGTTCTGGAGAAGAGGAGAATAAAGGAAGAAGAAGAATAAAGATAGAGGAAGAAGAGGATTACTGCAAGAGGTCCCGACTATGGTGATGGGGAACACAGTCGATTTGTATTTTGGTTTATGTATTTTATGTTTATGTTTATGTTGTAGTTTAAGAAAAAAAATTTAAAAAAGAGAAGAAAAGGACATTTATTTTCAGAACATCATACATATAGACATGCTTGCTTATTGATCCCCAAGCAGCATCCAGGGAGAATCATTTATTTAGACCACTGCTCAGTGCTTTATTACTTTGTTAAAAAATCCTTGGCATCTTTGATGAAGAGACTTTATACTGCCTTCATTGATCTAAATGCATCTTTTATTTCTTTCCCCAGGGTCCCATTACAGGAGAAATTAGGAAGTATCCTACTCAATAAAGGAAGACATCTTATTGAACCTATTGACTTCAAATTAGAAATGGTAAACAACGACAGCTTCCTGAGTTGGAAGTTACTCAGTTGTTTAGAGGAAAAAGCAACAGGGAGTCTTCTAGTTCTTTTGAGATTCACCATTTTTATTTGATTCTTTGTATTCCTGTCCTCATTTTATTCACCTTGTATGTAAATGATCTCAAAATGCCATAGTTGATCTTAACAGACATGCTGAAACCTGAGGTATGGAAAGTCATCAACCTCCTTCATGCAAAATGATCAAATTATGACATGGGAGCAATGTCTTCAAGTATCTGCAGGTTGTATATCACCACCCCATTTCATGGTCTACCCCAAAAATCTCATGCTTTCCTTCAGCTAATCTATCTGACCTATTACTTGTTTTTTTTAAAATAAAAAAAAAGAAAAGGAGTGGAATGTACTCCAACAGCTATTAAAGAGTGAGACTGTGATCACACGAGGAAATAGATTACAAATTGGTCCACTTGTGGAGTGGTATCTATTTCCCAGTGATCACAGGATGTACAGGGAATTGCACACCAGCCCAATCCCAATCTGTGCCCAAACTGGACCTTTTTGGTCCAGCTGTAGGGCTACTACTTTTGGGGCTGGTCAGGAGTGATTCCCTGGCAAACAGGACGGTCACTTTAAGGGAGATCCTTCTAATTAAAGTAACCCTTTCCAGAGCAGTCAGGCATGTGCCTGTATGGCCACCTGACAGCATGTGGTTGAAGCGTTGGACTAGGACTTGGGAGAGCTGAGTTCAAATCCCTGCTTGGCTAGGAAGCTCAGTAAGTGATCTTGGGCCTGCTGCATGCTGTCAGCCTGACCTCCCTCACAGGGGTATTTATCAGGTTCTTTATTGGACATCATTTAGATTAGGGGAATGTGCTCAGACAATTATAGCTTGCATGTCTGATTCCTACAGTCTTCTTTCCATATCCTCACTTCTATTCCTAACACAGCCATTTTAATGGAAATAGTGGAGTGCTGTTTGTTAGTAATTCTCCACAGTTTTGCCTCAGTTTTTATTTTCAGAATGGTTTCATGACTGCTATCTATGTTCCTGACCCCAGTAAACAATGGTACTTGGGTTACATACATGTTCATAGGAGCCTGTTGTATTAGAATGTTGTCTTTCTTTCTACAACAAATGTAGTTTGAACCTGCAATTCCCTTGATAAAATAGAGACTTTAGGACATTTCTTTTCACAATCTCTCTGCTTCTGCTTGTGCAATTCGCTAACCTTGCTTTCTAGACATCTCTCAAGCTTGGAACATTACATATTGAAAGGAACGTGTTTCAGTATTTGTTACTTTTCAGCATATTAATAATAATTTCTGCTATTGTTATCATTACTCTGACTGGGCAAGTAATTCATTGCAGCTATTGTTATTAGCAAGGATGAAAAGTTAGTAGAAATAGTTCAATAGTTTAGCAAACTGTAGAGCTGGAATAGACTGCAAGGGTCATAGAGTCCAACCACCTGCGAAAGCAGGAAATCCAAAGCTAACACATCACTGACAGGTGGATATCTAACCTCTGTATAGCTTGAGAGATAATTAAACCTTTAAGCCAGTTAAAGATGAGTTGAATGGACCTTATTTTTAATTGTTAAAATTGCTGCTTAGGAATGGATGAGATGCTCCAAACAAAGAGGAACTTCAGTCCATACGTTGTTGTCATGCCCTGTGGTTGCCCCTTTTGGCAACAAACAATGGAATGCCTTAACTTTGAAATCTGAAACAGCTCTGGATGTTTCAGCACATAAACTACTGCAAAGACACCTGCCAAGAGACTGGAACACTAGAAATGGATTCAGATACAGACTTTGTGACTGAATAGATCATTATATACAACTGGAAGTCCCCTACCACACTGTATACCGAACACAGGAAAGGAGACTTCCTGGATCTGGCCACAAAAGAAATAAGAGTATACAACAAAAGGAAGGTGAGCAAACAATATCCAAATACATGGGCTGCTTTCCTAGAGTTCTTTCATGATTGACCAAGATAAATATGAGACTGCGGAAAGCTGCTAGACTGACATCACCTCCCATGTTCCTTCCTCATTTATTTCTCTCCCATCATCCTGTCCTTGTCTGTTAAGTGTTTTGTCTTATATCTGTGTTTGGTTGCAAGCAAGAATGACCTGTGTGCTGCAGAAATGATCACAGCCCTGTGCATATGCTCTGGGTTGAAGACTGATATGATTTTGGCTCCATTTTAAAATAATAGTAACAACAAGGTTAAATACATACACACACAAACACACACACAAAACCCCTCTGATTTACTACTATCTTCAAAGAAGAAGTAGAAACATCATGACCTTATTCCCCCAACCCTTTTTCCCTTAAAGGCAGGGAAACATGGCTCTCCTTGTTCCTACTTTATCTTCGCAACAAAAATCCTGTTATGTTGCTCAGGAAGAGAGAAAGAATGGATGGCCAGCTCAGCAGGGATGTGTACCTGGAATTCCAATTCAATACCACCACTAAGCACTACCTCATCCTGGCTTTCTTCTTTGCCCTCCAGTGGGCTGCCAGCCTGTCATGGACAGGTCTAATCATGGTTTCCATAGGTCCTGATAGTGGAATATTTGAGAAACCATAATACTTCTGGACGGAACGAATGATTTGATAATTGGAATCAACTCAGACTTTAGGCTTAACCAGTTCTTTTACATAATAGAAAATAAAGATCAGAATCCAAGATTATGAATTCTCCCATCTGCAGCTGCGAAAGATGAAAAGCACATGCAAAGGAATGTCTGCAGGCAAAAGAATATTGAGATTTTCCCTGTTTTTCTTCAGGTCACTTGACTTGCTGGTATTGTGTACATGGGGCATTTTAGTACAAATACATTTTTCTGTGAAAAAAATCCATGAAACAAAAATTGCCTATGGCCTATGATGTAACACAGAATCTATCACAGAACTGTTTGGGGACTTGAAGTCCTCATATTCCATAAAAACTACCCCCATTAAAATTCACACATTAGGATTAAAGTCATGAAAATACAAGTATGTATCAGTCAGTAGTAAATCATGGCATTTTCCCAACAATAACAGGCAAAAAAAATCTGAGTTTCTTAAAATAAGCTCTTTCTGAAGCTGTTTTGTATGAAGGCCACTTTAGGTTGCAATTTTCTCCCTCTTAAGTTGGGGTGAGTCTCTTTAGAAACAACGGAACATAATTATAAGCAGGTGTGTGGGTAGCGTGATTACCAGTGTGGTGTAGTGGATAGAATGACGGACCAGAACTAGATACTAAGGATGGGTTTTTTGGAATTCAAGGACTCCCAGTCCCGAAATTTAATGGAAACCCCCAGCCTCAATTACAGGACTGTCAGGAGGTAAAGCAACCCCATCACCTCCATGCCTGTCCTGTGCCACTTCTTTGAACCATTAGAAACATGCCCCACTGCACCATGGACGCTGTGAGGACTCCCTGCGACTCACAAAGGTGCCTGGGGGAATGAGTTCCGACAAAGGCTGCCTTCATACACTCTACAGTGGTACCTTGCTAGACGATTGCCTCGCAGGACGAGGAATTCGCTAGACGATGGCTTTTTGCGATCGCTAATGCGCTTCGCAAAACGATGTTTCCCTATGGGCGATTTTCGCTAGACGACGAGTTTTCCCCATTGGAATGCATTGACTAGCGGTCAATAGCTGTCAGTGCATTCCAACGGGGACCCGCGCTCGCTAGATGAGGTTTCCCTATGGACGATCTTCGCAAGACGACAACTTTTCCGTTGGAACACATTGAAGAGATTTCAATGCATTCCAATGGGGAAACGTGCTTCGCTAGACGATGTTTTCGCAAGACAGCGATTTTCGCGGAACGGATTAACATCGTCTAGTGAGGCACCACTGTATATGGAGACAGCCTCCATCAGAAGCTGCATCTTTGCAAGTCACAGGGAATCCTGTAATGCAGCTGGGCACTTTTCAGAGCAGCTTGGAGGTGAGGGGGCTGCTCTACCTCCTGTTGGTCTGAGGGCTCCCAGTCCCACAATTTGGCCTGGGGTGGCTGCCGAATTATGTGGACATGGAGTCGTTCAGTGCCAAAAATCCCATCCCTAGAAGACTGTATCTGGTCCCCGATAGTGGCCACTTCTAATATTGCACTTTGGAAATATTTATAAAAATACAAAAGGAATGATTACCTCCCTTGCTATGTGACTGAATGATAAATGCATCCTTGATAAGGATTGAAAGACTAAAGAAATCATGTCAAAATGACTCTAAAACACACTTAAAAAGTGACTTTTGAAGTAACGAAACATTGTCACAGCCGAATAAGTAATTATATTTAAAAAGTAACTATAATCTACTAGTTCAAAATGACTCTAAAACACCCTTAAAAACTGACTTATGAAATAATTTAATATTGTCACAACTGAGTAATTAATTACATTTAAAAAGTAACTTTAACCTACTAGCTCAGCGGTCCCCAACCTTTTTAGCCCCACCCCCTGTCCTCGTGCGCATGCACGAAGGAGCGCACACTCTCTTGCGCATGCGCAAAGGGCAGTGCAGCTCTGGTGTGGGTGCATTCGTGCGCATGCGCAAAGGGCGGCACAGTGCTCATGCGGGCGTGGGTGCGCTCGCGTGCAGGCGCAAACAGGCTGTGCAGGGGGAGTGCTGAGGGGGTGGGGGGGAGGTCTCTCTCTGCGGCCCGATCCGGCTCAGGCCATGGACCGACACCGGGCCGCAGACCAGGGATTGGGGACCTCTGTACTAGCTAATTATTTATTACCTAAGAATAACTTGTTATAGATAAATACCTTACTTGCAATTAGTTACTTCCAAGCTCTAGATATTTCCTATGAAAATCCTTTTCAGTCAACTCTGTCTCTGATAAATTTGCATTGTAACAAAATATATCACTTTCAGTATGGCTTGGTTTAATGTAGACTATTGGAATCATATAATTAAAGAGCATCCCAAGGGTTGTCTTGTCCAACCTCTGCTGAAGCAGGAAATTCACCATTGAAATATTCCTGACAGATGGCCATCCCATTTCGATTCAAAAACCTGCAGTGAAAAATAATCCAGCACTTTCTAAGGTAGTTCTTTCTGCTGTCAAGCAGATCTTCCAATCAGAAGTCCTTTCTCATGTTTAGTCAAGATCTCCTTCCTTGTAATTTGGGAAACGTATTATTTTGTTGTGGTTTTTATAACAGTCAATAATTGCTCCTTTATTGGTTACTCTATCGAATAGTTCAAGGCCAATAGTACATTCTTCAGAAAATCTAGGATAAATCTGGAGGAACTCCTGTCACAGCATATGATGTGAAGCTGTACAGCCATTCAAAATGGTTCCCAATCCAATTCTTTTCTCCTCCTTTTTTAATGGATACACCACAGTTTTGGGTGGTACAGAACCACCCCTTTTCCCTCACAAGCTGTCTGTCTGCCCCTTCCCTACCTCCGCCTTTCACCCTCCCTTGCTCCTCCTTGCATCCTATCTTTGATTTCCCCCCTTTGTGCCTCTGTGTGCAATTCCTTTTTCTAGCCTGTATTTAAAAGATGTGTGTAGCGTTCACCCTGCTCATAAATATTTATGATAAGATTTGCACGCACCAATAGGAGTTGGTGGGGGCGGAGTTAGGTGGAAGGGAAGAAAAGGAGGGAGAGAGAGAGGGAGAGGTAGGCGATTGAGAGTGAAGAGAGAAGGTTGTTTTAGTTGAGAGTGAATGATATTGACTGGACTGTTATCACCTGTAACAATAAACAATTTCTAATTGGTTCTTAAATGATACGTTGCCTGGACCTCTGTCATTAATAGTGAATAAAGTTGATGTAATCAACTGGTGGCAGCTGAACGACACGTAGCGTGAGCTTTTGCTTGGTGAAACAACCAAGGGCCACGCGGGAACGTGACAATGTGTATACACACGTTGTTCACAAAATAAACACTGGGGGCCAGGGCTGGGGCATGATATTCTCATCATGAGCAAAATCCACTAGTATTTTTAGCCGGGGTTAAATTTTTTCAGTAGGAATAGGAACAATTTAGCAATCATCTGACGTTGAATGCTTTTATTTGGGGGGGAAGCCTTTTGTTTGTGTGCTGCTGTATATTTGAGCTGCTGCATTTTGAAACTGTATCTTAAATGCACATATTTTTACTAAAGTACATTAAGTATATAATAAAATTAATTTCCCCTTCTGCTTGTCAGCATCACGCAGCAACTAAAGGCAACTTTATGTAGGCACGCTTGGGACCCTGTCCAACAAGAATACTGTCTTATATCCACTTGTCAAAAAGCTGTGATACTTATTAATCTATGGTCCTATTTCTTAAGATAGATGAACAATAGAGATGGAATATTCATATTCGTATCCTGAGGGATGCGAGTCTGAACATCAGTACCACAGGTGCCTGGGGAAGCTTGACCCTCCCCCCAGAACCAGTCGGTCCACTTACTGCTCGCTGCGTGGCACACACAGCCACTGTAATTCATGGCACACCAATTGCAGATATAGCCCAGCTGGTGCTTCCCCACCTCTCCGCACAGCCAACCACTCTGGCAAGGAGGCAGGATGACAAGTCTCCCTGCTCAGCTGCTGAGTGGTCAGCTGTGTGGGGAGGTGGGGAAGCGCTGGCCGGGTTACTTCCGCAACTGGCGTGATGTGAATGATGACAGCCACACACGCCAGGTGGCAAGCGGTAAGTGGACTGTTCAGTTCTGGGG
Organism: Intellagama lesueurii; assembly: GCA_037013535.1. Classification (NCBI taxonomy): domain Eukaryota; kingdom Metazoa; phylum Chordata; class Lepidosauria; order Squamata; family Agamidae; genus Intellagama; species Intellagama lesueurii. Next base: position 130,143,926 of record JBAJHW010000002.1, read on the forward strand.
GGAGGGTCTGGTTTCCCCAGGCACCTGTAGTGCTGACATTCATATTCGTATTGTTCAGGATACGAATACGAATACCCATCTCTAATGAACAATATTATGCACACATAAATACCAACCACACTCCTCATTATAAAATTTAGCAGATTCATAACCCAAGTGGAATGTGATAATGGTTTCTATAGTGATACAAAGCATTTCCGTCATAACAAATATCCGATAGTTGTCCTCCTGATGAATATGTATTTCTTCAGAAATTCAATTATCTTCTCTCAGTCATGCTTTTACCCATCCTGTTGCAAATGGAATTAATGTAATGCGAGGTGTTGGCAACTTTACATGTCAAATAATAACCAGCTGTTCATGCATATTTTCCCCCATGGAAACAAATTTTCCATTTTGTTTCTTAAAGACACAGATAACTTCTGGCATATAACTTTAAATCTAAAGAAGCATATTTTTAAAAAGACATAGGGTTGATTCACATGTTGAAAAGATATAGTGTGTCAAGAAGTGAAAAAACCTGTGGAACTTGTAGGTCTACTGTCAATTACACATACTCTTTATCTTTCAATTAGTTGCTTTTGCTTCTTTGATTGTTGCCCCACTGTGTTTTCATTCTCTCTCTCTCATTCTCTCTCACAGAAGGAGGGAGACAATTCTTTTTTCTACACACACTGTTTATACACAACAGGTGGTGCCTAGCCAAGAAAGTACATCTTCCTGTGCTCTATAAATACGTTAGAAAACATCTTAGCTATATGTACAGAATCCACACTAAAGTTCTAGATCACTACAGGATGGTGCAATTTCTCAGAGTTGGTTCAAGAAATTTTGCCCATTTTTTTACATCTTAGTTTTCAAAGAAAATGTCAGTATACTGCCATATTACCCCATACACATGATTAGAAATTTCACACTCTCTCAAGTACCTGTCCCTCTTCAGTCTGAACAGTTATCTCATCTACTTTTAAGATTATTTTGTTCTCCTTGTTCGTTCTAAATTAGCTCTTCCAACTTTAAAAAAGCACTCTCAGCGAACATGTTGTTCCCATTGGTAAGCTCTTTAATGGCAGCTATGAATACTCTAGTAATCAGCATAACAGAGAAGGTCTTAGCATTATATATTGCAAAATATAAATGAAGTCTTTATTTCCATATTTCTGTAGCGTCCACCAAATTACCAGGGAATTCTGCCATGTCTCCACCAAACTTCCTAACGATTTCCCCCTCTCTTTTAGGATCTGTATCCACTGGCAAGGCACAGTCAGAGGAACTACATTGATGTCAAACTGTTTTCAGAAAACATTCTAATATTGGCAGACTATGTCCCGGAGGCATTTGACTCTGCTGGAAAACTGCTAGGCAGTCTTTAAATAACATGAAGATGCTCTTATGCCCCCTGATGTACAGTATTGAGAATATGCCATAATTAGCACCCACAGAAAGAGCACTTCCTATATTTTGAGCCTTTGGATCTCCCCTGTCCCAGAGGCAATGCCCGCATGAACATTTCTGGACCCACTGCAGTAACATAACTAAACACCTTCTGGACATATTAAGCTGGGACACATTTGCACTAAATCAGGAGTGGGAAATCTGTAGCACTCCAGATGTTCTTGGACTCTACTTCCACCATCCCCATCTAGTATCACCATGCTTAGGCATGGCAGGAAGAGTCCAACATCTGGAGTTGCCATAGGTTGCCCATCATTCCTGTAGAGGAATAAAAGACAATTGAGTGAGTGAGAAATCACATTGCCCATGTAAGTATTGTCTTTGCAATGATGTGAAAAGTCCTCAAAATAACTCCAGTGTCAGAATCAGACTGGACATTAAAATGTTTTTCATTTAGCAGAATTTAGGCCAAAGAAACAAAACAAAACAAAAATCTGAAACACAAACACACACACACAGGGCTACTAAATTTGTCAAGATTTCTGAAACATTTCAAAATGCTGCCTGGGAGCCAGGTTTTTCTGAAAGACTTATTGGGAAGTAGGATCAGCCAAGTTGAACATCAACCAGCTTCTGCAGCTTCTCCACAATGTCATTACCACTGCTTCAAATATAAAATACTGGAGATGTTTTTATCCCTTTACTTTTCCATTATTTATATAAAAACTGTATATTCTCGAAGGCTTTCACGGCCAGGATCCGATGGTTGTTGTAGGTTTTTCGGGTTGTTTGGCCATGTTCTGGAGGTTTTTCTTCCTAACGTTTCGCCAGTCTCTATGGCTGGCATCTTCAGAGGACAGGAGTTAGAACTCTGTCTGTGTTCTGGTGTAGTGTGTGGGATAGTTGAGTATTTCTAGCAGTGAGATCAGCTTTTTGTCTTTTTCAGGACATTGGGTGACTATGGTGATCAGGGTGTTTTTTGTTATGGGTGTAATAAGGGGGTAAGGGGGGAGGGAGATGATCTGTCACTGTGATTGATGGGCGTTGTTAGCTAGTCTTTTGTGTGCAGTGATCACCGGTCCTTGTGGCTGGGTAGAGTTCATGTTCACCTTTCTGCAGGCTGTATTTTTCAGTGCTGGGAGCCAAGCTTTGTTGAGTTTTAGACTTTCTTCTTTTTTGTTGAAGCTCTGATGGTGTTTGTGGATTTCAATGGCTTCCCTGTGTAGTCTAACATAATGATTGCTGGTGTTGTCCAGTACTTCTGTGGTTTGAAATAGGATTTCATGTCCAGCTTGTTTCAGGGCATGTTCCGCTACTGCCGATTTTTCCGGCTGTTTTAGTCTTCAGTGTCTCTCATGTTCTTTGATTCTGGTGTGGATGCTGCGTTTTGTGGTCCCAATATATACTTGGCCACAACTGCAAGGTATTCGGTATACTCCTGCAGTGGTGAGGGGGTGACCGTAACATGTGCTGTATTTTTGTGGTGGGCCTGAATACTGTTTGTAGGTTGTGTTTTTTCAAAAGTTTCCCCATACGGTCCGTGACCCCTTTGATGTATGGCAGAAATACTTTATTTGTGGGTGGCTTTTTTTCTTCTTCAGTTCGGTGTAGCCATTTACCTGTAGGGCCCAATTCAGATGGTTGAGCTTCACAGATCTGATTCACACGGTCTACCAGTGTTTTCATTATGCCTCTTTTTTGTCGTGGGTGGTGGTTGGAGTTTTTGTGTAGGAACTGTGTGGTCTGTGTGGGTGGGTTTTCTGTAGACCTTGTGTCCCAATAGGAGGTCAGGTTTGTGTATGACCATGACATCTAAGAAAGGGAGTTGGCCCTCTATTTCTTTTTCCATGGTGAATTGTATATTTGGGTGGATGCTACTGAGATGGTTTAGAAATTCTTCCAGTTATCTCTTCACCGTGGCTCCAAATTGCAAAGGTGTCATCCACGTATCAGAACCAGACTGTAGGTGTGAAGGGTCCCAAAGCCAGGGCCTGTTTTTCGAAATGTTCCATGTAGAAGTTCACTATAACCGGGCTGAGGCGACTCCCCATGGCCATCTGTCTGTTCATAGAAATCATTATCCCACTAAAAGTAGCCGGTCATTAGGCAGTGTTGGAAAAGGGCCTTGATGTATTCTGGAAAGATCTGCTGGATGAGTGTCAGTGTCCTTTATCGGTATCTTGGTGAATAGGGTTACTATGTCAAAGTTGATCAGTCTGTCCTTGGGGTTGAGTTTTAGGGTGCTGATCTTGTTTAGGAAATGTCCTGAGTCTTTGATGTAGGATGAGGTTTGTCCAATGTGGGTCTATAGGAGGGTGGCTAGGTGTCTTACTAATTCATATGTTGGGGTATAAAACTCTTTTTGCATTTTCATATAGCTTTCATAGCAGTACACAACTATAAAAACAACAAGTTTTTGGCATCTTAAAGAGTAGCAAGTTTTACTTGGGAACAAGCTTTTATGAACTGCAGCCCACTGGATCAGAGTCTACAAAAGCCTACAATAAAAAAAAACCACCTAATCACTCTTTAAGATGCTACAATGATATTCATTGTTTTTGCTGTAAGACATTAACATGGCTATCCCCTTGAAAAGTTTCAAAACAATACAAGCTTTCAAAAAGTTTTAAAATAATAGTAAAATATGTAACTTTAAAAGGAGCTTACAAGAAAGTATACCATCATCCTTTAAGATAGGTGTAGGGGTAGCTATTATGTCGAATATCTAAACTGATGGAACTGATGAGAGACAGTATACGCCTGGATGTTGATATTGAGGATAATTAGCAGAGAAATATATTTTGGATAGAAATGAACTTCTGGCCAATGACACAGCAGCCCCTACATTATTTAAGTACGTACTGCAGATTAGATGAAAATGTATATGTAATATACAGTAACAGCAACTTCTATACTTTTACTGGCATTTTTCCTACCTAAGAATGGTGATGACCATATTGCCAGACTCACATTGCATTATCCCACCCAGGAATGCAAATTCACTCACTGTGAAGTTACACTGGGGAATTCTGGTTTCCCCAAGTCTGTTTGAATTAATAGGCCACACAGGAAGTGGAGGAAATTGGTTAAACAGCCTTGTTTGCAGCTTGTTAACATAGCTCTCCTGTAGCTCTGCAGGAGACAGTTATAAAAGAACTACTTAATAAGCTGTAAACAAGGTCAGAGTGGCAACTTCCTCACCATGTTTCCTCTTGTTCTCCCTTTCTCCATCCCCTCTTTTTTCTGCCTAGGTGCTTAGTGTAAGATTGCTGGCACCATGCTGTTTAAGCCCACCACCCCAGCATATTTTGCCTGGAGGGGAACAGCTTAGGGTGAATGTATTGGGGCAGAATTTGTGGGGAATTTAATGTGGCTTTAATTAAAATAAACTTCCTCTTATTACAAACCAAATAAAATATTTCAGGCAGGGACCTACAGAGCAGATTGAGCTTACATCTTCCTTAGAAGACCACTCCTTATTTATTAATTTACCTCAACTGGCACTTACTATCTCAATGCATTCACTCAGACTCTGGTAACGAGAAAGAATAAATTGTTCCTGTTTACTTAACAGTTCTTCATAGATAAAAACAATCATATTGTATAAAAATTTTAACTTGCTACATCACTGAACTTAACTGGTTAACAAGTTTCATTACTGACTAATTGGCCAGTTACACAGGTGACAGAACATATCAAACTGTTCCCTTCTGATAAATCTATATGTGGGACAGGAAGCAACGATTAGAACTGGATATGGAACAACCGATTGGTTCCAAATTGGGAAAGGAGTATGACAAGGCTGTATATTGTCTCCCTGCTTATTTAACTTATATGCAGAATACATCATGCGAAAGTCTGGACTGGATGAATCCCAAGCCGGAATTAAGATTGCCGGAAGAAATATCAACAACCTCAGATATGCAGATGATACCACTCTGATGGCAGAAAGTGAGGAGGAATTAAAGAACCTCTTAATGAGGGTGAAAGAGGAGAGCGCAAGAAATGGTCTGAAGCTCAACATAAAAAAAAAACTAAGATCTTGGCCACTGGTCCCATCACCTCCTGGCAGATAGAAGGGGAAGATATGGAGGCAGTGACAGATTTTACTTTCTTGGGCTCCATGATCACTGCAGATGGGGACAGCAGCCGCGAAATTAAAAGACGCCTGCTTCTTGGGAGGAAAGCGATGACAAACCTAGACAGCATCTTAAAAAGCAGAGACATCACCTTGCCGACAAAGGTCCGCATAGTCAAAGCTATGGTTTTTCCAGTAGTGATGTATGGAAGTGAGAGCTGGACCATAAAGAAGGCTGACCGCCGAATAATTAATGCTTTTGAATTGTGGTGCTGGAGGAGACTCTTGAGAGTCCCCTGGACTGCAAGGAGAACAAACCTATCCGTTCTGAAGGAAATCAACCCTGAGTGCTCACTGGAAGGACAGATCCTGAAGCTGAGGCTCCAATACTTTGGCCATCTCATGAGAAAAGACTCCCTGGAAAAGACACTGATGTTGGGAAAGTGTGAGGGCAAGAGGAGAAGGGGACGACAGAGGACGGGATGGTTGGACAGTGTCATCAAAGCTACCAACATGAATTTGACCAAACTCTGGGAGGCCGTGGAAGACAGGAGGGCCTGGCGTGCTCTGGTCCATGGGGTCACGAAGAGTCGGACACGACTTAATGACTAAACAACAACAAGATTGAAATCCATAGACAAATATGACTGCAAATATTAAAAGCAAAAGAAAACACTTCATGTTTACTGAGGATGCTCTCCAGAATGACAATTAATGTGTCTCCTTCGTTATTAAAGCAAGATGGTCTTTTTATTCGTGTTAAGTCAAAGAAACAGATATAACTGAGGACACTGTGAGTCAGGTCCCAAATGTATGGACCCATTTACATTCAGAGTAGATACTTGATTTGCCTTACAGTGTACATGGGCTCATAAGTAATGACGAATAATGTATTTGCTCTGCTTTTTCTAAACTCTTCCTGTAAGACTGTGAGAATAGTTTATACGCCATATATCATCACAATCTTCATAATATATGTCATATATTATCACAGTCATGACTATATATTTACACAGCATCTCCTTTCCAAAAATATATCTCAGTGAGGCTCAAATTACTTAAATGACTATTATGCAGAGTTAGGCTACAGATTTTACAATTTTTATTTTTATTGCTTCTGAAGTTCCTGCTACAAGGGACAGCAGTGATTTCACATTGATATGAGAGTCTGACATGGAGAAAGAAAATGAACAGTTTTCAGTTTTTATTCTGTGCTCAGCAATTCCTTCAACTACAGCTGCTCACTACATTTTGAAATATCCAAGATAATGAGGGCCCGAGGGCCTCTGTCAATTGAAGACCAGTATCCTGCAAGAAAACAAGAGAGGAAATAAAGGAAATACCTGCAAGAAGTCTTAAAATTAATGAACCTGCCTGTGTAATGGAGAAACCAGTGCCCAATTAGATTTGTATTCTGGTTCTCAGTATGATCGATTCTCTCCCATAATTGCTTCATGAGATGTTTATCCAAACAACTAAATAGGCTGTGAAGCCTGGACTAATTTGACCATGGTGTTATTTCTCACAACTACTTCAGTTGAAACACTGGTACAAAGTGGTTATTACTTTGTGTCTAAAGATGTTTTATCAGAACAGAAATTTTCCCCTACTGAAACAGCTGAACTTGCAGATTTTGATTAAAAATAATGTATAAATTCAAAGGACTTCCTTATTAACTCACAAAGACTTCTGGTTATTGCTGATATTTGTTATCCTTCCATTGCATGGAAATATTAGGGATGGAAATCCTCACTTACTTTGTTTTCATGAAACTGGAAAAACCTTCTCCTTGTTTCCAAGGTGTCAGTGGGAGACCAATCCCATGCCCTTGCTGTGGCTGTTTATGGCAAGGGGGGTGGCCATAAAGATAGAGAGACTGAAAGCGTATTGGACTTGATGTGGACTGAAACCGTTGAGCTTGTTAAACCTCTTCCTCTCCCTGTTGGAGGGGGAGGAGTTTATAGAGAGAGATGTTTGTGATACCATGTTGAAAGGGACCCCAATAAACATTGATTTGTTCAAGCAAGATAATGAGTTCTATCCCTCTGTTGAAGGGTTCTCAAGGGCCCCCCAGAGTAGAACCTTCACAGACACAAATTGGACCCTAGAAATAGCACTACACAGAAGCCTGTTTCACATAATTTTAATTTACCTGGATACTCTGCACAAGACCTAAAAGTGGCCATTCTGGAAAAAAGAAACTACAAGACAAAAATCCAAAGAGAGGCAGGGAGATAAAATATATACATACATTGGACAACTGCCTCACTGGACTCAATATACATCGAGGCTTCTTAGAGCACTACCAAATATAAAACACAACAATAATTGTTCTGTACCTACTGTATTTCCCAGATATATTTTCCTCCTTTAAAAATCCACCTTAAAAAATTCAAAGGTAACCAGAGTGTCTTAACTCATGTTGTTCTGGATGCTATCTATTGCCTGGAGTAGAGATGAGCATGAATTAGAAAACGAATCACCAAATTCATTTAAAAATTGCTAATTCGTTGATTTACATCTGTACAAATCAATGCACTGATGAATAGAAATCAACAAATTTTAGCAATTTTGATTTGTCGATTCATTTGGCTATAAAAAGGCACCCAGACACATAAAAGGTAAAGGTAAAGGTTCCCCTTGACAATTTTTGTCCAGTCGTGTTCGACTCTAGGGGGCGGTGCTCATCCCCGTTTCCAAGCCATAGAGCCAGCGTTTGTCCGAAGACAATCTTCCGTGGTCACATGGCCTGTGCGACTTAGACACGGAACGCTGTTACCTTCCCACCGAGGTGGTCCCTATTTATCTACTCGCATTTTGCATGCTTTCGAACCGCTAGGTTGGCAGGGGCTGGGACAAGCGACGGGCGCTCACTCCGTCACGTGGATTCGATCTTACAGCTGAAGATCTACAGATCTTACAGCACAGAGGCTCCCAGACACATAGAGACACCAAATTGCAGGGAAGCTTCCTCTCACGCTTCTGTACAATCCCTCCAAGTTTGGTGAAGACTGGGTTTCAGATGTCTGAGTTATACACCCACAAATAGGTCCTCCCAAGGAAAGTCCCTCCCAGGCACCTGGAGACACCAAAAATAACAGAAAAGCTTATATGAACTCTCTTCTACAATCCCTCCAAGTTTGGTGAAGATTGGATTTCCCCAAGCTAGCTGTTAAAGGGCACTTTCCTGGGGAGACCCATTTTATGGGTGTATAACTCGGATGTCTGAAACCCAATCTTCACCAAACCTGGGGAGATTATAGTGTCGAGTCAGTAGAAGCTTTTCTGTGATTTTGGTATCTCTAGGTCCTTGAGTGGCCATTTTATAAATTTTTAAATTCAAAAACAAATTGACAAATCAATATCGATTCATCAGAAAAAAATTGTAAATTTGTGATCTGTAGAGAGCTGGACCATAAAGAAGGCTGACCGCCAAAGAATTGATGCTTTTGAATTGTGGTGCTGGAGGAGACTCTTGAGAGTCCCCTGGACTGCAAGGAGAACAAACCTATCCATTCTAAAGGAAATCAACCCTGAGTGCTCACTGGAAGGACAGATCCTGAAGCTGAGGCTCCAGTACTTTGGCCATCTCATGAGAAGAGAAGACTCCCTGGAAAAGACCCTGATGTTGGGAAAGTGTGAAGGCAAGAGGAGAAGGGGACGACAGAGGACGAGATGGTTGGACAGTGTCATCGAAGCTACCAACATGAATTTGACCAAACTCCGGGAGGCGGTGGAAGACAGGAGGGCCTGACGTGCTCTGGTCCATGGGGTCACGAAGAGTCGGACACGACTTAACAACTAAACAACAACAAAGACCTAGACAAATCATGAATCAAAATGAATCACCATTTTTCTGATTTGTGTCCATCTCTAGCCTGGAATACTTCACCCACCATTGCCACTGTTTACAAAGCCAATTTCTTTAGTATAATTAACATTCATGTTGGTTCAGACATTGTTAATCCATGCCAGGGATTCTTACACCCCTTTATAGTATATATTTCAATGGAATGGATCTTAATACCAACAGAGGCTAACACCTCAGTGTTAACTCACACCTTCTGCAAGTTTGTAACCAACCACAGACTCTGTAAAGTGGACTTGTCCATGAAAGCTCACATTAAAATATAACAGTTAGTTTTTAAGGGGCCACAACATTTTTGTCCATCCCCCACCCTATTTTTTAATACATTGTTATATGGAGATTTAACAAACAGAACCATTGGATGAGCTGCTTGCATATTTTTGACAGATTAGCCTGTCCTGCTGTGTTAGGTTTTGAGTTTTGCAAAGTAAAGAAGAGACCAGCTTATACCAAAGCACACAGTGTCACTGTGGCAGAGGCAGTAGCCATAATCCATAGAAAGCCATCAGTGCTTTGAAACTGACTTGTCCAGCCATCTTATCCTGCAGACACTTGACCAGCAGTCACCATGACTGAAAACAGAATAAAAAGATCATGAAAAGTAGTTACTATTGAATAGATACTGTGTTTCAATTTTAAAATAAAATTAAAATAAAGTCCCACCAATTAAAATAAAGTCCCACAATTACAATAAAGTCCCACCAAAGCAATTCAAATAACTAAGAGTATGACTACACTGCTGCCATTTGATTTGAAGCCTGCATTGCATTTCAAATCATAATTGGTGTGCTGACACAGGGGCTGTGAATTGATTTGGGAGTTCACCCTTCATACTGGATATGAAACTAATTTTAGAAGGGTTGATGCCTACTGTGTGCCGCATGCACCTCAATATTCAAAAACAAACTAAATAATAGCAATCTGCCACTGCCAGTGACATCATTCCTACTGGATACGCAGAGGTCTGCAAGAGGATATTGGACAGTTGAACTTTCAAATGCTTTCATATGCAGCACTTTTCTATAATATTCATACTACATGCATTCCTCAGAAACTTTGATGTAAAATAGTGCAAAATGGTATCAAAGATGAATTTTTCCCCTGATCTGTTTAATCTGTACGCAGAGCAGTTCATATCATACAGAAAGTCAGATTAGACTCAGATGAAGGAGAAGTGAAAATTGCTGGAAGAAACATCAATAATTTAAATTACACAGATGACACCAACTCACTAGCAGAGAGCAGCGATGACTTGAAATGACTTCTAGTGAAAGTGAAAAAAAAAGTGCCAAAGCAGAACTGCAGTTAAATATTAAGAAGATCAAAATCATGACTACAGTAGAACTGCACCACTTTAACGCTGATAATGAAGAAACTGAAATAGTGAAAGATTTTTTTATACCTTGGTTCATTCATCAATCCAAATAGCTGCCGCAGACAGGAAATCAGAAGAAGACTGAGATTTGGAAGGGCAGCAATGAAGGAATTTGAAAAGATCGAGAGTAAAAATGTGTCACTAGAGATCAAGGCCAAGATTATCCACACTCTTGTATTTCCGATCACCGTGTACAGGTGTGAAAACTGAACAGTATAAGAAGCTGGCAGGAAAACAATTGATTTGTTTGAAATATTGTGTTGGAGGAGAGCTTTGTGCATACCTTGGACTGCCAGATAGACAAACAACTGGGTTGTAGATAAAATCAAACCTGAGCTATCTCCGGAGGCAAAAATGATGAAACTGAAGCTGTCCTACTTTGGGCACATCGTGAAAAGGCAAGATTCTCTGGAAAAGACAGTAACGTTGAGAACTATGTAAGGCAGCAGGAAAAGAAGACTAAACACAAGATGGACTGACTCCCTAAAGGAACCGGAGGCTTGAGTTTACAATAGCTGAGCAAGGTTGTTGAGGACAGGACACTTTGGAAATTGCTCATTCATAGGGTCGCCATAAGTTGGAGGTGAGTTGACAGCACATAACAACAGCATTTATTTTGTGGCAGGGTCACATGAGTGGGTCCAGCCTTCCAAGGTCCATGAATGAAAGGGCATCTGAAGCCCCTGGAGCACTGGAGATTGCCCTCTCCCCTTTACTACAGGTCAGAATGCGGATCTGGATAATAATAATGTTATTCTTTGTCATTATTATTGTTTTGGGATGTCTCCCCATGTAATGCATGGAGGAGAGTTTCACCCACTTATTTTGCATAAATGATTATTAAACAGCCCATTTCTCCTCTACTGTGACTGTAATATGCAAGACTATGAGCATAGGAAACTGCCACAGTCGTTCACTTTCAAACAAAGACAGATGACTCTCTGTTGACCTTAAGACATGTTGCCTCTGAAACAGTGTTCCTCTCCTGAGTATGAAGCAGACCTTTGCTGGAGGATGAGTCTCAGTTTTGATTAGCATTCTTAAAAAGAATGTGGGCCAACAGTAGGTTCAGATAAAAATAAAGCTACTGGATAGCTTCTATTTTATGTTACAGGGCAAAAATGTCAAAACGGAAGTCATATGGTATGGCATGGCAAAGGAGAAGAAAGGCTTTGAAAACCTACAGCAGGGAAGTAGGAGTGCTGGAATTATTTTCATTACAAGGTATGATCAGAGGAAGAATGTACAATTGTTTAAGATAGAATATGCAGCATTTAAGCCTTCCAACCTCCAAACACCCTGTCCTGAGCAATCAAAGTTCGAGTGCTCAGGAGACAAAATACCATAGCATTTTGTCAGCCATTAATTTCCCATATCTATGCCAATTAATAGCTAGTTGGATAGCTTAGTGAGAGGTATCTGGCTGTGAATGGAAGTACTTTGCTCTGGGGAATATTCCTGCAGGGACAATTTGGGAAGGGATAAGATAAAGAGATCCAACTTCTGCTGAGAACAAAGAGGGATTAGACTTCCATTCCTCCCCACTTCCCAGTTCTGCCCTAGCAAATTTTCCCCTTCTTCAAGGGAACAGGAACAGATGTTATGGGAAAAAAACATGATGGCATATGAAAGCCATTCCCCACAGGTTATTCATGGGGGTTGGCTTATACTGCCATTTCACTCTGGCATTTTAAATATCTTTAGGGAAATTAATTTTTCATCAGTCCTTATAAGGATGGGAAACAAATATCATTCCTTGTTAAAGTTTGTGGGGGGGGGGAGGGCAAAGATTGGTTGGAATCTTGTGATTCAACTTTATGCTATACAACTGTGATGATATCAACAGCCATGGCTGTTTGAAGGAATTAAAGGTTTCATATCCCCTCCCCCTCAAGCTCCAGATTGCTAGGGATCCTTTTTTTTTCCTACGGAAGCTTTGGCAGCTATGGAACGAGGAAGGAACTCTTTAATGCTTGAAAATCACAACTGCTAGTCTTTGCAGTGGGATCAGGACCACAATGATTTTCAGGCATCAAAAAAGCAGAACAAATAAACAACAAAAACAAAAGCGAAGTGTGCCGCTTATGAAGTGTCCTATAGGGCTTGAATCCCTCTCTTGGCAGTTTACATGACCTCGGAAGGATGGAAGGCAGAGTCAGCCTTGAGCCAGCTACCTGAATCCACTGGGATTGAATGGAGGCTGTGAGCAGAGTTTTTTTACTGCAGTACTGCAGTTTAACTACTGTATGATTTTTGACAAAGTTGTTAAAGTTCATAGACCTTTTTTGTCTTCTTCTAAGCCTGCTTGCATAGACAGAAAATGCTATCAGGGATGGTTTGATGCCCAGTGTGCCACTCAGAAACATATTTCTTATTGCAGGAGCAATAAGGAGACTGAGGCTAGAGGATTCATTAGAAAAAAAAATCATCCTATGTTCAGCTCCGCAGAGAGTATAAAATCCTGCTTCGGCAGAAGAAGGAAGGACACCTAAGGAAATCTTGGTTAGAGTAAGGTGCAGCAGCTTTGGAAAGAGATACGGCCAGGTTTTGGTCTTTAGTGTCAAACGAAACCAATACTTATTCTGGTGCCTTATCAGTGGTTCTTAACCTTGGGTTACCCAGGTGCTTTTGAACTGCAACTCCCAGAAACCCCAGCCAGCACAGCTGGTGGAGAAGGCTTCTGGGAGTTGCAGTCCAAAAACACCTGGGTAACCCAAGGTTAAGAACCACTGCCTTAGATAATCAAATAACTTCCTCACAATGGCAAGTCCACTTCTCAGCTCTTTATAGTCAAACCATTTCTGGGACTAAACCAGAACCATCCTTTAGTATGGCTCCGTTCTCTCTTTCATTTTGCCCTGACTGGGACCCAGTCACTCCAGATGAAATAAATGATTTGATCAGCTCTTTGCCCAGTAACAAAGCTCCTGGGGAAGATATGCTCCCAGGAGAGTTGTTTAAGTCAAATACCTTCTGGTGGTGTGCAGTGCTTGCTATAATGTTTACGTATATAAACCAGCATGGGAAAATACCTCAGGGCTGGGGTGTAAGCATAATTGTCCCTATTCACAAAAGAGACTCTAAAGCTGACCCAAACAATTTTAGACCAATCAGCCTTCTCAATGTAGTCTCCAAACTGTACTCCAAATATTTACTGGGCAAATTAGAGCACTGGGCTGCTGAAAATTCAGTAATAGTAGAAGAACAGGCAGGGTTCCAAAAGGGAAAATCCACTTTAGACCAATGTTTTGTACTCCACCATTTAATACAAAAATGCTCTCAATTAGGTAAGAAGGAGCTGTATGTCGCCTTTGTGGATTTCAGTTCAGCCTTCAACCTCGTAGATAGAGTCCATCTGTGGCAAAAACTTTCTGCCACCAACATAGATAGGAGGCTGTTGTTCTTCATTCAGATGCTTCACTCTAACACCAGCCTCAGGGTAAGGCTTGGGGCAAATGGCCTGCTGTCTAATTCCAACAGAAAGAGGAGTGTTAGGGATGCCTGTTGGCCCCTTTCCTCTTTAATTTCTATATTAACAACATAGTCCATGAATTGAGTGGTCTGGAATTTTTCCCACCCACAATTAGGGATGTTAAGCTCTCAGTCCTTCTATATGCAGATGATATTGCAATGGTCTTCACAACATTAGTTGGTATGCGAAGACTCTTGACCAATTTGAGCAAATTCTGTGCAAGAGAACATCTGACCATCAATTACACCAAAACTAAAGTTGTAGTTTTTGGAAAGAAGAGGAAACTCCATACATGGAAGCTTGATGGCAAACCCATCGAGCAGCTACGCTATTTTAGGTATCTTGGCCTTTGTTTCAATGCCCAACTTTCATGGAAATACCATCTGAAAGCATCTCAGTCCTCTCAGTCTCTTTTGCGGTTTACCACAACCCATGGCGGGAGGTTGGTGGCCCCTGCAGTTGAGGTGTTTGCCAAGAAAATTGTACCCCAAATAACATATGGGGCAGAGATATGGGGATATACAAAGACTTACATTGAAGAAGTGATCCAAAATTCTTTTATTCGATCTCTTCTAACTGTCCTCCATAGCACACCTTCCACATATCTAAGGGCCGAAGTAGGACTGATTCCAATTGAAACACATTCTCATGTTGTGCTGGCCATGTACTGGCTGAAATTGGCCAGCATGAATGATTCTCGCCTTCCGAAGAAGTACTACACAGAACAGCTCCAGAATCCATCTCAAAAATCCTGGGTGAATTTAGTTAGACCCATTCTGAAGAACTATGGTATTGACACAGACTCCTTTCCTACCTTTGTTTCAAACAGAGCTAAGCATCTGGTTAAAGAAAAAAAAATCTGTCTTTACTCTAAGAGGCAGGACCTCCGTGCCATCTCAGAAATGTCCTATTCCTATTGGTTCCCCTTGTATAAAACATCATTTTGTTTGGAGGACTATTTTGTTAATTTAACCTCAGCCCCTCTAAGAAAAGCATTCACAGCTCTGCGCTTTCAGTGTATGCCAACAGCCATATTAGTAGGAAGATATGAAAATGTCCCGTTTGATCAAAGACTTTGTATATGTGGATCAGGAGAAGTTGAAGATGTTTCTCATTATTTGTTAAGATGTCCTTTATATGATCACCCCAGGAGCAAATTCCTTGCAGGCATACTTAGAACTTTGTGTGATAGCCCTCCCTTGGCTCATCTTTGTATTCTACTTGTGGGCAGGGATGTAATTACTACCAAACAAGTAGCAAATTTTGCCCTGGCAGCAAAGAAGATTTGTACCAAGCTTCAAAAATCCTAAAGAAGAAGGGAAGTCATACTTTTTTTAAAAAGCAAAATTGTGATATGACAGAGTTACATACGTTTGATGCCGTCATTGATATATTGCGATGACCTATGGTTTTAAGCAATCAACCAATAAAGTAAAGTAAACTACTGTATGACAAGGTTCTTCAAAAGAATTCCCTCCCCCAATTCTGCAGTTCCAAAAGCCTTCTCATAGATGAAGGGGATCCCTAGGGGTACCTGCAACCTGTGGAGAATAGGAAAATGTTAATTCACCCCAAGTGGCCACAGCTGACTATGCCCTACCAGTTGCATGGTGTAAAGCTGTGCAAAAGGATTCCAGTTAGAGAGACAAAGAGTTGGAGGTTGATGATATGTCGCTCACTATTTACCCACCTCTTCTCCAACTTCCCCCTTCACTGTCCTTCCATTGTTTTTGTTTCTTTAAACCTGTGTTTATGCCATGCAGCAAAACAGCTTTCAAGGTCATTAGTATATAACAAATGGAAATCACATGTGATAACTCAGTACCCTGAGCATTACACAACATCAGGTCGCCAGATCTTAGGGTATCAACCAGCTGTCTGGGTCTCCAGAAGACAAATCACAGGGCGGCAAACAGAATTTGGACAGAAAATTTGGTTTAATTGTATGTAGTGGTTTTAATGCCTGTGCACATCTTGTTCCTACCCTCAGCTGGTGCTACTGAGAGGGGAATTGAACAGCAAGGGAAATACAAGTTCACTCACATTAACTTGCTCTGAAGTCACATTGAGGGATTCAGGTCTCTTCAATTTAACCCTTATTATGTAGCAGAGCTGGTGGCATGGCATATTCCTCTTAAAAGGACTTAATCTGAAGTTTCCAGACTTTTGTTGGTCCCTTGGACAAAGGTTGACAATTCCAAGCTCCAGGCATTTTTCCATTTAGCCCCAAAGCTGTGAAATTCTCTCCCCCAGCACTTTCATATGGAACTAGAACTGGACAAATTTAGATCAGGTTTGAAAACTTATCTGTTCAACTTGGAGCCATAGGTTTTGGGTGTAAAGAGAGGTTGGTGACCAGTGTATTTTATTTGAACTTTTAAACTAGTTTTTAAGCAGATGGTTAATTATTCTTGATCACTGCCTATTCTGGGGTGTTTTATGTTAATGTACGGGTATATATTAAGGTTGTTCTTAAATGTTGTGTTGCATGTTTGTACATTATTGATTTTATTGGAATACATTCTGGTGTAGAGTGCAATATAAATTCTTCTTCTTCTTCTTCTTCTTCTTCAAAAACTCCAGGCACAGTCAACATTATAAAAAAATTGACTGGTATTATATAACAGATACAAGTTTTAACCAAAAACCTAAGTATCTGTTAAATATCAACGCAGTATGTATGCTGTTCCTAATATTGCCATTTTTTCTAGCTCTGATGGTGTAATTTCTGATATCTGCAACTGCTTATAGTACTGGGTGAACTTTCTTGATATTGTTCCCAAAGCCCCAATGACTACGGGGCCCACTGAAGTGTGTTTCTTCCAGAGGCAAGATGTTTCAATTGCCGGATCTCTGTACTTTGTTAGTTTTTCCAATTCTTTATTTTCAACTCTGGCATCCCCTGGAATTGCAATGTCAATTACTACTATGTCTGGTATGTTATATTTAAGGTGTCTGTCTGTTTGGACCCGGAAATCCCACAAGATCTTTACTTCCTCATTTTCTAAAACCTTCTCTACCTGATGTTCCCATGGGTTTTTGGAGGCCGGCAAGTTATATTTTTTGCATAATGACCAGTGCACTAACTTTGCCACTCTATCATGTCTAACTTTGTAATCTGTTTGTGCAATCTCTGGACATCCACAGATGAGGTGTGACACAGTTTCATATTTTTCTTGACAGAGTCGACATTTGCTGTTAGTGCTAACTCCTTGGATCTTAGCTTTCATCCCGTTGGTTTGGAGTGCTTGTTCTTGTGCAGCAAAAATCAAGCCTTTGATTTCTTTCTTAAGGGTCCCCAGTTTTAGCCATGCCCATGTTGAATTAGGATCATGCTTTCTGTCAATATTTTTCAGGTGTTGTCCATGTAGTGGTTTATTTCTCCAGCTGTTTAATTTCTTTTCAAACTGTTATTTCTTATATTGAGCCTTGACTCAGCCCCTTTCTGGCACATTACATCATGCGACCAAAGTTATGATCGACTCGTGATGGATTGTCACATCCCCCCGGGGATCTGGGAGGCATACTTCCAAGAATTATATATGGACACCTCTCCTGGAAGTGGGCACTGTATTCAAGATGTAGAAAATCTGCCAATGTGGCCTCCTGTGACTGGGACAGAGAATGAGAACCTGGTTGCTCAACTGAGAACAGGAAAGGCCCCAGGAGAAGATCTAATTCCATCAGAGGTCATCAAAAACGATTTGGACTTTTGGACCCCTATATTAGCCTCACTTTTTACCTGCATTGATAGCTATGGCCAAATTCCTAAGGACTGGGGGCTGGCAATTATTATACCGATATATAAAAAAGGCAAAAAGGGTGATCCTGCAAATTACAGACCAATTAGTCTCCTTAATACAATTAGCAAACTTTATGCAAGACATTTACAATGGAAATTGCAGGATTGGCTGGAACAAGAAAACATACTTGTGGAGGAGCAAGCCGGCTTTAGGGAAGGCAGATCTACTATAGATCAATGCCTAGTTCTCCAGCATCTTACTGAAAAATATTCTTCTTATAACATCTCTTCCCTTTATGCTGCTTTCATAGATTTCAAAGCAGCCTTTGATTCCATATCTCGAATCAAGCTGTGGGAGAAATTCGAGGCACCCTCAACAGACCGACGATTACTTTACTTAATACGCATGCTTCATGAAGGAACCTCACTCAAAATAAGATGTAGCCCCCAGGGCCACCTCACCGATTCAGTTGGTACAGAGAAAGGTGTCAAACAGGGTTGTGTTCTGGCCCCACTTTTATTCAATTTCTATATTAACTCCATGGTGGTCTGCCTTCACAATGTGAATTTTCACCCTCCAAAATTGGCTGGAAGGCACATCTCTGTTTTGCTTTATGCAGACAATGCAGCATTACTCTCAAGAACTCCTATTGGCCTTAAAAGAGCATTGAATGCGTTAACGCAATATTGCAAGGAGGAACAACTACAACTTAATTATCAGAAAACTAAAATCAAGACCTAAAAGCTACTCCTGCAATATAGATGGCCATAAAATTGAGCAGGTTTCATCTTTTAAATATCTGGGAGTAATCTTCCATTCTACCGGTAGTAGAAAAGCCCATGGGGACCACGCTGCTGATGTGGCACAAAGAAGCGCATTGGCTATACTTAAATTCCTCAAGTCAAGAGGCGGTCACTATATACCTGCAGCACTTAAATTGTTTGAAGCCAAGTCAATAGCCCAACTATTGTATGGAGCCCAGATAACTTTATCTCTGAGATCTTGACTTCCAACCCTTATTGGTGGGCCGAGCTCCTTGCCAAGTTTTTCACGTTAGCTAACAATACCGGCAAATTCTCTGAAACTTGGTTATCCTCTGTTACAATTCCCATTTATAAAAAAGGTGATGCCTCTCAACCCAGTAACTACAGGCCAATAAGCCTTCTGGCCAATATCGGCAAACTATATTCCAAATTTCTTCTCACCAAACTCCTATCTTGGGCGCAATCTCAAAACCTTCCTGGAATGGAACAAATTGGCTTCCAGGCTGGTGCGTCCACTACCGATCATGTTTTCCTATTATCTTTCCTAGCTGAAAAATATTCCATTTATCATCAATCTAACCTCTATGCTGCTTTTGTCGATCTTAAGGGCGCCTTCGATTCTATTAACAGAAGTCTACTATGGGAAAAACTCTCTAAGTGGGGAATTGACCCTCGCCTTTTGTTTTTGGTCCGCCGCCTTCATACCCTTAACTTTACCCAAGTCCGTCTCCCCAACTCTCAGGTCCTAACTGATAGGATCCCTGTTCAAAATGGTGTTCGCCAGGGATGTATCCTTGCCCCCTTGTTTTTTAATCTTTTTCTAGCTGACTTCCCTTCTTTTCTCTCAAACTCTGATAACTCACCTCCTGCCCTTAATGGGATTCCTCTTCCTGTCCTCCTTTATGCTGATGATATGGTCTTACTTTCTCTCACTAAACCTGGTTTACGTTCTTCTCTTACCCATTTACAAAAATACTGTTCGCTAAATTACCTCACCATCAACTCTGATAAGACAAAAATTATGGTCTTTTCTAAACGCTGGTCAATAGGTCCCCATTCTTACCATCAAGTACAAACCTTTAAGTACTTAGGGATCCTCTTTCATTACAAACTAAATTGGTCCCCTCATAAAAAAGCTGTCATTTCATCCACATCTCAGAATCTAAAGGCAATTGCCAAGTTCCACTTCTCTGCCGGTAATCAATTCGTCCCAGCTGCTCTCCACATATTCCAAACCAAAATTATCTCGCCATTATTATATGGAGTTCCTGTGTGGATCGCATCGGTCCACTCTGACCTTGACCGCTTAGCGACTTCTTTCTTTAGGAAGATCCTTAGCCTTCCAAAATCCATTCGTCTTGCCTCTATCCTACTCGAATTAGGGATCCATCTCCCCTCAACCCTGGCTTGGTCCCTCACTTTTAAATACTGGCTTCGTTTGTTTTTAACCAATCCCCCGGATTCGTTACTTTATGCTCTGCTAAGAGATTCTTACTCCCCCAAATGGACTCAACTTATCCACTCTAAACTTTTATCCATTGATTGCCCAATAGAATCACTGTTCGAATTGGAATTATCTCTCGCTCATTCTTATATCAAAACCAAGCTATATCAGTGGGAGTTTGAACATCTTAGTGACCTCCTTAATCCCACATGCTCTCCAAAATTTTTCGGTTTATCCCCTGTTTTAGAATATCCGTTAAATTATTTCAACTTATTGACTAATCCTACACGGCGGAGAGCTTTCATGCTAGCTCGGTTTAACATATTCCCGTCGGCCATGCATTTTGGCCGTTTTTCCAAAACCCCTAAAGATAAAAGACTCTGTCTTTTCTGCCACTTGCTGCCCGACACCTTAGACCATATTCTATTTAGATGCCCAGAACACTATTCTCTTCGGAAAATCTTTTCAGACCACTGGCTGATCCCCTTTCCGGATTTCTTCCCTGATCTTCTCCATATCTTCTTGAGTGATCGCTGTGCTCCCCTCACTGAGGCGGTGGCAAACTATTTAACCGAAATTTTGATCCTAACTGATGTCTTATAATGTTGAACTCCTCTTTGCCCCATTCTCCGGGTAATATTTTTGTTTTTCATGATTTTGTACTTCCTCATTGGTGTTGATTGTGTCTCTTCCCCCTGAGTATTTGTATAATGCCAATAAAGGTACATCGTATCGTATTGTATCGTTGTATGGAGCCCAGTTAGGCCCCCTTTCCAATTTTGCACCACTAGAGCTTGTGCAATCCAAATGTATAAGATCGGCCCTACAAGTTCCAAAATGTGTCTCTAATGCCACTCTGAGACTAGAGCTGGGCCTTATGAAAATGGAGGCCAGGGTGTGGGTGGTCATCCTTAATTATTGGCTTAGATTACCTCTTCACCCCTTGGGCTTTGCCCCACTAACCTTAAGAGATGATTTTAAGTCCACCTGGAAAAGGGCTGTGGTATCAAAAATTTCATCCCTGGGTTTTCCCCCCGGGTCTCCTACTCAGCATGGGATATGATCAGGCCAAAGTGCTCATTAAACAGCAGGTAATAGACACAGAGCGACAACTGGATTTAGCCAGATCTCCAACTTTTATTATCAATGAATCCAGTAGGCATCTTGCCTCCCCTATGATATATTTATCCAAACTTGAGATACCAAACCATTGGAGGGCCTTTACCCTGGCATGATGTCATGCCCTCCCCTCAGCTGTCCTTGAGGGCTGATATCAGAGGATTCCCTACTTGGAGAGACAATGCCCCTGTGGCTCTGGCCACATAGAATCAACAGAACACGTGCTCCTTCGATGTTCGTTTTATAGAGATATTCGAACTAATCTCATTTTACCAATAGTCCATAAATATCCAGGACGCTCAGGTCAATTTTATACCTCCTTGTTGCTGTCAGCTATTAACTCTGTTACAACATATAATGTTGCAGCTGTTGCAGCACAGCACTGAGGAGTTTCTGGTGTTCGCGGGGAGGGAGGGAGAGTGGATTGGAGTGTTGCGCCTGGTGGTGGAGGTGGCGCTGGGGTGTCCGTTGCGCATTGGGCTCCTCTTTTCTCCGGTGGCGGGGAGGTGGAGGGTGTTGGAGACCCAGCAGGTTGTTGCGGCGCTCATGGGGGGAGGGTGACGGAGGGCGGTTGAGTGTCCATTTGGCCCCTTTCATGCCGTGGGGAGTTTTGTTGTGTCGTGGGCGGGGGGGCAGGAGAAGGGGGGAGACGGGGAGGAGATGAGCATTGACTTGGCAGTGTGGGTGCCTGGTTGCGGGGGGATGGGGAACGGAGGGAGGTACTGTTGGGGAACAGGCACAACACGCCCCTCTGCAAGCACGACACGCCCCTCTGACATGCCCACGCGTGAGTGCGGGGGTGCCCCCACCCCCCAACCAGTCCGCACACGGAACCCCCACCCCTCAACCGGTCCGTGGTCCGAAAAACGTTGGGGACCGCTGCTGTAGAATCCTTTTCTTTTCTCCTCTTTTCTATTCACAGCCCCTTGGATTCTTATATTTCGGTTTTATTAGAATCAATGTAAGGTTACTTGTTAAATTTTAGATTGATGTTCAATTTGGGTTACTTGTTAAATCAAGTTTGTAATGGGCATATCAACTGTTTGTACCCCCTCCTCATTACGCTGGTCAATGACCGTAATAAAGATTGAATGAATGAATGAATATATTGAACCTTTGTTTCTGTTGTTTTCAAAATAGTCTCCATTTTCACTGCTTTCAGTAATTTTTCTCTGCTTGTACTGATACAATAATTTAGGCTTCTTTTTTCTTCCTCTACTACCGCCTGTATTTGCAGTAATCCACGGCCTCCAATTTTTCATGGTGGTGGTAGTAGTAGTAGTAGTAGTAGTAGTAGTAGTAGTAGTAGTAGTAATAATAATAATAATAATAATAATAATAATAATAATAATAATAATAATAATAATAATAATAATAATAATAATAATAATAATAATAATGGTTAGAATCTTACTGGTGTTTGTGTGAGTTTTGAATGACTTGGAAAAGCTAATTATGACTAACTATGAGATGCCAGTGTGCATCTCAGTTGTGTTATTGGGCACATAACCAGGACACTCAGCATCTCATTAAGCAACTGCACTTAGCCATGGCAAGTTACAATGTTTGAACACCAACAAGGTTCTAGACAATATCTATTATATAGCTGTGCTGCAATGTTTATATAATCAAAAGTGAAGACAGAATAAGTCCCTTTAACTGCCAAATAAACAGCCTCAATTAGATAGCCAATCAATAAGATATGTCCCTTTTGATATATTGTAACACAAGGCAAGGAATAAATAATGAGAAATGAGGGATTCTGGGGGAAGAAGATTGCATATGTTGGGGTGTGGGACATGGGGAGAATAAGGTTGATGGGGGAAGGTCAGGGTGCAGTTCTGGGATATGTATCACTTTAAGGGACCAAATAGGAGAATTGGAGACATTTATATATGGTTAAAACTGTCAGAATTTCAACACTGAATGTTAAAGGCCTGGGGAGTGTTATAAAAAGGAAAATAATAGAAGGGCTGTTGAATAAAGATAAAGCAGATATAGTTTTTTTTACAAGTAACTCATCAATCAAAAGAAGGATCTAATAAACTTAAATTAGGATGGTCGGTGATTTATGAGAAAGCTTTTGGAACTTCATGGTTGAGAGGGGTTGCAATTATTATTGCCAAGAGGTGTGAATTTAAGGTGGAAAGAATAAAAAAAGATAATAAGGGTAGATACATAATGATACAAGGTAGTATGGGAGAAGAGGACTACACCTTAATTCATGTGTACTCTCCAAATGACAGTCAAGCCAGTTTTTATAAAGAAGTATTAAATATAAAGAAGTATTAAAAGAAATGGGTAATATAAGGAAGGGCTATGTAATAATGGCCAGGGATTTTAATATGGTAATGGATAAAGGGAAAGATAAATCAAACCCAACTAGAGAAGAGATAAATAATAATATTACTGCTTGAAATAGAATGATATGGAAAACTGACTTGAGAGGCATATGGAGAGAGATGAAGAGAGATGAAAAGAGATTTACCTTTTACTCATCAGCTCATAAAAATTACTCTAGGATTGATTATATGTTTATATGTTTATTATATGTTTATATCTAAAGATTTGATTTCAAGAGTGGTTAATACAGAAATAGGGATTATAAAGGTATCTGACCATGCTTTAATGAATATGGATATTAAGATTAGAAAAGATTATAAGGAAGCTAGATGCTGGAAGAGGGATACAAATATTTTGCAACAAAAATTTATTGTGGATAAAATAATGAAAGAAATGACAGAAATATGGGCTATTAACGAACAAGAGAGTTGCAGTAAAGGTATTTTGTGGGACTGTATGAAGTCTGTCATGAGGGGAATAAGTATTAGGGCAGGGGTGGGCAATTAATTTCTATAGGGGGCCACATGAAAAATCTGAACTGTGTTCGGGGGCCGAACCAACTTTACTTAAAAATAAAATGAAACAGTGATGTTATGATTATTTTTATTTTAAACGTGTTAATCTTCACAAATACTAAAGAGTTTTTTTGCGGTATGTTAAAGATATGCAACTGATCAACTTTAGACAAAAAGCTATAAATAGTTTTGATGTCTGGCGGGCCAGACAGGAGCGGCTCGCGGGCCATATGTGGCCCTCGGGCCGCACTTTGCCCAGGTCTGTATTAGGGAATCCTGTAAATTGAAAAAGCAACGAGACAAACATATGAAGGAGATAGAGGAAGAAATAAAGGAAATAGAATTAAGGAATAGGGATAAAAATCTTTTAGCATCTCTGCTAGCAAGGAAAAAAGAACTAGAGAACATAGAGATGGAGAAGATTCAGAGGAATTTAATATATTTAAAGAGAGATTTTTTTTGAGTTTAGCAATAAAAATTCAAGAATGCTGGCCAGAGCCACACAAGCCAAGAAGTCAAAGAGTTCTATAGGAGTAATTAAGGATAGAATGGGAAAAACATGCAATTAAATGAAAGAAAAATTGTTAGTTTTCCAAGAATTTTATCAAAGATTATATAGAGAGGTCAAACCCACAAAGAAAAGTGTGGGGAATTATGTTGAGAAAAATTTAGGGACCAGACTCCAAGAGGGAGATAGAGATTTAATGGAGCAACCTATAAGAAACGAAGAAATAGAAGTAATTAACAAGTTAAAATGGGGCAAAACACCAGGAGCTGATGGGTTAGGACCAAATACTATAAGACATTCAGAACGATGCTGTTACCCAAATTAGAAACTCTCTATAATAATATAATGAAGGGAGATGCGATTCCAGCATCATGGAAGCATTCATTAATTATATTAATAGCAAAAAAGAATAAAGATTTAGTGGACCGGGAAGCATATAGACCTATTTCCTTGATTAATCAAGATGCAAAGATATTTACTGCTATACTGACAAATAGGATGAATAAGTATATTGATAAGTATATTAAAGAGGTTCAATGTGGCTTTATAGCAGGGAGACAAATGGCAAATTTGTCAAGAAGAGTTCTAAATATCATACATATAATAGGAAAACAGAAGTTGAAAGCTGGTATAATTTCATTAGATATTTTTAAGGCTTTTGACTGTGTGGAATGGCCAACATTGAATATGATAATAGAAATATTAGGATTTGGGCAACATTTTAGAGGTGTGATAGGTCAGTTATATTCAGCAAATACTGCATCTGTTATTGTAAATGATGGCCTAGCAGAAGAAATATCCCTTGGCCAGGGTACTAGACAGGGATGCCCCTTTTCCCCAATTTTGTTTGCAATAGTTATAGAAATGTTAGCGAATGCTATTAGGAAAGATAATTTAATTCGTGGCATAGGGACCAATGACAAAACTAAAATTAGTTTATTTGCAGACAACTCTCTTTTATCAATAGAAAATCCCTTAAGAGTGATGGATAGAGTAAAATTACATTTAGCAGAGTTTGGAAAGATAACTGGGCTACAGGTAAATTGGCAGAAATCAGAGATAATTATGTTTAATTATAATAAGGAAGAAAAAGATTTATTCAGGCGAAAATTTAATATCAAGGTTGGGAATTTAATCAAGTATTTAGGAGTATATATACCAAAGAATCTATCTAGATTAAGAGAAGAAAATTTTAAGAGATTGAAATGTGAAATGAAGAATAAATTGGATGATTACAGGAAAATCAAATTATCATGGTTTGGCAGAATAGCCATGGTTAAAATGAAGATTTTATCCAAGATCAATTTTTTATTTAGGATATTACCAATAGAACTACCGGAAGAGGAGATAAAAGATTTGCAATTTATGATTAATAAGTTTTGTAATGGAGATTAAAAGGTAAGAATTAACAAGAAAAGATGGTAGGCTCAGAAGGTAGGAGGGTTGGGACTTCCTAATTTAAAGAATTATTATGTTGCCAACCAGTTAAGACATATCGGCGATATTATTGCACATCCTAATAAAGTAATATGGTGGGATTTGGAGTCAATTGAGCTAGATCTAAGTTTTGAGAATATTTTTTTTCAAACCATAAAATAAAAATAGAGGTAAAATAATTAGTAATCCATTCCTAAAAAATATGTTGTTCATTTGGAATAAGTACAAGAATATGCTTAGTCCACTAATATCACCATTATGTCCAATGATTGCACTGGAAACTTTTCCTAAAAATCTGAAAAATCTGGAGTGTGTGTTAAGAGGACAGCAAGTAATCAGATTAAAGGATTGGGTAGAAAGGCTGGGGAGTAAAGAGCAAATAAAAAACATATTAGGACGGGAGAAATTGTCGTGGTTTAGTTTGATGCAATTAGATTGTTGGACAAAAGATTGGTTGAGGAAAAATGGTAAATATAGGAAGGTTACAAAGTTTGAGGAAATGTTACTACAAAAGGAAAATTTAGCAGAAAATAAAGCATTGAAAGGTATAGTTAGTAAAATTTATAAAATATTAATTGAAGCAGAGGATCAACAGGATCCTCTGAGGGCTTTATGGGAATATGATTGTATTCCTGCATTGAGCAGGGGGTTGGACTTGATGGCCTTGTAGGCCCCTTCCAACTTCACTTTTCTATGATTCTATGATATGAGGGAAGGGATAAACACTGAGAGATGGAAGAAAATATGGGACATAAGAACAGTGAAATTCATGTCTATAATAATTAAAGAGAATTTTTAAAAGATTGTTTGGTGATGGTATCTAACTCCAGTGAAACTCAACCAAATAAATAAAAATTACTCTATGTTGTGCTGGAGGGGATGCCAGAAAAGTGGTACTTATTTTCATATGTGGAGGGAATGTGAGAGTGTGATGAAATTTTGGCAAATGGTATTTGGGGAAATAAGAGACATAACCAAATGAAATGTAGAAGTATGTCCTAAAACAGCACTTTTATCAATATTTGATAAGGTGGAATATAATTGGACAACTATAGAATTAATCTCCAATTTAGTTACAGCTGCTAGATTAATTATAGCCAAGTATTGGAAAATAAAACATAATTTTCAATTAAGAGAATGGTATACAGAGGTATGGAATATAGCTATCAATGACAAATTAACATGTAATATTAAAATAAATAAAGGAGTGCTTAAAAGGCATACTTTTGGAGAAATTTGGGGAGATTTCATTGATTATGTATTAATAAAGGGGAAGGGAAGAGCACCATCACAAGAAATGTTGCAATTTTGGAAGGGGAATGGGAATCCTTGAAATAAAGGAAAAGGTCTAGTTCTCCATTGGTCTCGGTGGGGCGGAGCACTTTGTTTCAATGTATAATTATTGTGTTTTAGCCTTTTGTTGTTCTTTTGTTTCTTTACTATATGTTTTTGTTAATAAAAAATAAAAATTGTTTGGGGAAAGAATTAATAATGAGAAATTTATCCAATGTGGCCCATTCAGCAAGGAACAGTCATTTTATTGTTCTATATTTTTTATTTTAAAATAAAAGTTGGATTAATTTGTCAAGAGATTGGGTAATGAAAGGTTAGAGAAATTGAGCACAATAAATGTTTAGGCAAAAACTAGTTTTAAAAACATCTGTAACAAAAGAAAAACACAAGCAGATGGAGACAACTACCAAGAGATTCTTTTTCTTTTTTGGTACTCAGTCAAAATGTGTTTCACAGATTAATAAACATAATAAGCTAGCACAAAAAGGAAGTTAAAAAAAGCTGGATTCACTAGACATCTTGGCTGCCTCCTGCTTTTCAGGATGCTTCATGAGAAAAGGGCTAGTGTCTGAGTAAAGCATTTCTTTAAGAATAGCTTTGGATACAATGAAACTCAAAAATGCACACATGAAAGTTTGTAGTCACTCTGCATTCAGGATAACCACTACTGATGCATTCCAGTTTTAGCATTGCTCTGCTCATATACACTATCTGCCCTGTTGTTTCCAATGAAGCAGTCTGGGTGGGTGCTAAATCCCACATCATATGTATAAGATGAATCAATTTTGCAAGAGAGGAGGGCCAGGGAGAGAGGGTGAGGTGGCAGGGAGGAAATGGGGGAGAACGTGCAAGATGAAAGCAATAATCTCCTTGAGTCCTTGAACTGAGAGAAAGGTGGGAGGGGATAGAAATGAAACAAATCGCTAGCTAGCCTGTTGAAAGGGAAGAAAACCACACACCTTCTGTTGGAAAGAATACCTGTTCCACCCCAATTAATAACAAAAATAATAATCTTAGAACTGCAGAGCTACAAGAGACCCTATGGATCATCATGTATCTTCTGGGGCTTCACTGCAGTTATTTTTATATTTATATGACATACACAATGCTGTTTTATTTTAATCCTCTTGGCCCATAGTGAGATAAATTTAATATGAACCAGAATTGCAGGCAATCTAGAGTTCTTAGTTATTTGGGCAGATTTTCCTTTTACACATGTGCATCACTCCTACCCCTTCTGAAAGAGCCGCTCTCGCTCATTTCTCTCTGCTCTACCACATCCACCCTTGGAGGACTGATGTCAGACCTTTGGACCCGAGTGTTAGCCTGGCTCAAGAAGACTTGCATGAAGCAAGCGCAGGGTGCATGCCAGGAACACTGAAGCCCAAGATGGCAGCAGGATTGAAAGGTTGTCATTGCTGTGGCAACACAACTGCTGCTTTTGCTTCACCTGAGTCTCCTGATCTTCTGGATGTGGCAATGGTGGTGCAGTGACAGGAGAGGGAACCTGGACATGGGGATACCTCTGAGTCATAGAGGAAGAAGGCAAGAGGGCCTTCTCTGTTGATGCTCCCACGCTCCGGAACTTCCTCCTACAGGAGGCTAGGTTGGCCTCATCTTTGCTGTCCTTCCACAAGCAGGCAAGAGCTTTCTCTTCAGGGAGGCTTTCCCTTAATAACTGGTGGTCTGAGAGGGGGTTTTTTAAAATGGATTGTTGTGCTCTGTTGTTTTAAACGTGTTTTAGAATTGATTTTATTACTATTTTTTAATGTAATACTTGTTTAATTTTTTAAAAAAATATTTGTATACCTACTGTTTTTAGCTTTAAAATATTGTCTTTTTAATGATGCAAGCCACCTTCGGTGTTTTTTAAGGAGAAAGGCGAGATAAAGAAAGAAAGAAAGAAAGAAAGAAAGAAAGAAAGAAAGAAAGAAAGAAAGAAAGAAAGAAAGAAAGAAAGAAAGAAAGAAAGAAAGAAAGAGGTGAGGAAGGAGAACCGAGGGGCATAGGAGGCGTGAAGGTGGTGCTATTCACATCAGGGAGGGGCTCTTCACTGCGGAGGCTTTTGGGGGGGGGGAGGAAACATGACAGAAGGGTCATTTCCACATCCAAAAATGTAAATTACTCAAGGTGTACTTACATTTTTTCATTCTCAAGTTTTATCGAATACAGGCAGATTTACAGCCCTCCTATAGTTACGTATTATTACATTAATATTAATATATTAGGTAGAATTATATTCTGAAAAAAATCTATTTTAATGTTTTCTTTGCCCCACTAAAGTGTCATTTTATGCAAATATAGCAGAGGGTCACAGGTTACCTGACCATCATAAAAGGCGGTCATGACTTGAAAAGGATTGGGGAAAAACTGAGTTAAGATAATCCAGTAAAATTACTCTAGGGAGCAGCCCAAGCTTCAATGTTTTCTGGCCCAGAGCACCTGACTGCAGGTTGTGAATGCGCACAAATCTCATAAATGTTGGCTCATATGAAACAAGAGTTCCATAGGTTCTGGTTAGCATGGGCAACCTGCACCCCTCTCCTGGCTACCGCTACAGCTGGTATTGGACAAGTAGGCAACATTTAGAACAGCTTTGTGAAGGCTGGACACTTTTGTCCCATTCACTAAAGAGGGGGCACTTTTCTATGTTTTCTGGCTAGTACAAAAAAGTGTAGGCACAGTTAGTAGCGAGAGGTGACTCTGGTAGCCCTAAGGATAAGAAGGAAGAAGCTGGAAGTGGGACTGTATCCCTGCCCTTCCATTGGTCTTCCCCATCCCCACAGCTGTAGTGAAGTGCAGGGCTGCAGGATCCTCATCCTACCCCAGGCAGTTGCTATACAGAGTGAGAGCGCTTCTGCAGTTGCAACAGTCAGTACTCCTTGGGATACATCCATTTTGCTTTAGCAGTGGCTAATATGAAACTAAACTATGTTCACATTCTTAAATTATAAACCAATTAATTCTGTAAGGTGTGTGGAGTTTAAGTGCACATGTTACTCCGCTGCAAACTCAGCTCTCTGCCTCTGCCCTTGGTGACTCCTGCAAATTGTCATCTGAATGGCCATAGTGATTTTACCCACAGAAACCCAATTTATAAAACTGGCTCACAGTGGATCAAGCCATATTTTCCCCACTGTGTAGTTGAAGCCTCAGTCTTATCTCAGATATGGACATTCTAGATCTTATCAACACCTGCAATGCATTCAGTTTTTGTCATGGTTTTGACGTTCTTTTTTGCAGTTGCTCTCTGCTTCTTCTTTCCATAGTAGCACACCGTGCTGACATGCAGGAAAGAAGAGCTACAAGGACCTTCTGTTTAGAGACTTGATTTCTACAGAGAGCCACTTGCTACTTACACAGAGGTCTGCTTCTAAGCTTTTGTTCTTGAAGTCATTTCTCATCTCAGTGCACCCGAGTTTAAGTGTACACACACACACACACACACACAAACCCGACTACCAGGGGTCTGATAGCGCTTCCCTCCTTCACACTTTGTGCCATAGACGGAGACCTCATTTTATTCAAACAAACAGGATTGATTCAATCACTCATCTATTGAACAATTGAGTTTATTGAATAACTCTTCAACAAAGATAACATCAAACTGTTCTGAACCAGTCTTCAACGCTATTCAGTTAACTTCCACCTTCTCCTTGGTCTAAGACCACAGCCCGCTTTTCTATGCTTACCAGCGAGGGGTCTGACTCCTGACCATTCGATTGAACAGTTTCATATATGCTAGGCAAGGGGTGTCATAGCAGGGAGAGTGTATATGACCATGATGGGAACAAATTGGCAGATTCCCCATTTCCTCTCCTCTGTTCTGTCAAAATTTCTGAGAATTTATACACACAGCGGATCAGGTGTGATCAAGATTCCCTCTAAGGTGCATGCCTGCGCACACATGACTCTGTCCCCTTCTGTGCGGCCTTCCTCCTCTGCTGCACACCGACAGCAATTGTTTACAGCCCTTTTGGTTCCAGTTGCGAGGGAACCCCACACACAAGAGGGGCAAAGTCGCACACACGAGGGACAGAGCCCCGCCCAGCAGGGCTGAAAATCAGAGGGAACGTTGCATGTGAGTACTATATAACGTGTTGAAAAATAAACTAACAGTACTTGAACACTTTTACTTGGTATAGATTTGTGCTTGACAGATTTATAGTTTCATTATAGCTCCCTTGATAACATACTAATAGCAGACAGCATAACAGAAAACACTACTTCTCAACAGAAAAGCCTTATGCTAACAGACAAACAGAAGAAGCAGAAGAAGCCTCATTCTAACTGTCACTTCTTCTTCTGCCTGGCAGTTAACCCATTCAAACACCCCATTGGTTAACACCAGACAATGTGATTGGATACAAGGTTCTATTATGTAAGCGACACATCTCCATCACTCTTATATACGCGCATATATATATATATATATATATGTATATGTATGTATATGTATGTATGTATGTATGTATGTATATGTATGTATGTATGTATATATATATGTATGTATATATATATACACACATACACACACACACATACATATATATATGTGTGTGTGTGTGTGTGTGTGTGTGTATACACATGCTGGCTTACACAATTATATATTCTAACAACAAATGGGGAAATTCCCCGTTTCCTCTCCTCTGTTCTAGGTACTGTGAGGGAAGCCCTCTCTCAAGTATTTGGCCAGGGTTGGTCAGAGAGAGGTGGTTGCCCCTCTGAAGCTCATTCTTGGGTATATGACAGTTTCTCTCCTTCCTCTTCCATTCTCCCCAAAAGAAGGGTTTCCGAGGTGATTGCGGGTTGCAGTGATACTCGGCCTCCTCTTTGGGCACTCTCAAGGAGACAATCTCTCCAGTTCAAAGATATCTTTTAATACATACTCCCACTCTCCCTTGGGGCCTGTCCTCTCAAAGATTCCTAAGTAAGACTTTTCTCCAGATCCTCTACTGCAGTAGTCCCCAACCTTGGGCCTCCAGATGTTCTTAGACTTCAACTCCCAGAAATCCTGGCCAGCAGAGGTGGTGGTGAAGGCTTCTGGGAGTTGTATTCTAAGAACATCTGGAGGCCCAAGGTTGGGGGCCACTGCTCTACTGCATCACCCCAACTCTCATTCTGGTTTTCCCTTTTCTAAGCTTTCCAGAGTCACCTCCTTGACTTTTCCCTTCTCCCCAGCTATTTCTCTCCTGTTACCTCCCCCACTGCTGCTTCTAACCCCTCTTTTATAGTTTTCATCCCACACATACCCTTTTCATAAAATCATAGAATAATGATGGGACCTATAAGGCCATCGACTCCAACCCCCTGCTCAGTGCAGGAATGCAAATCAAAGGATATCTGCCAGGTGGTTGTCTAAGTTTCTTTTGAATGTCTCCAGTGTTGGAACACTCACCACCTCTCGAGGTAATTGGTTCCACAGCTGTACTGCTCTAACAGCTTTTCTATTATTCAACCAAAATTTGGCTTCCTGTAACTTGAGCCCATTGTTGTGTGTCCTGCTTGGGGAGTAAGGGGGTTCAATATTTCCAGGGGCCGTTCATCTTTTTCTGGGCTTTTTCTATTCCCTAGGCTTTCTGCTCTCCCCTGATAATCATAATCTAGCAGTCTCTCTCAGCTCAACTTGGGAACTGAGGGTTTGAAACTCCCAGGGAGAGATGAGATGGCCTGCCAACAGGGTCCCTGGTGTCCCTGTCACTCTCCTCACATTAATCTTCCTGACATTTTTCCTCATTAATATTGAGAAGAAGCAAAACCGAAAAGGAAAAGACCAAATCAGCAGGGCTAGTCCAGTCTGAATAATGCATATAAAAATTAACCTGTCGAAGTGTTTCATCATGGGTTTAGCATTTCCTAAACAAAAACCATGTACTGGAAGATATTACATTCTCTCTTGAGATTTTCTCTACTACTTTACTATACCCATTAATAACGGTCGAAGGAAATAATATGTTATCTTCAAAACAATCCGATTCCTATCGGTCAGGCTACCTTTATATTTGGAATCTCTAACCTTTCATCTCCAGCTTGACATAATGCATTGTTTAGTGGCTCACTCCTGCTATGAAAGTGGTCTCTGCTGTAGATTTCAAAGAAAATGCAAATGCTATTGGCTGTACATGTCATCTCAGTAGGATCCTGGACTGATCATTTAGGAAGAGTGCAGGCATCAAAGACACCCTGGGGCCCATGTCTTGCCTGACCTTGCCCAACCTGAGGTCTCTGTTTGCCTCAAAGAACAAGGTTTTTTGTTTGGTTGGTTTTTCTTGGTTTTTCTTTAAAGATACACAGAAAAAACATGTCAATCTTCAACCTTGCCCCACCAATTCCTCCCCAGCCTTTCCCTCCCCCATACCAATTGGTTACCCAGGTTATACACACACAGCTATGACCATATTCTACACTTCTACAGCATACAGGTCATTTGTGCTTGCAACCAAACAGAGAAGACAAAACACATGACAGATGAATGCTGAGAAATAAATGAGGAAGGAACATGGAAGGTGATGTCAGTTTAGCAGCTTTCTGCAGTCTCATATTTATCTTGGTCAATCCTGAAACAACTCTCAGAAAGTGCCCCATATATCTGGATATTTTTTGCCCACCTCCCTCCCGTTATATACTCTTCTTTCTTTTGTGGCCAGATCCGTAAGGATCCTGCATTCAGTGTGCAGTGTGGCAGGGGACGTCTAGTTCTGTAAAATGATCTGTTTAGCCACCAAGGCTGTCCTTTTGGATCTACAATCAGTGCCTCTTTCCAGTGTTCCACTCCACTGGCAGGTATGTCACAATATGCTATAATTTCCTCTTCCCTGTTCCTCTGCCAGGTAGAAAATGCAGTAAAAGTTTAAAAAAAAGTAGGAGAGAGCATAAGCTGGTGGCTACTTCACATGGCTGTCACTTCATCATATCCATGGCTGAGTGAATTTCTCTCTCTTTCTCTGTCTTCTTAGATCATGGGTATTCCTCCTATTCCAGTTTTTGTTCTCATTTTCTGAATCTGTCTTCTCAGCACCTAGCCCTTTATTCCTTTCCCCAGCCCACCCCTGGAAACCAACACTAACAGAACACGAGGCAACAGCCCATCAAGTCTGCAGTCTCACATAATGACAGGGAATCAGAACTTGCTGCTGTTAGGCTAAAAGCATTTCCATTAGCGTGGCTTGTTCCACTGTGCTCGAAAATAAATCTTATTGTGCCTTTGTGTATAGAAATTCAACAGATTGGACTTAACATGTTAGTTATAACATTTTAGTTTGGAGTTCTAAATTGATCCTCCTACTTTCTCTTAACCGTCCCCTTTACACCCCCCACAATTCAGTTGCATATCCAGAGCAGGTATGTTGCTCCATGACTCCATGATTGAAGTCTAAGGAATGTTTCCACCATGCTTGTACTCACCCCACTGCTCACAGTTCATGCCTTAAATGGTAGTGGAGTGCAGTGCTACACCTATGAACTGACTTCATGGTAGAATACCACTTAGGATGGCTCTGGAACCGTGAGTCAGGTATGAGGTAGCAAATATTTTATTCCCCCAGTTTAAAGCCTTAGGTTAAAAAATGAATTAGCTGATACTAAGTATTAGATTTTGAAAATTAATTGGTTCCTATTAATAACTGAGTTGTTAACATTTATGCTGTTAATAGTTAAGCTGACGAGGTAGCTCAGCGAGTTGGGTATCTGGCTGCAGAGCCAGTGGGCTAGTGTCTGATTCCCACCTGTGCCTTGTAGGAAAAAACAGCCAGCCTTGTTTGGGGGGGACAGGTAGGGAAGCAGAAAATTATTGGAGATTAGCACATGAAGTGTTGGGGGGGGGGAAATGTATTTTGTGTGATATCAATTAAACTGGAATTGTGTTTATTGAAGATAAACCCTGAGATTGTAGATAAAGAAATGAGACATTTGATAATACACGTAATTACTGTAGCTAGGATACAATGTAGGAAATATTGGAAGAAAGCAGAAACACGGTCATCTCAAAAAGGATGCCAAAATTGGGAATGACTTTATAGCTGGACTCAAAATATGGACTGGAAAGCAGTATCCCTCGTGAAAAAAGACTTTGTTTTTTTTTGTTTAGAGACTCCTGACACCCTGGTTCATATACTGTTTCAATGTCCTGCTCATTCTCACTTCCGAAATTTTTTTCTTGAACCTTGGATCTCTTATTTTTCCAATTCTCCTGAGTCAATTCTTTCTATTTTCATGAGTGACAAATGTAATTCCCTGACCGCTGCTGTTGCAGGTTTCTTATCTGCAATTTTGAAATTGTCCCCTTCTTCTTGCTCCTAATTTGTGGAATTTGTGTAATTTTACTTCTCCTATTTTGCTTGTGTTGTTGTAGTTTGTAATGCCATTAAAGGTTTCAGAACAGAACAGGACTGGAAAGCATAGACAAAAGAAGAATGTGAAGATCCAATCAGGGAATGGAGAGATTAGTAACTACCGTATAGCAATTCTGGTAAAACCTGTTAAGTTGTTCTTTTTTCTTATCTTTTTATTCTAGTATAATTGTATAAGTGGATGTAAAAGTACCCTCTCGCCCTCTGGAATTTTACCCTTTCGCTACCCATGTCTATTCCCCCAGCCCCCAATCCCTAATCTTATCCCTATTGAAAACAAATAAAAATTAATAAAACAACAACAATTGAGTTGTTAATGTTTATGGTATTAATAGTTAAGCTGACGAGGCAGCTCAGTGAGTTGGGTATCTGGCTGCAGAGCCAGTGGGATAGTGTCTGATTCCCACCTGTGCCTTGTAGGAAAAAGAGCCAGCCTGTGTGGTCCTGGCCAAGAAAATGGCAAACCACTGCAGAGTACTCTATACCTGGAAAACCCTGGAAAAAAGTTGCTATGATGAAATCAATTTGCCTGCATGCATTTACTATCAATTAACAGCTAAATCTGAAAATATTAATAAAAAATTAATCTAGCAGTTAAACCATATGTTAAAATAAACAGTGAGGGTTACAGAGAATGGCATGTCATTTGCCACCACCAAACCTCACTGGCCCAAAAAGGCATTTTTTGGTCACATTGGAACTGCTTTCTCCAATCTAACATTTTTCACAGGTGGCCTACAAACCTGTAATGAAATTGCTAGCTAAAAGGGGAGTGGTTCCAATCTGAAAACTATTACGCTGAGGGATCATGCATATCATCATCCCTTTGCACACAAAAGAAAAAGACACCTATGCATATTCAGCAAGTCTAAATCTATACAGGGATAATATAAATTATTTGCTCACTTTCAAATGCACTTCTTTAGCAGAAGCTTTACTCTCTTGCAGGTGAAACTCCTGATGTTACTTGATCATTGCTTCCAGAAACTCTACTGGCTGTGGCTTCTGGGAGTTGCCCAGAAACAGGTGAAGGACCCATGTTGGGAATGTCATGTATAGAGTTAGTAGCCATTTATATTACCTCTGTAAAGATTTGGACTTGCTAAACATGTATAGCTGCCTTCCTTTCATGGGTGGAAAGATGAGGATAGCATAAATAATGATTTTAATGCATAGAAGATATATTGAAATTACTTTTAAAGCATTAAAGTGTTAGAAGAACTATGTTTTTTCTACTATTTCATGGAAGAAATAATATTAACACACTGTTTAAAGCTCTGGTAATTCCAGTACTCCCAGCTAGTTTCCACACATTGTGAATTTAGGAAGTTCGCTTTCTCTTGTCCGTTAGGATGATACATTTCTTTGAGGTAAGTTTCATTTTCCAGTACAAAAAGATTTTCTTCCTCTTCTAGTTGCAGTTTTAGAAGAGTCAGCCATGTTAATCTGTGAAAGCATATGAAGCAAAAACAAAATAAACAATAAACAATACAAAAAGACAAAAATGTTGTGGCACCTTAAAGACTAACTGTTATAACACACAATGAACCACACAACAGCAACACAGACAAGGGGACTAAACCTTGCTACAGACCCAGATGCCAACTCTGTCCCCACATTTATTCTAGCAACACAATTATAGGAACTCAAAATATTACAAACAACATCAAGGGCACCTTTACTTGTTCCTCAACTAATGTGATCTATGCCATCTTTTGGCAAAAGTGCTTCTCTACACTCAACATAATACAAACAGGACAATCTCTACACAAAAGAATTAATGGGCATAAATCAAACATCAGAAATCACAATACACATAAACCCATCTTAAACCACCTCAATGTACCAGGACATTTTTCACAAGATATAAAAGTTGCTATTCTGGAAAAAGAATATTACAAAACAAGAACACAGAGAAAAACAGTTGTGATAAAATTTATACATATGTGGTCACCCATATAAATGGACTGAATATCAGTCAAAGTTTCCTAAGTCATTACCAAATATAATAATTATGCTGTTATCTATTTTTATTTTCCTTCACTACTACCAGACACATATTTCAAAACAAAGCTCAAAGGTATAGTCTGTCATTCTCAACATTAATACACATCATTCCTGTTGTTGCCTTTAATCACATTGCTGCTTACAGTTGGTCTTAAAGAGCTCTCTCTCTCTCTCTCTCTCTCTCTCTCTGTATTTGTGTTTTTGCCTGATTTTATGTTGTTTGCAGGAATGTTGACAGGACTTCAAAAGAACTGTATACTAGCACAGATAATAAATCACTGCATGTGTGAAAAACAATTTTATACCACTGTCTCTTAGACCCTAGCATGAATGTTTTACTATGTGATCTCTGTATATCTGAAAAAGTACTCATAGAAGGTCCACAAAAATGTACATTAAAATTTAACAGTTAGTCTTTAAGGTGACACAATTTTTTTGTCTTTTGTCTTTTTTTATTTTTCCTTCATTTTTCCTTCATTTCCTTCATTTCCTTTATTTTTCCTTCATTTTCTCTTCTAGTTTCCCTGGACTGAATTACTCCAGAGGAGAAAGGAAATCTTTGTGCTTATGGCATATCATGAGAAGGCAGGATTCTCTGGAAAAGACAATAATGCTGGGGAAGGTGGAAGGCAGCAGGAAAAGAGAAAGACCAAATATAAAATTGACTGGCTTCCTAAAGGGAGCCACAGGCTTGAGTCTATAAGAGATGAGAAGGGCTGTTGAGGACAGGATGTTTTGAAGAGTGCTCACCATAGGGTCGCCATATGTCGGAGATTACTTGACAACACCTAACAACTATTACTCCAGATAGTCTTCTTTTTCCAATGACAGGCAAACCAAGCTTCCAATGCTTACTTTTCCACTGGTAGGGCAACAGCCTCTCTATCTTTCAAGGTTGCCCCACTGCAGCTAGCATGAGCCCATGTAAACATCTGTCTCGTCAAGGCTAAAACATTGTACCGTTCCTCATACTTTTTACAGTTCTCCAAACTGCAGAAAAATGCTGTTAAATGCCAGCAGAGGAACTAGTCTTCTTCCCCCACTGTTCAGTGCCATGCTCATGGCTTTTTTCAGAATGACACTCTGGCTGCTTGAGTTGCACAAAGTGTTTGCAGCAGCTTGAAAAGGTTACCGTAAATTAAAATGTCTAAAAGGAATTAAGTGTTTCCCAAGAAGTTGGAGGTTGTGTCAGTGATGTGATCCAGAACCCTTGTTGATACAGGGCGTTCTCATGGGAATTTTCTTGAGAGTTTAAGGCAGGGTAGCAGAATGATGTGTCCCAACACTGCAAGGATAGTTTGGGAAGGGTGATTGGAAGGTAGGGAAGGACAGAAAGGTTATATATGGGAGACACAAATCCCCCCTTCCATCTACCTGCCAAATCCAGATTCTGGAATGAAAAAATGAAAAATACCAGAACAATATACCCTGAGAGGAAGAATCCTGTTGAATTAAACAAATAAAATTCTTCTTCTCCAACCATAGCCCTAGCCCACCAAATGTTCTGAAAAGCTCACAAGCGCCAAGACAACACCTCTTCTCTGCTGTCTGTCCCCTTAATATCTAGTATTTACAGCAGAATCCTATACAAATCTCCTCACTTCTATTCACTTGTAGCTGTATCTCACTGAGATCAATACAGCTTACTCAAAAGGGGAGTGGTACAGGATTACAGCCTCTAAGGCTTACTGCCTCTGAACACATTTTCTGTACAAGTATGACTAAAAGAGGAGAGCAAGCTTATCCACCTCCACATTCCACTCTAAAGCCATCTAAGCCAGAAACCATCACAGTGGGTTATAGCAAATTCCCTAGATGGTGTGTTGTTTGAAGATGTACCTTGTTTCTCCTACCAGTCAGTTTCATTGTGTGACATCTTCACTCCCTCTACCCATCATACATTCTAACATTTAAGCGAATAGGAGAAAACAGTGGCTGTTACTGTTTGAGGGGAATCTTCCATTGGCACTGGGAGTGTGTTTTCCCTCAGAATGCAACCAGCAACTTCCAAGGAGGAATTATTTTCACCAGTTTGGCATGAAATGAAAGGGTTAACTTTACCTTCCCCATCCACTCCATGAGATTGCTCAAGCTTCCCCATGGCTACATTTCTTTTCCTTCTGACTATATAATAGGAAAAATGTATTTAAACAGCATTCACGCAGGGTAAGGTCTATTGAGTCCATGTGTGTGGCAGGCACAGCATTCCCTATGGGCACTGATGGCAATCTCCAAAACTGCTTGGCAAACATGAACAATGCATCAAGACAGTGAAGCCACACCTCTTGCTCCAATCCACGAGACAATTAGAAACAGTTTTTAAAAGACAGGGATTATCTCCAAGTACTCTTGCTGTTTCAGTGCTTGTCAATTGTCTTGGCAACATTTAAATACTGGCTGGTATGAAATCAGATAATTACTGACTACACATGGGAAATGCAATGGACATACAATGAAACTGATTCTTGGGGACTTGGCTCCCTCCATTATAACTCAGCTTTGTGCTGTTGTTATTCTTATGGGTGGATTAACGCAAACTGTTAGGAACAATTTTCAAGACACTCTATGAGAAATTGGCTGGCTGGATAATGCAGTGGGATAGACATCTGGCTGCAAAGCCAGTGGTTGGGAGTTTGATTTCCCCACTGTGTCTCCAGGGAGAAGAGCCAGCTGCGCAGTCCCAGGATGCCCCCAAAAGTGAATGGTGAACCACTTCTGAGTACTCTCTATCTGGAAACCCTGGAAAAGGGTTGCCATAAGTCAGAATCAACTTGATGGCACACAATTATTATTACGAATGAGAAAGTCCTGGTCTTCTGTTTTGTGACATCCGTTCATGCCAAGGTCCAATTACTATAAACTTCTCAATCCAGGGATATTTCCTTGAAACGACTTAGA
Organism: Intellagama lesueurii; assembly: GCA_037013535.1. Lineage (NCBI taxonomy): Eukaryota > Metazoa > Chordata > Lepidosauria > Squamata > Agamidae > Intellagama > Intellagama lesueurii. Next base: position 130,184,533 of record JBAJHW010000002.1, read on the forward strand.
AAATGAGTGTAGCACAGAAGATAATACGTTCTACATCACACCATAAAAGTGTGCACATTAAGCCTTCGCTATTGCAGTGGCTGATTTGACCTGCAGTAGCTTAATGACGTGCATCTTGGAGCTGCATTCATGCTATTTACATTCACTCCTCAGTATCATTTTTGTTCATACCTTTCCACATTACTACATTGTCATGAAATGCATCTAATAGTTCTTTCTAAAATTTAAGTAACCTAGATCATTGGTTCCCAAACTTTTTTGACTCACAGCTCTCTTGACTTATTGGCCGTGGCTCCCCCAATACATTACTTTGGGTGAGAAGGGGAGAAAGAAGGGGGTAGCCCAGTGTGAGTAGGACTTCCATGGCTTCCACGGCATCCCTGGTTGGATCTGGCCGCACCCCAGGTTGCCACGGCGCACAGTTAGGGAACCACTGCCCTAGGTATTTCTCTTTTTACAAAAACAAAACCCAACAATCCTTTGTTAGATCACTGGAATGTTATAAGACAAACTTTCAATTTCTCCAGAACTCAAAGATTATATAAACATTCAGGTTAAGGTAAATAATTCAAAAATTGAGCCAGACGTTATGCCTTTAGCCCATGAAGCCAAATTCTCAACAAAACAAAATGGAGTTCACTTCCATATGAGGTAGAAGTGACAAAGGTATCAACTTTCTTCCTTTTGCAGAGAAAAGACTGGCTCCTCCCCACAACCCCTGCAGATCCGCAAACTTCCTTAGGTAGAACCATATGCCTCTTTGCAGGCTTGCAGCACAAAAATGTGAAGCAAGGCCATCGTATTGGCAGAACAGGACAGCACATTTTGGTATCACAGCTGGTATTTTCTACAAATACTGTAAGAATACTCTCTGCCTGGAGGTTCACAATGAAAACGTTTTAACCCAGGGACAGAGTAGTTGATGTTTGGGGGCAGTCAGCTTTTTGGTGGCTGGTCAGGGCAAAGTTTCTGCCTAGAAAGAGAGTGCATGAAGAGAGCCTCATGCCCTTTAAGTCTTTAATGAGCAGATTAGGGCCAACAGAAACATAAGATTGCTAAAAATAAGGGGAGAAGAATATAAACTACAGGCATTTGCTGATGATTAAAGTTTTTATTTTGGAAGAACCCAGTAAATCTATTGATGAACTGATGGAAATGTTAATACATTTTGGGGAAATGGCAGGAATGAAGGTGAATCGACAGAAAACAAAAATCTTAGGCAAGAATATCCGAACAGAGGAGGTCCACAAATTGACAAACATGACAGGTGTCCAAGAAAAAAAAAGAATCAAGTATTTGGGAATTCAAATAACAAATAAAACAAGTACATTGATAAAAGATAATTGTATGAAACTTTTTAAGGAGATACAGAGACTTGGAAAAGTGGGACAAGCTACAACCTTCATTGATGCCTTTTCTGTCACTTACAGCCTGATACACTAGATCATATTCTATTCAGATGTCCAGCACATTACTCCCTTCGGAAACTTTTTTTAGATCATTGGTTGATTCCCTTTTTGGACTTTTTCCCTGACCTCCTCCCTATTTTTTTTTGAGTGACCATTGTGCCCCCCTCACCAAGGCGGTGGCTAACTAATCTAACTGCAATTATGAAACTCACTGTTGCCTCATAATGTAGAACTTTCCTTTACCCAATTCCCCAGGTATTATGTATTATTTCTCATCATTTTGTACTCCCTCATTTAATGTTGATTATGTCTATTCGCCCTGTGATCCCTTTCCCCTTGTGTTTTATTTCCTTGTTCACTTTGTTTTATGCCAATAAAGGTTTACCGTACAGACCTTCATTGATGGGAAGAATAGCAGTAATTAAAATGAATGTGTTACCTAAACTGATCATTCTTTTTCAGGCAATACCAAAGTTGTTAAAGCAAACACCTCTACAGGGATTCAATAGAAACATAATGCAATTTGTTTGGCGGGGGGGGGGGGGGGGGAACAAGGATAAAAATGAAGGCATTACGAGACTCTAAACAAAGGGCAGCTTTTGGTCTTCTGGACTGGGAAATTTATTATAGAACTTGTGTGTTGGTATGGATTAAAGAATGGATTACTTTGGATTATGAGAGACTGCTTAAACTGGAGGGGCATGACAATCTAGGATGGCATGCTTTTATATGATATCAAAAAGCTAAAGAGTATAAAGTTTTCAATAACCATATGATAAGAAAATCTTTGTTATGTACTTGGAACAAGATACAAAAACAAATATATAATAAAATACTGGGTTGGGTGTCACCATTAGAAGCATTTACATAACCTACCTTAATGGACTCAATAAGACTGGTAAGACATAGAGATTTGCTTAAGAAAGAAGGGACATTGAAGACTAGAGAGGAGTTAGAGGAGCAAAAAAAAATTATTTAGATTGGTGGACGAGATTACAATTAGACTCCAGGTATGCAAAAGACAAAATAATGGGTTTCTATGAAGAACAAATGACATTTGATAAACTATTCTTAGAGACAAACGATAAAATAATTAAAAGAACGTATGAATATCTCTTAAATATGAAAATGGAAGATGAAGTGGTAAAAAAGACTGTATGATAAAATGGGCACAAAATGCTGGTCATAATATTGATTTAGAAAAGTGGGCACAAATTTGGAAGAATAATATTAAACTTACAAAATTATTAAACTTTAAAGAAAATATATAAAAGATGTTTCATAGATGGCATATGACTCCAACTAAATTGTCTAAAATGTATAAAAATATTCCCAACAAATGTTGGAAATGTAAAATGCAAGAGGGTAGTTTTTTATCATATGTGGTACACATGTAGGGAAGCAAAAAGTTATTGGAGATCAATACATGAAATGTTACCAAAAATCATATCTTATGTGATACCATTTAAACCAGAATTGTTTTTACTGAACGTTATGACTGCAATTGTAGATAAAGAAATGAGATATTTGATAATACATGTAATCGTGGCAGCGAGGATACTATATGGAAAATATTGGAAGAAAGAAGAGGTACCGTCTCTGGAGGAACTGATAGAAAAGATACTGTAAGTGGTGTAGATGGACGTACTAACAGAAGCATTAAATGAAAGATCATCTCAAAAAGGACTTAAAAAATGGGAACGGGTTTACAATTGGATCTGAAATATCAACTGGAAAGCATAGATAAAAGAAGTATGAGAAGGTCCAAAGGAATGGAGAGAGTTGTAAAGATAGTCTGGAAAAACTGTTAGATTGTTTACTTATGTGATTTCCCTTTTAACATAACTAAGTAAGTGGATGTAAGAATAGTCTTTCGCTCTCTGGAATTTGCAACACGTTGCAACAACTTAACGTTGCTTCCCTCTGGCCTTTACCAAATATTAAGAATAGGAAGCAAACTCTAGATTTCTCTATATTTCAGGTCTAACTGAAACACCTGATTTCAGGTTTAATATGTCATAATATTTATATCACATCCTTGGTCTACTTGTCTATATACTCTACTGTATCAGACATTAGCTGGACACTAAAAGCCAACGATACAGCTACACAAGACATAAACTATTGTCTACCTGCACAGAATTTTACTGTTAACGTTCTCCATCATAAAGGAGCACAGCATTTCAAAAGGGGAAATAGATATTCTGCCCATTCTAAAGGCTCCCTGTTTGTTCACACAGTGTAATCAAAAGAACAGAACTGTAGGCATGAAATATACCTTTTAGATATGTAGTGTGATGAGTACAATTGAGAGGTATCCTGCTTTGTCTTGTGGCAAAACATTTCATCATGGGAATGTGCAGCTAATGCACTAACCTGCTCTTTGCTAGGATACCTATTGTCTCTGCTGCCTATCTTCTTATTGCATTTCCCTTCCACAAATAATTTATGATGTGGAATCAGAGGTTGGGAGTTTGATTCCTCCGCTGTGCCTCCTTGACAGGAGCTGGACTCAATGATCCATGGGGTCCCTTTCAGCTCTGCAGTTCTAGGATTATTGTTATTATTATTAAATTTCGGTCTCTGGAGATTATCTCTTTATGAGCAGTGCTATCTCTTGCGTTATTTATGTATCAAGAACATGGACAGATAAAGGCAGTACCGGAGATGAGCATGAATCGCTAGCTCAGCGTGATTAATTTACTGGCCCCACAGATGTTCTGAAGTTCGGCACCCCACCTTCTTCCAGCAGGCGCTCACTCAGAGGCAGCACCCACAGGAGGCGGTGTAGGGAAGCCGGAGCCCTGCCTCCAAATGGATGCCTGCCCGAGGAGGCTGGGCACTGAACCGCAGAACACCTGTGGGGCCAGCAAACAAACTGCACCAAACCACCAAACTGGTGCTTAGTGCTCATCTCTAGGCCGTACCCTTTTCTTCAAATGTTGCCTTCCTGTGACCAGGATTAATGCACAGAGTCGTGCTATTCCGCTTTACTTTGTAACTCATGAAATGGAGGCTATTTTGAAATTACAGCATTATCTATGTGCAGTCACTTCTGAAGCACAATTTTTTTTACAAAATGTTAAGGTTAAAAATAGATTGTGCAATCAGCTTGTATATTTCTCTTTTTGATGTAACTAGTATTTTAGATGGATACACAGTATAGCGTAGTGGATAGTGGGATGGACTAGCACTTGGGCCTGGGTTCAAATCCCCACTCAGCCATAGAAACTCGCTGGAGGTGTGGAATGGGTAAAACTGGTCCTTAAAATATCTCATTTACCTCGAAAGCCCTATCAGGGTAGCTATAAGTCAGTTCCAACTTGACAGCACATAGCCACAACAGTATAAACATGGGCCTTGTTAAATTACTGCATACTTTCATTACTTGGAGTGATGATCAATAGAAGGTATGCAAAATATTTTCTCATTTATTCTTGTAGACATTTCCAGGTTGCCAACACCAGTGTCACATGTTCAACAAGCCTGTTCACAAAAATGAATATAATGGATTTGTTCTCAGATTATTAATTTTTTCATATGTCAAATCAATTCACACTTTGCTCTTAATTGTTCTACAACACAAGAACTGAACAAACTGTGGCCCATCCAGGCAAACACAGCACACAAGCCCAGTCACTGTGGTCTGGCATTTGGCTGACAACTGTTGGGTTCAGATGTACCTCGTGCGGAGCAGATAGCAGCATGGGAAATCTGAGAAAATTATTCAAATAACATGGGAATTAAATACTTCTGTTTGCTTTCCTCCCCACTGAGATTTCCCCATCCTGTGGTTGCTTGCCAGGAAGAACAGAGATAGGTCAGGTGATCCAGTCCTAGCTTTCCTGTATTGTCATTTGCCCCTTGGATATCAAGTCTTCTCTTTAACTTTATGCTACATGCCATCAAGATTTGCTATCCTGTTATCTTCTGTGATAGTCAGGATCCAACATTCTTTGCTTTAAAAATTTGATCTGAAAAAACCCAAATACCAAAAAAAGGCTGATCTTGCTTCATTTGAATTTTTAACCTACCCCATGCTATTCACTCATCCTATGTCTTTTAGTTTAGTTTAGGCATCCTTCAGTCTCGAGAGACCATGGTAATGTGCTCTCCATGGAGGACTTGGAACAGCCTCTCCAGAGCACGAAGCCTGGGTAAAATAATATGGAGGATAGGCTGTTACCCAAGCAGCAAATCCCCCCTCTCCATGTCGCTGAAATAGTCCAATGGAAAGGCAAGAGCCAATACAACTGGTTCCAGCAACATCGCAGGAGTTGCCAGAACAACATGAACTGCCTCCGGGACTCCGGCTCCGGATTTTGCCTCGAGGTTAACTCCTGAAGCCTTTTCCATCAGTGGATATAGCCACAAGGCAGTGGAGGTTTGAAATCAGAGTTTTCCTTCTCCTAGATGGGCAGCCTTCCAAGGCTGACGAGCCCCACCTACCCGGCCTGCTCCCTAATAGTGCAGAAGTATGACCTGACCCCTAAAACGTTCCTGCCCTCCAGGCGTATGCAATGCTATTTAGCTTTCTTATTTACCAGATTAGAGTAAAAAATAGAATCAGAGAATTTCTGCTCGCACTCATTTAAAGCTAAACCCCCGCCCCCTCAGACCATGCGGTCAGGGAGAGCAAAGGTCAGCCTAGAAAAAAAATACCTCATCCTATGTCTACAGAACAAATATGAGGTACAATAGCAAATGAAGGTACAAAAGTGGTAGCCCAAAGAAAAGCACTAGAAATCTTTCCATTCATCTCTACTTCTGTTTTCATACACATCCATCATACTTGTATGTAACTCAGCTGGCAGTGAACTGCAGCAAATGTGAAATTCATGGCACATTTAAACCCAGCACAGATGCCACAGTAGACACTTTAGCACAATGAATTGCCTGCATGGCTGGTTTTCTCATTGTGGAAGATAAGCCACTATCTCTCATGAAGATTACACTCCTTGTGCAAATACATAGGTCACTCACATGAACAGTTATTTCTACAGACAGAACAACTCAAGAAACATTAGTCATATGGTTGAAAGTCTATGTTAATATAGCTAAGTAGAGGGCATAGTTACTTTCTAAAAAATGGGGGATAGACATATGACAAATCTATATAAAATCTGCATTTGCATATAAGTATGCAAAATTAGAATTACAGTAATTAATTCCAGTTTCGCCAAGGTAAGCACAAGTAATAGTTCAAAAGGCCATGCTGATTAAAGACAATGGTAGCTATAATCCAAAACATCTGGAGAGCCACCCAACTAGGCAGGGCTGACTTTTGAACCCCAGGCCAAACTATCAGCAGGTCACATAGTTTGTTCTCTTCCATGTCCCTTCCAGTTTGTTAGCATCATTCTTAAAGTGTGCTGTCTAGAACTGGACACAGTACTCAAGGTGACACCTAACCAGTGCTAAACAGAGGAGGACTAGTACTTTATGAGATTTGGAGACTATAGTTCTGTTAATGCATCCTAAAATAGCATTTGCCTTTTTTTGCAGCTGTATCACCCTGTTGGTTCATATTCAGCTTGTGATCTACAGCAACTCACAAGATCCTTCTACTGAGCCAAGTATCTACCATCTTGTAACTGTGTTCATTCTTATTCCCGAAACATAGAATTTTGCACTTATCCCTGTTGTTTTCAGTCCAGTGCTTGAGCCTATGCCAGCAGACTCAATGTTTTCTTACACAGTTTACTTCAATAGTGAACTCCAACATTCTCTATGGGAGTTGCTAACAGTTGAAGACTAACAGACTTTTACATATACCCTGCTATTTTTGCAGAATATATGGGATAGAGTTGGAGTTTTTAATTACTCTGCAGTGACTTCTAGTAGCCCTTCAGTACAGTGCTGTGGGACTAGGTAAAAGCCGGAATGGAACAGAACAGAACGGAATGGAATGGACAGGGCAGAACTGGGTAGAACATTCTTAATAAAAATGGATGACTGAAATAGTGGGATGCAAGGGATAAACATCCAAATAATATTTTAGACGTCAAACCTAAAAATATTACTCTTTTATTAACCCTTTATTGTCCCAAACCACCAGAACAGAACACAGTGGCCCAGAATGGCAACTTCCAAGTAGAATAATCAAACCAAATTCATGATGTGTGTGACTAGATGAGGCAGATGTCGCAAGCTACCAATCATTCTCAGGCACAACATTCCGATTCCTTTCTGGGCAGAAAAATCAAAATTGGAAAACAAATGCCCAGAACAGTGGTTTCTGAGTAGGATAACCCAACAATTCATCCTTCCCATCTGACTAGAAGGAACTTATGCAAGAAGTGACAAAACAACTTCATCTGCTGGGGGATTTCTCCAGCCTGGTCCCCCAAATTATAAGCTGTACAAAAAGTCCAGATTGGACACAGATTGGGGTTGGGTTGGAAAACATTTTCCCATGCATCATCTGATCACTAGGAAAGAGATTGCACTGGACCACTCCATAAGTGGTCCAAATCACAATCTGTTTTCCTGTGGAATCACACCCACTATCGCTATGGCCACAAGCAGTTCCAGGGGAAGCTCCAGTCATGCAACAGAGAAACACATTGCTTCCACTCCACTCTGGTTCTCACTTTCATGAATGCATACATGCAGGATATACTAAACAAACCAGTTTCACTTTATTTATGTGCTCATTTACTCTGATTACTTAGTTACACATATATCCAACCTTGCCTCCAAAGAGCAGAAGATAGCATACAAGGTTTTCCTCTGAACAGCCTTGTGAAGTAGATTATATAAGAAAGATTGACTGGCCAAAGGTCACCCAGTTGAGTTCCATGGTTTACAAGAGACTTGAACCCACATCACCCAAGTCCCAATACCATCCTTTAAGAAGATGCTAAAGATTGTCCTGTTTCAAGAGGCATTCAAAAACGCCATTCTACATGTGTTCCCTATGTAGCCATCATTTTGGATTGATTGATTGATTGATTGATTGATTTCTATCTATCTATCTATCTATCTATCTGTCTGTCTGTCTATCTATCTATCTATCTATCTATCTATCTATCTATCTATCTATCTATCTATCTATCTATCTTTTGTTTGTTTGTTGAGATGTTTAATGTTGAGTGGTTGTGCTTCTATTATATTCTGTTGTAAACTGCTCAGAGTAGTCCTTCGCACTAAGTCAATGGTATATAAATGCATGAAATAAATACATAAATATACTCAAACACATATTTAAAAAAGCCATTTGGCCAGCACTTTTTCAGTATATGCTGGAATTCTGCACTACCCAATTTAAAGAACTTCTTGGGCTGTCCACTGTGGATCTATCACTTACAGATTGATACAATTGCTTCTACACATTGTTTCTTACTGAATGAAGCCTATTCAGTCTCTCAGTATGATGAGAAGATTGTCAATGAACAGTAGCGAACAGAAGACATCCAAGGACAGAACTTGTTTTCTAAACATCCAGATGATAATATCACTTGCAACTGGCCCAACCTGGCTGCTACTTTCAATAAAATACAAACATTGGATGTTGCTATAGAACCAGTGCCTTGTACTGTACTGATTTGGAATTTTTCACTTGTCATAGCTAGAGAGCAATGAGTGTAGTCTACTATATGCTCCTTGATCTTGGGCTGAAATAATTCAACTGAAAGATGATTGGCTGGGTTTCAGAGGTAATTAACACACATGAAGGAATATCAGGCTTGTCTTACCATTAGGTAGAGTGAAGCAACTGCCCCAGGCAGCTAATGCAGGGAGTGGGACGTAGGGACAACCCCTTGCACATTTTCTTCTTTGGAGAACAGAGCTATGTGAGCCATGTGGTCTCTTTCACATCTCTAAACCAGCCTGTTGCCCTCAGATACAACAGAGAACATTTTGACAACACCAGTGTGGGTGTTAATTCAAATGTCAGTCCAGTTCACATGTGTTTGCAGAGTGGGGAAGAGGCTTGTCCTTTGCCTCAGGCAACAAAATTGTTTTGGGAACAAAGGAGAGCCTTCATCTTCACACTCTATTTCTCCCTTACTTAAGAGGACTTCAATGGAAGCAGTTGTATTAACACTTACCTTTCTCTTTTCTGACTTCTAATCAATGCACGAATGCTAGATTTAATTTGAGGGGCCCATGGGTATGCAGCTCCACCTGTTAATGCCTCAGAGCTCTTTGCTGGGGGCATACTATTTTCCTTAATCTGGACATGATATGAATGTTGATGCAGCCTAGAATTGAACAATTCACTGTTGACTTATGTTTAGCTTATTGTCTAGTAAAAAGATACTTTTTGTACAAGTGCAGCCAGGTTTCACCCAGCCTATATCTATGCAATTGATTTTTCCTACTTAAATGCAGAACTTCACATTTTGTCCTGTCAAAACTAGAGAGGGGCAAGAACTGGCAAATTGATGGTTTGTGATGGTTCATGCTTTGTGGCTACCCACAAACCATGAACTATCACAAACCGCTCTCTCCAAATGAACTTGTTTGTGGTTTGTTTTTTTGGGTTCAGGAAGGGGGGGGCACAAACACACACACAAACCATGAACTATCATGACCTCCCTCCTGGTTCATTTTTTGGGTTCATACCAGGGGCACAAACACATACACAAACATCAGGCCCAGATTCTGTGGAAGGCACTGGGCCTGCTGCCTCTCAAAATGGTGTCGGTGGCGAATTCAGGTCACGGTAAGGAGGCAACAGGGGCAGGCGGAGGAGGAGGGGTGGGCATCCTATTTTGCCAGAGCAAAACAAAGCGCCAAGGGCAAAAAAGTTTGGTGCTTCATTTCGTTTTGGCAAAATGGGATCCCCAAATCGAATCACAAACCAGCCTAGTTTTTTTTTCCTGGTTTGTGGTTCTGTTTGTGCCCATCAGTAGTCAAAAAATTTTTTTTCCAGTCTTGTTCTCCAATTTGTCATGGTTCTCTTGAACCCTGATTCTGTTTTCTGAAATATTAACTCTCCACCCACCCACCCAGTTTGGTGGCAGCTGTCAATTTGATAAGCACCTACACCAAGCTCCCTAGTCATTTATATAATTGTTGAACCATTCCAGACTCAGGATGGAACCTGTAGCATTATACTTGTCAACTCTCTTCAAGATGACTGTTAACAAAATTCATCCATGTCATCCAACTACAGGAGTCAGATACAACTAGCCACAAAAAGGCTAAAGGAACAATACTCCAGTACCCACTCTAGGCAGAAAATGTATATTGATTGTGTGTGGAGTGGGGGAACCTAGAGCAGCACCTTTGAAGCAGAACAGCTCAATGAAATTCACCCATCCCACCTGATGAGAGGGGACTTGTGCAGAAAACCATAAAACAGGGACCACATTCCAATACCTATTCTAGTCAGAAAATCTGTGCCAAGAAAATAGCCCAGAACAGTGATATTAATGTGTCACATTAGATGAGAGGGGAATGATACAATGTTACAATGCAAAGTGTTTGTGTCTTGAATGGGCAAGTAAAAACTGTTACGATTGCAAAAGGTGATAAAGCTGAAAACTGTTACCCTGCTCCCACCCCCTGGAGCATACAGTATATTTTATGCTCATAAGAGCTCCATGAGGTTGGTTTTAGGTGCAGACCTAAAGCTAAGAGAACTGTCATGCTGAGTACATGCAGTGCTACTTAAAGGTGAACAATGATGGAGAAAAATTGTTAGTTTTGCTTTCTCCCACATTCAAATCTAATAGTGATTTCTGAATTTCCCAGTGTGGTGTAGTGGACAGAGTGATGGACTAGGACTCTGGAGAACATGACTCAAATCCCCGCTCAGCTATGGAAACTGACTGAGGGACTGGAAATGGTAAAACCTTAAATATCCTACTTATCTTGAAAGCCTTATTAAGGATTCCTATACGTCGGTTCCGACTTGATGGCACAGAACACACACACACACACACTTCAAACAGAATCTGAAATTTTTACCCATCTGCACCAGTGGAATTCAATTGAAACAGCTATTCTTAGCAAGGAGAGGACTATGTTTATCTGCCTGCCATGCAGGTGTCAAGCAAGAAGAGCCTCTTCAAAAGAGAGACAGCTGCCGTGATTCAGTATTAACATGGCTGAATACACAAGAACAGACTTTTCAGAAGTTAACCACTCAAAGCTCTCAGCCTCAACAGACAAACCTGTCCATTTGTTTCTCTCAAGTTCATCTTTTGAAAACTGTCAAGATCTTTCCATGCCGAAGATACTTGTCGATGTTGGTGAGGAAATTTAAAAAGGAATCAAAACTGAAACCTCCCCATTACCCATGACAGAATAGGGATGTGAGTGAACCCAGTTATTCGGCCAAGGTCCAAAACACTATTGCCCTGCCAGCTTGCTAAGCTGTCAGCTGATACTGAGAAATTAAGTATGATGCCATGAACTGCTTAATACATCCACTGATATAGATATGGAACAATCTTGGCATTAACAAAACTAACTACTGACTCACTTTGGGGGTGGATTACGTAGGCTGTCATTATGAGTGTCTGCACTAGAAACTGTACCCTATGCCATTTGTCTAACAGTGTCATGTAGTATAACAAGGAGCAGTGCCAGTTCATGTTCTCCCGCTACCTGAGGTGGGAGGGGAAGGTAGCTCCTTACTGCCCTTGCCTCTCTGCTGCTGTGTGGCAGCCCAGGGTGGGGTGGGGGTTATTGAGTCAACCAAGAAGCAGCTACTCTATGGAGATGGGGAAATAGCAATCTGAGAAAAGCAGTAATTGTCAGACAAATGGTGGTGAATTAACGGCCCAAAGTAGTTCTGTTGCCACCTTAGTTTTCTGCCACCTAAAGCAGATCCCTCGCCCTGGCTAAGGGCCAGACCAGACCTGTTAAGGAGCCATGGGATTTCACTTCATGTCATCTATTTGCCAATGAAAAATGCACTGCTGTTATTGTTTAGAATAGATTTCTTCCCTGGTTATCTCTCTCTCCCCCCCTCCCCTATACCAACAAATTCATCTACATGACAAGTGTAACTACAGGTGGGGCTTTTGGATTTTCTGTACTACAGATTCCATAATTCTCAATTTTGAGAGTTCTACCTGACAAGACAGAAACCTTATACACACCTAAATGTCACTCACCTGGGAGAAAGGCCTAAACTGAAAGGTTTTGAGCCCTAGCTAGACCTAGCTCTTTCGAACTTCCTGTTCAGAAAGAAAGCTCCCAGCTGCCATAAGGGCAGGAACAGGAAACTTGAGCAGAGCTAGGCCTAGCCAGGCCTCAAAGTCTTCCAGTTTAAGCCTTTAAGGTGTCTCTAAGGCATATTTAGGTGTTTATAAAATACCTGTCAGGTGGAACTCCCAGAATGGAGAATTATGGAATATAAAGTCCAAAAAATCCCAAAAATCCCATCTCTAAACATAGCACTTCTATAAGTGATTGTGTTGTAAATATCAGTTCCTTTTGTTTAATGCTCCCAAGTTCAAGACTGTTTGCTGCATTCCACCAATTGAGAATAAAATCAGGAGACAGTATTTGACTATAACAGGGATTTTCCAAAGTAACTAAGATTGGTAGTAGACAGATTTACACCATTCCTATATTTTCTCTATGGGGACTCTTGGCAAAATGATGGTGTACAGTTTTCATTCTCCTGTTTTAAATAGAGCCATCCACTTTCTCTCAGCTTCCCCATACCTTACTGAAGTCCCTTCCACAGCATAGCTCTCCAAGCACTGCTAAAGCACTCCACAGCCAGCCAGCCAGAAAGAAAGTAATATTTGTGTTCCCTATAGCACTTAATATGGTCCTTTTATATAGGTATGCGAGAGGTGAATCCATACGCCAAAGAAGACTCTTCTGATCTCCCACTGTCTCAATTAATGTGTGAGTGAGATGTGGGCCTGCTTTTGCACTTCTTGAGTGGTAGCATTTATACTGAAAATAATAAATATAATAGTTTTGAATAAATAAATTGGTTAGTATTAAAAATAATATTTAACTTGCTCTGAAATGCATAACTAGTAGCTTAGTATTTCTCTGCAAACCTTGACTGACAAAACCATATGCAGGCCTGCCAAGAATGCTCCCAAAGCATGGAACAGTGTCAGGTATGAGCAGTATTAGATCAACAGTGCTACATACAATCCATCTATGGATTTAAGATGTTATTGTTAGTCTTAGGTGAGCAGATCCATCATTTCACTTCTTTCAAGCCTGCGGAACTCAAAAAAAGTATTTGGTAGACTGTAAAAAACTGGACCACATGAATTTATTTTGAAATATATATATACTGACTAAGCTAAAAAGGCATGGTAGTAATCAGCATGTCTGGCTGCAAATACTGCAAAGAAGTAAGTATGTACCATATGGAAAGCAGAACTTTTGTTAACTGGAAGGAGACCTGTCAGCTCAACCAAGTTCTGGCAATAGGCTGGAACTTGCAAATTTCAAGTGAGAACAAAGTGTGAACTCAGAGATCTGACATGTCCTCATGAAAGCCAGACAGCCCTGGGAAAGAACAGCATTTGCTTTGTATCTTTAGGTTCTTTAACATCAAAGCCTCTAGTGCACTATGATTTCAGAAAGTAGCTTTGAAAAACAACTCAGAAAGAAAAGCAGGCGATAAGAAGCTGTCAGATTTGGTGCTATATTGCAACATTATTTTTTTAAGGAATTGCTCTGGTCTGCATTTTGTTCCTTTCTCTGTTGTACCAGACATAATTACTATCATTTCTTCACAGCATCTCACCACTTGCCAATAGCTGACTTGATCTGCCAGTCAAAACTACCTCTTACAGAAAGAGTGGACAAAGTAGACTTGAATTCTCATCACAACATGCAACATTTTATGTACCTACAGAAGCCTGTGCCAAAGATTTAAAAAGAGGAGGCTACTGAACCCTAGAGAAAGGCAAGAGATCAGCCAGTGTTGTTCACCGTTGAGTACCCACAGCCAGGTTGCAGGAGCGAGGCCTAGTCTAGACAGCTTGGTTTCAAGGCTCTCTAGCTTCCCTTTGGATCTTGGGATTGGGATGCATGTGGGGATCACTGCCAATCTGCTGGTAGCAAACCGACTCACTTATGGGAAGAAAGCTTCTTGTTCAGTACTTCAATCTACTCCCTTTTGACAATACATTAGGAGCGGGCAGACAAAGGGGGAATTAACCTGTAGCTTCCTCATGTAGTTCTATCCCTGCTCTTCAGGGCTCATGTTGGACTGGGTAGTTGTTAATCAGTCTGCTGTTTCATTTGCTTAGAAAAAAACTGCATAGTTGTTTGTAGTTTTCCAAAATGATCTCATATGACAAATCTGTGCAGTGAATGAACTGTAAAAGGAACTGTACTTCTGTACTTCACTCTCCACCTCTGCAGCACATCCTGATTTAATGCTGGACTTCACTGTGGCACCACACTCTACCTCATATCCTATCCTGTGGCATGGAAAGATTTTGCAAAAGCATGACATCACCAAGCTATAAATGTGCAATTATGAAGAACAATGAAGAGCACTGAATGCAGTGTTTCAGCGACTGTCACATAGAGACAAAGAAAACTACTACAACAACCAGTGCAAAGAAGTAGAGGAAGACAACAAAAAGGGAAAAACAAGACATCTCTTCCAGAAATTCCAAGAGATCAAAGAGAAACGTAAGCCTAGATTCAGAATGTGGAATGATCAACAGGGAGGCACACTATCTGAACAAGAGAAAATAAAGAGAAGGTGGATATAGTATACTGAAAACCTATACAGAAGGGACAAAAGGATGAGAGACTCCTTATAAGAGGAAGCCTATGGTGTAAACCCTGAAGTTCTAGAAAGTAAAGTGAAAGTTGCTCAGAAAGCATTAGGAAGAAATAAATCACAAGGGATAGGTGGAATACCAATAGAACTGTTTCAAGCCACAGAGACTGAATCTGTCAAAACCCTAGCAAAAATATGTCAACAAATACGGAAAACAAAACAATGGCCCACAGATTGGAAACCTCAATAAATATTCCAATCCCCAAAACAGAACATGCCGAGAAGTGCAGTAAAACTATAGGACCATTGCTTTAATCTCCCATGCAAGCAAAGTGAGGCTCAAGGAGTTGCAACAAAGGCTTTTACCTTAAATGGAGTGAGAAATGCCTGATGTTCAAGGTAGATCCTGAAAAAGAAGCATTCAAGATCACATTGCAAATATCCACTGGCTACTGGAGCGCATCAAAGATTTTCAGAAGAAGATCACTATAGGTTGTTCTAAAAGAAATGGGTGGACAAGAATCTACTGTTAGGACACTAAATGGAGCAACAGAATGATTTCCTATAGGCAAAGGAGTCAGACATGGGTGTATTTTATCCCCTTATCCGTTCAATCTGTATGCAGAATATATCATACAGAAAGCTGTACTAGATTAGATGAAGGAGGAATTGAAGAAACAGCAATAATTTAAGATATGCACATTATGCCATTTTACAGGCAGAAAGCCGCAATGACTTGAAATAACTCTTAGAGAAAGTGAAAGAGAAAGTGAAAGAAGAAAATGTGAAAGCAGAATTGCAGCTGAATGTTAAGAAGACAAAAATCATGACTACATTAGAACTGTGCCACTTTAACACTGATAATGAAGAAACTGAAATAGAACATTTTGTATACCTTGGACCAGTCATCAATCCAAAGCCAAGAAATCTGAAGAAGACTGAGACTTGGAAGGGCAGCAATGAAGGAATTGGAAAAGGTCATCATATGTAAGGATGTGTTCATTTGAAATATTGTGTTGGAGGAGAGCTTTCCAGATACTGTGGACTGCCAGAAAAATGAACAAGTGGGGCCTTGATCAAATCAAGCCTGAGTTATGTCTGGAGGCAAAAATGATGAAACTGAGGCTGTCCTACTTTGGGCACATCATTTTCTGGAAAAGACAATAATGCTGGGAAAGGTGGAAGGCAGCAGGAAAAAAGGAAGACCACATATGAGATGGGCCAACCCCCTAAAGTAACCCACAGGCTTGAGTCTGCAGGAGCTGAGAAGAGTAGATTGCTCTTTCATAGGGTCACCATAAGTCAAAAGCAACTTGATGGCACATAACAACAAAAGAAGACAACTTCAATTAGCTCCATCAAGTTATGCAAACCTTGTGCAAACACCAATAAAATTCTGGCCAATATCATGAAATAAGAGTTTAGTTGCTGGAGACAGGGAGATGTGGAATGTGTGTCTGCCTTGTGTGCTACTGTTGCCCCATAAAGATGTTTTCTACAAAGGTATTTTTGAGTATGAGAGAGCAGTTTTTTGTTGTTGTAGGTTGAATCTTTTCTGTCACACACAGCCAGGTATATCTGATTCTCTTGGTAGGATTACATGAAATGCTCACAGGCTGCCTTAGGCAAGGAGGCACTTAAGCACAGGCATTTGGAAGTGAAATCCTGCTTCCACAGCCTCAAAGAGCATTACCAGTACAACCATGACCTTTCAAGGATTGAACAGCAAGACTATCGCAGGATTTCACAGCACAGACAAGGTACAGCACAAGCACAGGTGATGTTGAGTAAATGCTTTTAAAACTTCAGAGACAATCAGTACAAAATTCTTTTCTGCAAGTGCAACTGAAATGAACAGGAAAGACACGGAATTCCAAGGAACTTGCTCAGGAGAAAGCTCAGTGGTTGGATCTATCCCAAAGCATCTGTTGGCAAACGTCCTTACTATGTAGACCTTTTTCTTAGAAAGCATGTTTCAATTTCAATTTCTATTCCAAAATATTCCACTACAGCCAGATACAAAAAAAGTAAAACTATGGCAAGGAAAGCTAGAAAAATTCATTGCAGGAAAGGGAAAGAAGATAAGATTCATAAATAGTGTTAAATATAGACAGGGTCAAAAAGGGGGATTAGGGATACCACAGCTCCAAAAATATTATGAAGCTCTACAAATAAACCAAATTATTAAATTTATACAAATCAACGAGACTCGCAAGAATCCCGATTGGGTGGAAATGGAAGGTGAAACGAAAATGGACATAGTAAATAAGTATATTTATACCACTAAAATAATTAGAAAAGGAGAACAAATACAGAACCCATTCATTTCCGAAATATTAAGGATATGGCGAAAACATAGTAAAATTCTGGCCCCGCCAATATCCCCTTTATGCCCCCTTTTGGATCACCCAGATTTTAAGTCTCAAGAGAAATATGCACAATTTAAGGAGTGGAAACAAATTGGAATATATAGAATTACTGACTTATTCGATTCAGGGGAACCAATCACTATTAGGCAGACAGAAGAGAAAACAAAGCAAATAAAAACCAATTGGCTACAAATAAAACAAATAAGAAGTTTCACTATTCACTTACAACAAAAACCTGGCTCTCTAAGAACATTAACTGAATTTGAACAATATTGTATCCAAAAAGATAAAAATAAAAAGAGAGGACTAACCTCACTAATATATAAAAGTATTATTGAGAAAGAATATGGAAAAGGCGGAGGACCTAAAACAGTGTGGGAAACAAATTTAAATATTAATATACCCGAGGAAATCTGGACAGGAATATGGAATAAATACCCATATAAATCTATAGCAGCAAATGTGAAAGAAATGGTTCTGAAGGTAGTGCATCAGTGGCATTTATATCCTACAAAGTTACATAGAATTAATAAAGATATATTGGATAAATGTTGGAGGAACTGTGGACAAAAAGGAACTTTGGAACTTATGTGGATTTCTTGCCCCAAAATAGAAGCATTCTGGCACGAGGTAATTAGATGGATAGAGACGCTGACCAATAAAAAAATAGATATGAATGAAACATTATTGTTATTTTCATTATTTACAGGGGGAAATGAGAAACTTGAAAATAAAGAATTAGTTGCAAATCTTATAGGCACCGCAAGATCTGAGATCGCTAGAAATTGGAAAAACGCTCAAGATCTCTCATTACAAGCATTTACGAATAAGATATGGCATACAATGTTGATGGGAAAAATGACTAATAAAGTTAGACTATATAGAGGAGAAATAAGGCACAGTCAATTCACTGAAAATTGGAAGCCTTTATTAAAATATGCCAATAAAATAAATATTGAGACACGTGGTTTGGAAAACAATTTGGAGCATTTAGATTGTTGGTCGATATTTCTTTAAAATGAGACGGGGAATGGTGTAAATGTGATTTTGAGAATTGTGGGGAATAGCAATTGGTCAACAGTTAAATTATATAACAAGTAAGATGACAGTTTACTATGTTAAGCTTTGTATTTATTACTTGTAACATGATGGATTGTCTTTTCTTTAGAAAAAAAATTTATATTAAAAAAAAAGAAGGCATGTTGAACTGCAGACTAGATTACATTACCTTCGAATGCATAACAGAGAGTGTGAAGCAGCACTGCTGAAAGAAGGAAGAATTTACCTCTGAGCAACCTCTACACCACAGCTATGTAACTAAATGCAGTTGGAGCCTATTTTATTACTGTCAGGGGGAGAAAAAAAACTCTGCCAGCTTAAAACTTGCTCTGTCCCTGGAGAATAATAGCTTTGGGAGTGCAAAGAGTTTCCCACTGTTGCTCACTTGTGGTCAGGCCAGATTAGAGTTAAAATGGGCAATCCTTCAGGGTCTATTCTGTTTCAGGATTGGCTGCCTTAACTCTGAGCTGGCCTAACTTCATAAGCAAACCAAAGATGGCCATATGTAAGAAGTACCCAAAAAACAACAAGAAACACGGTGCACTGAAAGCCTAATAATATAAACAAAACCCATGTTATCTTACTAAACAGAAACACCCACCAACAGTTTACTTGTATGCCTTTATATATACATGTTATAAAATATCATCTATACATTATAAATATTTATGATATCCAAACCACCTTAACTGAAATCCAAACCTCATTAATTAAAAAATATATACCGTCACAGGGATGCGTAAAAGATTATCTCAAGGCTACACAAGTTTATAATATATACAATTCCTTTAGTAATAAATAACCATCCTCTGGGAAGCCTGAACATTCATTCATACAAAGTGCTAAATTCATTCATAGAAGTGCTTAATTCGTATAATCCATATCTTACTATGCTTCACATTTCCTTGAGAGTTTTTTTCAAAATCCTCACTGCTTCTCTTCAGAATCTAGTTTGCTTTGTTAACAAACTGTCCTTATTTCGTTTGGAAAGCTGTTGAGTACAGGCCTTGATATGGTGGTAGGTAGAAATTAAAATTTAACCTTTTTGTGGGTATTGAGCAAAAGGTTCTAAAAGAAAATCCTGGTGCAGAAGTCAAAGAGATCCTTTGTCACTCTTAATCCTCACACATTCTTACACAAAGTTCAGAAGGGAGATGACAGTCTGCAGCTCTAGCCCTGTCTGCCACCAACTACTGATCTGCTTTCTCATTCTCAGCCCTCCCAGCCTATCAATGGATAAAGCAGGTTCTACTCCATATTTCCAGACTGAAAAAAGTGACAATGGGAAAGTCGCAGATTAGTACAAACAGATTACATTTGAATAAATTTACTTACATCTCAATGACTGTCGTATAATCTATCCTTCTTCACAGAGCTGTGAGTTAAAACAGTATTGGCCAGTGTCCTGTTCAATATTTATGCATGTGGAACTCCCAATACAGAAGCTGCTATGGCAATCTGACAAGGTGCCAGCTGTGTGTCGAGTCACACATGACCAGCACTTCATCAAATTACTGCAACTGCTCTTGCAGTTGGAGCTCCACATGTGTGTAAATATTGAACAGTAAGCTGGTCAGTACATTTATGAATGTTTTCCCACCTCTCAAGGTCTCACAAAGTCATTTACAAAAGGATGAAACCACAAAATATGATAAACATGATCATCTGTTGGAACTTCTGATCTGTCCGTAGCTTTGCCAACCTATCTGAGAGCTATCTAAATTTCTCCTTGTGTGAGAGGCACAGTCATTGGCTGAGAGGACTATGGATGTGGCAAATCCAGATCCTGCCTTCCCTTGCACAGGGGTCATGCCCCACCATCTCCATTCCCCTGATTTCCCAGGGTGGAATTCCGATCTGAGTCGGGGGATCAGCAGTGACTTGCGGGGGGAGGGAGAAATGGCATCAGACCTCATCCTCTGAAAACAAAGACCTTGAGGGATAGAGATCTACACTTTCATACAGCTACTAGGACTTGCTTTTCCATACAGCACAGAACAAACAAACAAACAAACACCAATCAAACAAGTGGCCAGGAATTCATCAACTGCTCAGGAAAAGAGGAGCTTATTCACAATATAACAAAATTTGTGCCATGCAAGCTTCCCTGGAAGCAGCATTTCAGAATCAGAGAGCTACTACAGGAAAGAAAAACAAACAAACTGTTTTTGTATTGTCAGTTTCTCAGTAGCATCACAGAGAGATAGGCTTCAATTATCAATCTTAGGATCTGGGAAAACTTGTATGGGGAAGGATAGCACTTGAGACTTTTGGTCCTTTAAGTATGAAATGCTTTTTACAGGTTTAAAGGCTTTATAGGTCAAAACTAGAACTCTAAACTGGGCTTGGAACATACCCAGTTGCAGTTGTAGCCAACACACTGATCTGGGATGTATTGATATAGAGCCAAAACCTGTCTCTGACATTGGCCATGTAGACCATGCTATATTTACACTTCAAGCCCTTCATTCCCTCCACATGCAAATATTGTCTCCTCTTGGGTATATAATGTATACGCTCCTTAAATACATCATCTGAGCTATTTTTAAAAAGAATGTGAAACACAGAATCATAGATTCATAGACAATGGAGTCTGAAGGGGCTTATAAGACCATCAAGTCCAACCCCCTGGCTCAATGCTGGAATCCAAATCAAAGCAGAGCTGTCCAATTTTCTCTTGAACGCTTCCAACATTAGAGCACTCACCACCTCCCAAGACAATTGATTCCATTGTCATGCTGCTCTAACAGTTAAGAAGTTTTCCCTGATATTCAGCTGAAATCTGGCCTCCTATAGCTTGAGCCCATTGCTATTTGTCCTACACTCTGGGATGATCAAGAACAGATCCTGCCCCTCCTCTGTATGACTACATTTCAAATATTTGAAAAGTGCCAGCATATCTCCTCTTTTTCTTCTTTTCTCAAGGCTAAACATACCCAGTTCATTCAGTCTTTCCTCGCAGAGATTGGTTTCCAGTCTCCTGGTCATCCTTGTTGCCCTCCGCTGAATTTGCTTGTTTGTTAGCATCCTTCTTACAGTGTGGTATCCAGAACAGGACACAAAACTCAAAATGAAGCCTAACCAGTGCCAAACAGAGGGGGACTAGTACTTCATAGGATATGGAATCTATATTAATGTTAATGCAGCCTAAAATATCGTTTACCTTTTTTTGCAGTCAGATTGCACCGTTGGCTTATATTCAGCTTGGGATCTACAACAATTCCAAGATCCTTCTCCCATTAGTGAGCCAAGTATTCCTCATTTTATAACTGTGCATGGGGGGGAGTTGTTCCCAGGTATAGAACTTTGCATTTATCCCTGTCCAATTTCATTCTGTTGTTTTCAGCCCAATGCTCAAGCCTATCAAGATATTTTTGAATTTTGTTCCTCTCTTTCAAGGTATTAGTTATTCCACACAATTTTGGGTCATCTGCAAATCTGAGTAATCCCTGCACTCCTTCATCCAAGTCATTAATAAAAACGTTGAAGAGCACTTGGCCTAGGGCTGAGCCTTGTGGTACCCCACTTGAAACTTCCTCCCAGTGTGAGAAGGAGCCATTAATAAGCACTCTGAGTATGATTCTGTAACGAACTGTGTATCCACCTGACACTAGTACTATCCAGCTCATACCTAGTTAGCTTGCTAATCAGAATGTCATGGGGCACCCCGTCAAAAGCTTTGCTAAAGTCAAGTTATATTATGTCTACAGTATTCCCACTGTCTACCAGGGAGGCTACCCAATCAAAAAAAAAGAGATAAGAGGCAGGATTTGTTCTTGACAAATTCATGTTGGATTCTAGTTATTACTGCATTGTTTTCTATGATATGAATAAGCAAATTATGCACAGCTAAAGAAATTCCTAGTATATGCAGATATTAGTAATAAAACAGAGAATGTGGTCATTTCCTTCTAAGACACAACATGTTTGATATGACTTGTAGGGACTCTGTACATTTTCAAATATCAATCCTCCAATGGTTGAGGAGGGCCCAAACACAGCTGGGAAAATTGTGGGATAACCTATACCAAATATCCTTCTCATATTGTTCACATAAGCTAAGAGATAAAGCAAGCACCATCCCCACTGATCTGATCAGCACAGTATCATGTAGAGAAGATTTATGCTAGCATTGGCTCTTTAGAAGGAGTTTTACCATGTGTATCTTTCCTGGGAACTCTTGAAAACAAAATAGACAAACATACCGCAGCAAATATAAACATCAGTTTCTGTACTTAACTACTGCAAAGCAAACACACTCATCCTTAACAGCAGTAAGTTAAACAACCACATGTGAAAATAAAAGGGAAGAGTATAAATGGGATGCCCAAGTCTATATTATTGACTAAAACATTTCCTGTGCCATTATCTAAAGAGAATACTGCAGATCTTCACAATGAGCAGTTGACTCCTTCTATAATAAAATTACTACAATGGCACTTTAAAAAATAAACCTGCAGATCAATACAATGTTCCATAACATTGACTGAAAGAGGGGACAGTTCCTTTCTCAAATCGTCTATTTTGCCTGACTCTCAAAACTTGACTGAAATCTTGTGGTGTCCAAAACGTTTAGGGATTGTATTCCAGTTCCATTCCAGTATCTGCAAGAGGATTTCAAGAACAATGGCAACAGAAGGGACAAGGGCCAGTACTAAATTCTGGACCCATCATCCAGACCTTGTTACCTTGCTGCTCCCTGGACTTGAGGCATCCCAACTGCATTGCCCGCAACCAGTAGGTTCGCCTTAGCATGGTTCAGCCTCTCTCCACTCCTTGCTGACTAAGCCACAAATGATACTTAGATTTAACTCCCAGACATACTGTGACCAAAATGCACCAGGCTACTAAAGGATATTGACAGGACTCCAGAGGTTGAAATCTTAACTCTGAGTGTCTTAAAATTGATGCTGCATGCTGACTGATTAGCTCATATAACATAAGATGGGTTTCACGGTATTTCCTTCTTTCAAAAGTATCTTTTTAAAACGTACTGAAAGCAAAGGGTTATTGCAGGGAGGAAATTCAGCCTGTGAGATAAAATTGTTTTCCTTCATATGTTTGATGTGAAAAGTAAGCAAACACCAGCTCTTGATACGTAAACTTGAGTTGAGTACAATAGAAAACTGAGCCCGTTTTATGTGTACAGCTTAACCATAGACACGTAAACCATGTAAAAGACCCTACATTTAATAGGTGTTACATGCAGAGATATCATTCACAACTAATGCAAATACATAGACACACAGTGTTTTATATATATATGAGAGAAAGACAGTGGGGATATTTAGGAATAGCATTTAGGAATTCTAGGACTTCTAGTTTGAGAAAAAGAAAATGTGCTTCTTATATTCCATGGAATAGCGCTTAAAGCACTTTCTGGGTGATTTACGATTTAATTATGCAGGCTACACATTCCCCCCCCCCCCCGCCCAAGCTGGGTACTCAATTTACCGATCTCTGAAAGACAGAAGGCCAAGTCAACCTTGAGCCAACTATCTGAGCTCATTGGAATCAAACCCCGGTTGTGAGCAGAGTCCTGACTGCAGTGCTGTAGTTTAATCACTGTGCCATGAGGCTCATAGGTTGCCTAGGATCCTCCATGCAGACATCTGGACAGAGACAGGAGAAAAAAGGTGATTAAAAAGAGATGTCTTTCTACCGCCATTGTCTGCTTCATTCCACATGTGTTGGCAAAGGAGAAGGAAATGCCCCCTCAGTCCCACTGCTTGCTGGAAATTGCTCCAGTGCTCCATGAGATGGCAGTTCAGTGAAAGGCTCCTCCAGCAGAGTTTAATAGGTAGCAAGACTACCCTCTCCCTGGTGTATTAGGCTTCTGGGTAACCCACTTGTTGTTGAACTGCAACTCCCAGAAGCTTTCAGCACTAGCTCTGCTGGCCTGGGTTTCTGGAAGTTGCAGCCCAAGAACACCTGATTTCCCCAAAGTTAGGAACCACTGTACTAGGGCAATTTCAAGCAAGCAATGGGATTGAAGGGGTGTTCACATCTTGTCTCCAGTTGATATATGTGGAATGAAGCAGACAATGGTGGTAGATGGACATCTCTTTTGCCTTCTCCTTTCTTCTCTCCCAGTCCCAGAAATTTGCCTGGGGAATTCTAGGTGACTTCTTGATTGGAAGTCTGAGAATTTCAAAAAAATAATTTTTAATTATTTTTAATTGGATGGCTTGAACCTAAAAAGTAGTATCTAGCATCATTCATTCCATTTGGAATGCTCCAAATTCTATATTCTATAATCACAGCCCAGAGTATTCAAAGCAGCTAAAGAAGGTGGAAGCTGAAATGTCCAACTGCACATCTTATTTTCATGCATCTAACATGATAGGCCAATGTCTGAAGTTGTTGAGGACAATTATGATCTGTGCAGTGGTCTGTGAAGAAAGTAACTGCACAGTTTTCATTCCTTTGTCTTTTGTAATGTATGCCACATTGGTTCTTCTGAATTCTTCTTTGACTGTGCAGAAACAGAACAAGTACATCACACACATCATTCCCTGACAGTGACATACACCACCAATTAAAGCAACATCTCAGAAGATCAATGGGGCAAATCCCATTCACTGCCAAAACAAAAAGTCCTAAAAGGGATCATGGTTACTTTTCTCTTTTTATTATATCTTCATAAGAACACATTTTTAAAACAGGAAAATGAGCAAAATCCCCCCAAAGGCAGAGTTTCAGAAGCAAGAAACAAATATCATTCACTGCACAAAGAAAGAACTGTTACCATTACCAGTTATTGTACTATTTTTCAAAAATAATGTCATTACAACCTTGTCACCCTCACATGTAACATGCTACAGATCATGTTGTTTCAAAGATCCGCCTGGAGACAAGCAGGAAGTAGAGGACAAAGAAAAGAAAACCATGACAAAATTGCCTTCGATAGGGCAGCTGGGTCTAGGACTCCCATGCCTAGTCTGGCTGACATCTAGGATCAAGTTTCTGCTGATAAATACCACACAGGGATATCCTGAGTTCAGACAGCTTTGCTCTTTTTCCTCTGCCAGGCACTTCAAGAACACCATCCCAGACTCTAACCTGTTATAATTCAACCATGATTCAGGCAACATGTATGCCATAAGTTCTCAAATGGTTGTGGTTAACATTTATATCCTTTTAAAAGAAGCCAGGCTGAAGTTGAGGGGTAGGAGAAAAAGAGAAGGCAAGCAAACTATGCCATTCCAGTATTGAATGAAGTGGATGCTCATGACACATTTGCCTGTCGCTTCTCTTGGGCACAGCCGCTAAGAGGCTTCATTCCATAAGATGCCTCCTTGAAGCAGCAAAAGCATGAGCCAGGAGACCATCTGATCATCCCAAGCTGTTTGAATGAAACAATGAAAAATGTTCCTACACTGGACATTTAAGATATGAATAGTGAGTGAAGTGAGTAGAAGGGCTGGTTAGTTTGTGGAGTAGAATGATGAGTCAGTGCAAGATGCTGACAATGGTTACTCTGAATGGTTGAACTGATTGGCAGTGGAAAACACTTTTCTCAGTGTTGGTGGCCACTGGTAGTGTTTTTAAAGGATTGTCCTTGGAAGAGATGCAAACTAGGACCAGCTTTTTTTTCTGAACAGCTGGACAGAACAGAGTTTCAGCAGGTATTCTAATTTGGAGCAAAATGAGAAGGCTCAGGATCTCATGAGGAAATAGAAAGCACTAGGACAGGAAGTACCTCTCCCTTAATTTAGCTTGCTGAGAGCAAACTATATTAAATACACTGACAACTGAATAACCACCTTTCCAATAATCCAAAGCCTGCAAGCAATTTGTGGACTTGTCTACATAAGCTTTTTTGGAGCAGGCTGGTGAGGGCGAAATAGGGTCACTTGGGCTCAGGCAGTATGCCATTTGGTGTGATCCTTGCATCCAAACAGCATACTGGACCTCAAGCAATCCTATTTGGTCCAGCTCCTTTGGCTGCCAGTTTGCAATACCATGAAGAGGTTTAAGAAGAGAGCCAGTTCAGGATATTGGCAAATTAAATACTTCCTCTGCTTCTCTGTGGAGTGGCAGAGGAAGTAAAAAAAAAAATGGCTGTATTAGGGCAGCAGAGATGTGCTGAATCAGGGTTTTTTTTTAAATGAAAAATGAAACTTCCTCCTAGAAGTGGGAAAAGATAGGAGAGGGCAATGAGGGACTTCCCCCCCCCCTTTCTTTTCTTTGATTTGTCTTAAAGTTCTGGCTGAGAACCAGATCCACCACTGAGTAGTCACTAGTACTCTTAGTTTACTTGCTGTAAATAAATCTTGGTATGAGCCTCTTTGTAAAGAACTGGACAGCTGTAGAAAAGAGGCATCACCAGCACAAAAGAACCTGACACTTATGATAAGGAGCATGCTTGCACTAAATAAGCTATCAGGCAAACCTGTACAGATGCCAAGCCATTAAACCAGACATTCAAAAGAAGACATTGACCATTGCCTACAGTTTATGATATCCTGCTGATCTCCTCAGAGCACAAATATTCAGTCTGTGATGTCAGCCATGGCTTGCAATATGTAAAGCTGGATCAAGTGTCAGGCAAATTTACTGTATTTGCTGCACCATTTAACGGCTACAGATGGGTATAACTTCCAATGGGCATCTGATGTGCACCTGAGGGGGAAATAAAATCAGGCAAGCTTCTCTGATGCAAAGGTTGTTGGAAATGATAATGTTAACTATATTGTATGATATACATACAGGAAAGGACCATAATTAAAAGCTATACTCATGATTTCGGAATTGCAAGAAGAGGAGGATCAAACTAAACCCAGAGAAAATTAAACAAAAACAAAACAGTGGCAAGTAACACACATAGGGCATGTACCTGGCGCCTATATTTAGGCATGTCAGCTTAAGGTATAAGACAAACTCCCAACAAGGGAGAGGCAATTCAAAATGTGTCACCACCAAAGGATATGTTGTTCACTTGTTCCTTGTTCACTTTCTAGCAAGTTATCAAAATGTTGCCCTTCTCTGTTCAGAGGAAGGGTATACCTGGCCACGCTCAAGTCATCTATGGGTTCCACAGTGTGACCAAGGGCTTCAACATGAGGGCTAGCCAGTCATATTATCAGAAGAAGAATATCAGCACCCTCCAGAATCCAACAGCCTCTAAGACTGGACCATTTTAATCAGCACGCCACCCACACAAGAGTATACAAACTCTATGTGGCATGCAATTTCCTCACACTGCAATGTATACACAATTTTCTTCTTCACTTCCTGTTTAATCTAGTTCTGCTACATTCTGATTCACTAAAAAAGAAGATTCAGTTGCTTTTTCTAATACATGGGTGCACAACATGAAACCTCTAGAGTGCATGTCACCCCCGCCCTTCTGTTTGCTGCTACTACCACATTTGCCACAATGGCAGTGAGAAATTACCACTTTTTCTTCTGGTAGCCACACACCTTGGTTTTTAAAGAGAACTGTGTACGCAGGTGCCTCTAGCAACATTGTCCTTCTTAAAACAAGATGTACCACCACATGTTCTGTGAGGACAACACAGCCCCTGGTACCTTGAAGTCACCCATTTTAGTTCTAACATGTTAGCATGAAAGTATCTATTGAGGGTAAGCTAAATGCTTACAAAAATTTAGAAAACAAAAGAAATGAACAAACACAAGAAAGAAAGAAAGAAAGAAAGAAAGAAAGAAAGAAAGAAAGAAAGGAAGGAAGGAAGGAAGGAAGGAAGGAAGGAAGGAAGGAAGGAAGGAAGGAAGGAAGGAAGGAAGGAAGGAAGGAAGGAAGGAAGGAAGGAAGGAAGGGAAAAGAAAAGGAAAGGAAAGGAAAGGAAAAAGGAAAGGAAAGGAAAGGAAAAGACTGACTAATGGACCAGTCACTTAAAGTCGAGGGACAGCGAGTGACTGTTCACTTTGTGATATGAGGGGGCTTGCTCTGGGAATTTTTCCAATTTAGATCAGCACAAGTAGGCTTAGGCTATGACAACAAGGGTAGCACACTGCAGTATTGTAGAAGGTAGCATATCTGTATGTGGCACAAAGTGTGACTAGTTAAAAGGGACAGTGTAACTCGGAGGGAAGGGTGCTCACTAGTGCTATCCATGATTTTTTTCCCTCTTGTCCTCAGGTATTTAAGTTTGGAGTGTGACCACTATGGCTCCTGAAGGAGGAAAGGCCGGCTGGCAAATAATACTAATAATCACAGAAGACCTCATATGTACCTTGGCACAAGTAGATAAGAGAGATTAGATGTCCAATGGAAGCCCATTCGGAACAGTTTGGAAAGCTGTGGAGCTCACTTGCATCCATGGTGAAGAAGAGCAGGTGGAAGAAAAAGAAAAGCAAGCATGACTCTGAATCTGGAACTAAACCATGCTAACCACAGAAGAACTTCAGCAAAATTTGTTCAAATGCAGCCACCTTCATATGCTGCCTTTAAGAGGTTTGGCTGGGAGGGACCTTTCTGGAGTGACAGTCAATAAATCCAGCAGCAACTAAATTGTTCCCTCTCTGCCTCAGATTTTGAAGAGAGCCACACACCTCTCTACTTAAATCTTCTTTTTGCACAGTTTTTTAGTCAGGGGTCAGTTAATGTTATGTAATTAGGTATGTAGTCAGTTAGCTATGCAGTCAGTAAGCAGATTATGAGTCAATTAAGCCCCATTCATGTAACTCAGAGGTGTCAAACACAATTTCATGTTGGGCCACATCAGCATTATGGTTGCCCTCAAAGGGCCAGTTGTATCTGTAAGACTATATAAATGTATCTACTCTTTATCACATTAAATATAATCCTCCTCATTTGATTATTACTGCACTTTCTGACTCTTCGCTGCTTGGAATGCTGGGATTAGAAGTCCCGCAGGGCAGATTCCCAGCATCCTTGTGGAGCATTATGAGTGACCGAGTAAGCGCCTATGTATTGTATACTGCACAGTAGCAGGCTGTGAGGGCCACATGAAATGGCCTGGTGGGCCAGATTCAGCCCACAGGCCTTGAGTTTGACACATGTGATGTAACTAGTCATTATTTTTCTACAATATGCTGTTTTTGATTTATACAGAAATGTGAATAAACTGAGTTTTACTCAGTGCCAGTTGATGAGAACAAACAATAAGGGGTGGTCTACTTTTGGGAGACTTGAAACTAATTCTGCTCTGTACATCCCTGCACTATCCATTGCATAGCTAGAGGTTTTTATTTCAGCCAATAAATTTCACATTCTGCCAAGAAAGTTGACCTTTTTAGAGCTAGTCGCGGTGCTTTGTTTTGTGATTGGTCCCTAAGACATTAGTAGAGGGTTCATTTGACAGCATGATTGCTCATTCATGGAGGTTTGTGGGAATCACCTCTCTGGAATACAAATGGATTTCATCTTCTAATGACATGCCATCTATAACATATAGTTTTTCAGAGATGTCCTTAGGAAAGTATGCTGCAAATTTTCCAAAGGGCTGATAGAGGAAGATTTTGCACAAGACCCTTTACAAGCTGGGGGCAGTTCAACAGTGATTTCCATTCTTTCTGAGGAAAGAACAGTGTCCTATGTTTTTTGGGGTATGACCATATAGCTCTCTACACACACATAGAGTTGGAAGTATAAGAGTAGTGCTCAAAGCAAATACTGAACCTTACTTGTTGTTAAAGCCCTAGACACACTTCACTTCCATCATTCGCTTAGGCAAAACTGGGGTGTCTCCCTTGGTATTTGTTTCAGAGCTGAGAAGCCCATGAAGCAAGTTGCAAGACTTCTATCTACGCCACTTGGCTAAGTGCACAGAACTGGCTCCCTCTCACTTGGAAGACACTCCAGCACAAAATATCCTCTCTGAGATGTGGCAATTCCTTTAGAAAACATCCAGTTCTATCATAGAACTAAACACCACAGGCAGGTATCTTTACATTTTTAAAAACCTTCTGCCATCTTCAAAACATGGCAAGCTTGATCTGTTTAGAAGTGGTTCACTATCGCTGCATATCAGTAGAGAGAACAGAGTCCACCTCAGGCTGCAGTAAAGAATGCACATGATTATCAAGATTAAACAGAGAAGGAGGTCTAATCAGATTTCCAAGAGTCTCCTTCAAAAGTTCTAACTTATGTCAACCTTCCAATTCTAAATTGATAAACCGTGGCACTGCTGATGTCATTCCCTTCTTCTCACATACATGCTGATCTCCCTTCAAATTCTAGACTGAGTCCTAGAGGTATCGTTCTCACTTTCTTCTCTATCCTGGAAAAAAGATATCTTGGCCTTGTTTTCAGAAGGCTGTAAAATAGCTGTCTATCTCCGTGTCTCCACTTGGATTCCTTTTATCTTTTCCATCGCAATGCATTTCCTATAGCAAATACATGCTTTCTTATTTTCCTGAAGTCTGGATATGATTACTTTCCAAGGTAAAGTGCAACATTCTGATGGTTCAGTGGTCTGAATTCACTCCTTGACACACCCAATAATACAGCAGCAAACTCAACTTGCTAACACAACTTTCTTCTCATCCTCTCAAAAACAATTGTGGTCACTTGTTGACTTTCCTCACTACAGGCTTGCAGACAGACTTATAATGTTTCAGATTTTCCAAAACTAGAGGCTGATTCTGACCCCTGTCAAAGCAGCTAACTTCTAAATCAGCCAAAGTAGAATCCTGGCTTTGGCACAGAGCATTAGTTTAAAAATATCAAAGCTGCCCCATAAAGCACTCCTTCCATAGTTCTTCTGCCCTCAAGTGCATCATATCCAGCTTCATCCTATTTTCCAGAATGTCAGCTACTTCCTTTTGGAACAATTATGATGCCCGTAATTTAGCCAGATCATTTAGGAGCTTGCAAAAGTAAACGCAATGCACAGATGAATTCCTTCAGTGATTCAGTTTACCATATAAGTCAGTCTGTCTCTCCTTTCACCACACTTCTTTGCCCTTACCAACCTAAAGCTACCTTCCCTTCCCTGGCTTCCTTTATTTGTCTGCAGGTTTCTCTAGCAGCTGAGTCTTAATAGACAGATCAGATGAGGGTAATTCTGACTCTGAATGAATGCTGCAAGATGTGATGTGCAGCTTTTGTGGCATGCTAAGCTGGTCACAGTCAGCTTCAGTTTTTCAGATCAAACAAAAAAAATGATGTTTAACTCTTGTTTTGGTTGAAGTTGATGGGAGGCGATTTGCCTGGGGAACGGATGAAAAGTTAGCATAGCGTTTATTTTTTCATTTTTACAATAAGAAAAAGAATAGAAGTACCATCTCTTCTCTTACAACACTGATGTATAATCCTTCCCTCACAAGTTCAAAGCAGTGCCTGAGGTCCACAATACCCCTGGTTCAAACTGCACCTGACACTGAGAGGCCCGTTTCTTTAAACCTGGGCTTATCCTGATGACACATAAAAACAGTGGCTGACTTTTGGGAATCCAGTTTAAAGACCAGAAGGGGGCAGTGGAGGTGAGTTCTCTCTGGCAGCTCTCCCCTCACAGTCCTTCCTTGAGGCACCTTTCTCCTCACCAAGTTCACTACCACTAACTTAGGGAAAAGCAGGATTGGGAGATCGTTCACAGGAGGTAAGTTACAGGAAAGGAGGGCAGGAGTTCAGTTGTTCTCACCTGCATGGCCAACTAATACTACCCCCATCCTGTTCTATACATTTTGACGTGATCTAAAGATAATGTAGGCTAGGTTGAGAAAGGTATTTGCCCAAGGCCAACCACCCTGAGTTTCATGTGGCTTTGAAAACAAGATTCATTTATTCTCTCAAGTATTGTACCAACCAAATCTGCAGTCGCAATGAGACAAAAAGAAATCAAAGGGTGTGTACAAAAGTTGGGGGGAAATCTCATTAAGCTCCATTAACACTGAAGCGCCTTCTCAGGCTCCTTTGTAACATGTTTTTCTCCCCAATCTACCTCAATTACCCCAATTTTTACCACATTCTCATTGTGAGTCTCCTTGTGTGTTTCATCCATGTCTCCGTCTTTGAATAAGCAACTGTCTACAGATTTGCATGAACAATTCTGTACCATATTTTGAAGGCCCTTGTTTCTCCTGCTTCGCTAGGTATTGCCAGGTAAACAAGCCAACCAGGCAGAGACTGAAACTACACAACGATTCTGAAAACAATACCTCTGATGTCTAATCATTAGCACTAAAACAAACTCTCTGAATGCTTGAGATGATGCTATGGTAAAAATGAAAAAGATCATGGGTCACAACCTCTGAGGAAGAGAATATGTTTGTAGATCTCTTGGTGAATGACAAACCAATCTTTATATTTGGACTAGATTTAAAACGAACTGACACGTTAGTGTGGGATTTTGATGAAATGGGCTTAAATGCATAGGCTTCAGAAGAGCTCACCCATATTGTGTACAGCGATGATGATTTGCATGTATGAGTGAGCTATAATCTCACTATAATAGAAAACGTTGCTATAATAAACATAAATGCACAAGCATTTTGGGGGAACAGTGCATACAACTGAGAGTCGCATGAAATGCCAAATAATTAAGGAAGGATACCAGACATTAGATTCAGCAAATAATGAGAAGGAAAGATCTTTAAATTCATCTGTTATTCTAGCATGACATTCTTCAGTTCCACAAGAGGCAAATTAACTTGCTTTTGTTTTGTGACTGGTCCTCAGGAGTTAACACAGATTTGGTCTGGAAATGTGATTGTTTGGGAAAGTCTATGGAATCCCATCTCTGAGATGGGAAATGTTTTCTCCTTCTCATTCATGAAGGCAGCCGTTTCTCCATTTTTCTCCAATGTGGTGAAAGAGGAAGTGATATAAATCTATAAGCTTTTGACTTTGTGTAAATCAAGGTCTCACAACCTCAGTTCTACACCTGAAAAATGGGAATAACTTTTTCACCAGCAATGCTATCAGTAAGATTCATGAGTCACTTCTCAATCCCTGTTTCCTGCTAAACAACAACCTGCTTCTCATGTCACAACAAAAGTTTGGCCCTCGTACATCATTCCATTTTGTAGTATTTAAAATTTATTCACCTAGCAAACACAACCAGCTAAAGTACCCAAGGCTTTGTTTACAGCAAGTTTCCACAAGCACTTTACAGATGTCTCAGGAATTATGCTACCAGCTTGACAAGGAAACAAAGACCCCATCTTTTGCTGTAATATGTGAAAAGACTTCTCAACCCTTCTCAATGGTAAGTAAACGCAAGACAACCTTTGTATCAAGAAGCCCCCAGGGCAAGAATATCTGGAAGCCGCTGTCCACAAAGTAATCTGCTTGAGTTGTTTTGAGGATGAGGGTGGGGAGAGAGTTGAGCTAATTGAAGGAGAGGTGGAATATATATATATGTAACAAATGAATACAAGATTTTTTTGAAAAACTGGAAGCACCACCCCAACCTCTGAACCAGATGTCCTCAGTCTTAATCTTTGGGATGAATTAGCGGGACTCTGTGGCTATTCAGTAGTGGCGGGGGGGGGGGGGGGATGCTTTCTGCACCTGCTCAGGAGCACTCTCATTTCTGACAACTTCCTCTTTTAGGGCAGAGATAAGCCACTGGGGAAGAAACTGCCTGCATCAGAAAGGGGGTGCCACTCTACTGGCTCCCCTTGCCTCTCCCTTTTGGACGCTCTCCCCCGGGGTGGGGATTTAAAAGAGCACCTTCCTCGGGGCCGAGGCTGTCCCTTGGGTCGGGGGCTTCGTGATCATCTTCGGCTCGCGCTTCCCCGCACCGGAGCACCGGGCGCCCTGAGCCGTGCCAGGCATCCCCCTCCACGCCACTCCCTTGGCCCCTTTCCAAGGTCTCTCAGGCGGCTGCTCCCTCGGGGCGTAAAAGTTCCCCTCGCGCTTGGGAGCCCGAGCAGCTTCTCGGCCAAGCAAGCCACCTTCCCACCCACCACCACCCTGAGGGGCCAAAGAAGAGGGAAAAACTTACCGGGGCAGAGAACAAAAGGCCGGACCGGCGAGGCAGCTGCATTTTCCCGGCGCCCGCCGCTCGCTCCTTCCCTCGGAGGGGGTCCTCTCGGACGAGCCGGCGGAGCTCCCGCGGCCACCGCCTCGAGCGGCCAGGAGCGCCTTCTGGGTCTGGCTCCGGCTCCGGGGCGCCGGACCCTCTGGAGGCTGGCGGCGCTGCCTTCCCTCCTTTTTTTTTCTTTTTTAAGTGGGCGGGGGTCCCTCGCGCCTCCCCGCCCGCTCGCGCTCGCTCGCTCGCTCAGGCTCGCCTCGCGGAGAAGTTGCCGCCGACGCGCCAGAGGCGTCTCCTCAGCGCCGGAGCCGAAGAAGAGCAGAGCGCGGCGCCGGCGCCGGCTGAGGGAGGGAATCCCATGCCCTCTCCCGCTCGGCGGCTCGCTCGCCGGCCAGGCACGACGGGCTGACGGGCCACGCCGATGGCCCCGCGCCGCCCTGGACGGCGGGGAGGGGACGCGCACTCCCGCCTCCGCTCGCTGGGGACGGCGGGCTCGGCGCTCGGGGAAGGCTCCCTATATAACCTCCGCGCCACCACGCCGCCAGGCACGCACCTGCTGCAGGCGAGGGGGGAGGGGGAGGGGGGCGCGCGGTCGTTGGCAGGGGTCTCGGGGCGCCCCCTCTAGGGCTTTGGGAGCATCGCGCTGCCGCAAGCCCCGCCGGTAAGGGAAAGCCGCCGCCGCCGCCGCCGCCGCCGCTTGACCTCGGACGAGGCCGTGGCTTCGCGCCGCCCGAGAGCCCACATGGCGAAGGCGCCCCGGGCCCGACCCTTCCCGTCGTCCAGTCGCGAGCCTCCTGCGGCTGCGGCATAGACGGCACGCCGACGGTCCGCCCTGGTGCGAGGCAAGCCGTGGCTTGGTGCGCGCGCTCCATCTCCGCCGCCCGGTTCCTCGCGGGGGGCCCGCGGGGGGGCGGGGGGGGAGGAAGGCTGTGCGCGTCCGGCTGTGCGGCGGAGAAGCTCCCTGGCTCGAGGTTCCGCTTTCCAGGGTTGGCGTCAGGGTGTGTCGCGCAGCGACAGATCATTTTCTTTTTCTTAAATCACACGTGGGGAAATATGTGTGCTCCTTCCAGTGCTTCGAGACACGTTACTGTGACACGTGTGAACCCATTCCCTTAATGCCATAACCAAGTTCACCCTCTTGCTGCGGAACCTGTTATGCAGTGACCCCCGTAATGTGGCAGAAGCCTTGAGATGACAAGGCAGACATGGAATACGTGCTTTTGAAAGCTAAAGTTGATTAACACATGTGCAACTGGGCCCATTAATTCGTCAATGCAACCGTATTTATTTTGTAAATTTAATCTTTAGCATTGGGGACTTAATCTAAACATACACCGCTTTCAATTGCTCTCCTTCCTAGGAGCTCTTGAGACATTACTGTCATCTCTCAACAATGACTTGCATTCTTCTTAATTCATTTAAAACGATACATCCTGTTTTTCCATTCCAACCAAGAATTTAGAGTGAAATATAAAAAGTCAAACATAAGGCAGCAAACCCAGTAGTAATGTTTAAAAACAGTAACAATCCAAAATAAACCAGTAGAACAATAATCATCTGCCAGCACACTGTTTTCTAGGATGAAATATTAATAGTGTGGGAAAGTGATTTTTATATAATGGGCAGCGGCTATTAAGAAAAGAAAGACTGATTCTGGGAATAAGAAAAAAGAAAGAAAGAAGATACATTTTTGGCGCCTCATAAAACTCTCATAAAGAGAGTGGATCTCTCTTGGGAAGAAAGAAGGTTTCCCTTTACCTCCATTTTCACTGATCCAGAAGTCAGGTTCTGTGCCATTTCCCTTTTCCACCTGTCATAGGGATGCCTCTCTGAGCCTTTACCCAGTGGATCCTTCAGAGTCCAGCCCTTTCCCTTCAAGGTGGGGGAAGTCCTTGAAAAGGGATCAGGACTTGAACTTAACCTCACTGTGGCACCAGAAAAGAGATTACTCTTTTAGGTAGGACCACCACCATCCCCCAGGAACCAGAACATAAAAGTGTTCTCTTAGCATGCTCTAAAAGCGTGCAAGGTAGTCATGGCTGATCTTGGCTAGGCACAAGACTTCACTCTCCAGAATAAAGATTATACTTGGTTGCCAGCAAGGAAATAAAGGTTGTGGATTTTGGAAACAGTTACAAAAAATCAAAGAACAGGCTTCTGGAAAATAATGAGCAAGCATATGCAAAACGAAGAGCAAGATTAGAACATAGGCAAAATGAGGAACAGGCTATGAACCAAAGCAAAAGGAACTGCACGCCAGCAAATAAGAAAATATTATTTTGTCCTGGAGTTGAGCTCCTCTGTTTCTTGTCTCAGCAGCCCCCAGGATTGCTTGGCTAATAAGTTCCATCCCTCAAGTTCTCTCCTAACCACAGGCAAAGCTAGACACCCTTTCTCCAGGTAAACTCTAACTAACCATCACTTTTAATCCTTGTCTCCTCTTCCTTTGTCCTCCTCTTTGTCTCCTAGGAGTCATCACAAAGGTTGCCCCTTAAAGTCTTTCACTTCACCCTTCAAAGCCCTCAGGGTGTGAATCCTGCAGACATCCTGTAGGTCTGGAATGGTTTCTTTGAACTAATGTCTAATTCATTTGGTTTCCTCTCTGTATTAATTGTTAATTCTCCCATTGTATATCAAGGTCTGCTTCCAGTCATTTGGCTAGCTCAGCTTTTAGCCTGGAGCATTTGGCCAGTTTAACATATCAGAGGGGATCCCGGTCAGAAAAACCTGACTTCCCTTTTGCAGTGGATATTCCTCTGATCTCCCTTTCCCATGGGGACCAAAGCTAGCTAAAATACATTATTTATACAAATAATCAAAACTGTTGCAAAATTTCTTGCAAGTCTTGCAAACATTCCTAGGATGTTTCAGGTTCTTGTTACCTCACTCAGAAACAAAAATTAAAAAAGACAAAAACATTGTGGCACCTTAAAGACTAACTGTTACATTTTCACCTACGCTTTCATGGACCTTCTATGACCAATTCTTCAGACATAGGAGGTGGAATATCACACAGTAGAACATTCATGCTAGAGTCTAAGACTCAGTGGTGTAAGTTTGCTTTTCACATGTGCAGTGATTTATTAGCTGTGTTGGTATGCTGTTCTTTTGAAGTCTTGTAATCGCTCCAGCAAGAGACATAAAACCAGGCAAAAAGAGAGAGCACGCGCATGCTTTAAAGACCAAATGCAAGCAGCAACATTATTAAAGTAAACAATAGAACTGTGTGTGTGTGTGACAGAGAGGGAGGGAGAGAGAGAGAGGGAGGGAGGGAGGGAGGGAGGGAGGGAGAGATACTGCCCCATTAGTGCAGGAGCACTACTCTTGGTGATTTACAAGCAGTTAAAACCAGAGTAATAAACAAGCACAAATAGCAATAAGATAAACATAAAACCAATGACACTGAATCAAATTTTGACATTAAAGCGGAGCGGAGGCAGAAAAAGATTATCAGTTATTTGAACTGAGGAAAGAATTAAAAATAATATAGTAACAGGAGACTGAGTTTCTGGAAGTTAAGGAGTAACCGTTGAATCCCCAATAAAGGCTAAGATGCCCTTTGGATGCTGGAACCATCTGAAACACTAAGGAGGACTCAGACTGAGGTTACCTTCCCCATATATTCCCAGTCAAGCGGACTATTTGAGTTTGAAAATATTCCGCTTTTCTTTCTTCTCCAATTCAGCTTTGTCTACTAAATGTTGCTGAAATATATACTTAGGCTTTTGTGCGCATGTAAGACAATTGTTTTTCAAGTGGTCTCTGTGACTCACACAAGTGGATTACTGCACTTGTGAGGTCTCCTTTGGAAAATTCCAGAGCTGAGCAAATTAAGCGGGTAGCCCACCTTCACGCTCCACAATAGCTGTACAGATGCAATTCAGCTCAAGCCCATTTTTGTCTGCTGCCATTGTTTTGGAAAACCTCCTGTTCTGCGTGCTTTCCTGGGCTTTTGGCTTACTGCCTGGGGGCCATTCAGCAATAGATGCAGGAGAATGGACTGAGGCTGAACCCAGGCAAGACGGAGGTCCTTCCGGTGGGTGACCCAGACATCAGTGGTTTAGGAAACTCCCTCTCTTTTTTGGGGGGGGGGGTGATTCTTACCACCAAGAGTGAGGTTCACAGCTTGGGTGTACATCTGGACCCAGCGCTCACCATGGAAACTCAGGTGGCGTCAGTGGTCCGTTCCGCAAACTTCCAT
Source organism: Intellagama lesueurii (assembly GCA_037013535.1). Taxonomy (NCBI): domain Eukaryota; kingdom Metazoa; phylum Chordata; class Lepidosauria; order Squamata; family Agamidae; genus Intellagama; species Intellagama lesueurii. The sequence continues at coordinate 130,223,157 of JBAJHW010000002.1, forward strand.
CTTTGGCGGATTGCCCAGCTGCGTCCCTATCTTGATGTGGGGGCACTCACCACTTTGGTCCATGTGCTAGTAGTCTCGAGATTAGACTACTGTAATGTGCTCTATGTGGGGTTGCCTTTGAGACTGATGCAGAAACTCCAGATGGTGCAGCATAAGGCGGCAAGACTTCTTACAGGGATGAAAAGATACCATCATATTTCCCCCACTCTGGCTGCCTTGCATTGGCTTCCGCATTTATTTCAAAGTTCTAACGATGACATACAAAGCCCTAAATGGTTTAGGACCTCGATATCTGGCAGAGCGTCTTCTTCACCCAGTTCTGCCAGAGCCACTCGTTCCAGCCAGGCCGGGTGGCTGAGGGGCCTAACGCCGAGGGAGGTCCGGAAGGAAAGAATGAGGAAATGATCCTTCTCGGCAGTGGCCCCTTGCCTCTGGAACAACTTGCCCGTGGAGATCCGCCTGGCTCCCTCTCTGGGTGTCTTCAGGAGTAAAGTTAAGACCTGGTTATTTGGGCAGGCTTTCCCTCCTGCCGTATCTTAAATTCTTGGATTTATGTATATGTTTATTGGTCTAACTGTTTTTAAATTTGTAATGCTGCCCAGAGTAGACCTCTGGTCTAGATGGGCGGGGTAGAAATCTCATTCATTCATTCATTCATTCATTCATTCATTCATTCATTCAATAAATAAATAAATAAATAAATAAATAAATAAATAAATAAATAAATAAATAAATAAATAAATAAAATATTGTTCATTACTTTCATTTCTTGTCCTTTTTTAACCTATAATCTTGGACAGACGATAACTTGAGTCTGGTATTTGTGAAGGAAAATAAAAATAGATAACAGCATAATTATTGCTTTTGGTAATTACCTAAGAAGCCTTGACTGATATTCAGTCCATTTACATACATGGGTGCCCATCATATATATAAATTTTATCTCAGCTGTTTCTCTCTCTGTTTTTGCTCTGTAATGTTTCATTTCCAGAACAGCAACTTTCATATCCTGTGAAGAGTATCCTGGTAGATTGAAATGGTTTGAGACAAGTTTTATTGCCATTTCTGATGTCTGATTTATGGCCATTAATATTTTTTTGCATAGAAATTGTCCTGTTTGTCCTATGTTGAGTGCATTGTAGGCAAATGATGGCATAGACGTTCGCTGAGGAACAAGGAAAGGTGCCTTTGATGTTGTGTGTGACCTTTTTGGTTTCTATAATTGTGTTACCAGAATAAATGTGGGGACAGAGTTGGCATCTCAGTCTGTAGCAAGGTTTGGTTCCCCATGTCTGTGTCAGTGTTGTGTGGTCTGTTGTATGTTAGTAGTTCTCCCTTTAAACTAATTCAAACTAATTCAAGTTTATTTAGGTTTAGTAGACCATAGGCCATACACCATGTCAAGTTTTAGGGTATAAAAATCCATTAAAACAAAAATCTGCCACATCTACAACTCCGTTTTTGCAAAGATTGCTTAAGTGTAATTTTAGTCTTGAGGTATCCAAATACCTAGGAATTGTATTCCAACCAGATCTATCACGGTCCAAGCACATTCATTATCTTTAGCACAAAACTGAACAAGCCATGCTAGTCCTGCATGCTAAACCTTTTATATTCAAGAAGCTCAATGCATACCTGCACTCCTGAAGGCATACAAAACTTTAGTGCTGGTTATTGTACGGCTTCCAGATCTGTTTTTGAAGGTTCAACAGAACAATTTGAAAAACTCCAGCTAACCTTCCTTCACAAAATATTAATTTTGCCACCATGTATTGCATCCACAGTCGTATGACTCTAGTTGGGACTTCTAAAGATTTCAACGCTGATCTGCAAGACCACAGTCAGCTACAAATGTTGACTGTTAAACACTGAAGATCTTTCAACCTCCACTACATTGGCAGCACAAGACTGCTGCTGGCCAAAATGGAACAATGCCGTAGATATGAAAGCAAGCAAACTGGGTTATGGAAAGTAAAATACCTAAACAGGAGAAATCGAAGACTACTTACGGAAAAAAAATGATTATACAAGACTGGAACACCTTTCAAGAGGATGCTATGTGGAAATGCTCCTCACTTCATATGGGAATTAAATATTCTACCCAATTTGATCTGCCTCTTTATCTTAATATACTGCCAGTTCCAAAGCTTTTATATGTTCTTTTTAGCCCTTCTTGAGTTTTTAACTGTCTTCACATACCCCACCTCTTCTCCCTCCTCCTCTTTGCTCATGCCTGGTATCTGTCTCCTGTAGGAATGTTTACAATAGAACCTAATGCCAAACATAGGCCATAAATTACTGCATGTGAGATGTAACCACACACCCAACACTCTTACAGCCAATGAATATTTAGTATGGTTTAATTGTGAAATTGGTATTACATCCAGTATATATATATATAAACTATGTCTGACAAAGTGGACTTGTCCATGAAAGCTCACATTAAAATATAATAGCCTTTAAGGTGCCACATGTCCTTGTCTTTCTTGTTTTGTTTTGTTTCTTTGGATTTTGCCTGATATTCCAATGTTAAGGGAGTCATATATGATCTCTCGCTACAATGCGCTTCCAACGGTTCAGATGAGGGGACGATTTCTCAAGGTATCCCAAGACCAACGTTACTGTGACTGTCCCGTTAGAACTTGATTCGCCAGCCCGTCCCTTCTTTTACTGTCTGAAATATGCAATAGCAAGAGAGCAATTCCTCAAAAAATGGTGCTTTAAACTAATATTCTGTACCTGCTGTCCCTTCTCATTCAACAGCTTCAGCAACTTCCCCATGCAGCAGATCTCTTTGTAGGATCAGTCCTCCTGATCTTGAAGGCTTGATCTCATATCCTGTGGGGGTGGGTAGGATTTCAGAGATTTTAATCCCTTTTTTGCTGGAAGAGTTAGTCTTCTCTTGTTTGGGAAGAGATCTGTAAGAATTCCTGTCTCCATACATGAGTGGTGGTGGTGGTGGCTGAAGTAGGAATTAACTGTAATTTAGACTCTAAATGGTTCTTAACCTGGGCGATATCACCCCCCAGGGGGCGATTTCATTTTTCAGGGGGGCGATGGAATGAAAAGGGGCGACGTGGGGGCGAAGGAACAGAAGGGGGGCGGTAGGGGGGCGATAGAGCGAGCCGCTGCCACCGCCGGCTGGCGAGCTGCCTCTTTCGTTGGTTGGTTCTTTCATTTTTTCCTCTTTGGGCGTTTGATGCGCACTGAGGCTGGCTTCGCTGGGTGTGTGCGTCTGTGCGCTCCCAGTCCCTTTCTCACTGTCTCCTTCTAGCTCCCACCACTGCCCCGCCACCAGGGCCAGTCTCACTTTTAGGCCACACTGCCCCCACCCCATGAAGAAGCTTCCTCTTGGGAAGCTTCCCATCTACAACTCCCCCATTCTGGATCCCACGGATTGCATGGATCAGCTCCTCTTCCTGCCCATGTCAGCAAGCGGGGGCCCTTTTCCTCACCCCATTTCTCATCGTCCTCCTCCTGCCGCCTTCAAGCAACAGCCAGCCCCCCCCCCCGTTCGTCCTCCTGCAAGGAATTCCCCTTTCCTTCAATATTAAAGTTTGCAGAAAGGCACACTACTTCCCTAGACTCCCTCTGTATGAGGACTGAGTGGCACCAAGGTGTCCCTTCCTTTATTTCTATCTGAAAACATTTTAAACTGCATCCCAGCCTCTGGAACTCCCTGCCACTGGAGGCCAGGCTGGCCCCATTCGTTGCTCTCCTTCTGTGACCAGGCAAAGACCTTTCTCTTCAGGCAAGCCTTCCCTCAGTAAACCAGCTACCCGTGTGTGATTTTTAGATAGCTTGCTATTCATTACTGTTTTGATTGGATGTTTAGTACTGCTGCGCCGCCACCCCCTCCCGCCACCGCCGGGCCGCCAGGCCGCCAGGAGGGGGGCGATGATAACTTCCTCAATGGCTCAAGGGGGTGATTCTTTCAAAAAGGTTAAGAACCACTGATTTAGAGCACAGTATTTTACATGTCTACTCCAAAATAAATTGTATTGAGTACAATGGGCTTACTCCCAAGTAAGTGAATACAGCATGAATACTTATTGAGGTGAAAGTTGTAGTACAAACATATGCAGCAGTTTACATAACAGATTCAGTTTCCGTGGTTAAAAAAAAAATTCAGAGTACTATCTTGTACATATCAATTCAGCAGTAAATCCTGCAATCTCCAGTGGAATTTCCTCCCAGCCACATGGATGCAGGATTGCAGTTTAAGTATCTTTTAATTGCAGTCTCCTTCTTTCTACACAAAATATCTCCATGAAAAAATGAATTTTACTGAAAAATAAATATATCCAGAAAATGGATAAAATATTTACAGAACAGACTATATATGTAACTAATAAATAAATAAGTATATACATAGGAGTAAGAACACAGTGCGATTTATTTCTGAGTAAACCTGAATCAATTTGCACTGTTAGGCACCAGCAATCCTGTGAACACTTTTCTTGTGAGTAAGCCTAATAAAATATTGAAGGAGGTGTCATAATGCACCTGCAGAGTTGTTGTTGTTATGTGCTGTCAGGTTGCTTCCAATTTATGGCCACCCTATGAACTATTTACTTTTAAAGGGTCCTGTCATAAACAACCCTGCTCAACTCTTGCAAACTCAAGGCTGTGGTTTCCTTTAGTGAGTCAATGCATCTCATATTTGATCTTCCTCTTTTCCTGCTGTCTTCAGCTTTTCCTAGCATTATTTTCTTCTCTGGTGAGTCTTTTCTTTTCATGACGTGCCTTAGCTACAATAGTCTCAGTTTAGTGATCTTTGCTTCTAGGGAGAATCCAGATCCAGGAATGGTTCATTAAACCTAGTATTCCTTCATTGGATGGCAGAGATAGGAAGAAGTGCCTACAGAAGCTTTTGGAGGATAAGAATAAAGATGTAACTAACAGTGTGTCCAAATTTGGACGGCTGGCGATAAAACTAAAGGATAACTGGCTAAATAAAAAGGATAGAATAGGAAGTACTAGAGGTATAGTATAGGATATAAAGCTGATTAGAGTCTACATAGCTTATCAGATGTACATCTTTACTATTGGGGTTTTTTTTTGTAATCTTTTGGCAACTGTTGCAGTCAGCTTCTTTGCTACTGTAACTATTTTCCTTTCCCCCATTGACTTCCTTGTATGGTTGTGCCTGGTTTTGGGCCTGTGGTTCTCCGCCTGCCTCAGTTGGAGAGATGAGATCCGGCTTCCCTTGCACGGTTGTTCCTGGTTTGAAGCTGTGGTTTTGCTGCTGCCTCGGCTGGCGGGACGAGCCCGGCTTCCAGGGTAGGGTTGCTGCCCGCGGCTACTGCGTCGCCAGAGGAGTGGCGAGGAGTGTTATGAACCCCTTTGAAGAGCTGGGGCGTTTGTGAAGAACTGTGCTCCTGCCTGCACCCTCGGGCGGGCACCTGCTGCGGAGGAAGCCTTCCACTGTGGGGACGCTGGTTCGTCAACTGGCAGGCTGGCTTTGGTGAGGACCCTTGGCTTGGCCTCGTGAGGACATCGGTGTTGTGCTGGCCTGAGAAAGGAGGCCGGTTGCTTGGAATCTGGACAGCTGAGGTTTGGCACTTGGTGTGGAGCTTGGATCTATCAATATGCCCCCCTTCGCCTCCCTCTTGGTTGGAGGATCTGACTTTTAATCTCTGGTGCCTGTCGTCCCCGGCCGCCTTTGAGACTTCTTCACCTCCCCTGGCTGGATCAGGCTTGCTGCTGGGGTGTTGGTGGCGACGGCCGAGCCCTAGAAAGGACTGGCCATATGACCAACCCTGCTGTATAATAGTGACTGAATCATCTTTGGCAGCGAGCCTGTTGAGGAGGACTGAGACCTTTACTGGGTATGACGAGAGGGGTTAGTCTGGGTGCTGAATGTCTTTATTCTATTTTTATTTATTTATTTTTTTCTTTCTTCATATCTCATTTTTAAATTGTTTAAACTGGTTATTGTTTAATTTAAAATTACATGTCTATTTTATGTTATGGTTCAATTTAATTTCCTAAATTGAATATTGTTGTATTTTTGTTTTATCAATTTGTAATTTCTCTGTTTTCTCTTCCTTTCTCTTGTTTGACATGGAATGGAAGGCTTGCCCCCCCAGCGGGGGTCCTTTGAACATCCGAGTGATTACGGGTAGAGAGAGGTATGGCGTTGGCACAGTTCCTACTCATTTCAGAAGAATGGTGAACAGATGTTTTAAGGCTGTTCACTGTTCTGGCACTGTGACCAACCGTCAGTCTCGAGGTAGTCAGATCAGCTGTCCCTCCACTCTAAATCTGGTGCTGTTGAATGCCAGGTCTGTATCCAACAAATCTCAGATTATCCAAGACCTTATTCTGGAGGAGGATGCAGACCTGGCATGCATAACCGAAACTTGGATGGGCGGGGAAGGGGGTGTTCCCTTGACTCTTGCCTGTCCTCCCGGTTATGCAGTCCAGCACCAGGGTAGACTGGAGGGGCAGGGGGGGAGAGTAGCCATTGTTTATAGAAACACTCTTGAGGTTGTTCGGCGCTCTACGGTGGTGAAGCCAGGTCTGGAGGCCCTCCATGTGTCTATTGGGGCCAGGGATGGTATTGGGATCTTGCTGGGTTACCGCGCTCCCCGCGACCCAGCCATTTCCTTACCGGAGCTGGTGGACTTTGTCTCCGCGGCACTGTTGGAATCCCCGAGGCTTCTGGTCTTGGGTGATTTCAACATCCATGCAGAGGCAGAGGTTTCCGGTCCGGCTCTTGAGTTCTTGGAAACCATGGCTTCCTTGAACATGTCCCAACATGTTAACGGCCCCACCCACGTGGGTGGTCACACGCTAGACCTGGTGTTCTCCACTGAGCAGAGTGAGTGTGGTCTGATGGTAACTGACCTTGTGTCAGTTCCCTTGTCATGGTCGGATCACCACCTAATAAAATGTAACCTCTCAGTGGCTCTCCCTCCCCGCAGGGAGCAAAGACCTATTTTAATGGTCCGCCCTCGAAGGCTACTGGATCCTATAGGATTCCAGGATTCCATGAGAGGGATTCTGGCTTGTCAAGGATAATTTCCACACTGAGGCAGAACAAGGCCCATGATAATCAGCAGCCATATTTGACAGGTGTGCAAAATGCTGAATCATGCAGTCTGGGATGATGCAATGTCCACACTGATTGGCTGTGCATGTGTATAACTGTGTGGACATGTGGAAAAGATGTACGGATCTCTTCTATGAATGTCATGCTGTCATGCTGCCGGTTTGTACTGCTGAACTTCTGTATATACTGTAAATACACTTGGTGTTGGAAGAAGCTGTCTTTGTCTGTGTGAATCAATTGGACTGCCTGGACTGGGACAAAAACTCTGCTAACTTACACCAACAAGGGGTTATGCACCCAGAGACATCTGCCTTGCGCCAGAGAAGCTGGTGAGTGCCAGAGGGTACCACAGAGGCCAGAGGAACCAGTCCAGAAGTGGAGAAAGTCCAGTAAGGTGAGCATCCTGCCATTCAGAGCCCAGGAGGGGTAAAGGACAGAGGAAGGAGATAAAAAGGCAGCAAAATGCAGTCAGTTGGGGCAGCAGGAATGGGAGGATTTCCTCTCACATAGTTAAATGAACAGAACTATCTGACTTGGTCAGTTAAAGCCGAAATGTTGCTGAGAAGGGAGGGTTTGTGGAAGATTGTTTCCAATCCCCCCGCTGTCCTGAATGAGGAAGAGACAAAGCAAAATGAGAAGGCTTTAACAATAGTTCTGTGCTTAGAGGACAGCCAATTAATACACGTGCGTGGACTGACCTCAGATAGGCAGTGCTGGCAAGCTCTGCACCGTGTCTATGCTCGGAACTCTGCTGGCAGCAAAGTTGCTCTGACACGGAAATTATACAGAGCGAGGCTTGACCATGATGGAAGCATGTCAGAACACTTACAGCAGATGAGAAATCTGTTTATGGAGCTTGAGCAGAGGGGCATGGAGTTCATGGAGAATCACAAAGTGTATGTGATCCTGAGCAGTCTTCCAGAAGACTACGATGTGCTAGTAACAAGCCTTGAATCAATGCCAGAGAGGGACTTAACCCTGGAGTATATGACAGGCAGATTGTTGGAGGAAGAAGAAAAAAGGAATGAGAGGTCCCAAGTCAGAATGAGAGATGACATCCCACAGCAGAGGAGAGCTGCTTCCAGTAGCGACGGAGAACAGACGGGAAAGGCTCTTGCTGTAAGACGCTGTTTCAAGTGTGGTTCAGAAAAGCATTTGCAAAGGAACTGCAGAGAAAAAGAAACTAGCTGGAGAAGCGGAGGCAAGAAGCAAGGGAGGATTTCTCTTGTACAGGCTTCTAATAACTCCAAGGTCAACACCTGGATTCTTGACAGTGGAGCTGTTTGTCATTTAACTCATAAATCAGAGCTATTTTCTTCCCTAGGTGCTTCAAAACACAGCTATGTTAGCCTGGCGAATGGAGAGAAATTGGCAGTAACGGGAGAGTGAACAATTTACATTCCAGGTTTGCAAAGGGAACTACATGGTGTTTTGCATGTGCCCAAGTTAGACTGTAATATCCTAAGTGTCTCATGTTTGGACAAGGAGGGGTTTACAGTTACATTTGCTGATAGCACATGTGTAATTAAGAAAGGGAACAGGGTGTGTGCCACAGCAAAACTTGAAAATAATTTATATGTACTGAAGGGAAGAACACAAAACAATGTAACACATGCCATAGTCAAAAACACACCACCACACGACCAGTGTGCTCATTTGATGCACAGGAGACTGGGTCATGCTAATTTTAGGGTGGTGGAAAAAATGCAAAGTGTGGCAAAAGGTTTGAAAATGAAACCCTGTAAGAATTTTCTGGATTGCAATGTATGCAAAGTTGCAAAATCAAAGGTCCAAAAAATAAGCAAGGAAAGTAACAAGCAAACACAGAGGCCTTTCCAGTTGGTACATGCAGATATAATAGGGCCTCTAGCGCCATCTATGGGAGGAGCTAAATATGTTTGAGTCTTGGTGGATGTCCATACACGTTTTTCGTTCTGCTTTCTCATGAAAAATAAGGCAGAAGTGTTTAACCATTTCAGGGATTGGGTGAACTTTGTGGAAAGACGTTATGGCCAAAAGGTGGGCCAGTTGCAGACAGATAGAGGGTCTGAGTTCATGTCTGTAAAGTTCCAGACGTGGCTGACAAAGATAGGGATACATCACAGAAAAACAAGTCCCTATTCTCCATTTCAAAATGGTGTGGGCAGAACGCAGGAATGGAGTCCTGCAAACCATGAAAGACGCCCTGTTAGCGGGATGCTAACATGAGTAATTTGTACTGGGGAGAGGCGTTTCAGACGGCGAACTACATAGTTAATAGAATTGGGTCTTCAGCCATAGAACAGACCCCATATTTCATGTTATATGGCAAAGAACCTTCCCTGCAACATATGAGAGTGTTTGGATGTAGTGCCTGGGTACACATTCCAAAGGAAACAAGGAGAAAATGGAGACCAAAAGCCAAGAAAATGAGGTTTCTGGGGTATGAAAAAGGGTCTAAAGCATATAGATTCTTAGATGGAAATAGAAATGTGGTTATTTCCAGATCAGCCAATTTCTGTGAACACAAAAATTGGGACAAGGTTCATGCAAACTCAGAAGTGTTCATACCCATAAACAATGATGAAAAATCTCAGGAAATAGAGGTGGTCCCTCCATCGGCGGTTTGGGCGACTCCCTTTCTTTTGGCGGGACGACCCTTACCGCAAAGAGTGAGGTTCGCAGCTTGGGGATACATCTGGACCCGGTGCTTACCATGGAAACCCAGGTGGCGTCCGTGGCCCGCTCCGCATATTTCCATCTATGGCAGATTGCCCAGCTGCGACCATATCTTGATGGGGAGGCTCTCACTACTCTTGTCCATGCGCTCGTAATCTCAAGATTAGACCATTGTAATGCGCTCTACGTGGGGCTGCCTTTGAGATTGATGCGGAAACTTCAAATGGTGCAGAATGCGGCAGCCAGGCTTCTTAGTGGGGTGAGGAAATTTCAGCATATCTCTCCCACTCTGGCTGCCTTGCATTGGCTGCCCATTCGTTTCCGCATTGACTTCAAAGTGTTAATGATGACGTATAAAGCCCTAAACAGTTTGGGACCTCGATACTTGGCAGATCATCTTCTCCCACCTAGATCTACCCGAATCACCCGGAATAGCCAGCAGGGACGGCTGAGGGGCCTAACGCCGAGAGAGGCCCGGAAAGAAAGAACAAGAAACCGGGCCTTCTCGGCAGTGGCCCCTCGGCTAAGGAACAGCCTCCCAACTGAAATTCGCCTGGCACCCTCGCTGGGTGTTTTTAAAACCCATTTGAAAACTTGGCTTTTCAGACAGGCCTTCCCTCCAGTCAATAACTGATCTTTACTCTTTCATCTTGGTATTGATTTAATTTAATATAAGTGTTAAAATTATGATCTTTTAAATCTTTTATGTATGATGATGTTTTTATTATGTATGTAAGCCGCCCCAAGTAGACTTTGTCTAGGGGGGTGGGGTAAAAATCTAATAAAGATAAAGATAAAGATGGTTCCAAAGCAAGAGGCTGAAGGAAGCTCAAGTCCCAGCAGCTCAGAGGTGGATGATGGGGAATGTAGTGAGGCAGAGAGTCAGCCTCTCGTTAAAGAAGAACCAGAGGTTCCCAGAAGGTCAGAAAGATCTAACAAAGGAGTACCTCCATCAAGGTTTGGTGTGGGGGAAATAAGAGTTTGTCACGTGTTCCATGAACCTAAGAATTATCAAGAGGTGTTGCTTCTGCCTGAGGCAGAGAAAATGAAATGGCAACAAGCCATGAAAGAAGAGTTACAATCCATGGATGACCATGGAGTGTTTACAGAAACCACATTGCCACCAGAACACAAAGCAATTGGAAGCAAATGGGTCTACAAAAGAAAAATGCAGATCAATGGGGAATATAGGTACAAAGCTAGACTTGTGGCTCAGGGATACACACAAAGAAAAAATGTACACTATGATGAGGTTTTCCCCCCAACAGTAAAGGCAGAATCTTTGAGGCTAGCATTAACTCTGGCTGCTTCAAGAAATTACCTAGTTAGTCATGTTGACATAACTACAGCATACTTGAATACAGATCTGCAAGAAGAGTGCTCAGGCACCTGGGTTTGAGAGTTCTCAACCAGGAATAGTGTATAGGTTAAACAAGGCAATTTATGGGCTTAAACAATCTGCGCAAAATTGGAACCAATGTCTAGATTTAGCACTGAAAAGACTGAAGTTTAAGAGTAGCCTGGCAGACCCATGCCTTTATGTCCAAGAAAATGGAAAAGAGCAAAATATTTTGTTAGCATACATTGATGACATATGCTTTATGTCAAAGGATCAAGCTCAAATTGATATGTTTGAAAAACAATTGAAAAAGGAGTTCAAACTAAAGAACCTAGGCCAGATACAGAATTATTTAGGGGTTCAAATTCAGAAAAAAGACAATGGTTATGTCCTAAGTCAGAGATTAAAGATAAAGGAAATGCTAATAAAATACAACATGCAGGACTGCAAAAGTGTACAGACACCCATGACAATAGATTTTCAAAAGTCAGAGGATGAAAGCAAAGAGTTTGAAGAACAAGAAGTGTACCAATCAGCAATTGCTGTTTAACATCTACATGAGGCTGCTGGGTGAGGTCATCAGGGGATGTGGAGCATCGTGCCATCAATATGCTGATGACACACAGCTCTACATCTCCTTTTTGCCAACTACAGTGGATGCCGTTCTGTCCCTGCAGCGCTGCCTGGGGTCTGTATTGCAGTGGATGCAGGAAAATGGGCTGAGGCTGAACCCAGACAAGACGGAGGTCCTGAGGGTGGGTGGGCCTACCATCAGCGGTTTGGGAAACTCCCTCTCTTTTGGGGGGGTGACTCTTACAACGAAGAGTGAGGTGTGCAGCTTGGGGGTCTATCTGGACCAGGCGCTTGCCATGGAATCCCAGGTAGTGTCAGTGGTCCGCACCACCTATTTCCATCTTTGGCGGATAGCCCAGCTGCGCCCCTATCTAGATGTTGGGTCGCTCACCACTTTGGTCCATGTGCTCATAATCTCGAGATTAGACCACTGCAATGCTCTCTACGTGGGGCTGCCTTTGAGATCTATGCGGAAACTCCAGATGGTGCAGAATGCGGCGGCCAGACTTCTTACTGGGGTAAGGAAATATCAACATATTACCCCCACTCTGGCCGCCTTGCATTGGCTGCCTGTCCGGTTCCGCGTAGATTTCAAAGTCTTAATGCTTACATATAAAGCCCTAAACAGTTTAGGGCCTTGTTACCTGAAGGAACGCCTTCTCCCACCTAGATCTACCCATATCACCCGATCTAGCCAGGAGGTGAGACTGAGGAGCCTAACGCCGAGGGAGGCCCGGAAGGAAAAAACAAGAAACCGGGCCTTCTCGGCAGTGGCTCCTCGTCTCTGGAACAATCTCCCTCCTGAGATTCGCATGGCCCCTTCCCTGGGCATCTTTAAATGCCAATTGAAAACCTGGTTGTGCAAGCAAGCCTTCCCTCCATCCACTGTCTGAATTTTGTTTTTTGTGTTCTTTCCATCTTGGATTATTGTGTTTTTAGTAATATATTGCCATTTTAAATTGTAAATTGTTATATGTTATGTTGTTACCCGCCCAGAGTAGTCTATATGACTAGATGGGTGGGCTAAAAATGTAATAAATAAATAAATAAATAAATTGGAAGTTTACAATATCTAGCAAATTGGACAAGGCCAGATATTGCTGCAGGAGTTAATATTCTGAGTAGGCACACTGCAAAGCCAACACAGAAACACTGGTTGGGGGTGAAAAGAATATTTAGATACCTAAAAGGTACCCTTGACACATGTTTATTAATACAACCCTCTAGTGATTTAAATTTAAAGGTTTATGTAGATAGTGATTGGGCCAATGACATAGCTGACAGGAAATCAATATCAGGTTTCACAATAAAGTTTGCTGAGACATTGGTGGGATGGAAATCAAGGAAGCAAAGTTCCGTTGCCACATCCACTGCTGAGGCAGAGTTTGCTGCTCTTTCAGAAGTATGTTCAGAGCTAGTGTGGTATAAGCAATTGCTTATAGATCTAAAAAATTAAAGTGGATCAGGCCATAACAGTGTTTGAGGACAACATCACATGTATACAGATGGCAACCACAGAAAAAATGAGAAGTAGAAGCAAACACATTGATATTAAATATCACAATGTTAGAGAGGCAGTAAAAGAAAAACTAATTCAACTGCAGTATTGTGAAACAGAAAAGCATGTGGTAGACATTCTAACAAAACCACTGAATGTGCAAAGACACAGAGAACTAACTGAAGAATTGGGAATACGTTCTGCTCAGGTGTAAATTAGGAGGGGTGTCAAGGATAATTTCCACACTGAGGCAGAACAAGGCCCATGATAATCAGCAGCCATATTTGACAGGTGTGCAAAATGCTGAATCATGCAGTCTGGGATGATGCAATGTCCACACTGATTGGCTGTGCATGTGTATAACTGTGTGGACATGTGGAAAAGATGTACGGATCTCTTCTATGAATGTCATGCTGTCATGCTGCCGGTTTGTACTGCTGAACTTCTGTATATACTGTAAATACACTTGGTGTTGGAAGAAGCTGTCTTTGTCTGTGTGAATCAATTGGACTGCCTGGACTGGGACAAAAACTCTGCTAACTTACACCAACACGGCTGATCTGACTGGTGCTCCTGTCGAGGCTCTGGTTGATGGCTGGCTTGCTGCTGCCACCAGGGCTGTTGACACAATCGCTCCTAAACGTCCTCTCCGTTGCAGAGCTCGGCCAGCGCCCTGGTGTCAAGGAAAATTTCCAGGCCTGAGCAGAACAAGGTGTGTTAATGAGCAGCCATGATGAACAGGTGTGTAATAATGCTGAGTCATGGTGACTCATGAATACTGACTCATGCATGATGGAATATCCAATGTGACTGGCCACAGACAGATGTGCATATGTATATATGTGTGAAACTGTACAGTAGATGTATCTTCCTGCTTTGTGATGAATGCTACCAGTTATGCTGCCAGACTGAACTACTGTATATATCCTGTAAATACACGTTTATTATTTATTTATTTATTTCTTGAACTTGGTGTTGGGAGAAGCTGCTGGTGTGTGCGTGATTTATTTGAACTGCCTGGACTGGACTTTACTCTGCTAATTCTGCTGAATTTCCGCTATTTTGTGCTAACAAGGGGTTATGGGCCCAGCGATGTGCCCTGCGATACCTGCCTTGCGCCAAGGAAGCTGGTGAGTACCAGAGGGTGCCACAGAGGCATATGGAAGAAGTCCAGGGAGGTGAGAGTTATACTGTTGAGATCCCAGGAGGGGAAAGAGAATGGAGGACTGAGAGAAAAGGCAGCAGCATGCAGTCGTTTGGGGCAGCAGGCATGAGAGGCTTTCCCTTAACGAGATTGAATGTAAAGAATTATCAAACATGGTCGGTTAAAGCCGAGATGTTGCTAAGAAGGGAGGTCCTGTGGAAGATTGTTAACGATCCCACCCACCCCCCCAGCACTTGATGAGGATCAAGAAAGGCTAAATGAAAGGGCTTTAACCATGATAATTCTGTGCCTGGAGAACAGCCAGTTAATCCATGTACGTGGACTGACCTCGGCTAAAGAATGCTGGGAGGCTCTGAGACGAATTTATGTCAGAGATACAGTAGGAACAAAGGTGTCTTTGACTAGAAAGCTGTATAGAGCCAGACTTGAACGTGAAGGGAGTATGTCTGAGCATCTACAGAAAATGAAAAATCTGTTTATAGAGCTCCAGCAGAGAGGCATGGAATTCACGGAAAGCCATAAGGTGTACATAATCTTGAGCAGTCTCCCAGAGGACTTTGATGTGTTAGTGACGAGCCTGGAGTCCATGCCAGAAGATGATTTAACCCTTGAGTACCTGACTGGCAGACTGCTGGAGGAGGAACAACGGAGAAGTGAAAGATCCGAAAATAAAAAGAGAGATGACAGCTCACAGCGGAGGAGAGAAAACAGCCCACAGCGAAGGAGGACTGCTTCCAGGAGGGGAGAGCAAGAAAACAAAGCTTTTACTGTGAGACGCTGTTTTAAGTGCGGTTCTGAAAATCATTTACAGAAGAACTGCAGACAAGCTGGCCGCAGAAGTGAAAGAAAGACACAAGGGAGGATTTCTCTTGTGCAGGCTGTTGATAAAGCCAAGGTCACCAGCTGGATCCTAGACAGTGGAGCTGTATGTCATCTAACTAACAAACAAGACTTGTTTTCTTTTTTAGGTGCTTCGGAGCACAGCTTCGTGAGCCTTGCAAACGGAGAGAAGTCTGCTGTCACTGGAGAAGGGACTGTGTTTGTACCAGGGTTGAAAAGGGAACTCAGTGGAGTGTTACTAGTTCCAAAATTGGATTGTAATATACTTAGTGTATCTAGTCTTGATAAGGAAGGTTATACAGTGTTATTTACTAATAGCATGTGTACAATTAAGAAAGGAAACGAAATATGTGCCTCAGCAAAGCTAGAAAATAATTTATATGTGTTAAAAGGGAAAACACAAAACATTGTGAAACAAGCCATGGTTAGGAACACACCTCAACATGATCAGTGTGACCACTTGTTGCATAGAAGGCTTGGTCATGCAAATTTCAGAGTGATACAGAAAATGGAAAACTTGGCTAAAGGTGTAAAAGTGAAGCCTTGTAAGAATTATTTAGACTGCAATGTATGTAAGCTTGCAAAATCAAAGGAAAGCCCAAAAAGCAAAGAACGTACAAGTCAAACGCAGAGACCATTTCAGTTAGTTCATGCTGACATAATTGGGCCTTTTGCGCCATCTATGGGTGGAGCGAAATATGTTCTAGTCATTGTAGATGACTATACATGCTATTCTTTCTGCTATTTGATTAAAAACAAAGCAGAGGTGTTCAACCATTTCAGAAATTGGGTGAACTTTGTGGAAAAACATTATGACCAGAAAGTGGCTCAAATACAGACAGATAGAGGGTCTGAATTTATGTCAGGAAAGTTCCAGACATGGTTAAATAACACAGGAATATTTCACAGGAAGACCAGTCCATATTCTCCTTTCCAAAATGGGGTTGCAGAGCGTAGGAATGGAGTTCTACAAACAATGAAGGATGCACTATTAGCAGATGCTAATATGAGTCATGTGTATTGGAGGAAAGCGTTGTTAACATCGAATTATGTTGTGAACAGAATATGGTCTTCAGCAATAGAACAAACCCCATATTATATGTTGTATGGGAGAGAGCCTTCCCTACAGCATATGAGAGTATTTGGGTGTAGTGCCTGGGTGCACGTACCAAAAGAAACCAGAAGAAAGGGGAAACCAAAAGCTAAGAAAATGAGGTTTTTGGGCTATGAAAGAGAGTCCAAGGCATATCGTTTCCTGGATGGAAACAAAAATGTAGTAATCTCCCGATCAGCAAATTTTTGTGAGCATGAGAACTGGGACAAGGTACGCGCAAATTCCCAAGTATACATTCCCATAAGAGAAAGAGAGAAAAGTCAGGGAAATGAGATAGAGTCAAAGGAAGAGGCTGAAGAAAGCACAAGCCACAGCACCTCAGAAGAAGAGGATGATGAGGAATGTAGTCAGGTAGGGAGTCAGCCTGCAATTAAAGAAGAGCCACAAATCCCCAGAAGGTCTGAAAGGGCTAATAAAGGAATCCCTCCAACAAGGTTTGGTGTAGGGGAAATAAAAGTATGTTATATATATCAAGAGCCCAAGAATTTTGAGGAAGTGATGCTTCTTCCAGAAATAGAGAAAAAGAAATGGGAACAGGCCATGAAGGAGGAATTAAAGTCCATGGATGAGCATGGAGTATTTACAGAGACAAAGTTGCCACCAGAGCATAAAGTAATTGGTAGCAAATGGGTCTATAAAAGAAAATTGCAAAACAATGGGGATTACAGGTACAAAGCAAGATTAGTGGCTCAGGGGTACACACAAAAGAAAAATGTACACTATGACGAAGTGTTTTCACCAACGGTAAAAGCAGAAACAATGAGGTTAGCTTTAACTTTGGCTGCTTCCAGAAACTACATAGCAAACCACTTTGATATTACAACTGCTTATTTAAATGCAGAATTACAGGAGGAATTGTACATGGTGCAGGCACCTGGTTTTGAAAACTCTAAACCAGGAATGGTATACAAATTAAACAAAGCAATTTATGGTTTGGAACAATCGGCGAGAAATTGGAATCAGTGTCTGCATTCAGCGTTGGAAAAGTTAAAATACAGAAACAGTTTGGCAGATCCATGTTTATATGTAAAAGAATACGGAAAAGAGCTAAACATTTTGTTAGCCTATGTAGACGACATATGCTTTATGTCCAAGGATCAAAGCCAAATAGATTTATTTGAAAGACAGTTGAAAAAGGAATTCAAGTTGAAGAACCTAGGCCCAATACAAAATTACTTGGGGGTGGAAATCCAGAAACAGGACAAAGGTTTTGTGTTAAGTCAAAAAGTGAAAATAGAACAAATGCTAGTAAAGTATAGCATGCAAGAATGTAAAAGTGCACAAACTCCTATGATAGTGGACTTTCAGAAGTCAGAAACTGAGAGTAAGGAGTTTGAAAATCAGGAAATTTATCAGTCATCAATAGGAAGTCTGATGTATCTTGCCAATTGGACAAGACCAGACATTGCTGCTGTGGTGAATATCCTGAGTAGACATGTGTCAAAAACTACACAAAAACACTGGCAAGGAGTAAAAAGGGTGTTCAGATATTTGAAAGGAACACTTGACAAATGTCTAGTCATAAAACCCTCAAATGAATTAAAGTTAAAAGCGTATGTGGACAGTGATTGGGCAAATGATGCAACAGACAGAAAATCAGTTTCAGGGTTTGCAGTAATGTTTGCAGATGCTTTGGTGGGATGGAAGTCAAGAAAACAAAGTTCCATCGCCAAATCAACAGCTGAAGCAGAATTTGCAGCCTTATCAGAACTGTGTTCAGAAATTGTATGGTACAAACAGTTAATCACAGATTTAAGAGTTATAGTGGATCAGGCCATAACGGTATATGAAGACAATACCACGTGCATCCATATGGCGACCACTGAGAAGATGCGGAGCAGAAGTAAGCACATAGACATAAAGTATCATAATGTCAGAGAAGCAATAAAAGAAAAGTTAATTGAGTTGCAATATTGCGAGACAGAGAGAAATGTAGCTGACATTTTGACAAAACCCCTGAATATACAAAAACACATGGAAATAACTGAAAAATTGGGTATATGCTCTGCTCAGGCGTAAATTAGGAGGGGTGTCAAGGAAAATTTCCAGGCCTGAGCAGAACAAGGTGTGTTAATGAGCAGCCATGATGAACAGGTGTGTAATAATGCTGAGTCATGGTGACTCATGAATACTGACTCATGCATGAAGCAATATCCAATGTGATTGGCCACAGGCAGATGTGCATATGTATATATGTGTGAAACTGTACAGTAGATGTATCTTCCTGCTTTGTGATGAATGCTACCAGTTATGCTGCCAGACTGAACTACTGTATATATCCTGTAAATACACGTTGGTGTTGGGAGAAGCTGCTGGTGTGTGCGTGATTTATTTGAACTGCCTGGACTGGACTTTACTCTGCTAATTCTGCTGAATTTCCACTATTTTGCGTTAACACCTGGTTTAACCAGGAGCTGTGAGCTATGAAGCAAAACAGGAGAAGGCTAGAGTGCATTTGGAGACGGAACCCGACGGATTATAATCGGATAGTTGTCAGGATCGCGACTAATCACTACCTTACTAAGGTGAGGGCTGCCAGTCGAGCTCCCTTCGCTGTCCGGATAAGCGAAGCTTCAAATCAGCAGGCGGAACTTTTCCGTATAGTTCGCGATCTATCCGGAATTGGTCTAAGTGATAGGCCTCCTACTAGTATCTCACCTGACCAATTTGCAGCGTTTTAAAAATCTAAAGTGGAGGCCATCCGCCGGGAGCTCTCTCCTTTTTTGAACACAGTAGATCGAGCAGAGACATCCAGCGCTCCACCTTGCCCAATGAGACTCGATCTCTTTCAGCCTGTGATGCCAGATATGGTGGACAAAGCGCTTGACCGCTGTCGTGCCACCACCTCCTCCCTTGACCCTTGCCCGGCCTGGCTAATCAAAGCAGCCAGGTCCACAACAACAGAATGGGCCACAGCGATAATTAATGGGTCTTTCCGGGAGGGCAGGGTTCCCCCCGCCCTCAAGGAGACGCTCATTAGGCCCATATGGAAGAAACTAAGTTTGGCGGCGGACAACATTGGCAATTATAGGCCCGTCGCCAATGTTTCTTTCCTTAGCAAAGTGGTAGAGAGGGTGGTGGCTGACCAGCTCCAGACTCTTTTGGATGAAACCAATGCCCTGGATCCATTCCAGTTGGGCTTCAGGCCGCGCCATGGTACGGAAACGGCATTGGTCGCCCTGTTTGATGACCTGTTGAGGGAGGCTGACAGGGGCAAAATGTCTTTGTTGGTCCTCCTCGATATCTCAGCCACCTTCGATACCGTCGACCATGGTATCCTCCTGGGGAGGCTCTCCGAGCTGGGAATCGGTGGTCTGGCGCTTGCCTGGCTAAGATCCTTCTTGGAGGACCGTCCCCAGAGAGTACAGCTTGGGGAGAGGGTTTCGGCCCCGTGGAGCCTCAATTGTGGGGTTCCGCAGGGCTCGATTATCTCCCCAATGCTGTTTAATATCTATATGAGGCCGCTGGGTGGGGTCATCAGGGGGTGTGGGGCTTCGTGCTATCACTACGCTGATGACACCCAGCTCTACATCTCCTTTTCTCCAACCACAGTGGATGCCGTTCCGTCCCTTCAGCACTGCCTGGAGGCTGTACTGCAATGGATGCAGGAGAATGGACTGAGGCTGAACCCGGACAAGACGGAGGTCCTGAGGGTGGGTGGCCCCTCCATTGGTGGTTTGGGAAACTCCCTCTCTTTTGGGGGAGTGACTCTCACCGTGAAGAGTGAGGTTCGCAGCTTGGGGGTCCATCTGGATCCGGCACTCACCATGGAAACCCAGGTGGCGTCAGTGGTCCGCTCTGCCAATTACCATCTGTGGCGGATTGCCCAGCTGCATCCCTATCTTGATGTTGGGGCACTCACCACTCTGATCCATGCGCTTGTAGTCTCAAGATTAGACTACTGTAATGCGCTCTACGTGGGGCTACCTTTGAGATTGATGCGGAAGCTTCAAATGGTGCAGAATGCAGCGGCCAGACTTCTCAGTGGGAGGAGAAAATATCAGCATATCTCCCCCACTCTGGCTGCCTTGCATTGGCTGCCCGTTCATTTCCACATTGATTTCAAAGTGTTAATGGTGACATATAAAGCCCTAAACGGTTTAGGACCTCGATATCTAGCGGAACGCCTCCTCCCACCTAGATCTACCTGAACCACTTGTTCTAGCCAGGAAGGGCGGCTGAGGGGCCTAACGCCGAGGGAGGCCCGGAGAGAAAGAACAAGAAACTGGGCCTTCTCGGCAGTGGCCCCTCGCCTTTGGAACAGTCAGCCCCCAGAGATCTGTCTGGCTCCCTCGCTGGGTGTTTTTAAGAGCAAACTTAAGACCTGGCTCTTTAGGCAGGCTTTCCCTCATGTCATCACTTGAATTCTTTTTTCTTGTGCCACATTACTATTGTTGTTTTTTACTTTATTATATTGTTTTTATTCCATTTTTATTGTTAGCCGCCCAGAGTAGACTTTGGTCTAGATGGGCGGGGTAGAAATCTAACAAATAAAATAAAAATAAATTGTTATATCATTTTATTGTGCATTTTAATGTATATGTATATGTTTATGGTTTTACTGGCCAGTGTCTATAATAAACTTTACTGGACTGGATATACAGATAGTTACAGAATTGTAATCAGAGAGTGCTTAGCAATGGCTCCCTCTCACACTGGGAGGAGGTAACAAGTGGAGTATCAAAAGGCTCAGTCCTGAGCCCAGTACTCCAACATTTTAATTGATGACTTGGATGAAGGAGTGCAGGGAATAATTCTCAGATTTGCAGATGAAATAAAATTGGGTAGAATAGCTAATACCATGAAAGAGAGGAACAAAATTCAAAAAGATCTTGATAGGCTTGAGCACTGGGCTGAAAACAACAGAATGAAATTTAATAGGGAGAAGTGCAAAGTTGTACACCTAGGGGGGGAAAAACCAAATGCAGAGTAACAAGATGGGAGATACTTGGCTCAGTTATACTATAAGTGAGAAGGATCTTGGAATTGTTGTAGATCAAAAACTGAATGAGCCAACAATACAATGTGGCTGCAAAAAAAAGGCAAATGCAATTTTAGGATGCATTAACAGAAATATAGTCTCCAAAACCCATGAGGTTCTAGTCCCCCTCTATTCAGCACTGATTAGGCCTCATCTTGAGTACTGTGTCCAATTCTGGACACCACACTTTAAGAAGGATGCCAACAAACTCGAACAAGTTCAGAGGAGGGCAACAAGGATGATCTGGGGCTGGAAACCAAGCCCTATGAGGAAAGACTGAAAGAACTGAGCATGTTTAGCCTTGAGAAAAGAAGGCCGAGGGGAGATATGGTAGCACTTTTCAAATACTTGAAAGGTAGTCATACAAAGGGGGGGGGGCAGGATCTCTTCTCAATCATCCCAGAGCGCAGGACACGTAAGAATGGGCTCAAGCTACAGGAAGCCAGATTTCAGCTGAATATCAGGGAAAACCTCTTAACTATTACAGCAGTACGACAGTGGAACCAATTACCTCAGGAGGTGGTGAGCACTCTAATGCTGGAGGCATTCAAGAGAAAAGTGGGCAACCATCTGTCAGATCTGCTTTAATTTCTATTCCTGCTTTGAGCAGCGGGTTGGACTCACGCTTGATCCTCTGTGTGCATAAATTCTCAAACATTTCGACAATGAGAATATGATAGTATCTGAATTTGAAGGGCAGTCATGTGCAAGATGGAGTGGGCTTTTTTTTATGCTCAAGAAGATAAGACCAGAAGTAATAAATTCAAAATGTCAACTAAACAGTTGGAAGAACTTCCTAACTATGAGAGTCATTCAACAATGGAGTTAACCACCTTAGAGTGTGGTAGACTGTCCTTCACTGGAGATTTTTAAGCAGAGGTTGGATAGCCACCTGTCAGAGATGATTTGTATTCCTGCATTGAGCAGGGGGTTGGACTCAATGGCCTTACAAGCCCCTTCCAACTTCATGATTCTATGATTTTATGATCTAGCTGTGGAGTTCTTGCACTGGAAGAAGGCTGAACTTGATGAAGCTTGGTGTTCTTTCCAGCTCTATGATCTGATAACTTGAGCCTCTGTACTCAACTTAAAGAAAGTTGGATTATGAAACTTTTCACTACACCAAGGCAAAGAATTCTTTCCAATAAAAGAAAAGATATAAAAATTATATCAATTTTACATCAAATTTTTATATCAATGCACAGTTTTGCTACCACTTTGTGACTACTTAGTCTATCACTTTTTTTACCCATCCTGCTCTAATTCTGTGCTTAAGCTGGAACTAGCCACAACATATAATGCTCTACTGTATCCATATTACCTAAATAATATGTCCATTAAAGATGTGACCCAGCTTCAGTTTCCAAGGATTTTAGATCTTGTGTGTGCACAGAAAGCCCTTAAAACAAAAATTTAAATGGGATGTTTTGACTTGAACGATCTTGGGGTTTAAGCTACGTCACTATGTTGTTGTTAGGATAAAAAAGAGAGAACCCTTTAAAAAGTTGAACTGTTAAAGATAAATAAGCAGAAGAAAAAGTTCCCCCTTGACATTAGTCTATCTCAGTTTGAATGCCTGGTTCCTCTTTTGCAGGTGGGGATGAAGGATGCTTGAAAACTGCATTGACAGTTTGCCTAAGGACGTGTAGGTGGAGTTCATAACAGAGATAACCACAGAAGGTAGTAGAGTTGACTCCTACTTCTATGCTTAACCCCCACTTGTTTTTAAGTGCAGGATAGGGAGAAACCTGTGACTGTAGGCTTTTAAAGAGATGCAGAGTTATTGTACAATGAAACAAACTGTGCTTCTTTTTCCAATGATGTAATGATTATTTGCTGGTGCTGAACAAAATCTCTTTCAACTTAGCTCTGGGGGAGAAAGTAGGTACGCTTCCCTGGTTGTTCATTGTTTTCATACAATTGAAAACATTGAGATAATAGATCTATTATGATTATGCAAAATAATAAGCCCTCTGAAATTGCAGTGGAGTGCTGCTTATCTCATTCTAACAGCATCCTTTCCACTTTTATTTTGAAAGCTGAGCTGTTAACGCAGAGCATGGAATAGCACTTTGCTACCTAATTCATTCCAGTTGATGTAATTTATAACAAAGTGAAATTATGTAAAGAGTCCAGCCCCACACTCTGCTTGCCCCCACATGCCCTTTCTGTAAAGGGGAAATGGAGGTGGGGGCTTTACTCGGCCATACCATTTCATTTGCTACGCTGACGTTTTCTGGCTCTGCATTTAGTCCATTCAGGCGCTTAAATATAAACTTGCGCTCAAAGCTTCATATTTTAAATTTTATTAGAGTCCTGTAGGAAAAAGAAGCTTTAAAACTAGAAATCAAAGGAACATGAGTTGGACATTTTATTAGATGGTAATCCAAATATACCCTTTTGTGTATTTGTGCACAAAAATGTAGTTACAGAATGTTGTGCTTTCTGGTCAACAACTCATATTTGTAGGGAGCTCTTCTCTGAGGTAGTAGTGAGGGGTAGTAAGCTGGCTCAGTATTTACCCCTTCCTAAGATTCTGTAGCTACTTCCTCTGTACCTCTTTCACCTCTATGATGGCAGCCTAGGTGCCCAAGCAACACCCTTCAGAGATGTGTTGAACAGCAGTTTCCATTGACTAACTCACTCTTTTACATATTTTTAGCTAAAATCCAGCAGAGCACTAGATGTCTTTACACACAACAACATTATACTGGAACTGTTTCCCAAATTTATCATTGGCCTAAATCTGAGTCTTAGTCCCAACTGGAACAGACCCATTGAATCAATGGGAAATCAGTAAATCAACATTTAACATGAGTTCAATTGATTCAACAGGTCTAAAATAGCTTTGACCAACATTGGACCTAGGCCAGTGGACTACAATTGAATGGATCTCTTCATTTTTGTAGTTGTTGTTCTCGGGCTGTTTATTTAAATTGTACCTTCCATCTTATTCTTGAGGCTCCAGGAACCTCCATACTTTTTTTTTAAAGGTAGTGTACTTTGTGGAGAGTAGAGGGGCTGTGTAACAGAACTAGATCATTTTAATATTAACTTGGTATACAACCTAAAACTCTGCTAACAAGAAGAAAAAAAGTTCAACAGAAACAAAGCTAGCATTATCTAGATAAATGGAATGTACAACCGGATAGTATAAAATTTTCTTCAAGTGTAGGATCTCACTGCAAAATAGCTAAATTTTGTGTCCTTCTGGTTACACAAAAAGTAAAGGTAGCGGTGCTAGCCTAAGAAAAATACCAAGCTCCACATTAGGGCAACGCCTTTATTAGTCCAGCACTTCTAAACCTATGTCCAGCATTATGCATATAAAAACCATCTAGTTTCTCTCTAATTTGTTTTCCATGTAACAAGGAACCTATGTATTTTGCCTAAGAATGAAGACAGATGTTGGTAGCAGTGAGCTTTTATAATAATAATTGCATGCCATCCCACTGATTCCAACTTGTAGCGATCCTTTCCAGAAGTGGTTTACCATTCCCTTCTTCTTGGGGGAACCCTGTGACTTTGCACCTTGATCAAGGCTGCACAGGCTAGTTCTTCTCCTGGGGTAGTACACAGTGGGGAATCAAACTCCCAACCTGTGGCTCTGCAGCCAGATACCTAACTCACTGAGTCATATTAAAGTAGGAAAACAATCTCTGCTTCTTTCTTTATGTAAGCAGCTCTCAGCAGAGTTCCAGACTATGGAGGAAACTAAGGATATGTCCCGTTATTTTAAGTAGCTAAAAGACTGAAGAGTTTATCATTATTGAGGGAGAATCAGTAGATGGTGCTGTGGAGATTCTTTGTATCCTATGTTCACGTGATGAATCTATGTCTACACATTGTGCACATAGTGAGCATGGTCAGAGGAAGTTCAAAGTCTCCCCTCCCTACACTACCACCTTCTTTCTGACCTATTAATACTGCCCCCCCCCCCCATTATGTAAATAGCATTCAAGGCTTCAGATGGGCAACCTTGTGTCAGTCAATAAGCTGAAACCCTGCAGGATTTTCAAGATTCTCATAGTGTTAACTGTTGTTTCATGGTGCCAGGGCTCAATACCAGGCAAGGAGCCCCAACAGCCAAGTGCCATCCCTGGAAGAGGGCTCCTTCCTGCATTCATGCTGAGCAAATGCATTGGGAGGTGGTGTCAGAGTGGACCACAGGGGTTACAGCTGAGCAAGTGCAGGGTGGCTGACAGACCAGGTAGACTCAACTGTGATCCAAGGTCTTTGCTGGGACCACCCCAGTCAATGTTTCTTGTCGTTCAGCAACACTGCCCTGCTGACTCAAATGGTCCTCTGATACTGGGGCCACCTTGCAAACACAGAGCCCCTTTCCCAATGGCCACTCCATGGCACCATCTCTTTTCACAGGAGGCACATAAGAAGCTCTATGAGCAGCTGCTATGGCTGCTGAATCTTTCCGAAAAGATATATTCTTGCCTCCCAGCAATTGATGCCCCACAGATGGTGCTGAATAATTTGCAGGGCACAGAAACAACCCTACCGGCAGAAAAGTGTGACAATGAAAACCCACATGACTTGTCAACACCCTCATGAGATTGTGCCCCAGAAGGGGGCTCTAGGGTAGATTGGCATGTGTTTCAAATCCATCCGTCTGTCCATCCAGTGTGCTGTATATTCCGCCTTCCCCTTACAAATAAGATTTAAGGCAGTTTACAGTGAAATAAAACAAGCATTTTTAAAATGCAGTTGTAGCCATAGTGCTGCAAAAGCAGGGCCAGTAAGCAAAGCCCCCTTAATTACAGGGGGGGGGGGAGAGGCTCTAGTTCTTCTCTAGAACTAGATGGAGATGGAGAAAATTCAGAAAAATTTAATATATTTAAAGAGAGTTGTTGTTGTTGTTTTTAAATTAATAATAAAAATTCAAGAACATTAGCCAGATCCACACAAGTCAAGAAGTTGAAGAGCATAATAGGAGCAGTTAAGGATAGAATGGGGAAAATGTGAAATTTGAAAAAGGCCTGTGCCTAATGCTGCTAGCTAAAAGGCTCCAGGCTAACTTAACTTCTCCTGGAAGGGAGGTCCAGAGTCTGACAGTAGACACTAAGGCCAGAACCCTCTTCTCATAGATATAGATATATATCTAACTCTTAATCCTCATACTTACTCTCATCGTATCCCAAACAATACTCTTGTTGCAACTTTATCATTAATTCCTCACATTTCCATAATTTCTTTTTCTAATTTATTATATTCTTATGCTGAAAAATTATTGTATTTACCCTCCATCTTTTAGCTTCTCTATAACCATATTTAACTTTAATATCCATATTCCATACAGCACGATCATTACTTTTATAGTACCTATATCAGTATTAATCACTCTCGAAATCAAATCTTTAGATATCAAATAAATCATCTATCTTGGAATAACTTTTATGCTCTGAAGAATAAAAAGTAACTTTCTTGACATCTCCTTTCAAGTCTCTCCAAACATCCTTCAGATTAGTTCTCCTTATTATTCTGTTCAAAACAATATTATTTTTCTCCCTTTTTAGTATGATTTTATTTATCTTTCTCTTTATCCATTATCATATTAAAATCTCCTGCCATTATTACAAACCCTTTCTGTATTTTCTCTAATTTATTTAACACTTCCTTTTAAATTTAAATTCAGGTTTCTTAGAAACAATGACTGCAATCCCTCCCAAGTTTGAATTTCCATAAGCCACCTTGGCTGGGTAAAAAATATAACCAACCAACCAACCAACCAACCAACCAACCAACCAACCAACCAACCAACCAACCAACCAACCAACCAACCAACCAACCAACCAACCAACCAACTCTCATAAATACCTGACCAAGTTAATCTAAGTTGATTTACACCTTCCTTTGTTTGATGAATTTCTTGTAAAAAAGTCTATATCCGTTTTGTCATCATTTAACATTGCCTTTATTCTTTTTCTTTTTGTAACACTTCCCAGACTTTTTTACACTTAAAGTTGGCATTTTAAAGGTTTTAACCATAGTTAGCCAGCACCATATTTCCATTCTGGTCCCGTAAAGTGAAATTCCCCCAGACCTAAGCAAATTTCCCCAAACTCAGTCTCTAACTAATTTAACCCACCTTCATCCTAATCCAGCACCCCAATACATAATTATATCTCTCCCCCTCTTGATCCACTGGGGTTCTAATACCCTGATGATAGTTTGTTTGTTCCCAAGCCCACAGGGAGTGCAGGAGGAACAACCCACTGTCCTGGTCAGCTCCTCAGTAATCTATCTAATATTTCCTTTAAATAATATTCAAATAATAAGCCCATTCTGTCTAGATGTCCTTATTCTGTCCCTATCTGTCCCATTTATATGTGATATCTGTGATCGGGTTCATTTTTTGAGACTAGCAGTTCCCTTCTTTCTATATGAGAGATGACAAGAGATGGAATTTCCTTAACCAAACTTTTTGTATTGGGTGGAGGGGAGGGGTGAATTACAACTTCGGTAGGTCCAACAGGACTATCAAACAAAGGTAAATTGTTCCACATACTATCAGAGTCATTATTTAAAATTGTTTCTCTCAATGCGGCGCCATCCCAAATCTCTCCCGGTCGGTCGGTCTTCGCATAGGTGTACTCCGAACCGTGCAGATGGTCCCACAGCATGGGTGTCTGGCCCAATCCCCTTTGTGTGGGGTTGCTCCAGTGGGAATAGGTTCTGGGCGTACCACCTTCTTCCAGGGACCCTTCTCCCGTGGGTAGATGTATACTCTCCATTCTAAAGGATCCAGCTCTCCCAATTGAACTTCTATTCCCGTTGGGACTGGTCCTAAAATAGACTTCCCTCCTCTCTCAAAACCTTTCTCCTCACTTTGGGGTAACTCAAATATATAAGGTTTTGATCCACTCTTCGGATCATGCCTTTGTTCAATCTTACACTCACTCTGTTCTCCTTCTCTCTCCTGCTTCCTTTCCTCTTCCTCCTCTACCGTGGCTAAACTCGTTAATGACCCCCCAACTCTTTCCTATTCCCACTTTTTCCTCCCATTCTTCCATTACTAAGAGACCCTCTGTTATTGGTTGTCCTCCTCCCGCTCTTCTCCTCTCTTCTCCTTCTGTGGTTTGAACCGGCGGCAAATTAATATTTTGAATTCCCGTATGTAAAACACTTGGTTCTCTGTTGATCTCTTCTGCCTGAAGAGGAGGAGGGGATGGCTCACTTTCAGGATGAGTCACTTTCACGTTTAATTTCTTTAAACGATCCTTCTTCACACCATCTTATCTATGCTTTATTCTAATCTCTTAATCACACTTCTCCTCTCTATAAATTCTAACAAATTGCATCAAAAATTAGACGTCTTCAAATAAATATTATTTAATCCTTTAATCAACAAATCTCTCAGGATAATCTACTACTATATTAAGGAAAATTGTGTACAGAAATGTGTACATTATGAAAAAGTTTGTACGATAATGCATGTGAATTCGGTCAATACATACTTTAGCAATTGTAAGTAGTGTCCAAATCATTTGTATATCAACATTCTCTACTGTAAGCTTCAACATGTATTGCAATATAATCTTTGCATTTCTTGGTAAATTATACCATGTAAAATATTTATTGTCAGTAATGCTAAATTGCAACTTTCTTTTACATTTCTACATTGCCCCCAATTATGGATATAATCAGCAGAATTACCAAAACATTTGGTAAAATATAGGGCCACTATCCACGTTGTCTAGATACCCAGTGTGATGTAGTGGATAAAGGAGACCAGGATTCAAATTTTTGCTCATGAACGGAAGCTCACTGGGGTGTGTGGAACTGCTAAAGTCACTCCTTAAATATCTCACTTACCTTGAAAGTCTTATTTTTGTTGTTCTCATGCACTATCAAGTCACCTCCAACTTATAGCGACCCTATGAATAAGTGATCTCCAAAATGTCCTGTCCTCAATTGCTCTGATCAGTTCTAGTTAGCTCAAACTTGTGGCTTCCTTTAGGGATTCAGTCCATCTCATATTTGGTTTTTCTTTTTTCCTGCTACCTTCCACCTTTCCCAGCATTATTGTCTTTTCCAGAGAATCTTGCCTTCTCATAATGTGCCCAAAGTCGGCCTCACTTTCAACATTTTTGCCTCCAAAGATAGTTCAGGCTTAATTTGATCTAGAAGCCACTTGTTCATATCTCTGTTAGTCCAGAGTATCCAGCACCATCTTTCAAATGAATCCATTTTTTCCTGTCAACTTTCTTTACTGTCTAGCTTTCACAGCCATATATGGTGATCAGAATTACAAGAGTGTGAATAGTCTTGGTCTCCAGCGACACAATCTTACACATGATGATCTTTTCTAATTCCTTCATTGTGCTCTTCTGAGTCTCAGTCTTCAGATTTCTTGGCAGCAATTTCCATTTGGACTGATGACTGGACCAAGGCACACAGAATCTCTATTTCCTTTTCTTCATTGTCAGTGCTAAAGTTGTGTAGTCATGGTTTTTGTCTTCTTAATGTTCAACTGCAATCCTGCTTTGGCACTTTCTTCTTTCACTTTCAGGAAAAG
This sequence comes from Intellagama lesueurii, assembly GCA_037013535.1. NCBI lineage: Eukaryota > Metazoa > Chordata > Lepidosauria > Squamata > Agamidae > Intellagama > Intellagama lesueurii. The sequence goes on from JBAJHW010000002.1 coordinate 130,252,912, forward strand.
TAATTTCAGGTCATTGCTGCTTCCTGCCAATAAGAGGGTGTCATCTGCACATCTTAAATTATTGATGTTTCTTCCATTAAGGGTAGCTTCTTGTCCACAGTACAAGTTACACATCAGGATGATACACACAGGCAAAGGCTTTGCTTTAATTTATGAAGCATTTTCTTCTGACACTCTTTGGTACACTCCAGTAGCCAGTGGATCTTTGCAAGATGATCCCGAGTGCCTCTTTCTTTTGAGAATCTAGCCTGGACATCAGGCAAAGGTAAAAGCCTTTGTTGCAACACCTTGAACATCACTTTGTTTCCATGTGAAACTAAAGTAATGATCCTGTAGTTAGTGCAGTCCTTGGCATCTCCTTTCTTAGGGATTGGAATGTATATTGAACGTTTCCAGTCTGTTGGCCATTGTTTTGTTTTCCATATTAGGGTCACAATGGGTTGGTTTTGACTAGATTGTATATAACAGTCTATGCTGTTTAGGGGATTCTGGAAGTTGTGGGTCACAAAGGGTTTTTTCCAAGCTCTACCTACAGAGCATAGATAACACCGCTGGAAAAAGGGGAACAGTCTGGTTTTGGCAATGTTTTCCCCTGTGTTCTGCCTTCCCCCCTTCCCATCTAACTTATCCAAGATTTATCAAAACTTCATGTTGTTGGTGCATAGCTTGGACATGGACATGGTTAGGTATAACTCTGTGGTACATGTGTACAAGGTCCCGTGGCCAATGTCCAGTTCAGTGGACCTCTTGTGTTAAAAGGGAATCATATGTGTGCTGACAGAGATTCTGGCAGTGAAGGAAGCAATACTAGTTTAGAGGTAGCAAAGATGTGAATCAGTTCAGGGCAGCTTATATGTGGGAATCATTTTCTCTCTAATCTCAAATGCAGACTCCCAGGCAGAGCAGCATGAGCCATAAGTGAAAGGAAATCTAGTAAAATAAAACAAAAACAATTACCATGATGGCTGCAGACGGGGAAACACAGCCAGTCATTTCCCCCTCCCCACAACCCCCAGGCTTTTGAGTACAGGTGAGCCTTGGTCCTGCAGGGAGTAAGTCAGATGGTAGCCGGGGGGGGGGGGGAGCATATTGATCAAAGATGTCACTGTCCTTCCCAGATCGTTTAGAATATAAAGAAGAGTCCTGCTGCATTAGACCAAAGGCAATTCTAGATCAGCACTCTCTTTCCACAGCAGCCAACCAGATGCCCAGAAAAAGCTCACAAGCAGGGGAATGTACATCTGCCAGACACAGAATTCTGATTTTTAATTTCTTTATTGTCTTGGTCAAAAACCAAGATCCTCCTCTCCCCTTTCCGCAAAAGCAAGCACTCCAAAGAATGGAAGCCAGTTCCCCTTGGCCCTATTATGATTTCTCCTGTGCCCTTATTTATATATGGTAGCATGTGTATGCATCCTTTCCTTTCTTCCATGGAATTCCTCTCTTTGTAGGTCTGCTTTCGAGTTTCTCTCTATGCACCAATGATGAGATCACCAATAAAAACATCCAGGGCTCTTTTGCTTAGGGATAATAAGAGAGCAGAGAATCCCAGACACTGGCAGAAAAGGAAGAGAAGCTGATCCTGCCAGGGGCAAGTCATGCTCCACAAGCAACAGTAAATATCATCTCTGCTGCAGCTGCTTTCTGGTTCACTTCCTCTGCGAAGAAGACAGGAAAATTAAATAGCCTCATGCTTTATCTTCTAATACAGCTGCTTTTTGTTTGGAGGTAATATATTCACTGGATGCTTCCCTTTCTGTACGCACTTATACTTGTCAGGGCATATTAGTGGAACAAGCTAAACAAAACAGTTTCAGGCTGTGGTCACACGAGCGAAATGTTCCCCTGTGGTTATGTGACTTTTTATTGCTTTCCTCTCGTGCTTTGAGATCACGTGGTGTTTATTCGAGGATGTACGTCCCAATGCGTTTTTGGGTTTCCTTCCAATTCAATAAGCGCCTAGAGCTTCTTGTCGAGACCTTTGGACCGAAGTTAACCCACGCATTGACGCAAACAGTGCAGAATTATTATTTTTTTAAAATTAAAACTTTAAAGGATATGCATGGTGAGAGTAGTTCAAAAAAGTCGTGACAGGATTGTTCACACACACACACACAGCAATGCAGCTTTTTTTTTTTAAAGATCTGCAACAACAAAAATAGAAGCCTCTGGCCGAGCGAGTAATGGTCCACAGTTAGCACACTTGCCAGGTAAATGGTTGATTAATGGCCATGTGTCATGTGACCACAAATTTAAATTGCAAAATCAAAGGGGGAGAACTGGAAAACATTTCATTGGTGGGATCAGGGACTCACTTCTCTGGCAAGGCATGCCATTGGCAAAGCATGCCAATGATGTCTATTTCAGAAGGAATTCAACTAAAGGCTTGAATTTCATTCTGAAATAGACATCATTGGCATGCCTTGTTCCTTTAAGGATGTTCATTTATTTTGCACTGCAAACATATCAGTCTTTGGATTTTTCAGAGAGTTTTGCTAAAGCTACGCCATTTGTTCACAATCAAGTAGAATGAAAAGAAAGCAATGCTGTGCCTGAAAATAGGTTTCTAAGCAGTTGGCAGAGGGGGTGCAGATGGAAAGTGCTAAAAATGCCCTTCCTGAGGGTGAATTTCTAGTCCGTTTAGTTTGCCTGACAAGCTCTCCCTGGCAAAATCTTCTCTTCTACCCATTTGGTGAGAAAGGTACAGGATCCCTATGCTTCCCTCCCCCACCCATGGTCACCTACCTTGTCTCTGGAGGACCAAAGGGGATCTGCATCTATATCTGAGGTTATCGGCTGTTATGCCCAAGATGGATAACCGCTTATAAACGACAATGAAATCATAACCTTTCCCCCCCTCACCTTTGAGAAGAAACCACTTCTTGGTGAGACTTTTGCATGTTTGTGAGAACAAGCCTTGTACTGATTATGCAAATTGTATGCCTAAGGTACAGTTATTGCTCCCTTGTTGCATGGACTTTTTAAAATTAGAAACAGTAGATGGGTCATTTGTCTTTTTGATCCATCAGCCACTCTGTGCTTCTTGTGTGTTTGAGCAAAGAGAATCATTTTACACCAAGGCATTCTGCACAAATGACAGAAACTGCCATGGGTAGAGAGAGAACCCTTCCTCTCGTGCCGGATGCAAGACATTTGCAGGGTTTAACAAAATGTCCGCAGGTTTTCTTGACATATTGATAGTCTGTCATACTCAAAATGTATAATTTAGTAAGTTTTCTTTTTATCCCTAATGTCCATTCAATAGTCTGTGGCTAGATCTGGATCAGGGCATTCTAATCGGAGTGCATGACAGTTGTGTCAGTGCACAGTTGCTGCTTTTCAATACAAGAAGCCGCCTGCAAAGACCTGTGCAGAACTGACTGAGACAGCTCAAAGCAATCTCCATAAAACTATTAATTCAGATTAATTGCAAACTCAGTCTGTGTGTCCACACTTTGCCCTGCCAAGAGACTATTTCTTCATGGAGATCTGCCCTCAAAAGAAGTCTCCACAGTCTTCCACGAATTGTGTGTGTGTGTGTATGTGTGTGTGTACGCACATGTGCGCACACGCATATGTGCTGTCAAGTCAATTCTAGAATTTTCTAGAGTTTTCTTGGTAGAGAAAAGTGGCTTACCATTCCCTTCTTCTGTAAGTAGACTCAAATCCTGCAGATTCTCTTTTCAGATGGCGGTGGGGGGGGGGGGGGGGGAGAGAATAAGCTTAAGATAACCTTACCATTCGTTTGCTTTAATTTGTATGCCCTTTTTCTGTTATGGCATTCGAGGCCATAACTCAAGAAGCTCAATATGAAGGGGAAAGACATGGTGAAGCACCAAGGAAAACATGGAATTTTGTTGCCATGGTCACTGTCTGAGACAGGAGTCCGATGGCAGAGGGTCTTGAGGAGTGATCTGGAGCGAGTGATGACTCATGCAGGATTCATTCAAATTGGGGGGCATGTGCTTATTTCCCCAGTCAATCCAATATTCAGAAGTTACCTCTCTTCACCCTTCACCATCCTGCCCAAATCCACCAAATACCCATCCCATCTTAGCCCTTGAAGACATCCTGGCCCATGGAGGGGCAGGGGAAATGGTTGTGAAAGGGTAAAGAGACATTTCTCCCCAACACCCCCCTCTCCGGTGCCCTGGAAGAGGCTGGCAAATGTCAACTCTCCTGGGCGTGGGGTCATATCTCGAGGTAACTCTGCTGGTAGCTAGGATGACAAACCGAGCACACTTGGCCTGCTTCTGAGAAAGTATATTTGGGAAGGGCCAGCAGGGACAAACTCACCTGCTACCTTCAAAGCCATCAGTCACCCCAACCCCAACCTGACGTGCAGTCTCCCAGTCCTCCTGTATGTTTTCATTGTGTTCCTTCATGGGAACACCAAGGAGTTCCCATCTTTTTTCAAGCATAAGCCTGAAGGCAGGGATTTGTCTTTTCTTGCTGATATGTAAGCCACACCAACAGCATTTCCAGCTGCAGAGTGGGGGAGATAAACACTATAAATAAATAATAAGTAATTGTATCATGCCAGTGCCTGAGCCCACCTCTTCCTCAACCCCAGCTGCACAGAAAGATAAATTTGCATTGAAGTAGGCTGCATTTTTACCTGCTCTCAGCATCTCACGCTTTCAATGCACTTATTCCTGACTGGGAGAACAAAACACTTTAAACCAGCAAAAGTCTGTCTCTCAGAGAACCCGAGAGCTTGCGTTGGGGGGGGGGGGGGAAGGAAGAGTCAAGAAAGGCATCAGCATGGCTGTACAAAAATGAAAGTAGCACTCTTTAAGGCCTTTTCCCCTGGAGGACACTCACTGGAAACCATGATAATGAATTATATACACAAGTCAAAGAGGAACACACTGCAAAATTAGTAGAAAATAAACGGTGTGTCCGTGTATGTGCACATTAAGTAAGGGGGAAGTGGGGGTGGAGAGACAGAGGAAAGAGACAGGCTCTTTTTTTTAAATAAAAAATTAAATCAGAAAAAGAAGATAATGGTTTCCACTCTCATAATTTTTTCTCATTTCCTTCTTTAATTGTCTCTGGCAAAGAATGCTTTGCCTCTGGATGAAGAGCCATGGTGGGCAGAATGGGAGAGAGTGGGGGGGGGGGAGTGCTTATTTAAGCACTCATTCCCCACCCACCCTGTTGGACTCTGTGTGGTGCTGAGATGCAAGCAAATGGGAAGAGCAGCAAATTGGCTGTTGTGGCAGTTGGTCGATTAGGGCTAGTAGATCCTTGCACCACCACAGCCTGAGGTTAGTTCCAGCCAGCTGTGTTCTGCCTGCTTCCTTGTTGGAGTTTTATTTACAACCTCATATGCTGCTGGTAGTTGAGTGAGTGGGAGGGACTTTTCAGGGCTGGGGTGATTGTCTATCTCTCCAGCCCTAACCAATTGTTTCTTCCAGCTTTCGAAATTCAAAGAGAGTCTCACGTCTCTGTTCAGTGTTCTATCCCTCTTAGATGGTGGCAGCTGTTTGTTGCTGTTGATTGGTTTGGTTGGTTGATAGTATATGTGCAATAAAGAAAGCAGTATGCACAAGTCTGTAATATCAAGCAACTGGAAGTAAAGAAATGGTTTTTATTCTTTCTTCTACAAGTGTCTTAGAGTCAGTTACTGAGGCTTTAACTAGACTCTGGGGAACTTTATAACTATTATCCTCTGTGAATCTCTGTACTGTGCAGCAAAAAAGAGTTTTACCAGAAATTCAAAACTCTGCAAAAGGTTATGGACCCAGTGGCCAGAAAAACAGATACATAAGTTTAGCTGACTTTGAACTAATTGATAGACAGAAAATGGGATTTCTCACAGCATCACTGGGTGAATGGGTGAATGTTTTGATTCTTTTGTATCTATCTTGTTTAGCAAACAGCTAGGTTTTCAAGGGTGTTTGCATTTTCTGAGAGAAAAGTACATAGGGAAACTCATATGCTCTGCAACATTCCTTACCATAGGCAGCAGGATGAGGACTTTTCTGGTGATCCCTTCCTGATGTATGTATGCACACCTGCATCCTTCTGTCTATATGTGTGTATGTTTACACACCTTTGACCCTGTCATTTCTATCTCCGCCCTTCACACAAACAATGACAAAAGGCACCAGCTGCCACTGTCAACTGGCACCATCACTGGCCCACTGGGCATCTGAGGAGGCCCTGGGAAAACCTGTTGTGCCATGGGTTGGCAAAAGGTTGAGTGGGTCAAGGGCAGGCCAGGTGGTGGAAGAGTCAGTAGGAGAAAATCTGGAGGAACAGAGTTCATCAATATATCCATTAGGAGAAAATCTGGAGGAACAGAGTATATCAATATATCCAGGCCAGGTTAAGGTGGTTCCAGTCCTGGACAGATTCCAAAATCAAGGACTTTGTGTGCATGTGCAAGCTATTTGAGGAGTTATGGCCTAGAAAGATAATTCAATATAATCTTAAACCTACTAATTCACCCACCTTCGTTGAAATGGTTCAAATCACCAAAAGGAAATGAAATTACCACATTTGATTGGAGCCTATTCATCCCATGCTTCATTATCTTCACATCCCTATTCCTAGTCTTATTAGGGGTTCCCAACACCTCATCCCAGTGAGGCTCTTCCTCTCCTCCTCTCTTCACCCTATCTCACTCCCAAACTCATGCCACTTCCCCTTGTCTCACACCTCATTCCTTCCTTCTCATCTTCTAGGGCTCTTTTCTCCTCTGCTCTCCCTCACTGCCCATCTTTTGGATCCCTCTCTACCACACTCCAGATCCCATAAATAACCTCATCTTTCTTCTGTTGTTCTTCATCTCTGGCATGGTGTCCACAAATAGCACCACTGGTACTGCTTCCAGGTTGCTTTCCATAATGCGTGTTGCTACTGACCTGCTTATCACTGCCTAAGCGTGCAAGGGGTAGTTAACATTTGCCTTCAGCCTTAACTACCATCCCTCACATTCTGTCTGGCCTGCAAGATACACAAGTGTAACTCCTACCCACCCAGACCAGGTCAGACATGTACATACACTCCTCAGAGACCGATGCGTGACCACCAGCTCTCCAGAGGTATTCCATCTCTCCCGGACAAGAAGGAGAGGTTAACACAGGCTGGAGATCAGGACCCAAACACACTTGAGCTGCCACATTTTCTCAGGGTGGCCACTGACACCCCACTATAGAGAAGGGTATGCATAAGCACACAAGAGATCTGCACAAAATCCATATGCTAGTTTATATGTGCAGAGGTAAAATTATAACGTATTTTAAATACAAACTGAATTACAGTGCCTCTCACCCTGGTGGGGTGACTAGATGGTGGAAGCGAAGTCTGCTGTCAGATGTTGTAAACTGTGGAGGGCCGACTTCAAGGTCCTGATCTCCCTTCTTCATTTTTTTTTTAAAAAATCTTCAGATCACAGTCATACTCGGATCGGATGGCCCTTCAAATGAAAGACAGGTTCCAATGGAAGATTGCCCTTCAGCAGCCCTTCAGGTGAAAGAATGTTCTCCGGGGACAGAGGATAGGCTTACCCTGAATGACTCTCAATGATCTGGAACTGATGGGAGGTTTTGCACTAGAAGCCATTTTCCTCTAGTTAGAGCTTTTACAGAGCAGTGTAAAGGAAAAAGGGGGGGGGGAAGCCGATAGGGCTGGAATAAGTGTTAACGAGATTTAGGAAAGGTCTTCATTCTGAATGTTGACATCATTTGTTGTCTCCTCAGCTGTATATGGGCAATGGAGAGGATGTTTATTGATTAATAAAGCAGCAGTGGGGGGCAGCACTGCTTTACTGTTGGCGAGCAATGCGGAGGTTAAGCAAGCCATTTCTTTGGTCGTTTTAAAGAAATAGCTGTGTTTGTCTGTTTCAGCACACATAGCAACAACTTTTTATGCATGGCCCAAGGCCTCTACAATCTACAATATATAAGAAAATTTCCCATTTAAAATCAGGTTGTTATAATGGTTCACTGTGTCGTATTTATCTACAATCTAGTCATCCTTTAAAATGAACACAAAGCCTTCGAGAATACATTGAACACAAAGACCCTCTGATCATACTAATGGCAATTATACAGCACTGTGATCCTTAATAAACCAAGAGCGCAACTTCTTGGCTGCCCCTGCAAATCAAGCTACAGCATAGTTAACAGGGAACTGCTTCTCAGCAAGCAATCCTATTACTACATCCTGAGAGATACAGTTGGTGTACGACTGGATGACAGGAGATGGGAGTCTTTTCCTAGGATCCTCCATATAAAGGGGCCAGAACAAGACATAACAAATTCAGTCTTCAATCTGATTACAGCCAAAAATGCATTTTCATTCTATAACTGGAATTCCTAGGTATCTCCCTTCAAGATATGCAGGCCGCATCTATTGGAATCTAAGTTCAATAAAAACTCTACAGAGCTGTGGAAAGGTCAGTGCCTCAAAATAATACAGCCTTGCATGATTAACTTAAAACTGAGGACACCAAATAGAAAACTGTGACCCAGCAGCCCTGTCTTGGCTAGCATCAGAATCGAAAATCCAGTTCCTAAGAGTGTGAGAACTGAGGCAGAGAAACTTTTCCATAGAAAGACCGTAGGCCTGTTAACTTGTCATGACACCACCGCACCCACTCTCCAGTCCCCATTCGCTCCAGCCAGCAACACTTAGGACATAATCAGATGGGCACTTAGCCCACTGTTTGGTACTCTGCGGGAATGGGTTGTTTCTCTCCTTTTGCTCTATTAGGGCAGCCAAAAGGCACTGCATCACTTATAACTTTTTTTTAAAACCCTTTTCTTTCTCTTGTCTTAAAGGGCCAGTCAAAAACCTCTGCTCCTCTGTCAAGGAGCAGAGGAAGTGTTTAACTTGCCAATCTCCTGAAGTTGGTCTCTTATTAGGTCACTTCAAGATATTGGAAATTTGCACTAGCTGGAAAATGCCAGGGTTGGGAGAGGAGGACCTGGAGGGCAGGGGAGAGGAGTTGGATTTTTTTTTTCTTGGGAAGCCTGAATTCCATCATCCATCTTGGTTTGAGCGTGTTACACTAGGAAAAAACCCATATTTGAATTGGGTTTAGTATGATTTAAAACTGATCTTTAAAAAGGTGACTACATAACACACATGAAACTGTAGATATTTTTTTTCCTGGAAAGCATGTTTTTTGCTCAGAAAATGAGATATTTTACTGGGCTGCCAGAGGGTCATCGATTGTAACTCACTTGTGAAATCAATTTACTTGGAATCACTTTGGCATATGTAAATGCCTCTGTCAGTGTAAATTGTGTCTGTGGGGTTTGCCACTCCCACCACTCAGTGGTGTGCCTTCCCTCTTGCCAGCACTGTTTGCCTCGCTCCTCGCTCCCCTCTCCCCTGGGTGTCCTCATTCAGAAGTTTTTAAAATCTGCTTCTTCTTTTTTCTTCTTCTTCTTCTTCTTTTTAGCAGTACTGCATCATATTCCTGATATGCTACTTCAAAACTAAAACTAAATGAAACCAGCTTGCATGGCTTGTCTAGTATTGGCTTCCAACGGCTGCTTCGAGCAGGTGAAGGGAGGCAAATGAGCCACAGAAGCAAGCAAGTGTGTCTCTGGAGCTGAGGGGGTGGCTCCAAGCTGCTGCTGCTGCTGCTCCCTCCCCCACTCCCTGCCAGGATTTTAGACTGTGTAACCCCTTTTGCTGAGAGGTTCACTGAAAAGCATGCACCTCGTGTGTGCATCTCTCTCTCTCTCTCTCTCGGTGCACACAATCACACGTACAGGAGGAAAGAAAAAGAAGGGGAAAGTAGGGGGGACCTGAGGACTTTGTCAACTCCTCCACTGACTCTTTGTGAATCAGCCTGTTTAAGGGGGGAGGGAAGAAAAGGGAGAGAAAAAACGTCCTGCCTGGAAATTGAAAGGGTATGCAAAATAAGGGAGTGCTTTTGGGGGATGCTTTTGGGAGAAGATGGGCATTTAAAAAAAAAAAAGATTAAAAGTTCTCCCAAGAGGACTCTCACACACTATGACCCAAAAACTACATGATTACCATGTGACTTTAAACCAATTTAAAAAACCCCAATCCCTCTTCCAATTCATCTTCATAGTGTAACCACACTCTTAGTTGAGTTTTACTTTGCTTTTGCATCTGCAGTCTTTTGCTGCACTTCCAATGCTGTACTTAAATTCTGAACTTGACATACACTATTTCGGGGCTCTAGCACAGTATCCTCAATACTAGAGGGACTGGATTCTGATAGGATAAAGGTACCATGAGCTAGTAAGACTGACTGCAGCTGCTTTGTTTTAAAGAAATTTGTACTTTTTGGGGGGGGGGGGGTTGAAAGTAGCAAGGTCACACCTCCTGGTGTACACAATCTTTCTGCAATTTACGATGGTTCTTGCCCCATTCTAGGTTATCACATTCATTTTTTTTGTTTTTTTAATTTACAGCCATTGGTGTCCTCAGAGGCACAAAAATTCTGATTTTAGAATTTTGATGTTCATCTGGAGTCCGGATTGGGCCAGACAGCCTCTGCAAATTCCTCTTCCACTTATGTATTTGGCTTAATAGCACAATATTTCCTCACCACAGATCCACAATGACTAATTTATTTCAGGTATTTCTCTATAATTGCAGGAATGTTAAAAAAAATTCTGAGAATAGAAAACTTCAAACTTATCACCATTCTCACTAGTGATCAAATTCTGTCTAGAAGACCTTGATCTTCCATAATGGCACTCTCTGACCTTGTACAATATCTCTGCTGCTCCAAATACTGGCTGTACTGCCTTCACGCCCCCGGCTTTGTAGTTACAGGACAGGTTACCAATGAATGCTTCTAATATTGATAAAATCATCCGAGACCACCAGGCTCAAGCAATTGTTTCCTGAATTGTTTGAGGCTCGACTGCTTCCCATCCAGACATGCAGAATGGCTAGAGTGGGATTGAAATAGACATAGGCACTCCTCTGCCCTTACATCATCATTGTAATCAGTCATTTATATACCACTTTGTTTTTTGTGGTAGCTGTGCTCAAAACAGCTTACAGCAACATCAAAGAAATGAAGATACAATACATGTATTTTCTTTTAATGATGTAAGCTGCCTTTGTATACTCATTGCTTTTAGCTTCAAACATTGTCTTTTAACAATGTAAGCCACCTTGGGTCCTTTTTAAGGAGAAAGGAAGGGTAAATATAAAATATAATATAAATATAAATAAAGGAAAAGAAAGGACATAGTCATACAAATAATGTATCTTACAGTGATCAGTGTACACTAATATTAAACAACCAACTACAATTCATGCTAAGGTCCAACAGAAGAGAAATGCCAGAGATACATGGCTTGTGCTTCTTTGAAGGACTGGGGTGTGATTTCCAATCCACAGCTGCTTCAGCAGCAACCTTAAAACAGGAACCACTGCTTCCTGCACCTCTCTTGATTTACATATCTAAAAAAGATGTGCCTGGCAAAATCCGTCCTGCCAAAGAACTTTTGGGCTTTAATGTCTTCACAGTGGTACAAGCCCAATGAAGGAGTGTTTTCATCCCTGAAAGTTTGCATATTGTGTGATGATTTTTAGTGGTCTGTAAAGGTACCATCTATTTTTGCATTTGTATTTTATTTTGTTTGGACCACACAGCTTCTCATTATTTCAATTTTATACCAGAGAGAGATCTTAAAGAAACAAAACAAACAAAAAACACAAAACAATAACTTATATCTGTGAAGATTCTCAGTCATCAAGGTGTGGTTATCTGGAAGTTGAGTCATGGCAACTGGACTTCTTTCTTGTTAGGTTGAAATGTTTCGCTGCTCATCCAAGCTGCTTCTTCAGACTGAAAATAATAACTTATGTGAAAGCTAAGCATTGACCCAATCCAAAACCTAAGGAAGAGAAAACCAGGCCCTGCCCCATGATCTCTAGGTATCTCTTGCCACTGCCCTCTTCCTTAATGACTGCCTCATACTGTACCACTAGCTCCATTTTATTCTTTTCCTGGAGGGAATCTCTGTTGGCAGGCTCTTTCCCACCCTTCCAAGCTCCTCCATCCTTCAAACTCTACTAGCGGATTCAACTCAGGGTAGTACTCAGGGGAAGGGATCCACCCCATTCCTGCAATTTAGCCATGGAAGGAACCTGTGGAGGGCCAGTGGGGTACGGAGGTTGACTCCTCATGAGCTCACCTGCTCACAGGTTGTCATATAGAGGAAGGAAAAAATATTTTCTCAATCCTTCCAGAATGCGGAACATGTAATGGGCTCAAGTTACAGGAAGCCAGATTTTGATTGAATATCAGGAAAAACTTTCTAACTGTTAGAGCAGTACAACAATGGAACCAATTGCCTCTGGAGGTGGTGAGCACTCCAACACTGGAGGCATGCAAGAGGAAATTGAACAACCATGTGTCAGATATCCTTTGATTTGGATTTACTACATTGAGCAGAGGGTTGGACTCAATGACCTTATGTGTCCCTTCTAATTCCATAATTCTGTTTCCTCACCATAGAACCACAATAACTGTCAGTATAATAGGGTCCCCTGAAATGATGGAGAGGCGGTCTACAAAGGTCTTGGTAGACCATGTCACTCACTGGCTTGCAGTTCAGGAGGAAGTGGTGTCCAGAAAGAAGGTTGGTCTAACTACATTGTGGGTAGGCTAAGCATCCCCAGTTGGAGGGCACTCCTACCTGAATATATTGATTCATATGCAGTGCTAAAGATATATAGATATAAATGCCCTTTTGATTTGCTTTTGTAACCGTGCTGATGATCCCCTGTAAGGAGAAGAGATATGGGTAAGGTGCTCAGTGCTGTAACATAGTGCCAGAAATTGTATTATTTTCATGTCATTATTTGGAAAGTTGATTTGTGGGGTGCATTTTGTGCTGTCTACTCCAGGGACCAAAACTGCTAGCTGTGGCACTAGAAATGGGCCAGATAGACAGTGAAACAGGAAGAGGTCAAACAACTTACAAGACAAAGCCTATGAAATGTCCAGTGAAGAAAATGTGAGGTAGAATGGATGTCCTTGATACATTCAGCAGCTACAGGACAGAAAATGCAGGTCAGGACTTCCAGATTGCATCTGTGCCATTGCATCACCTAATGGGAGCTTTAAATAATGGGGCCTGGCAGTGGGAAGCAGAATGTGATGTCCATGTTGTACCTTACCAAAAACTTTAAAGGGTAAGAATAGTTAAATGAATCCTTGAGTCTGTTTCTACCAGTCTATAGTGGGAGGAACCGTTTGAGAAGAATAATGGATAAAGAATAGTGATAAAGCCTTTTCTATGATTTGTAATTCCTCTGTAAAACTCTTAGCAGTGAAATAAGTCAGTGCTTAGGCAAAAATCTTATATTCATTCCAGATCCTATAAGTCACCTTCATTAATTTTTATTCCTTTCAAATGTGAGTAGCAAAATGAATATTAATGTAATCAGATATAGTTATTAACACACCCTTGGGGTATTATGAATTTGTGCTTCCTTTAACGGGCTGGCTGGCTAGCTAGGCACCTCAGTGAGTTGGCTTTCATTTGTCAAGAGATTTTATTTTCCTTAGAGTCATAGGCACACCTTCTGTATCATCACATTATTCATGGCCACCCTGCAGCCCTACATTTTGACCAGCAGTTGTTTTCAAAGTTCTCTCGTCACTAGTCTATATCACGGAACACATGTGCCTGCGTTCTCATATTCTATTCTGTTATAGAAGCGATCGGAGATGTTGGCAAGTCTTTTGGTCCAAGTCCCAAGTCTAAATCTGAGTCTTTGGGACCAAGTTCTGAGTCCCAAGCCCCAAGTCTGAGTCCCTATTAAAAGCAAGCTTCCCCCCCCCCCAAAAAAGGGAGGGAGGGATGGGTTCTGAGTTACGAGTTGAGTCCGAGTCATTGGAAAAAAAACCCCCAAGTTGAGTCATCAGAGCAACTTAAGTCCGACTCAACAGCGAGTCCCACAACTCGAGTCTCCATCCCTGGAAGTGACCCCAACAATTTCGACACTCCCATCGTCATTTTGCTTCTTTGATACTGCTGGGTGCTTTAACTGTGTGTGTGGAGGGGAGAAGATGCTATAAAATTTAATGAATTTGTAAGTAAGCATTAACTAAATCAGTCAGTGAATGATGCCCAAATATATTCATGTATTCATTTTGCTGCTCACATTTGAAAAGAAGAATAATAAAAAGGTGTGGTGCCCAAGCCTCCTTAAGGAGCGCTTAGCACTCGGTCAGAGAGTTCCACAGGCCACTTACCTACCACCTTTGCACTGAGGCATGTCCCAAGACCTCAGCAGTGCGTAGCGTAAGCCCCTTGAACAAGTCTGACCTTAAAAGAACACTTTACTTTTACCCAGTACTTTGCAAGTACAGACACATGGGCTTTGTGACTCCTTAGAATTCACAACAGCTCAGTTTGGTAGGACTCTTAAAGATAGCTAGTTTGTGGCCCTCTCCACTCCCTGGATTTAGCCAGACCCTGCTGTTCAAGAGACCAGTCCTTTTGTAAGAATTTTTATAATTATTTTTTATTAGAAAAATAGAGTTTCATAGAATCAGCTCAAGCTTTAGCATAAAGAACATACTCAAAGATTATTACAGTTAAATAAAATAACAAATCCCCATTTTAAAAAAAACACTACTAAGGTGGGCTAGCCCCACCTCCTTCTTTCTCTTTACTTACATTCTTTCTCCTTCAAGCCACATGCTCAAACCATCAAGTTCTTTTTTTCTCCCATCATCATGGAATCGAACCTCTCCCACATAACCCATCATCCATTTTCTACATTCTCTAACTCCTCCCTTCTTCTTGACACTTCATGGCTGTTAACCAATTAGTCTCAAGGGGCTGTAACACCTTCCTCCGCCCCCAATTCCCATGAAGATCCAGGTGTTTTATCTCTTCTCTAATTAGCTTGGAATGTTGAGTCTTTCACGGGCCTCTTTGTCCGACCTTCAGCTTTATCTCAGCTTTATCTCGAACCACGCTGTACCGGTTTTCAGAAAAACACTCTCATAGCTCTTAGAAAAACACATTCCAAAGTCTCTCAAATCATCTTCACACAGAACCTGTCTAACTCCATCTTACATTTCTCTGACTACATACCCCACACTGCTTCGACTCCATCACAAAAGGAATATTAGATAAGTTGCAGAGGAATAACCAGTGATGACAATGAGTGAATTCCCCTAGGCAAATCCATTTGAACTTGAAAAGGCTGAAAGCACATGTGTTGAAACTTTGACCTCTCCAAGCCAACATCTCACAGCTTTCTATATTATGTTATCAGCATCATGATGTTTCCTTTCTCCATTCATGCAGTTCTCTCACCTTTCATACAAGCTTACAAACCTTCAAAGATTCAGTTCTCCTTGATCCTGACACCTGAGCGGCATTGTTAACAACATCTCTCCATGGAAATGTCTAAGGAAAGTCCCACAGCAAGACTCTTTACAGCCTTGCTGTAGGACTTTCATTAGACACTTACAGAAACAAAAGAAGTAAAAACATTTTTTTAAAAAAAGGAGTTGGAGCAAAGGTACAAGACAGACAAAGCCAAGGCAATCGAGAGGACATGCCAAAACCAAGAAAGCTAAACTATTCTACCACCTAATACAGACTACTGTAGAAGTCAGCATTGGTTAAGGCAAGGTACAGCAACTGAACACAGCATTTCTAAAAGTCAAGCTAAGCCAACTAAAATAACTTTTAATTAAAAGTCTCATTCTAGACCCTTGGAGATGAATCAGACTGAGTTCCCCCAAATGTTCAAGACAAAGAGTACTTTCTGCCCTGCCCCACTCCCACACAGCAGAAGTTGTTTTCCCAATTAGCAGGTATCAGTGAACTGTTTAAAGCCTGGCCTTGGAGGGCTCTTTCTCAAAAGATAAGCTGTGGGTGTTGCCCTCTCTTTATTACCAAGCAGACTCTGATGCCATAGCGCCCAGCAACTTCCTAGGCACACACAGACAGATGTGATTTCCCAGGCTGGATTCAAGGTTCCATAATCCCCAGTTTTCTTCACACAGCTCATCTCTTCCTTAATCTGATATTAATAATAACCAAAGAATTGCTGATGAAGCTCTAATTTCAGACACAAATTTATTTTTGCATTACTCACAACAAACTTGTTAAAATGGGATGACTTTCTTGCCAGTGCCTTTCATGCTCTATATTCTCTGATGTGTATGTGTATGTAATTTTTGAGAGAGAAAGGCTGCTGTTTTCAGAACAACACAAATATATCCAAACAGCAACACCTAGACTCCTTTTAAAAGTGTCTTCTTTTGACACATTCTAATGTTCCAGGGACTGACAACAGTGTAACCTGTACATGCCTGCTCAGAAATAAGCTACAATGAACGCAACTGGACTCACTCCAGGTATGTGTGTACAGGATTGCACCCTCAGTTAGTAGAGGAAAAAATTTGAGCACTCTTAATCACTCTGAGGGGGTGGGGGGGATGGTACCTTGTGCTCGAAGGTGTAAGATTTAACCATTGAACCAATGAAATATTTAGTAAGCTAGAAAACAGCTTGTTTTAACATCAGTTGTAGTCAGCATAGACAGGACAATTTTGAATTAGGAAGGAAAGCTAGAGTAAAAAGACTTAAGCAGCTGTTTAAATAAATGGGAGAGATACTCTGGGACTATTTGGGAAGTATAGTTTGGGGCGTACATCAAATGACTGATATGAGAACTGTGTGGAAGTCTTGCTGGGGAGAACCAATATCCTATTTGGGGTGGAAGGGCAATTATATAAAGATTTCTCTGTCTCTCTCAAGCCCCCTGTTGTGCAACTGATCTCACATCCAGTGCAAGAGTGGGCACACAAAAGGGAGTCGGGTGGAACGAGAGGAAGGCTTACATGGCTTCCTTCCCACTCCACACTTCTTGAACAGGATGGTGGCCATTCTCTACCCAGATTGCAAGCCTTTGCCAGCTTGCCAGGGAGAAAGTTCCAATTGACACGGAGCAGATCTGGATTGCTTTGCAAGCTCCTGTGAATGCCAGTTGCCATTGATGGCACAGTTTGCTTTGCATTTCTATACCTTTTCCCAAACAAATCCACTTCTATTGTTCCATTTTTAAAATTCTTCATCATGCCCCCCATATTAATTTTTTATTTTTAAAAGTGCTTTCAACTGCCCCCCCCATTTCTAATGGGGTTTGGGGTTCCAGCCCAGTGAAGACTTTTGTGGATTGCAATCCATGAAAGCTCACACCAAAAGAGATATTTTATTCTGAAAGGTGCAAGAAGTCTTATTTTTATTATATATTTTTCTGCATAAATTCATAAATGTTTTTTTTAAAGTCTCAGGTTTTTAAAAAAAACCCATGCATCTCTGTCCTAAAACATATTTTACACACTTTTCCCATATAAACTTTTTTCCAAGTGACTCCCCTAATATAATATGTGTTCTGCATTTTCTTCCACCAATATATGCAATTTGTGCCCATTCTATTTTGTGTAGCGTAGTGGCCTGCAAATTTGGTAATTTTGCATTAAAATATGAATCAAATGAATTCCCCAGGCATCCCACCTCTGGATGCAGAATAGTGATTCATACCACCCTTCATTGTAATAATGCGAGCAATACTGGGTAGTGGAGTTTTCCTCTGTGTTTCTGTATCTGAATCTGGGATAATGATTGAGATGCAGTAAGTTTTGGCTTTAATTCAGTCCACCATTTGACTTTGGCTTAGTTTTTCATGACTATATTACTAACACCTGTGGAATTAGCAATATAAGTACTTGAAAGCAGTCACACCTTTAAGTTTAGTAAAGTTTGCAGCCCCCCAAAGATTATTACTCCCTGATTGTTCCCTGCTGTGGACAAATGACAACTTGGACAAATGACCACTTTTGATTCTTTCTCTGCTGAAGATGGCGGAAGAGACCATTGCAAAACTGAGTAGGCTCTGTTTATTCTTGCTAGCAAAGAAACTGGTGCAAACCCAGTACTAGAGATGGGCATGAACCTGAAAAATGGTAGTTGCTGATGCTTCATGGTTTGATATGAGCCATGACCCACCATGAACCAACCAGAAAAGCAAACTAGTTTTGTATAGTTTGGTTGAATCATCAATCCAAATGGAGATTACAGCCAAGAAATCAGAAGACTGAAACTTGGAAAGGCAGCAGTGAAGGATTGAGTAACCTCCCTGATAGATGGTGGGAATGCTGTAGACATAATATATCTTGACTTCAGCAAGGCCTTTGACAAAGTACCTGATTAGCAAGCTAACTATGTGTGGGATGGATATAACATGTATCAAGTGGACATACAGTTGGTTATAGAATCATACTCAGAGAGTGCTTCTCAATGGCTCCTTCTCACACTGGGAAAAGGTAACAAGCGGGGTACCACAATGCTTAGTCCTGAGCCCAGTGCTCTTCAACATTTCCATTAATGACTTGGATGAGGGAGTGCAGTGAATACTTATCAAATTTGCAGATGACGCAAAATTGGGTGGGATAGCTAATACCTTGGAAGACAGGAATAAAATTCAAAAAGGTCTTGATAGGCTTGAGCACTGAACTAAAAACAACTGAATGAAAATAAACTGAGTGCAAAGTTGTACACCTAGGGGGGAAAATACCAAATGCACAGTTACAAGATGGGGGATTACTTGGCTCAGTATTATTACGAGTGAGAAGGATCTTGGAATTGTTGTAAATCACAAGCTGAATATAAGCCAACGGCAATGTGGCTGCAAAAAAGGATGTATTAACAGCAGTATAGTCTCCAAATCCTGTGAGGTACTAGTTTCCCTCTATTCAGCACTGGTTAGGTGTAATTTAGAGTTTTGTGTCTAGATATGGATGCCACACTTTAAAAAGGATGCCAACAAACAAATTCAGAGGAGGGCAACAAGGATGATCAGGGGACTGGAAACCAAGCCCTATGAGGAAAGACTGAAAGAACTAGGCATATTTAGCCTCGAGAAAAGAATACTAAGAGGAGATACCATTGCCCTTTTCAAATACTTGAAAGGTAGTCATCAAGAGGAGGGACAGGATCTGTTCTTGATCATCCCAGAGTGCAAGATATGTAAGAATTGGTTCAAGCTACAGAAAACCAGATTTTGGCTGAATATCAGGAAAACCTTCTTAACTGTTAGAGCAGTATAACAATGGAACTAATGACCTTGGGAGGTAGTGAGTGCTCCAACACTGGAGGCATTCAAGAGAAAATTTGACTACCCTCTGTCAGATCTGCTTGGTTTGGATTCCTGCATTGAGCAGGGGCTTGGACTGGATGGCCTTATAGACCCATTCCAACTGAATTATTCTATGATGCTATAAGGAACCAGAAAAGGTCATCAACTGTAAGGATGTGTTACTGGAGACAAAGACCAAGATCATCCATACTCCCATATTTCCTGTCACCTGTATGGATGTGAAAGCTAGATGGCAAAGAAAGCTGATGGGGGAAAATGATTTGTTTGAAATATGATGCTGGAGGGACAGCTTTGCAGATACTCTGGACTGCCAGAAAAATGAACAAGTGGGTCCTAGACCAACACAAGCCTGAACTATCTCTGGAGACACAAAATGTTGAAACTGAGGCTGTCCTACTTTGGGCACATCATGAAAAGGCAGGATTCTCTGGAAAAGACAATAATGCTGGGAAAGATTTAAGGCAGCAGGAAAAGAGGAAGCCCAAATACAAGATGGGCTGACCCCCTAAAGGAAGCCACAGGCATGAGTTCACAAGAGTTGATCAAGGCTGTTGAGGACAGGACATTTTGGAGATT
Source organism: Intellagama lesueurii (assembly GCA_037013535.1). Lineage (NCBI taxonomy): Eukaryota > Metazoa > Chordata > Lepidosauria > Squamata > Agamidae > Intellagama > Intellagama lesueurii. The sequence goes on from JBAJHW010000002.1 coordinate 130,272,637, forward strand.
GCTCACTCATAGGGTCCCCATGCATTGGAGGCAACTTGACGGCACATAATAGCAACATTTTCTGCAGGGCTTTATCACCCCATGGATAGTAACAGCCTAGTGTTCTCTATCTAGGTTAACGTTGCAGGAGATTGGGGGAAGGGGAGGGGTAAAAGAAAGGAGGGGGTAATGACAGGATAGTGTTTCTGTAGCAGACCCAACAAGCCGTCTTCCCAGCACTGAGGCTAGCCAGATTGGTTACTTGATGTGGTACAGCTGACTTACTTAATGGTATGAGGAGGCCTCGTAATTATGAGAGGCTTTTCTGTTTTCCTCCATCCATCATCTGACAGGGACATTACAGCATAAATGAAATGTGTATTCTTGTAATGCCAGTGAGCATAAGCTGAAATCCAAATGCTTCCCTGGACTGACTCCTCATTCTTTCATAACTTCAATTTCTCCACCTACTACATCTCACTTCCTTCTGCTTCTAAATAGCCATCTGATTAAACGATGGAAAGCAAACTTTGTTCATTTTGTATCATCCTCTGATAGCAAGACATTGGACTTTAATTCAGTTAAGTATTAATGGAACTCCTCTGCCGTGCGCGGTATCAGATAATCACATTTACCGGCAATAATTTGTTTTTGAAATAAGCAGCTCACTTCAGTTCTTTCCTCCAATGGAGGGTTACGTTTGTCAAACCAGCATAACAACAGATCTGCAAAGTGATATTGTTGGCCTACTGCTAAGCAGACCTGGTCCCAAAATAACACACAACACTTGAAACTGGAAGAAAAAGGCCACAACTTTGTTGATTACAGCAGCAGTTTCCCTAGCTTAGCATTGGGATTGGATCCAGTTCCATTGGGAGACCTGCGTGACCCCCCCAGTATAAGCCATCTTCTTTCCAGATTCCTCTGGAAGACAGACCCAGAATGTCAGACCCTTGGAGACCCCGCAGGCATATGCCACTCCACACAGGCATTTGCCACTCCCCTGCCACCCAGGGGGAAAGGCCAGGCTCCTGGACCTCCAAGCTAGGGCACTCCTTTCCCCTCTGTCCTGTTCACCCACTTTCATGCACACTCAAACCCAGCAAACTGTGGGTCAGGGCACCTGGTGAGGGGGACAGAGTCATGATAGACTGCAACTCCATCTTCCCACCCCACCCAAGTCTGGCCTGCTGCTCCACAGAGAACCCCTGTGGGCAAAACTGAGAAAGACTAACTCCCCCAACTTCTTCCAACCAGGTCTCCATAATACAGGCCAGGTCAGTGTGTTCATCCAGGATCTGGGCCTGGATGGCTGATGTTCTCCCTTTCCCTGACCTGGCATTCAGCAGTAGGGTTTTTTACCCAGGGGGACTATTGCCAAGGCTCTCCAGTTTGTCTGAGTTGGGAGACAATTTGGTGGTAACTAGGATCCTGTTCCATCCCCCAATTGCCTCCTCTCTCCATATCGCCCTCTGCCCAGCATTGTACCAATGATAGCTCCCTGCTCCCCCCATTGCACTCCCTACTTGAAAGACATCTCCCTCCCACACCAGTGACCCTTATCAGTACAAAAATTACACACACCCCTCACAAACAAGAGGCAGGCAAAAAAACAAAACAAACAAACACCTGACTCCCTATCTGCAAAGAGTATAGCCCTCATGTAGCTTCCCCGGAAAGCAAACACCCCTTTGCTGTGAAAGCTCTGCTTATAAAGGCTCCTTCTCCCCCTGGGCCAGGTGGCCGATGTTAGATGTTAACAAGAGGGAGGTAGAGGCAGCCAGTTGTAGCTCGGCCCCAGTCCTGCAAAAAAGTACGGGTCCACAGCCAGAGTCCCACAGGGAGAGCAGCTGACAAGTAGTAGCAGCAGACAGTTTCTCTCCCCAGTGCTCCTATGCATCAGCAGATGTTTGGGGTCTTCTCTGGAGGCAGGACTCTGGAGGAATCATTGGGCTCCAAGGACTCTCCCCCCTATGACTGGACATCAGCAGGGGTGGCCCTGCTGCTCTGGGTGGGTGCCCAGGAGCACTGCCCATGTCCAGGTACTATAAGGCCCAGGGGTGGCATCTGCTGCCAACTGGCCACAGTAAAAGAATGCCCCACTGTGAGCTATTACCACAGGCATGATAGAGCCCCTAGCCTTCTTCCTGATACCCCTGCCAAGGAACAATGAGGGCTGGTTCCCTTGTCCAGGGGCAAACAAACCCTCCTAGCCTTTAAGTCGAACCTTGGCATAATCCTAAATAGGGCATTGGGTGTGTATGTGCCAAACTCAGCTCCCAGATCAGGTCAAGACAGTTAAAAGTCTTCCGGTGTCTCTACAGCAATATAAGCCTATCACCCTTTTTTGGGTGATTAAGAGCACCCCCTAGACCCCCAAGGGAGAAGCGGTGTGGGTAAGATTCCCCTGCAGTGGTGGCCCAAACCCCTAATGCCAGGTATTCAGAGTGGCCAAGCGCATGCATAAATGATTTCAGCTCCTTTCTGCAGGTACATAGGCACACACCCAAATGTACGCCGATATGCCCCTTTAGCGCTTTTTAGAGAGCAAGTCTGCCTGAAGCCTGGAAAAATGGAGGAGGCCCAATCTCCAAAGTCCCCAGTTTTCCTGGAGTCTCCTGCTCATTGGTGCTTTCAGTTCAGCCACCTGATGCTTCAGCCACCTTCCCTCGGTCTACTCATCCTTGTTGCGTCTCCAGTGGCTAGTGGACTCCCAAGCACAGACTGAGACCCCAGCCTCCTGCTTTTATGCTGTGCCAGCAGACCTGAGTGGAAACTCTACCCCTCGGGTCTGCCGGCTAGCAGTTTTCCCTGCTCCTCGTTGTGCTGGCCCATCGGGATCTGCCAGTGCAAGCCCGGCTGGGCACCATGCTCCAGGGCTCCTCTGTGGTGCAGCCACTTGGGACACTGGAGCCAGGCCAGTGTCATCTTTTGAGACACTGAATCTGTTAATAGTGTGGCAAGTTTCAAATGCAAAGGGTTTTTTTAACCTATTTTATGTATATGAACTGTGCTCAGATCAGGTTAATTTTCCTTCTTCAGTTCATGCTGATTGACAGAGGTAAGTGTTGTAAAATGAAACATAGAAAAGATTGTACTGTATTGATGATCTTTTTGGATGATTGCACTAAAAAAAATCATATCTGCTTTTTGGTTCCATACTGGAAATAGATGAGTTGTTATTATTTCATTGCCAGCACCACCATCATCTATATATTACACTTCTCCCTTCAACAATGCTAGGGTTTAGGAGCGCCAAAACCCGTGTATAACTCTTTTCTCCCCCAAAACATAACTACCAAGCATAAACAGCTGATTAACATGCAAACACTTCCCCCGACTTGCGTCAACTTTCCAACATGCCCCAGTACCCTCCCTGGCTGCCACACGGAGGTGCAGGAGAGGGGGCTGGCTGGGCCACCGCCATCAGATCGGGGGCCACCACACTGCAACAACAACGGGGCCCTAGGAAAGCCTGAGGCTCACCTTTCCCAGGCCACTTCCTGGAGATGAATAGCAGCACCGTATTTATTGAAGATTGATTGATTGATTGAAATATTTACTTTTTAATTGAAAAAAGTATATAACCAGAACTGTGCTGTTCAGATCCGTGCAAATCGAGGGACAAGTGTACTCGTAGTTTGAGGCCATCTCTCTCTCTTTTTTTTCTTTTGATCATGCTGCATATCTAATGCATACATACTTTTTAGATAATCACAGACCCTGCTGAGTCAGACTACTGAATCTGGTGAAGTAGTAGGGGGCTGGTTAGAAGAGGAAAATACAGTATGCCTGGCAAGAGAAAGTGAGGAAAGCTACCGATGTTCTAATGGATAATTAGGGATAAACCAAGGATAAAGGCAGGAGAGTGGACATGTACAAAATATCGATTAGGGCTGAACATGGTACCCTTACAGTGGCAGATGCAGGTGTTCTGACAATAGCAGAGACCCTCAACTTTGCACAGCATTCACCCCCTCCAGATGTTGCTGGGCATTGGTTCCCATCAGCCCTAGTCAGCCTAGTCAATAATGGAGGCTAAAGCCTAACAGCTCCTGGAGGATAGAGGTTGCCTACCTCTGGCATAGATAAATAGCACAATCTTGTGTATGTTCCCCTTCATAAGCCCCTTGGGAAGAAGAATACTGTACTCTACTCAGCGCAATGCGTTTCTATACCTCTTTCACAGAAGAAATGACAGTTCCTCCAGCACGTCCTTCCTTCGTCTGGCCCGGCGTTTGCTTTTCAAAAACAGAAATATCTTACCCAGAAATATCTTACCACGATTTGCAGTCTTTCTAATGATAACACATGTCAGTAGGTTTCACAAGGTTGAGATGACTCACACAGCTTGTATTAAATCAGGCTGCAGAGCTGGGCTCACCACCCTGTGTACCTATTATAGCTCCTTGCACATCACCAAAGAAATGAGGGGTGCTTATTTGCAAGTGCTCATTTATTGTGTACCTATGTAACTCCAGAATATAAATGCAGATTTAGAAATGAATAATCCCTAGAATACATGTAGTGAACTCACCACACTGATGAAAACTGTGGTGAGAGAAAGGGGACAGTGTCTTTTTAAGAGATGTTCCACTTGGCTGAATAGAAAAATGCTTCACCAAATGTGGCTGAGGAAAAAAATTACAAGAAAGAATCCTGTTGCACCTTTTAAAAATTACAAATGTTGTTTCTAATACATGCTAAAGTCACGGAGAGGGTTAAAAATATAGCTCCTCCCCCCTACCATGGGGATAGACCATTGAGAGATTATTTTTCCATATGTAAAGGCTTAGCACCCCTTTCTTTCTGCAGTGTTATTTCAAACCTAGGCCAAACCTGATTTGACTTGTAGGGCAAGTCACATCAGTTTTGTTTTTCATCTTAATTAGGGGGAGGCTCCTCTTTCTATCCATTAGGTTTTGGCTGTCACATGCCTGTCTTATTGAAGGGGGCACCTGCTTTGCAACTTCCTCCTACCCTTCCTTCCCAGATGAAGGTACCTGACTAATCATGCACATACCACTTTTGTGCATGGCTATGATGAAAGCAGGGAGCTCCAGAAAACCAGCCTGAAGAGATTGCAGGAGCAAGCAGTGTGAAACCACAGACATAGAGAAGACCACACAAACATTTCAAACACACAACATTTGGTTCAATTTGAATTTTATAGAAATGGGTACTTTTCTTCATGGTAGGATGCACTTGGGATACTCGATAATGTATCATTTCTACTCAGCTCTGTATGTTCAAGGCCAGTGCCTCATTTGACTTGCCCTTCTTGCAGCCCCCGGTTTGATCCTCAGACATTTGTTCCCTATTCCTTCCGACTCCCCTGTCCTAGCAAGGTGTGGCTATACAGAGGCCAATGACTGTTGCTCACCAGATAAGCTAAGTGAATTGCTTGCCTCTAGCTCTGTCCAATGTTCCCGATTCATTGGCCAGCGGGCACTTAGATCACTTAGGGCTATGGGGTCACAAAAACAGTTTTATAGGGCTGCATGTAACCCGCACTTTACCCACCTCTACTTTAAAAATCTTAAATGACTGTGTACCTGAGTATTTGCAGGAGTATTTTTTTTCTCCTTTACCAGCCCACCTGTGCTTTAAGATCACCTGGGTAAGGCTTTTCTCCAGATAGCTTGGGTACATTATGTGACAACAAAGGAGAGAACCTTCTCTATGGGAATGTTCTTGTCTCATGGAGGTATGGTGGTGGCAACGTTATATTCTTTCCAGCACTGGGTGAAAACCTCCTTGTTTGCTACAGGTTTTTAAGCTGGTTTTTAATGCTGCTTGGTGTGAGCTGTCTATTTTATGCATTTTCTGCCTTTGATAATACTGTCAAATCACATATAATCCTATTGGATTTTTTATTATATTTTATGAACCATCCTGGCATTGTTAGACAAAGAGTGGTATAGGAAACATTTTTAATATGAGTACTCCGAGGCATCAGCTAGGAACTCAAGTCCACAATGTAGTGGGAGGCTTTCTTAATATAAAGATTATACACAAGATCATGAAACTGGGTGGAATGTGTCCCATGTTAGGCCAGTGCTCATTAGGACTCCATCCTCCTTGCTCTAGAATTCTCATCTTTTGTCGCTCCGAAAAGTCAGCCACCACCACAAATGCTTATCCCTGTCCTGTCTTTATGAAACTGTTCCCAGGTTATCCCACCACCAGACTGTCTCTGTGCCTCATATACATTATTGCCGCACAAGCATGCAGCAATAGATATTGTGTGACAGCAGAATCCATCACTTCATAAGCCCACTCAAAAATGGTTGAAAAATAGTCCTGATAATTGCTTTGTGTTTGGGTGAGAAGTGATTAACTGATGAAAAAAGGAGTCGGGTTTTTTGGGAGTTTCCTTTGCTTGTTGTCTCTTTGTAGATGGTAGTGAGCACCATCCTGACTGCTGGCACTGGTGTTGTCAACATTCAGGCTGCCCTTTGCTATGTAAAGCTTGGCATCCTTTTTCCTGCTGGTAATGGGGACATGATCTTGTGCAGCAATATCAGGCCATTTCCTGGATTTTTGAAATGTAAGTACAGAAGCACATTATCCCACATTTAGAAAGTTTTTTTGAAGAACTGAATTATCCAGCAAGGAGAACAATCACAGGCATTTTAGGAAGGCCTAGCAGGCTTATACCCCTTCACGGATTGCTGCCTTGTCATGGCGAAGGGGCTTGAGTAATTCAGAGAAGCTATGGGCTATACCGTGCAGGGACACCCAAGACGGACAGGTCATAGTGAAGAGTTCTGACTCAACGCGATCCACCTGGAGCAGGAACTGGCAAGCCACTCCAGTATCTTTGCCAAGAAAACTCCATGGACAGAAACAAAAGGCTAAAAGATATGACGCTGGAAGATGGGCCCCTCAGATCGGAAGGCGTCCAACATGCTACTGAGGAAGAGCGGAGGACAAGGACAAGTAGCTCCAGAGCTAATGAAGTGGTTGGGCCAAAGCTGAAAGGACGCTCAGCTGCGGACGCGCCTGGAAGTGAAAGGAAAGTCCGATGCTGCAAAGAAAAATACTGCATAGGAACCTGGAATGTAAGATCTATGGACCTTAGTAAGCTGGATGTGGTCAAACAGGAGATGGCAAGAATAAACATTGACATCCTGGGCGTCAGTGAACTAAAATGGATGGGGAATGGGTGAATTCAATTCAGACGATCATCATATCTACTATTGTGGGCAAGAATCCCATAGAAGAAATGGAGTAGCCCTCATAGTCAACAAAAGAGTGGGAAAAGCTGTACTGGGATACAACCTCAAAAATGATAGAATGATTTCCATACGAATCCAAGGCAGACCTTTCAACATCACAGGAATCCAAATTTATGCACCAACCACCCATGCTGAAGAGGCTGAAATTGACCAATTCTATGAAGACCTACAACACCTTCTAGAACTGACACCAAAGAAAGATGTTCTTGTAGGGGACTGGAATGCTAAAGTAGGGAGTCAAGAGATAAAAGGAACAACAGGGAAGTTTGGCCTTGGAGTTCAAAACGAAGCAGGGCAAAGGCTAATATAGTTTTGTCAAGAGAACAAGCTGGTCATCACAAACACTCTTTTCCAACAACACAAGACGCGACTCTACACATGGACATCACCAGATGGGCAATACCGAAATCAGATTGATTATGTTCTCTGCAGCCAAAGATGGAGAAGCTCTATACAGTCAGCAAAAACAAGACCTGGAGCTGATTGTGGCTCTGATCGTCAGCTTCTTACAGCAAAATTCAAGCTTAAACTGAAGAAAGTAGGAAAAACCACTGGGCTAGTCAGGTATAATCTAAACCAAATCCCTTATGAATACACAGTGGAAGTGAAGAACAGATTTAAGGAACTCGATTTGGTGGACAGAGTGCCTGAAGAACTATGGATGGAGGCTCATAACATTGTACAGGAGGCAGCAACAAAAACCATCCCAAAGAAAAGGAAATGCAAGAAAGCAAAGTGGCTGTCCAACGAGGACTTACAAATAGCAGAGAAGAGAAGGGAAACAAAATGCAAGGGAGATAGGGAAAGTTACAGAAAATGGAATGCAGACTTCCAAAGAATAGCAAGGAGAGACAAGAGGGCCTTCTTAAATGAACAGTGCATAGAAATAGAGGAAAATAATAGAAAGGGAAAAACCAGAGATCTGTTCAAGAAAATTGGAGATGTTAAAGGAACATTTTGTGCCAAGATGGACATGATAAAGGACAAAAATGGTAGGGACCTCACAGAAGCAGAAGACATCAAGAAGAGGTGGCAAGAATACACAGAGGAATCGTACCAGAAAGATCTGGATGTCCCGGACAACCCAGATAGTGTGGTTGCTGACCTTGAGCCAGACATCCTGGAGAGTGAAGTCAAGTGGGCCTTAGAAAGCATGGCTAACAACAAGGCCAGTGGAGGTGATGGCATTCCAGTGGAACTCTTTAAAATCTTAGAAGATGACACTGTTAAGGTGCTACACTCAATATGCCAGCAAGTTTGGAAAACTCAGCAGTGGCCAGAGGATTGGAAAAGATCAGTCTACATCCCAATCCCAAAGAAGGGCAGTATCAAAGAATGCTCCAACTACCGTACAATTGCACTCATTTCACATGCTAGCAAGGTTATGCTCAAAATCCTACTAGGTAGGCTTCAGCAGTATGTGGACCGAGAACTCCCAGAAGTACAAGCTGGATTTCGAAGGAGCAGAGGAACTAAAGACCAAATTGTTAACATGTGCTGGATTATGGAGAAAGCCAGAGAGTTCCAGAAAAACATCTACTTCTGCTTCATTGACTACGCAAAAGCCTTTGACTGTGTGGACCACAGCAAACTATGGCAAGTTCTTAAAGAAATGGGAGTGCCTGATCACCTTATCTATCTCCTGAGAAATCTCTATGTGGGACAGGAAGCAACAGTTAGAACTGGATATGGAACAACGGATTGGTTCAAAATTGGGAAAGAAGTACGACAAGGCTGTATATTGTCTCCCTGATTATTTAACTTATATGTGGAATACATCATGAGAAAGGCAGGACTGGATGAATCCCAAGCCGGAATTAAGATTGCCGGAAGAAATATCATCAACCTCAGATATGCAGACGATACCACTCTGATGGCAGAAAGTGAGGAGGAATTAAAGAACCTCTTAATGAGGGTGAAAGAGGAGAGTGCAAAAAATGGTCTGAAGCTCAACATCAAAAAAACTAAGATCATGGCCACTGGTCCCATCACCTCCTGGCAAATAGAAGGGGAAGATATGGAGGTAGTGACAGATTTTACTTTCTTGGGCTCCATGATCACTGCAGATGGTGACAGCAGCCACGAAATTAAAAGACTCCTGCTTCTTGGGAGGAAAGCGATGACAAACCTAAACAGCATCTTAAAAAGCAGAGACCTCACCTTGCCGACAAAGGTCCGCATAGTCAAAGCTATGGTTTTTCCAGTAGCGATGTATGGAAGTGAGAGCTGGACCATAAAGAAGGCTGACTGCTGAAGAATTGATGCTTTTGAATTGTGGTGCTGGAGGAGACTCTTGAGAGTCCCCTGGACTGCAAGGAGATCAAACCTATCCGTCCTGAAGGAAATCAACCCTGTTCACTGGAAGGACAGATCCTGAAGCTGAGGCTCCAATACTTTGGCCATCTCATAAGAAGAGAAGACTCCCTGGAAAAGACCCTGATGTTGGGAAAATGTGAAGGCAAGAGGAGAAGGGGATGACAAAGGATGAGATGGTTGGACAGTGTCATCGAAGCTACCAACATGAATTTGACCAAACTCCAGGAGGCAGTGGAAGACAGGAGGGCCTGGCGTGCTCTGGTCCATGGGGTCACGAAGAGTCGGACACGACTTAACGACTAAACAACAACAGCAGGCTTGATCAGGCTTAATCATCTGCTTTTTACAAAGGACTTTGCTATCAAATGCATGCTAATAGCCATGCTGTCTGGGGGATTCTAGTTATAATTCTATCCCTACTGGATTCTTGCCTTCTACACTCCATCCCCATTTAGTCTGGCTCTCTCCATGACAGCGTATGTCTACTTCTCTAGATACTCTTCTTCCCTTTTCTTTGCAGTCATTACTAGACAACTCTGAAATAGCTACATTTAAGATGCTATAGAAAGCAGTAGGAGTGTATTTTCAGTGCAGTTTATCAGCCCGCCTGTCAGAGTCTTTGGGGTTCTACCTCCTCCAGCACCAAGTGTAGTAAAATATTAATAAGAAGCGAACATGAAGATAGAAACATGCCTTACATATTTTTTCTCGCGGGGGAGGAGAGTTGCAGCTGTTCTCAGGATTGCCTGCAAACAAGTGTGGGAGATTTGCTTACACAGACACTGTTTAATCCTATTCAGGATTGTTGTCAGCAAATCATGGGCATCTCTCTCGGCAAAAAGAAAGGAGAGCATGGTGCTTGAATGCCTTTCATACCAAGAGCAATATAGAAAAGGGATTAATCTGAGCTAAAGTGAATGTATACCTGGGAAGTACAGATGATTGAAGAATTCAACCATTGTAAACTCTGATCCGTAGTGTCCCGAAGAGTCACAAGAGCAGAGCAGAGTTGTCTTTGGACTTCTGCAGGTTCTGAACAATCTGATGCAGTCCTCAGCTCAAAACATATACATCAATGTACATGAATATTAAAATATCCATGTTTAAAGCCCTTGTTTAAATACATAGATTTTGCACTGATTTTTTTAATGTGCAGGCTAATAGGGAACCAGGATGAAACGGACTTACGAGTGATCACACGCAAAATTATTTATTTATCTAAAATGCTTTTACCTCACCTTTCTTCTTAAAAAGGATCCAAGGTGGCTTACATCATTCAAAGACAATATTTAAAGCTAAAAGCAATAAGTGGACAAATACTTAAAAGGAACAAGTACTGCTCTAAGAAATGGTAAACAAAAGTAATACTAAAAACACATTCAGACCAGTAATGCATAACAATCCATTTAAAAATCCCACTCAGGCAGCCAGCCACTGAGGAAAGCCGTGCCTGAAGAGAAAGGTCTTTGCCTGCTTGCCGAAGGACAGCAAAGATGGGGCCAGCCTGGCCTCCTGTGGGAAGGAGTTCCAGAGTCTGGGAGCAGCAAGACTTCTCTCCTGTGTTGCCACCAAATGAACCTGAGAAAGTGGTGGGACCAAGAGGAAGGCCTGTCCTGATCATCTTAACACCTAGGCAGGCTCATAAAGGGAGACATGGTCTTTGAGATAGCTTGGACCCAAGCCGTTTAGCACCCTGGACCAGAAATACATGTATCTGTCTGTCTCTTGTGTAAATAGCACTTTCACACCAGCTTTGTGCCAGTAATTCCATTTGAATTGCTAACCATTAAACAAAGAATCTGGTGAGTAAAACATCTCATAAACCTTGTTACAAAACACCATTACCCATAAGATGTTTGCACCAGCAAATTATGGGTCTAATTTTTCAATTGTCAATTGTTTAATATCCTACCTTCTTCTGCACTTTTGGGGAGAAACAGTCATAGGGCTCCATATCATGTTGGACATGTTTTTAAAATACTAGTCTTTTTATTATGACATCAGCCATGTTATTTTAAAAGCTCTTCTTTAAAAACAAATTCAAGGAGGATTGCTGACCTTAACTTTTCTCTCCTCCTTTCAGACCAGTTTTCAGATCACTAAAAATGGCCAGACTTCCTGTAACTTCCATCACCTGCCACGGTTCTTTCCTAACTGATGGAATCTATGTGCTAAAAATGCTAAAAATGCTATTATTGAAATATAGTACTGTAGCTGAAATCCTGTTGTTCTGCTATGCAAAAGGCATAACACTTATAAGTGAACCACCTCAAGTGAAGACATCTTCATAGACATTATTTGTTGCACCCTAAGTTGTGCTATGGCCTGCAACAGATAAGTGTACAGAGGTTTCTTGAAGCAATTTGCCATTAAAAATTACACCTTTTGCGTAGCACCTTAATAGGATTTCAGCCATTGTTTAGAATCCTATTGGTTACTTATGCCAGCATTAAGTGCAATAGCAAAAATTGCAGCAGTAAATTGCCAATACTTAGCAAGTCGCCACTTGTATCCCTACCCATATGATTGGTACATAACAAGGGACACAAGCAGTGACTTGTTAACTAACTGCTCCCAGAATTCAGCCCTGCAATTTACACTATTGCATTTACATCAGTGTAACTAACCAATCTGGGGCCACTGTACATTTTTGTGCTTGTTTTTGGCCATAATGAAATGCCTCCATTTCAGTTGCATGAAACCTTGTTGTATAATTTGGTATGATAAAACTAAAAATGTTTACAACCCATCAGCCACAAATTATTCACTTCATACACATAATATGGCTGTATACCTCAAACAACTAATAAAAAGGGGCCACTTTCTCTCTCAAGTGTCTGATAATTTTTTTTGCCTGCTTTCACATGAACGTATAAAGCTTGTTGTGACATTTCACTAGTCTGCCATCTTTACCAAGTATTATTTCAGCGTGGGGATAGGTGAGTCACTCATGCCATCTCCCATATCATAAACACAAAGAAATAGAATAATCTATTAGCCCTGCTGTCTCTACTGTCATTCCCCTCCCCCCACGGTTCCTTTGTCCTTGAACAACAAAAGCGAGGAATCAGATCTAATAAGTGTTAGCGCTGTTTCACAGTTACTAAATTGGGTTTCCTTAGAGAATGGGGAGCAAGAGTGAATAAATACCCTCTAGTGGAGATGGAAAGTGATTTTCAAGTGAAGAATCTTAAGCTCCAGTGCCTCCCCATTTCACTGCTGCACTCCCAGTGTCGCTAGAATGGTCTGAAAAAGAGCTGTAACCGTATTCAGTTGAATGCTGTTAAAGAGGTCCATGAGATCTGAAACTCTGATCAGACAAACCATGATTAGGGAAACTCTCTTGTTATTGTGATTTCAGCCATGCTTTAGTTTCTTATAGTTGCATAGGGTTTTAATTTCTTACAGTAGCGTAGAAATTGTACCCACCTATATGTACATGCCAGCTCTTGAGGCTGCTGGCTGGCCGGGCTAGACAGGCTCATTGTTTCCTCACTCCCTAAACAATGAAAGTTGAGAGTAGTAAAACCACCCTCAACCCATTTACGGTGTGCAAGGACTGGGCTATGAGCAGAAGTCTGAGCTGCAGCAGTGATCAGAGGGAAATCGGTCCTCACTTGTGTGGTTTTCCTCTGCCCTTTCCTTTTTACAGGCCTTACTCAGATGGTAAGGTTTTAAACATCAATAACATATTAACTTGTAATATTGCTTCTTCATATTTACCTAGCAACACGGCTTTGCGCTGATAGCACTGAAGGGGGCAGAAAGAACGACAGCAAGTCAAATCAGTTTAGTTTGTACTTCCTGAACAGATTAATACTTTTTCATCCCTTTATGCAGGAATTGCTGAACAACTACTGAAATTTAAATGTTTATAAAAATTAGCTTGCCCTTGGTTTAACTTTAGCATCTGCTTATGAATCTTTTGTGCAGCTGAGGGCTCGGTCACACTGGCAATAAGAATCACAGTTGAATCAGTTTGGGCAATATTTAAATTGATTCATAAATTCCTGGCTGCATAATGTACGGGTGAAACTGATTTTTGGGAGGCTGCAAAATGAGGGTGTTTTTTCTTTTTAACTGGCTGGCAGGGGCTTTTTAAAAAATACCTTGGTTCTCAAATCAATTCTTTATGAATCGCTTCAGGCAATGTGAACATCTCTGTTGTATTAAATACTGCCTTTGTTTTGTGGTTGTCGGTTTCGGCCGGCAGGGACACTGCCATCTGTCTGAAATTATTACTGTTTTTTTAACTTTAGCAGTGCATCACTGTACTGATACATTACTTAAAATTTATTTTTAAAAATAAGAGAGAGAGAGAGAGAGAGAGAAATGCAGGCATTCTGAAAGATGCCTGAAAACCAAAGAAAACTGAATCAAGACTGCTCCTCAAATAGAACAGAAAATGAATCAATTACATTGTAGCTTCCCAAACCAGTTTTAATTACCAGAAATAAATTGAAGTAATTTCAGTCAATGTGAATGTGCATACCAATTTATATACCATGTGACTTTACATAAATGTAAAAAAAGTCATGACTGCAATCTATGTAAATTAGCAGTGTGACTGAGCCCTGATATTAAGAAAAGAAAGGGTAACTGCTCCCATCCCCAGAAGGGCAAATAGCGTTTTCAGGTACATTATATGGGTTTGATTGCTGATTGTCTAAATTCAGATTCTGACTGTGCTTTAAATTAAAAATAAACATTTTGTCAGACACATAACTTTCAAATCAACAGATTTTCGATCAGTTGGCCTTCCATCAATTTAAGTAATGGGGATCAGCAATCATTCCCCTCAGTAATACAGAGCAATGCTGTATCATGTCATTATTCGAGATGAACACAAACTGGTTCATCCCAGTTTGTCCTCGTTTGTCCCAGTTCATAAAGGCAGCAAGCACTGCTGCTGTCACTCCCCTCCCCTGCCTCCTTTGGCTCCATCAGCCACTCACCAGGCCTAGTGGGTTGGCTTTCTGCACCTACTCAACTGATCTTCCAGTTCTGGCAACAGCTCAGGTTTCTCTGCCAGAACCCCTTTGGCTGATCTCCCACTGAGACAAGAGGGCGAGGCAGAGAAGTCTGTACTTTTGCAGGTGACTCAACGGTTAGCTGAGGAGGTGGGAAAAAGCAAGCAAGCTGGGCCTGGTGCATGGCTGATTGGCTGAGGAGGCAAGCACAGCACTTGTGCTGCCACCTTTATGAACTGGAACGGACTGGGATGAACTGGTTTGTGTCCATCTCTAGTCATTATTGCTTGTGGCAGCAACATCGTGTTTTACTGTATGGAGAACAACGCTTGGCTGCCCCATTATTTAGCTACCACCACCAAATAAAATTGTTAAACATTTCAATTGCTTGTCTGCTCATCCCTACACAAGAGATGATGAATGATGTCATAAAATTGAGATGGGGCTACTCAGCCTACAAGTGGAGCCGGTGTTACTCTAGTTTGCAAAGGCCGATAGGAGATGGCTGTGGCTCTCCAGGGCATCTGCCTTCACAAAACACACTTTCCTGGCAATACGGCCTGAATCCTTCTATAACATCTTTTGATAATTAAAGATTTCCCCTTTTCTCGCACAGCTTGTCTGACTCACATTTCATCAGGCGGAAGCAATGGGAGCTGCAAGGTGGAAGGAAGAAGTTTATAATTACTGAAAATTGTCGTCTTTGATCATTGATGATAACTTGGTGAAAAACACCTAACGTTCAAGATGATGCATATCTCCATGGATCTGCACTTCAAGCAGCAACTCTGTCAGCTGTTTGCACAAGAAAGAAAAATAAGATGTTTTAAACCTTAGTACATTTTTTTCAAGACAATGCTTAGATTGATCTGTTTGTAATTACACCTGGGGAAGGGGAAGATATTTGGTAATTAAAGACTTTCCTCTTCTGTCCTGCTGCTTGTCCCTTTCAGGAGTGGTCAGTTACATCATGTGGGAACCAAGGAAAGGAAGACTGTAACTACCAAAACATCTCCCCATGACAGTAACATCACCCAGTTGCAGCAATTTTCAGCAATGATAGACTTCCTGTTTCAACCTTGGAGCTCCAATTGCTTCTGCAGAATGAAATGGATTACTCATGAGTCAGACAAGATTCAGGAGAGAAGGGGGAAGTCTTTCATTACGAAAGAATCCCCCCACGCTGATGATGTCATCACTCTTTCACAGTTTCAACTTATGCAAGAGGATTTTGGCTGTTAGGTTTTTGTTTGGCCGTCTGTGACTTTTCTGTTTTTATTGTTTTCTTTTGGAAGGAACTACAGACATTATTTTAGGGAGGTTAAACGATTATGAAACAAATATTATTTAATTGTATTTATTTAAAAAGAAATTTAATATTGTTTAAATTAATTGAATTATTAAATACTCTTATTAAGTAAATAATTTCTAGTGGCTGGCATCTAATATACTGCTACACATACTAACTAAAGGCTCAATCACAAGTATGCTGATTCTTTTCATCTCTCTCTTGTACTGATACTTTTTTTGAGTACTGCAAGGTCAGAAGACCTGCAGTCGTAAGATCGAATCCACGCGACGGAGTGAGCCCCCGTCGCTTGTCCCAGCTCCCGCCAACCTAGCGGTTCGAAAGCAAGCAAAATGCAAAAATGCGAGTAGATAAATAGGTACCACCTCGGTGGGAAGGTAAACGGCATTCCGTGTCTAGTCACGCTGGCCACGTGACCACGGAGGATTGTCTGCAGACAAACGCTAGCTCTATGGGTTGGAAACGGAGATGAGCACCGCCGCCTAGAGTCGGACACGACTGGACAAATTGTCAAGGGGAACCTTTACCTTTACCTTTGTATGGTGTATATATGTGTGTGTGTGTATATATATACATACCATATATACCATATATATGGTGTGTGTACACACACACACACACACACACACACACACACACACACACTGGCAGGAGCATTTCCATTGTTCTGAACTGCATCACTACATTTCTTTCTATTCGAACCATTATAGCAGGCCACACTTCTCTTTTATTTTGTATCAATTTATTTTCTCTACTGTTTCTTAGAGCAATCACTTCCCCTTGCCCTTTTTTTTAAATTACAAAAGTGATATATCAATAAAGCTGTGGAAGCCTTCTCTCCTCCTCTCCTCTCCTTTTCCTTTCCCTCCTTCACTCACTCATTCCCTTTTTCTTATTTCCCTGCATCTCTCTCTCTCTCTCAGTTCTTGGCTTTCATTTTTCTTTTCCCTTTTGAACAGTGTCAGGAGGAGGAAGCGAATTTTAAAAGACTTACAAAGTATTGTGAAGAGCAGGGTTAAAAAAAGAGAGAGGAAACATTAATGCTACACCCCTTTCTTTACAATTCAAAGCAGGAAATGTCCCTTTCTCAAGCCCCTTTTCACCTGCGGGGGGGGGGGGGAGGCTGTCTCCTTCTGACCAATATATTAATGTTGTTTTTGTGGTGGCAGCAGCTATTACTAGAGATGTATTCATTTAAAAAAATTAAGGGTATAAGCACAGTGGCCATGAAGTGGCCACAGCACCCAAAAACACAACCCCTTTGCAAAGGAAATAAATCAACAGCAATGTTCACACATGCTGAAACAATATGGAATGAAGCAATACATGATCAGTACATTTTAAAACAAACCTCCCAGCAAGAAGGAAATACTGATTGCTGGGGCAAATGGATTGATACATGCATCATGTGCATGGAAATTTTTGAAACTATCCAAATAACAGCAAAAAACGGTATAACTGAGGTTCATTTGGCAAGTGTGATCGAGCTCTCATTCAAATATCACTTATCTCTTGAAACATATGATTTTTAAGTACATGAAACAATCAGAAGTCAATCTAAGTAGCTCTGCCCTTTAAATCCCACTTCAAAAAGCTTATCTCTGATCCTGAATATTTTAGAAATCACTACCCAGTTTTTTAGAAGGCTAGTCATTCTATTTCCAAATCAAACTCATTTAATGTGAGGAGCTGCCTGAAAAGTATAGCTCCACACAGGAAACTTGAAGGCAGCAGTTACCTTAGCAACGGAAACCTTATGAAACTTCTCAGCACCATCCCTTTGATACTAGACACAAAATGGTTAAAGTAACAAAGGATAAACAGGCTCTGTCCCAGAGAACTGAGAACAAAACATGACAGAAAACTCAGAGCAGTAAGTCTAGATGCCCCATCATAAAGGGTTTGTCTCCAAATGCCATGCTAGTGGTACTCTGGCACACGAGACGCCACCCCCCCCCCCGAGTATGAATTTAGCATTTTATTGTACTTTGTGGCTGTCTTACATTAAGTCTGGCCACTGGTCCACCTATCTCAGTATAATTTAAACTTTCAAAGTTCTGGATAAGGGGGGTGTTGCTTTTTGAATCCTTTGGCAGAGGGGTGGGAAATGCCTTGCGTTGGCAGAGATGGCACTTGGCTCTCTCTTACACCCACAAGCAGACACACCCTGACACCACCGTATCACTGATGTACCAGCAAATACCAGGCTTTTAAAAAACCTTGAAGATGAAGGACACCTGCATAGGGATAGGGTTTAACTATACAGCAAGCTGAAATCAAAATTGAGCAGGGAGAGGGCAGCATAGCAACAGGTAGAATGGGGCTTCCTGAGGCCTGTGGGTATTGTCTACTGCTGCAGAAAGGCATGAAGGGAAGGGCAAGGGTTCCTGGAACAACAAGCAGAGCAGATTTCCATCGTCACCTGCTCCTTTACCTAGTAAGTCCCTCAAACAGCACCCTGATAGTGAGAACTGCTTGCTTTTAACTGTGTGTTTCTGTGTTTCCTTCAAGCAACCCAGTGCTATCCCTTCATTGGAAGAAAAATGTATGGGGCGTGGCAAGTACATGCCAAGTGATAAATGCATCTGTCTCTGAGAAGCGGGATTTCTGTGGGGTGCGTTTACAGATCACTGGTGCAATAAAGTCACATTAAATTATTTAGAATTTTCTAGATCTTCTGCAGTCACTTCTGATAAACCTAGTGAAACTAGTGGGCCTGTTAAGTACATGTCTCATTGCATACACGAAAAAAATCTTAGATTTTCCTCATTCACCAGTGCTTGCTTGCTACCTAGCTAGCCTTATTTAGGTTGAATGGAGATATGTACATTAGGGTGAATGGTGGAGGACTAACATAGTGGTTATCTTCTAAAAATAGGATCATGGGAACTACAGACCAGTCATTCTGACATCAATTCCAGGGAACTTTATGTAGCAGATTATATAGCAGTCACTCTGGAAGAACGTTGAACAAATTCTGCCAGACAAATCAGTTCTCATTTTTTAATTGAGTAAACTCCCCAATAAATGGTGGGAATGCTGTCAACATAATATATCTTGACTTCAGCAAAGTCTTTGACAAAGTGCCCCATGATATTCTGATTAGCAAGTTAATTAGATGTGGGCTGGAACAACTATCAGGTGAATGCGAGTTGGTTACAGAATTGTATTCAGAGAGTGCTTATCCATTGCTTCTTCTCAAACTGGGATAAGGTAACAAGTGGGGTACTACAAGACTCAGTCCTGGGCCCAGTGCTCTTCAACATTTTTATTAATGACTTGGATGTGTGTGTGTTTGCAGGCAATGCTTATCAGATTTGCAGATGACACAAAATTAGGTAGAATAGCAAATACCTTGGAAGACAGAAACAAAATTCAGAAAGATCTGGATAGGCTTGGGCACTGGGCTGAAAACAACAAAATGAAATTGAACAGGGATAAGTGCAAATTTCTATACTTAGGAAAAAAACAAACAAACACACAGTTACGAGATGAGGGACACTTGGCTCACTAACACTACATGTGAGAAGCATCTTGGAACTGTTGTAGACTGCAAGCTGAATATAAGCCAACAGGTGATGTGGCTGTAAAAAAAAGCCAATGCTATTTTAAGCTCCATTAACAGATGTATGGTCTCTAAATCTTGTGAAGTACTAGTTCCCCTCTATTTGGTACTGGTTAGGCCTCATCTTGAGTACTGATCACTGAACTTTAAGAATCTTAACTGCTGCCATTGGTGTTGTCAACATTCAGGCTGCTTGGCATCCTTTTTCCTGCTGGCAAAACACAGGCACAATCTTGTGCAGAAGAACGATATTCCCAATTCATAAACCAGAGGTGTTTTTATGAATTGAATTTCCTGGTTTTTTAACATGGGAGTTTGAATATACATACACTACACACAAATTCTAACTGAAACTTCCCTCCTATAGAATTACCCAGTGGAAGGGGATTCCAGAAGATGCACACATTATGTGTACTATGGTTCTTGGGAGACGGCAGAAATGAGAACAGCTTGGATGAGGCTGTAGTCCTTCTGTACTCAAATATTTTGAAAGACTGCTTGGACTTAATGAAATGGTGAAGCAAAGGTGTGAGTAGCTATAACACATAAAATGAAGAAACATACGCACCCTTTAACTTCTCAGGTAAACGAATGTTGTCATGCCAACTCCACAGAAAACAGATTTTAAAAATGATGTTCCAATTTCCAAAACCTTTCTTTCAATAAGGCAAGTTGAGGAAGCTATCTCAGACCAAAAGCTCTATATGTTGTGCGCATGTTTTCTAAAAGATGCCCCTTTATCTTTTGAAATAAAAAAAGGAAGAGTTCGCAAAGAATGTCACTAGAAACCAAGGTCAAAATCATCCATACCATGTGAAAGAAAGACAGTGAAGAATGACAGGGACAAAAATCAACTCATTTGAAATGTGGTCTTGGAAAAGAACCAGAAAACAACCAGAAAAGCAGAAAAGTGGGTGCTCAATCAAGTTAAGACGGAACTCTCACCAGAGCAAAAATGAGTCAGCTAAGCCTAACCTACCACACGCATATAACAGAAATACAGAAGTGACCAGAATAGACTATATTGCTGGGGAAATTAAGGTGAGTCAGTAGAAAAAGAGGAAAACTTAACATGAGATGGGTTGACTCAACAGAGGAAGCCACACCTGTTAGTTTGCAAGATCTGAGTTGAACTGATTGGAAAAGACAATATTGCTAGAAAGAGGGAGGAGTAGGAAGACAGAACAACCTAACATGAGATGCTGTTGGTTCATAAGAACTGGGCAAAGCTGTTAATGATAGGACATTTTAGAAGTCAGCAACTCATATACAGCCTGTCCACACTGGCTTATAGTTGTGGTGTATGGAACTCTGATGGCACTATTTGGCATGAAAGAAAAGACCTTGTCTGCTTGTGTTTCTACTTGGAATGAACCATCCTTCCCTTTTAAGAGCTGTCCCGTTCCAAACTGGCACAAGGCTAGGGCATGCAATCTATTTGGCATGATTCATTGAGATACAAAATAGCTCTTTGTTTAGCCTTCACAGATAGGTACTTTCACCAAAATGACACTGGAGGTGGCATTAACTGAGGATACATCCTTGTGATGCATTGGGTGGGTTGTAACATTGAAAGCAAGGATGGAGAACCCCCCCTCCTCTATTTTAATTTTCTTTTCTTTTTTAAAATATTTCCCTAACCGATGCAGTGAAATTCTAAAACCATGACAAACTGATGTATTGGCATTTCAAGATGTCACTTGCTTTTTAAACAAACAAATAAAAAGGGAAGTCACCCAACCCCTCTGAATGATCTTTGAGAGAAAAGGCAGGGAAAGGGAACTATGTTGACTTCTTGGGCTCTGGTGCACAAGGCAGTGCAGCCCCAGAAGAGGGGGAAAGGGGGTTTACCTCATTTCTGTTTCCCCAACCTTCACCCCAATATTCTCCCATTTATGCTGCAGCTGTCCTCAGCTGCTGTTGCTGCTGTTGCTTCACTTGTGAGTAAACCAGGTAAACTGACTTATGGGTAAACCTTGCTTTGAATGGATCTGTAGCATGGGAGAAGCTAACCCACTTTCCCTGTCTTTACACAGAGGATCTGGCTACAAGGGATCCTTTGCTGTGGGGATGAGAGGAGCACACCAAATGGCACATCATTCCCCACCACCACCTCAACAGACCCTTTGTAACCCACACCCAAAACAGCCAGTCTGGACAGGCCCATAGTTACCACATAGCATTTTTGGAGGGGTTTTTCATGATTACCAAACAATTGTATAGTGACAAGATGGGTGGAACAGGCACCCAAGCTCTTGTAACATCAAGATAGGTCATCCCCAGCCACAAAGGAAAAAACAACAATAGTAATTTCACAGCTTAAATGAGTGTGCTTCTGAATATTTATTCTCTATTTTTAAAATATATTTTTAAATATTTCAAAACCAGAAATAGAAATTCTTTTGGATGTCTGTTTGGCCAGGAAGAAATTAAAACGTTTCCCTGAGAGTCATTTAATTGGGTCCTGACTGGCAGGGTCAAAAATTCAGATCTCCTCCCACCTCTCAAACTTGCGAGAGTGTTTATATTTAGAACATACATGCTGATAAGAAAACCAGAAGCTCAGAAGTTTTTTTGCTTGTCAAGTGGCTTTTTTCAAAAGTCAGTATTACCTCTCCTTCTGGTGTCTGGATTCCTTCCAAATAAAAATGGGGGCTGTGATTAACCATTCTCTTTCAATGTAAGCAAATTTGGTCTTTTCAATGTATTTGATCTATTTTAAATCTGCAGACAGAAAAGGTCGCCACTGTCTGCATGGGGTAGAAGACTTTTACTTTTAAAAAAATTATTACTTGAAAACCATTTGCTCAAACGTCTCCAAATTTGGAACAGATCAATAGCAGACTGTCTGCTACATCTGTGCCAAAGTTGGTGCTGATTTGAGGTCCAGTTTCAAAGTTATAATTTTGTGTTTGGAGCACCCCATTTTTTGAATTGGCTAATAGAATGCTAAATTTCGGCTGTCACACAATATCTATTATTGCACTTTTATGCAGCAATAATGCAGATGAACTGGAACAAGTTCAGAGGAGGGCAACAAAGATGATCAGGGAACTGGAAACCAGGTCCTATGAGGAAAGACTGAAAGAACTGGGCATGTTTATCCTTGAAGATGTATGAGACAAGCACTTTTCACATACAAATGTCCAACAACATCTGAAGTTTTCCACATGTTCCCCTTCCTAAAATTAGACCATCATTATTACAGTGCATAATAAGGGATCTAGCAGGAAAACAATCCAAATATTTGTGTGAATTTCTTGAAGCTATTTCAAGTCAGCAGAACTACCTGTGGCTAGCAAGCTGAGAACCCTCTTAAATATTTGGGCATTTCAAAACTGCATTTGTGCCATAAACAGCAAGGGTTGGCTTAAACAGTCAAGTCCACTCACCTCCCCCAGACACTTTGAGCAGCTGCCTGAGACTTTAATTACTGCTGGACTGCTGGAAAACATCTCTTGTATGTTGTGATAGGTTTTTGGCTGAGGATTCAAATGAAGGCAGTGGATGAAATGTGTTTTCTGTTGAACACACCCAAATATGGAAATTGTGTTTCAGAGAAAGGCATAACTAAGGTGTAAAATGTTTTTGCTGGAGTGTGTGTGAGTGTGTGTTTGGAAGAATATGCAATGACATGTGAGTATTTGAGGATTTAATTGAATTGTTGGTATCAGTATTACAAGAGTGAACTCAGGATTTCAGTCTAACAGAGCTTTTAGATACAATTTTACAATGTCCAGTAATTTTTCCAGGTTCTGATTTAGAAAACTCACTTTATTATTCCATGAAAAATAATGTAACAAATTAAAGGGAAGAAGATTTACCTTTTGCATTAAAAAGGCCATCATTCTTAAAATGCAGTAAGGATATATCTCAAGCAAAGAAAGGCAATGGAAGGCCTGTAACACCATCCTAATCATTGATCTTCCTTGCTGGCTGCTGGCATAGAACTATATCCCAAAAAGATATTTAGTATACCTTCTCAAAGACCTCAAGCCACTTACTTCTGGAATTAAGTTTCAGGGTGCGACTACATTTTGCTGCAATTTGATTCACAGCCTGTATTACATTTGAAATTACAATCAATGCTCACACAGGGGTTGTGGATTAATTCAGGATTTTACCCTTCATACTGGATGCAATGCAAGTTGCATTCAAGCCCACAGCCCCCCTTCCTTCCTCTGGTCCCACCTCTGCCAATCCTTTTATGGTTCACCGTGAAGCTGTTTTCTCATTTAAAGCTTCAGACTACTACATTTCTCAAAAATTTGTCTATAGAAAAATAACATGGAAAGGTACGTCACAGTCTTAAGAGTACAGAACACCAAAAGTCTGAACAGTACTTTTGCAAAATACATCATAATTCACACCTCAGAATGATTCCATAGCAGGGATCACCTCCTCCTCCTCCGTTACTCTTTTCGCTTACTTTCAAGTAATGTGTGCAGGAATTACCTCATCTCTAGTCAAAGTTTATCATGCCAATAGTTTAAAACCTTATGTCAACAGAGATGAGGTAATTCTTGTATGCGTTACATGAAAGTAAGGGAAAAGAGTAATCAATTTGAAGGGAAGGTGTTGTTAATGATACGTTCAGACTTGTCAATTCAGTAATTAAGAGCATTAAGCTTTGAGCTTTCCCACATGATCTGACAGGAT
Organism: Intellagama lesueurii; assembly: GCA_037013535.1. Classification (NCBI taxonomy): domain Eukaryota; kingdom Metazoa; phylum Chordata; class Lepidosauria; order Squamata; family Agamidae; genus Intellagama; species Intellagama lesueurii. Next base: position 130,296,676 of record JBAJHW010000002.1, read on the forward strand.
TCAGGACTAGCATCCAATCACCTACATTAAAATCACAGTGCTTTGATTTTGCATGTGCCCAACCCCTCAGGGCCTAAACATCACACCCCAACTGCCTAAATCAGCAAAGCACCACCTACAGACATGCCCCCCCCATCTTTACAAGAATGTATCACAACAAACCACATGGGGAAAAGCTTGTTTGGATCATTCTGGCTTCAAAAAGTGGAAGCCTCCCAGCAACAGATGAGAAAAAAGGCACTTTGGGAGTAGAAAGGGCTGGACCAATTCAATTCAGGCATTGTGTCATGCAATCAGTAAAAAATACTTTGAACTTACCCATTTTATAAGCAGAGCAAATCCCACAGTATTTGACCATGTAGTTGCATTCTCTGGCCCCAAGTCTTTATCTTCTTTCCTTCTCCCATCTTGTGTGAAAGGCAACTGACATGACTTCCTTTTCTGTACCGCTCTCTTTTATTTTGAAATTGTGTTTAGGAGCTTGATTATGATTTTGTGGTTGTTGTTGCCTTAAAATAAAAATCAAATCTGGGTTATGTCTCGAAGTCTTACTTTTTCAGAAACTTTGAAGGAAGTTTGTACTAGCTACACCAAAGGTCTTAGGTCAACAGCTCTTCCATTAATTTGGCAAATTGTGTTAGCTATGTGTGTCCTCCTGCAGGAATAGAGTTGGCAGTGGAATGGGAAGAGGTTTCCTGAGTACCATTGGATTTCCAAATCATGTGATTCCCCTAGGGCTTGCCATATGAATTTGATTTCTAAAGGTAAGCCCCAAGAAAATATGGTAACAGTCTGTAACACGGGTTTAGGTTTTTGCTATAGATACCTGAGTATCTTCAGCAAAGGCACTATCTCTTAGTTAAACCCACCTCTTAGGACTGTTGCAGGGACCAAGCTGAATAATCTCCCTGACCTCTTTGAAAATGGAGGGTGTAATGAAATAATTTGGTGGACAGAGTGCCTGAAGAACTATGGATGGAGGCTCATAACATTGTACAGGAGGCAGCAACAAAACCACCCCAAAGAAAAGGAAATGCAAGAAAGCAAAGTGGCTGTCCAACGAGGCCTTACAAATAGCAGAGAAGAGAAGGGAAACAAAATGCAAGGGAGATAGGGAAAGTTACAGAAAATTGAATGCAGACTTCCAAAGAATAGCAAGGAGAGACAAGAGGGCCTTCTTAAATGAACAGTGCAAAGATATAGAGGAAAATAATAGAAAGGGGAAAAACAGAGATCTGTTCAAGAAAATTGGAGATATTAAAGGAACATTTTGTGCAAAGATGGACATGATAAAGGACAAAAATGATAGGGACCTCCCAGAAGCAGAAGACATCAAGAAGAGGTGGCAAGAATACACAGAGGAATTATACCAGAAAGATCTGGATGTCCCAGACAACCCAGATAGTGTGGTTGCTGACCTTGAGCCAGACATCCTGGAGAGTGAAGTCAAGTGGGCCTTAGAAAGCACGGCTAACAACAAGGCCAGTGGAGGTGATGGCATTCCAGTTGAACTATTTAAAATCTTAAAAGATGACGCTGTTAAGGTGCTACACTCAATATGCCAGCAAGTTTGGAAAACTCAGCAGTGGCCAGAGGATTGGAAAGGATCAGTCTACATCCCAATCCCAAAGAAGGGCAGCGCCAAAGAATGCTCCAACTACCGTACAATTGCACTCACTTCACACGCTAGCAAGGTTATGCTCAAAATCCTACTAGGTAGGCTTCAGCAGTATGTGGACCAAGAACTCCCAGAAGTACAAGCTGGATTTTGAAGGGGCAGAGGAACTAGGGACCAAATTGCTAACATGCGCTGGATTATGGAGAAAGCCAGAGAGGTCCAGAAAAACATCTACTTCTGCTTCATTGACTACGCAAAAGCCTTTGACTGTGTCGAACTACAACAAACTATGGCAAGTTCTTAAAGAAATGGGAGTGCCTGACCACCTTATCTATCTCCTGAGAAATCTCTATGTGGGACAGGAAGCAACAGTTAGAACTGGATATGGAACAACTGATTGGTTCAAAATTGGGAAAGAAGTACAACAAGGCTGTATATTGTCTCCCTGCTTATTTAACTTATATGCAGAATGCATCATGCGAAAGGCTGGACTGGAGGAATCCCAAACTGGAATTAAGATTGCCGGAAGAAATATCAACAACCTCAGATATGCAGATGATACCACTCTGATGGCAGAAAGTGAGGAGAAATTAAAGAACCTCTTAATGAGGGTGAAAGAGGAGAGCGCAAAAAATGGTCTGAAGCTCAACATCAAAAAAACCCTAAGATCATGGCCACTGGTCCCATCACCTCCTGGCAAATCGAAGGGGAAGATATGGAGGCAGTGACAGATTTGACTTTCTTGAGCTCCATGATCACTGCAGATGGTGACAGCAGCCACAAAATTAAAAGACTCCTGCTTCTTGGGAGGAAAGCGAGGACAACCCTAGACAGCATCTTAAAAAGCAGAGACATCACCTTGCCGACAAAGGTCCGCATAGTCAAAGCTATGGTTTTTCCAGTAGCGATGTATGGAAGTGAGAGCTGGACCATAAAGAAGGCTGACCACCGAAGAATTGATGCTTTTGAATTGTGGTGCTGGAGGAGACTCTTGAGAGTCCCCTGGACTGCAAAGAGAACAAACCTATCCATTTTGAAGGAAATCAACCCTGAGTGCTCACTGGAAGGACAGATCCTGAAGCTGAGGCTCCAATACTTTGGCCATCTCATGAGAAGAGAAGACTCCCTGGAAAAGACCCTGATGTTGGGAAAGTGTGAAGGCAAGAGGAGAAGGGGACGACAGAAGACGAGATGGTTGGACAGTGTCACTGAAGCTACCAACATGAATTTGACCCAACTCCGGGAGGCAGTGGAAGACAGGAGGGCCTGGTGTGCTCTGGTCCATGGGGTCACGAAGAGTCGGACACGACTTAACGACTAAACAACAACAATGAAATAAAGCTATTTCATTGTGGCTTCTGCTTGTATTACTTATTTTGTGGCCTCTGCTTGTATTACTTATGAACATAGCTGAATTTTACTCTTTAAAAATGAATAGAATTCTCTCCCAACTTTAGAAAAAAGTCATTAAGTTATATGCCTGAAGCTAGTTCAGGAAAGAAAAGGCTGATTTGTCTAATGATGAGACTTCCTTGAAAATTAGATATATAGAGAAAACCAAACCACTCCTTTTTGCTTCCCAAGCAAACACACAAGAACCATTATTTTCACCCTTTTTACTCCATTTGAGAGAGAGAGAGAGAGAGAGAGAGAGAGAGAGAGAGATTTAAAAAAGAGGAGACCCTGCTATAACAGCGTTAGTTATTGTCATAGGATCGAGCCCCATAATTGAAGCTAACCACTCTCACTCCAGCAATTATGGTGTCTCCAACAATTACGAAATCTTTCCCCTTTTCAACTGTGCTACACTTAATCTGAAAATGAAGCCAGCCCTTGTTTGTGTAGTCTCACACAAGTTCACAATAAAGTGCGGTGGAATGTTGGGAAGGGAAACAACTGCGCTTCCTCAGAGCTTGAGTACTCTTGCGAAACAAGCAGAAACAACCTTAGCAGATGGCTGACAGAGGTATGCATTTATTTATTCATTGTTAAATTTCTTGGAGGCAAGGATCTGATTCACAACACAATACTGATTTAGAACACTTTTTTCCCTGTTGACTTTTGCAAAGCTGAGCCAAGGGACATGCAGCAAAATAAAACATCACACTTGAAAGGAAGCGGCCATTAAAACAGTATATAGGATTATATTTGGGTCTACCAGTATGTTCTTTTACATGCACCTTGAAAACTCAGCATGGGGATGGGAGGAAAATGGGGAAATGACAACAAGAAGGAACTATGCTATGAAGACTAGAATGGTCGTTCCGAGGCCAGGAGTTCCAACACCGACATGAGGCGAACCATATTAAAGAACAGAACAAGATGCAGAACAATTTGATGATAACTGGAAATCAAAGCCACCGATATTTTATTCTCATTGCCAAACAGAGGATGCTGCTGCTGCTGGAATTGTAACCATGGAAACAAGGGATCAGTGGCATTCATGTACCACCAAGGAAACCGGGGGGGGGGGGGGGACACAAAGAAATAAAATAAAATAAAATAACAAAATGTGAACATGGGAACAAAAATCTGTGGCAGCCCTAAAACACCTTTGTCGGAGCAAGAATCACTGCTGCCCAGCTTTCTCACCTTGGCTGTAGAGAGGATTCAGCTGTGAGCTGGCACTTCAGGCCACAGGGACCCATCTCAGCTCCCCTACTGAGCTTTCCTCAGGGAAAGCAGTGGGGGAGGGAAGCAGCACATCCAGGAACCTAACCTGAGAATTTGGCCCCAGTCTGAAGACTCAGGCTCAGCCGGTCCTTGAAAGGAACCCCCTGTGACGTCCTTTGTGTTGAAGAAACTCACAGAGAAACTGATCAGCATTGACTGAAAGTTCCTGGGAAGTGTCTAGTTGATGAGAGGCCCCACAACCAATACAGGAGTGCCTCTTTTTTTGGTAAGACCAGGTATTATAGTCTACTCAACTAATTATACTGAAAAGGACAACAAAGAAATATTGATGTTTGAACTGGCTGCGTTTATAGTAACATTGATTTATAAATCACCTAATATGTCATTCTGCTTTAGGAAACCATCTACGTCAGGGGTGGGCAATTAATTTCTATAGGGGGCCACATGAAAAATCTGAACTGTGTTCGGGGGCCGAACCAACTTTACTTAAAAATAAAATGAAACAGTGATGTTATGATTGTTTTTATTTTAAACTTGTTAATCTTAACAAATACTAAAGAGGTTTTTTTGCGGTATGTTAAAGATAAGCAACTGATCAACTTTAGACAAAAAGCTATAAATGGTTTTGATGTCCGGCAGGCCGGACAGGAGTGGCTCGCGGGCCGTATGTGGCCCTCGGGCCGCACTTTGCCCAGGTCTGATCTACGTAATACGGAAAACTGAAACACTCACTTTCTAGTTGGAGGTTTCAACAGCCATTGCAATACTTAGGGCTATGAACATGATGATGAAAATGGCAAAGCCCTTATAAAACGGGCAGAATCCCATTCAATGTGCTTTATACATGATCCTAAACTACCCAGTTCATTTAACAGTGAGACATGGCAGACCGGCTGCAATCCAGATCTAATTTTTGTTAGTGAGCTTATAGCTCAGCAGTGCATTACGAGTGTAGGTGATCTAATCCCAAACACTCAGCACAGACCCATTCTGTGTCAGATATATTCAACCATCTGACCTCAATCTATACCATTCCATTGGAGGTACAATTTCAAACAAGCCAACTGGGATAAGTTTACAAAACTGCTAGATGTAGCTGTGCTCCAGGTTGCTCCTCAACCAAAGAACTATGATCAATTTGTAACTTCCATTTTGGAATGTTCTTATGCCTCCATTCCAAGAGGGTGCCGGACCAACTATATTCCAGGTCTCACTCTTGAAACAAATGCCCAATACTTAGATAATATTTCATACTTTGAAGACAATCCTTTAGTGAACATATAGTAAAAGCTGGGAGAAATTTGATCTTGACTTTTACAGAAACTAGTATAATTCACTGGATAGACACTATAACAGAGCTTGACATGGCAAGAAGCAGCCAGAAAGCTTGGAGACTACTGAAAAGACTGAACAACGATCCAAACAAAAGAACACTGTATGCAAATATAACCCCCAGCCAAATAGCGCACCAGCTGCTCCTGGCCAGGAAGACCAACACAGATGTACTATACTGCTTTTAAAAAAAGACAAATGGAAAATATCCTCCCAGAAATGGGAGGAGGTGGTGATGGGGGGGGGGGAGTTGTTTGCTTTTCTCTTAAAGGTCTAGTTGAGAACCTGCCCACAGCCAAATCATGTTTAATTTGTCAAAATCCTGAAGTGGTTCTCTGCTTAAGCAAATTCAAAGAGGAAGGCTTACTTTGGTTCATTCCAGTGATTGCATGCACGGGAATGAAATAAAAACAGAGCAATCCTACCTGCACCTAAAAGTAGATGCCCTTGACAGAGGACAGAAAGGTGTTGCTAGGAATGCTCTTGGGGTGGGCTGGTTCACTCCAGAAAAGATGTCATATGATTGTCAGTTTGAGGAGTGAGCCACCCTGTCCCTGCAGCAGACCAAAACAGCAGGCTAAATGCCCATGTAGCCACCCTCTTTGTCTTTTGCGAGAACAGCCAGCCTATGTGGCTTTGGATGACTTGAAGGGCCTCAGAGTGCTCCCTGGAAGAAGGGAAGGGTAAATCACTTCTGAGTACACTATTCCTAGAAAACTCTGAAAAAGGTCACCATTAAATCAAAATGGACTTGATGGCTTGTCATTATTATTTTGACCTGCATCCCATTTCTGACTCAGTTTCCTATTCAGATGTCATGAGGACTAATCAATACTGAAATATCTTGATTTGTTATTGCTGCTGCTACTGCTGTTGTTGAGATTGACTGAATGCCAAACTTCCCAAAGTGTTAGTGGGGCCCTGTCTCTGACTCCTATGAGGACCGATGCCTGTGGTAGCCTCTGGTGCACAGTATGACAAGGGCAGGACTGGGGCCAGTGGTACACAGGCAGCCAAGGAAAGACGCCCTCACATTATGGGGTGGCCAGAACAACCCATTCCACCTGCTTTCACCAGACAATCTTGCCTCAAAACCCATCGGCATTGCAATCAAGCCAGAACCTCCGAAGACACATCAAAATTTTGTTTCAGGAGAAGTGGTGACACTGTTTTGACAAAAGAGGCAATTAAGCATCTGTTTATCCCTGTTCACTGAAAATACGATGGCATACACCACGTGTAGTGGCCAGAAGTGATTCCTTTCAGTGTAACTCCATTGTTAGAAATTTCCACGGCAAATTGCCACCAGTTAACAAGTCGGTACTGTGTTGTTGTTGTTACCACGCAGCAGTCACATAGGGTATAAAAAGGAGTATGAAATGAGACTTTGGCGAGCACACGAGAAGCACAGCAAAAATGAAGCAGACATATTTTCAGATCATTTGTGCAAAATGGCTATCAAAAGGTTCAGTCCATCTAGTATTATATTTCTAGTATACAGCAGGGAACAGTTCAATAAGGGAGAAGACCCTTACAGGCTGTGCAAAGCTGGACATGCCCCCTCCCCGATTTCTCAGTGTTGAAGGGCCTAGAGGTCAGTAGGCAAAGCAGATCCACACGTTCCTAGGCAACAAGAGGCCTTTTGTCTTTCCATGCAGTGCTGCAGCTGTAGGGCGATGGTGCATCCCAGAAAGGAAGAGAGAAAGAATGAAGGAGACAGCATTGCTCCGTTGCCTAGGCAATCTGAGGTTGCTCCTTCTTGCCTAGCATCTCTCTGCCGGGCTGTACTGTTGCAGTAGAGGCTGGAAGCTAAGCAGGCATCTCCATGTTGCCTAGGCAACGGGCCAGCGCTTGCTCCCTACCCATGCTGTGCACTGCAGCACCGTGTGGGAGGGAAACAAATGCTGCACAATTGCATGGGCCACGCAGGAATCCTCGCCCAGCTAGCAGAGAATACAGTCAGATTATCGTAGCCATAAAATGGCACAAAGGAAGTGAAACAAATATATGGTGTGGTGGGGGAAGTATCCGGCAGCATTCCATCTCTTCTCCTGATGTTCTTCCTTTTTTCCTATTTCTGGGGAGCACTGTTTAAGTTCAACATTAGTACTAGAGATTCAGTATTGATCTCAGTAACTCACTGCTGAAATGGAAAGCATATTATAGTCAGATTTTCCTGGTTTTGGAGAGAATTACAGTAGTACTTTAATGAAATTGGATTTGCAGGTGACAATGGTAATATCACACAAAAGATTAATTAGTAACCATGGAAGAGTCAAATGACAGTCTTCCTATGGATTAATTGTCAGCATCCTGTTGCTTCCCACAGAGCAATTAATTCACTGATTATAAGTGGCCACACAAGGATCCTCCTATTAAACATAGTGCAAGTGGATCAACACTGGGCAGTCGTCCCTCTTCTTGCACTTTGGCATCCTAGTCAGTGTTTTAGGTTCAACCAGTCTAGAACTTTGAAAGAGAATAACAAGTATTCACAGTTCTAGTTTCAAGGCTCTTGTAGTAGTTAATAGCATTTGAGTTCCAATTTTAAATATAATTCTTTCCTTTTTTCAGAAGTAGCAGTTACTTTTAATTACTTTAAAAATATCTCTGAGTGCAGCAAGCTTCTGTCCACCACATTGTTACCTTGACACCTCAAACAAAGTCCAAGGAGCAGAACACAATATGCCATTAGCCGATAGCTTGAAATGTGTGCCATTTCTCCTCTGTTATTTAATGAAAGCACACTCCCATTAACAAAAAGGCAACGCCAAAGGAGTGACATTATCATAAGTTATGGCTGATCGTAGTGTGATATACTTATACATTTACGATTGAAAAAAGTAATTAATTACAAATAACTTATAAGTAATTTCTAATTGGTTACTTCCAACTTGGTCTGTAACACATGGATTTAGTAATAACTGTGAAGCACAGCAGCATGGAAACCATATGCTGATTACAGAGCCTTTGGCAACTGTATAAATCCTCTGCAAATCGCAAGATCATGCCCCAGACTTGTTGGTCAACATACACAAGGAACGCTTCAGTTGCCATTTAGTAATGTGACTCCTATGGTCCTGGCAACATGACTTCACACATCACCCTCCACACCACCACCGCCACCATGAACAGAAATGACTGTAAAGTGAGGAAGAGCATTCTTCCCCTTCCACCTTAGTCCTGGAGAATTATTATTGGTGGGAATTATAGGTGGGAGAGCAAAGTTCTGGCTGTTCCCTTGCTAGGGAGAGTCATTTCTTCTTCTGAAATCTTAATATCACTTAATACCATAACAAAACAAAACAAAAACAGGCTGTGAGGGACCCAAGAAGACGCTGCTTAAGAAGTTGTTCCAGATCTTGAGTGTTGCACCATAAGTGGTCCTCTGCCAAATGCTCACCCAAAGGGAGATCTGGGGACTGAGAGAGGGAAGCAAAGTCACCCCTCCCTCCTGCCCCCCAAACTGGAGAGAAAAAAAATCAAGAAATTTCCCTCAAAGGAAAGATCAAGAGACATACTGATGTGGCAACTTCAATAAGTTGTACTCTTTCATAAACACAGTTTGTTGAGGAATAATATCTTACAAACGAACTCACAAGTTTTTATTTATTTCATTGTCTAACAAATACCACAGAAATTCCTGAAAGAATTAGGAAAAGCCCATGTGATTTTTAGGATTACACAAATACAAGAATAGGGTGATATATTTATTGAACCACTAACTTATAAGATTTCATTGATAAAATTCCAATTCATCAGGCTGGGCACCACCCTTTCATGGAGTCCCAAAAATTAATCAAGTCCGTGCCAAGTCTTTCTCTTGCCTTTGACTCTTTCTGAAACCAATAACAGTGCAAAGAATGAAGGCAATAGTGCACACTTCATTGTGAAATAGATTTCCCCCCCTAGAAATTTATTTCAGCAATGGAGGAGGGAAGAAACAATCTGAACCAAAATTACGTTTTAATTTTCCCATGTTGTTGTTTAGTCGTTAAGTCATGTCCGACTCTTCATGACCCCATGGACCAGAGCACGCCAGCCCCTCCTGTCTTCCACTGCCTCACAGAGTTGGGTCAAATTCATGTTGGTAGCTTCGGTGACACTGTCCAACCATCTCGTCTTCTGTCGTCTCCTTCTCCTCTTGCCTTCACACTTTCCCAACATCAGGGTCTTTTCCAGGGAGTCTTCTCTTCTCGTAAGATGGCCAAAGTATTGGAGCCTCAGCTTCAGGATCTGTCCTTCCAGTGAGCACTCAGGGTTGATTTCTTTCAAAATGGATAGGTTTGTTCTCTTTGCAGTCCAGGGGACTCTCAAGAGTCTCCTCCAGCACCACAATTCAAAAGCATCAATTCTTCGGTGGTCAGCCTTCTTTATGGTCCAGCTCTCACTTCCATACATCGCTACTGGAAAAACCATAGCTTTGACTATGCGGACCTTTGTTGGCAAGGTGATGTCTCTGCTTTTTAAGATGCTGTCTAGGTTTGTCATCGCTTTCCTCCCAAGAAGCAGGCGTCTTTTAATTTTGTGGCTGCTGTCACCATCTGCAGTGATCCTACGAATGAACCTGGTGATTCACCAAAAATTGTGAAACAGAGGGTGTTTTAAATGTGGAAAAAGGAAAGTCGCTGAAAAAAATGAGGGAGAAATTGCAAAGAGTGCTGCAATCTAATCTGGGTTATTCAACACTTTGCAAAATAAGTGACATTCTAAATGGACTTGAAGCAAATTTGATGACTTTGAGCCAGAATTTTCTCCAAGTGAGTAGACTTTTTCCGAATTTGTTCCTGTAACCTCCTGTGATGTCAAACAGAGTTTCTCCAGATACAAGAACATACTGATAGACAACAGAAAGAGTTTTAAGTTTGAGAACCTCAAGATCCATGTGATCATCCAATGCAATTCTGCTGATCATTACAACTAATCCAGGTATGACCATTTTATTCTTAAAATGTTCATTTCATTCCTTCAAAACTAACACTTCTGCATTGGAAGTGAAAAAGAATAAACCGTATACATTTTATGCATGCGTATATGCACAGATTTTTTAAAAATTGGACGCTAATGTCAGAAAAATGGTAACGTCATATTTTTTGTTTAATTGGTCATATTTAAACAATTTTAAGGTCACAAATGCTTGCATATTTGTGAGATTTTTAGGTCACAGAAATCCTCGCCTTAGTGATAACACACGTTGAGACCATCTAGATTGTGAAAATGATTGAATCTCCGAGAGATAGTTAACTGTAGCTTTGTCTGAGATATCCTGAGTAAAATAGGAACTTTTCTTGTCTAGATGACTTCTCATATGATGTGTAAGATCTACTTCCTAATGCATTAATATCCACATGCTACTTAATTACCATAGGATCCCTTCCAGCTCTGCAGTTCTAAGCTGATGATGATGATGCCTTACTGCAGCTGGCTGACCTTGGAGACATGAACTTCACCTCTGTTGTGGTTCTCTCCTCCAACACCATGAATCACGCATGTTCGTCTGTCAAGCTGTCGTTGACCAAAATCCGGTTGCTTAGCATAGTAAATCACACTAGAGAAGACTATGCTAAAGTAAGTCACTGTTCAAGTAGACCCATTTAAATCAATGGAACCTAAGGAGTTGGCTCACCAAATCCCCATTGATTCAATGGACTCTAGTCGTCTTGTTGGCTCTAGATGTAGAACTAAAAGAAACTGACATCAGGTTCTTGAGTTGTGGCTCAACGTCCTGGTATTATGCCAGTCTTCTTTCATAGTATCTGATACTGTCATTGGAAAATACAGAAGCACGTTTGCTTAGTTCTGCTGCAAGTTGCCTTGCCTTTCTTACTAGGACCCTGAGTGATGTGCCCACCAGTAAATGTTGGTTGCTGGGCAGTAAGTCCCTGAAAGGAAATGGCTTTGAATTGCTGCCAGAGGAACCCATTTCAAGCAGGGCCCACAGTTTCTGTGGGGCATTATTTATATTTCTGATGTTTGTACTAATTATAGTATGAAATGGTAAGTGTGGGAGGTAAGTGCAGCTCTTGGTAGAAAGGTGATTTTTCATTTTCAATATATTTGTTAAATGGTGACTTAAAACAGGAATGAGGGTGATAATTCACTTTTGGGAAGGACAGAAAAAAAAGAACAATTTCTAGCTCAAATCTGCTAAACTTCAGAATAACACTGGGTAGAAATAACTCCAAGGAAGACAAAAATGGTTTTAATCAAACTCCTTTTGCAATGTTAATACAAAGAAACCTTTCAATGAAGGTTGAGCGAAATTCTGGAGAGCTTTGCCAGCCACTGGGTCCTTTCTTGTCTCGGTTCTTGTTTATCCAAGTGATACAGACTTCATCACAATTGGTTATCATTTTGGATTTTAATGATTACTTGTGCATCTGGGAGGAATCTTTCCATTTCTAAACCATCACCAGAATTATTAGAATGTTAGGAAGTAAGCACAATTTCATTTTCAAAGTTGAAATGTAGGACGATTTGGCCTTGGGAATCCATCCTGATCATCAAACTCCTGCCTATAATGTTGCAATACTACATTGCCAAGCATTCTGAATTTTTGTTGGTCAAGCCGAATCCTAGAAAAGTTACTTCTTTGGACTGCAGTTGCCCCCCTCCCCTTAGCTGAAACCAGTTTCCTAATTGACTCAGTACCATGGTGTAAGCTCATCTCAGCCTTCTCTCAGACAGCTCATCCTAGGCACAAACTATAACACCTGTTTTTCCAGAAGAGCAACAGAGTCCATGATCCCTCATTTCCCCAATCTCCTGACAGGAAGCATGAACTAAGGAGTTGTGACTCACCACAATATCAGTGAGTTTAGCTTGGCTCAGTCAATCATGCAGAAGGTTGGACACGTTTAATTATGAAATTGCATTAAAATATAGTGGATAGCTCTTGACTGTCTAGGCTTAGGCAGTCTTCTTTCCTTTGTCATTTCCTGAACTACATGCTGTTCTAATTTATATATATTTTCAGGGCCCTGTGTGAATAATCTGAGAATAACAGATCCTGTAATGAGCTTTACTGAAACCAAGCAGGTGTAGACCTAGCCAGCAGTTTGAATGGGAGTCCTGTGCTGGAGCACAATGTACTTGTACATTAGAAAAAAATACCTCACTGATTACAACATCCAACAAATCAACTTGTTCAAACCAGAAAATGCTGTATACACAAGGAAATAATTGGGCAGAACTCTTTTGAAGATTGTTTATTTATTTATTTTTCTACAGATAACTGATTCTACTTTAATGCTTCATTCTGATGCATATCAATTGTATTGCAGATTTGTGCAGCAGCAATTTGAGTCCCTGGGTCATGAAGTTCCAAGCTAGTAAAAGTCTGGATAAGGTAACAGTTTGAACTTCATGATTAACATGTAGCCAACAAGGGAAGGTGTCCTCCTCATTTGTCTATAAGGGAAAAAGCAAGTGCTTGTAAGCCAGAGCTCAGAATCCTACATTGTGAAATAAATTCCCAATGTTATTCATTACATATTAGCAGCCAGATTGCAGTTATTGTTACTGTTGGTCTGCTAATGGGAATGATTTATTCGGTGGCAAGCTATTAATTCAGTACACTGTCATTCCCAAGAGGCCAGAAAAATAGAGAAATCTTTTCTGTTTCTCTCTAGTGACCAATTCTGATATTTCACACTGGAAATATGTATCAAAATGCAAAAGACAAAACACATCCCTGGATCCATAGGATTGATAAAAGAATGGCATAAGACCTGAGGGAAATTGTCTAAAACTGTCTCTAAAAATGCCTTAAAATCATCCCCAATAATTTTGAAAGTAATTATTACATGTTATTCATTATATGTATAAAGTAACTTTATACATATAATATAATGAATACATGTTATTCATTATATGTATAAAGTAACTTTATACCTTATTTCTTATGCAAAAGCAAAGAGTTGCACAAAATTATGTTGCATGTTACTAGGTACTTCCAAACCTGTTTATAATTCTTTGTTTCTTTCTTTGGGTGTAAATTTAGTCAAAGTATGTTGGCTTCTTCTCCTGAGTTTACCAGACCAGATTTCATGTGCAGTGATTTTCATAGCAAGCAAGTCAAGGCTTTTAAAAAACAGAAATCAACAAACCTCTTTTACTTTTTATTTATTTATGTATCTTTGAAAATACTGGATTGCGGCCCCTTCTGAGGGGTTTGTTTCAGACTTTTGAATTTCTGGCTAAATTCCTCTAAATGTGCAGCAGAAGTGCAGGGATTCACAGAGCAGAATAATTTAAGATTCCCTAGATTAGACCTTTTGGGCCATGGGGACATTGACCTTTCTCTCTCAGAATAAATATAATTGCAAGAGGGTGGCCAGACTGAGCCCTTCTATCCACAGCAGACCCACGTAAGGCCACAAGCCTGTGCCTAATTATTCAGAAGCAATCATCATTGAGTGGAGTGGGATTCAACAAATCACTGCTGAGTTAGTATTATTGGCTTGTGTTGTGTGTCTGCATAACACGTCCTGTTTTGCATCTTAATTAGAGATAGGCACAAACTAAAAAATGGGCCAGGAAGTTTATCAAAAATCTCTGGTTCATTGGATTGGGTCGCCTTGGGTTTGTCAAAACCATTGAACCCAAACAAACTGAACCAATGAACTTTTTTTTTAGTGATTTAACAAATTTCCTGGTTCGTTTGCTCCCGCCCCCCCCGCACCCAGAGCCGGATTGGGGCTGTGCAGCACTGGATTGCTCATTTGCAGCCAAAACAATGATGGAGGAGGAGGAGGCAGGACCAGGGAGGGAGGTGACAGGGGCAGTGGGAAGGGGGCAGGCAGGTGCCAGAGAGGGTAGTGGTTTAGTTTTCCCTCCTCCCAGGCATGAACTTTTTTTAAAAAATGTACAGTACCAGTTCGTGGTTCTTTTTTTAAAAAAAGTTTCAAAAGTTCATGGTTCTTGGGTAGCCACAAACCACTATTTTTCTGTTTCATGCCCATTTCCAATCTTAATACTGCAGATTGTGGGGCTTCTCCAGAAGACCCAGATATTCTATTTCTCATCCCACCCTTACCCCTTTTCTCTATGTTTAGGGAACTTGAAGGAAAGATCTAAAATATGTTAATATTTGCTCACTGCATTGTCACATTTTGTTTGTTAAACCAGATTCTGCACTGTCCTTGCAGAAACAATTTACAAAGGTAAACACTGGGGAAAAGTTGTGGTGATATGACATGTGTGATCGGGCTACCAAATTAGATATTAGGGAAAGAGACTAAAACGATACCCAAACAGAGCTATGGTTTGCATATCTATGTAGAGTCGAGTGATGACAAACTGACCTAAAGATTTTATTGCAACGAACAGTCGTTGTGCTATTCATCTTGCTTGGGAAGCATCGGAAGTATACAGCTATCATAGTTTGATCCTACTTTGAACTGCCATACCTCTATCCAATGAAAACCTAGGATCTGTAGTCTGGCAAGATGTTTAGATTGCACAGCTGCAAGGAGAATGCAGAAGAACGCTTTGACTCTAAGTCCCTCATTAATCTACAAATCCCAGGGATGGAACCCTGAGCACTGAAGTGGAATCAAACTGTTGTAACAAGACAAGAGAAAATCTTTATTGTGCAATCAACAGATCATTGGAATATTAAAATAGGATTAACACACCAACTTCATATGTCAATAATATCATACCATAAGTATGTAACAATTTAGTACAGATGCAAATAGAGGTGGGACTTTTGTATTTAATGGACTTCCACTCCCATAATTTGGTGGGAACTCCCCAGACTGAATTGCGGAAGTAAAAAAGCTACGGCAGAATGAGTTAGAAGAGCTCTCTACCTGCATTTGGTTACCTCACTGTTCATCCAGACAAGCAATGAGAAAAGCACCCTGCTCCTTTTTGGGACTTGTGAGATTCCCTAACACATACAAAGCAACCTGGGAGGGTGAGTTCTGAGAGAGGCTGTCCACATACAGTCTATACGTAGCTTTACAAGTCTCAGGGGAATCTCATAATTTCTGTAGCCCAGCAGGGCACACACCCCAACCCACCCCGCTGACTGGACGAATGGTAAGCAAATGAATTGCAGATAGAGGAGCTGGTCCATCTCATGCTGCTGTGGAGTTTCACTCCCATCATCTGTGGGCATGTGGCAAAGGCAGAGCTCAAACATCCACCTGCAGGGTAAGCAAGTCTCATTTGGCCTGAGGGGTTCCTGCCAAATTATGGGGGTGGAAGTGGGATGCAAGTCCATGAAACATGGAAGTCACATCCCTAGATTTAACTTGAGTGAGAACCATTTTAATACACCAAAACAAATAATGTAGTATAGAAATGCTTACAGAAAAATATCTTGATAAATGCTTTCCTTCATAACTAACTTAAGAAGGGAGATAACTTGAAAATGATCTGGATTCTGTTCATAGAAGAAACACTCAGAATATTCAATTAGCGCCTTGCATGTCAAGCTCTTAAACATTTGTCATTATGACGATATATTTAAATCTCTGCAGATGCTTAAATGCAAAAAGATTGCCTTTCATCTATGAATGTCTGTATTCTTTAATGTGTTGGTGTTTTTAGCACCAAAATAACTGTATAACCTAATTTATTGTCCCTGCTTAAGGAAACCGTGAGGAAAATCCTAAGTAGAGTTTCCCAATCTTGTTTTTAATAGCTAATGGTCACATATAATACCCGTCTACAGAGGAGAGAATGCTATTACGTCGTACTGAGGGAATCACAAACGTAATTTGGAAGGATTTATGTATACAGCATTTATTTTAAATGTGCATTATTTATTTATATTTATTTATTTATTCTGGAAAAATTCTATTATTTAAATAGCACTTCACCATTTATACAGCACAAAATAATAGAACATTTTAAAAAGAAAAAGATAAAACTCTGCCTCTGAGGGTTTAAAGATTTATGTCAGTGAGAATAAGAGAAAAAATGTTCAAATTGGGCTTAAGATGGTATTTAACACCGACAAAATTGAATAAAATTAACTCTAGTTATCTGAATGTCTGTTGGAAATGTGAGAAGGAAATTGGTACATACTTTCATATGTGGTGGGAATGCGAAAAAGTACAAAGATTCTGGAAACTAATCTTTAAAGAACTAAATGACATATGTGAAAAAGATATATAATTTAATCCTGAGATAGCTCTGTTATCAATATTTGAGAATGTGGAATATGATAAGATGACTAAAGAATTGATTACCAATTTATTAAGAGCAGCTAGATTAATAATAGCTAGGAATTGGAAATCAAAGTCTGAATTTCGAATGGAAGAATGGTATAATGAAATATGGAACATTGCTATAAATGATAAGTTACTTTGTAACTTAAAGGTTAAGAAAGGAGAGATGAAAAAGAATAATTTTAATGATATATGGGACAGATTTTTGGAATATGTGCTAACAAGAGGAAAAGGGAAAGCTCCAAATCAAGAATCAATGCAGTTCTGGAGAAGAGGACAATAAAAGAAGGAGAAGAATAAAGATAGAGGAAGAAGAGGATTACTGCAAGAGGTCCCGACTATGGTGATGGGGAACACAGTCGATTTGTATTTTGGTTTATGTATTTTATGTTTATGTTGTAGTTAAAGTAAAAAAATAAAAAAAAACCCTGCCTCTACCAGTCCTGTCCCAAGATCAGTGTGATTAAGAGGTTGATTTAGCATCACCTGTACTTAGGCCAATGTGAGGTCTTCCCTCATGTCCAGGTTTTTATTCTTTCAGCATTCCGTTTGATTTCCCTCATATTTAGAATCATTCAAAAACATGTAAAACTTCACTCACTCTTTCACATCTTCCAATGTAATCCTTATGAAGTTGTTCCTAACGAGTTATCATGACAATGTGGAAGACAGGTTCAAATGTCTCTAGTTGCAGTCTTTAATCTATAAACCATTTGCCTAACATATTTTAGTCCAGCTCTAGGGTTGCATCACACTCCTGTTGTGTAATGCAGGAAAAAGTGCTATTCCGGATCAGCACAGTAGTGTTGAAATTTTCAGATAGGGCATTGGGCAAATTCTTATATATCCTGGCCTGGATTTTAAATATGTATCACTCTTGAAACCCAAACCACGAGCAAAAGGGCCCTGGAGTAGTTCCCTCAACAGAGGTGGGGTGTAATAAGCTGGCAATAAGAAAGTCCTGGCTACAGTGTTCTGCACCAGCTACATTCACCAGACCGCACTTAAGCTGGCCTCACCTAATTCAATAATCTGTTCTTGAGGATATCAATGATACTCTGGCTAAGTTACCCTTATTCAGAAATAGCTGTAATATTTTTACCTGCTGAAGATGATAAAAGCCACTCGTAGCAACAAAGTGTCTCCAAGTTCTAATGTTGAATAAGGGAACATCTCTAGACTATGAGCCCATTTAATTTGGGGGCAAACAAACTAGTCCAAAGCAAGCAGCTGGCCCAATTCACAGGCAAGAGAAACTCTCATCCATGGAGGTTCTGTCCTGAATGCTGGGCCAGTATATCGAAGATGACTCAGTCCATTACTGCATCCAGCCACCAATTCAGGGTCTTACTGTCTCTCCCAATAGATATTTTGCTCAGAACTGGTGTCATCAGTGCACTGATGGTACCCAGCAGATGTGAATGTCACTGGGTAATATGAAGTATCTGAGCTTGGCTTCAGTATTCCTACAATCCTATCATATTTAACAGTTAGGTGAGTCCTGAAGAGATGTGTATGGAAGTTAGCCAAGCCTCCATGAGGAGCAAGGGCAACCTACTCTATTTCTGTTTTGCTGCCAAATTATCCTACAGACAGCACAGCCATTAGGGCTAACTGGGGATCATTTCTTGCTTGGCCAGAGACTTCTCTTCTTTTTTTTTTGCGGATCTTGGTTTTTTAAAAAAAATGTTATGTTTTTGCTTGTGTGAATGATCTTATTGCAACTTTTTTGAACTACTCTTACCGTGCATGTCTTTTAAATTTTTTTAAAATTACCACAGTGTTTTTGTTGATGCATCAGTTAACTCCTATCAAATAGTCTCAACGAGAAGTTCTAGGTGCTTATTGAATGGGAAGGAAATGACTTGGTAACCCAAAAACACATTGGGACACAAATCCTGGAATAAGTGCCGTGTGACCTCAAAGAGCGACAGGAACGTGATTAAAAGTCACGTAACCACAGGGGGACATGTCGCTTGTGTGACCACGACCTAAAGGTCAAAAAGTACCTCCAATCAAGCCTCTCTCAAAGGACAGAGTTGCAGATATAGTAGCACCATGGGAAGAAATTAAATCCATTATTTTGTCAACTATCTGACACAGATGCCAACACAGTTTTCAAGAGACTGAACTCCAGCCTATGGTCCACTAGTTGGAGTTTTTAAAACCTCACATGCTGCACGGCTGTTTCACAGCTAGGGGAATTTAACCAAAATTCAAACTGTGCAAAACTGTTCCTCTGGCCCAGAGACCAGAGAAACAGATAGATAACAAGTATTTTTCAGGCTTTGTTTTTTTTTTAAAGTACTTGTGATTTTTTTTCTTCTCTCCACGCCCACCCTGCATTTTAAGTAAAAACACCTCATAACTGGCTAAAGAGAGAGTTTTTGAGATTCCTAACCAAGCTTGTTCAAAAAGAGAAAGAAGAAAAATGGATCTTCTTGATCACAGCAAGGCATTTTTGGGAAGCTTCCAGAGTTAACATCTCTGAATTTCTATCAATGCAAAGAGAGGGTGCAGTTTAGCCTCAGAGCTATGAAGGTGCAAAGTTGTTTAGAAAGACAAAAACCAAAAGCAGCACAGGACAAGGCTAAATGGGAAGATGAACACAAGGAACACAAGAATTTCACAAAACCTCTCAGATAAACAGATGATCTATATTCAAGGCTGCAAAACTACCAAAGAGATGCTAGAAGCACTTGAGATAACCTATGGTTTTTCCAGCTCTAAATCAGGGCAATTTTTATCAGGGAACTTGTATGGCTCCATCTTAACAACAAATAAGATTGTGAAAAGGACATTTTTCTTTATTAACAGTGTTTGATAATTTAAGTTTAACTGACTTTGAACTAATTGATAGACTGAAAATGGGATTTCTCACATTGCTGGTTGAATGTTTTGATGCTTTTATATCTATCTTGTATAGCAAACAGCTAGGTTTCCAAGAGTGTTTGTATTGTCTGAAGGAAGAGTGCATAGACCAAAAAGGTTCCCACAACTGAAAATGGCTTTGAAAAAGGCAATAGGGTGTATGCCTCACAGCTGTTACACAGGTGCTGCAGCTGTGGGAAGATGGGTCACATGTAGAAATGGGAGCTCTGTGCTTCTTATGAAGCACAAAGCATGGCACCACAGGTGGTGAGGAGGCAGAACAGGGAGTCTCCTTGCATAGCTGATGAGTGGTTGGCTGCCTGGGGAGACAGGGAAAGGCTGGCTGGGATCCTGCCTGGATTGTAGCACCACTGCCAAAGAAGGACCCCAGCAGCATGCAGAGCCCGGTAAGTAGACAAGGCAGCCTGGGGGAGGGAGATGGAATTCAGCAACAGCTGTGGTGCAATGCTTCGTGCTTCATATGAAGCACAACGCTCCCATTTCTAGACACATGGCAAAGGATTTCCCACTCCCAAGAGATTCCTCAACCAATAGAGGTGGTACTAGTTTTAAATCAAAAGAACAAAAGAATCACAGAAAATATGTGAACCCTGACTCTAACAGAGAGACAAACGAAAAGGCTAGAAAGAGATTTAAATAGAAGGCATGCATAGGCAAAATTGTGAACAGAAATCAGCTTACTGGATCATTGACGCAGGGTGCACTAGTCATTGTACACATCAGAATGATTTCTTTATAAATCTAGATGAAACATGCAGTGGAAATATTCAAATTGTTAATGGTGATTCCATGAAAATTGACGGTAATGGGACTGGCATTTTAAAATGTGAAAGGTCTGATGAGATAAGTGAAACTACTATAAGTGATCTATGGTTTGTTCCTAAACTACAATGCAACAGGTATTGGTAAAGGACTTTCTATATATTTTCAAAATGGACAGTGTACAGTAAAGATGAAAGATGGTGGAATGTATTTTTATGCACTTAAATCTGATGGTGTCTATAAACTGAGTTTTTTAAATGACAGTGACATATCTCCAGAACAGATTGCCAACCAAAGGCACCACACACACAAAATTTAAAAAAAAAATTGAGCTAAGGCATGATAGAGTACCAAGTTTAGAACATATCAGAGTTTTTGAAAGCCTGGCATATGCTTATATACCAAAACAGAAAAGGCATAAACTGAACTCTAGAAATGAACAGACTATTTTGTTTGGCTATGCTCCTGGCAGCGAAGGGGATCTAGTGATGAACTTAAAAACCGGGGAAGTCAGCATAAGACACGTGGTCCATTATGATGAGAGAAGGAAAGCTGACAAAAGAAGAACAGAAGACCATTTTGTTAGATCCCTTCGAGATGAAGCTGTACCCATCCCTCCACAATCTGAGCCAGCTATGAAGCCGGATGATACACGAACTGAGAGAAGTATACCAAGAGAAGAGGACAGAGATGGAGATGTTGATGCTGTTGAACTGGAAGAGGCACTTATGCACAAGGTGCTCCAGAGTCAGCTATCAGATGCTCATCATGACCCAACAAAGGTGTACCAACTCCTCGCCTTTTCTACCTTGCAAGGTCATAGCAGAGAAATGATCCAGTGATCTGGGAGGAGACTGAGCAGATGCTGACAACTGAAGCCACCAGATGGAGAAGAGCTGCAAAGGAAGAGAGAGAGAGAGGCTGCACAAAGAATGAGACATGGACACTGAGTCAGTGACAATCGGGCAAGAAAGACATTGGTTACAAGTGGGTATTCAAGCTGAAACAAGGTGCAAATGGAGAAGTGGAGGTCTACTGGTTGAAAAAGGGGTTCCTAAAGAAATATGGAGAAGACTTTGATGAAACCCTTGCTCCTGTTGTCAAGCACAGCAGAATGCTCCAGGGTCTAGCAGCACCCAGAAAGATACAAGTCAAGCACCTAGACGTCAAGACTGCATTTTCACATGGAGAGATTTTACATGGAGAGAGGAGCTATATATGGAGCAGCCACTGGGCTTCATGAACTAGAAGCATTCTAATTCTGTATGCAGATTAAAGAATATCTGTACGGGCTAAAGCAGCCTGATCGGACCTAGAACGAGAAACTGAAGAAGATGCTACTGCAATGAGACTTCAAGTAAGGTGATACCGATTAGTGCACTGCTTGTATATCAGAAGCAGAAATGGGCATTTTACCTGTATTCTTGCCTATGTAAATGACTTTACTGTAGTTAATGAGAGAACACAAGAGTACAAAAAGATCGCACATCTTAGTAAAGAGGTAGAAATCAAAGAGTTAGGGAATGCAACATATTATTAGGACATTAAAACTTAGAGAGTGACAAATGGGTCATATTTGCTAATTCAGAAACAAAAGGTCGTTGAGCTTCTGGAGACATTAGGCCACCAAGATGCCCAGTGTTAGAACACCTTTGCAAACTGATTAACCCAAAGCTTATAGGGTACACTGATGGAGCCTAGGCCAAAGATAGCACAGATTATAAATCCACTAGTGGTTTCCTGTTCATATATGGTGATGGTCCTGTTTCACGGGCTAGTCACAAACATGATGATGTAGCTTCATCTTCCATAGAGTCTGAATTTATTGTTGCAACTGAAGCATGCAGAGAAGTGCTATGGCTGGAGAAGCTGCTGAATGACTTTGGGATCAAGGAAGAGATGACAATCTGGGTGATAGAGAACCACCAGAGCTGCATCAAGCTGTTGCAGAGTGAAAAAATGAATGCATGCACAAAACACTTTGGTGTGACATACCACTTGGTGTGTCATCTGACTGAGAAAGGTGCCATCAATGATCTGCTGTCCCAGTATAGAAATTACAACAGACATCCTGACCAAGCTTCTTCTGAGAGACCGCTCTGAGAACTTGCATAGCAAGATGGGTCTTCAAGAGAGGCAGCTGCATGAGAGTTTGAGGAGGGGTGTTGGAGTTTTAACAACGTCTCATGCTGCCCGGAGAATGTCTGGCTGGAAGGGACTTTTCTGGGCTGGAGTGACTTTCAATCTATCCAGCACTAACCAATAGTTCCCTCCTGCCTCTGAATTCAAAGAGAGACCCACCTCTCTGCTCAATGCTTTTCCCCTGTGTAGAGTCTGTTGAGGTCTGTTGTTGAAAACAGTCATGTTTGTCAGTTTGCTATTTAAACTGTCCACAACTGTAAGTAAAGAAAATTGTTTTTATTCTTTCTACTATTAATGTCTCAGAGTGAGTTATCGAGACTGTAAGTGCCAGATGATGAAAAAGGGGTGGTCTAATTTGGGGAACTTGCAGCTATTCTGCTCCGTGAATCCTTGCACTTCTGTAATTCTAGAGTAATGCAATGAAAATTTCAAAGCTTTGCAACACCACTATGCTTCAACACCAGAAAACTTACCAAGAATTACCAAAATAATGCAGTTTAGAGGTAAAAGCTGCAACTTATCAGTGTGACACCTTACAAAACTCATTCTCAAGTCTGGAGAAAAGACAAAGAATTTACACTTCCTGTATAAAGCCAGAGTATTCCTGGTTTTGATTGAGCTTTCTCTAGAGTAGCATGCATGACAGCTGAGTTGATTCTTGGGAAGACTTTGTCTTGAACACTCAGCAAAACTGGACAGAAACCACTAGGAAGTTGGGTCATAGTTGTGAAGTACTGTACAATTTAAGGTGGACTTCTCAAGGAACAACTACACTATTGTGAAGTTGGTGAAACCTGTTTCTAAGAAAAGCATAGGGACATTTGCAGGGGAAAATTGGTGAGCAGGGGGGAAATTGCATTCAGTATTCCTACCTAAAAACCTGCCCTTTAAAAAATGGATTGTAAACCATTATTTTTAATGTTGGTATTCCTTTATTAGTCCTCCCTTAAATTTTGTTTTTAAAAAGTGGATTTTTCAGTGCCTGTACTATGCTCAGTTTATAGTAAGTTCTACACTAATAAAATACTATTTATTGACAAAAAGATTAGACACAACATCATAATGATTGGTTTGAACTATTGGAATTCAGTCAGACAACTTACACTGATTTATCAAGGAGAGTAAAAATCACAGTTGTTTACATTGTTACCTTAATCCTTTTCAGCATGGCATTTGCCACTGTCTAATTCAACTCTACCCTGTAAAAATAATTAATTAGTAAATTAAAACTAATATTCCCCGATAAGTGAACATTCAATTAATTTTAAACTCAAACTGTAATACTGTGTTTTTCCACGTCTGTTCTGATCACTGTTTCATCCAGGAGTGTGAATATATTTAGGTTTTTTTTCCTTTTCATCCCATGTTAATAATGAATCATATGCCAGTTTATGTAACCAGAACCTACATCTGTAGATTTCAAAGACTAACTCGCTGAATTTGTGAGTCATAGTGACCTAACTGTTGCACAATTGTCTTGTATTCCTTTTCTAGCAGCATGGCTGATGCTGTGATGAGCACAGTCTGATCAGTGAAGTCTCGTGACTGGAGCATTCCCCCTGAAATCTGAGGTGACACCCCGGCCCACAGGCCACCCATGAGTCTGACGTTGTGCTTGTCTTCTTCCTGCCTTCCCCAAACTAAGGATGTGAAGAATTCTCACCAATATCTCATTTCTCGGCTAGGACAAGTTGTCTTAACAAGGGCAGTCATCTTGTTGAGAATTTGTGAGCCCTTGTGAGCATTCTCATCTTCAGTAGGAGAACAAGACGACAGAAGTGCTTCTCTTCATTGCCTTCCGCTTTTGGCATACAAAGCAGAGATAAAGAATGTGTGGCTTTCCCATAAGCCAGGCATACACAGAAAGCACAAAAGCACATGCTGATTGGTGGCGAGGACACAGACAACTTATTGGAATTCTTGTGTTTTCGCAAACGGGCAGCACTCATTCTGCTACCAAATTTTGTGCAATTGTGTGAAAACCCAGTCTTGCAAAGGCACACATTCCATTTGAGACCAACAAAAATCCATTCTTTCTCTTTCACAGTGTTTCCTATTTGGCGTCCAGGAAAGCAACAAGAACTATTATATCCCTACCCAAAATACACTGAAGCCAGATTCAGCCCATCCATCTAAGTCTTGTACTGAGCCATTCGGGAGGAAACGACGGATTCTTCATTCGAACACAAGCTTGCTTCAGTTTGCAGTTGGCAAATTAGATCAGCTATGTAGTTAGTCAGTTGAGAGATGCATCTCTTAAACTTCTAGCACCAAAGGATTTGTGTATCTGGAGAAATAATGTTGAAAGAGGAACAAATGCACAGTTTCTTTAACATGTGATCAGAAAGCTGCCCATTTATGCTGAATGTCAGGGAGCAAAATCGCATAGGCTTCGCACGGAACCCCTCGTAAGTCTGCTTTTGGTTCAGTGGACCATAAGTTGTGCAGGCTTGAAAAAAAAACTTTCAGGCTCAGCTGAGAGATCTCAGTCACCTGCATGGTTGATTCTGTAAAGCTCACACCATTCTTCCATTTGCTCAGCTACCAACACCTTCCTTAGCACATAGTTTAAAAATAAGTGGCAAAAGTATTAAAATCTGCTGCTCGTAGGTTTAGACAGTTTGAGCTGCTGACAGTGACTCCAAATTTGCTCTCCAAATGTTCAGATAGTCCCCCACCACCACCACCTGCCTGCCTTATGTACATTTGTTAAAACTAAGGACTAAACTTGCTGAACTAAAAAGCTCCCTCCACTTAAGGTCCAATACTGGGCTGATTCAAGGAGACTCACAGTAAATGATCCAGATTTAGTATTTTCCCACATATTTATGGTCAGGATGATGAATGCCCCTGAGGATCCAGAAAAAGTTCAGGAATGAAATGTATTCTTATTTATAAGCCTTCTTCGTATTCAGATTTTTTTCCCCTCTCATTGACAGCTAGTGTGTATCATGGCCAAAGTATTGGACTGGGGCCTGGGAAATCCAAGTTCTACCCCCCAATCCTCAGCTGGTGACATCTATCCAGTCACTCTCCCCCTTCTAGCTTGACCTATCTTTAAAAAGAGTTGTTTTCAAGATAAAGTAAGGATTATGAGAGTCACAAAAGCTGCTTTGAGCGCAGTGTAAGAAAGATCAGGGCTTGGAATAAATTATTGATTTTTAACCAATTAGTGTGTCATGTGTTGTCAAGTCAACTTACAGAAATCCTAAGAGGGCTTTCAAGGTGAGATATTTAAAAAGTAATTTAAACCAATTCCTTCACCCCCTAAGTTTCGACAGTCAAGCAGTGATTTGATCCCAGGTTTTTTGAGTCCTAGGGTGTGCATAAGACATTTAAATGAGCCCCGGCTAGGGTCGCTTGAAAGTGCAGTCTGAAATGTAGAATGACCCTTGCATCTACATACAAGGATTGAGTGAATTTTGGGACAGGAAGCCACACCAAAACTCAGAGTGACCCTATTGAGCCCATTCTTCCCTCTCAGCCTCCATTCCCCTGCATCTTCTCCTGTTTCTCTCTCTGTGGGGAGCAAAGGGGAACTGGATTTTTAGTGTGTGGTGTCCCCCCCCCCCCCCCAATTTATTAGTAAATGATATTTCACTGCATTGGCTTGTCGTTAAGGTGAATCAGCACTGGATTGCAAAGGAGAAAAAATATCTCCCTGTCCTTATTTTTCCCTTAACTTCCTCTTTTCTCTCTGTCTTCACCTCTTCTTCTGTTGCCCCCTGTGTGGGGAGAGAGGGAAGGCTGGGTTTTATTTTATATTTTTCATTTATTGGTAATATTTCACTGTCGCTTACCAATAAATGAAATAAATAATCATTTCACCACCAAAATGAAACAGCACTGGGTTGTAAATAAAAGGGGAGGGGGAGGATTTCTCCGTCAACCTTCTCTTCTGTCTTCCCCTCCTCTTCTATCATCCCCTCTGCAGGTAGTGGAGGAAAGCTGGATTCCCCCCCCCCCCCGTTTCTTAGTAAAGGACATATCACTGCATTGGCTTTGCCATCCAAATGACACAACACTAAATTGTTGAGGGAAACATCTACCAGTACCACTTGGGTTCAATACCAGTGATTGCACATGCTGGAAACTGAACTAAAATGGAGCAATTGTGCCTGAGTTTCAAAAAACACAGACCTTCGTGTGGACCCAAAAAAGTGCAGGTGAGTATGGATAAGGGTTGGGTTGGTTTGCAATTCCCTTTACATCATGCGGTGGCCAGAAAATGAAGTGAACCAGCCCATTCCCAAAGATGTTTCATTATACCATTAGTCTCTCTGTTCACTACTGGGTACTTTTTATTTTCATTTTTAATGCAGCAAGGGTCAAAGGCCATTAACACTGTGACCTAACTGGATTAAGTTCTAATTAGTTTAACATTTATCCGCAACTTTAAAAACTTTAATTGTTTCAGTGAATCTGTTTTGTTGAGGCTATAACCAGCAGCCAGGATAGGAAAAAGAGCCATAGCCTTGCTCAGAAGTTAGAAGGGAGCTGACCATGACAAGCAACATCAGCACAAATGTTTGAAATTCCTTCCCTGCAGTGTGAAACTGCCATTGCCCCATGGAAGTGTAGGCAGAAACACAGCGAGGAGTCGTAGATGTACAGTAGACGAGGTAGCTGTGTTAGTCTGTGCAAGCGTTATAGGTAAAAAAACCAAAATAAAAGTTAAAAAGACATAAACAAAACAAATTAAAAATTAAAAAGACAAAAACATGGTGGCACCTTAATGACTTACTTTTATATTTTTTTAATGTGAACTTTCGTAGACCAGTCAAAGTGGACAAAGTGGGCTTGTCTACAAAAGTTCACATTTAAAAAATATAAAAGCTAGTCTTTAAGGTGCTACCATGTTTTCGTCTTTTTTATTTTTTACTTGTATTTTGTCCATGCCTATATAGCAAAGTGAGGGGGGGGGGGAGAGAGAAAGATTTAAATGAATTATTGTGCTCTGTTGCTTTCAAATGTGTTTTCAGTATTGATTTTATTTATCATATTTAATCTAATACTTGTTTAATTCTTTTTAAATATTTGTATACTTACTGTTTTCAGCTTTTAAATATTGCCTTTCTAATGATGTCAGCCGCCTTGGGTCCTTTTTAAGGAGAAATGCAGGGTAAAAACGTTTTCAATAAATAAAGAGGGTGGGGGAGGGAGGGAGAGGAGGTGGAGAGGGGTCGTGAGGACACTGGCATTGCTTTTTCAGACATGACAAAAGGGGAAAGAGAGAGAGGTGAGCTAAGAAGTTCAGTTGGCAAAATGAAGAGAGAACCGTGTTCCTACTCATCTTTTTCAATAGGGCACAATAGGTGACGTTTGGTCTTCCAGATATTGTAGTACAATTGCCGGCAACTCTAGAGAGCAGAGCCAATGGTGAGGGGTCACGGGAGCTGAAGTCCAACAATACCTGGACATGTTGCTCACCCTGTTTTATAAGTAGAGCTGTACAAATGCAAGGGGCATAGAAATCTCTCTCTGTGTGTGTGTATGTGTGTGTAATGACACTGGAGTCCACTTTTAACCATTCTTTTTTATTTTAAATGTGTGGGGAGGCAATGACGCAACTTTCAGGAGTGTAGACAGGCGTTCATACTTCCAGAGGCTCAAAATATTCTGACCCTTGATTTACTGATAGCTGTTTTCCTATTGCTTGTTCATATTGCACTGGCTCAGTGTTCTTGAACTTGGATAAAAATGCATTCTTTATTAATCTTTTTAGTCCAAACAAATAATCTACATTGTTTCAAGGGACACTATTTCCTGGAGGGACTAGGTTCTTCCTGGCAGGGCTAGTTATTGCCTCAGTCTTTTGATACTTAGGAGAGGATGATAACTTGGGTCTCAAATTCCTCCGTAGACTTTGTTTCTTCCTGTTGAAGTTCTCCTTGCCCCCATCTGCCAAAGAGGACTTTGATTTTGCAAAATAACCCATAGGAGACTGAAGAAATTGGACATTAAATTTAGTTTACACACTAGGCCAAAACGCAACCAATTACAGCCAAATCCAGTGGCTGAAACAAGTTTTGAAAAGTACAGTAGGCATATTGTCTAATATTCCTGTGTACTATAGTCAAGTATAAACCATCATGTGTTACTCTATGTAAACATAATTTTAAAAATACAAAGAAAGTGTAAGCTTATTTCTCTATAGGAAGAGGACTGTGAATTCACATGCCATATGCAAGTTATCATTTTAGTGACAAAAGTCACCATTTACTTTTCCAGATGTTTGTAGAAATTTTGGATGATTTGTTTGTTTGTCTGTCCATTTATGGTGTCGGTTCAAAGAACTATCAGCATTAATCCGGCCTAGAGATAGGTTTGAAAGTTCAGAAGCTGCATCAGACCTGCCTGCTGTTGAATTGAGGGCTCTGGCAAATGGCAGTCACAACAGCAGAAACCCTTGATGTGGTTTGGATCAGCTCTGAAACGAGCCAATTTATCTCCCAAAAGTAAGAAATTGTTTGGCTTATTTCTGAGCCCATCCAAATTTGGTAATCCCTCAGTCTACACACTCAGTTGAAGAACTGTATATTTTAGGTATCAGGACTTCAAACCATAGTGCAAAAGGGATCAGTAGAAAGTCTTATAAAACTAAAAACTCCACAGACTCTGGGATACTGTGTAAGTAATTGAGAATCTGGGGGAAATAATGTCACCATTTCAGTTTCTTGTACTTTATACAGTTACTAGCACTTATTTCAGGCAAATGTGGGAGCCAGCGGCAGTCAGCTTGAGTGATAGATGCTAATGTCTTCACGGTCCAAAAATAAGCTCACAGGAGAAGTGACCTGGGCAGATTTTAGCCTTCTAAGACCCCATCAGTACTTTCCTATGGGAGCTGAGTCACAAACTTCTCATAGAGCAAAGAGAATTTCCCAGGAAGACTAAAACATCTGGATAAATTTCTGACAATCCAGTATAGTATCCCAAAGGAAAAAAAGCACTTAATTAACTTTCAAGAAACCAGTACAGTCAACGTTCCCTCTAAGTTTCTGTCCTGCTGCACAGGAGCCTTGCTCCACGTGCGCGGAGGTGGCCAGGGCTTCATTGAAAACAGGAAGTTTTAAAAAAGCAGCTGCTGGCTGGCTGTGCTCAACCCTGACAGAGCTCTGGGTGAGTGCATGCAGCTTAGGGGGAACACTGAGTACAGTATTTCGGCCATATATATATTCCATAAGGAGAACTCAATTGCTGATAAAATGTACAGGGGAAAATAGAAATGTCCTAAAAAGCTATGAGACTTGAAAAGTTAGTGCATCAGTCTTTCTTAGACATGGAAAATATCTCAGTGTTTTGGAAGTGCTATACATGGCTTCCAATATCATATTTGTAATTCTGCCAGTCTACATACTGAAGGTTAAGAATGGATCATAACACATACTTCACAGATTGTGGGGAAGGAAGCTCAATGTGATGGCTTTCTGTACCTTCCATGCTTTATGCTAGAGCAAAAGAATCCATTTTGTTCCTCAAAATGCCTTTTGTGTTGAAAGCCACAATAACAGTGGTGCTTGTGCTTAAGCAGAAGAGACCTACCATAGCAAGGAACGATATGAACCCTCACTTAGTTTTTTCTGTCTCGTCTCTTTGGTGCTCTCTTCCTGTGGAGAAGCTTTGGACGTTAATCTCTCTTAAAATCAGCTGGCCCAACCTCTCTCTGATAGGAGTAATAGAACTGATGGAAGGTGGGGAGACCTCTTTCAATTGGCCCCCAAACTGACACCTTTTGAGGCAGCCTTGCCCAGTCTAAGAGGACATATGCAGCTGAGCCAATAACTCTGAGGGAAGTGAATATCAAACACTCAAGGCATGAAAAGAGGGCACAAAACCAAAATGTGAAGAGGACAAGAAATCAGAGTAAGGAGGTGGAGGAAAGGCTGGGAGCGGGGGAAAATTCCAGAGCTGCTATTACCTCCTGGTCCCCATGCCATTTTCTCTTGCTCCACACCTTGTGCCCACGCAGCCCTTTTCCATGCTGATCTACACACCTGGCCTTGGTGGTCATTCTCCTCCAGCCCCATCCTTCTACCCATTCCCGAACATATTTTCACTCCTGGTTTCTGTCTTCCATGCCCTTCTCAGCTATTCAGGGGTTGCAAAGCATAAGGTCTGAATCATCTCCCTTAAAAAAAAGAAAGATATTGTCTGAGACCATCTATCTATCTATCTATCTATCTATCTATCTATCTATCTATCTATCTATCTATCTATCTATCTATCTATCTATCTATCTATCTATCTATCTATCATCACTGATGTCCCCTGGATAACCCATTGGCAACCCAAATGCCATATGTAATCTTTAAGAACAGTGTTCACCAGAGCAAAATTATGAAACTATATGGAAGCCCTTCAGGTATTGTACCCTACACCAGACTACTTGAATCAATGCAAAAAAGCCCCCCCCACACACACACACTTATTGCTTCTCCTCTCTTCATCTGCATGACTACTCCCCCCCCCCCCCAACTTCTCCTCTCTTCATAGGGATGACTTGTTTCTTTTTGAGCTTAGGAATGGAGCTTCTCTCCATTTGCAAGAGTTGTTTTTTTTTAAGATAACGAGATTAGGAAATGAGGACGGGAAGCCCTCTTTGCAACTTATTAGGTTGTTCATTTGTAATGATGCTGCCTGCTATAAATAAAATTGCAACAAGGCTCTCCTTCTCTCTCCCTGTTTGGCCTGTCAATGTGAAGATACTGGGAAAAACTGGTACAAATTCACAGAAACTGAATCCTAGTGAATTCACATTTCTCTTGCTGTGTGGTCACACCATAAGTCGATTCTGACTTGACGACACATAATAAACAGAATTTTACATTGATTTGTGGTATTTTATGTTTATTTAAAGAGATTTAGAAAGTAGAAAGATAATATCCCCACTTGTCAGATATGGAAAGTAGTGCTGTTGGGCATGAGAAAGGGTCGTTTTGCAGGAAATGATCCTTAAAGTCACTTTTCCATCTGTTGGGGCCCCAGAAAGGAGTAGCTATATAGCTAGTACAAAAAAGTCCAACTTGGGCATGGATCAGGGTTGGACGGGAGTGCAGTTTGCCACACCAAGAAATAGATCATACTGGACCACCCCACAAGCAGTCCAAAATGCAATCTATTTCCCCATGTGATCACATCCTCAAATTCTTTTGCCCAGGGAGTTTTGTGCCCAAGTTTTGTGGAGTTGTGTGAGGATCCTCCTCATGGCAACTTTGAAATATAACCATCTCCACAGTTTCAGCTAGGGATGTAAAACCCTCCATTGTGCCCAGGATGCTCAGACTTACAAAGCAGATGTTCTCATTGTCTGCAAGATGGCAATACATTTTTGAATGCCATCAATGAGAATTCTCAGAGTGGGGTCAGAATCATTTCTATGCAAACAGCAAAGAAGAAAGTAAAGGACTATGGTGGAGGGGATCACAACCTCAAAGTGCTGGCAGGGCTCCTTACACAGGAAGGAGAGAAGAAAATATTGTGTTTTTCTCTCCTGCCTCCTAGTGTCAAATTGTGGGGAAGAAAGAAAGGGAGCTTTTCCCCCCTTTTATTTTTCCTTCCACCAGATTTGGGAAGAGGCTGGGGATTAAGGGCTCTTTCATATAGTGGGTTTGAAACCCCCAACTCCAAGTGCCAACTATGCCCAGGGTGCTCAGACTTACAAAGCACCTATAGGAATGGTGGAATGAGGTGCCCCTTGCTCAATTTCTCTTATCCTCCTTCCTGCCATCCTCTGCTACCCTTCTGGTGCTGGATAGGAGCAGCCGAAGCAGCATCCTACAGCATAATGGGGGAAAGGAGATGAGCACCAGCAGCAATAAAGCTTCCCAATTCACTGACTTTACTTTCAAATGTGCCCCTGCCACTGGTCACAGTGAAGCAGTGGCTGCTCTTACCATGGCAGCCAATCTTTCTTTCTTTATTCATATCAGAGTGTGGCACAATTTAAAATTATGGTCATAGATGAAATATATGTAAAGTTAAAAACAAATTAAAATGTTAAGATAATTAGACTCTTTTTGATCAGAAGTGAGCTACTTCAATAGTATTATCTCAGTCATTTGCTAGATCTACCTTTGTCCATAAGGTGGGGCATTGATTGAATTTCTCCATAGTCACATAATATTTGTCCTGTATCCAAGTAGCCCTGATTTACTTGATTCTTTTTTTATCTTCCTACTTCACTTCAATGTCTATTAAATGACTTCCAGATAGTCTTGTCCTGGTGGGAGACACTGTTTAGCATTCATGAATTCAGCAAGGTATTTTTCCTCTCCGTATGTTTAGCCTAGCCTCTTCCGGTTTAATATTTAGAACTTCAGAGGTGGGCAGAAAAAAATTATTTTACCCATTATCTAGGGGGTTGGTGTCCATTAAGTGGATGGTTTTGGTGCTATATAATCTTATTCCATTCATTATTTGCTATCACCTCTTGACATACTTCCAGAGGGACAATGCCAGCCAAATAATAGACTTTTTCAATAGGAGGAAGTTCAGGCAGCCAGTAATAATCTTGCATGATTCATTAAGAGCTACATCCACTTGTTTGGCATGTGCTGATTTATACCACTAGCTATATTTTGCTTTGTGTTAAGCACAGGAACAAATCTCGTGTTATTATTTTTCGGTGTGTACCCCAGTCTGACCCAGCCAGTTTCCTAAGTATGTTATTTCTGGTGGCAACTTCCTGTTTGGTGTTTAGACAATATTTTTGTAGGTCAGGGTTCGATCCAGAGTGACACCCAAATACTCTGGGGTAGGATAATGTTCCAAAATCCTGCCTTCCCAGCTAACTCAACTCTTCCTCTCTGCTTCTCTATTTTTTAAATGGAAGACACAGACTTGTGTCTTTAAGGAGTTTGGTTTCACCTGATTGTTTTTATGATATAAGGAAAGATCTTCTAATGCAGAAGTTAGCTGGTGCTTGATGGACTCAAGGTAAAATTATCAGCATATATAAAGCTCCTGGTGATGAAACCAGGGTCCCTGCCACTGATCAGCAGAGGTCTGCCTCCTTTGGAACTACCGCCTGATCTTACTTGGAAGCATTTGGGTTGGAGAGCTGCTTGTTCCTTCCCCCTTTACATACTCATGAATATGCCAGTTGCAAAGACACAGAAGGAGTGAATGTCAGCTGAGAAGAAGGAATGAATGGATATGGGTAAAATGGTTTCCTTATCCAAGAAATAAAGAGATGAAGTAATGCGACCCTGCCTGGGACAGCTTAAACCCTTTGCTGGTGCTGCTGCTTCTCCTCCTCTCTAAACCTTCTCCTCCCTCCATATCCTTATGGGAAAGGAGACTGAATTTTCTCCAGCAGATTGAGGATGATGGGGGTAAGCCACCCACCAAGGAATTTCATCCTTCTTCTCTTTCTTTGATGTATGGAAGGATAGATCTGAGGTTGAAACCACCACATTCCTCACCCCTTTTTCCTTCTCCTTCTCCTTCTTCTCCTTTTATACAAATGTTGACAGATGGCACAGTGCTGATCTGAATCAACACTATATATTTGACAGGGCCCTTAACATTTTTTAAAAAATTCTTCCATGAAAAAAGGGGAGGTGTTGACTGGAGGGGCTTGATCCAGTTTACCTGCCACAACACTCTCCAATATCACCTAGGGCACATACTTTACTATCCCTTCAGACCAATATAGCCAATCACACATGCTACAACCCAAAACAAAGCAATGCATGGGGAACTGCAACAAAAATGTAGAACACCCTGCTGGCCAAGCAGAATACCACAGATGTCTATGAAAATAGGCCTGCGCTTACTCATGATTAGCTTCACATCAAAAGCAAAAAGCAAAGCAAAGTATGCTGCTTATATTCCACCCTATAGCACTTAATGACTACGCAAAAGCCTTTGACTGTGTGGACCACAGCAAACTATGGCAAGTTCTTAAAGAAACGGGAGTGCCCGACCACCTTATCTATCTCCTGAGAAATCTATATGTGGGACAGGAAGCAACAGTTAGAACTGGATATGGAAACACTGATTGGTTCAAAATTGGGAAAGGAGTACAACAAGTCTGTATATTGTCTCCCTGCTTATTTAACTTATATGCAGAATACATTATGCGAAAGGCTGGACTGGATGAATCCCAAACCGGAATTCAGATTGCCGGAAGAAATATCAACAACCTCAGATATGCAGATGATACCACTCTGATGGCAGAAAGTGAGGAGGAATTAAAGAACCTCTTAATGAGGGTGAAAGAGGAGAGCGCAAAAAATGGTCTGAAGCTCAACATCAAAAAAACTAAGATCCTGGCCACTGGTCCCATCACCTCCTGGCAAATAGAAGGGGAAGATATGGAGGCAGTGACAGATTTGACTTTCTTGGGCTCCATGATCACTGCAGATGGTGACAGCAGCCATGAAATTAAAAGATGCCTGCTTCTTGGGAGGAAAGTGATGACAGCATCTTAAAAAGCAGAGACATCACCTTGCCGACAAAGGTCCACATAGTCAAAGCTATGGTTTTTCCAGTAGCGATGTATGGAAGTGAGAGCTGAACCATAAAGAAGGCTGACCGCCGAAGAATTGATGCTTTTGAATTGTGGTGCTGGAGGAGACTCTTGAGAGTCCCCTGGACTGCAAAGAGATCAAACCTATCCATTCTGAAGGAAATCAACCCTGAGTGCTCACTGGAAGGACAGATCCTGAAGCTGAGGCTCCAATACTTTGGCCATCTCATGAGAAGAGAAGACTCCCTGGAAAAGACCCTGATGTTGGGAAAGTGTGAAGGCAAGAGGAGAAGGGGACGACAGAGGACGAGATGGCTGGACAGTGTCATCGAAGCGACCAACATGAATCTGACCCAACTCCGGGAGGCAGTGGAAGACAGGAGGGCCTGGAGTGCTCTGGTCCATGGGGTCACGAGCAGTCAGACACAACTTAACGACTAAACAACAAAATAGCACTTAAGGCGCTCTCTAGGTAGTTTGCAATTTAATTATGCAGGCTCCACATTGTCACCAAGCAAGATGGATACTGAAGATACCAACCCCAGAATGATAGAAGTCTGAGTCAACCTTGAGCTGGCTATCTGAGCCCATTGGGATGAGACTCAAGTCATAAGGACAGTCTTGACTGCAGTACTGTAGTTTAACTACTGCACCATGAGGCACATCATGTAAATGGCAGGAAATAACATAAAACTGACTATAGTAATTGCTGGGAGGGAAAACAAGGGATACATTGTAAGGTACTCAAGCAATTAGTTCAATATTTTCTGGCTTATTGTAATGCAATCTATGTAGGGCTCACTTTGATGACTGTTCAGAAACTTCAGCTGATGCAAAAGTCTGCAGCCAGACTGCTGAAAGGGGACAGTTACAGGGAGCAATAAATATTACAATCAGCCCGACTACTGCCATCTGCTCCAGGCCTCATTCAAAGTACAGTAATTCAATTCATACTTCTTTCCAAAAAGAGCTCTCAATGGTCTTTTCTAATGCAATACCATAATTTGTTTGCGATTATATCTATTTGTTCTTAGAATTTTCTCCAGTGGTGCTCACTGGGTCTCCCTCCATACACATGTGCCAAGTCTAAATATAAATCAGAGCAATGGCTTGACTCATTTGCCTTACAGGTAGGTACTCTTTGATTTAACATAACAGAGGAAATCATTTGACAATCAAGTCTCTGAAGTCTCTTAAGGAACATTTCTCATGGAAATAATCCTAGGGTTAGTAAATTTCCTAGTTTGATAATGGAACATTCCCTCTAATTAACAACATATGTGTTCAGAATGTTGTTTTAAAAGATTTAAACATCTAGGCTCCTTTTCACATTGGTCAATATTCTTTCTTAGCTTCCCAGTCCCTGAAATAGGGCGAAGTCTCAAGGCCAGCTTCCACAAAAATCAGTGCCTTGTCATGGTGAGTTTTTAATTAATGAAATGTCTTCTAGTCAATTCAGAGTTTCGATGCTCATTTCCATGATTTTCTAAGTATACATGATAAGAAGCAGTTTACACTCCCCATCATTTCATGATGCTCACGGAATGTGCAGCTTGCCCAAGACCTGCGCTTCTCCTAGGAGAATCAAATTCCCAGCCCTGTAACTCACTGAATACTTAATGGCAAATCTGTGATGTTTGCTTAATTATCTCCAGGTCAGCATGTACATAAGTTGAGCTTGGGAAAGCTGACAAGGTCAAGATATAGGCAGTCAAATGCTAATCTTTGATACAGCATCATTCCCTACCTCCAAGTAACTAAAGACTGCATTTCCAAAATATTTCCATGCAGTTATATTTTCTTTTTTACTGGTAAAAATAATTACATATGACGTGTTAGTTAATTACTTAAAAAACTGTAGAAGATACTAGATAATTTTTTCAGCAATTACTCTGTAGCATAATATTTAAGGTCCTGTGTGGAGTGTTGATACAGATTTTAGAAAGGACTTCTCAGGCTAAAGATAGAACAATACGTGTTCTATCTGGAAGTTGAGTCATGGCAACTGGACTTCTTTCTTGTTAGGCTGAAACATTTCGCTACTCATCCAAGTAGCTTCTTCAGTCTGAGGAGAATTAGTAAGAGATCCCTGATATATCCTCCATGTTGGTTTCACTTCCCCCTGGTCTGAATAGGCTGATTAGATGGACAAAGGACATGTGTGTGAGAGTGAAAATCCCACTTCTGCAGTCCTTCTCCACCCATTGTCAAGGGTCATTAACACTAATTAACAGTGGTCTTTCTGGTGGGTGTGGTCCTGATCTTTCTTAGAACATCCACTACTGTCTGGCTCATCCCTCCCTCCTAAAGACTTTTCCATCTGGGCATGTATTTTTGCCAAGTCCCAACGGTCCAGTGAATTCTCCTGGCTGCTGCTTGAGCTTGTTCCAGATGAAGGCACTTTTGCTTCTCTGATGATGCTGCCATGGATTGAGTCTTAGTGCCCACTGCCAGCAAGGCTGTTACCATCCTGCTTATTTTTATTGGTTGCTACCCAATTAATGCTTGACCCTCTCTCCCAGTAAGGCTGAGGTTTCCCGAGAATCGCTGTATGAATCTTCTGGTGGGGCTAGAGGGGCTGTGTGTCCAGTTGGTTCTGCCATGGTCTGCCCCCTTCCCACCCGTTGTCTTAGCACCAAGACTTCTCATTATTTTTAAACCTGATATATGCACCCCGTTGTTACTAGCTGTTAATGCCTCTCTCTTGCCTAGTGCTGCCCTCACTTCTTCTTCTTCTTCTTCTTCTTCTTCTTCTTCTTATTATTATTATTATTATTATTATTATTATTAAAAAAACACCAGGCACAGTCAAAACTATAAAAACATTGACTGGCATTATATAACAGATACAAGTTTTAACAAAAAATATAAGTATCTGTTAAATATCGGCGCAGTGTGTATGTTGTTCCTAATATTGCCATTTTTTGTAGCTCTGAAGGTGTGATTTCTGAGATCTGCAACTGCTTATAGTATTGTTGTTGTTGTTGTTGTTCTGCTGCCTTCTTGGTTCTATGCCTTTCCTGAGAAAAACAATGTGACAAAACTAAAGAAGAGACACAGAGTTTTCAAACAAGTGGCAATGGGCCCTTTTCCCTGTCATGAGATTGAAAGAGAATGGGACTTGTGGTCAGAGATTAAAGGAGAATGGGAACTGTAGTCAATGAGAAAGAGAGAAAATGGAGTCTGTTAGGTTTTAAAAGTGAAAGGAAGACATGGGAATGTGAGAAAGGCAGAGAGGTTGTTTTTCTTAATTTACAGCCAGCCTGGTAGAGCGTGAAACTGATAAGGGTGCAAAGACGGAAAGGCCCAGAACACATAGACCCAACAAATTCCTTCCTAATTGGAATGGAGATAACACACCTGCATCTTCATGAGAATTATGGGTGGAACAGACAGTTACGCCTCTTTAAGTTGATTGGTTTATGGTCAAGAAGAAGGAGGTCCGAGTAATGTAGAAAATGGACAATGGGTTATGTGGGAGAGGTTTGATTCCATGATGATGGAGAGAGAACTTGATGGTTTGAGTATGTGGCTTGAAGGAGAAAGAATGTAAGTAAAGAGAAAGAAGGAGGTGGGACTAGCCCACCTTAGCCCAGTTTAGTGTTTGTTATTTTTAAGGGGAATTAGTTGTTGCATTTAACTGTGTATTCTTTTGAACATGTTCTTTATGCTATGCTTGAGCAAAAACAAACTGTTTCTGTGAAACTATATATTTTCTTAATAAAAAATTAATCATAAAAATCTTCAACAAGGATTGTCTCTTGGACTCAGCAGGGTTTGGCAAAATCCAGAGGTGGTAACGGCCATTGACTAGCTACCAGAGAAGTCCTAATTAACTGAGCTGTTATGAGTTCTAAGGAACTACAAAGCCCATGTGTCTGTACTTGCAAAGTACTGGGTAAAAGTAAAGTGTTCTTTTAAGGTCAGGCTTATTCTAGGCCAAAGGCTACGCATGGCTGGAGGTTGAGGACTTGCCCCAGCGTAAAGGTGGTAGATTTGTGGCTGACGGATTCCCTTAGGGAGATCTGGTTCCTGACATTCCCCAATTATCTGTCTGCAGAAGGACTGCCTGCAGTTCCTTCACTGTGATTGACTGATTGTATTGCCACCAGAGTAATTAGCCCTTAATAATAATAATAATAATCCAAATGTCCCAGGTTCTGGGCAGCCTGGGAAAAAGATACTGAAGATGGCAGCCCGTCTTCCACATTCTGAGATTTGTGGGTCACAAACAGAGCCCCAGATTAAGTGTAAAGACTGCTGATCCAAGCTTCTCTGAAAAGTTTTCAAAATGTGCAGAAATGTTTTATAAATTAAACCAAGGGTAGGAGGAATCTAAATGCATTGACATGAAAATTAAATTAAAATGCCACGTACGTGTTCATGTTACGATAATGGACTCTTTGAAAACTTATAAAGTATGCTATAAAATTCCATTTTCTTATGCTGTTTCCTGTTAGGTTTGGTAGGAAAGTGGTTATTTAAAAATGTGTTTATAGTAATAGCAGATATGGGACAGCTGAATGCCTAAAGGCACATTTAGAAAGTTTACGACGTGTGCCTGTCCTTTAAAAATACATCCTATTTCTTCTCAGTTCTCCCTTTCCCTTCTGGAAAAGACAGTGTTCCTTGTCTCTCCAAGAACTTGGAAACATTACCTTTTTTGGACCACAACTCAAAGCATTCTCTGACAGCTATCACCATGGGCTATGCTGGATGGGAAATTCTGGAAGTTCTGGTCCAACAAAACAAAACAAAGCACTTTTCCAACCTTTGTTCTCTCCCTGCTAGCCTCTGTTTTCACCCATCTTGTTGTGGCTCCCCCATTCTCTAAATTTAGACAGCAGACTCCTCAGGACAGCCGAGCACCTGGGATGAATCATCCGTTTTGAATCACGGTTGCGAGTGGTTTTGTGAAATGTATCAAGTGGCAAATGGCTTTGTGGTGCATTTGTTCCTTTTAACTGTGCAGAATGGTTGTTCAGCAAAACTTTCTGGCTACATTTATCTTCTTTACAATGGCAAATCTCTGTGTCTTCTCCTCACAAATGTCACCAGTGTCACACTGAATAGACTGTGAAGGACGTTTTTAAAGGGAACTGCTGGGCAGCTCAGTGAATAACACAGGGACTGGCTACACAGCTCATTTGGACCAGGCTGGTGTAGGTGAAATAAGATCGCTTAAGGTTGGTTAGAGGTCAGGTAGGCCATGTGGTGCAACCTTTGCATCCGAATCTTTGGGGTACTAGACTAAACCCTATTTCATCCACCTCCTGTAAGGGTATGAGTGGGGGAGGGGAAGAAGCCACTGATAGATAGCTTTGATTCTCTGTCTTTGGGGTTCCTGAAGAAGGGTAAGCCGGGCAACCCCTAAGTGGAGCTTGCTACCACTACCTCCTTTTTCAGCTTTGCCAAGCAGAATGAGCCCTGACAATCTAGGGGAGCTAAGATGGCTGCACAGTCAGCGCTGAAAGTTGTGATTCAACTTAATAGAGTTAAGTAATAGATTTAGAAGGGGCCTATAAGGTCATCGAGTTCAACCTCCTGCTCAATGCAGGAATCCAAATCGAAGTACACCTGACAGATGGTTGCCTAATTTTGTCTTGAATGTCTCCAACTTTGGAGCACTCACTACCTCCTGAGATAATTAGCCCTATTATCCTTCTCTAACAGGATGTTTTTCCTGTTGTTCAACAAAAATTGGGCTCCATGTTTAGCACCCTGGAATGACTGAGAACAGATCCTGCCCCTCCTCTGCATGACAATGTTTCAGGTATCCTCAGTCTTCTTTTCCCAAGGCTAAACATGCCCACTTCTTTCAGTCTTTCCCCATAGGGCTTGGTTTTCAGTCCCCTGGTCATCCTTGTTGCCCTCCTCTGAACTTGTACCAGTTTGTTGGCATCCTTCTTAAAGTGTGGGGTCTAAAACTGGACACAGCACTCAAGATGAGGTCTAACCAGTGCAAAATAGAGGGGAGCTAGTATTTCATGGGATTTGGAGACTATACTTCTGTTAATGCAGCCTAAAATAGCATTTGCCTTTTTTGAAGCCACATTCACACTGCTGGCTCATATTTAGCTTGTGACCTGCTATTCCATGAGGCCTCACAACAGGACCTTCACTTGGGGTCTTAACTCTGGGTTGTCATTGGGCAGAGTCAGCTTCCTCTCTATTCCAGGTGAGGTAAGCAAAAAGACATCTGAGAAGACTTTCTGGAGGTGAAGGATAACCTGGGTGATCCACCCCTGTTTAGCTTCTCACTGTTCCCTGCCTGGAATTCATCACCCCATGAAGCAAGTTGGGTTGGAGGAAACCACTGCTTTCCCAGAGTGACAGGGAAGCAGGAGCCTGCCACCTGGACTGGGATTAGCCAAGGGGACTGTGCACAGGTTATGCTGAAAGAACACTTGTTTGACGTCTCTGATACTGAAGTTTGAATCAATAGCTGTGCCAAAGTTGTATATTCACTCAGGGACAGAGCAGGAGAAAGGAAGTCCATAGAACTGGAGGGCCTAGTGGTAACAATTATTTGACCTCAAATTTGTCGCTATTTCTCTGTAAGAAAGAAGAACATCAAATAACCTTCGGCAAAGGAGAAAGGAAGTGAGCCTGAAAATAGCAATCTGTTTATCACCAAGCAGTTACTTCAAAGAGACAAGGTATGAGGGAAACACCTGGGCCCACCTGGTTGTCTATCTGTTGATCATTCCCACTGGTTCAGGTTACTTATTGCATATGATGGGACTCAACAAAGCAGAAAAAGGTTTCCTTGAGAATAACTGACTGATTAAATTCTAACAATGTCTGTGACCTTCTGAGCTTTTGAGTAACAGCTCCATGGTAACAGCCTTTCATAAGCATTTAAATTGTCACAGAGGGGAGAAATCTTGCCCCTGGTATGTGCAAGAAGCTCACGAGCATAATTTTTGGACAAACTTGGAGCACAGGCCCCTCCTTCCTTCTGCAGGAAAAATCTTCGCTGCTTTCAAAAATTGGAGAATTTTTCAATATCCTTCCATTTCTCTTGAACCCTGTGTTCAAGCAACTGACATTTCTGGTTCCCTGGTTTATATTTGTAGCCATCCATAATGAATTATACACACATGACAAATGCCTTTTAGATACTGTTCCCATCCCGATGGTCTAATCTCAATTCTTCTCTGCACTCTGGAGGCCAGAGGTATTGACTCACATGTGTTTGAGGCCAGTAAACCGTATCAAAGAGAACTCTTTCCAGTTTAAAAGTGCAGGATGAAAATCTGTACTTGAAAATGGAGAAAAAATGTACTTTCCAGGGATTATGCGAGGCTAAGTAACTATATGTTGGCTGCATGATTTGTATAAATAGTCCGGGGGGGTGTTAAAGACTGTACATCCACCATCTATGTGAAAATGATTTTTGTATACAACTGGAGACACATTTAGAATTAAGAAATTAATTTACATTTGGAGATAATGTAGGTTCAGTTATACTGAACAGCAAAATTAATAACTGAAGCTCTGATCTATTTAATGTCATAATATTTGTGCACTGAAAATTAACAGAGCAAAAGCATTCAGTTTTCCATAACTTTGATTTTAAACATGAAACAAAAGCATGCATTAGATATTTTTGTAAAGGTATTTTCACAACCATGAAGACTTCAGAGCTCTTAGCTCCTCAATTCAACTACAAAAAGTGAACAAATACATACAGGAGATATCTGACTCCAAAAATTGTTCAAAGAGCTAGGAGGAGGAAGACAGGAAGAGGATTATACCGTATTTTAATTTTTTTTTTAAAATTAAAAATTAAAGTGCACACTTTATTTAAAAAAATTAACACAACATACAACAAAGCAATGCAAAATTTTGTTTCTTGTGTGCCATCAAGTCAGAACCAATTTATAGCAACACCTCCTAGGGCTTTCAAAGTAAGTGAGATATTTAAGGAATGGTTTTACCAGTTCCACCCTCCCAGTGAGATTCCATGGCCGAGCAGGGATTGAATTTGGGTCTCCTAAATTCTAATCTATCACTCTGTCCACTAGACCACACTGGATATCTTGCAATATTTTTGTTGTTGTTGTTTAGTCATTAAGTTGTGTCCGACTCTTCGTGACCCCATGGACCAGAGCACGCCAGGCCCTCCTGTCTTCCACTGCCTCCCGGAGTTTGGTCAAATTCTTGCAATATACACAACAATAAAACAAAAGGATTTAAAATCCTGCCGCTTTTTTTTTTAAAAAATGCAATAAATAATTTTTTATTTACATAAGAATAAATTTTAAAAAAGGAGCAATCTATATCAAAAGAATAGCTTAATACA
This sequence comes from Intellagama lesueurii, assembly GCA_037013535.1. Taxonomy (NCBI): domain Eukaryota; kingdom Metazoa; phylum Chordata; class Lepidosauria; order Squamata; family Agamidae; genus Intellagama; species Intellagama lesueurii. The sequence goes on from JBAJHW010000002.1 coordinate 130,340,022, forward strand.
AGGAAAATTGTTAGTGAAGCATATAGTTCCATAGAAGCACCTAAGAAGAGGATGGAAAATGTGTCACTATGGCTATCTGTAAAACATATTAAGAAGGGGCCATATAGAAAGGCATGAGCCATGAGCTTGAGGATTTCTTGAGTGTGTCATCTATTGCATTAATTCTTCCATCAGTGCAGTAGGCTCTGGCCCTCTTTCCCATTTGTTTTGTGACAGATTTTTGCCACATTTTCCAGTTCAGAGCTATTTCTAGACGTACCGCCAGCACATAAACAGAATCAGCTGTTTGTGCTTTAAATGACTACTATCCTCCAAATCAGAGATAAATGACCGAAGAAAAGTGGGGTATGGATAGGTTGTTCCGTGATCTTTTCCACCTGGGTAAAGAACTTTTCCCAGAAGTGGGGAATCAGTGAACATCTCCATCACAGGTGCAAATCAAGCCCGGGACACTAAAACCTCTTCAGCACTTTGCTTCGAAGTTTTTATTGGTGTAACTAATTTTAAGAGGGGTTAAGTCTCAATAATAAACCAGTTTAAGATTATGCTCACTGATGTCTAAAAAGAGACGGAAGCCTGGGAGGCCCATTTTTCTACGGAATACCATTTTTGTATGGAATATCAGCACCAATGAAAAAGCGGACATCTTTTTCACAGGCTAATTTTGCACCTGAAGTGCTTTTATATGCAGCATCGATTAATAATGCATAAATCTTGGAGGCTAGCTCTTTGCTATCTTCTTTGGTTTGCATGAACAGATTTTTGAAATGTGATAGAGGGTGTGCTATTTGGACTTTGACAAGAGGATGTAAAAGTAGGTGAATAACCTGATATATGTGTACCCAAGAGACCGTAACTGAGGAGGTGACCATATTAACAAAAAATTCGGGAAATGCTACGGATGGGGGGGGGGGGGGTTTTCGCATTTTTTCCCATTGATCACACAACATAGTGGGAAGTATGAATCAACTCAAGAGTCCCACACCCCCAAACTGTAGTTTTTTTCGTCCACAGGAGAGACCCTTCTACTTTTTAAAAAGTCAAATCGTTTCATTTCAGTTCAAGCCTATGGTTGCTTGAATGGATGTAGAGAGAGAGAGGACAAGGTGCACACTCGCACACCCACAAAGCACCTTTCCCCTTGCCTCTTACCTTATTAACACTAGCACACACCTCCCCAGCAAAGTCTCTCTCCAAAACGCTTCTTTATTGTATTTTTTTCTGAGCTTCTCCTTCTGGGCAGCACTTCTGTTTATTTTATTTTATTTTATTTTTTGCAACATAACTAGGATTTGGAAGCCGACAATTGAGACGGGGTAAAAGCCTGTCTCACTGCCTACTTGAACAGCGCCACCTGCAGGCCAGTAAGAAGAACTGCCAGCAGTTTGATATGTGTGCCCACATAAATCAAACAGACTTGAATTCCTTGGCATGAATTTAGAGCAATTGAATGCCAGTGAATTCGCATTTCCTCTCTGTGTAGTCGCACCCAGAGTCTACTTGTGTCTGAATTTGTGATTCTGGTTTGGGAGAAATACCTATAAATAGGTCCTTAAAGTGGTAAAGGTTCTTGGATCCCCAACCCTTAAACTGAAAAAAAAATAAAATACTCTTGTCTGTAATCAAAAGATGACACAAAAAGGGAATAAAGGGTTAGGAGAAAGACTTATGTTTTCTCTTGCAACTGGACCACATTTTCCAAAGAAGGACACTTTTCAGAGGCAGTAATTTCTGAAAAGGGAAGTCCTCTCACCTTGTTAATGTGATAATTCCCACATTCAAGGGGGAGCCTTGAATATAAACGAGAGTTATGAATTACTCTGACCATTTGCCTTAGGAGATACACTACAAAATAAAGTTTTAAGTGTGGTATTTCTATGCCACCTCTTTTTGGATGTTTATAGTAAATTGACAGTGGAACTTTATTCTTTCTACCCTTGTTAATAAATTGAGATATTAATTTCTGCCACACCTGAATTTCTATTCTGGAACAGCAATTGGAATAGTTTGGGGGAAAAATTGAATGTTCTGGAAGCATTGTCATCTTAACCATTGCAATCTGGCCCAGCCAAGACAGATTTAATTTATTCCCACTTGCCAGTGTTTGTTTAATTTGATTTAAAATGGCTTAAAATTTAAAGATCTGCTCTTAGAAACTCAATTAGAAACGGTTATTTCCAAGTGTTTTAGAGAGGAAGTAACTGGAATATTTGATAAATTTGTTGTTCTCTTGAAATATGGTTCATATTTAGGTTTAATATTTTGGACCTGTCTGTTTTAATTCCTAACCCAGACAGTTTACTAAATTCTTCTAGAAGATTCAGCATGTGGCTAATTTCTTTTAGGGGATTAGTGACAGTCATGGCTAAATCATCTCTCCCCCCCCCAAAAAAAATAATTTGATTAGGTTCCTTTTTGCCATTAATACATATTCCTGTTAAAGATGGATCTTGACAAATTAGGTGGACAAGTTGTTCCATGCTGAATACAAACAATAAGAGGAACGATGGGCAACCCTGCTTCATACTGAAATATATCAATAGGATACGAATTTACTTCATTGGTTTTAATTATAACCTTTTACTTTTTATTGAACTAATGTCCACTGTCAGTTGACCTATTCCTATTGAATACCACAATATTGGCACCACCTTGAATTCTACCAAATAAGGGAGAGTTAAAAGGCCAGTATCCTATTGATCTTCCACTGAGTGAAAAGCCCTGCCAATGCAATAATGCAAAATCTTGCTAGATGCACAAACATGGCCATGGTGCAAGTAGAGGGCAGACTTTTCTTCCTAGAGAATGTTACTTGTGCACTAAATACCCTGAATAGAATAGAGGTCTTAGCATTTGAGTATAAGGTCAAAAAGTAAATGTGAAGTTCAGCGTATGAGAAATCCCAACCAACTTGATTTTCAGAATCCACATTAGAATGTTTATGATTATGACTAACTCCCTTACCAGACTATTACATAAGTATGGGGGCTGTTGGCAAAAATGAAATTCAAAACACAGTTGGGCTGTAGGCTGGGCAGATTATATCACGAATGGTAATTGTTGACGGAGGAAAAATGTTCTTAGACTGCCTAGAGGTCATTTACCTTGGTGCACACACCTTGCAGCCAAACTTCAGTCCCACCAGAGGGTCAGTCTAATGTTGACAGGGGCAAAAGTAAAGCAGGAGAAAAGGAAGAAAGGGGGAAAGAAGGACAAAACATTGTGGAAGTTCAAAGGCTAACAACGTTAGTTTCAATGTGAGCTTTCATGGATCAAAATCCAGTTCTTCAAACACATTTCTTCTTGTGCCTGAAGAAGTGAATTTTGATCCATGAAAGCTGGAACTGAAACAAACTTCTTAGCCACAACATTTTGTACATGTTTGTTTAATTTTTTTTTTCTTTCCCCATCCCTTTTAATTTTATAGACACACTGAGAAAGACTAGCATGGCTACTTCTTTGGAAGTCATCTAACAGAGTTAGTCCCAAATGCATGGCAACCGGCAACAATTTGTACAGGTCTCCATTCCAGCCCTGGATGCCTTTAACTCTGTTCAGATATTCAGAACAGGATTAACCTGAACCTGTGAAGAAAGGTAGCAGACCAGTCCCTTCCATCATGACCCTCTTCCTGTGGAAAAGAGAGACCCTACCCAATCAGAAGTCAGAGTTTCCAAAGCCAAAGTTGGCCCTCTGAATTCTGGTCAAAGTCCAAACCAGATATATGGGATAATGATGCGAATCCTCACTTGTCTCATTCTCACAAATGAGGAGGAGGAAATCCAAAATTACCCAGCACAAGGGTAAGGAGTTTTATGGAGCTCTCTTCAAGGGAAGAGGGCAAGAACTTAATTTTTTGTTCACATTAACCAAAATTGTGCAGATCATATGTGAAATGCAAATAATGCAAATTGCACAAAAGGATAAGTGGAGCTGCTTTGCTATTTGGTTTTTAAGGATTAGACACAGGGAAGGATTTGTATGTGTGTTTTTAAAATAGTCGGCTATTCTGTGCCTGCCCTCTCTGTGCATTTTGCTTTTCTAAGGGAAAAGACACTCGTTTTGCACAGAAACAGTTGGCTCAAATTACAGAGAAGAAAGTGCACCTTTTCTCACTCTTGCCTGCAGGCCACCCTGGTATGGCTGCCTTCCCCTCATCCCACTTTACAAAAAAGGCTGAAAAAAGGGGTCATATACAGTATATAGATCTTTGATAAATATTTGGGTGGAGGCTCAGGCTTGCTGGGGTCTCTCAAAACATAGCAGAATTATTCCCTGTGTGCTCTAGAGGACACAAGGGAAATATTTGAGGAAAAATGGTTTTAAACAATTTTTAAAAATCAGGAGGTGTGGAGATGCAATGTGGCCCAGGGGGGTGGGAGGCAGAATTTGGCCCTGAGGTCTATATGTGGCCTGCATGCCCCACACTGCCCCCAAGGTATAATCAATGAGAATAAATAATTTAATGATGTTTATTTACACTCCTGTTGTGGGATACGTAAAAAGAGACTAGGAACTTCTGCTTTGTACGTACAACTTTGGCTAATATTGCTTGAGAATTAATTATTCACAAGTGGAAACCTTGCAGAGGTCAACAAATGTGCATCATTAGTCTGGGAAGAGCGTCCCTCACCAGCCAGCTGCCAGAGCTTGCCCAATCACAGTGGCTGGAGGTCTCAGAGGTCTCTTGTAGGTATCTGTTAAACTGCTCGGTCAAAACATGGACTTCTCTCTGCAAAGCCAAAGCCCCCGAGAAGCACAGGCAATGTTCAACCACTGGAAAAGTCCAAAGTGCTGCTAAGTGAGATGCATTCATATTGTTGGTATTTAGAATGGTTGGGGGCTTGGATCCCCCTTCTTCTTCAGCCCTGAGTAGCCCCCAATCAAGGTGGGAGATATCCATTGCAGCACATTCCTTCCCACCTCTGAGGCCCTGGCTTACAAAATCCTCTGGACGTATTTGGAATGAGCACATTTAATGGCATCTTTCCTTGCATCCCATCAAGTGGCTGTGCTATGCCAGACTGCCAGCAAAGGCTGCCCAGCAAATGTTTTCCTCCTGATCACCTTCATAATCATACATTTCCAGGCATGCACTTACGTTGGGTGTCTTCTACTACACCACATATGCCATCAGCACTCTGCCTATGCTGTACACGGGCTTTTGCAACCACTACCTCAGAGTGGAAGCCATTGTCCCTGCTTCCTGTACCTTGCATTTGGTCTTGCACATAGTGGGAGCTCCACAGCAGAGAGTACTCTAACAAATTCTGTTCCATGTCAACAGTTAGCCAGCAGCCCCCCACTCCATCTCTAACCTCACCAGTCAAATTCTATGTTTTTTAGATCCCTGTCTAACAGACAAATCCATTAAAAGCACAGCAGGGAGTCCACCCACTTAAAACAGCAATGCAGAACAGGAAAATGACTGGCATTTCACACGTTGGTTAGGTTAGAAAAGTATTGCTGAAGCAGAATTTCTGGGATTCAAGCCATGCTTCCTAATTGTTATAGAAGCATGATTAGTTCAAAAATATTCATACACCTTCTAGGTAAATGATGCTGCCAGGATTAACTATTACAAAAGCAAGATTCAACATTGGAGCAGGCATGAGAAAGTGCTAGAAAACATCTGCATAAAATCCCCCCCTGGCATGAACCCGAAAAACAAAACTCAAACCGGTTCGTTTTTCGGAGTGTTTGTGATAGTTTGTGGTTTGTGGGTAGCCACGAACCATGAACCATCACAACCTCTGATTTTCCAGTTCATGCCCATCTCTAATCTCAATGAATTGTCCCAAAAAGATTGCATTCCCTCGTCCTGTGCCAGAAAGATATGGGACAGTCCTTAAAGCAGAAGGATGGATTGTTTTAAGTAGAAACACAAGCTGATGGGGTCCTTTTTTCCAGTGCCAAACAGTGCTATTAGGGAATCAAATATTATAACTATCTGCCAGTGTGGACAGGCTCTTAGTCTTTAGATTGCCACAAGACTCTTTGTTGTTTTGATTGAACAGACTAACATGATTTTCCCCTCTCCCCAAATGTCAGAAGTTTATTACACCATTTTAAAATAATTGCTGCATGGATTTGTGTAATACCAACACTAATAAAAATCAATGTCTCTTAAAGAAGTTATGTTATGCTCTTATTACTGGAGTTTCCCTCAGTCCTGTTGTCAGCAAAGTGTGATTTTAGCAGAACTGTGTTGTGACAGTTTACTAAAATTCTGTGGTAAAATTCTGTCTAGCTCAATGCAAAGAATCTGTGCTAGTTTTTTAAAGAAAAAGCATTCAGGTGATATTCTTAAAAACATTTATCTTTTTCACAGATGTAAAACATATCAGTGAATCCACGAAAAGAACTCAAACCCAAGCAAGCCAGAATGAATCCAGGGAATAAGCCAGGTTAGCCACAAACTACACAGGTAAGGACTTCCACATCTAGAACTATTTAACCAATATAACTGGTCTGGTGATACCCAGTCTGTAGCTTGTGGCCCTAAGTACTTCATGACATCAAGTGTGTACTTGATGGTGTTAAGAAAGGTGTATTTTCATAACATTTCTACAAGTCACCTTCTCCTGTATTTTCAAACTTGTGGATCCCTCTCACATGCTGGCAAATATTATAGTAAAGGGGTTTAGGGGGGAAGAATCATCTGGGTTTTTTTATTGCCAAAGCACTCATCAGTACAACTTCACATCTTTGCCGCACACACTTTACATCTACATAAACAGAAGTACCTGTAGCTGTGTTGTTCCTCAAGAAGAAAACAAAAATCATGGGTATGAGGCAGTGCCTTTATTGGGACCAGCTAATCTAATTCTGCAATGCTGTGCAAACTGTTAGGTTTTATAGAAGTCTTCATCAGAAGAGTTAAAGAAGGGCAGTGGGGTGCAGAAGTCTGGAAGTTCAACAATCTGGCTAGATCATTCTAGAATCTCTGGGAGGTTGACAAAGCTAAGGATCAAGAGAGGGAGGAAGTCATCGAGAATGTCAGCCTGCTTCTAGCCTAATGCTGCCAGTGGTGCCCTGATTGCTGCCTCATGACTCTAACCGAATTACCCAAGATAAATGCTGATGTTACCAATCCAGAGTCCTGACTGGGGGAACAAACTTGAATACATGAAATGCCATTGCTGTTGACAAGTATGTTAGCTTACATTTATGTCCCTTAACAACAGGAACCTCTGCCTAGTGTTTACACACAGCACTTCTGGTAAGCTGTGCTGTAGCCCTAAGCACATCTTACTTGGCTCATGGAGCTCACAGTACACCAAATAGCTGAGATGAGCAGATTCACAGTTTGGATGCAATAAGATGTCGTTCCCCCAGAGACATATCTCCAAATGTGCCATGTTTTGCCCCTCACACACCAAAAAATTCAACATGCTCGCTGTTTCCTCCTGATGACCAGTCACTAAACAGAACCAGGCAAATCTGCAACTTGCAGACCTGTGAAAAATGTTAGTGGTATCACCCGTCTTTTATTTTTTCAGTCAGCTCTGATTCTAGGTAGGAAGTTCCCTGCCTCGCCTATTTAAGCCCTTTGTCACTTGGGAAGTTCTGAGTAGAACCTGAAGGGATCTTTCCCTGTTCTTCACAACACCATGGAAAATCTGCTGGGACATGCCTTTTGTGTGTGTCTGAGAACACAAGGCAAAGGGAAGGGGTGGATCTGGGGAGCTACACAAGCGTGGATCTTGAAGGGATGCATGCTCTCCTCTTTTTTTTTAACGAAGTATATTCAAAAGTAAGTCAGTTGTACTATCCTAGAACTCAGGAAACCTGGAGTCAAATCTGCTCAGCCATGGCAGCTCCAGGGTGTGTGTGGCAATGATAAGCGACCCCTTCACCTTATCCCATTCCTCAAAAACCCATTAGGATTGCCATAAATCTGAAGCAACTTGACAGCACATAACAACATCTGATAAGTGGAAGGCACAGCCTCCCCACAGTGCATCTTATCTTTTCTCCCAAGATCTATAATTAGGATATACTTCTAGTTAACAGACACGCTTAGGTGAGTAACATCCAGGCTGTGAACAGGTCAATTACATCTGACAAAAGAAAGCAATTTCAATTTGCTTGTTGGTCTTTCCAGTTTCTTCGTAAAAATACAGCTTAAGTGATTGATGTTGCTGTGCAAATAAGTGAAACATAATATTTGTCGGCACAAACTCTCCTGCTCCCGCTATGACTGAAAAAATTCAGTTCAGTCTAATTTGTCATTAATTTAAACAAAAACAACCACTGGCTTGTTTAATCAAATATATTCAAGCAGAAATAATGTTACAAATCTTCATCAAGATTTAAAGAGCAAAAACGGTTGTAATACTTTCCTGTATTCCTTGAAAAGAACCTCTACGGCAAATATCTTTCTCCCCCCCCCCCCCCACCTTTCTCAAAAACATTCTTAGTGGAAGAGAAAACCCAACACAAGTCCTGACCTTAAAACGTGATAAAAGAGAAAGGCTACAACTATCATGCACAATTCAAACTTCCTCTGTGTTGAAATGTATTTTATTATATATGTATAAAACTAATGCTAGTTAACTGTGATCAGACAGAATCTCTGGAGGTTAGTTAGCACGATCTTAAAGGCAGACGTTCCGTATGGCCGGTGGACAATGGGCCTGTAAGTGCCCTCTGGTGCACAATAGATACTAGACATGGTTGTTTTAAAAAAATGGAATTGAGAGTATCACAGATAGGGATGTGCATAGATTGATTGCTATATAGGACATGTTGTAGCTACTGAGATGAGATCAAACCAGTGCCTCACTAGGTGTATGCTATTTTTATGTCCTTATCCATTTTGGCCCCGAAGTATAAACACATTGCCCTGGTGCTCAACCAGTTCTTGTATCTGAACCTGTTTGAGACAAGTGCTGCTCTCTCTCCTCAGTTACTGCTCATTTTTTAAATATAAGGCCTGGAACAGTTGCTTTTTAGCCACAGTTTCTAGAATCCTCCAGCCAACATGGCCAAAGACAAAACTGACTGGGAAATTCTGGATGTTGTAATCAAAAAGGGCAGCTCTTCCAAACAATCTCTTGGCCACGTTCTTGGAACATGTGCAATTGTCATCCCAGCTCCCCTTACTTAGGAGCAAGCTCATTAAATTCAATGCAACTTCCCTTCAAGCAAACAACCATAGACTGGAACTGCAGGGTTGGAACAGACATTAATTTATCACTCAACTCATGGTGTAGTCCTTTGTTTATTTACTTTGTAGTAAGCTGTTATTTGTTCATTAGAACTTTCTCCTTTCACTCTCTATCTCTTTTTCTTTTCTTTCCTTTTTTTTTTGTTATTATTATTATTATTTTGGAGGGGTGTCTAGGAGCCCTAGCACAACAATGCTGGCACCAAGGCATTTTTTAAAAAGAAAAGAAACTACATTATTTGTCCCCCTCCAGCCACAGCACACACTTTTCTGCAGCGATACACACAACCACACTTTCTGCATAGAATCCATAGAATCCTAGAACTGCAGGGCTGAAAAGGGTCCTATGGATCATCCAGTCCAGCCCCTGTCAAGAAGATACAGTGGGGGAATCAAACTCCCAGGCACTGGCTCTGCAGCCAGATGCCTATACCTGAACCTATGCTAATGGATCCACTGTGGAAAAAACTAAAAGCCCCCAAGGTGGAGCAAAAAACCCATGGATTTGGGAGAGGGGAATCAGGGCTGGTTAGCAGTTCCTTTTACATGATGTGGTCAATTTAAAAAGAATGTGATCCAGACTGTCCCCATCCTATAGCATTCCCCACATTTTGGTTAGAGTAGTCAAAGCCTCAGAGGAGGGGAAGAAACAGTAGCAGTGATGATGAAGGGAGTGGGAAGCAACAGGAGTCCTTCCCTGTTCTTGGGCCATGACTGATCTCTATCTTTCCAAAGCATTTTAAGCTGCTATTGAGAACTGAAGCTCCCATGCTTGACACATAGTAGTAGTCTGACAAGCTGCCTGACTGAGGTTCATGTTGGAGATCTTGCCATACTCTCCAGGGCAAACCACATGTGTAGAAAAGCCAAACATCACACTCAGCTAGAAGCCAGAAACGAAGAACAGAAATCTTTTTTCTGGAACTTGTGAGAATTTTCAAAGAGATATTTCACAGCGGCAGTGGCAGTCCTCTTTCGGGACTTGACAGGAATTAATGGCTGCATTCAGAAAACACTCCGAGGCAGGCCAAAGGCATGTCCTAGCAAAGAGATACCTCATATGGTCCATGCTTTATGAAATGGAGATTCAAGGGAACATTTTCCCTAATCAGAGATATTTACTTATCTTGAGCTGCAATTTATCTTGTACATGGAGTTGTACTTTGGTTCTAGGCAGAGACCAATGTGGTGGTTCACTTCCAGATCCTATCTGGCCACATTTTCGTTCATTCATTTCCCCCCTGGTTACTTATTTCTCAGCCCTTTTCATTTATCTCATTTTGCACACCTTTAGCTCAGTGGATTTTGCCAAAGAAGATCGATGTTGGATGTAAAAATCAGTGGGAAAATGACATTTAGCAGAAACGAAACAGATTGTCTCAGATTCAGTCTGTGGCATCTCCAGTTAAAGATGCCTGTGCAAAAACAGAGCTGAGAAATACTCTACCCTGAATTCCTGCAAAACCTGACAACGTGAGATAGACCAGTGCTACATAGACTAGTGTGACGAGAATTCCCACCCACCCCCATCATGTGATGGCTGAGGAGGTTTGGGAGACATATAAATAATATAAATAAATAAAATAAGCAAGTAAGTAATTTAAAAGAGAGTAATTTTTTCAAGCTTTAGACCTAGCAGCACATTTTCTATGTGCCTGTATAGCCACTGGGCAGTAAGCTTTCTCCTTCCAGCTCACACTCTCTTCTCAAACAGCTCCTGCTGTTAGTCTGAGGTAAAGCATCACTTTGGCAGCCATATGAACAGCAGTTAAGATTTAATAGAGATTTGAAGCTATTTGTTTCTGTTTTTGAAGAGGAGGGCTCCAGCTGGCTTTGTCAAGTGTCAGGCTGACACAGCAACATAACAAGCAGGATATTGAATTATGGTGCTGTCACTTTTACATGTGTGGAGGCATAAACAGCTTGTGCCTGGAGCAGGGGAGACGTCCCCCGCCCCAATTTTGAATTGAGAAGCCTCTGCTCAGTTCACAAGATGTCCATATATGACAGGAAGACACATAAGTAGGGGGACAACAGTTGTGTCGGGTGCTCTTTCTTTCATCCCCTCTCTCCCATTCCCCAAGTAAGGCCCTCAGAGATACATACCCCAACCATTCAACTTGAAAATTAAGTCTGGGCAGAATTCTGTTCATTCTATCTGCAGTGACAACTCTGCCTCTGTTCGGGTTGGCTACAGGAACAGCTATTTTAACAGAACCTTGTTTCCATGCAATCACACTCAACAGCTCATTTCCAGAGCCTGAAAAAGTTACCATTTGGACCACAACTCCTAGAATGGACATTGCCCAACCAGAATGGACATTGGATCTGTCCAGTGCATCAGCTGAGATCTTATAAATGGAGTCTCTTCATTATCAAAGGAAGGCAACAGGCAAGACTAGCCCTATTTATGCAAGAGAATAGAGTGCTCCAGCATAATGAGCGGTGTGGAATGCCAAGTATAGGATGAGGTAAGTGATTACTCAGACATTGTCCATTTTTTGCTACCATGCTTTGTAAACCACAGTCATGCCAGTGCAAGTTGCAGGCATCAAATCCCCCAACAAAAGATCCCATGGGCTCAACTGAATACTCTATCTAAACTGCTCAGAAATCAACAGTAACAGTGAGAAATAAACAGCCAACTGGACTAGCTTTCTGAATATTGGGCAGGTAACTCCATTTAAATTTTATTTAAACCTAAACTATTAGAAACAATTTGGAACTTGAACTGGTGTCCCATTTATGTTACCAAATCAAACTGAAGAAGCTGGTAGCTGCAGAATTCCCCCTGCTTTGGTCTCTGGTGGCTCTTCATGTCAGTCCACATCATCCCACTACTGAAAGCAGTAGAGTTTGAGAAGCCAAGATTGCAGGCAGACTCTCTTCCCTTTGCCTTCTCAGTGGTTCACCACCCAAAGCAAATGACATGAGGAATAAGTCACCTTTTTCAGGGCTTGGTTCTGGTACACATGAGAAATCTTTGAGTAAGGGCTCTATCACACATGCCAAAGGAACCCCAGGCAAACCATTTTGGCCATTATTTGGATCATGTCAAATTTTTCCATTCACATGACACATGGCTAACATCAATTCATTTGCCCTGGCAATCGGTTTATTTCCTCCTCACTGGGATGGTGGTTTTAAATTATACCAATGATGTATCACTTTATTCCTTATTGTTTCAGTGTGTGTGAACATTGCTGTTATTTCCTTTGTGAAGGGATTGGGCTTTTGAGCTGTGTGGCCATTTCATGGCCACTTTGCTTGTACCCTTTTAAATGATGTTTTCTAAAGGGATATCAGTAAATTGCTAGTAGCAGCCCCCACCACTGCCGCCACAAGCATTGCTCAGAAGGAGACAGCCTCCCACTCCCTTACAAGTGAAAGAGGGCTTGAGCCATGAAAGCGATATTTCTTGCTTTGAATTGTAAAGACAGGGGCGTTGCATTTATGTTCATATTCATGGAAGAGAAAGTGGGAGAAGTAAAATCATGGATGGAGTTTTCCTACTTTTTTCTGTTAGGGCTTTATTGCCATCACTGAACTTAAACAGCCATCTAGCATCAACTTAATTGTTTTAAAAATTGCCCTCTCCAGTTTAAACAACTTAATTAGATGTTAAGCCTCGTTAACCCTTTCCTACTGATTTTCCCACCTCTGAGTTTCTCTTTGCTTCTATTATTGTGAGGATTTTCTTTTCCAGAAAAACAAGAAGATGTCTCCTTTTGGAGCAAATCTGGATCTTATGATCAATTTAAGAAAGAGAATGGGATGTTCTCACAGGGACGTGGTGGCGCTGTGGGTTAAACCGCAGAAGCCTCTGTGCTACAAGGTCAGAAGACCAGCAGTCGTAAGATTGAATCCATGCGACGGAGTGAGCTCCCGTCGCTTGTCCCAGCTCCTGCCAACCTGGCAGTTCAAAAGCATGTAAATGCGAGTAGATAAATAGGTACCACCATGGTGGGAAGGTAACGGCGTTCCGTGTCTAGTCGCGCTGGCCACATGACCACGGAAACTGTCTTCGGACAAACACTGGCTCTATGGCTTGGAGACGGGGATGAGCACTGCGCCCTAGAGTCAGACATGACTGGACTAAATGCCAAGGGGAACCTTTACCTTTACCTATTGGATGTTCTACCCTGGGCCATCCTGTTTTCCATGCTGGAAAGCAGAAGAGCTTGTCAGAAATGTTCAATGCACATATATGGTAACTGACCACATAATGGTTGTGTGGAGAGTTGCTTAAAAATATCTGAGGTAAGAAATGATTGTGGACACAAGGTGCCAGAACTGTGGGAAATTACCGCTTGCCAGCATATTGCATTGTTTCTCAACTCAGCATGATGGGGACAAATCAATAATAGCCTCCAGAAGCCAGAAGAGATCAGGTTGACCTCAGTAGAAGAACACATCACAAAAGATACTCAGTTACCAGCCATAAAGAAACATCCTGTCTTTGCATCTGTTTTTACAGACTAGATTGGCTGGAAGAGAGATCTATGGTAGGATGTTAATAATACTAAAACATTTGACACTCTGGTTCTGTTTTTGGTACAATCGTTTTTGGAAATGTCTGTGTTAGCCTACTGCATAAACTCACACTGCAAATGAGGGAATTTATACACAGATGTCCTTTCCATTTCCCTTCCCTCCTCTCAACATAGCTGACAGCAACCTACAGCTTTCTCAGATGCCTGCAAGTGATAGCAGCTCCTGGTGACTGGGAGCTTCCTCTCTCCTGTTTCATTAGGATTTTCTCCCTTTGGAGGGAAAACAGTTCTAAATTTTAAGGGATGTGCAGCAGCGGTATCAGATTTTCTTTTTTTGTAGTGAGCTGCTGTAGTTTGCTTTTAGGATTGTGTGTGTATCTGTAAATATGTATATGTGCATTAAGTGTCTGTCTTCATGTGCAGGCTCTGAGTGGCCAATTAAGCTAAGTTTTAGCATAATAGGGCATGACATGTTTCTTCTCCTCCCACACCCTCAACACTTGTTTACCAGCAGCCAAGCACTGTTGCTGTAAGGCAGAGTTTTGTCTGCTTCTTCTGCTACAACTTCATGTGGCTCCATGTGGAGACTGGTAAGCTATTTCCCACCAGACTGGCCATTTGATGGCATTAATGTGATGATGTGTTGGAAAGGCAACCAGGGAATTCAAACAAATTTGTTGTGAGGAAAGGTCATAACATATGGGGTGTTTTAGTGTAGAAAAAAAAATAAGTAAGGACAGATGCAATGGAGCTGTCTAAAACGAAAGATGATCTAGGAAAAGCAGGCAACCAGAGGTTGTACCTGCCCACCTCTGGACTGCAGAGTGCCTTGCCTGTTCATGCAAGTCACCTCCCCAAGTGCTGTCTAGTTCTCTGACAACTCCGTCATTCCTTTTAACTTAATCTATGATCACCTTAAACTACATTGTAAAATCTTGATGTCAACTTTTCCACACAAATTAAAACTGATAGACATATCACATTTTGATATAGAGGCTGACTACACAGGCATTTATCGCACTGTTTGGTCCATTGCAGGTACTGGCTGGTTCATTCCTAAACACATTGATCAGACAACATATTTGCTGGAGTGAACCAGCTCACATCCAGAGCAGATCTACCTGCAACTTTCAGACCCCTGTCACAAGGTTTCTAGTTTTTTTGGCATGGGCAGCATCACTCTGGTTTGGGTCACTTCCGGCACATATGATCGATGGAAATGATTGAAAGCAGACCTTCCTCTTTCAATTTTTCAGTAACATGAAGTAGGTTAAAAAGAGAGCCACTTCAGGATATTGGTAAATTAAACTCTTCCTCAGCTCTATGGAGGGGCTGAGAAAGTGGAAAAGAAATTAAGTGCATTAGAACAGTGCATATGCACTACATCACTTTAAATAAATAAATAAAGCCAAAGCAGGAAGGGGGGGTACAATCAAGAGGGGGGGGTACAACCAAAGTAGGAGGGGCACGTAGGAGTATTTTTATTTGCTTTTCTTTAAAAAAAAAAAACACCAACACAGTCTGGTTGAGAAAAATCTTCTACCTAGTTTCCTCTTGCTTTGGCTGGTTTTTTTAAAAAAAGTAATGCAGTGCACGTACGCTCCCCTAATACACTCTTAAAATAAATGTCCACTTCCTCAGACCCTCCAGAGAGCTGAGGAAGTTTAATTTGCCAATATCCTGAACTGGCTCTCTTTTTAAGCCAGTTCATGATACAGGCAAATTGTCAGCAGGCTCCTGACGACCAAATAGGGTTGCCTGAGGTCCGTATGCTTTTTGGATAAGAAGATTGCACCAAGTGGTATACTGGACCTCCTAGCAGCCCTATTTAGCCTGATCCAGTGCAATCCTTGGAAAGCATGTAGAAATAGAAATAAAATTAGAAAGGCCATTAAGACTAGATTTTGCTGTGATCATTCAGTCACTTGCAAAGCATTATTTGATGGCAACCAATGTCAATTTGATGTTCTTATCTTATCTTCAGGATTCAGTGTCTGACTCTTCCCCTTTCCATTTCCATTTTATGTTCTCTTTAAATTTTGATATTTAAATTTTGTATAGCCCTCAGAGAAGTTACAGTTGAC
Organism: Intellagama lesueurii; assembly: GCA_037013535.1. NCBI lineage: Eukaryota > Metazoa > Chordata > Lepidosauria > Squamata > Agamidae > Intellagama > Intellagama lesueurii. The sequence goes on from JBAJHW010000002.1 coordinate 130,355,771, forward strand.
TCAGTCTTAATTGTATTCATCTTGGTGAATAATTGTTCCCTTTTCTGCTTTCATAATGACGTCTTGTTCTTGTGCTAGCGAGACATTTTAAACCCTGGTGTGGCAGGTTCCCCACCCATATGATAGTGGCTTCGTGGAGCACTCATCAACACTCACTAATGGCTGTACATTTCCTGTAATGAAGACAATGTTATTTTAATATTCATTATCTTCTCTGAAATCTTATTTGCAAGGTGCTTTTCTCAATGAGGCAAAAACAAACAAATCAAACGTGCTGCACATAATTATTAGCCCTCTGAAAAATGGATGGTTATGAACAGACTACATAATTAAAGTTCTATTTCTGCTGCGAGACAGAAAATCGGGCATACTGACTCCTTCCATCAGTGTGCCCATTCCCAAATTGTTGTTATTGTTTGTGCTATCTACTCACTTCTGACTTATGGTGACCCTATAAATTACTGACCTGCAAAGGCTTTCTCATTAACAGCCTTGCCCTGTTCTTGCAAAGTAAAAGTGTTGGTTTCCTTTATTGAGTCAATCTATCTCATGGTATTCCTCTTTTCCTGCTGCCTTCCACTCTTCCCAGTATTACTGACTTCTCAAGTGAGACTTGTCTTCTTGTGATATGGCCAAGTTAGAACAGCTTCTGTTTGGTTATTTTAGCATCTAAGAGAGAGTTTGAGCTTGATTTGATCTAGAACCCACTAATTTGTCTTTCTGGAGATCTGTAATATCCATAAAGCTCCCCTCCAGCAATACATTTCAAATAAATTAATGTTTTCTGTCAGTTTTCTTCTTTCACATCACATGATTATAAATCTCTGTTAGCGTTTTCCCTGCCAAATTGAGAGAACTCAAGAAGTCTCCTTGGATACTTTTTGATCCTTGCAGTTGAGGGAGTAAGAGAGGGAAAGGAGAAGGGAGGGAGTTGGAAGGGGAAAGGGGGCCAATACCCTAATTGAACCTGGATACCCAATTTTAGCAAAGGGTTTTGGTCATGTCTTAATAATAGGAAAGGAATGCTTCCAGCTTTTCTCCACCCCACTCACCGTCATCATCACTCTTTTTATCACAGCACACACTTGCAGGAACATCCCCACACCGCCTTCTCCTCCTTCCTCCCTGCTGCCACTTATTCACTGGCACTTATGCATTGGCATCTCTCTGCCCTCTTGGCTGGGAAGAAGTCAAAGGATTTACTACTGCAGGGCAGAGGGAGGGCTCCGCCACAGTGGCCATGACTGCCTGGGCAGCCTGGTCCCCACAGCCTAGGCAATGGTGGGTTGGCTTGAGGCACAAGCAAGCCATCAGCTGGATTTCTTGGCATGGGGCAGCAGCTGAGACTGAAGAGTAAGCAAGCGAGCAAGCAAGCACAGGTGGGCACTTGTGCCGTGGTGGGTGGACAGCCAGCCAGCCAGCCGAGACTGTCCTTTGGATGGTGAACTGAAGGAAGGAGTGGCGGTGACACGGACAGCAATGTTTGTGTGCGTGCATGAGGAAGGGAGAGATTCATTGATTCATTCCCTCTTTCTTCTTCCTTTGCCAGTTCCTCTCTCCTCTTAAACCACATGCACAGTTGCTCCCCATTCCCTCCCACCCCTGACAAGGAGCTGACCGCTTTTTGTCCCTTCCTGAGGTAATCATGCTGTTGGTCGGGGGGGGGGGGAGGGAGAGTGACAGAGAGAGAGGGAAAGGAGGAGGACAGCAGTCCAACTTCACCACCCATCAGCTGGGCTGAGCAGGCACCCACACTGCCCAGCTGATGGCGGTGAAGCTCCTGAGGCAGGGGAAGTGTGTGTGTGTGAGAGAGAGGAGGATTGGCCATGTCCTCCTCTTCTCTCCGGCTCTCTGCGCCCCTATGTCTGTCCCTCCTTCCTTCCCCTGGCTGTGGCTCTTGTTGCTGCTGCCGCCTCTCCCACTGCCTCTGCTGGTTGCCCAAAGGCAACAGAGGGGTTTACATATGCAGAAATGATTGAAATAAAATAGGTTTCACAAACTATGTAAAATCAATAACCTTCTGTCAGAAGAGTAGTTTACATAGCTTTCCAACCAAAAAAAACATGCTTCCCTGGTATGGAGACACATTTTAAACTGATTTTTTTTAAAAAGCAGAACCTGATTCAACAGTGGTTCTTAGTGTCAGTGAGACCGGGCTCTTAGTTTCTGAGTATCCGTATTATCACTCTTAATTGCATTATACACAAGATAACATAAATAAATAGAAACAAGGGTGTGGTTTTTTTTAGTAATCCCCCTTCCACTTCTGTGAGAGAGAAAAGGCTAGGGGTAAGGATTGTGGGTAGCTTTCAAAGATTTAAGGACAGGCCTTGGACCTCTGGAGGTCCCATCCTTGTTTTAGATAAGACTAAGGCCCAATTCAGATTAAGATTTTAATCATAGTGGGAAAGAATGGCAAATTTAATTATGAAATATAAGCTTCCTTTAAAAAATCAGCGAGAAAAATACTTACAGAGACCAAAGGAACCTGATTTCAATTTACCATTTTATTAAAGCAGAAGCTGAGCTTTAAATTAGAATGACATTTTCTTTGGATCTTTTTCCCTGAGCAGTTCATAAAACAATAGATAATCAAGGTATATTATGATTACACCACTTTCTAAGACCCTGTAAAATTAGTATTCCTTCACATTTTGAATAGCGGTAATGCAGTCACAACAGGATAAAATGATTTAACTGATAATTACTGTAATGTGCAGAGGGCCTGCAAGCATAGTGTGGGACTAAATAATTTTCATGTCAGTTCTAAGCCTATGATGCTATAAAACGCTACATGCTTGTATGGGTATAATCTGGATTTGTACCAATTTCCTTGGACTTCAGTACTAATCATTTCTGCCAGTATACCTATGTGTTTCAACAGTGAAATCCCAGCAGTTCCAACAAATTTTAAAATGCTACAGCAATGAAGTTTTTGCATACCTTGGTAATTTTCTGCCTTGTGCAACAAAGGCAACTTAAGACACGGTACTGTCTTTTTGCTACTATGCTTGTACTGTACTATCCATGATGCTTTGCACCATGAAGGAGAATCTCTCACATTCCAGATGTTCTGGCCTTCATCTTCCAGAAGACTCAGAAAACATGGCCTATAGTAAAAGACTGATGGAATAGTCTAAAACAGCTGGAGCGCCAAATGGCCTCCTTTCCTGTTTTATAGAATTCAATATTTTTTTTTAAAAAGGAAAAGGAAAAAAAGAAAAAGAAAAAAGACACAGGCCAACCCCTGTCCCCCACAAACAAACTCTGTTTTGTTTAGACAGTTGAGAGACATTAACAAAGCTAGGGACAAAGGAAAGAAGGGCTAATGAGATAGTAGAAAGAGGAAGAGCTAATGTTTGTGAAGTACCAAATGAATGAATGTATAAAAAGCAAAACAAAAATAAAAACAAGAACAAGGGGCTCGTCTACTCTGCTCATTTTTGAGAAGGCTGTGAAGGCTGTCATTTGGACCACACCCATTTACTGAGACACATTTATCTCTTAAAGGAGATTTAAGATTTTGAAAAACATAAACAAAATAGTCCTGTATTAAAAATGGGTTATTGGACTAACTAACTAAGAATGCAACTATACAGCAGGAGAAATGCAAATGGGTCTGCTGTTAAGTCATACACAGGAAGCTGGGTTTCCCCAGGTTAATTCACTTCAGCCAACTACGCAAGAACCAGCAGAAAGGAGAGGAAATCAGCCTTGTTTGCAGCTTGTTGACCATTTGAATCCTCTCCTTCCCATACCTGGTGCTTGGGTCTGCTTTCATCTTCCTTTTCCTTCCCTTTCCATTTCTTTCTTCTTTTCTTTCTTTTGTTTTTTCCTTTAAAAACTTCCAGTCCTAATGCTAGGGCAGTTGGCTGACCATCAGCAGAGAGATAGGAAGAAGTTTTAAGTTAGCTCTGCTCTAATTCTGCTTCCTGAAAATCTGGACTGCCAGAACAGATCTACCTTAAAACTTCCCCCTCTCCTTCTGATTACTTGCTCTTTTTCTTTCTTTCAGCCAGCTGCCCTAGTACTAGGACTGCAAGCCTGCATAAGATAAGATAAGATAAGATGAAAGCAGAGATGTGGGGAGGAGAGGATTCAAATGGCAGCCAGTTTCCTCACTTCCCTTCTTCTCTCACTGCTGTTGTAGCTGACTGGAATGCCTTTAACTACAACAGCTACAACCTCTCCATATTTGCTCAAGTGATCACATTGCCTCAACCAATGTGAATGCATTCAGTTCCAAAAAAGTAGAAGCCCCAGCAACAGAGGAAAAAAAACTATGGATTAGAGGGGGAAAACCTTTGAACTGATATGCCATGTAGTCAACAGAAAATAATGTGAATCAGACCATCCCAATCCTGAAGCATTTCATGCACCACTTGTCAATTTAATCACACCCTAACGTCTTTTAATAATCAGTCATTTCTGCAAAAGGTTGAGATTTTGAATCAGTTCTGAAAAGCAGCATTTCTTTTTTTTAAAGAGAGGAAACTAATAAATAATTATGTTTGCTATGAAGAGTCAGCCAAAGCAAATATGCAGCAAGCCTTCAAGCTACTGTGGCGGGGGGGGGGGGGGAGAGAGACAGAGAGATGGGATTCCATTTATATCTCTCTATGCCTTCAGCTAATGAGAGACCAATTACAGAACATTTCCTCGACTTCAACCCCAAATATATTTGTTTTTCAAATTAATGAATTAAATAGGATATATTTCTGAATATCTATCTGTCATTAATAGTGGCACATTTTGAACATTAAACAGTTATAGAGATGTGGAAAATCTGTCTGTTTTGATTTTGTTGCGTTTCAACTACCGGCTTTCTGTGTTTTCATTTTAGGCATGAGGCACTGTGTTTTGCCCTGGTCCTTTGCTCTTGCAAAAGTACCTGCCACACCACAGCTTTGCTCTGGTGGCATCCTTCATGTGTGAGCTGCTCTGCTTTTGGTGTGTCTCTGTCTTGGGAGAGGAGGCCTTGCATTGTTTTTAATGCTGGAAGGAAGTCCTCAGTTTCTACAGTATTCCCTGGGTAGGTGCCTGGATTTAACAACTCCTGGTGTAGTGGCAGATGCTTGTATTTTTCTTGTGTATTTTAAAGGGGATGACTAGAACCAGCCTATGAATTCATGATGTGCCTCCTAGCTGTATGGGAGGGGCATGCTGGCCCTCTATGTATCGTTGGACTGCAGTTCCCATCATCCACAGCTAGCATAGCCAACAGTAGGGAATACAAGAAGTTGAAGTCCAGCAATATCTGGAGGCATGCACTTTTCTGCTGAGCTATCACACTGACTTCTCCAACTAATATTATCAGCTGATTGTTATGATCCAGCCCAGAATAAGCATTTTGTTCTCATCCTACTGATTCCAGTGGGAGAGTTTTAAATATGTACTTCACTGTATTATTGAAATTAATTAGAGCTTAAAATACTTACTTTTGGCTGCAGAACACACAGATTTTTTTATTTGGTTTCTCCCATAATACAGTTCATAATGTTCCACGTTAATCAAAGAACGGTAATGCTGCAGTGCTATATTTTAACACACATATTGTTAGATTTCATTATTGGAAAAAATAATTCCATGGTGGGACAACACACAAATGTTATTCTGCCTAATGTTTAAAGAATTATTTTCTGTAAATGCTCAGCTGCTGAGATTTCAGTGTTTAATGGCAACATTAATGCCACAGTAGGTTTACCATAATTGCCAAAAAAGTATCAGTACTTTAACTTAAAGAATATGTACAATTATCTTACAGGTTTAAAAAATTCTAGCTGGGTAGCTGTACTGGCCTTTGTCAGGGAAATTAAAAGAGAAAGAAAGAAAAGAAAAGAGAGAGACGTCATATGAGTAAATAAACTGGAACAGGTTCAGAGGAAGGCAACAAGGATGATCAGGGGGCTGGAAACCAAGTCCTGTGCGGAAAGACTGAAAGAACTGGGCAGGTTTGGCCTTGAGAAAAGAAGACTGAGGGGAGATATGAGAGCACTTTTCAAATACTTGAAAGGCTGACACAGAAAAGGGGTAGGATCTGTTCTCGATTGCAGGACATGCAACAATGGGCTCAAGTTACAGGAAGCCAGATTTCGGTTGAATATCAGGAAAAAAAAACATCCTAACAATTAGAGCAGTACAGCAATGGAACCAATTACCTTGAGAGGTGGTGAGTGCTCCAACATTGGAGGCATTCAAGAGAAATGTAAACAACCACCTGGCAGGTATCCTTTGATTTGCATTCCTGAATCAAGAAGGCGGTTGAGTTGATGGCTTTATGGGCCCCTTCTAACCTCATTATTCTATGATTCTATGACATTTTGCTGTGCATAGAGGCTTCTCGTGGTATTCTCATCAGATCATTGTTTCTACTGATGACAGAAACATCCTACAGATACATGAGAATACCATACGAATCCCCCATATGTGACATGCTACCGTCTGATTTGCAGGGGGTGGGGGAAATGTAGAAGAGAGTGAGGTCACCCTGCCATATCCTCATTCTTTTTTTTTCCTTTGGTTGACTAGCTGCCCAAGAACTAGATTAGCAAAGGAAGGAAGGAATGAAGGAAGGAAGGAAAGAAGGAAGGAAGGAAGGAAAAGCTTAAAACAGGCCCAAGCACCAGATGTCAGAGGACAAGATTCAAACAGCAGCTAGTTTCCTTGCTGCCTTCCCTCTCTCCCAGTTGCTATAGCCAGCTAAAATGGTTTTAAATACAATGACTACAAATCCCTTAATGTCAGCTGAAGCAATCAGGCTGCCTGGACTGAGGTGAATGGAGTCAATTCTTAAAAAGTAAATATCCCAGCAGAAGAAGAAAAAACTGTGGATGGGATGAGGTGGAATCTCCAGGCTGATTTGTGTTGCCTTGTACCTCATATAGTTAGAAAAATAATGTGAATCAGATTGTCCCAATCCTGCAGCATTTCCCACATTATTTGTAAATACAGTGGCAACCTTTTGGACTACAGTTCCCCAAATCCGGAAGATCTGGAAGACACAGATCAAGAAAGTAACTGCTTCTAGGCTCTGTGTAATATTGCCCTGACAAGTGTTTTGCAACAGAAAGTGCAGACTCTATAGCACCTTGAATATTAAAATGTGTGAAGACATTGAAGATTTCATCCAGCTCTAAACAGGTATTTTGTTTTCTTGCACACCAGTCCTCCATTTGCTCCTAAAGTCCTATTGCAAGCCGTGGGACCTGCCGCATGTTATATTTTTAGGGGACACCATAATCTTTTCAACGCTTAGGGCCTCTAAAGGTCTTAAACTGGCCGTGGTGTAAAGTGTAGGATTACCACATTACCTGGTTGGCCAGGTTTTACTTTTTATAAAATTTTTGCCACATGCTATACAATTACATTACTGTATTTCATGCATACAGTGTGTGTGTGTGTCTGTGTGTGTGTGTGTGTGTGTGTGTGTGTGTGTGTGTGTAAAAAACTCTGTGATGCCCCCATCCCTGTTTCATGCCCTAAGCATGTGCTTATTTTGCTTAATGTTTAATGCAGGGCTGTAAACCCAATTGCTGTGATAGGAGATCCTGTGCTAATGTGCCAGTGGAATGTTACTCTCTGGCAGTGTCCAGCAGGATCCTGCGTTTTGTGATTTTAATATTAAAAAGCTGCTTTTGTGGTGTAGCAAGTAAAGCCACTGGCTGAAAACCTTTAATTCTTATTTCCAGCTAGAGTTACATTTTGATTACATATAATTGCATTTGCAGGCATTCGTTTCCTGCCACCTTCATCTCCTCCTCCCCTCTTTTCGCTGCTTTCCTTGCTGCCTTTCCCAGGGGGAAGAGGGAATGGAGTTGACTTGCATTTTATGTTCTACAAACAAATGCTTGGAGATACAGGCGGGATGAGTCAGGAACACTTCCAGCGTACTCTGCAGTCCAGAATGTTTATAGCTCTTCATATTCAGATTGTCGTTTTTAAATTATTAGCTTCTAGTGGGTAAAAGAGGGCACATCTCTATTTTCACTAATGACATTTTATAAGGTACCAAATAATAATCACCATCACTAAATCCTAGAGATCTCATGGTGGGGCTACCCTGGATTAAGGTTAATTAAGCACTGCTGAGGAGACTACATGGACTCATTACATCAACCAAGCTGGACCATTATTTTATTTTATTTTGTTTTATTCAAATTTTTATCTAGAGATGGGGACAAACCTCCAAAATGGCAGTTTATCCTGGTTCATGGTCCATCAAGGTTGACAAACCACGGACCATGAATTTTGTGTCCGTGAACCAACGAACCATGAATTGCATCGGCAGTTCATCCCTTTTTTTAAAGATAGCTCGAGGCTGTCTAAAAAAAAAAAAAAAAAAGGCTGAGCCTTCCCACCCCCACAGCCTGCCCCCCTGCCCCCTTCCCACTGCCCCGTTGCCTCCCTACCTTGGCCACCTCCGCCGGCTCCCTCCACCTGCCCTGCCACCTAGCGCTCCCACTGCACCACTGCCACTATCAGCAGCAGATGGTGGAGGTGGCCAAGGGAGGGAGGGGAAGGGGGCGGGGTCAGGCTGTGGGCATGGGCAGCTGTAGGGGATGTCTGCCTATGGGCCTGCTGATCAGCTGTTCGATGGGCCCATAGGCAGAGTGGGAGGGCCATAGGCAGAGAAAAAAGGTAAAGGTAAAGGTTCCCCTTGACAATTTGTCCAGTCGTGTCCGACTCTAGGCGGCGGTGCTCATCTCCATTTCCAACCCATAGAGCTAGCGTTTGTCCGCAGACAATCCTCCGTGGTCACGTGGCCAGCGTGACTAGACACGGAACACCGTTTACCTTCCCACCAAGGTGGTACCTATTTATCTACTCGCATTTTTGCATTTTGCATGCTTTTGAACCGGTAGGTTGGCGGGAGCTGGGACAAGCGACGGGGGCTCACTCCGTCGCGTGGATTCGATCTTACGACTGCAGGTCTTCTGACCTTGCAGCTCAGAGGCTTCAGCGGTTTAACCTGCAGCGCCACCACGTCCCTATATAGGCAGAGAAGGGAAAAATAAAAATGGAGGAAGAATAGAAATGGAGAAATATTTGTGCCTTCATATTTGTCAAGGTCTCTGGAATTGACGAATACGAAGGGATGAATATTAACTAGAGATGGAGGTATTTGTATTCGAATACGAATACCCCCGCACAGGTGGACATAACGAGGGTCCTGGGCCGGACTGTCCACTCACCTTCCACCTTTGCCACGGGCTCCGCGCTCCCTTCCTATTGCTCCGGAGCTCATGGTCTGCGAGCCACTCTTCGACCTGGCGGTGAGGCTCGTCCTCCCTCCTCCTGCCAGGAGTGGCTCACAGACCCCGTATCCAATATTAACAAATCAGTGATTTTTAATGAATTTTTTTTAATTCATCCCCATGTCTATTTTTATCCTATCTGTCTAGCGGCCAGGTCACTACTCTGGGTAGCGTGCAATAATGTAATATAAACATATAGTAAATCTACAATAATAAACTAATAAAACGTCACACAAAACCAAATCTTTAAGGATAAAATAACTAATGCAAAAACTCTCTCTGTGTGTGTGTGTGTGTGAAATTGAACTGAGAATAACATCTGCTTACACACTCATCTGGTAGCATGTATTAATTTGGCTTTACTTTGGCTTTAATTGGCTTCTACCGTGTTTCCCTGAAAATAAGACAGGGTCTTATATTAAGTTTTGCTCCAAAAAACGCATTAGGGCTTATTTTCAGGGGATGTTTTATTTTTTGCACGTACAACAATCTACATTTATTCAAATACAGTCATGTCATCTTCTTCTGGTTGCTGCACAATGGTGGAGGGCGGGGTTTCACTTAACTGGGGCTTATTTTGGGGGTAGGGCTTATATTACGAGCATCCTGAAAAATCATACTAGGGTTTATTTTCAGGTTAGGTCTTATTTTCGGGGAAACAGGGTACCTGGTGATTAAACCAAACTGCATCCCAGCATTCTGATGGAGATTGCTATACCAATGTGTGGCCTTTTCCCCACCCCCAACCAAACAGGAAACTTGTGTTTCAAAAACAGATGGTGTGGGGGAGTGGGAGGGAGGTTTATGCAGAGTGATGGGCTACCTCTGTCTGAATAGCAGGGTGGAAAATTCCAACCACATGTTGCCAGAGGTGAAGCATTAAACCATACCCCTAAAGCCCAGTTGTAACCAGCTATAAACTCACCTTAAGAAGCCTACCTGGCTCACTTCCACCATGAATTTTTAGGACATTGATTTATCATTTCTCTACACTGTCCACAAGATACTGGTACATGCCTAAAGAAGGGGATTTTAATCATCAATAGGTCGTGTTGATTGTTTGATGTTTTTAGTGGTCTAATAAAAGTATCACTTTCTCCTGGATTTGCACTGTGTAAAGACCACACAGCTCCCTTTGTGTGTGGGGGGGGGGGGGGAGGGTTGTTTCTGGATTAAGAGAGTAAGCAATCTGTTGCCAAGCAATAAGTTATGTTCAGTGTCATATGGATATTTGTGCCCAGAAGCCAGGATTAGTTCTATGATACTCCTTCCGCCTTTGCTTCTTTCTTACAGTGTGTTCTATATTCTCAGGTGTGGTGTTTTAATCACAAAGACCACATTTTAGGAATTCTCAGTATGCATGAGACAGTGTTAATATCACAACAATTGGCTGCTCACAGTCAATCCTAAAATATCCATATGCATTACTGTATATATTTCTGCATAATATAAACATTTTTGCAATCATTTTCTGTTATATAGTTTTTATCTTTTCATTAATGTACAGATACTTCTGATTATGCTTTCCTCTAGTATACTCACTTCTCTGCATATTTGCTTTTAAAAGCTGTACTGAAAAATTTTAAAAGCATAAGTGTTAAATAATAAAGAGCTGCATGCCAATATATTTATTGATTTGAGAAGTATGAATTTCTCACTCCATATGAGAATCAAATGAAATTCTCCCCTATTTCTATAACTCAGGAATGGAGAAATTGCCCCCGGGGGGCCTACTCATCCCTCCAAAGCGGCTTGTTCAGCTTCTAGATTCTTCCATCCTAAATAAATAAATGCAAAAAAAAATATGTTGTTTTCTGTTCCTGATCGCTCCCAGGAACAGCAGGTGTGGGCATCCTCCCCCACAAACCATCACAACGCAAAAATAAAACAAGAAGTGGACTTCCAGGCACATTCTGTTTTTGATCTCCCACTTTTTGCTCATTTGAGGTATAGAATGGCTCCCCTTGATACCCAGGAGCAGACAAGTGGGCTCAAGAGTTGCCCATCTGTACTATAACTCCAGGCCTTGGACTGTTTTTGGAAACACAGCCTTTTATTTTGCCTCCCCAATCATGTCCACATTTGGCTGAGGGAGAGATAAAAGGGAACAAACAATGAACAAACTCCGAGCCTGCACTGGAGCTGACTAGATTTTGACATGGGACTTGCTCACACTCCAGTCACCCATCTTTGCCATGTTCTTTAACGCATAGTCTTATTTCTACTACAAAGACACAACACCGACTCTTCAGTCACCCAGAGTGGAAGTTGATCATTTTGGCAGTTCTTCTGTCATCATCACACTTAGGCTTCCTTTCTTTAAGGCAGTAATCTGCAGACAAGTAAGCAGTTGGAAGGAATCAACTCAGATAAAGAAAATGGAAATGTGGTTTGCCTACTATGTGTGTTCTTTCAGTTGTCAAATCTGTGAGTTGGTACTTAGCAAGACTGGAGAGGGAGAAACCTACACCACTAAATGTCCATTGGATGGGGTGGCCAAACCTCTTTGGCCTAGGAAGGTTTGAGGGGCTGTATTCCAGCATGGACAGCACCAAGAACAGAGTTGTTATTGTTATGTGACTTCTAGTGACTCTAATAGGGCTTTCAAGGCAAGTGAGATATTTAAGAAGTGGTTTTACTAATTCTACACCTGCAATGAGCATCCGTGGCTGAGTGGGGATTCGAACTCAAGCCTCCTAAATCCAAGTCCATTGCTCTATCCACTACACCATGCTACGTATCCAAAGAGCAGAATAGGTGGGGCCAAAACAAGGTGGACAAGGTCAGTTGTAATTCTTAACAGATTGGATATTTTCCCTGCAAGCTCCAGCAAAAACGTCCTTGGATCGCCCTCTGTAGGAGCAAACAAGCCCATCTCTGCAACAGAGAAAACAGTGAGTTGGTCTCTGAGCAGACCAAAGGATTTTTCTCTTCCAGGTTTTCTGTTCTCCGGCTGTGGTAATATTGCCACCTTGTGGGGATGTTCCACAATGTCACTAGAAGAGAAATAAATAAATAAAAGTATTGAAAATCAATAATATTATTTATTACACTAAGGAAAAGTTGCTGGTTCAAGAAAGCTTTTTACAAGGTTTTTTTTTAAATTAAAAAACAAACAAACCCTCGATTCCTTAGGTTTTGTTTTTGTTTTCAGTAAGCCAGACTGTGTTATGTTTGAAAGGAAACTAGTTGACTACCATTGCCCATGTTTGCCTGCAACAGCCCTGTTTTATACTTCTGACCTATTTCTGGGGGAAAATCCTGTCCTTGAACAGTAATGATTTTAAGGGAGCAGGGAGTGATTTTGACACAACGTAGGCATCTAAAGCTCTGAGCTAAAGCCAGAGATTTGGAAGTAGGCATCACAAATTGTCTACCAAAATTATACGTAGTCGCTGAAATGCTGATATAGTTCACTTTATGGCGATAACAAAACTGCAACGTTAAAGGTAATTATTAGAGTACTTCTTTTCCGTAAAGCTTCTTTCAAAGATGCAAGGCAAAACTTTTTTAAAAGGCAAACTTCCCCTCCTTCTGAATTTGCCTCCTTTCAAGCCTCAGTGCTAAATAGAACCTGTAGGCTTTTATATTTTCTCTCTTCTCTCGTACCTTGTCACTCATGAAGGGAAAAGCAGTATGGAACAAGATAGGGAAGTACAGAAAACAAGAAGAGCTGATTAGCAAAAGGGAAAGAATTTGCAGGAATGGGAACGGAAGACAAAAATAGTATTGCCAGATGGTCAGGACTCTTCATATATATGAAAGAATTCTAAGGTCTCAGTTGCAAATGCTACTACTTGCTCTTGTGTGTGTGTGTGTGTGTGTGTATGTATATACATGTATATACATATACAAGATCCAATTATTTACATCTGCTCTCAAACCCAGGGCTGGCCCAAGACATTTTGCTGCCCAAGGCAAAGAAAACTGTGCCCCTTTCCCATTCCATGTATAAAATTTAAGTGGACTGGAAGTTGAAGCATTGCTCAACTCTTGAGGTGAACTTAGTGGGTTCTCGGCACCTGTATGGCCTACAGCTTCAACACCTTGTAGCACCTCCCAAGATCTGCTGCCTAAGGCAACTGCCTTGTTTTGCCAACCTGATGATGTCCTCATAGTTTACCTCCCAGTGCTTTCTTCCTGAATGGAAATGCACATAGACCTTTCCTAGAGGGGAGTGATGTTTTCCTAGGCCAAAATCCTACTGAGTAAAACTATGTTTAAGAAATCTCCTTTTTTCACTTATCATCTGTCATGCAGCCAGGGGCATAAGTGGTTGTTTTCTTATGCGGTTATGAAGGATGCAAGAATACTAGTCATAATCTTTTCTGGCTCTTTAGTCAACATAAACATATATGGCAAATGTCTCTGCTTGTTTGTTCTAGTTTTAACTCTTACAGTTTTTACAACCTCACATGTTCTCTGTGGGCTTGCCCCTCTCCTTGATTCATGAGTGAGCTACAAGCCATGAAGCAAGTGAAGAGAAAGCTAGAGAGTAACAGGAGGAAAGCTCCCATGGATGGTACCCTGCCTGCAGTAAGAAAAATGTCCAGCAGATATTGCAAGGCAGAGATTGGCAAAAAGACTGTGTTATTACTTCTTAATAATACAGGAACTGCCTTCAGACCATCAAGCAACTCTCTGCTGAGTGGTTCACAGCCTCATGAACTCTGGACAGTGCAAGGGGCCTCAATCTGATGTAAACATCTGTAACTGTTTTGCAGCCCACTTTCAGTCCAAGATTGAGACCTTCCGGGGGGACGTGGACACTGTTAGTGAGGCAGTTGATCAGGTTGAGATATCCAGTGCACTGTCTCGTCCTATTTTGTTGGATCAGTTTCAGCCTGTGATGCCTGATGATGTGGACAAGATGCTTGCACGTTGTAAGGCTACAACCTCTCCATCAAACCCGTCCCTCTTGTCTTGTAAAATCTGTCAAGGAGGTTATGGTGGAATGAGCCGCTCAGATTATTAATACATCTTTACAAGAGGGCTTCATGCTCTCTTGTTTGAAGGAAACTGTCAGGCCCATTCTGAAAAAGACCAGCTTAGCAACGGATGATGTGAACAATCACAGACCTGTTGCTGACATCCCGTTCATGGGAAAACTTACTGAGAGGGTGGTGGCAGACCAACTGTTGCCATTCTTGGAAGATACTGATAGTCTGGATCCATTTCAGTCAGGGTTCAGGCTTTGCCACAGGACAAATGTTGTCCTAGTCACTCTGCTCAATGACCTGATAAGGGAGGCTGACCAGGGGAGTGTGACCTTGTTGGTCTCCCTAGATCTCTCAGCAGCCTTTGATGCTGTCAACCTCAGTATCCTCTTGGACAGAATATTGAGTTTGGGGGTTGGAGGCCTAGCTCTGGGCTGGCTCCACTCCCTTCTTGAGGGTCATGTCATAAGAACATAAGAAGAGCCCTGCTGGATCAGGCCAAGGGCCCATCTGGTCCAGCTTCCTGTATCTCACAGTGGCCCCACCAGATGCCTCTGGGAACACACAAGACAACTAGATACCTGTCTCCTGATACCCCTCCCCTGCATCTGGCATTTTGAGGTACCTTCCTTTTAAGCCTGGAGATTATACATCCCCATCATGGCTTGTAACCTGCGATGGGCTTTTCCTCCAGAAATCTGCCCAATCGCCATTTAAAAGCATCTAAGCCAGATGCCGTCACCACATTCTGTGGCAAGGAGTTCCACAGACTAATAACACGCTGGGTAAAGAAATATTTTCGTTGGTCTGTTCTCACTCTCCCAACACTCAGTTGGAGTGGATGTCCCCTGGTTCTGGTGTTGCGTGAGAGGGAAAAGAGCTTTCCTCTATCCACTTTATCCATCCTCTGCATAATTTTATACGTCTTAATCATGTCCCCCCTCAGGCGCCTTTTCTCTAGACTAAAGAGCCCCAAACGCTGTAGCCTTTCCTCATAAGGGAGGTGCCCAAGCCCAGTCATCATTTTAGTCACTCTCTTCTGCACCTTTTCCAGTTCCACTATGTGTTTTTTTTGAGGTGCGGCGACCAGAACTGAAATACTCCAGGTGCGGCCTTACCAGCGCACAATGGCATTATAATGTTGGCTGATCTATTTTCAATTCCTAAAGGTTTAACTTGGGGATTGTCCAAAAGGTTTAACTTGGGGGTGCTGTTTCAACCCCTTGGTTTCTTTGTTGTGGATTTCCACAGGTGTCGATCATCTCCCCACCGCAGTTTAACATGTACATGCTGCTGCTTGGGGTGGTCATCCAGAGTTTGGCATGCATTGTCACCAATATGCAGATGACACACAACTCTATCTCACCTTTACCACATTAGCAGTAGAAGCTGTCTGGACCCTTGAGCGATGCCTGGCCTTGATAATGGACTGAACAAGGGCTAACAGACTGAAATTTAATCCTGACAAGACAGAGATCTTGTGGTTGGGAGGGGATCCTGACCAGCTACAGGTATTCTGCCTGGTCTGAATGGGAGGCACATTCCCCCTAAAGGACCAAGTCTGCAAATTGGGTGTGATCCTGGACCTGGCACTCTTTATGGAGAAGCACATTTCTGCCATGGCCAGGTCTGTCTCTCTTCAAACCCAGCTGACTGCACAATTACAGCTTTATCCGGGCAGGAAATCCCTGACCACACTTGTTCACGTGTTGGTAATCTCGAGGACTGATTACTGCAATGCTCTCTATGTGGGACTGCCTTAGAAGACAATACAGAATCTGCAACAGGCACAAAATGTGGCTGCTAGATTGAGCGTGGGAGTTTTCAGATAAAATCGTATTTCCCTGATTCTGGCTAGCCAGCATTGGCTTCCTGTGTACTTCCATGACAGATTCAAAGTACTACATCTAACCTATAAAGCCCTAAATCAGGGGTCTCAAACTCAATTTACCTGGGGGCCGCTGGAGGCAGAGTCTGGGTGAGGCTGGGGCTCCAAGGAAGAGGGGGGGCGCGAGCCCTCGTCACCGGCCACGACCCCCTCTGGCTCCTTCTTCACTACCACCAGCAGCAGCAGGACGAAGAAGCGGAGAAGGGAGGGAGTGCCGGCGACTGCCTAGCGGGGGGGGGGGGGAGGGCACGACATACATTTTTTTTTAAAAACCTCACAGAATTCGCCTTGCCAAAGGAGAAAAGCCCCCATCAGTACCTGCGAAATTAAACAGAACGGGGTGGGGCCCCCCACAGGTGTGCACGCGTGCATGCACACAAACACACACACACGGAGGTCCGGCAACCTTCCTCTGAAGGCCCCCCCCTCAAAAAAAAGGCGCACTCAGCAGCAGCAGCTACCCCCACCACGACAGAGGAGCAAACTTTGCGAGGCGAGCCCAGGCAGCCTCTAGAGCCGAGGCGGCTGAAGCAGGACGAAGAGGAGGAGGAGGAGGAGGAAGCACTGCTGGGTGCTGAGGCGGCCGCTGGCCAGGCTGGTGCTGCCGAGAGAGAAAGAGAGCCAGAGAGCTGCTTCCCTGGAAGAGGCGGCGGCGGCGGCAGCAGCTGCTGTTGGCGGCTTGGAGGTGCTCTTCAAGGACGGGCCGGGAGCGAGCTCCGCTCTCAGGCATCGCTCGGCGGCGGCTTGGGCACGCGGGGAAAAGGGCCGGCAGCGCGCCTCGCTCACCGGCTCTCCCCCAAGACAGCGCCTCTTGCACCCTCCATCTGGAACTGCAGCCTGCCAGCCAGCAGACAGGTGGGCTGGCTGGCAGGCTGCAGTTCCGGATGGAGGGTGCAGGAGGTGCTGTCTTGGGAGAGAGCCGGCGAGCGAGGCGAGGCTTTTTTTTTACTCTTGACAGCAGAGGACGCGTGGGCGCTTCGGGGGGGGCAGGCAAGGCGGGGGCCACAAACTATCATCCGGCGGGCCGCAAATGGCCCCTGGGCCGCATGTTTGAGACCCCTGCCCTAAATGGTTTGGGACCTCAGTACTTGATGGAGCATCTCTTCCTAAGATCTAGTACCAGAGCCACCTGATCATCTCAGGCTGGATTGTTGCAGGTGGCCACTTCAAGGGAGGCCTGGGAAACCTGGAGCAAGTTCAGAGGAGGTCAACAAGGATGATCAGGGGACTAGAAATCAAGCCCGGTAAGGAAAGACTGAAAGAACTGGGTATGTTTAGCCTAGAGAAAATAAAACTGAGGGGAGATATGACAGCACTTTTCAAATACTTGAAAGGCTGTCATACAGAGGAGGGGCAGGATCTTTGGGTCCCTTGTTGGGAGAAATGTGGCATATAAATAAAACTAATTCAAAAAACACTAATAAATAATATTCTCAGTCTTCCCAGAATGCAGGATACATAATACTGGGCTCAAGCTACAGAAAGCCAGATTTTGGTTGAATATCACGAAAAACATCTTAACTGTTAGAGCAGTATGACAATAGTACCAATTACCTTGGGAGGTGGTGAGTGCTCCAACACTGGAGACATTCAAGAGAAAATTAGATAACCACCTGGAAGATATCCATTGATTTGTACGCCTGCACTAAGCAGGGGTTGGACTGGATGGCCTTATAGGCCCCTTCCAACTCCATTATTTTCTGATTCTATGATTCTATGAAAATAAAGACTATTATTAGTTACAGTGGCAACTTTCAAGTTTCATATTTTATAAGGCTGGTACTTTGCAACCCTAGTAAAAGAATACAGATTTTTATTTAAAATATTTTACCATTTAAAGAGGCCCATATCTTATCAAGCTAGGAAAATTATATTGCTGTTGGCTGGAGAGAGAGAAAATTATTAGTTATTTTATTTTGTTTTTATTAAAGATTAAATACTACACATGCAAAACAGAAAATGTGGGAATTCTAGCCACATTATGAAATTTAACTTTAGGTCAATCCATGCTCTTTCTTTACTCTCCTTAAGATGTTTTGGCATTTGTTCTACTTGAAATGCTATATAGTACAGTTTCTGATTTGGTCAACTTTTATTGGCTCATAAATTACAGTATATCACAGAAGTGAGTACATCCCCTCACATTTCATAAATATTTTAGTATATCTTTTCATGTGACAACACTGAAGAAATGACACTTGACTACAATGTAAAACAGTGAGTATACAGCTTGTATAACAGTGTAAATGTGCTGTCCCCTCAAAGTAACGCAACACACAGCCATTAATGTCTAAACCACTGGCAACAAAAGTGAGTACACCCCTAAGTGACAATGTCCAAATTGGGCACAAAGTGTCAATATTTTGTGTGGCCACCATTATTTTCCAGCACTGCCTTAACCCTCTTGGGCAGAGTTCACCAGAGCTTCACAGGTTGCCACTGGGGTCCTCTTCCACTCCTCCATGATGACATCACAGAGCTGGTGGATGTTAGAGACCTTGCTCACCTCCACCTTCCGTTTCAGGATGCCCCACAGATGCTCAATAGGTTTTAGGTCTGAAGACATGCATGGCCAGTCCATCACCTTTACCCTCAGCTTCTTTAGCAAGGAGTGGTCATTTTGGAGGTGTGTTTGGGGTTGTTACCATGTTGGAATACTGCCCTGCGGCCCAGTCTCCGAAGGGAGGGGATCATGCTCTGCTTCAGTATGTCACAGTACATGTTGGCATTCATGGTTCCCTCAATGAACTGTAGCTCCCCAGTGCCGGCAGCACTCATGCAGCCCCAGACCATGACACTCCCACCACCATGCTTGACTGTAGGCACGACACACTTGTCTTTGTACTCCTCACCTGGTTGCCACCACACACACTTGACACCACCTGAACCAAATAAATTTATCTTGGTCTCATCGGACCACAGGACATGGTTCCAGAAATCCATGTCCTTAGTCTGCTTGTCTGCAGCAAACCATATGCAGGCCTTCTTGTGCATCATCTTTAGAAGAGGCTTCCTTCTGGGATGACAGCTCTGGAGACCAATTTGATGCAGTGTGCGGAGTACGGTCTGAGCACTGACAGGCTGACCACCCACCCCTTCAACCTTTGCAGCAATGCTGGCAGCACTCATACGTCTATTTCCCAAAGCCAACCTCTGGATATGATGCTGAGCACGGGCACTCAACTTCTTTGGTGGACCATGGTGAGGCCTGTTCTGAGTGGAACCTGTCCTGTTAAACCGCTGTATGGTCTTGGCCACTGTGCTGCAGATCAGTTTCAGAGTTTTGGCAATATTCTTATAGCCTAGGCCAGCAATGGCGAACCTATGGCACATGTGCCACAGCTGGCACACAGAGCCCTTTCTGCCAGCACACGAGCCATAAGTTGCCAGATCGCTACTCCCCCCCCCCCCCCGGTGCAGACAAACCTGAGAAGGCGGCTGCAGCTCGTGCGCAAGGAGATGACGTGGGCGGGCGGCGGTGGCTCGCTTGTGTACCAATAGGCCCAATGGTGGGGCAGCAGCAAGGAGGTGCAGGCGGACACGCAGAGACAGTGGTGCGACACCCTGACCATTTACAGCAAAGGTTGTTTTGCTGTGTGTTTTTTTAAAAAAAGCAGTGGCAGGAAATGGGGACACTGCTGAGAGGGCCTTTGCCGAGCAAGGGAGAGGGACAGGGATAGAGGGAAGCCTGGTCATGGAGAGGAAGAGGAAAGAGACAGGCGCTTCCCCCTCCTGCCACCTCATCCGCAGCAGAAAGGGAGCGGAGGGCTTCTTTGACCGGAGGAAGCTGCGCACTCTAAAAAATAAGCTCCGCTGGAGGCACTCGGGCTCTCTCCCGGCGCGACGCCCATTCCCTTCCTCCCGCTCGAGCCAGCACAGACCTCCCAGTGCCCAGGCCAAAGCGGCAGCGGGCGGCGGCAACTCTCGTGATTGACAGGGCCTGCAGCCCACCAGGAGGTCGGATGAGCCACGGTCGGGTGCCCCGAGGTTGAGGCAGAACGCCTATCAGCTGCGGTGCTGGCGCTTCGGCAGGTGGATCCGGAGCAGCTGGTGCTGGCAGCGGATCTGGAGTGGGGTCTCGAGGCACCTCCGTGCCGGGATTCCCCCTTCCGCCGCCACTTCCAGTTCCGTCGCCACCACTGTGGCACGCCGCCCGCAGTTTTCCCCCCACCCACCCCCAGTTTGGGCACCCGAGCCCAAAAAGGTTTGCCACCACTGGCCTAGGCCATCTTTATGTAGAGCAACAATTCTTTTTTTCAGATCCTCAGATAGTTCATTACCATGAGGTGCCATGTGGAACTTCCAGTGACCAGTCTGAGAGAGTGAGAGCGATAACACCTGCTCTCCCTTCACACCTGAGACTTGTGACACTAACGGGTCTCATGACACCAGGGAGGGAAAACGGCTACTTGGGCCCAATTTGGACATTGTCACTTAATGACAATTAAGTGACAATTACCATCAAGTACAATGTCACTTGGACATTGTACTTGATGGTAAGAATGGGGACCTATTGACCAGGGGGAAGGAGACCAGCGTTTAGAAAAGACCATAATTTTTGTCTTATCAGAGTTGATGGTGAGGTAATTTAGCGAACAGTATTTTTGTAAATGGGTAAGAGAAGAACGTAAACCAGGTTTAGTGAGAGAAAGTAAGACCATATCATCAGCATAAAGGAGGACAGGAAGAGGAATCCCATTAAGGGCAGGAGGTGAGTTATCAGAGTTTGAGAGAAAAGAAGGGAAGTCAGCTAGAAAAAGATTAAAAAGCAAGGGGGCAAGGATACATCCCTGGCGAACACCATTTTGAACAGGGATCCTATCAGTTAGGACCTGAGAGCTGGCATAAAGTTTGTTTGATTTATTGAGGTACATTTGGTAACGAATAAGCTATTTTTGTTTTATTTTGTTCTTCTAGGCTATCAGCTGATAGGCGAGCGCATGTGCAGAGAAGGGAAGCCAGGTGCTGTGTCTCAAGATGGCATCAGTGGAGGAGGAGGAGGAGGAGGCAGCAGCACAAGGTAGGTGGGTGACAGGGGCAGTGGGAAGGGAGTGGGGGGCAGGCTGTAGGGGCAGGGGTGGGGAAATGAACCAGGTTTGTTAAATCACAAAAAAAGTTCATTGGTTTGGGTCAGTTTGATTTTGTCAGTTTGGACAAACCCGAATGGACCCAAACCAACAAACCAGTGATTTTTGATGAACTTCCTGGTTCATGCCTATCTCTATTCATAATATTTTCTATTTGGAAGAAATGTTGAGGTTTGCATTTTGTGTATATCTAAGATGTTTAGTTTGGCTTTTTTCCTAGCCAATTTTGCTTCTGATTTATAACTTCCTTTTTGTTGACACTGTACTGTTGGGGTCTTTATCTTCTCGATAAACACTGTTCTTTTTTCTCCTTTGTATCTCAACGTTTGTCCCTTCTAACAAATGTACTTAAGTGTCCTTGCACTACTTTCTTAGCACCCCATACAAATGTGTTTGTGGCATTTGAGATAACACCACACATTTAGATAATGACTGAGTAGATAATGACTGTGTCTAGCTAGAATTTCCTGGCTTAACCAGTTTACTTCCTAGTCCTTCCTGCTTCTATCAAACCTGAAGGGGAAAGAACAAGGCAATTCAAACCTAGAATAAGCCTTAACAAGAATATCCCGTGCAATCCTCTCAACTCCGCTCTCATCTCCCACCTTCCTATTGGACTGAAATGTCTGCATCTTGCCTGAGGAAAAATACAGTGTGGTTGCTGCTTGGTTACCAGGGTAACTAAGGCTGAGAGAATATACAGATCAAGGTTAAAATCTACTGTTTCCAGGCAGCTATGATCGATCTTCCTTTCTGAGAGGATGCAAGACTCACTTTTCAGATTTAGGTGACAGAACATGCTTCAAAGCAGCTGTATTTGTTTTTGTTTTTTTCCTGGACTCCTCTAGTGGCTTTTCTTGGTATCTTGTTGGGTTTAAATCCAGAAGGAGAAGGAAGTAGTTTGAGAAGCAGCAGCAAAGCACCCTCCATTTCCAAAATCAGTCTTCAGACTGCACTCTGCAAACTATGGAGGAAAGACCAGCTTACACAGAGCTGAGGCTGAAACGGTTGTCCTGTTCAAACTCTCTTCCAGAGCTCTGATCTGGGGCATTCACTAGAACATGGTTCCCAACCTTGGGTAACCCAGGTGCTTTTGGACTGCAGTTCCCAGAAGCCTTCGCCACAAGATGTGCTGGCTGGGGTTTCTGGGAGTTGGAAGTCCAAGAACACTTGGGTTACCCAAGGTTGGGAACCCAAGGTTGGGTGGACAGTATAAATAGTAGCTTGGAAGCAACAAATTATGCCATAGTTGTAAATAACTAATTCCAAGAAATAGAGCTGCCAAGTAACTAGTGCAAGGAATGTTGTCACTAAACAGGTGATGAATTTCGTTTTTAGGGGATGAAGATGTGATTATGTTACATTTCAAAAGTAATGTAATGGTTAAAAAGCTACTTTTTGATATAACAAATAATGTGTCTAATTACTTTCAAAAATTCCTTCTTTCCCATGCTATCTGCATTGGTACTAATGCATTTCAATTCATGGATCATTCCCTCCAGCTGCTTCTTATCATTCTTTCCCATCTACTAGTAGGTTCCTTCTCCCAATCTCTTGAGCACCACTGAAGCTCTTCTATTTGATGTTCTCTCTCCTCTGGAATACCATCTTTTCTCAGTAGGATTCAGTGGAAAGCCCTCTTGATGAGGTTTACAAAATCCCTAGGACAAAACCTTCTTTCCCATCCCCTGCAAGATGCAACCTATTTCTCACCAAGAGGTCATCTTCATGGAAACACAGACCATTAAAAAAGTCAAACCTTTCCCAATAACATCGTGTGCACAACCAGTTGTTCCTTTTCAATATTCTTGTCTCTTTTCTGCTGGGAGCTTGCCTCCTGCACTTGGTCTTCTTCCCTACCTAGAAGCATTGCTCCTCTGTTGCTCTTCAAGAAGAGTCAGCTCAGCTCTCTCCAGAAAGACTTGCTATTCCTTGGTGGGTCAAGGCTTGAAAAGGCTTGTGCATTAACTTCCTTTCGAGAAAAGCAGCTGTCCTGCACTAATGATGGATGTAGGTTTCTGCAAGAAATGGCAAAGAGTCTGCAGGTTATCCCTGCAAGTCACTGCAGCAGCTCCCTCGCTATCCACATCTGTTGATTCATGGATAGGGAGGGATGCCGTGCTGCTAGCCTCCTTATCAAATTTGTCCACTAAAATGGTATGGCACCAACACAGAAATTAATACAGTACAGGAAGAATGTCTCTCAATATTCTATAGATCTGAAGTGAACTCAAGTTATAAGTAGAATTGTTGAAAGTCCTTTGGCGACGTGATTATTTAAATGATAAGCCTGAGCCAACAGGGTTATAAAATACAATTTCACTCTGTGTCCTGGATTTTCAAGTGTGTGTTTATTAACTGAGCCAATGTAACATGAATTTTTGTAGGAACCTGAAGCTCGCTAGAATTAATGACACAGAAAGAATAACTAGCACTACCTTTTACGAGTTGCAGTTGAGTGAAATGTAAAATAAATGTCTTAATTCCATTTTAAATAAAACTTTTAAACATAACATTGCTTAAAGGTCAACAGTGAGAGGGTTAGGGTAACTCAAGGTCTCCTTCAGAATCTACTGCATCTCTGGGAGAATATGCAAGTGAGCACTCATGCACCCTAGAGCTCTCGACATGCTTTGACTCGCATGGACGGCTCTGACTCTGGAGTATGTTTCTTAAGACAGCCTGAAAATGGGAAAACTGGGCCAACAGAATTTTATTTATGCATTTAAAATATTTTTACCCTGCCTTTCTCCTTAAAAGGACCCAGGTAGAATCCGTTGCCAAAAAGGGGTTTAGGCATCAAATATAATTAACAAAATTAAACATACTAGCCTTCCTTATTGCCTGTTACTACTGTAACATATACTCGTTACCAGTGTATATTCCACAATTCTCATCCAAGATTTTTTCAGCTCTACAAAAGCCCCTCAATGTAATTTACTCAATATTCTGTTACATTTGAGTTCTTCAGATATCACCTGATCAAGGCCTGTTCCTTGCCATCTCACAGGTTTGTTAAAGAGATGACACTTCTAAACCGACGAACAAGAGAATTCAGAGAAGAGGCTGAGTTGTGGCTAATTCCTGTAACTCCACAGATCCTTTGAAAGATTCACTACCATGCAAGAGTTCAGGATTCCTGAGGCACATTTGACCTCCAGCATGGATCTTTTCCCATTTCGCTCAGATTATACACTTCCAATCCTTCTTAGTCTTCGCCTTTCTTCTAAATACCCTCAAAGCCGCCACAGAACAAGGAAATCTGTTACTGTGATTGTATCAATGTAAGCCTCAAAATGAGCAGCTCTAAATTTCATGGCCCCCTGATTTAGAATAATGAAGTATAAAGGGAGAAAGAGGGAAATGCCAGCATCCATCACATTTCAAAGGAAGTCCATTGCCATTGCAATGTGCTGAAAGGAACATGCACCCAGACGTCTTCAGATTTTTTTTGCTGGAAAGGGTATGTCAAGAAGCAGGGATAAAAGAGTGTATTGGGGGGCGCAACTCCCGCTAAGAGGAATAATTTTTTTTTTCTAATGGGATATATGCTTACTGCTCAATAGCTCAGTGGTTTAGGGTTGGGATTATGATTCCCCACCCCACCCCCGGTGCCTCCTTGACAGGGGCTCAACTCAATGATCCATAAAGTCCCTTCCAGCCCAGCAGTTCTAAGATTCTATGCAAAAGTTACCCCCAAGTCCCCCTCACCCTGGATACATTGAGAAAAACAAAGGAAACAGCAGAGGTTTCAAGGTAAAATGATGGTGACCCAAAAGCGATTAGCCTTTTACTAATAGGCAAGGACACATAACAGCACAAAACGCTCATGCAATCTGTGAAAATGGGGGCATGCTGTTTCTTGAAGGTGATTGATCCAAACGGGAAGAGATTTTAAACAACTTCACCGATACCGAGTGGCATCCGTAATAGTTCATTACTGCTGTATATGAACGGGATCAAAAATGCTACAGCTGGAGGAGGGATGGACAGGTGCAGTACACCTGCCATGGAGACCCAGGCCAGGAAGAGAACGGCAGAAATGGCTTCAGAAAAAAAAAATGTTGCGGGTAATGCGTTCATCATGCCCAGAGAGGAGGCTACTGTCTTACAGTTTCACCACAACTCTGTGATTTAGAATCATGAAGACATAAAGAGAAAGAGAGGGAAATGCTGTGGGGATGCCAGTTGGGCCTACATGTCTTGCTATTAACTCCCTTTGGCTGACTTGACAGGGAAAAGCATTTGTAATAAGGACTAAGGTTGCCTGTTGCTCGCTCTCATTTTCTCCTCCTCCTCCTGAAAATTCCAGTTGACAGAACGGAAGGTAAGGGAACTTGGCAGAAGGATCTCGATCTGAAAAAACATTAGACAGGTAGCTCCGAGAAACCTCACTTTCTCCCCAAAGATTAAATTAAATAACAGTAATAATTATTAACCCTAATCAATTAATAATGATGGCATGAAATCATGATGACATGAAATATCTGGGGTTTTTTGTCCAGTTCTTTCTTCCTCCTTCTATCTGACACAAAATCCCTCTCGCAATAGTCCTTTCAGTTCATTGCATCTCTGAGGCCGGCAGATCATGGCGTCACTTGCCATATACGCTTTCATCACTGTAAGCCACATAGAGAAAATAATCTTCCTCATGATTGTCCTGGAAGAGAAGTGGGGAGGTAGAAGATATTAGAACTATGAGGAGAAAATCAGAGGTAGCAGTTGTCATCCACCGCAGCTCTACTATGCTGTAGTTTACATTATTTCCTTTTTACGTATGGGGAAGAAAACATAGGAGAAACATCAAAAGCCAATGCCAACAACTTAGCTTGGGAGGTGAACAAATTACTTAATTACTTGTTTTATTTAATCAACATGTACCAGTCAGGATTCCCTCTCTGGCTTACTGTATTAGTGCAGCAGTGTGTAGCAACATATGAGTTGTGCCCCCCTGTTATAGAACATGGCTGCTCCATAGCTTGTAATGTGATCAACTTTTCAAAATACTTCAGTCTCACAGGACTTCTATTAGGCTGGAACCAAAAGGCTCCAGTACCCCCTTATCTTGAAACACATTCAATCTGGGACCCACCGTTACTACATTAGACAAAATTATCTGGTGCTGACTAAATTGGTCCTCTTCTAGATTTTGTGGTTTTCATTGGAATCCACTGATATGACTTTTGGAGAAGGTTGATATTGCTCTACAGCAGCCATTCTCAGCCATTCTTTTCGGCCACAGCCAAACCCAGTGTGGTGTAGTGGATGAAGTGAAAGACTTTATCCACTACTCAGGAGGCTTGGGTTCGAATCCCTGTTCAGACATGGAAACTCACTGGGGAAGTGGAACTAGTTAAACCACTCCTTAAATATCTCACTTACCTTGAAAACCCTGTTACAGTCGCTGTAAGCCGGTTCCAACTTAACAGTACATAACAATAACATAAACACAATATGAAAGAAATAGAGGCCGAATCAGGATTGTATAAATTGCATAACAAACCTTATAAGATGGTGTGTGAAGAATTGTTTCCAGTCTATGGCCCCCTTTCAATGTGCCATATGCCCCCCCCACACACACACACCCCGTTGAGGATGGCTGCTCTAGAGCACAAACATTATCAGGCTTTGAGAGAGGCTTTAAGTAAGACAAGCTATTAATTGCACAGGTCTACTAACAACCTGAGGACTTAATTCAGAAATTTATTCTAATCATCTCTAGGAAGTGACCTTAATATGTTGTCCTGCAAGATGACACCTCCTTGTTTTGTTAATAATAGAAAATGTCCTTCTTTTGGAGAAAAGGATAATTAGTAACTAGGTTTACTAGATTGTACTTCTTCAGACTTTATGTAATCACAGTGGGAATATAATTTCTCATAAATGAACAAAGCATTTGCTGCATTATCTCTTTACTAATATGAATCGGCAGAGTCACTGTCCTTATATGAGCTAACAACTGTATGTTTCTCCCCCCCATACAGCCCACACACCCTCCCCAGAAATACATTGATAGTTTGATTTCAGCATTTGAGGAGTTTGAATGTAAATCTTTTGGATCACACACTGGCTGAAATCTGGTTGCTTAACATAGTAAGTCACACTATGTCACTTATTTCTGAATGGGAGGCACAGAACAGGAGTAGATTTTCTGCTACATCTGTGCCAAATTTGGTGCTCATCTGAAGCTCAATTTCAAAGTTAGAATTTTTTGTTTGAGGTGCCCCCATTTTTAGAATTGCCTCGCATAATGTTTATTTTGCTTTGCTGCACGATATAATTTCCTTTAGCACAGTACATTGGATTTAAGAGTAGGTCTTTTTGAATGATAGGAACTTACAAAGGAGCTGACTCATTAAATCTCCGTTGATTCAATGAGCGAACACTAGTGCAATTTACTATGCTAAGCAACAAGATTTTGGCCAGTGTCTCAGACGATTCAGCAGTGAGCCAGAAACCCCCAAGCCGAATCTTTCCTTAGCCACAAATGCAGTAAACAGACTTAGCCACTTCTGAAGTGTTCCAGATACTAAACGAAGCTAAACATTCTGGCCTCTTTTACTATTTGATGGTGAAAATCTGAAAGTGTGGAAGATCTGCATGTTCGAAAGAAATGAAAAAGAAATGTGATCTTGTTTTTTAAGCTCCACCGCCACACCCACTTAACAATAAAAATAACAATAAAACAGACAGCATCTGCTGTTCCTTTCCATTTTTAAGAGTCACTTTCCACTTTCCTGTATGTTTTTTTTCCTCCAGCTGGCCCAGGCTATGGAACATAGTATAAAGGAAGCCTTGCTGGATCAGACCAGGCACTCTCCTTCAGCTGCGGCCAATCAGATGTATCTGGAATTTCAGCAGAAAGTTCTTGAAGGGGAAAGGCCTTCTATGGCTTGCCGCAGCTCCTAAAATTCTGAGCTATGGCGGTAGGGTAGTAGTTCACCCAATATGACTAGTTACTTTCATAGACGTAACCTCTCTACCTAACTGAGCTCTTTTTTTAGAGCTTCCTTCACTAGTAGGCATCACTACATCTTGTGGTAGAGAATCCTGTGAGAAAGTTATGCAACATAAAAAAAATATGCCGGTTGCCTTTCTCATCCTCCTGTTAATCAGTCTCATTGGGGGACCCTGCATTCTAATACTATGATGAGTAAGATCAAGGTATAACACTGATGAAATGTCACAGTCTCCCTTTCCTATCGTTTGCCACCCATGGAACAAAACAGTAGCTTGCCAGAACATGGTCTCAGATCGTATCACCTACTGGGCAAAATGAAGTTCAGTTTTCAATGCAAATAAATGGTTATCTTTGTTATCACTGTTATTATTTCTTTGACTGAACATCAATGAATTTGTTACTTTGGAGAACTTGGTATCCCAGCTGCCCAAAAGCCTTACTGCAGAAGTCTAGTGACCTGACTTCCAACCTGTATTTTTGACATCAGAAAATCATAAACTGCCAGAACTGTTCAGAGGAATTCAAAACA
This sequence comes from Intellagama lesueurii, assembly GCA_037013535.1. Taxonomy (NCBI): domain Eukaryota; kingdom Metazoa; phylum Chordata; class Lepidosauria; order Squamata; family Agamidae; genus Intellagama; species Intellagama lesueurii. The sequence continues at coordinate 130,384,427 of JBAJHW010000002.1, forward strand.
GATTAAAAAACCACATTTTGAAGTTAAAGGGAGCAAATCAATCAATCAATCACAGAACAGTTGAACATAAGTTTATACTGATTCAGATCTGCCGAAGTCATGACTGCATGGGTCCGTTGTCATGCTGGATGGCAAAGATGCCATTCCTTTTCCACATAAAGTTGGAGCGTGCCAGCAGCATTGCTATTGGCACCATCAGCATGCATGCAGGGCAGGGAGGAACAAACACCCTTTTCCCAGCACCCATTGTAAGGTTAGAGAATATATGGACAGGAGAGCACTGTTCAGCAGGGCCACAAGAGTGGCAGATCACCAAATGTTGTGGCAGACCACATCTACTATGCTCAGCAATTCCACAACTTAGGAAAGAAAGGCAGCCTACATCTGTGCATCTGAGGAAGCAGTCTGTAGTCCATCCTCTTTTCTTTGTTCATCTCAGAAGCAACATAGGACAATTCATATATCATACAGGTTTTGTTCAATAATGGGCAACATCAACAGCATCTGAGACATCAAGTATTCCATAGTACATGTTGAGGTACATAAAGTACACTGACATAGGTATGAAGTTGCCCATTCTTCTCTGCACTCAGAAAATACTGGGTCTGCCCAAAAAGCCCATTTTTAAAAATGCACTTTGGTTCTGCCAATACTAGTCTGTAGTCTATTAGGTGACTTCCAAAAAACTCAGTTTTCCATGTGACCAGGAGACTTCCCTGGAGTTCCATCCATTTAAAGAGATAAACAGTTCTTTCTTTCACCTTACTAAGGTGAGGGCTGCTGGTTGAGCTCACTTCGCTGTCCGGATAAGCGAAGCTTCAAATCAGCAGGCGGAACTTTTCCGTATAGTCCGCGATCTATCCGGAATTGGTCTAAGTGATAGGCCTCCTACTAGTATCTCACCTGACCAATTTGCGGCATTTTTTAAATCTAAAGTGGAGGCCATCCACCAGGAGCTCTCTTCTTTTTTAAACACAGTAGATCGAGCAGAGACGTCCTTGCCCGATGAGACTTGATCTCTTTCAGCCTGTGACGCCAGATATGGTGGACAAGGTGCTTGACCGCTGTCGTGCCACCACCTCCTCACTTGACCCTTGCCCGGCCTGGCTAATCAAAGCAGCCAGGCCTATAACAACTGAATGGGCCACTGCAATAATTAATGGGTCTCTCCAGGAGGGCAAGGTTCCCCTTGCCCTCAAGGAGACATTCATCAGGCCCATTAGGAAGAAACCAAATTTGGCGGCGGACGATATTGGCAATTATAGGCCCGTCGCCAATGTTTCTTTCCTTAGTAAAATGGTAGAGAGGGTGGTGGCAGACCAGCTTCAGGCCCTTCTGGATGAAACCAACGCCCTGGATCCATTTCAGTCTGGCTTCAGGCCACGCCACAGTAAGGAAACAGCATTGGTCACCCTGTTTGATGACCTCCTGAGGGAGGCCGACAGGGGCAAAATGTCTCTGTTGGTCCTTCTCAATATCTCAGCCGCCTTCGATACCGTCGACCACGGTATCCTCCTGGGGAGGCTCTCCGAGCTGGGAATTGGTGGTCTGGCGTTAGCCTGGCTCCAATCCTTCTTGGAGGACTGTCCCCAGAGAGTACAGCTTGGGGACAGTGTATCGGCTCTGTGGAATCTCAATGGTGGGGTTCTGCAGGGCTCGATTATCTCCCCAATGCTGTTTAATATCTACATGAGGCCACTGGGTCAGGTCATCAGGGGGTGTGGGGCTTCGTGTCATCAGTACGCTGATGACACCCAGCTCTACATCTCCTTTTTTCCTACAACAGTGGATGCCGTTCCATCCCTTCAGCGCTGTCTGGATACCGTACTGGGATGGATGCAGGCGAATGGTCTGAGGCTGAACCTGGACAAGACGGAGGTCCTAAGGGTGGGTGGCCCAGACATTGGTGGTTTGGGAAACTCCCTCACTTTTGGGGGGGTAACTCTCACCACGAAGACTGAGATTCGCAGCTTGGGGGTACATCTTGATCCGGCGCTTACCATGGAAACCCAGGTAGCGTCAGTGGTCCGCACCGCCTATTTGCATCTTTGGCGGATCGCCCAGCTCCCTATCTTGATGTCGGGGCCCTCACCACTCTGGTCCATGCGCTTGTAGTCTCGAGATTAGACTACTGTAATGTGCTCTACGTGGGGCTACCTTTGAGATTGATGTGGAAGCTTCAAATGGTGCAGAATGCGGCAGCCAGACTTCTTACTGGGGTGAGAAAACATCAACATATCTCCCCCACTCTGGCGGCCTTGCATTGGCTACCTGTTCATTTCCGCATTGATTTCAAAGTATTAATGATGACATATAAAGCCCTAAATGGTTTAGGACCTCAATATCTGGCGGAACGCCTCCTCCCACCTAGATCTACCCGTATCACTCACTCTAGCCACGAAGGGCGGCTGAGGGGCCTAACACCGAGGGAGGCCCGAAGAGAAAGAACAAGAAAGCGGGCCTTCTTGGCAGTGGCCCCTTGGCTCTGGAACAATCTCCCCCCAGAAATTTGTCTGGCTCCCTCGCTGGGCATTTTTAAGAGCCAACTTAAGACCTGGCTCTTCAGACAGGCCTTCCCTCCTGTCGATACCTAACTTATTTCACCATCCTCTAGTGTATTAATATTGTTGTTTTATTTTATTTTAATATTGTTGTTAGCCGTCCAGAGTAGACTTCGGTCTAAATGGGCGGGATATAAATTAAATAAATAAATAAATAAATTTCTTTTCACATTATAATAACATTCTCTGCTGTTCCTTCAAGATTCACAGACATTCTTAAACATTTTTCCTTTATTTTAATCTGAGAGGGATGGGATGGTAGCCAAAGAGTAGATGTGGATCTGAGGCAAATGCTTTGAGTCTTTCATTTTTAGCTGCTATATCGCTCCATACATCACTGGGCTCATTGCCTGCTACGTTATTGATCTAATCCATAAAGGCTGGCTTCAGGCATCTAGTAATGATTCTACAGCTTTCACTGAGTGCTACATGAACTTGTTTTGCATGGGCTAAACTATACCACAGGAAGCTGCCCTTGTAGAGCAGCATAGGGCTAATGTGTCAAGGTGTAAAATTGGTGTTTATAGAGTATTAAAATAATTAAGGGGAGTAAGGATAAGCCTGGAAAATGAAAGTGCTTTTAAAAATTGAGGCTGGAATAATAATTTAAAATAGTAATTTCAAAACAGCCAAGCAAGGTTATTGAACAATAACAATTCCTTACAGCTGTTTATAATGAGTATGCTTATGTTAGAATGAACTCATTTATGTTATAATGGAATTGTTTATGTTCCAATATGTAAACATGAAGCAGAATTTGTAAGTCTTATAGTGCACTCTTTTGGTGATTATACATTTTTAAGTTCACAACGGTCAAACGTTTCAGGATTTTAGAATGACAATATTTTGGCGATCTAGAATCTAAATAGTGGTCCAGATGTTGTAGAATGGTGGTCAAAACAATAATTTTATCAGCATAGTGGCAGTCTGCCAGATTTCCAGTTATAGATAGCTGGAGTTACAAAGACTGCAGGAACAATACCATTTCCCATTGGAAGCTCAAGACCTTTGGATCTCCAGGCACCTGGAGAAAGCAGCTGTTTATAAATTGGGGGGAGTTACAGACAGCTGGATGAAATATAAATATATGGAGATAAAACACACAGAGAAAAATATTCATTGCATCATTGCAATTCCATGCTGCTTTTGGCACCAGACATCAAAGAACAACAATCATCATGGATTTTCCCCCATAGATGCAATCCGGCACAAGGCTGGGTGAGAACATTATTCAATTCTCAAAAAAAGCCATCCAGTTTATGAATGTGGGATATTGTGCTTCTGTACCCACAATTCAAAAAGCCAGGATACTGCTGTACAATATTGTGCCCACATTGCCAGCATGAAAAAAGATGCCAAGCTTTACATAGCAAAGGGTAGCCTGAATGTTGACAACACCAACGGCAGGAGTCAAAATGGCCTATAGGATACCCCCTTCTGCTCACTACCATTCACAAAGTTGATGCCAAGCAGGAGAAAATCCCAGTAGCTGACTCCTTTGTTCATCAGTTCACCACTTCTCACCCAAACTCAAAGCAATTGTCAGGGCTGTTTTTCAACAAGTGTGAATATCAAGCTTAAGAGCATTAGAATATTCGTTTGCATAGGAAAGCCAGAAATTCAGACTCTTCCCCCCATTCAAATGACTTTTTAAAAATTCAAATGCCTGGATTTGTCCCAGATTAAAAAAAGGGGCTAGGACTAACCACTCTGATGGTTGTTGTAGGTTTTTCGGGAATACACTAACCACTCTCTTTCAAGGTAAGCAAGTTTGGTCTTTTCAGTGTAGTTGATCTGTTTCAAATCTGCCAACACAGGTCATTCTAACTTGAAAAACTATTTGTCTAAACATCCCCAAATTTGGCACAGCGCAAGAGGAGACTATCTGCTAGTCCCATGCCAAATTTGGTGCTGATCTGATATTCAGTTTCAAAGTTATAGATTTTTATTGAGGCACCTATATTTTTTGACTTCACTGTCACACCAATAATTTAGAGTAATTTTGTGTTTGTTCTTAATATGCTTAGAGGCTAAGAAATTTCTTTTATTTTTATATATTTTTACTTTTAAGAACTTTAATGTTTTAAGACTCTATTCTCTGTCTTTTCTTTTCAGATATGCCTTGTTAGACTACCGTGTTTCCCCGAAAATAAGACAGGGTCTTATATTAATTTTTGCTCAAAAAAACCCGCATTAGGGCTTATTTTCAGGGGATGTTTTATTTTTTGCATGTACAACCATCTACATTTATTCAAATACAGTCATTTCATCTTCTTCTGGTTGCTGCACAAGGGTGGAGGGAGGCGTTTCACTTAACTAAGGCTTATTTTTGGGGTAGGGCTTATATTACGAGCATCCTGAAAAATCATACTAGGGCTTATTTTCAGGAAAACAGGGTATAAGCTACATTGTTTGAGTGCAACTAAAATATTATTTTTGATATTTTATTGCATTTTTGCTCCTTTATTTTGGATTGAAGTTTGACAAATATTTGTCGACAACTTAAGTTTAGTTTCCATATATTTTCAAATATTTGTACTTAGTTTTTTCTTACCTCTAAGACTTTTGTATTTTGAAATATTACTCTGAAATATTTTGTAAATATGAAACATGGAAGCAATATAAGTAAATAAACCTGGTAGAATGAGAGAAGCTGATGTTGCCTGGGATTACTGCAAGAGTGAAAAGACTTATACTTTGATACTCAGATGAATTTTGATATGATTGCCAATGATTGCTTGATTTCATTCTGGAGTTAACCTTTTTTTTTTTTTTAAATAATACTAGCTGTGACAAACACAGGCTTCTGGTTTCTTCCCTGAAGGTCTATAAAGTTTTGTAGGACTCTTAGGGAGGGTTCAGGAATCAGCTTAACTGACCTGACAAATGAAAAATCCATGGAAACGTATGACAAATAAAACTTGTTCATCTTTAAAGTGCCAGAAGTTTCTTGTGGACATATTTACCTCATACAGTTGGCCCATAGTAGCACTGGTGGGAGGAATGGTGTTATTGACAAAGAAGAACAGGGCGTCCTCTGGCCTCAAGTGGATTCGCTTTCGGATCAAGAAGTAGAATTGGCCAACTAGAATTAATGGGCAGAAACAGAAAGGAAAAAACCCAAATGTTAATACTTCAACCTTCAGAGTCCTACACAACAATGAGTATTATGCAAAATAATTTTTAATTTCTCTCTCTATTCTTCCGTCTGATGGCTACACCATTATATTCACATTACTAGACACTTTTTCCAATGGTGCTAATATGCCCGCTGGTCTGGGAATGTTTCTGAAAGTAGCACAAAAATTACCAAAAACACATAAATAGCCAAGGCAGGACACACTAATATATCACCCAGTTAATCCCTATGCTTTTGATCCTGTAGCCTCGACATCCCTCCATCCAGGCCTACAGGTTTCCTTGGACTGATAGCTCGCAACACTCAGACTGTTTAGCAATCCTTCCCAACAAAGATCTCTCCCAACAACACACTTGGTTGCTGGCGAAACCACAGTTCAATCAAATGTACGCTAAGTTACTGTCAGCGTGAACAGTGCCCTGTCATTTCCAGCAGCCTTTTTCCCAACCTTCTGCAACTATGCACATACAACAGCCTACACCCTTACCCACCAGAAGCACTTCCCAGCCATGAGCATCCCTATGAATTCCCAAAAGCAACTGCAATGATGTGGAGGCCTCCAGATACATGGGCCAGGTCAGTGACTTTCTGCTGCACCAGCCACCTCAACCACAGAGCTGCCAAGACGTCCATTTAATCCTGTTCAATTGTGCCATGACGTGGCGTACGAACTGCAAGAGTGAAAAGCAAGTGTGTTGACTAGCACACCTCTCATTGACGTCACCTATCAAACTCATTGTCATGCCTGCCTGGTTTTTAAAAAGATGACAGACATGACATGCAATTTAAAAGAGTTATCGATACCATCCTAAGCAGAATTCAAATTCAAAACTGAAGTTTCCCACTGATCAACATTAGTTGCTTTTAAAACTGTAGAGAAATAAAAGCTGGCAATATAATTCTTTGCCTAAGAAGTAACTGACATTGCCACAGCTTTGCCTTTGCTCTTTTGAGCATCCATGGGTAGATGAACAGCTTCACTGAGTGACCCCCATGCTGGAACATCTGCGGTTTAGGGAGCCAAATTGGCAGCAACGGTTAAGGCACTTTTCAAGAAAAAGTTAGCAGACTGACCTTCACCCATTCACTCAGTGCATTAAATGGCCTTCATTCTGTACTGCAAATATGAAGCAGCATCAATTCCTTCCCAAACAAGGCAGAAAAAAAGTCTCCTGTGTCTAAGCTGGCCATAAATGCTCCTTGAACAGAAAACAGTTAGAGACTGTGGATCAGAGCGCATTTACCTGTCAGATCGGATGGGACAAGGTACTTCCGTTTGTCCAGATCAGGTACTCTGGCTTTGGGTGCTTTCTCCACAATCACCTGGATAAAAAAGGAAAAAGGGAGAATAGGATAAACATCCCTTGAAAAGAAGCCTGGCTCTCCATAACTCCCCAGCAAATCCATGGTACGAATTTATGAGGAGAAAATCATACTGGCATCCTCCAATACCTTAGTAACATTTTAAATATGTTTATTATTAATTCTCACTATCATTATCTGTTTCTTCTGCACATGCAGCAGAATTCCAGTAAGGAGTTATCCTTCCATACGCTCTGTTTTTCTCCCAGGCCTTCACAGCTCTAAACAAAAGGGGGGGGGGGGGAGAGAGAGTATTTCCAAAGTGTAGGTCTCCTCTGATCTGTGTTTTCAGAAGCATTGCCCAAATAAAGGATGCTCAGTTTCAAGACACTTCATTCCATTCTCCCTCCTCTGCCCCACTTGCCTCCATCTGCTCTCTGGAATAGGCACAGAAAGTTACATAACAGAATAACCACAAGATAAGCTTTTTCCTAACTGTTCTTGACTGCAGCCTTTTAATCACTCACCATAGCCTTCCTAGACTACATAGGAGTCTGTTTAGGCAATGCAATTCACTCCCACAAGATGAGGTGATGGCCACCAGTGGGATGGGCTTCAAGAAAAGGAGCATAACCGACACAAAGCTCACCGCCAGAAGGTATCTAAGTACTACTTGCTGGAGAACAGCCAAGGAAGAGGGCTTCTCTCCTGCTTGTGGATTTCCCGGGGTCATTTGGTTGGCTACTGTGAAAACAGAAACTGGACTAGGTAGGCTTTTAGTTTGACCCTGCAGGGATCTTTTAATGAGGATATAATTTCACTATTATGTTGAAAAAGAAGATAATAAATACAGATAATCATTGTCAATACTGTAAACTACACGTTGTGTCCTTATATCCATGTGGACAGCGAAAAAAAGTCTATTTAGTTAACTAGCACCAGTTCTTCAAGATAAGAAATTACCAATATTGACCCTCCTGCAGATTGTGAAACAAAGCTCCATTATCTACAGTTTACCTACACAACGTGAAACCTGCAAGAAACCTGCTATCTATGGCTCACCCACCCATTTATAGTCTCCAACTGTTTGCACCTTTAGCCTCTCTTTCTGGAAAAATAAAAAATGCACCCCAGCCAGTGAAAACTGGGGAGGAAGATTTCCTAAACTGCTACATTCACACCTCTCAACCCTCAACTCAGAGGTGCACATTTGAGTGGAAGAAGCAGTGCTCTCCAGACTAAATAAGCCAGCTGCAGATACCTTCACTGGCATGAACCTCTGAGACAATGCAAACAGAAAACAGGCAGGAGAAAGAAAAGGGCTAGCGGAAAGCTGGTGATGCAAAGAAACCCGTGATTAGGAAAAACAGAAAACAACGACGGGTTCCTGAGGGATAGGCTGCAAAGACAAAAGGTTGTCGGAGAGAAAGGGTCTGACACAGATCTAAATTAGCAGAGGTAAGGAAGAGAGAGAGAAAATGACTGATTCAATAGCAGACATGGCCTGACAGTTACCTGGACTGGACCTCCAAGAAATTTTCCAGTTCCTCTTCTTTCTTTGCACTGTACTCAGTGCCAAGGAAGGCCAGAGGGGAAATGAGAGAATTTTCCATTTGCATGCCTCATATCCTGTGACGTTAAAGGACCTATGGAGGGGTAGGCCTTATCTTAAGACCCCACAAGATTCTGGAGCCACCAATAGAATAATGCACACACTATCTGATGTGGGGAAAAAGGGAGAGGGGGTTAACAGAGTAAGCAGGTAATTAAAAATATAATAAAATGTTCTGGCTCTAGCTTCAGTGATCCACTCTTTTGAGCAGCTAAAAATGTAAAATATTAACCAGAAGTTATTTGGCTGTGCAACTCTGATCAAATTTCTACTGCTACTCATCTATCCTCCCTGCCTTCTGTTATCTCCAAACTGCAGTCCAAAGATGTTTTGTTTTGATTTTCTTTTTAAAAAATTGCTGCATAAAAGAAAAATATCATATATCTTAACAATATATATTTTAACAATGAAGTCAATGCTCTGAATATGGGTTTATATGGAATGGCGAAAGGACAGCATCCGACAAGATGGAGGTATCAGCAGGCATCCAGTGGGGCATCGTGACAGAACCAAAATGCTTTTAGATTTAAATAATAAGAATACCATTGGGGAGAGCTACAATCCAACACCATAGAATACTGAGAGAGATTTATGGGGAGGGGGCAAAAATCTGGAAAGAGAATGGAATGAAGTATCCTGAAAGACAAGCTGGAATCATGAAGAGAAACACCATATATTGCAACATTTTGTTGCCTGTCCCACTAATTCTGAAATAAATAAAAGAAAATATAGCAAAGGATTATCTGTCTCTTGACATAGCATTTTCAGTCACATTTATCTGAGTATTGTGTGGCATTTAAAAGAAAGAATTGAGTTTTGTACTTTATTTTTAGGAGCATTACACTTATTTATGGTATTGTTAGAGACTTTGAATCAAACTTTTTATTTTTTATTTGTTGTTCTTGTTCATCTGATACAATGGTTTCACATCATTCCTGAAGCGTTCGTACACAACAGATCTGTGCTACTGTGTTATTTCTTTTCCGTACCCGGAAGGCTCAGGCAAATAGCTACTGTCAATCTGTTACAGAAAATGTTGATCTCCCTGTGTTATTTATTGATAATTCATTTCAGGAACCGAGCATGAAATGACAGAAACATGGTGTCATAAACTCTGTTCTTTATTTTTACGAGCTGAAGAAGCATGGTGAATATGCTTTATTTATAATGGTGGATTTTTTATGACACTTGAACATCTCCTGAAGGTCCTCAGCCTGCTTTGAAGTTCACTGGTTAATGCAGGATTTTCAGACATTTATCTCTGCGTTGATTGGTTTGTTTTAATCACAAGAATAAATTTAACATTCACTAAATTTCTGACAATCTCAGCAAACAGTAGCTAAGGCTAGGTTTTTGGGAGGCGTGTTTAAGACAGACGGAGCACAGAAGCAAATGGGATGGAAAGTATAGTGGTCAGTAAGAAAGTGCTACCTGACATGTATCAGACTCAAAATGGAGGCTCCATAGAAAGATTTTTGGAATGAAGAATGTTGGCACTGTGTGTAGACGGTGGTTAGATTGGAAGACCCACCCCGTGTTGCAGGCCAGTTTGAGCCACTGGCGTAGCTGTGCATATGGAACTGTGGGCTAGAATAATAGGAGGTTATCAGGAGAACAGGTGAAGACTGGAACAGCAGAGGGAGGGAAGAGCTGGCCAGTTTGATCCGAAGTCTCTAATAACACAGTACATAAGTGTAATGTTGCTAAAAATAAAAGTACAACACTCAAACTCAGTGGATGAGAGTATGTGGGGAAAGATACCCATACTGTCCTATGACTATGGACGTAATCATGTACAGGATGGTTTATGGGATCAACCTATACAATTGTTTGTTGTTAAGAAGGCAGCATTTCTAAACTGATAGCAAGAAACAGTTCTGCACAGTCTCAAGGATAAGCTGCGGGCTATCAAGGTTGGGAGCCAGAAGAGAAATCCTTGTTAATCTCCACGGAGGACCAACACCGTGGGAGGAGAGAGAGAGAGAGAGAGAGAGAGAGAGGTCAAGCCAGCGAAAGAGCATGACTCGGCTTTCCTGTGGTCCGTGCCCTGCATTCGGGGTGGCGGTCGGGGCGCTTACTCTGGCGAAAGCGGCCAGGGGAGGGCGCGAATCCCACGGCCGGCCAGGATCAGCGGGAACAAGAACAAAGGCCTCATCTTCGGATCTTGCGGGATGGAGGAAGGGGAGGCGGCGTCTGGCGCTCGCCCTGAAGCTCAGGCCATGGGCACCGGCAAAGCCTGCGTCCGCCCGCCGGCGGGGGAAGAGAGCTCGGCGGGGATGAATGCCCTCCCTTCCCCGCAGCTGTCAGGCAGGATGCCGGCCATGAGCGAAAAAGCAAAGACGCAGGTGGTGTGGTTGTTGTTGTTTCTCCCCCCCCCATCCCAGACACAAGCGACGGCGCTATAGGGCCCCCTTCCCACCACCACCACCACCATCATCCCCAGCGCCAGGATCTCGAGCGGCCGGCCCAGCAGGTCAGAAGGTCTGGCTTGCCTCCCCCAAAATTGCAAGCACGAAATTTCACCTCCACCAAATCCCGGCTCTCGGAAACAATCGATGCACCGGACACCCGGAGCACCGAAAGGCTCCGCTGCTTTACTCACAGGCACCCGATCCGGGTATTTCTTTCGGATTTTCTCTCCTTCCTTTTTCCTGTACTCAAAAGGATGGTCTTCCTTGTACTGGAATTTCATGGCGAGGGCAAGGCTTGGCGCGCTCTCCTCGCTCGCTCGCTCTCCTTCCCGGCTGAATCGACGGTCCTCGGAGCGGGTCCAGCGAGCCAAGCGCGGCGCCTCCTCCTCCTCCTCCGCGGCAGGATGGTTTCTACCGCCCGCTTCCGCCGGTCAGCTGATCCCAGGAGAGACAACAAACAGCTGCGGTTCCAGCCGGGCACGGTGACGTCACAGGGCTCGGCGGTGTCCCGCCCTCATTTTTCGACCGCACCATGTCCAGCCCTGGAACGGGGGAAGGTCGGGCTCTGCGGTTTTGGAGAGCTTCGCTCCTTGGCTGCATCCCAGTTCCTGGGGGAGGAAGGTACGCAACGTTTGGAACGCAACCGCGTTCCATCTCGGAATTTCGTTCCTTTGGGATCCAGGATCAAAAGGAACGCCAGGGTTCCCACTGCTGCAGATGCCTAACATCACCTGATCAGTGGAGCGCTGGCCCTTTTTTAAAAGCCATCTCTTTGGGAACAGAAAGGTTATATAGTGGATGCAAAACTTCAAAATAAAGGGAGGGAAGGAGGAGCTGATGATGAAGGGAAGGAAGGAGCTGATGATGGACAGAAGGAAGGAAGAGGATCCAATACCATTCCCTTGTTTCTGTGTGATTGGAGAAACAGAAAGAAGGTAGCGAGAGAGAGAGAGAAAGGTGCATGGATCCCACTAATGCAAGGAACGGGCACCATCAGGAGGGCCCACTGTCTGATTCTTGACTCTCCATAGTCTCTCACTGGGCCCATGTGTAGGTAATGCCCTGGGGACTGGCAAGGAATTTTCAGAGACCTTTGAGAATGTGCTGTTTGACTGGGCCCTGCTGTGCTTTGTCCCGCTGTCTGGGCACCAGGAAGGCCAGGCCTAGCCAGCTTTTGACCATTCCCTGCAGGGCCTTTGTGGATGTGCGAGGGCTTCTTTCTTCCCCTCTTCCAGCGTCGGAGACATGCCCACTGGCAAACAAACAACAAATGGCAGCGGCTACTAGGAGCAGTGGCCACCTCAAGCAGAAGCGCAAGGAAGGGGCCGGGGCTTGGAAGAGAAGCTTCCAGGGCACCATGTGGCAACACAAGTGACCAAATGGTGGATCCCTCTAGCCACTGGAACAAGCACGCACCACCATACTTTCTCCTGAGCCCCAACCGCTGCCTCTCTGGCGGGGACGGGACAGTGCAGAGGCCTGCCCATTTGCCCCAGAAGCAGCTACTCCTGCTCCCCGGGGCCATTTGTCAGGGAGGGAGTGGACATGGTGGCCAGAAAGATCCAGTTGCCCTCCTGGCTCATCTGTCCTCACAGCTGTAACTGTTTGTGAACATGTCTCCTCACCAGGGAGCTGAGTCATTGCTGCCAAAGCTTAGAGCCCTGGAAGAAAGGGCTGGTTGAGGAAGCCCCACCAGTGCTTAAGCTCCTCAGGGATGAGCACTGGACCTCATGGAGGGCATGTCCTGCACTCTGGGATGGCTAAAATCTGTCTTGTCTGGATTAAGTTTCAGTTTATTCACCCTCATCCAGTCACTTACTGATACCAGACACTGGCAGCTGCCCAACCATGCCAGTCTCTGTGGGAAACCCAGGACATTGAATCAAGCCTGTTCAGGGATTCTTTACACAGAGATTGGCATGGTCTCTGGGCTTTGTTTACAATTACTACAACTTTTAACATGGTTGCCTGGTATACATTTACCCTTTATTTCCCTGACCTTGTCTGTCCCCATTCACGGCAACCACGACTACCTTGACACAGCATGACCCATGTCTAACATTTTAGGAGAATGTGTGCATCTGGCAAAGAGGACAGTGTATAGGAATGCCATAATACCTTCTTTTCTTTTCTTTTTTTTTTGCTGCAAGACGCCTTGTATTTATGTACTTGCTTGATTACTTACTTACTTAGTATACCGCCCCATTAGTGCCAAAGCACTACTCTGGGCGGTTTACAATCAAGTAAAACAAGAAAATGGGAATTAAAAACAACATCCTGGAATCACGAGGCTCTCTGTGCTCCCAACTGTTCCCCGCCCTCTCGCAGCCGTCCCAGCGATTTGTCAGTCTGGGAACGCCGAGATTGGCGGCCTTGTTTCGCTCCCCCTTTGTTGTTGTCACGCTGACTTAGCATTGCGCAAAGCATCATCATCACCGTCATCATCATCGCTTGCCTCCCCTTTCAGCCGCAGTCTACTCTGTCTTCTCAAAGGGGAGGCCAGGGGGGGGGAGGGATCGGCGTGCGATGCGCGCGCCCTTCTCCCTTCCCCGTTCCGCCGTGACTCAGGCCGTCGGAAGCGCCCCTGGGCAGCGTCAAGAGGCCTCCCAGCAGCTCTGCAAAACGGGGAGGGGGCGGAGCGGCCACGCCCTCGGTCCTGACGTCAGCCGCGTGGCTCAGGAGGCTGCATTCGGAACGTGCCTCTTTCCACAGGCGTGCGGGGGGGGGGGGCTCTTCCTGTGGCCGCCTCCTTTCCCTTCCTCTCCCAGCCCGGAAATGGACCGCCCCGGCTACTGCTGTTCACCCTTGCTCGCCCTTGTGGTCGCTTGCTTGCCTAAGGGCCAGCGGCCTCAGAAAGGCAGAGCTGGGCGAGCGGGAGGGGCTGCAGGTGTCGGGGGACTGAAACGCAGGCGCAGCTCGTCAAGTCTCTGCGCATCATTGGGATGCGGCTGAGGGAGTGCTACTGCCCGGTAGTTGCCCCCAGTCAGCTCGTATTCGGTCTGGAGCAGAGTCTTCTCTCTTGCTCTTGCCTTCACGCCACAGGAAGCTCGGTTTTCCGCCAGGCGTACCTGCAGCAGCCAGTCTCTCTGCAGGCTTGATGTTTTGAAATGAAAGACACAGATTGAAGCACACGCAGATTAATTCAGTGGTTATGTTTTCATAGAGTAATTGAGTTGGAAGGAGCCTATAAGGCCATCGAGTTCAACACCCCCCCCCCCCCTCAGTGCAGGAGTTCAGATCAAAGCAGATCTGATAGACGGTTGTCCAATTTTATCTTGAATGCCTCCAGCATTAGAGTGCTCACCACTTCCCAAAGTAATTGGTTCCATTGTCTTAACTGCTCTAATAGTTAGGAGGTTTTTCCTGATAGTCAGCCTACATCTGGCTTCCTGCAGCTTGAGCCCATTGTTGCATGTCCTGCACTCTGGGATGACTAAAATCTGTCTTGTCTGGATTGAGTTTCAGTTTATTCACCCTCATCCAGTCACTTACTGATAGCAGACACTGATCTAGAGCCAAAGCAGCTTCCCTGGATTTAGGTGGCAAGGAGAGGGTAGAGTTGGGTGTCATCCACATACTGGTGACACCGAACCCCAAAACTCTGGATAATCTCTCCCAGCAGTTTCATGTAGATGTTAAATAACATAGAAGACAAAACAGAATCCTGAAGGACCCTGCAGGTCAGTGGCCAGGGTGCCAAACATGAATCCCCCCCCCCCCCAGCACCACCCTCTGAGTTCTCTCCTCCAGGAAGGACTGGAGCCACTGTGAAACAGTGCCCAAGTCCCATTCCAGAGAGACAGGACGGGAAGATACTGTGGTCAATAGTATCAAAAGCTGCTGAGAGGTCCAGCAAAACCAACAGGGACACAGATCCCCTATCCAGTTCCTGGCACAGGTCATCTACCAAGGAAACCAAAGCTATCTCTGTCCCTTAACTTTTATGTAAAGCAGGGCAAGCTTTACCATTTGGCAGAGTGGCTATCTCAGGCAGCAGATGCTGAGGTGCGTGAACAAAGCTGAGCAATCCTCATTTGTTTCTTGTGAGACCCTCTCCTAGCTGTTCCTTTCGATGGGAGAATATAGAGTTTGCTCCCTTATACATCCAGCACTGTCCAGGTCCCTTTACTTAATGTTTGCCCTTCTTCTTTTCTTTTCTTTTTGAAACACTCAAATGTTTTTAAGTGTGGAAATACAAATCAGAAATCCAGAACCACCAATGTTCTGTCCATTTGTTCAGTAAGAAGACAACTTGTTCCAGATAGTCAGTGAGTACATAAAGGACTGCAATATATAGTACATGAACTAAAACATAGGCAGAGAACTTGTGGCCTTTCCAGTGTTAGGCTATGAAGGCATTGGCCATGCTGGTTGTGGCTGTGGAGTGCACCAACATCTGGGGAGCCACAGGTTCCCCTCACCTGGCTTGTTACGTTGAACTAAGGCCAAGGAGAACCACGTCCAAATCCTCATTCTGCCATGAACTTCAGTGAGTGATCTTGGGCCATTCTCTGCCTCTTGGTTTAACTTAACACATAGGTTTGTTGTGAGGATAAATGGCAGGTAGCTTAGCCATGTTCCCAGTGCTGGGTAGTGGACAGAGTGACAGATTAGGACTCTGGAGAACATGGGGGCCTGGAACTGGTAAAAGCACTCCTTAAATATCTCACCTTGAAACCCCTATTAGGATCACTATAAATCAGCTGATTGGTTGGTTGGTTAGTTTCATTCAAGCTTATGGTGGCAGTTCTAGCTCATGCCCTTTCTATCACAGCCTTCCTGGCTTTCAAATTGAGGTGGATAGTGTTGGTTTTAGTTGTCTCCTAGTTAATTTCAAAATGTAGAAATAGTGAGGAAATGGCTGTGCCGTTCATTATGAAAATGATTTTGCTCCAGGGTTGCAAACGAGTATTATGGATACATTTTGTGTTCAGCAAGGAGCAAGCATTTCCAATGAAGGCTGGAAAACTTTAGCATGATGGGCTCATGTTGTTCATCTTGATTATGAGACAGCTGTTATTTTTACCTTAGAAGAGCAGTTGTTTCTTCCTGTTTCTCATATGATCAATGATGCATGTGATACACTCAAATGATAAGTCTGTATAATGTGTTATTAGTGACTCATCACCCTTGTCTTACGAGGTCCTGGTCAACGGTGAGGAATTTCATATACATCCTGAATGGGAAGGCCAGCAGAAATGAGCACTAAGTTAATCTTGTCCCTTGGGCTGCACCGAAATCTTTTGATCCAAAAGAAATCACTGCCTGCTTTAGAAATCACATGGAATTCTTCTTTCTTTCCCAGACACAAGAGACTTTGTAGTTCAAGGACATTGTTATTCAAGCATGTAGTTACAGCAGAACTAGAAGTCTAATTGGGTCTTTCACCTGGCATGAACTGCACCATTCCCCCCCCCCCAATTAGTTTTATTGCTGTGGATTTTAATTGGCAGCACCCTCTATTCTTACTGCTTGTTAGGTGGAGGCTTGAGGGGTTGTTTTTCTACTTGCATTGTTACTAATAGCACGATGTAATATGATGTTTGGGGTGGCCAACCGTTTGAGCAGGGAGCATCGCAACCAAAAGGGGTGGAGAGAAGGGCCTCCGCCTACTTCTGCTGTAGGGCATGTTGTGTGTAGATCTCTGACCTGCCAAAAAGGTCATGAGGGGTTTAACTCTTATTTTCCCCACTTTCATAGTAATATTCGCATTAAAAAAAAACTGGTTAAAATTAACAAAGACAAATGTTGGCCATTTCTTAAACTATTCAATTAGTTGATGAACTAATTAATTTCCATGACTGTGTAACACATGATTATTGGTTATTATTATCTTAAACTAGAGTAGCAGGAAAAGGAATCAGGAATTTGGAGAGAAATTACTTCAAGGTGGAATGTGGGTGACACCAAGTGGCTGACTTTAGTTCTGTGCCGATGCGATGCAATGTCTGAGTTGCTTTAAGGTGGTGATTTTTGTTTGAAGCTGGAAATATATGTCTCTATTTCTGGATTTTTGTTTATTTCATTGCTCCATTTTCAGGTCCAGAGGCCCATATTATATGCAAATTAATATTAAGTACAAGATTTCCAAGAAGTACTTAGATAAAGGAATGTGTATAGGTAAAGGTTCCCCTTGACATTTAGTACAGTCGTGTCCAAGTCTAGGGCACGGTGCTCATCCCCGTCTCCAAACCGTAGAGCCAGCGTTTGTCCATAGACAGTTTCCATGGTCACGTGGCCAGCGTGACTAGACACGGAACGCCGTTACCTTCCCACCGTGGTGGTACCTATTTATCTACTTGCATTTGCATGCTTTCGAACTGCTAGGTTGGCAGGAGCTGGGACAAGCGACGGGAGCTCACTCCGTCGTGTGGATTCGATCTTACGACGGCTGGTCTTCTGACCTTGCAGCACAGAGGCTTCTGCGGTTTAACCCGCAGTGCCACCACGTCCCACAGGAATGTGTATACCCAGCTTCAAAGCTGAAAAGAACTGTATCTGTGGTGCAATGCCTAGGGACTTTTTCCTCCGTTTCGTCTTTGTGTTACTATTAAATACAAGTTATCCAGGGAACACTTAGTGGAAGTAAGGGGGTATATCCAGCTTTGACGGACTCAAACAGTATTTTCAGTGTTTTGGGGCAGGCAGATTAAAAAAACAATTGAACAGTGTGAAACCAAAATTTGTGAGGTCAGGTGCCATTTCACAGAAACTATAGTACATCAAAATCAGTCATATGTAATAACAAGTTGATCAACAAGTTAATTGCAGGGGAAGAAAAATAAATAGCTCAGAGTTCGGAAGTAATTAATTACAAACAGATAGGTCAAGTAATTCATTCTTTTTTCCAATAAAGATATGTTATGATTGTGGTTTAATGAGGGCTAACTTTACTTTTTCTTCAGTTTAACCACAACTTTTAGTGGTTTCCCTAGATGGTGGGGGAGGACTATCACAAAGTTGAAGAAGCTCTTTGTGCTGCTGTCTTGTGCTCTGTTGTAGGTGTTGATGTGATAATGAGATAGATAGGAGGAGAGAGTGTTTTGTACCTGAAGGCAGCAGGTTGTAGCATTAATTGTCTTGAAGAAAGTGACTGAAACAGGAGCAATTTTAGTTGCTTCTGAGATATGGAAAAGTAAAGGGTGGCTTTATTTTTAAAACTAATTATAATTGTAGCTAACGATTGAATTAAAACTTTAACTAATTAGTTTTAAAGATACTGTAACTTTCAAAATATACCAAGAAAGAGCCACCGCCCCCTATACCATCAAGAAGACACATGGACTCTCAACATCAGAGGAGCAGAACTGCAACCCTTAGGTAATATTATTTTGACTGTAATCTGACCCCAGTTGACTAAACCTAGTGAGTTTTCTAAATTATTACTGCAATTCCCAGATGGAGGACTTAGGCTTTCTGTGTCTCACACACACACATACCCAGCCAAGGAGAAACATCCATTTCAAAGAAAGGTCAAATGGGAAAGTGTGTGTGCACGTATGGCCTGTTGTTCCTTGTTTGAAGAATTGGGGTGTGATATTCATTCCATAGCTGCCTCAGCCTTAACCTTAAAACAGGAATCATGCTACCTCCTGCATCTTTCCTAACTTACTTCTAAGAAAGACGTGCCTGGCTAAATTGGTCTTGCCAAGAACTTTTGGAGTTTAAAGTCTTCATGCTGGTACATGTCTGTTGAAGTGGTGTTTGATCCATGAAAGCTCATATATCATATGATTTTTTATTGGTCTATAAAGGTGTCGCCTCTTTTTTGCATTTGTATTTTATTTCAAAGGTCTGTAATAGTTTAAAGGATTATATATTTTTTCCCTTAAACATTTATATTAAAGCTGCTAATTCAAAAGCTCTTCTATGATGTCCTTAGTAACAGATACTCAAAGTGATATATTTTAATATTGGAATAATTTTTACGCTATATATTTAGAGTTGCTGAAGAAAGAGGACCCATGAACTGAGGGAGACGCATAACAATGTTGTACCACTGCTTTGGATTACATTGAGAATTGCAAGTGCCTCTTGACAAAGTTGGGTAGGTGATCTTTCACTGGATCCAATTCTTCTTTGTTCATGTCAGAAGCAATCCCATGGTGCTTCCTAGACACGGGTGCTTTGTATTCATTTCCCTCATTGGCTGAGCAGGGAGACTCCCCATCCTGCCTCCACACCGCAGTGGTTGGCTATGCAGGGAGGCAGGGAAGGGCTGGCTGGGCCGCTTCCAAGATTGGCACAACAACAACAACAACAGACACAGGCGTCATGCAGGGCCTGGTAAGTGGCTTGGCCGGTTCTGACGGGTGGGATTGGGCCCAAGGAAACAAATACAAAGTGCTCATGTTTCGTGCTTCCAGAGTGGAGGGATCAGCCGGCAGGGTGCTGTAACACAACACATATGTTGAATGTTAGATGAAGGGATAAAATTTGAGTAGAATTAGCCTTGTTTTTCCAGAAGTAAGTTGGACTAATTACAGTGAGATTTAAACCTAGAAAGGAGACATAAGACTGCAGCTGCAGCCACTTGCAAGTCAGCATTCACATTCTCTCCAGAGGCATGGAAAAAAGAGCCATGTGACCCAAACATTTAATCATAGCTCACAAGAAGGAAATGGTCAAAGTAGTACTCATAGCTTAATGAATGCATTATCCAAATCCTACTCCCTATATTGTCGCAGCCTGATTCAAATCAACACTATTCACACCAGTACCAAAATGATGAACAGAGATTGTTTGATTATTAGGGAGTTCCAGGTAGGCAGGCAAAAATGCACCAGAGATGTAGTTGAGAGGGGGGAAATACATTAAAACTGAATATTTATTTATTTATTTATTGTATTTTTACCCCGCCTATCTGGTCAGATAGCAAATAGAGGAGTAACAGGTCAGTGGCCAAATACAGTTCATAAGGAGAAATTAATAACACACATTCAAACTGGTTTAGGCCTTCATCAGTAGTGATGGTTTGCATTAAAAGCCATGCCTACTTAAATTTCTTCTTTTAAGCAAAGTATTAAAGGTATGGGATACATGTCCTCCCTCTCATTTGGTCACCCCATTCATAAGGCAAAGATTTCCAGAGTGAAAGATTAAATGAATCTTGTGAGCCTTCATTGTTATACTATATAGTTGTCATAAATATGTTCTGGAGAAAAAGACAATACTTGAGTATACTTACTTATTATATTTATATTCCACCTTTCAATCCAAGGAGCTCAAAGCTCATACTGTAGCTCGCTGAGAAGAATTTGCACAACACTTTGCAGGCAAAATTGCTCAGATCCACTCTGACCTGGATGCTGTAGTGTAGTTGATACAGGTCCTGGGAATGTAACTGTGACCCCTCTTTGCCCTGTGCTAATGGGTGAGTTTCAGTTTCTGCAGCCTGATGACGTGGACAAGACCCTTGGAGAAGTGAAGGCTACCACATGTCTGCTAGACCCTTGTCCTTCATGGTTTATAAAAGCTGCCAGAAATGGACTGTTCAGTTGGGTAGGAGGAGTGTACTGAATAATTACCAACCAGTCTCTAATATTCCATTCTTGGGCAATGTGTTGGAGTGGGTTGCGCCTTCTCAGTTCCAGGGGTTCCTAGATGAAACAGATTATGGAGATCCATTTCAATCTGGCTTCAAGCCTGATTATGGGATGGAGACTGTTCTGATTGCCTTGGTGGATGACACATGCCAGGAACACCCACCAGAAAGACCACTGTTAATGAGTGTTAACGACCCTTGACAATGGGTAGAGAAGGACTGCAGAAGTGGGATTTTCACTCACTCACACATGTCCTTTGTCCATCTAATCAGCTTATTCAGATCAGGGGGAAGTGAAACCAATGTGGAGGATATATCAAGGGTCTCCTACCAACTCTTCTCGAACTGAAGAAGCTACTTGGATGAGTAGTGAAACATTTCACCCTAATAAGAAAGAAGTCCAGTTGCCAGGACTCATCTTCCAGATAACCTCACCGGGATGACTGAGCATCTTCGCAGATAACTAGGGAGAATGATCACAGAGGTGGGAGTTCCTGCTGTCCAGAACACCATGCCCAGCTTAGTACGCCTCCATAATACCATCCACATTCACATACACCATCCTTTTGAAGATTTAAACAACTGAGCACATGGGGAAAAGTTTGTTTAAATTGTTTCAGCTTGAAAAAAGCAGAAGCACCCAGCAGCAGAAAGAGAGAGAAAAAAGTCACATCAGGAGCAAAAAGAGCTGGACTGATTCAAATTGGCCTTTGCATTATGTGATCAGTAAAAAGAAAAAGCGAATCCATTCGTTTTGCACTTACAGAAAATCCCACAGAATTTGACAGTATGCAATCACAGCCCTTTAAGTAAGTGAGAAGATAAAATTGCTTCCACATTGCATCTGCAGTAAGCTTACATAGAAGGTTTCTGGGATTTGTATCCCAGTCTTGTGCCTTTAATGACTGCTGAAATGCCAAAGATAATTAGCCTTCTCCATCCTTGTTTCTTTGGACTCAAACTTCCATGAGCCCCAGCCGGTACACTCAGCAGTTGGCATGATGGGAATTGTGGAAGTTGCCAGATGCCAGTCTTAGTTTTGCTTAAGTTTGAGCTGTTGAAGATTACAGGGCTGGAACAGGCTCAGCTTTCAACCAGATTAGTTTGCCAAATGCTTTGTCTGCATAAGTGCTCTTGGATGTGACAATGTTGCCTAGGGAAGAGAAACAGGCTTCCACACAGTTGTTTCAATAATTGTTTGGTATCACCATCTGCTGTCCTTGTGTTTTTTCCTCTCAGCTGGGATTTTATATATTTAGTTGTCTAAGCTTTCCAGCATATGTGTATTTTGCCAGACATTGTGCTGTGTTGTGTCTCGTCTTGCAACCCCATCTTTTAGCCTGAGCCTTGAATCCATGCTGCATCTTTCACCATAGCTGTCGGTCAGAAGGGAAGCCAAACATATTTCCAGTCCACAAAAATATTACAGGAGATATGCCTGATTGAGAGAAACGGCAAGGGCTTCTCAGCCCAGATAATTTGATGGCGACCAGGAGCATGATCAGCAAGAAGGGTATTGCATCCCTTTTCTGACATGCTAGGACCTTAGCAACAAGAAGTTGAGAGAAGGAAACAAGCTAGATCCCCAGGGAAACATTCTTGTCCCCCTGGCCCCTCTTGATCCACAAATCAAATCATTTGGCTACACAATAGGGAAGACTCCATAGACGTAGTCTGTGTTCCAAGCCAGATAGGTCTTCCATCAAATACTGCAGTAGCAGAAGCTTGGAAGAGACTGCCAAGTTCAGATCTGGAGAACTCTATGCAGGAGAAGAAACATATAGTTATGTATAATACCGGTATTTGGTTCCTGTGCTGACTGAAGCAACCTGAGAAGCAACCCTGGTCCTATTAAGACAGCTCCTGCCCATCCGATATTCGGAAATTGTTGGCCTCATGAATGTCCTCTAAAGCAGAGCATCTGGCCTTGAACCACCTGCCATCTTTATTCCTTTCCCCAGAAAAGTAGAAGCCCCGCTTTCCTGTCTTTATTCATATCAGAGCATTGCACAAGCAGCAAGTTTACCGTGCGGTGCTTCTGGAAGTGAAGGATTGGCCACCAGCATGCTATTACCCAGAGGACACCCGAATGTCCTCCCAATGCTTTTCCACTCTTTGGGGAGGTTCCTTCTGTTTTCCATCCAAGTAGGATCCCCAGAAGTGGGTGGATTTAGGCAGAATCTGATGGTTCCTAGTCAGGTAAATTGTTTTGGGACAAGTTTCATTAAGCCTAATGAGCAGGATTTTGGATGTACCTTTAGATCAGGGCGGGGCAGTCGTAAATCTCCAGATGTGGCTGGACTGCAACTCCTGTCAACCTCATCCAACCCAGTCAATAGGAAGGAATATTGGAGCTGCAGTTCAGCAACATCTGGAAGATCACAGTTGACCAGCCCTGCTTTAAAGAATGCACAGTTGGAGCTGTCTAGTTATGAAATACCAGACCTCTGATACTTGGTGCATTGGTATCCTTGTCAAGATTATGACTGGGACCCAGAGGACTACACTAACCACTCAGCCACACTACTCTGGCTTTTCCTCATATGGATAATCTCCAGGAGGTCAATGTGCTGATGGCTGGGAAAGTCTTCCTGTCCAGTACTCTTCCCGATGCTTTGAGTCACCCTGACTCCTCCATGCTCTAGAGAGCTACCAAAACTCACAAGGTTGCATGTTTTAACTTGCATGTCAACCTTGCCAGGTAATAAGACAAAAATTCCCCAACAATGAAGGATCCACTAGATGCCCAAGGTAAGACCTGGATTTAGCACCAACAAACCCTCTATTCCCCAAATAACCAAAGTGCTGTGAAAATGTTATTATTTTATTGGAGATGTTGCGAACAGTCAAAAAAAGAAATAAAGTTGCAAGCAGTTCCAAAACTTAGTTCAAAAAGATCAAAAGCAATCAAGAAATGTGAAGCAAATTCATATCCAAAAAGATTTGGGACCAGGGCAATGCTAGAACAGGTCCCAAAGAAAATAAGAAAACTAGCAATCCTATACTAATACTTGTTGGGACGTGGTGGCGCTGTGGGTTAAACCGCAGAAGCCTCTGTGCTGCAAGGTCAGAAGACCAGCAGTCGTAAGATCAAATCCACGCAACCGAGTGAGCCCCCGTCGCTTGTCCCAGCTCCTGCCAACCTAGCAGTTCAAAAGCATGTAAATGTGAGTAGATAAATAGGTACCACCATGGTGGGAAGGTAACGGCGTTCCGTGTCTAGTCGCGCTGGCCACGTGACCACGGAAACTGTCTTCGGACAAACGCTGGCTTTACGGCTTGGAAACGGGGATGAGCACCATGCCCTAGAGTAGGACACGACTGGACTAAATGTCAAGGGGAACCTTTACATTCAATCCAGCATAGCTGGATTGAAACATAATAAATCATATTCCAGAGCATATGCAGAGTGCCAACTAAATAGCAAGACAGCAAATGAGCATCACTGTCCTCAGAGAAGCTAAGCCCAACTAACTAAATTCTTTATGCCATTTTCATACCATCATCCACCTTTCTAGACTTTTCAAGGGTATACCGCCAATCAGATTTTCAGATACCCTGAACCTTCCAGAAGGGAGTAACTTTTCTCAAAGTTGCTTAATTCACTTTGCTCCTCCCCACTTCCTGCTGTTCAGCTGAAACCAGTTTTCATTTAATCAACATGGTACTGGAAGAAAAGTAGTTTATGATGTTGGATGTATTTTTTTCCTCCAGATAAAACTCCACTGCAAAATGGCTCCCAATTATCAGGGCAATCTTTCATCTTCCTTTCCAGCCACTTTTCTCAGGGACAAGTCAATAGGCCTAAATTTCACAGGGCAACTGAAATCTATTAACCCCTTTTACCAATTTCTTGACAATTTCTCCCTGAATGTTTTGCCTGCATAATTGTTCTTTGATGTGAAAATGCTGTTTAGAGGAGGAAAGCAGGCTCCCACACATCAAAATACCATAAAATGCTTATTACACTGGAACATAGAGTGAAATACCTAAGCAAACTACATCTCTGTGAGGAAATGTATGTTCATACAACTCAGAAAAATGAAAGGAATACAAAAGGGCTTTTAATATTAAAATGACATTCATTGTCTCATCCAATAACTCTAGTTAAATTCATCCAAGGATAAATCAAAATCAAAATAATAGTATCCCTTGTTTTTCATGTCTGTTTCCTTGTTTCCCCTTTTCTAATCTTTGTGCACAGTCCAAAGTTCTCCAGAGAAAACCATTTTAAATTATAGGCACAGCATGAGAGTGTGGTTCTTTCCACATCGGCCCTCACAAAATAAGAACAAAACTCCAGTCACAGGGAACAGCTTGAGAAACTGTGAGTACTCATAGACAGATGTAAAATTTCTGGAAATTTTTGAAGCCATATAAAACGGCTTTGGAAAAAAACTAGAAAAATGGGAGAGGGGGAACCTGTTTTTCCCCTTTTTTCCCCCCCCAAATCTGTTTTATATGGTTTCAAAATTTTTGGAAATTTTACATCTGTAGCTGGGATTGCATCTTGCCTAGAGATGGGAAAGCCTGGGAAAAAAACAGGAAAAATGGGGGGGAGACCTATTTTTCCATTTCTCCATTCCCCCCCCCAAAAAAAATCTCTTTTATATGGTTTCAAAATTTCTGTGCAGTATCACAGAACCTCTGGATTTCTCCACTATTGTTGTTATGTGCCATAAAGTCACCTCTTGAGTTATGATGATTCTGTTGTCAATCTCCAAATTATCCTGTCGTCAACAGCCCTACTGAGCTTTATGAAGTCAATCCATCTTATATTTGGTCTTCCTCGTTTCAAGTCACCTTTGACTTTTCCTAGCATTATTGCCTAGGTTGTGCCCAAAGTACGAGAACCTCATTTTAATCATTTTTGCTTCCAGCCAAAGTTCAGGCTTAATTTGATCTAGGATCCACTTGTTCATCTTTCTTCTTGTCCAGGGTATCTACAAATATCTCCCGCAGCACCATCTTTCAAAGGAATTCTTGGTGAGTGTGTTCCCCCCCCCCTCAGCTTTCTTTACTGTTAAGCTTCCACTCCCTTGCATAGTAACTGGAAATACAATCATGTTGATAGTCTTCTCTGGTGACACATCCTTACATTTGGTGACCCTTTCTAGTTCCTTCATTGCTGCCCTCACAAATCTCAGTCTTCTAGTTTCTTGGCTGCAATCTGTGTTTGGATTGATGAATGAACCAAGGTATACGAAATCTTCATTGTCAACATAAAGTTGTGTAATTCTTCTGTAGTCATGATTTTTGTCTTCTTAACATTCAACTGCAGCCCAGCTTTGGCACTTTCTTCTTTCACTTTCATCAGAAGTCATTTCAAATCATTGCTGCTTTCTGCCAGTAATATTGTATTATCTAAATATCTTAAATTACTCCTCCAGTAATTTTCACTCCTCGTTCATCTGAATCTAGTCCAGCTTTCTGCATGATATGTTCTGTGTACACGTTGAACAGATAGGGAGATAAAACACAGACGTCTCTTGACACATTTGCCTATAGGAAACCATTCTGTGTTTCCATATTCTGTCCTAACACTATCTT
Organism: Intellagama lesueurii; assembly: GCA_037013535.1. Classification (NCBI taxonomy): domain Eukaryota; kingdom Metazoa; phylum Chordata; class Lepidosauria; order Squamata; family Agamidae; genus Intellagama; species Intellagama lesueurii. The sequence continues at coordinate 130,410,546 of JBAJHW010000002.1, forward strand.
CTTGTCCAGACTGAGGTTATATACATCAGGATTATCAAGTCCTCAAGCACACCCATTTCTTTCAAAGCAACCCATAGCTTCTCATGATTGCTTTGTGCAAGTCTTCTTTTGAAATTCTTTAATGCACTCCAGTAGCCAGTGTATATTCGTGCTTTCACACTTCCTGTGTCTGAAAGTGATCTCAAGTGCTTCTTTCTTTTCAAAATCCAACTTGAATGTCAGGCATTCCCAGCTCAATGTAGTAAAAGTCTTTGTTGCAACACCTTGAGCATCACTTTACTTCAGAGGATGCAATGGTCCTATAGTTACTGCACTCCTAAGGTTTCTTTATGGAAACATTATTGTAAGTCTAATTACAAAAGCCCCTAGCCCATTATCTGTTAAGCAGTTACTAACCCAAAACCTCTTCCTCTGTGAATTTGTCTGTGAATGTGAGCTCACTACCATGACAGGACACGTCAGCCTTCAATAATGAAGAGCGGCAACTGAAACCATGGTTAGGAAAAGACCTTGACAGAATGTTCTGCGGGGCCTTTGGAATCAAAATTATGCATCCTTGAATATCTTTTTAGAGATAAAGAAGATAAAATGCATACAATTGTTACAACATTGTGTGAAATATATGCTCTTATTCCTTGATACATTTCCATATTACTGTACTACAGTCGTGTATGGCGTATTTTGTACGCAACTTATTTCTAGTAGTATAAAATTTGGGAATTTTTTCCTTAAAAAACAGAGTGTCTCTCTCTCTTTCTCTCTTGCTCACTCTCTCATAACCAAAAGAGAACAATTTGAAATCATTTCATTCATTCGCCTCTCAGAGTATGCTTCTGAGTCTCTCCCTGGATGTTAACTCTTTGCTAGATAGTAGTAACCTGTTGTTGCCTGACTCAGGGTCCTCCTTGGCTTCATGGGTCTTTAGCTTGTGGATTTTCTTTTTCTTCCTCTGTGGTCTGTTTCTCCTCCGGTACTGGTTCCAAATCAGGAGCTCTTTCTCCGCTTCTTGCTACTGTGAATCTACTCATATGTATGGCCTCCTCATAAATGGGAGGTGACTCCATTCCCGCAGGGTGATGCACAGCATTGTGCGCATGAGCGACTGCTAGTATCGTCCTGGCAGCTGGTCCGAAAACTGAATGCAGGGCTGAAAAGAGAAAGACCAGAAGTGTCTTAGAACCACAAGTAGTAGTGAATGACATAAGAGAATCATTCATGTGCTTTAATTGGTACTTGCACAAGCAGTCAGTTGTGCAAGGATACTCACCACCATTTGTAGAGAATAGTTATAAGTGCATTTCTAATTTTCAAATAAAAGCCATGTTACAGATGCCTAAAATAGCAAAGAAATACTACTACAAGCTATAAAATAATGCTTGCCGAAACTGGAGGTAGAGGAATTCTCATGTGTCTTCTAAACTTTGGTAAGAGTTGAGGAAATCCTTGCGGTAGGGTGTCAACTGGAGTATTGCGTCTGAGAGTAGCTCCTGATATTAGACTTGGCAGTGAGGGCAAGGACCTGGTTCTGGCACTTCTTTTCTGAAAAGTTGCTTGTGGTAAGATGAGTGCACTGTCCCCGTATTTGAGCTCATGCATCACCCCACAATAAAAATGCATAGTGTCCTACAGTAGAGATGTAAAATATCTGAAAATTCTGGGGAAAAAAACATTTTTCCTATTTTTTTCTGGAAACATGGAAATTTTCAGAAATTTTATATCTGTAGAGAGAAATTAAATACATAAAGTCTCAGAAGACTTTCATTAAGGTCTTCATGGTATATAGTTTGAATACCATGCCATAGACATATTATTTAGCATTGTAAAAGAACATATTCCACATTCCATATTTTTTTCCAATTTTTCCAGAAAAAAAACACAAAAAACGGCTTTGGGAAAAAATGGGAAAAAATGGTTTTTTCCCAGTTTTTCTGCAGTTTTTTTCCAGCCCTTCCCATCTCTAGTCCTACTGGAAAATTATAAGGGCAAGTCACATGCTTTTTCCGCCACAGTGAAACATCCCCAGTTATTCTGACAACTGTGTTGTGTCATTGCCGTTTTTATGCCAAAAATAGATGGGACTTGGGAGCAGGATCCTTCCCATAACTCTTATCTATTCGAAGGGGGATTCACACAGAAATGAAAAGATGTTGGAATTAAATCTTATAACCAGGGCCAACCCAAGATACTCTGTTGTGTGAGGCAGACAGCAAATGATCTAGAGGCATGGTACCCAAAGCTAGCCAAGGTATTATGGTACAGAAGAAGAAAACCCCTCAAGGACATCTCCCCACCTCCAGCAGGATTAAATACAAGAACAACATATTCAGTCGCTAACAATTTGCTGCCTTTCCTGACACTTGTAACCTGATGAAGGTGGTGGCTGCCTCACTCTGACTGGTTCCACTTACAACACGTCTCTGGTTGCACTAGCGTTGCCGATCGATCCCCCCACCACCACCACTTCCCGGGGTGCTCCCTCATTTCTCTCCTTCTACTCACACGTGATGGTGCTTTGGAGTGTGCTGTTGTCCTGATCGAATGCAATGACTGTGACCTCATACGGCGGGGGGCAAGTGTCCTGCCCTGCCGGCTGGCAATTAAGGCAGCAGCACTTCACGCAAAAAGAGACGAGGACACAGAAAAGGAGGAGACCACCAATGGCAACCACAAGCCTAGAAAGGGAAGGGAAAGGAAAGGTCAAAGCTGTCACCTTTTACCTTTCCATTTATTTATTTATTTTCTCTGTAGGCATCCTATGAAGTGTGATCAGAGAACTGAAGACGCACAGATTTCTCCCACTTCGTCTGTTTCTTATTCTGATTTAACTTGATCCTGGAATTGGGACACACGGAACACGTTTCGTGTTCCTGCCCCAGTGCTAGCCGGGAGCTTTCTTTCTGAGAGGGACGCTTGTGTGGAGCTTGACCTAGCTAGCCTCAAAGCCTTTCTAAAATTTAGGCCTTTCTGCCTGGGGGCATCACTTTGAGCTGTTTGTATCTGCAAGGTAAGCAGGACTCTCAGAATGGAGAATCATGGGGGTGTGCTAATAGGGGACATGCTCTCACACTTCCCGTGTCTGAAGAAGTGGTTCTGGATCTTGAAAATTGATGCTGAAATGAACCTTTAAAGTCTTTAAAGTGCCAAATATTTTGCTTTCTTTTCTTTTCTTTCCCCCCTTTGCTTTTGCCAACATCTCATCCATGTTACTGATGTGCTTGCAGAAAACGCTGCAAAGAAGCCCTTACTGGTGGTTCAAGCTCTCCCACTGCTTAGGGCAGGAAGCAACGTGCTGTCCCTTCAACCCACATTGTGCCATGATGGGGCCCTCCCTCTCAAGAAGAGGACAAACGTGTGGCATGTTCCTCCCAAGGAGAAGAACGAAAAAGAAGAGGGATACAGCAGTCCACCTTCACCATTGTCAGAAGCCACCACCTGCGTAGCACTGGTTTGCTTTATATTCAGTTCGGTGCTATATGCCGAAAAGTCCTTGATGCCCAAGCATGGTGGGACAGGCAATTTGGAAAGTTGTTTGTATGTTTGCTGGTCACTCAATCCCTAATGCCCGGACTCCCCTGACCCTTCAGAGCCTGGCACCAAACTGAACAGAGAAAAAGGCACGGCTACACTGTGTGTTAACAACACTGGAGTTCTTCCTTCTTCTCTTCTCCTCTTCAACAGGAAAGGAGCTGCAGCTGCAGCTGAAGCCCACCAGACGTGGATGGTTCTGGGGAGTTGTAGAGTACAGTGAGAACTTTCCATAGGAGCAAGAGCTCTACTTGATAAGAGTGGTGAATTTGCCACTTGTAGCCTCACAGCACTTGAAGCAAGCACCTCACTCAGCCTCAGAATAAGATCAGCCATGGGACAATTCTTCATGTCAGCGTACAGAAGATTCCATTAAAATTATTTTTTGGTACCGTGTTTTACTGATGTGCACATTGCTAATCTAGAAGGGAAAAGATACTAGGAGCTGAAAAAATGGAGAGGTGCTGCAAAGCACCACAAGCCCAGTGTTCTGTATGAAATTTGAAAACAAAGAAGCAAAAAAAAAAAAAAAAAAAAGCCTACCAGTTTCAAATGTGTTTTGGAACCAGATCGAAGTAATTTAAAACTCTAAACTGAAGAGAGAAATGTGCAAAACAAAAAATAAATAAAAATTTTTTAAAAACTGAGCAGTAATTTTTAAAAACTGAGCAGTTTTCCACTGTAGCTGCCACTTAGCTCAAACACAAAAATGTTATAGAGTTGGAGCAGTAGAAGGATTGGGCCCACCACCACTACGATTCCCATGTTTCAGGATCTGAGCTGAAATGTGAAAATCTTAGGACAAAGAAAAGGAGCAATATCTTTATTGGTTTTCCCATTTTCTCTGCTCCCCTCAATGTCTTTCATGCTCTGACTCAGCCACAGCCAGGCTGTTTCCCTGACTCACCAGGTGTTACCCTCTGCAGCGTCTGAGGAAACTGACTTGTCCACAAAAGCTCACATTAAAATATAGCACACAAGGTGCCACATTTTCTTTCTTTTTTAAAAAATCTTTCTTTTGTTTTTGCCTCATATGCTAGCACAAACTGACATAGCTGCCTCTTCCAAATCCTCTGCACTAGGCTCTCTTCCCTGCTCTGCTAGGAACCACTCCTCTCAGGTCTCATGCTTCCCCTCCTGCATCTCCGAGTCTGATCCTCAGGAAATCTGACAACTGCATTATACCATATGTACAAAATATGTAAATATTAAAAGGGAAAGCTTCCACTGTAGAAGCATGGCTGTACAAAATGCCTGCCTGGGCGATACATTCTACTGTAGGTGTCACTGGGGCCCAAGCATGTAGAGAGTTAGCAGATAAGCTCATCCTGTTATCCTAAAAGGATAAATGCCAGTGTAGTTTGATGAAAGTGCTTCCTAGTGTTCATATATAGTAGGACCCTCCTCATATCCATTGGGGATTGATTCCAACCCACCCCCACCCCGGATACTGAAAACCACGGATAATAATGATAGATAGATAGATAGAAAGAAAGAAAGAAAGAAAGAAAGAAAGAAAGAAAGAAAGAAAGAAAGAAACCAGGATTTTTTTTCACATGCATTACTGGAATTGGCCACTAGAGGGTGAAAGAGACCGTGTTATGTATTCTTCACTAATAACTATTCATAGCACTGGCTCCCTCTAGTGGCCAGTTCTGGTAATACATATGAAAATAGTTTTTTCCGGATTTTTTTCTTTTAATATTTTCAGACCGTGGATAAGCAAATCAGTGGATACTGATCCTGTGGATAAAGAGGATAAGGGGATCCTACTGCTCTTCTATACCTCCTTCAGATAGATGTCTTTAATTAATTTAATACACTCATTAGAAATTTATATTCAGGAAATAAAGCAATGGTAAGGGTAAATGATGGTGTCGCTAATATAATAAACCTAAGTTGGGGAACCAGACAAGGATGCCCTCTATCCCCAATATTTTTTGTTTTAATAATGGAAGTATTGGCTAATACCATAAGTAGAGATTATTTAATTAAAGGAATTAGATTTCAGCATAAAACTAGAATAAGTTTATTTGCAGATCACACATTGCTGATGGTAGAAAATCCAGAAGGAGTTATAGGAAGAATCCAAACACATTTAAAGGAATGTGGGGGATTGAGTGGATTATTAATAAATTAGAACAAATCTGAAATGATGTTAATAACACTGATGACATTTCAGCGCCAGGTCAAAACCTTCCTGTTCCAGAAGGCTTTTAATTGAAATAATATCAACTGTGGGTCCTGATGGCAATTTTTAGAGTATATATTTTAATTGTATTTTAATTGTTTTATCTTTTTTATTGTATTTTAATTGTTGTAAGCCACCCAGAGACCTTTGGGTAGAGTGGGCGGCATATAAGTTAAATAAATAAATAAATAAATAAATTATATATTGTAATTATATATTATTCTAGAGAGGAAGTAGAAAAAATGAAAGATAAATTTGAATTCAAAGTGACTGAAAGTATCAGATATTTGGGTATAGATCTCACAAAAAATATACAAGATTTGAAGAAAGCAAATTTGGAAAGAATAAAGAAAGAGTTAAAAGGTACGTTAGAGAACTATAAAAGACTGAAGTTATCCTGGTTTCGCAGGATTGCGCTTTGCAAAATGAAAATATTACCAGAATTTTTTTTTTGAATGATTCCCCTTGTTTTCAGAACTGAAATTAAAAGAAATACAAGAAATAATAAATGAATTAAGTATTGGAGGAAAGAAAGCTAGGATAAATAAAAAGATTTTGTATCTGTCACCAAAAAAAAAGGAGGATTGGGATTACCAAATATTGCTAATTATTACGGAGCAAATCAATTGAGAATCATTCAGGATATTAGAGTACATAGTGCTGAATTAATAGAAGGGTTTTTAAAAATATGTTAGTCAGAATAAAAGAAAATGGTTGTAAAACAATGTGGAGATGGAACTTAACCCCGATCAAACTAAATAAAATAAAATAAATAAAATAGATTCTAATGGATTCTAAGTACTCCAAGATGTGCTGGAAATGTAATAAAGAACTGGGTACATACTTGCATTTATGGTGGGAATGTGAAGTAATACAAATGGTTTGGAGGGTAGTTTTTAAAGAAATTAGAGAAATATTGGAAGTTAAAATGGAAACATCATCAAGAACAGCATTATTACTGGTAATAGATCACGACATAAATAATCCAAAAAAAATGATTATAAATATAACAGCTGCTCGATTACTTATAGCAAAAAAAAAATGGAAGAATTGGATTTTTCAAACACACAAATAGTACCATGAAATCTCAATTAATGATAAATTGACATCTGAAATTAAGTTTAAAAAAGAAGTGATGAAGATTAATAGATTTAATGAGATAATGTCGTATTGAATAAAGGAAAAGGGCAAAAGCCAGGGCAAGAACATTTGTACTTTTGGAAAGGATAAGGGGTCATTTAAAAGATGAATGGAATGTTGTAAAAGAAAAAAAAAGTATTATATTAATGGATTAATGTATTATATTAATCTCACCTGGGGTGAGGGGTGCCCTATTGCTTTGTTTTATGTTTTTTGTTCTTTTTGTATGTAAATAAAATTTATAAATCAGTTGTGAAGACTTCTAATGTCAAAGAAGAAGACGACGAATGAGCACTCATTATTGAATTACATGTTTTTTGGCAGAACCCTGCCCCTTGCTGTCAAAAACAGCAGGTTCCAGGACTGATCCTGGACAAGCCTGGATTTATTGACATAATTTCCCATCCTAAACGTCATAAGTGACACAGTTACTCTCATAGAATGTCCTCAAAGTACTTACCAAATGTACCAGAGATGGATCCCGTTTGTTTTTGAGCAGCTTTGAGGGGAGAAAATGTTAATTTGAGAAAATGTTAATGTCAGAAATGAAATACTGGTTTCCACATAACATGAATATCATCCCATTATTTCTCTTCACTTGGATTTCTCCAGACTTGATCACTGGCACCTGAGCGATTGAATGACTCCAGTGAAAAATGAAGAAAAAAATTGCATTTGAGGGGATAAGAAAGTTCGGCCAGTGGTGTTATCGATTTATTCCATACCTTCCTATCTTACTTGCCAGCAAAATTAAAAACAACAAGCTGGATCTTATAAATAAAGTGGTTTATAAATAAAAGTCATTACGGTCCGTAAATTAGCCCCTAGACCGTAAAATGGGGATGCAGACTTATCTGGGCACCCCTAGGTGCTGTTGAGGAGGTCTCACCTGGGTTCGGGGCACCAGAATAGCCATGGCAGCATCCACGCGGTCTGGGGAGCGAGGAGGGGCAGCTGCCAGAGATCCCTAAACTGGTCCTGATTGGCCAGTGGGGATCCAGTCTGTTGCTCCCGACTCTCCTACAAGGTCCCATCCAACTCAATTATGTTTTTACATGCCATCAAGTCAATTCTTAGTGACCCTTTTTAGGGTTTTCCAGATAGAGAGTACTTAGAAGGAGTTTCCCATTCCCTTGTTCTGGGGGCTCCCTGGGACTGTGCAGCTTGCCCATGGCTACATTGGCTGGCTCTTTTCTGAGGAGGCTCAATGGGGAATTAAACTACCAACCTCTGGCTCCACAGCCAGATACCTTAACCACTGAGCTACCCAACCAGCTTTTCAAATTTATATCTGCAACCAAAATTGTACACATCCCACCAAAAAACTGTTCACCGCCATATCTCTCTAGTATTTTACTCTTCTAAAAAGTGTTAAAATCGAGGTAAGTACTCACTGGTCAGTGTTTGTACAGCTCTGCTGCAGTTTCACCTGAGGAATCTTCAAAAAACAAGAGTCAAAGTGGTGCACACCGTTCCTATGATCTCACCTTCCACCCATCCCTTTTTCAAATCTTTGCCTTTTCTCCCAATAGATATTAATCATTGTTTTCTCACCACCATCACCATTAGGTCAAATATTTTACCCTCCTATCTCCTCTGCATGACTAGTATATGCTTTCTAAATTTTCTCTTAACATCTGGGTCCTTTCTGCAATTACATCTCACATGTTATAATTACATTTACGTGTCAATGTGAAATCACATTTCACAACTCTCATTTTCCAGTTGGTTTTCCATTTTCCTTTCAGTACTTGCTAGTCTGTGCAAGAAATCTAGTACGCCTTACCTGAGAGAGACATGTCAAAATCAAAATGATCACAACTCGGGTACACTTTCCCATCAGCATATGTGATGCTTTCTCAGTTTGCCAAACGCACGCTTATCATGCACAGAGTTCAAGCCTGCGTAGTGGGCAGGAAAAAAAATGTTTTGGAATGTCACATTTAACAGTTTCTCATCACTTTAGTTTCTTTCTTGCCCCATAAACATCCCAGACTTTCTTTTTTTTTTTCAGTATGTTCCTCCCTGAAAGTGGCCAGATATATCCAGATTTGCACAAATGTATGAACACAGCGCATGCACTTTGTCAGTGTCTACTACTATCTACCTCAGAAACTCACTGTGGAAAAAAATACTAATGTTGGACAGAAATTTAAAAGTGCTTCCAGTCTCTCTTCTTGAGTAGCGGGAATTTCCCTCCCAGCCTTTTCTTCCGGAGAATCTAGGAAAGTCTTCAGAAATTTAGGATGAACAGTGAGGCTTACCTGGGGCGAGAGCTCCATTCTTCCTTTTGCTCCACCTGTACTTACTCCCCTGGCCTTGTGCAAATGACACGGTCTTTCAGGAACAGAAGGCAAAATTTGCAAAACCCCACACAGTCTCCCTTCCACCAGATTGCTAAGGGGTATCGTAAAAGTTAATCTATAGCAATCCACTGCTGTTTCAGTGGTTGGTCCCCACATAGCCTGCCACCCTTTCCCCCTTAATGTTTTTCTGCTTCCAGAACTATGTCTATTCTCCCTCAAGCTGTTAAATTAACAGCATCTCTAAATTACCTGCTATTTCCCTCTTGTGTAACCTATTACATCCCAGCCTATCCTATATGCATATATACAAGCTGAGCATGTACATATTCATATAAATGCCACTCAGTATCTGAGATATAGAATGCATTGCCCCCAATACTTTGTGAGTTTTTGACAGAGAGCAGTCATAAAATCTTTATTATTATTATTATTATTATTATTATTATTATTATTATTATTATTATTATTATTATTATTATTATTATTATTATTATTATTATTATTATTATTATTATTAATAATAATTTGTGCTTACAGCTCCTTCTCTTGGGGCATGTAATGCTTATGTCTACAAAAGGCTGGCCAGTGTTGAATCTAAAAGGGCTTGTTTTTCCCCTGTAAGAACAATGTTAGCTCAGCAATTAAGCTGGTGAATCATTACTTTGCCAGGGTTTTTAAAGGCAGCAAGCAGAACAAATGGATCCCTGGAAATAGCACATGTGTGCAACCATAGATTTGTGGGAGTATCTTTTTTTTTTTTTTAAAGAGGCCTCTACCACCTTCAGTTGTTCCTGCATCAATGAGAATAGTATGCGAATAAACACATAGTCCATAAAAACAGTTTCTGATGTGGGCAATGTCAGAAGCTCGTGTACCAAATGTTTTGATAGCCAAACTCATCACACAATTACACTATTGAAATAAATCAAGCTGAACCACAGTTTCGGAAGTCAGTTTAAAGTCACATGGTAGTCACGTAATTTTGGGTTAAGTGTGTACATCCTGTATTCTTGAAGGCTTTCATGGCAGGGATCCGATGGTTGTTGTAGGTTTTTCAGGCTGTTTGGCCGTGTTCCGAAGGTTTTTCTTCCTAACGTTTCGCCAGTCTCTATGGCCGGCATCTTCAAAGGACAGGAGTTAGAACTCTGTCTGTGTTCTGGTGTAGTGTGTGGGATAGTTGAGTATTTGTAGCTGTGGGATCAGCTTTTTGTCCTTTTCAGAGATTGGGTAATTATGGTGATCAGGGTGTGTACATCCTCTTAGGACAACTTTTAATCTTGGTGTGAGATGTGTGGTATATTGGTTGAGGGGGCTACACAGGCTTTTAAACATTTTTAAAAATTGGCACACTAGGGTTCCAGCTTCTTGTCTTTTGCCCTCCCAAGGCTATGCATTCTCGGAGTGAAATGACTGTATCAAAAAATTAAAATAAACCCCTGCACTATAGGGAGATGCTCTGGTTGCTGGCACATTGTCCTGGATCTGCTTTTGAGTTTTTTTACCTGAGCCTGCCCACCCTTGCACTGGCTGATTCTCACATTGAGGTTACATGAGCAGCAGGGACAAAAGCCAAGTACTTCTGCTTTGGTGTGAATTTAATATATATTTTTAAATATTTTAAAAAAAATTTTAAACCAGCATAGCCAGTTTGACCAGTGTTAACTATAGGAAAAAAATATGTAACAAGGTTACAAGGTTACTCTGCAGTCCGAAACCTGTGATCCTGGCATCCAATACTTGACAAATCCCACAGACACAATTTAAACAAGCGAGCACACATGCAAAAATGATTCAAAATAAATCATGTTCATAATTGAGTTAAAATAAGCAAGCCCCCAACACATGTTTAAAATAAGCTCACTTTCTGAACAAAAATCATGTTTCCCTTTTTTTTTAAAAGCGCACTTAGCTATACGTCGTGTAAATGGCTGTTTTTAAATCACTTTCAAGCGTGCTAAACCCAATGCAAACCCAGATGAACTTTGATGTGTAACCAAATCCTCAACTGAGTATTTTTACACAGTAGCCAAAATCCTGTTGGCCTGAAGTTGCACTGTGTCATCATTCAGCAAAGGGAATATTTAACATAAATTAACTCAAAACTTCCTATTGCCCCCATTCAGGTTATGACACCCCCTAGGCCACCCTTTTGCCCTGCAGGGGGAAGCCTTTGGGAACCTCAGGACTTGGAAGGAGTCTTGAATAGTTGTTGTTTTTTTTAAAAAAAAATCAGTCTATTACAGTACTTCATGCCAGAATGATTTGACACATATGCTCCAAAGATCCTTTTGAGCCATCCTATCTTCAACACATATCTGATATCTCATTATTAATTTTATGAAGTTTTATTGGGACTGAAGTGCAGGCCTAACTAGTCAAGAGGTCTGCAAGCCAGCTGAGCATATATTAGGCCAGCAGATGCTGTGCCGAAGCTCAGTGGTTTAGGTACCTCTGTCTGCGGAGCCAGAGGTTGGGTGTTCAATTCCCCCACGGTGCCTCCTTGACAGGGGTCCCTTCTGTAGGGTCCCTTCCCGCTCTGCAGTTCTAAGAGCACTGCTGTTGGCCTAAGGGGTTTTCTGACAGGAGAAAAGGATTCTGCCTATTCTCCCCCTCCCCATACAGTAAGCACATCTTTGTGTTAGGGTTGCACTGTTAATGTGATTTACTTCTTGTTGTTCTTCTAGAAGGCAATGGAAATCATGCTATTCATGTCCTGCTGATCTCTTGTGAAGTGCTTGCGGCACTGAGTCATTCCCAGTTACTGTTTCCCCCTTCAACATGGAAACCAGAAGATGGAAACAATTCTGAAGGTACTGCATACGCATAATTGGTTGTTCAGAAATTGCACATGCTTTCATTATGGTGCGTACAGAAGCAGCTTAAAAAGGCAATCCCATATTACTCTGATGTCTGTATTTGAGATTTATTCAAGATTTCTCAAGAAGGAGACCTGCATTCTGAATTTGGTAGAAAAAGTAGAGAGTTACGAAAAATGGTTTCCCTTGCATTTGGGGCCCCGTTAACACTCTTAATTTCACACTGAATGTTCATAATCAGAATTGGATAAAGCATTTTGTAAACTTGAAGCTCTGTGGACGAGTGATATGTAAATCTTCTCGAGAAATGGGAAATAAACAAAGGTGGTAAATAAAGGCCCCTGGACTGGAGTGTTTTGACTCTTCCTTTCCTGCCCTGCCTAATAACTAGTTTCAACCATCTGCGGGCTGGCTGACTGCTGGAACCACTAGCTACGACTCTGAGGATTTTAGATTTACAGGAGGGAGGGTTCCTGTTTAGGCAAGTCTGCTTTGGGCTACAGTACTTGTTATTTATTTATTTATTTATTTATTTATTTATTTATTTATTTATTTATTTACCTACCTACCTCCCTCCTTTCTCCTCATGTAAGGAATGCAAAACAATTTATAACATTTAAAACAGGCATATAAAATATAATAAACAGAGCACTACAATTTATTAGACAAACAAACAAAAAATTAAAGTATATTAAAACATTTATTGAACATGTATTGGTAGTACTGCTCCATCACAGGTATCTTTAAGAAGAGATGGAGCGAGACCTGGAAGAGAAGGAAAATGTTTTATTTTCATAGTCAAGACTGTGTTCAGGGTACCAGACGGATATTTGACCCACCATTTGTGCTGAAGTTCTTACTACTAATTTTTGATCTTCCTATCATCAATCACACAATGCAAACCTAATCGTGAGTTAGACACAGTCTTTTCCATAAGTATTTGATCCCTTTTGTTTGGCCAATAGAGCTTTCATTCACATCGTTTTGCTTTGCTTTGCTGGGTTGTGTGATTGCCTCTAGTGGTCCTTTGGGGCAGTGGTGTCCTGATCACATCGAGGGTGACATTTTGAGTGGGACATGGTATGTTGGTTCAGTTTTACTTCCACTCCTACCCCTAGCTCATCACCTCTTTAAAACAGATGTGTTTGTTTTAAAACTTTAAAAAACAGTCACTACTTCAGCGCTATGTCACTTAAGGGATGCTGCAGTATTTAAGAAGTGGCCATGTCTTGTCAGTTCAGCACTTTGTTACTTTGTAGACTGAAAGAAAGGGGGAGTCGTGGGTAAGCGGGCAGGAGAGGGTATGTTATACTATGGGGAGAAGTGTACCTACTTTGATCCTCTGCTGTATGGACGCTTGCCATGAACCTTCTCAGGATACTTCTGTGTGAACAACAACAATGATTTCAGCCAGTATAATATGCCAAGTGTGGTATAGAAAATGTTGCACCAGTCCAGGAGAACCTACCATTGAATCATTCCTTCAGTTGTGAAAAACTGCTTGACAGGAAAGCGTAAAGGAAATTATAAAGTGTTTTTTTTTTAAAGGCAGTAACAGATGTGGAGTTTGGAGAGGGCTTTTAGGACCCACTCTCCCAATACTCCTCTCCTTCTTAAAATTATCTTCCCAGCCCAGAAATGGCAGCAGGAAAACACTCATAGACGTGCTGTCCTCAACGCAGGAAGCAATGTATTGCCGTATTTTTTTTTCTTTTCAAGTACTGCTAATACCATCCGACATTTTTTTTCATCGTATTCCATTGGTGTACTTTGAAATCAAACCATACCACCCACAGCATCCTTGCACACTTTTCATATTATCTCTAGGTACGTGTACTGCAGTTTTGATTAAGATGACAGTGGGAAGGCAAAGAGTAGAAAATAGCACATCCTTGCTCAAGGACGGTGCCACATCCTTTCCCATATGATTCATACTAGCCTCCTGCCAACTGTTATTAATTTTAAAAACACAAAGGAGAGCTTAATGAGGGAGGTTTTAGAAATTCGTTAGATGATTAGATCCAGAGTGGGGAGACCTACAATCAGCAGTAAAACTCTTCGGGAGAATACATGGGCCAGTCACAGCTGAATGCTGTAGCAATCTGAGCATGGTTCAATTCAATGATTAGCTGAGCTAAGGCTCAACTTATCTCTCAGGCTGTTGTAAGAATAAAATGCAGTAGGTGGGGGCTGGGCAGATATACAACCTTTTGGGAGGAGGTAAAGGATTTCGGATTTCTTCGGACAAACGCTGGCTCTACGGCTTGGAAACGGGGATGAGCACCGCCCCCTAGAGTCGGACACGATTGGACTAAATGTCAAGGGGCACCTTTACCTTCACCTAAAGGATTAAAATGTAACACATCAGCAGGCTGCTCATCGTGTTTTTATTGGCTGAGTGTGGAATTTAGTGACTTAAAAACCTCTTAACTACGCAGCAAATAAAAGTTCAGGGACTTACAGAGCAGAATTAGCTTCAAGGCTCCCCTCGTTAGCCCACCTCTAATTACTTAGTTCTCCTTGACTGGGCACTTACTGTCTCAATAATTCATTCAGAGACACTGGTAAGAGAAAAGAATTAAAAGATTCCATTTTTACTCACAGGCCTTTGTAGAGCAAAACAAACTGTGTTCTGTAGAAAAAAAATATTAACGGGTTACATGAACAGAGCTTGCTTGGTTCGTGTAGTCAGAGCTTCCTGACTGACTAACTTACTGACTAAATATGTTGCTCTTTCTTCAGACTGACAGGAAAAAGGGCAAGAAAAGGTTTCTCAAGCAGAGAGGCATGGTTGTCTTCAAACTTCGGAGGTAGAGAGGGAACAATTGGCAGCGGCTGGATCGACTGACAGTCACCCCAGTGCAGAAAGGTGTCTCCCAGCCAAAAACCTTTGGAAAGTAACATATGAAGGTGCAATCATTCCAAGAGTTTTTCTATAACCCCTCTAGATCTCTATGTTCTGCTACAGTTTGCAAAAAGCATTTGTCTTGTCAGTACAGCAATAACATTAACAATCTATGTAGGATTTCATCAAGAGCAAGGCTCTGAACGAGAGAGGCTATTGTGTTCCTTCGTTCTATGTCTGAACTAGTAAGGGTGGTCTGACATACACATATTTATCACTGGACAACGGTAACATGAGATGGTGCCTCGCACAGGTGAAAGGCCATCACAGATCTCACTCAAGGGACAGCACCCTCAGCTACAGTCACGTAAAATATTTTTCAGGGAGTCAGGTTGTGATCACACAGGGAAATATTTTGAATTGCTTGTGGAGCAGTTGGGTTCAATTTGTTTCCCAGGGTTCACTCAATGTATGGGGAATTGTGCTCCAGCCTGGCCCCGATCCATGCTCAAGCAGAGCCTTTTCGTTCCAGCTGTAAGGCTGTTACTTTTGGAGGCTGGGTGGGAGTGATTCCCCAGCAAACATAAGTGTTGTCTTAAGGGTGAACACTTCCTGCAAAGCAATTATTTCCAATGTGATTGGACACCTGCCTTTCCAGCAGTCTGATCACACCCTCAGCCCCCTTTCTCTGTACACATTCATTCCACTTTGCAGGGTGTCAGTTCACTTATCCAACTTTCAGTTGCAAAATGCAGGAAATGCTGTAAATTTGTCATACAAGTCACAGCTTCTGTGTATGCATCATTGTCTCATGACCATACAAGACTAGTCTGGGTGTATTCTTCTTTGAAAAAGCAAGCACTGCTCCAGTTTGCTGCGAAATGCTTGCCAGAAATGGCTGAAGAAGTGACATACGCTGACCTTAAGTTCATTAATCCAGAGCAACACAAGAAGAAGGGGTCCCAGAAAACCATAACCAAAGGTAATGTGATGCATTGAGCAAATCCATGTTCACAACTTTGTTTTTACACCTGGAGGCCTTTCCAGGTTGGCTCCTGCATTTTATTCCTTCAAATTCAGTATGACTGAGAGAATGTCAAAAATCCATTCTGGAACTGAATCATGTTCAGATTGCTACAGAATTTAGTTTGTCTTTGTCTTTATTTCTGGATTTCCCTTGAGCACATGCAGTTTTATAAAACAATATGAAAACATAGATGCAAGAGCAGGTGATATCTCTTGCATTTGTGTAATCCTTGGGACCACACCGACACTTTTTTTCTCTCGTTCTGGACTAAATATGAAAACAGTGGTCTTGAATGTGATACAAATACGACTACATAAGGATTGCTTATTTGCAGTGTTTTGTCAATGCCCATGTGAATTCTGCACATTGACAAAATATGTTAACGACAAGGTCTTCTTGATAAAACCAACTAGACCATTAGAGCAAGATGGCTTTTTTGCTGTCCTATCACTACGCAAGTCTGTGCCAGTGATCTGGGAAGATATGAGTGAACTGGAAGCATCAACAGTCTGTGTGTGCTCAGTGGTGTTTCCTAATGCATTTTGGAAAGAAAACCCTGGTCATTTGAAATGTAGAAATCTGGAAAGACGTTTTAGTGAGTCAAATTTCAGAAGCATGCTAGATGTATCAGTCTAGGGCCGATAATAATGTACTATTTATTATTTATTTAATGCGGGAATTATAATATATTACAATAATCAAGAAGTCTGACAGCCTGAATTATTATCAGGAGAAATTAAAAGTCAATGATATTTTATTTTTATATTATATGTAAACCGCCCAGAGTAGACACGTTCTAGATGGGCGGTTATATAAATCTAATAAATAAATAAATATCCTCCCAAAGAATCAATTGAAGGTTGCTGCAAAGGTGGGATTTATGTATCGTATCCAACCACCTCCATAAAGAATATCACTGTATATTGGACTCAACGATCCATAGGGTCCCTTCCAGCTCCGCAGTTCTAAGATGACGATGATGATGATTAGAAATTTTATTTATGTCCTGTGTGTACGGTAGGCTTCATCTAAGGGGGTGGGCTACTTAGCTTTAACACTGCAACCGTGTCTATTTGGCTCAGCCCATGCCCTGAGCCGCACGGCCCTTCTATTAAAGAAGGCTATCCACTTTCTGCAAATGTAATAGAGGCACAGAGCAATTTTACTGGTAGAGCAGAAGATAACTGCTGCAATGTAATACAAACTCTGCAGAGCTCCCAGGGCTATACTGGTAAAGGAAGCCGAACTCTTCTGAAGGGGAGAGAGAGCAAGGGGAGCAATCCAGCACGGCCTTCTCCCCTTCTCAAACAGCTGCTGGATAAGATTCCATCTTTTTTAGAAGGGCTTTGGGCTGAGCACTCAATCTCGAATTCTGATCTGCTTACGGCACCCACTTGTGTGTGTGCTGCTCCCCATCTAGTTCGGAGTACCTGTGCCGACGGCTGCGCCCGCAATCACGTAGCTCTTTGGGGGAATTTGGGGGTAAGCATCTCATGAAAGTCACAGAATGTGCCCTATGTGGCAAGACATAACTTTTAAAACCCACTTCTTTTATCAAGGAGCTCTGGGTGTTTCACGTGTTTGTCTCTGCAAACATTTCCTGCGAAGTAGGATTGGGCTAAGAGAGTATGACTGGCCCAAGATCACCCCATGGGAGTGGGGAAGACTTGAACCCTTGTGTCCCCAGTCTTGCTCAGTGTGGTCACCACTGCAAGAAACTGACTAATAATTGTTAAACTGTATCCATGTGTATGAAGAACCTACAATGAGATGTTCTGTAGTTCTGTTGGTTTGCTTGTGGCTCAAGCAATGTATCTGTTGGAATCAACCTACTTCGTGCACCTACCTGAGAGGAAATTGGCAGTCCCTTCACAGACATGTGTGTGGTTGGGAGAGAGGTTTTACTGTTTGTATATGTGTACAACACACTCCTTGTCAGAACCACTTCTCCCTAAAGAGTTAGTGTCCTGGGCGAGGAGTCACTGTAGGCACAAGCGACCACCACTTTTCTTACCTGAGAAACAAAGTTCACCACCCCTATTTCACATGAGATCTGCAGGTGTTTATCTCATTCCCAATTAGGAGGAATAGGAGGAATGTGGTGTTTGGTCTTCCTCTGTTCTTCTCTTGATCTTGGAGCAAGTCCAGAGTAAACGCGGAACAACAATCCCATGAGAACATTTGCTGGCTTGAATCCAAACGATACAGAAAACTTAACAGACTCCACCTTTGTATGACTACAGGTCGCATATGCTGTCTAATTCCTCACAGTCCTCATCATCCTTCTTCATCTACACTACAATACAACCAGAAACTTAACTGCTAATAAAATGTTTATCATTGAAACACTGAGTGGAAAAAGGAACGTGTTATATAAATGAGTATCACTTTAACAGAAAAGAGTGCAGTTCACGAAAGTCAGTGTGACATAGAAATAATAGAAAAACAGAGCAGAATCCATCAGTTTTGTCTGAAATCTTACCCCAAATGATCGTAGCCTTGTGGCACCAGGATAGACTTTGGCCTTGGGAAGAGTGTACCTCTGAGACCCTGTGCAGTGTTGTGTTTAGAATGGCAGACTTGGGTTGGGGAAGACAATGGGCCAGGTGTAAACTCAGCCCCAAACCTGGCCCTGGGCCCTGTCACTGTCTCTTATCCTTTCTTACCTTACAGGACCGTTGTGAAGATAAACTGAGGGCTGGGGAGATCCACATAGATAACATCTTGAATCTTCCTTGCTGGGAATGTAGTAACTAGAGAAATGACAAATCTACCTGTTTTAGATTTCAGATGTCAGTATGCATGGGTTTAAATATTTAAATAGTTTAAATAGTTAAATTCCTCTTTTTAAAATTGAAACAAAACTCAGAAAATTATAGGGCCCTAATAACCATGTGGATTGGGAGGATGAGATTGTAGATGAAAGAAAACGCACAATTCCAAGCTCTTGTGTTTGGAAAGACCAACTGTTCTCTGTTAGGACATGCCTGAGAAGGGCTGTCAGGGGTAAGCTAAGCATGGGTGCACAGGGGCCAATGAAAGTAAATATATGAGGGACATGTCTGTTGTTCTGCTGTCTTCTCTTGCTTTGCTTCAGCATCTCCTTCCATATCGCATTATTGGCGACCAGCAGCAGTCAGTCTTGGGCTCTTTGGTCTGGTTCTGCTCGGAGTAACTGGGACACTGGGTTTCAAGGGTAAGTGAGAGTTGAAGAACTATAAAATAGTAGCCTATGGATTCCTTTACAACTTTTTAAAAATGCTACCAAGTAGAACTCTTCTAATTGTGGTTTATACAACCTTTCCTTTTGAATCTAAACCCAATTTTAACCCTTTGAAGCAGAAACAAAAACTATTGGGAGATTTCCTTTCTGTCTTTCTTTTTGCAGAATTTGCAGTAATGATGAACAGGCTTCAGTGACAACCCCATAGCTTACTTCATTCTAAAGCTATAACTAAAGAATGGGAAAAATGCAAATTGAGCCACTGTGAATTCACACCCAGGAAGTCAGGGTTTCCCAGGTGAATTCCCATTAGTTGACTAGACAGGAGTCAGGAAGGCGAAAGGAGGAAATTGGCAATCAGTCTTTGTCTGTTTCTTGTTAAGGCAGCTTCCATGTAATGGTCCAGATTTGCAGGAAGCATGGCTACGGCAGAGTTACCTTAACAAGCTGCAAACAAGCTGATTGCCAATACTCCCCCACCCCTTTCTATCTCTGTCTCTGTCTCCTAACTTCTGTCTGGTTGGCTAAAGCAAATAGACTTCCACCAGCTGGTTTTTGTAAACAAGGGCTGATGGTTAATTTCTTCCTCTCTCTCTTGCTTGGGGGTGTGCATGTTAATCTTCTAGGCATTCCAGCACACCAGCGCTGGCATGAGGTCTTTTTAAAAAAAGTTTAGAGGCAAGGGATGCTCAGCGGAGGGAAGCTGACACCCCTGTGAGTGTCCCTTTGCTTCCTCTCTCCCCACCTTGAACTGGGAAGCTGGGATAACCAGCTTCTGGTCACTCATTCAGCCATGAAGTTGCATTAGCTGAAGCAACACCCCACCCAAACTGGTGGAAATGTATTCAATTAAAAAAAAAAAGTAGAAGTTCCCACGGCAAAGGAAAATTGTATGTCATATAGTCAATGAAAAATAATACAAATCTGACAATCCCAATCCTGGATCATTTTCAATATTATTTGTCAACCTAGTCAGTCCCTGGTTTTCTGGAACAGTTTCCATCGTATGTTGAGAGCAACATCTTACCAATCACATCCTCTGGAGTATCTGTAGAATCCAGGATCTCCAGGGCAAAGCTGCCTAGAAGTAGACAGTATAGCCATCAGAAGGCTAACTCCAAAAACATCAGCCACAGATCTCCTCCCTTCTTCCCTGTGATGTCACTAGATATCAGATATAGAGAGCCAGTGTCACGTTGTGGGTAGAGTGATGGACTAGGGCTCAAGAGACCCGAGTCCAAATCCCTGCTCAGCCATAGAAATTCCTTAGGGAGTGGCAAGCATAAACAGAATATCTCACATGCCTTGAAAATCCTATTAGGGTCTCTGCAGGTCAAAACGATTTGGTGACATATAATAGCAACAACAAGGAAAATGCCACCACACTTGTTTCTAATTAGAGATGGGCATGAAGCGCTTCATGCAAAGCATGCTGCATGGCACCACAAGTGCCACAAGGGCCCATCTCT
Source organism: Intellagama lesueurii (assembly GCA_037013535.1). Classification (NCBI taxonomy): domain Eukaryota; kingdom Metazoa; phylum Chordata; class Lepidosauria; order Squamata; family Agamidae; genus Intellagama; species Intellagama lesueurii. The sequence continues at coordinate 130,431,088 of JBAJHW010000002.1, forward strand.
CACCCCTCCTCCAGGCAGGCTGCCCCACTCACCATTCTTAACATGCCTCTAGGGACCTTCTTCTCTGGTGACGCATCAGAGTGGCCAGGAACTCAGACTGCCCTTCTCCACCTTCTCAGGCAGCTGACCACTCTGCCAAAGAGGCAAGACAGAGAGTCTCCGCACACAGCCGATGAGTGGTCAGCTGCCTGAGGAGGCAAGGAAAGGCAGCCTGAACTCCTGCCTGACCTGGAGCACCGCTGGAGAAGGAGGTTCCTGACGGTGCACAAAGAATGGTGAGTGGGCCAACTGGCTGAGCTGGGTGGGAGATGGTGCCACATGGCATGATTTGTATGAAGTGCTTCATCGTGCTTCGTGCCCATCTCTGTTTCCAATGTAAATGAAAAAAACATTATATGATGAATGGTTTTGGATGATCAGACAAGATGCACTCCTGCATTACTGCCAAACCTCACTGTCTGCTTCTTCTCCTTGCCATGCTGCCTGTGGCAAGGCTTCACCATCACACTACCAAGAGAAGACATCATGATATGATGGTGATAGCAATGGAAACACTCATTGTAACTTTGTTGTCGGTTGAAGTTCTGCAGGCCTCCCACAGAGTGAGCAGTCAGAATGAAAACCTAACCTTGCAGAAAGAGAAGTTGGAAATCCTTCTCACAAAGCTAAATGTCCTCCAAGTCCAGAACCGGAACCTTTCAGAGACTGTGCAACAACTGTCAAACTACAGAGGTAATCAGCAAATGGTGTTGGGTGTTTTTATATTGCTTTGAACATAAGCACATATATGCTTATGTGTTTAAACATCATTGCATGCACACTATAGAACCAGAAGTGAGGCAGTTATGTGTCAGTTAGCTGAACTTTTCTAAATGAAGTTTTCTAGTAAATCACTACCAAATAATTTATTGAGGTAAATGAATAAATTTCCTATAGTAGCTATTTGTATAACTTCATGTAGTTGTGACATTTGCAGAGCTGAACTCAATACTCTTGCTCTTGGTTATGAAATGTCTATAGTCTTTCTCCTTACTTTGTTTTATTCTAAAGGAAATCGATGCAGCCCTTGCCCAGAAAAGTGGCTGCAGCGTGGAGAGAACTGTTACTTCTTCACAATGAAGTGGAACTCTTGGGAAGAAGGCAAAGCTCAATGTATTACACTTAATTCCAGACTCCTTAAAATAGAGAATAAGGAAGAACTGGTAAAGACTGTGTTTCTTTTTCTCAATATTTGGGCACATACTTGTATACTTGTATAGATACCATGAATAGCTCTAGGTGTGGAAGGCGTTGCTGAGATTACATAAATTAAAAGTGACAAACTCAGATAGTTAGAAGGCCCAGCACATGCTCAGGAGCTATTTCCAAACAGTTTTCCCCCACCACTGAAGACATACTTAGCTTTAATTTCAAGCCAGTAGCCATGATAGCTGGAATTTCAGAGAGTAGTAACTAATAGAAATGTAAATGTTCCATTTTTTTTCTGGGGGAAAAACCAGGGTAAAACGGGATTTTTTTCCAGAAAAAAATGTAAATTTTTGGAAATTTTACCTTTCTAGTGGTAACCAATCTCTGTCAACTGTTGTGTTGTCAGTAATATTACTGGCTACCTTCAGGGCACCAACTGAAACCTCAGGGAATAACAGTGACAATTCATTTTCTAAGATGGGTACCTATAAAATGTAATGAAGTGGCTTTTTATGGGCCATATTTAAAATTCAGAGTGCAGGTCAAATATAGTTTTCTTCAGTATCTTTTCTGATTTGCCTTCAATGCACTGCTGATTTCTGATTTGATCAGAGGGAAGCCCTGCTTCAGATTAGCCTTGAAAATTATCACCTGGCCTTCCCCCATTCATGTTCCCAGAGCAAATGATCTCACAACTCCACCTCCTCATGTTCAAGAAACTATCAGCCTGGGGGTTTCATAGCTTCTCTTCCACCTGCATAGAGAACACACACAACGTATAGACATTATCACTGTGAGTCCGTCTGTATTACATGGTTATACAGTTTCACATCACATTGACTGCCATGGCTCTATCCTGGACAGACTGGAGGTCTGCCATTTGGTAAGTGGCTTCACATTTTCTGCTTGAATGCTCTGCTTAGGCTCACCTAAACTGTAACAATAGGATTCTGAGCAGGAGCAGATCTACTATGAAACATAAGCTTCAGGGCCCTTAATTCTGGAGGGGTCCCAGAAATGACTTTAGTCCACATTAAAAAAAATTCTGGTGATCTGTCATGGAACAATCCCGTTGAAGAAGATGACAGTGGTTACCCAGACCTCATATTTATTTATTTATTTATTTATTTATTTATTACATTTACATACACAAACATTTACATAATACATTTACATTCACAAACAGCTATTACATAGCTGTTTGTGAAGGGTCCCCCATAACAGCTCTAGCTTCAGGGCCCCAATTCCGAGAATTTAAAATACCTCGTCTCCCAGGATTCTGTAGGATGAAGCCACAGAAGGTAAAGTGTATTCCCACTGTATTTCATATCCACTCCCCCATACATTTTGCCTACTGAAGTTTCCTTTATTTATCTGATAAAAGGGGCTGCAGCCCATGAAATGTTATTCAAAATAAAACTTGCCAGTCTTTAAGGTGTCAGAAGACTCATCGTTTCTGCTGTAAGAGATTAATACAGGTGCCCCTTGGAAATAGCTTGTGCAGTGGTTCCACTTTCTGAGGTGGGCAGCTGTAGCTCTGGAACAAGCCAGATTGTCTGCCAGGTACCAAGTTGATGCCATCACAGCCAGCATCCAATCCAACATGTTATCCCCTTATTTACAGCACTTGTTCCTGCTTCTATGTCCTGCTTCAAAGTCCAAAAATCTGTCTCCTATCCATTTATCTTCCTACCAATACTGGCAGTGTTTTTATTTATCAGGTGAGGTCTATCCCTACTCACCAGTCATGTAAAAAAATAATTCAGGTTGTTGCCTGTGTTTCCATTCAGGAGTTCATACTTGAGTCAGCACAGTCCTACAACTCTTACTGGATTGGTTTATCCCGCAACAGAACTGGCGAGCCTTGGCTATGGGAAGACAACAGCACCTTCACTACTGACCTGTAAGTTCATTGTACTTGGCAAAGCGATTAATAAGGACTAGGTGGGACTCTAATCATTTTTATCTGGAATCTTTGCTCTACCTTTGATAAAGCTGCCCTCCAGATGTTGTTTGACTACAATCCACCATAGTGTCAAAAAACACACACCCTCCCTCGGGATCATGTTTTCCTACCATTTTTCACCACTTGTAGTAGATTCAGTGGTTATTTTTCAAACGCCTACAACTACCTCTAGAAAAGAAAAAAATTTCCCAGCTACACGCTTTTAAAAATTTGAAGTTGATCCATCCTATGATTTGAAGATATAGGGCCTTTAAAATGCTCGCTTATTATATAGGAAAATTTTTCATACCTTCTGTCTTCACATGCTTAATGCAGTACTTCATTTTGCAATTGCAAAAGCCACTTGCCAGGACTTCAGGAAGTGAATGCATTTCAGTGAGGTGAATGTTGCTTACTTCTGGATAAGATGGTAGACTGGGGCTTCAGTGCCTATCTACATTTCTCAAAACCCCACATGTACCATTTTAATTTTAACCAGTTCAAGACATGTGGTTTTTTAGTCGTTTCCTGCATTCCTACTTGTTAATTGAAAGGCTCCCTTTTAAAACTGGGTATAATGTTGTTCACAATGGGCTTAGGTTGATTAAGAAAACAAAATAAACGGCCCTCTGGTGGCCAGTAGAGATTGGGGTATTCGTATACGAATACGAATACCCCCGCAGAGGTGGACATAATGAGGGTCCAGCCCCCTGGGGCCGGACCATCTACTCACCCATCCACTGCTGCTGCTGGCTCCACTCCCCCTTCCAATCGCTGCGGAGCTCGCAGTTGGCTAGCCACTCGTCAGCCGGGCAGGGAGGCTTGTCTTCCCTCCTTCTGCCAGGAGTGGCTAGTGAGCTGCAAGCTCCAGAGCGATTGGAAGGAAGCACGGAGCTGGCAGCAGCAGCAGCGGCCGGCTGAGTGGACGGTCCGGCCCCAGGGGGCTGGACCCTCATTATGTCCACCTGTGCGGGGGTATTTGTATTCATATACGAATACCCCCATCTCTAGTGGCCATTTATCTTAACTCACTTCCTAAGAAAATAATACGACTCAGAGGAAAATAAATACACATTTTGGATTTCATTGTGTGAACGTGAAACTCAGCACAGTTTTTAACACAGGTCAAATCTCAGGGGGTTTTTTGGCGGTGTTATTCAAATATACTTATTCCACTTATTATTCCATGCAGATGGAAGGGGGGAAAACAGAGAAAAGAGAGAGAGAGAAGACTGGGTGGGGAGAGGTGTGTCCTCAAAGAGGCCATAGAGCATGGGAAAGAAAGACACACAGAGAGAAACAAGCTGGGGTGGGGGAATGGCTTTGTGTTTGAGCGAGATGTGGACAGGAACTACACATTTTCCATAATGTGCAGCAAAGCGTTTTTCTTCAGGTTACCACAAGCAAGCATGAGCTTGCTGGCAACACATGTCCTATTTTAATGTGGTCCCTTGCACTGAAACAGTACGTGTAGTTGTTGGCCAGCCAGTGCTTCTACAGACATATGCTTGAGGTTTCTAAATATGGCCAACTTCATCATTAGACTATGTGCCCTCTATAAGTTCTATGGAAACTAATTAGGAAAATTGTAAAAGAACCATGCTTTTTAAAATGTCATGTAATGCACTTGATTACATGGATTCCTTAGTCCATAAGTGAACCACATTGGTTGTCCTTTTTTGAACATGACCACAGAAATTGGCAAGTGCCCACCTGTGTGGCACATATAATGAACAGTCTTTGTATCTTGTTTTATTGGGAACTGTCCAGAGTAGTGCTGCAGCATTAACAGGAGCAGTATATCAAATTGAAACAATAAATAAGTGCCTTATGAAATGTGTAAAAAATGCATATTCAAAAAACAGGCATATGAGTTCCATATGTGCTAAGAAACTTTAACAGTCTGGGATCTACAGAAAAATGCTCTCTATTTTCATATGATTTTCAGGCTTTCATTAGAAATGCTGTACATCAGCTTTTCCAAACTCAACACACAGCTGTTTTTGCATGTAGGCCCTATCAATATGTATCATAGGACATGCTGGGTGGCTGATGGAGTTGTAATCTAAAGCATCTGGAGAGCATCCATTTGGTGGGGAAGGCTGCTTCAGATAATATGATGTTTAGTCTCACATTTGGAGGCATGGAGAGAAGCTACATGGACTCCAATGTCCACTTTTTCTCAATTTATGTAAGAACATCTAGTGAAGAATACTACATTTTGTTTACAGAAACCATTATTTTCTTTTCCAGATTTAACATTCCTGATGCTGGCTCCAGTAATTATCCAATCTGTGTCTCCATACAGGGTGGGAATCTAGTTGCTTCTGATTGTTTAGGGTACCGGTTCTCCATCTGTGAGAAAATACAATCTTGACCAAAACTAAGATGTCCAACTTCAGTGCTAACATTCTTCATTGATTTCAGTCTGGACACAAGGATCGGAAAAACAAAACAAAAAAAAGGGGGCAGGGGAGGAAGTTACACACAATTCCCTATATTCATTAAACAATTACACAGAGAGGGTAAGCTGGGATCACCCTGCTGTCCTTGTGCTCCACCAACCATGCTCCTCTGACAGACCTCCATCTAATGATGTCCTTTGGAAGGAGTTCTCCAGGCATACGGGTGTACCTGCAAAGGGCATCTATGTGTAAGGAATCCACAAAGGTACTCCAGAATAATAAGAAAGTATTTCAGGGAAACATGGCAGTGGTGTAGGGCAGGGCTAACCTACATAACCTGATTGTCCCTCTGGCATTCAGTCAATAGGTAGAAAGGGGGTCATCGATACCCCCCACTGTTGCAACATCACAAGCTGATTTCAGAGACCCACAACACTCCATTGTGTTGCTTTCTGCCTATTCCGGCTCGTTTGATAGCTCCCTGAGCCTTTCTCCTGTCTTCATTTTCACTCACCTGTCTCACAGTTCACTCACAATGTCCTTTCTGACCAATTCTCCATATGAAACTTTAGGAAAGGCTATGATGTGTCTCTCTCAAGCTCAGGTTGGGAAAACGGTCACCTTCCATGATGCTACTATTCGCATCAGCTCAAGCCACTAAGGTCAATGTTGAAGGATGATGGGAAATGCAGTCAAGCTACATTTGGAAAGCCACGTGTTCTCCATCAACGTCAACGAAAAATGCTGAACACTGTGATAACTACTGCTGTAATCAATATTCAGTGTTTCTTCTGTCTTTTGATATTCATTTTGCATCCAGCCAACCAACCAACCAACCAACCAATAAGAAAACAGTTATTGTGTCTATATTTTTATTATTTGTACTGTATATGAACAACAACTACCATTTGACCTTCTGCCTTAAGGCAGTTAAGATGATGTGTGACATGATAAATCTAAAGTGCAAATTAGGCAACTAAATATCTACAAGGCAGTCCTGTGCAAATATTGATAATGGTAAGCCCCATTAAACATGGGATGTTAGATTCCTTGAGTAAACATGCAGAACACGAGCCACGAAGCAATGCAATTGCAGACATGTTGTTGATTGAGCCCTTTCAAGAGTGAGGCCTGTTCCATGGGATGCTTGTCGCTGTTATCAAGTAACAATGGCACATGAATAAGCAAACACTGGCCAAAGTCTTCTTGCATCATCAGCGTCACACTAATGGCATAACTTTCAGAGATGAATTACCCAAGTTAAGAAATCAATGTCACCATTATCTGTTTCATGGTAAGTCATGCGATTCAGTACACAAAAGATAATTCCTTGAACTGAAGCAATTCACCTCCAAAAAAAAAAATTGCACTGTTAGTGTTACACTGATATTAACTATACAGGTAGATTTTTGTCTTTGTTTTGAGTTTTTTTCTTTTTTTCTTTTTTACAGCAATTGCAAGGCTGCTTTCTCACATACTCATTTATGGTCATTTTTGTCTGATCATGAAGGAGAATCTGCTGCCTTCCAAGGTAGCCCATTCTGTTGTCAAACAACACATACCCTTGGGAAGTTCTTCCTAATGTAAGGAAGCTGTTCACATGCCAGAGATAATCCTGATGACACCCATTCCATGGGAGCCCAAGCTTTGCTGTCCTTCCACAACCGGCAAAGACCTTTCTCTTCAGACAGGCTTTTCCTTAGGGACTGGCTGCCACTAAGAGGGATATTTAAAATACAGGACTGTTGTGCTTTTGTTGCTTTTAATGTGTTTTCATCTATTCGGTTTAATATTAAATTTGTTTAATTCTTTTTTTATTATTATTATTATTGTAATGACCCATTGTGTTGAGCCTTTATTATTCTTTCTTTTTTTAAACCCTGTAAGCCACCTTGAGGTTTTTTTTTAGGAGAAAGGTGAGATATAGATATTTTCAATAATAAATAAATAATATCCTGTTGCCGAAATGTGGAGCAGAAGAAATATCATGTAAGCGCCGCCCATTCCAGCAAGCTCCCTTCCACTTCCCCATTCTTGCACTGGTGGTGAGATTGAACACACAACTGGTCACAATGTTCCCGATGGGTAGCCTGCGAGGGTTGGGATGGTGGGGGATTCTTACCACCTTCTCCAGATTTAGCCATTGTGTTTTCACCGTTACACTGATTTTGCCACCTGAGGGAGCACTGCTCCTAGATATAGCTTCCTTGTCTAGCGCAGTGAAACCCTGATTGTGAAAGTTAGCCTGTAAATTGATAAAAACAACCCAGCTATACATTGCAGGTTTCACAAAAGGTGTCCCACTGATCCACATTCATTGCCTGCTTTTATCCCTGTATGTTCCAATCCGGATATTTCTGCAGCCTTCCTTTTTTCAAGAATTTTCTCTACCTTCATTATGGCTGAAGGACACAACTGAAAAGGAAACACAATAAGCTCCAACTGATTTTCATATTCATAATTTCTAAAATAAAAAAAGGAAACAAGAACTGTGAGTGGCCCTCACCATAACAACACTTTAAGTTGCTGCAGAACCAGGTTCTTTATTGAGGCCAACACACGGCTAATGAAAGAAGACAACCTTAAGGGGCCAACAGGGCCCCACAATGTCCAACACACCCATGGGTGGCTGAATGTTATCTGCACTCCCAGTCCTTTCTAGACCTCTTTCTCCTGTCCCCTATATGGTGAAGAAACGAGATTCTTCTCCTCTACCAATTCCAGAACTCCCCGCAGGTGGGCCAGGCAAGGGGTCCCGCGGCAGGGATACTGGATGCATGCCGTCAGTTGTCCCTGTAGGCACCTGCCCAGGCCAGACTTCCCTGCCCTTCCTGCTCTTCCGCTAACCCATAGGCCTGGTAGCTCTCTGTGGAGGCTTGCCCAAAGTCCACTTGAACCTGACTAGCTTTGTCAGACTAGTGGGGTGGTGGGTGGAATGCTATGGGGCGAGGGCTTTCTCTCAAACCAGGTTGAGGGATACCAGCAGGAGCCTCTGACTGAGTTGGCTGAGCCGAGTGCTTCTCCTCTTGCCACTGGGCATGGCGATGATTCCCCAACCTGGCAGTGGGTCTCATGCTGGCATATACATGCAGCCTCCCCAGGTAGCACCAAGAGGTCTACCAATCACTGGTCTCTGGATTGCATCAACAGACCACTTCTCAGCCATCATTCAGGCAGAGTTGGACTGGTAACACCTCCTGAGCCTTGCACACCTCCCAGCCAATGGCATCAGCCCAGAATTCCCTCCTCCACCCTTTCCCACTTTTCCTTAAGTCGTAGCTCTGACATGGCCACAGTTGTGGCTTTGAGGGCATCTCCTACCTCCACCTTGTTGCTGCCCCAATCCACCGGTGACCTACAGGTAGGGAGCACAGCTAGCGGTCTTGCCGAAATGGGGAGCCCACCATCATGGAGGGAGGGACCCTCACCAGTCCCACAAAAAACAAAAAAACACACACAACTTGTTGTGGAAAGAGAGAGCCCAGACTGAAACAAAGAGGGTGAGGGGAGAGCGGGGGGGGGGGGTTCTTTCTAGAAAGCTACAACCATATGGTCCAACACTTGAGGCAGCTGCAGCCACTCGTAACGTGGCAGCCTGGACCTCTGCCATCAATGAGCTTGCTTTGCTGATGGAGAGTTGGACTCAAAATGCTCTGTGGACCATTACAACTTGGCTCTGACAAGCAAGGCGAGAGTTACCCAACAATGCTGTCTCACCTGGCCATCGTAGGATTTCTTGGTGCAGTTCAATTGCTGCTCCAACTCAAGCTGTGCCAGTCAGCCAAAAAGAAAGCTCTGGAGAGTAGAAGCCTGGGAACAATCTTTGCAAGCTGCAGGAGGCAGTTTCTGTTTCTCCAGGATGTGACACACTCAGTCTATGTCTTCACTAGTCTCGAGATGGGAAGATATAGACAGTAACTTTTGGGGTACTTCCATGAGTACTTTCTAGAAAAATGAGTGACCTGTGATCTATATCAGAGGTTATGTTGTCTGAGAATTCATGGAGGTAGAAGAGTTGAGTGATTTGGGGAGGATGTCAAGGGGACAAAATACACCCCCCCAGCACCTTTGCAGCCCCCCACTCATGTTTTTAAAAGTTTTTAAAGGTTACTTTCTGCCCTTTAGGGAGTATGAGAGAATTTTGCCATGTTTTGGGTCCCACTAGTCCACTTTGCCCCCCTTCAGTCTTTGTGTAAATAAATAAATAAATAAAATGCTGTGGCTACACAGAAATACAAAAAAAATATAGTATTTCCAAATAAACGTATTTTGGGGTTCAGGGCACAAAGGTGCTTGCAGACCACTGTGGTTTGAGTGTGGCCACTTGCACCTTCACATCTCTGGAAGCTGCACACCCTTGGCCTACAGTGTTGCACAATTCATGTGTGCTATACCAACAGTAAACGGGTGACTGCTACAGGCACCGTTTCCCCTCTTCCCTAGTGTTTAGAACCTGATGTTGGACTGACATTGAGAAACTGCCTCTCACCACTCTTTATGCCATCAATTTTCACTGAGTTTATTGCACAAAACAAGCTACATCACAGGCTGATGTGCTGCCATTGCAAGAGGCTATTAGTTTCTAGTCATTAAAATCTAACAGATAAAGTATTTCTTTTTCTTTTTCTCTGCTCATCCCAGGGTGTCAGTGCCATCATGTAGACACCAGCTAGGAGCAAATCTCATTCAACTCAATGGGGATTACTTCTGAGTAAACATAGATGGGGTTGTAGTCTAAATTAACAAACAAAAAATTACATAAATAATAGTTAATCAATAATATTATTTAAAGATAAAAATACAAATCCATACAGAAGACTGAAATAGTAATATTTACTTACACATAAAACCCAGAACTAGCATGTGTATGAACAGAATCAAGCACAGACTTAGGACTCGGTCACACAGCCGATTTACATCGATTCCAGTCGCAACTCCAGCCATGTGGTGTATAACTCAGTAGGCACATTCACATTGACTTAAATTGTTTTGACTCATTTCCGTTTACACTTGCCGAGCACACCAACTCTGTTTGCAGAACACACTTTTGGTTTATTTTATTTTTCTTAAAAAGTAAGCGAAACATCACTAAATCAAGTGTCACCTAGTGATGCTCCTGACATGCTTACTCTGTAGGGTGCAGAGTGGGCGCAGAGCAAGCGTGCCAGGACATGGAGGATGGTCTGTGATTCTTGAATGTCAGTTCACCTTCTTACGCCTTGCCAGCCCTTTCTTCACTTTCTGTGCCTTGCTTGTGCCCCTAAATCCACATAGGTACAAATGAAAATGACATCAGAGTTCACACCCAGAAAACCGCATTGAACTGAATCGATTTAGAAGCGAGGTCTTTTTAAAAAGCCCCTGCTGGCCAGTTGAAAAAAACTCCCTTTGCAGGCCAAATAAATCAATTTCGCCTTTCTGTCATGTGCCTGGGAACTTATAAATCAATTTTAATAACTTTAAAATAGCTTTAAAATTGACACAACTGTGGTTCTTATGGCCAGTGTGACCGCAACCTATATAAAACAAAGGAACAATAGCAGTACCTGGAGAATGGCATGGGAATATCTAGAATAGAAAAAATAAATAAATGAAATACAGTGGTGCCTCGACTTACGAACGTCCCGACATACGACCATTTCAAGTTACGACCAGCTCCGGCCGCAAAATTTTGCTTCGACTTGCGGCCGGAGCTTCCAGTTACGAACAGAAAAAGGCAGGGGGGAAAGGCGGGGAATTCAAATTGCTAACCATTGGTAGGTGAAGAGGCTGCTTCTTTGTAGCTTAATTGCATTTCAATGCATTCCAATGGGAAATGGTGCTTCGACTTACGACCATTTCGAGTTACGACCGGAGTTCCGGAACCAATTAAGTTCGTAAGTCGAGGCACCACTGTAGCTCTGATTCTTCTGTTTTGCAGTTCTTCTAATAGCTTCCTGCTCTTCACATCAGTTACTATCACTCTTAGGTTCTTAGTTACAATTTTTTTTCCAGCAGAGAAAAGATTGCTTAGAGTGGTACCCACCAGTTCTGGTGACCTATAAAGAAAGGAGGATGATCAAGAGTGATCATTTAGCGGCTACTACCAGGCAATGCACAGCCCTTTCCCCACAAAAAGCACACAAGCAGCCACTGCTAGGAAATGTGCTAGAGCAGATAATTAACCAATTGGTTTGTGAGCATTTTTTAAAAAAGCATACTGTGATTTCTAAGATCCAGAACACATTTCTCAAAAACGAGTCATGCCCAATTAATCTTATCTCTCTTTTTGGCAGAGTCACAAGTATGGTAGATGAGAAGAATGGTTTGGCGAAAGTGTTATCTTGGATTGAGCAAGGCTTTTGACAGTGTCACTCATGATATTCTAGCAGCCAAGCTGATAAAAAGTGGGTGAGACAATGCTATTGTTAAGATGGATTTGAAGCTGGCTGATAGGCCAAAATGTGCAGTGGCGTAGCGTGCCTCCCCATTCAAAACCCTTCTTTTTTTTCCAAATGCATAGCAAGTGAAACTGCGCTGAACTGACAAACCACAGTAAGTATTTGCATTCGTACTGCACCAGTTGAGTGCTACGAGCGCTATGGTGGGAAACTAGGAGACAATTTTTTTAAAAATACAATTTACAAATTGTATTGCAGTTGTTGTCCTTACCCGTATGAACAGAAGGCAGGCAAAAGGAGTGGGGTTCACTTCCAGACTTTGCCTTACTCTGCACATCATCAGTGAGATCGACAGGTCCAGCAACTGCCTCAAGGAAATTATATAGGCAATCACACAAGCCAAAAGCAAGAGAAAATAATGCAGCTGAAAATGCTACCAAAACACCCCTCAAGCCCAGGAAGCCATATAAAATATCGAATTGAATTATCCATTCAGTCGTATCTGACCCTTGGTGATTTCATGAGCTCTCTCTCTCCATAATTTCTGAACTTGTACAGCTTCTTTCAGCTGCTTTATATTTAATATAAATATTATATTTATATATACTATTGCCAGAAGATTGGATCTGTTCTCAGTCACTGCTAAAACTACTAGGAATAAATATCATAAGGAACAGTGAAAAACATGGCACAAACAGCAGTAAAAATACCGATCTCATCACTCCCTAAATCCATTTGTCTTGCCGTTTTCTGAACTGAAATCCTGTCTCACATCACAACGCACCAATCTGTAGCCATTCATTTATGTGAAAACATAACCTTATGCTTCGTTGTATTACATTTGTGAACATCTTTCTTGTAAGATCTTTGAAAAGTCAGTTCTGCATATACTTCCCTTGTTACTGTTGAAGTGAACATGTCTGCTTTTTTTTAAAAAAAAAACAAGGTTAGTAAATTACAGCTTGAGATGAACTGCTGTGAACTTTAGGGGACTCTGGGAGATAAATTAAGTGAACCCAAAAGCAGGGTGAACAACACATGTTGGGACATTGTAGTTCCACACTACTTCCTTTGCACAGTGCAAGGAGAGAGAGAGAGATGGCACGCTGTTCGGAAAGGACCATTTCTCCAGCATTAAGGACTGGACTGCTCTGATCTCTTACTTGTCCAATATGTGCAGGTGGTTCTTTGCACAGTTCTCATCCTTTGAATTGCTCTGTGGGCTTGAGTATCTCTCAAGCATAAGTTGGTAAGATGTGGCAAGTCTCACAGATCTGTGTCAACAACAGGATTGCCAGCCACCAGTTGGGATCCCAGGGAATTTCTCTGCTTCTTCAGGTCTCTGAGCAGGGAGAGAAATCACAGGGCAAGCAGTACTGGAGGAGGATATAGTCTGATTTACGTTTGCGAGATTGATTTCCAGGAAGGGTATCCAACCATTCTCAGCTGATTCCAGCTGGGCTCGCTGGCTCAGTGTAAAATGTTTGTGTGTGCATTCCAGCACATGGTGTGATAGATCCATGCGCTCACCAAACCCTGGCTTTTTCACCTGTTGGGCCTTTCGGAGCAAGCCAGGAAGCATCAGTTTAGAAATTCACAAGCTTTCTTGTTACACAGGCATTGTCAACAAAGCCTGGGGAAAACTGCCCTCTTTCTGTCATCACATTCTGCTCTCACCTTTCTCTGTGACATCACAGATTTCCATTCCCTGCAGAGAAAGGGCTCCTGATGACCTAGAAACTATAGTCCATATATGAAAAAAAGAAGAACCCCCCCCCCCAGCAAAATCTAGTCTCTGCATGTTCATATACAAAGGCAAAAGGCCTTCCTATGTTCTTAGGATAGCCAAAGAAGGGGGTAGAATACTTTTTCAATTTCAAGATTCATTCATTCAAAATATTTTTACCCTCCCTTTCTCCTTAGAAAAGGACCCAAGGTGGCTTACAACATTTAAAAGACAGTATTTAAGAACAATGAGTATAGGGGAAAAACATGAAAAAAAGAGGGAGGAATAGGTATAAATTCTGACTCTTACAACGAATTCTCGTGATGGATAAAGTTTGATCGCATCAGTGGTTCTTTTCAATTTTCTCTCTCTCGCTCTGCGAATATGATTTGCAAAAACTCAGATGATAGAGCAAATATACGTTGCACCCAAGACAGTTTTGCTCTCACTGCCCACATGCATTTCAATTTTTCATCTTTTATAATCCCCCAACTAACTTTTTTTATTAGCCACATTAAACATATAATAAATAAATATGCAGTTATAAACCAACTTTGAGATCAGTTAACGAAGACGTAGCATGTAGTCTTTAAAATGACAACGGTCTGAGGAACGTTTGAGGGACTAGATGAGGCAACAACACTGAAAAGCTAGAAGTGTGGGACAAAACAGATGTGGGATGAGAAATTCAGATTTGCTGGCATCTTTTTCGATGCTTAAAATAGAAAATAGAAGTTGAGCCCCAACTGTATTGAAGCAGCAGCCTGGAGGTGGGGTTAAAGCCCCTTTGCCTTGAATGTACTGTATTCCCCCAATTCACCACCTTTGCTGGTGTAGCCAATTCTACAGAGTGAGGCAACTACCTCCAGCAGGCTGTGGGCAGCAATTGCAACTCCATGATGGCACCTCCGGAGCCTCCAATCATTCCACTCAGTTGGAGGACAGAGTCCAGCCTGTCACATGGCCTGCCTTGGGCCTCCTAAACCAGTCTAATGTTCAGTCTCATCTGGAGGATACTATCATGTGACCAGTAAGATTCAACTGCCAGTGAAGTGTGGCTTCTGTACATACTTTACTGGGAACAGGAACATCTTGTTCTTTAGTCGGTTATGTCTGGTGCTGATGGAAGGAAGAGCAGCACCCATAATGTACTGTATCTTAACCCCTGCTTCCCCCTGCTCCCAGTTTCTAATATGTTTTTCTGCCATTATTTTAATGATTCCTTGTTTAATATTTTTAAATTGCTGTTTATATGGAGTTTTCAGTTCTTGTTATTTTTTAATGATTTGTGAGTCTCCTTGAGTCCCACTGTTCTGAGAGAGGTGGCATAGACATGCAATAAACAAACAAACAAAAGCTTGGTGTGTTGATCTAAAAAAAAAGGAAATGGGCAACAGATGAATGCATGTATAATTTAAACCTTTTTCCAGTCTCATGGCTCTCACCCAAATCTCATAACTGCTTTACAGTAAGATATACAGTTGCAGGTTTCTCAGATCTCATCACACACAGCTTTGAAAGCTACAGTCAACGGATGCTCTCATTTCAAAGGCAGTTGAAATATAGCTGTTTCGCAAATTTACCATATTTACCGAATTTACGCATGCACCTCCTTAGAAATGAGGAAGTTACAAACGTATGAAATCAAGACGCACATGTTTACATGACAGTTTGCATTTCAAGATTCTCGGTGGAACTGTGTCACCGCAGCAAATATTTGTGCCAAAGAGCACACGAGAGCATTTAAAGTCACATTTGCCTCTTTTCTTTCTCCAAAAGTTGGCATGTGATATGCTTTCTTGCCCATTCAAATATACTTGGAGAAGAAGACTGCAATTCTACCCACAATCTATTTACCAAGAACCCTAGAACAGCTTTGAAAGTATGGTGTTCAAGGTACTCAGGAGAAAAATGAGTAACACCTCCTTTTCAGGAGGACTTTTAAATCAGTTCTCATGGACAAATGAAAAAGTTATGAGCTTTTCTTCAACACTATCATAAAAAATCAGGACCAGGCCACATGGTCTTCAAAACAATACAAATGCAGGAACAGGTGATACCTTTGTTAGACCATTAAGAAAATAAGACCAAAAAAAATAAAGTCAGTTTTCAGTGATAATTCATCTTCCTCAGGCTGTGCATCAACGTCTTGTGGATCGTTCCACAATTAAATGCTTTTATTAATGTCCCAAAGTCCCATGGCTCATGTCAGGTCTGGGTTCCCCTTGGGTTAACTTTTCCCCCTAGCCAAATAGAAATTCTTTGAGGTTCAAAGGAAGACAGAAGGAGGAAATGGAGGGGATTCAGAGTACTTGGCTCCTTTTGTTTAAGAAGTGGGTGATAAATTCCAAAATACTGGTGGAGGAGAGGTGTGAAGCCATACACTCCGCTCCCGCCCACCACTGGCCCCTTGGAGACTGCAACTATTTCCATCTAAGAAACTAACCTGGTTCAGTAATACTATGAGTGGGAAGGAGCTTTGTGTTGTTGCAGATCACAAGCTGAATACGAGCCAGCAGTGTGATGTGGCTGCAGATAAGAATAATTTAGACAGCACTAATAGAAGTATATCAGGCAAAAACAAAAGAAAAGTAAAAAAGACAAAGGCGTCAAAAAACCCCCATGATCCCCTGTCAAATTAATTCAAACTTGCACATATCTCACATATTCACCTGGATTTAAATTGATTTGAAGCATGCTAAAATTGATTTAAATTGGGAGGGGGTTAGTAATGGAATTGGACTCTAATTTTCAGACGTAGACAGGTGTTTTTGTACTACATGGAATTTTCAGGAACAGTTGCTCACAGTCTGCTAGAACGGCCAAATATGCCTGGAGAAAATGTTTTTTCCACCCCTTCAAATGAGATTTGATCCCATCCCCTGTTTTGGAAAACATATTATTTACATGTGAAATTCCACGCCCAGAATTTTTCAGTTTGTTGGTAATTTCTTACGATACATTTAACTTCTATGAGAGCAATTGCTATGCAAATAACCTAAGAAGTAAAGGTAGTTGTAATAAAGAAACCTGAGGAATTTAGGAATGATAAGTGCAGAGTTTTAAATAAATGGGAAGCTTTCAAATTTGGAAAAGGAAGCAAGAAACCTGCAGCATTACTAAAAAAATAGTTGCAGGAGCTAGGACATGAGGATGAATGAGAAACAGTTTGATATTTGGGTTTGTTTTCTATTTAATTGCTGCTGTATTCTAGTAAATTGCTACCAATGTCACAGAAAGTCCAATAGCGAAGGGGGTAGATGGCAAACAGGCAGTGGCAAAGGCCAAGAACATACAGTAAACATCCTTCTTTTTCCCAATAGGAACCGGTTGCTACAACCTCCTGGATTCCTCAGTTTTAAGACTCCTGCTCTAGGGAGAGAAAACTAGAATTAGCAAAGATGTGGAATAGTTTTTCCATCTCACTGAGAGCCTTTCAGCTACAGATGACTAGAAATGGAACTGAGATTGCACACAAAGCAGGTTCTCAATTACTGGCCCAGCAACATCTTCAGAATGTAATCTTTATGGCCATCATAAATGTAATCAGATAAGAATGTGGGTGACTACAGCTGCTTCCAGATTGATCTTCTATTGTGCAATTACTCTGCTTCACTCGAAGGATTTTATTGCCTCTGTTGCCAAACATTCTTGTCCGCTATCAGTAACCCTCCTGTGTGTTCCCACTGTAATCTCCCACCATTTTTCTTACAAGAAAAAAATGGTTAAGAAGGAAAAGGCAGAATAGTTGCACAACATCTTGTGACTAGTTTCACTAGAGTTCCTATACTTGGAAGCACATTGTAACTGAGATGGGCATTTAACCCACTGTTTCGTCCTCTGTAGCAATCACACAACATAATCACTGGAGCAAACCAAATCATCCCCAGACTGCTCCTATCCACACCTTTCTGTTCCCTGTCAGTGACTTCTACTTTTTCAGTGCAGGCAGGATTGCTCTGCTTTGGTTCATTTCCAGGACATGCAAGGCTGTCTAGGCTCCTTCTGGTGGGAATTTCCATTATCCTGAAGTGGCTTCAGAAGAGAGTCTCTTCAGGATATCAGCAAATTAAACACTTTCCAGGAACAGAGAAGTAAAACATTTATTAATATTTTTAAAATTAAGTTAACCAGCCTGTCAGCTGGCTGAAAGCCCATCCACCCCCCACTGGCTGACAGTCCAGCTAACTAAAAATAATAATAATAATTAATGTTTCTAATTTTTTTTTAAAAAAGGTTTGCCAGTCTGTCAGCTGGCCAGGGGCCATCTGCACATGTCCCATCTCTCAGCTGAGAGTTGGCAACAAGCGCAGAGACTGGCTGGCCTGCGAGAGCCAGTGGCCTGTCAAGATGGCAGCAGCGGCAGTGGTGGAAGAAGAGGCAGTGGCAGGAAAAGGTAGGGAGACAATGGGGGCAGTGGGAATGGGGGCAGGCTGTGTGGATGGGGAGGCAGCCAGGTTTTTTGGGTTGGGGGCAGCTCGGTTAGACAGCCACCAGGTTGTCTAAAAAAAATTCCTGAACAAACCAATGACCCAAGTCATGGTTTATTCAGGAAAAATTCATAAATTCATGATTTGTGGTTTGTGGACTTCATCAGTTGACCCCTTTTCACCCAAACACAAAGCATTTGTCAGGGCTGTTTAGGACAGCTCAAGAGTTCTATCTATCATTGCTGTTAGCCTACGTATCTATAGCCCGTTCCTCTGTCCACAAACCACGGGCCTCCCCAGTAGCTGAGGCTTGCCTGGGTGGTGATGCTAGTGGTGGTGGTGATGATGATTCTATTGTCCTTATTGCTGCTGCATGGAGATGGACCAAACAGCCAAGCCTCCGTTTGGTCCACCTCAAAAGGTGGTGAGTGCTACAACACTGGAGGCATTCAAGAGAAACTTAGACAACCACCTGGCAGATATTCTTTGATTTGTATTCCTGCACTGAGCAGGGGGTTGGAGTTGACGGCCTCATAGGCCCCTTCCAACTTCACTATTACATGATTCTATGATGCCTTGAAAAAATGTATCTAGTGCAAATAACCCTGTTCTTGGATTGTGCATATGAATTCCTCAGTTTCAGCCTGAATATGACCTAATATAAATCACAGATTGTTTCTTATTGAGTTCATCATCCAGAAAGGAACTAGGGTGCTGTCCAATACATCTCAACATTTTCCATAGATGCTCCAGCGGCTTCCAATTTCTCTTCTGAACAGGATAAACTGCACTAGAACTGTTTCTGATTCATTTGGAATATATAGTGCTGCAAATTCCTTTTGGTGGCCTTCACATACCATTTATTTATTTATTTAATTTATATCCCGCCCATCTAGACCAAAGTCTACTCTGGGCGGCTAACAACAATTTCATAATACAATAACAGTATAAAATAAAACAACAACATTAATATGATTCAAGATGGCAAAGATAAATTAAGTAATGACAGGAGGGAAGGCCTGCCTAAAGAGCCAGGTCTTAAACTTGCTCTTAAAAACACCCAGCGAGGGAGCCAGACAGATCTCTGGGAGCAGAGTGTGCCAAAGGTGAGGGGCCACTGCCGAGAAGGCCCAGTTTGTTGTTCTTTCTCTCCGGGCCTCCCTTGGCCTTAGGCCCCTCAGCCGCCCCTCCTGGCTAAAGCGAGTGATACGGATAGCTCTAGGTGGCAGAAGGCGTTCTGCTAGATATCGAGGTCCTAAACCGTTTAGGGCTTTATATGTCATCGTTAATACTTTGAAATCAATGAGGAAATGAACGGGCAGCCAATGCAGGGCAGCCAGAGTGGCGGAGATATGTTGATGTTTTCTCACCCCAGTAAGAAGTCTGGCTGCCACATTCTGCACTCTTTGAAGCTTCCACATCAGTCTCAAAGGTAGCCCCACGTAGAGCGCATTACAATAGTCTAATCTTGAGACTACAAGCGCATGGACCAGAGTGGTGAGGGCCCCACCATCAAGATAGGGATGCAGTTGGGCAATCTGCCAAAGATGGAAGTAGGCGGTGCAGACCACTGACCCTACCTGGGTTTCCATGGTAAGCGCTGGATCCAGATGGACCCCCAAGCTGCGAACCTCAGTCTTCATGGTGACAGTCACTCCCCCCAAAGTGAGGGAGTTTCCCAAACCACTGATGGCGGGGCCACCCACCCTCAGGACCTCCGTCTTGTCCGGGTTCAGCCTCAGTCCATTTACCTGCATCCATTGCAGTACAGCCTCCAGGCCATGATAATATGGCTGCTTTTGCTTTAAGTTTTTGCCTTAAGCGTTCATCTTAGTGAGTCAAGATTGTTAGTAGTAGTAGTAGTACATTTATTTATTTAGCATAGTGAACAATGTTTTCCAGTTGCTTTTAGAAGTCCTTTATAAGGAGATTTTAAGACATTTTTGAGGCATTTTTCAAGATTTATGCCATTTTCTTTCAATCCTAAATAGTAACAGAAGCCCTGTCTTGCTTCATTTTTGTATTTTTGTGTTTTCAAGAACAATATGAGAAATGGCCACTATAATATAGGATAAAGACAACACAACATAGTAATAATATAAAACACAACAGCCCATTTTTGCAAGGGGATGCTGATAATAAATACAGAATACTTGTTCCAACAAAGAAATGAATGCCACATTTCTTGTTTTTCATATTTTTAAAAAAATAAAAGTTTTAAGTAATGTATTTTTAAATATTAAACTGACTCCTAGGTTAATGGCCCCTGTCATGATGCCACTTGTTCTGAAGGTATGGAGTCATTTGGATCAGGACAGGTAAGTGTGACAACACTTACTTCATTCCAACTTTGTGGAACAGTATTCCCTCTGATATTCTACTCCAGTTTTTTTAAAAAATACAGTAGGACCCCCCATTTGCTGGAGATAGGTTCCAAGCCCCCACGTGGATACTGAAAACCGTGGATAATAGTGAAATATATACATTTCACATGCATTACCAGAACTGGTCGCTAGAGGGTACCAGAGACCATGCTTTGTATTATTCAATAACAAGTATTCCTAGCACAGTCTCTGGCTCCCTCTAGTGGTCAGTTCTGCTAATACACGTGAAAATAGTTTTTTCTAGATTTCTTTCTTTTAATATTTTAATATTTTCAGACCATGAATAAGTGAATCAGTGGTTAATTGCCAAATAGAGGCTCACTGAATCAATGGAGATTTGGTGAGTCAACTCTTCCATAAGTTCCATTGATTCAAATGGGTCAACTGTGTGACATACTTTAGCATAGTAAATTGTAGCTAGAATGGCCCATTTGAATGAATTGAACTTACTGAGGATTTGACTTATTAAATCCCCATTGATCCAATGGGCCTGCCCTAATGCAATTTACTACGCTAAGCTCAGAGTTTTGGCCATTGTACTGTACGATTTTCTCTTGATAGACAATGCTTTGGAATCCTCAAATCTGAATGTTTTATAAATGTTTTAAAATAAGTATAAATTCAAATGTATGTACATATGTACATGCAATAACTATAAAATTTAAAACTTTAGTTAGAATGTATTTTTGTACCGAAATGGATTTGAATCTTCTAGGAGTTGGGCCTTCTATTTTTCTTGGCATAATCAAAGTATTCTCTTGTACAAGAAAACAGTGTCAGAAAGCTCAATTAAAAAAAAAATTAGCCTGGCAATGCTAATTTGTTAAGATCATTTTAGAACCTTTCATTTGGAAATGTTTCCACTTTGCATCAGTCAAACAAAAGGACTGCAGATGATTGATCCTGACACGTTAAGTAACAATGCATTTTCTGGGGTGCCCCTGGAATAATTGGTCTGAAGCTTAGCTGCCCAAACGAGACCCAGTGGAAAGAATGCAAGAGTTGTTACTTTCCTCTTACTTTCCGGGCTAGAGATCTTGCTGTGAGTTGCAAGGATATGAAGGAGGTCACACAGCCTAGCCATAGCCAAGTGGTTGGTGCAGCTCATCCCTACTATTTGCTTATCTGGAGAGAAAGATTTGATGGGGCTTTATATGTGAGTTGAAGTTCATACATGGAGCTGACTGGGCCATGGTCTTTCTTTATGCTGAAGTATTCTATGCACGTTCTGAGCACCACAGCTTGGAAAATATATATATATATATTTGTGCAGCTCCTAGCAACAACTCCCAGAATGATGGGGACTGGCCAGAAAGAGCCACTCTTAGTTCTGCTTGGTATGCTATGTTCTATGGAAAACATGAAGGTGGAGTGGCAGGCTACCAGAGAGAGGGACCAAGAACCATCCTGCATGTACTTTCAACACATGCTGGGGAGGGGGGTCATGTGGAGCTTTGTTTTGCCCCTCTCTCCCTCTTTTCTGTAGACAAAACAGCATCAAGCATGCAGATACTACATGAGGTTCCTGTTTATAAAGAACTGGCTAGACTATATGCCTCACGACAGAGCTGTGGAAGAGAAAGAAAGAGAGAAATCCTGGAAGAGGTTAATACAGTAAGAAATACAATACTAGAATTGTCTACAGTGAAGCTGGTACCCTTTAAAAAGAAAGAAACACTATTCATTTCTTAGGTTGTGGCTAAAGAGCTAAGCTTTATACATATTTCAGGAGTCGGAAAAATAACATCCCCGAATGATCTTGTTTGTCTAAGAAAACAACAGGGAGCACAGTCTTCCTGACGAATTGTTTGTTTGGAAAGTGCCAGCCTCCTAATGATGCCCTGAGTGTCTTGTTTTCCTCTGCATTGTGGGGGAATAACCTATCCCAACATCCTTGCAGACAGAAAAAAAGATGCAGTATTCAGTTTTGTTTTACTTGGTCTTTCTGAGCACAACACTGCTACTTCCTTGAGTATTACTAATTTTACTGATAGGGATAACTGTAATTTGGTGGGATAATTCCCATAACTGGAATACAGCAATTAAAGGAGAAAAATTGTTTAAAAAGAACAGAAAGAATAGAAAAGGAGGTAGGTAAAAGGTAAAGGTTCCCCTTGACATTTAGTCCAGTCGTGTCCGACTCTAGGGGGCGGTGCTCATCCCCGTTTCCAAGCCATAGAGCCAGCGTTTTGTCCGAAGACAGTCTCCATGATCACATGGCCAGCGCGACTAGACACGGAACACCGTTACCTTCCCACCGAGGTGGTACCTATTTATCTACTTGCATTTGCATGCTTTTGAACTGCTAGGTTGGCAGGAGCTGGGACAAGCGATGGGAGCTCACTCCATTGCGTGGATTCAATCTTACGACTGCTGGTCTTCTGACCCTGCAGCACAGAGGCTTCTGCGGTTTAACCCACAGCACCACCGCGCCCCTCGCGTGTAGTGGTACAGTACCACTACATGCCAAAAACACATGTCCCTGCATAGAAATACAGGAAAATGATCTTGATTGTGCCATCAAGAGCATCTGGATTAATATAATTGGGGCAAAAACCAAAAGGAACATGGTAGTTGGAGTCTATCAATCACCCAATCAAGAAGAAGATGCAGATGAAACCATTGAAAAACAAATTGCAAGAATTTCAAAGAAGCACAATGTGGTAGTAATGGGAGACTTCAATTAATTATCTTAAGGATCTTATCTTAAGATCATGATTTCAAAAGAAACAAAAGCAAAGTGTAGCGGTAAGTATACACTGGATTTTAGGAAAGCCAATTATAATAAATTCAGAACGATTATAGGCAAGGTCTCATGGCAGGAAAAGGAGTCCAAGATGAGCGGGAGTTTCTCAAAACAGAAATTATAAAAGCACAACTACAAATGATTTCAACACCAAAAAATGATGAAAGACAGCAAAAAAGACCAATGTGACTTCACAAAAAGCTCAGAGAGGATCTGAAAACAAAAAAGGCCAAGCTACAAAAGGAAAAGTACAGGCAAGTAGCAAAGAATTGCAGAGACGGCATTAGGAAGGCAAAAGCTGAGAATGAGCTGAGGTTACCGAGAAATGCTAAAAGCAACAAAAAGCATTCTTCAGGTATGTGCATAGCAAAAGACAGAGAAAAGAAACAGTGGCTCAGCTACTCAATGGAGATGGAAAAATGTTAAAAGACAACAAAGAAAAGGGAGGAGTGCTCAATTCAGCTTGGTCTTCTCCCAAAAGGCAGTCTATGCTCCTCCAGGCAAATGTGAAGTAAAAAACAGAGGGGATAGGATTGCAGGTTGAGATTGATAAACAGTCAAGGAGTACCTTACTATTTTAAATAACTTCAAATCCCCAGGGCCGGATGAACTCCATCCAAGGATATTGAAGAAACTGGTGGAAGAGATTGTAGATTATTATTTTCTTGAAATCATGGAGGATGGGTGAAGTACCAGATGACTGAAGGTGAGCTAACATTGTCTCAGTCTTCAAAATGGGCAAAAAGGAGGAACAAGGAAACTACAGACCATCCGTCTGATATCAATCAATGGGAAAATCCTGGAGCACATTATAAAGAAGTCACTCTGCAAGCATCCTGAAAACAATGCAGTAATAACTAGAAGCCAACATGGATTTGTCAAGAACAAATCCTGCCAGACTAGTCTGATCTCATTTTTTGTTCAGGAAACCTCCCTGGTACATGGTGGGAATGCTATAGATGTAATATATCTTGACTTCAGCCAAGCCTTTGGCAAAGTGCCCCATGATATTCTGAATAGCAAGCTAACTAGGTGTCGGCCAGATAGAACAATTGTCAGGTGGACACACCGTTGTACTCAGAGAGTGCTTATCAATGGTTCCTTCTCAAACTGGGAGGAGGAGGTAACAAGTGGGGTACCACAAGGCTCAGTCCTAGGCCTGGTGCACTTCAACATTTTTATTAATGACTTGGATGAGGCAATGGAGGGAATACTTACCAAATTTGCAGATGTTACAAAATTGGGTGGAATACTTAATGCCTTGGAAGACAGGTACAAAATTCAAAAAGGTCTTGATAGGTTTGAGCACTGGTTTGAAAACAACTGAATGAAATTGAACACGAGTAAGTGCAAAGTTCTACACCTGGGGTGGGGGTGGGGGTGGAAACCAAATGAAGAGTTACAAGATGGGGTATACTTGGCTCAGTTATACTATGAGTGAGAAGGATATTGGAATTGTTGTAGATCAAAATTTGAATATGAGCCAACAGTGCAATGTGGCTGCAAAAAAGGCAAATGCAATTTTAGGATGCATTAACAGAAGTGTAGTCTCCAAATCCCATGAAGTACTAGTTCCCCTCTATTCAGCACTGGTCAGGCCTCATCTTGAGTACTGTGTCCAGTTCTGCATGCCACACTTTAATGCAGACAAATTGGAGCAAGTTCAGAGGAGGGCAACAAGGATGATCAGGGGGCTGGAAACCAAGCCCTATGAGAAAAGGCTGAAAAAACTGGGCATGTTTAGCCTTGAGAAAAGAAAACTGAGGGGAGATATGGTACACTTTTGAAAAGTAGTCATACAGAGGAGAGGCATTCTATGATTATGATTATGATTGTCTGTGCAGCTGCGTCTATGCTCTTGTTCTTAACTTAAGAATCAGACCTATGGCTTGGTCCCATTATTACGCATTCATATCTAAGAATGGCTGTCTGCAGTGAAGAAGCATATGGATCAAATCTGCAGTGAAGAAGCATATGGATCACACATAGACTTCCACACAGTTTTGGTATTGGTGTGATTAGGCATGCCACTTGTTTAGAAACTGACATGTGAGCATGTATCTAGGCTGCTTTACAATGGATGGCCATGCTACTATGTGGATATTTAAGATGAGGGCAACAGAGTGGGTCTGATCAGCTCAGAACTGGTAGGAGCCAGTCCCAAAAGATTATGTTTGATTTATTTGGTTTATTTATAAGTTTACATTTATCAGATTCATTTGATTGATAAGTCTCTAATGCAAGCGGCCCTAGTAGGGGAACCCACCGGCATCTGGCCTCTGCCCACCACCCACCTGCTTCCCGCTAACCCTGTTGCCTCCCTACCTGGTCCTGCTGCTGCTGCCACCACCACCCTCAGACGCAGCGGGCCCAGCCTCCCTTCCTGGAGCCAGGCCTGCTGCTTCTGCGCATGCCCCACCACCCAGCTGATAGGTGAGCACACATGCAAAGCAAGCAGGCCAGCTCCTTGAAGCTGGGCTCTACGCCTCTGCGCATGCCCCCACTTATCAAGTGGGTGGTGGGGCATGCGCAGAAGCAGCAAGCCCGCTGCCTCTGAGGGTGGCAGCAGCAGGTGACGGAGGAGAAGGCGGAAGAGGCGGTAGGACCAGGTGGGGAGGTGGCAGAGGCAGTGAGAAGGGGGGTGGGCGGGCATCCCTTTTTGCCGAACAAAATGAAGCGCCGAGGGAGGAAGAAGTTCAGCACTTCATTTCATTTCAGCAAAATGGGTTACACAAACTGAAGCACAAACCGAACTATGAACCAGTGCGGTTAATGGTTCCCCCCCCCCCCCCGGCCCAGGTTGTAGTTCGGTTTGTGCCCATCTCTAGTGATGGGAATAGGCTTGGGAATGTAGGATGCAGGAGTTGAAAAAGAAAACATTTTCTGCACTACTCTGGACTATAGATGGGACATTTGTATGGGTCATTCAGGCCGTGCCAATCGCAGAAGTAGTTCGGCCCGGGGTTCCCTGCCTCCCTGCACTCCTGACCACTCCAGTGAGGAGACAGGATGATGGATCTTCCCATCCAGCTGCTGCAAGCAGTAAGTGGACCAGTGAGTTCGGGGGGGGGGGGGAAGGTGTTGGTCAAAAGGGCCCATCCACCTGTGGTGGCGATATTCCTGTTTGTCTCCCCTGGGAGATGAATATGAATATCCCATCTCTGCTCTGGACTCAAAGAAAATTGCCTGAAGCGTCTATTTAACACAGGAGTGACATTTGCACAATGTAAGCTTTCTCCTCAATGCAAATAAGATAAGCTATTAAAAGATAAGATAAACTTCAGCATAATTGTCGCAAGGCCTGTAGTGCAAGAGGAAAGCATTTAAAAGTTTCCTTGTTCTCTCTAGTTCCTGTGGTTCTGTGCTCACTGTTTACATCTAAAAAAAAAAAAAGCAGCCTCAAAGTATAAATTCCAGTCACATGTCGTTTGTAATATCTACTGGTATTTGAAAAGCACCCCTGAAAGACGGCTTTCAAACAGACAGCTTTGAGCACTACAAAATCCAAAGGGATTCTGGACTATTCCAACTGTTCCTCCTTACTGGATGATATGGTTTTTTTTAATTGTTGTTGTTGTGGTGGTGGTGGTGGTAGCAAAGGGGGGGGGGGGAACAGAAGAAGAGGTTGGAAAATGGAGCTAGGTTAAAGAAGGCAGACAGTGTAATCTGGAGCACCAGTAAGATCTCATATTTGAGGCAAGGCAATTGCGAACCAATTTTACAATCATTTGCAGTTGTCAAAGGAAGTGGATTTGGACCCAGGAAATCCTATGCTAAAATAAAATAGTCTTCAAAGTGCTACAGTATTTTGCCCTTTTAATTTTTAAAATTTAGTTTTATTTTATTTTATACTGTCAATGTGCACCCAAGAAGTCTCCCTAGAAGCCTGGCTGCTGGTTGCATCTTGCACTGCAAAATTCTAGCTTCAGTGACACTGGATGTCACAGGAGCTGTAGCTAGCGGTCCCTTGGGCAAGCAGCACTGTCTTAAGACATGGGCATGAACCTCCTTAAAAAAAGAGGAGTATGTGCTGTTCCCCTCAAAAGAAAGAGAAAATATATACTGCGCACGTGCACGTACACCCCCCCCCCCCAAAGGAAAATGAATAGGGCCAGGAAGTGTTGTTATTTCGTAACCCCAGCAAATTCACCTCTTAGATCTCGGTGTCCTGGGGCAAAGCCACAGCTGCCCTGTCCTAGTTCTGGCCTGGGATGTCATCCAGTCTCTGTATGCAGTAGACGTACTGCCAGAGTAGCTGAAAAGACCTTTAACAGTGAGGCCAAAAACCCCATCAATTTTTTTAGTGGCGCTCATAAGTGGAAAAGTAACACTGTACAGAAAATAGTCTGAGGGCATCGGCATTTGCCGGATGTTAAATATATTTGTATGCACTGATTTCAACAGCTGAACTGGATATACAGGTTTAACTGTCAGTTGGGTTCCAAAGTGCACAACCTTGGCTTCAATTATGCCCATGTATTGCAAAATGGGAAGGCACGATTCCCAGGGATACTGTCTCCAATTCAGTCGTTTGCAAAAAAAAAAAAAGAGGGGTGGGGGACGGGGTGGGTGGGAATCAGTTTTGATTCAATTCATATCTCTTGGACTTGATATCAGAGGAGGTCCAGCCCTGACATTGGGCTGTGTGAGGTGTCTACCGGAAACAGGAGCGCATTGAGAAGGTAAATGTGTCACTCCTGCCCATGACTGCTACCCCAGCAGGGCCTACACACACTGGGAAATGAAAAGGGAGCAGCCCCACAGCCCTATGGTTCACGGCGGCAGAGCAGGAGGAGAAGGTGGGTTCTTTAGCAGAAAACACAAGAGTTCTTGTCAAGCAGAGATTATCAGTAGCAAACCGTGAGGAAGACACCCCCCCCCCACATGTCACCAGCTCCTATCGCTAGATGTGGAGGAGGAAATGGCCACAGGTTGCTTAGTGCCAGATCAGTCAACGGGGACACAACAGAAGAAGAAGAAGAAGAAGAAGAAAATACCGCTAGTTGTTAGCATGTTGGCGATACCATACTTTAAACTGCCAGAGGATGTTTCCCAAAGCCTGCGTCTGACTATTAAAAATGTTGGTGCCAAACCACCAAATCTTTCTGGCTAAACTGGACAATTTCCACAGCACAGCAGGAGTCACCCAGCACCGTCTCCAGAGTTTGATCAGGAAAGAATGAAAGCAGTGCTGGGTTGTATCTCCCTCACACTGAAGCTTTCCCACTTTCTAAGGATTTGGTGCTTAATTACTCCACAAGCTACTTTCTACAGATAATTAATCAGAGCTACTAAGGCAGAGGAGGACTGGTCAAGGTAATCAGCCTCAGGATACCTGGAGGTGCTGTGCCATGGCCTCCTCACCCACTTTGTCCCAAAACAAAACATTCTGGATTGGACTGTAAGAATTCACTTGACCCGATTCAATTCATAGGTGATTAGTGTCATTTTTTAAATGTTTTTGTTTTAGATGAACACACGTCTCTTGGCCCAAGCTACAACTTTAGGATGAGGTGTTCCCTCCGCCCCCCCAGTCAGACCAGAAGCCATTTAAATGTTTTTCATGGTCCACGGCTGTTCACAACACAGCAAAACTTCCAAGACAGACACATGACACGCAGGAAGTTTCTCTCCTTTGGGGGGCGGGCGGGGGGACCAAGTCAGAACCAGCCCAGCCTAAGCTGGATAAACAGCAGCTTCTAAAAGGTGACCAAGAGCTACTGTAATAGTCATGTCCATGTTGGATTTGAGGCAAATTTTTTTATCTAAACAGTGTTTTGAAATCGGTTGCAACAGCTGGTGAACCTCCACAGATGTACTTTCTCCTCCCCATAAAACAGGAAACACATAAATATATTTCCACAAATGTGGGAGATGTTGCATAATTTACTCTCTCCGAGTTCATGACTCCAGATTTTCAATATTTCTTTGGTTTTGTAATCCTGTGACTTGAACCAGAGCTCCCTTTCCCCTTTCATACTGCTTTTGTAAAGTTTTTGCAGTGGCAACTTGCCATCGTCCTCTTGGTATAAACAAAATTTAGCTCTTGCAATTTTACTTGCCTTTACGTAACCATAAACCCCCCCAAAAAAAATCACCACTTACATCTATCTATCTATCTATCTATCTATCTATCTATCTATCTATCTATCTATCTATCTATCTATCTATCTATCTATCTATCTATCTATCTATCTATCTTCATTATTTTAGTGCCGAGCTGAAACTGTCCTATGAATTTCATTGGCTGTCTTGGTGCACCAAATTATGTTATTGCATCCTATGGCTGCACACCATTAACTCTCACAATTTACCTTCCAACTAATGTTTTCTGTGGTTGTTCATAGTCACAACAATACTGACATTTTATTTTATTTTATTTTTTGCTATAGAGATAGGAGAACCACCCAGTTGCCATATCAGTGCAGAGACACTCTCCTATATTCTTGTTTATGGTAAAGACCACACTGCACTGTCAATATTATCTGATTTCAAAGTGCCATCATCATCACCATTATCATCATCACCACCATCATCGACCAATTACATGCCTTCCAAAAATGTTCAAGGTCCTCACAGGAGTACTTGCAAGATCAATATATAATTACTTAACTGAAAACTCCCTATACCCAACTGAAGAGAAAGGGAACTTTAAAAAGCCAAGAGGCAGGAAAGATCAGCTGCTTATTGATAAAATGATACTGACGAATGCAAAAAGACGAAAAACAAACCTTCACATGGCCTGGATAGACTATAAAAAGGCATTTGACTCATTGCCACACAGTTGGATTAACACCTGCCTAAAAGTGTTTGGGATTAGTAAAAACATTCAGAAGCTCCTCAAGAAAAACATGGAAAAATGGAAACCATCTTAATGGCCCATGGTGAAGAAATTGGGGAAGTTAGCATCAAAAGAGGAATATTTCAGGGGGATTCTTTGTCACCACTGCTGTTTAATATCTCACTAATCCCCATGTTAATAATTTTAAATAAAACTGGATTGGGCTACCATATTTCAGTACAAGCAGGGAAAATCAGGAATCTCTTATACATGGATGACCTAAAACTATATGCAAAAAGTTCCACAGAGACAGAATCACTGCTAAACACAGTGCAAATATTTAGTGAAGATATCCAAATGAAACTTGGAATTGACAAATGTGAAGCTCTGTCTATACACCGTGGCAAATATCCAAAACCTAGATGGAATAGAGTTTAAAAATGGATATATTATAAAATTACTATCAAGTGATGAAAATTATAAATACCTTGGAATACTAGAAGCAGAAAACATTGTGCACACAAAAGTTAAAGCACTGACAGAAAAAGAATATATCAAAAGACTGTGGAAAATCTTAAAATCAAAATTAAATGGGGGAAATACAATCAAAGCCATAAACACATGGACCGTTCCAGTAATTAGATACCCAGCTGGAATAATAGATTGGACTCAAAACGAATTAGAAGAATTGGATCAAAAAACACGGAAACTAATGAACATGTATCACACACTACATCCAAAAAGCAATGTGGACAGATTATATTTACCATAACAAATCGGAGGCCATGGATTACTGCAAATATAGCAAGTAGTAGAGGAGGAAAAAAGAAGCCTGAATGATTATATCAGTACAAGCAGAGAAAAATTAATGAAAGCAGTGAAAATGGAGAATATTTTGAAAACAACAGAAACAAAGGCTCAATATAAGAAACAACAATTTGAAAAGAAATTAAACAGCTGGAAAAATAAACCACTACATGGACAACACCTGAGAAATATTGATGGAAACCATGATCCTAAATCAACATGGGCATGGCTAAAACTGGGGACCCTTAAGAAAGAAACCGAAGGCTTGATTTTTGCTGCGTAAGAACAAGCACTCCAAACCAACGGGATGAAAGCTAAGATCCAAGGACTTAGTGCTAACAGCAAATGTCAACTCTGCCAAGAAAAAGATGAAACTGTGTCACACCTCATCTGCGAATGTCCAAAGATTGAACAAACAGATTACAAAGTTAGACAAGATAGAGTGGCAAAGTTAGTGCACTGGGCATTATGCAAAAAATGTAACTTGCCGGTCTCCAAAAACCTGTGGGAACATCAGGTAGAGAAGGTGTCAGAAAATGAGGAAATCAAGATCTTGTGGGATTTCCGGGTCCAAACGGATAGGCACCTTGCACATAACACACCAGACATAGTATTAATAGAACGAAGAAAGTTCCGGATCATTGACATTGCAATTCGAGGGGATGCCACAGTTGAAAATAATGAATTAGAAAAACTAACAAAGTACAGAGACCTGGCAATTGAAACATCTCGCCTCTGGAAGAAACACACTTCAGTGGTCCCCGTAGTCATTGGGGCTTTGGGAACAATATCAAGAAATTTCACACAGTACTATAAGCAGTGGCAGATCTCAGAAATCCACCATCAGAGCTACAAAAAACGGCAATATTAGGAACAGCATACATACTGCACCGATATTTAACAGATAACTTAGGTTTTTGGTTAAAACTTGTATCTGTTATATAATACCAGTCAATGTTTTTATAATTTTGACTGTGCCTGGAGTTTAATAATAATAATAATAATAATAATAATAATAATAATAATAATAATAATAATAATAATAATAATAATAATAATAATAATAATAATAATAATAATAATAATAATAATAATAATAGCATCATGCCATCAAGCCAATTCTGACTTTTGGCAACGCTTTTCCAGCATTTTCCAGACAGAGAGTACACAGAAGTAGTTTACCATTCCTTTTTCCTGGCCACACTGCTTGCACAGTAAGGAATCAAACTCCCAACCTCTAGTTCTACAGCCAGATATCTAACTCTGTTTAGAGCTGATCAGGGCTGCTGAGGACATTCTGGAGATCGCTCATTCATAGGGTCGCCATACGTTGGAGACAACCTGATGGCACATAACAGCAACAATAATGGCTTGACGTGTTCTCGAAGGCTTTCATGGCCGGGATCCAATGGCTGTTGTGGGTTTTCCGGGCTGTTTGGCCGTGTTCTTAAGGTTTTTCTTCCTAACGTTTCGCCAGTCTCTGTGGCCGGCATCTTCAGAGGACAGGAGTCAGAACTCTGTCTGTGCTCTGTCTCCTGTCCTCTGAAGATGCCGGCCACAGAGACTGGCGAAACGTTAGGAAGAAAAACCTTAAGAACACGGCCAAACAGCCCGGAAAACCCACAACAACCAATAATGGCTTGGTTTGGAAAACGTTTTAAAAGCTAGGGTCAAACCGGATTGCATTTTAAATGTCTAGTTTGTATAGCTGTGAGATAGTGGAGGTTTATTTGATGTTCTGAACAGCAAGGCTGTTGCCCTGAATTGTGCCTGCTGTTCAGATCATCAAATAAACCTCCATGACATCCCTTAATACTAGGGATTAAAAATCTTTCCATTTCACTTTCTCTTGTGTTTTGTGTTTTTCTGAGTTTTTAAAACCTCGTTTCTATCCATATATAAATAAATTTGAACACTTCCATAATAATAATCATGTGCCACCAGATCAGTTCTGACTTATGGTGACCCTTTTCAAGATTTTCTAAGTAGGGAGTACTCAGAAGTGGTTTACCATTCTCTTCTTCTGGGGTTATCCTGGGACTGTGCAGCTTTGCCCAAGGCCACACAGGCTGGCTCTTCTGGGAAGCCCAATGGGGAATCGAACTCCCAACCTTTGGCTCCACAGCCAGATACCTAACTCACTGAGCTATCCAGTCAGCTACTTTGATAAACTTTTTACAAATCTTTTGAAACCCAGTTATCTCCCATTTGCACTTGCCTAATTCAATATGTATAGGCATTCCCAGCACTGGAGAACCATATCATATGGGTTTTAAGGATGAAGAGCGTCTATTCACTGGATTATTTATACAGAAATATATCATATTGAAGCAGGCTTGCTGCATAAATGGAGCACAGTATGGAATCAATATCTGATAAAACCTTGCTCTATTGGCAACTTGTCAGAACCTGATTAGGATAATTGACTCCCCCAAGAGTCCTACAAAGATTTATAGATCTCCCAGGCAAAGAGAACAGATCCTATGATTCACCATTATTGTTGTTGTTTAGTCATTAAGTTGTGTCCAACTCTTCGTGACCCCATGGACCAGAGCACGCCAGGCCCTCCTGTCTTCCACTGCCTCCCGGAGCTTGGTCAAATTCATGTTGGTAGCTTCGATGACACTGTCCAACCATCTCGTCCTCTGTCGTCCCCTTCTCCTCTTGCCCTCACACTTTCCCAACATCAGGGTCTTTTCCAGGGAGTCTTCTCTTCTCATGATATGGCCAAAGTATTGAAGCCTCAGCTTCAGGATCTGTCCTTCCAGTGAGCACTCAGGGTTGATTTCCTTCAGAATGGATACGTTCGATCTCCTTGCAGTTCAGGGGACTCTCAAGAGTCTCCTCCAGCACCACAATTCGAAAGCATCAATTCTTCGATTCACCATAGCTGACATTATTTCAGTAAAGGGTTAATCCAAGAATGAAACCAGACAACCAGTAACAAGTTTCTTTGTAAATTCATCTCATCCTGGTATGTCATTTTAAGTGTCTTAATTGTTGCAATAATTCCAGGCAACTCCGAAACTTGTTAATTCTATACAAGTTCCTTTTATTTACATTTACATCATTTCTAGGTTCCATATTTAAAAATAACACATCCAAAAAAAATATCAAAGACAGTCTTACAGTTATGAGGGAAAAAATGTCGGTACATGCACTTAAATCCAAAAATCATACAGTTATGCAAAGAGAGTAGGCTTAAAATACTTAAAAATCCATAAAAGCTGAATTTAAGCTTTGAACAAATATTTTTCATAAAATACATCTCACTTATAAGTTTATAGCTATGCAAAGTCCAGACAAGAACTTCAGACGTGTTTGAATCAAAAATACAAAAAACATTGAAACACAGGAGCTCATAAGCCTATAAAGGCAGAAAATGCATCTCTGTAATATTTCATTTAAGAGTAAAAAGCAGTATAATCGTAAAACCTTTAAAAACTGTCCTTAAAATATATTAAAGAACACCAGAGTTCTTAAAATTAAAAAAACACAAAACGAAAAGCATTACTGAACTCTAAGTATGTTATTAACAAGCAAAATATTTTCTCACCAAGCCTTTGGCCAGCTGGAATAAATATGTTATGTCCATGTCCTGGTCACTCTCTGTCCATCTGTGTCTTCCACTCCCTTCAGATAGAATGCCCATCCATTATATATCCCTGCATGTGTGCTCTGCATTTATAGTGTAGTGCTGCGTCATTTGTATCAACAACCTTCGTCAGAGTGTATACTTTTTAACCAGCAACAAGACTACATGTTTAAGGTCAGAAGCCCCTCATCCCAGGGCTCTCTCCTCTCCATTTCCTGTATCTCCAAGGCTTGGCAAGCTCCTTGAGAGCCCGGTGCCTGGCCTGGCTTCCTCCCGACCATCAAGGTCGGAATTAAATCCCCCTTCATTAAGGCTGACGTAATTTACTGACAGTACAATACAATACAAATGCCTATTCATTCATAAATACTCCAGAATAGATTCTAGTTTATAACTTCTGCAGATCTCAGTTACTATTAATTATGAGGTGAAAGCCTTATAAAACAAACGGCACCTTTGTTTTTCTTTCCTGTTGTTGTTTAGTCGTTAAGTTGTGTCCGACTCTTTGTGACCCCATGGACCAGAGCACGCCAGGCCCTCCTGTCTTCCACTGCCTCCCAGAGTTTGGTTTCTTTCCTACTTGCACATTAAAAGAAGCAAATTGCTTAAAATAACCTCATTCTTTCCTCCTTTTCCACTATTTTGTAAACACTTCCATTTTTACATTATATCGTTATTCTCATTTGTGTAACACAGGTTGCCACATCTATTTTGTGGTATATCTTTCTTAATTTACATTATAAGCATAACTCAAAACAGCAAAATAAAATGCACTCAGTTTTTCCCCTCTGTTGTTGTCTCTCTTTCACATAACATAACATTCTGTTGTTTACTTTTTTTAATCGCGAAAACGGGCTGAATGAGCTGTTTCTGCCTTCTTATCAGTTACTTCGTGTACCGAAACGACTGTCTGTTATGTAAACAATTTGGCTATATGTTTTTTTCTCAACTATAGTTTTTCAATAATACTTTCACTTTTAGTGAACCTCTTTGAGGCACCTTCTAAAAGGCAGTTTTCATTTTTAAGGCAACACCTCTGTACCCCTAGCAAGTGTTCAGTACATATCACTCTCAGAGCAAGTCCTTGTATAAACATGTCTATGCAACTTAGGCTGCAATTAGCAATTTACATCAGAGTTCATATTGGATTTAGCATGGTTAAAATGAAAGCATTTACTAGCCTATACAAGATAAAGCTGAACATGATAAAGTCTGGGGTTTTCCCCCATGAGTAATGTTTGTTTTTATTCAACTGGATTCAGCTGACATTGCTTTTCACTATTTCCTGGCATGTGTGATTGCTTATCTCAGTGTAGAGGGGTTTGGGTGCCAATTCTGCCCTCATTGATTTGCTTTGGATTCTGTCGTGCGATTGCTATGGAAAGCAGTCGGTTCAACTGTTGTATTACTTGTGAAACTTTTTTTAAAAAAGGGAACAGATGAAAGTAGGGGCAGAAAGAAAGTGAGGGGTAAAGGAGCAGAAAAGTGTTAATAGGACTTTACTGAGGTGATAATTGCAAAGATGATAATCGCAGAGATTATAAGTGCCAGGTGGGTTCTTGGAATGAGACAATTAAACATTTCCCTTTCTTTGGGATATTTAGATGTGGAAGGCTGAGCAAGGACAGAAAGAGGACAGTTGAGCAGTTTAAAGAGGAATTGTTGGAAACAAGATGCTTCTGACAATTCAAGACCTCCCTCCACTCCTTAATAGCCCTTTGTCCTTTCCTCCCTTAGAAGCTCATGAAAAAAAAAATCTTGAGCAGCATAAAACAAAATATTTAAACACTATAAAGTGGTTCAAAGCAACAGCCATTTCAACAGTGGAAACTGCTTTTGAGAAACTCCGAAGCAGACCAATTTGACCCAGGCATATCTTGCTCCGTGCTTTGAGTTGACATCAAGAAGAGGCAGAATAACTGAGTTTGTTGAAACCAAAGAGAAGTTACTTGATTGAAGCTACTTGCATTTTAAAATTTAAACTAGGCATATCTGCTAATTATGTTTTCGTCTCATTCTACCCGTTCTGCCTGTCAGAAAGTTTTCCTTGGAGTGTGTTTGATTGTGGAGGAAGCTCAAGTTAGAGTGTTTGTTTACACAGAAGGACTAGTGGCATGAATTAAAACAATGTGTTGCAAGCGTGACGTGGAATGACCTTTCTTGAGAAGAAAACAATATGTAGTCTTTGCATTTTATCCTATTATGCCCTTAGTACAGCAATTGTTGTACTAATGGTTAAGGATGTTTCTTCTGTAATTCTCCTGTTCCTGCGTTAATATTCTATATCCTAGCCTGAAAAAAACACATTTCTGAACAGGTGTGTCTGGGAACCAGGCCATTTCTATATGTCATTGCAACATGACAACCTGCACGTCATCCTCCTGCGGCTCACGCCCTCCAAACCTGCTTTGCAAAGTAGTGAATGCAAAGTCAGCTCTTGCTTTATTCATGCTTCTCCCAAATGCCTGTTCAGTAACTGAACAGGGGTCTCCCTACTTTCAGCCACCAGAACATTCATCAGACCTATTTAATACTTCATGGAGCTAATTTAAATTGTTAACCCCAGTTAGAAGAGATCCGCTGGATGTAAGCTTCCTTGATTTAAGGGGTCTACTCTGCTCGGAACACACCGTTGGATTGTATCCAGGCTCAAGGACACAACATGCCTTGCACAAACATGGACAGATGCCAGCAAAACATTGTCAGCAAAAACAGAAGACCTTTGGAGCCAGTCAAAGACATTATGGTGCCAGAGACTAGAAATCCAAAGAAGACTCTCAGCCTATTAACATGAGGAACAAGTCACTGAGAAGTTCTCGTGTATAAGCTCCGGTGAAATTAACAGGAGCTGTGCAAGGGCCCAGGGAACGTTCCTTCTGTTGCTATCTGAGGCTGTAAAATATTGCAAAATGCTTGTCCTACTGAAAAGATGTACATTGTGCAATATTTGGCTACATACAGTGTAAAAGCTGGCATTGTCCCTCTTCAGAGCCAGTTCCTACATTAGGATAAACTGCCAGAGGCAGCATTTGCTGGGGCCAGGGAGCAACAGAGAGATGCTGTTCGCCACTGGCTGGGGCACACGGCCTGTCTAACTCTCAGGCATGGTGGAGGACTATACGTATCATCAGCACTGAAGTATAATTCAGATGCAAATCCAGTGGGTGGGCATTTTCTCTTTCGCCTCACGCAGAGCAAAAAATAAAAAATTAAAAAATCCCTCTTTTGAACTACGGCTGTCAGATTTCCCCAAGCGTGACTTAAAACCTCACATTCTAGAACAATGACATACAC
Organism: Intellagama lesueurii; assembly: GCA_037013535.1. Taxonomy (NCBI): domain Eukaryota; kingdom Metazoa; phylum Chordata; class Lepidosauria; order Squamata; family Agamidae; genus Intellagama; species Intellagama lesueurii. Next base: position 130,468,769 of record JBAJHW010000002.1, read on the forward strand.
CAGAAGACGGCACAAGAGGAGCCGGGGTCTTGCTGCAGGCGTTTAGCCCTTGCTGTGAAGAGGGCTGAAGAGACAGCTGGACAAGGAGGTCACAGAAGGGGGCTGGGGCAACAGGCTCATCCCAACTGTCTTGTCTTGGTCAAGAGTTTCACCACAGGGGAGGCGGGCCTCTGAAGACAACTCTGGTGAGTTTATATTCTAGGTCCTTTATCTAAGACACAGATAATTATTAGCCTGCTGTGTTTATTAGATGGTTAGCTTGCTTTCCCTCCAGTCCCTTTCCCCCCACTGTGCAGTATGCCCAGAACTAATTCCCACCTTATTTCATGGAACATTTGTTCAAGCAAGTATGCGTAGGGTTGCAACCTTGACCCTGGAGATCCAGTCAAGAGCAGGTTCTCTGACCTTGTTCTGAATCAGCCACGTCCTTGGAATCTCTGTCTTTTAAAACAGAGGTGTAGAGCGAAGTGGCAGAACTTTCTATATTACGGCTCTCCCTCAAAGCAACCTATGGGAATGGAAGCCTCCTATGAAACATGTTGCATCATTACTCCCAGCTTTGTAGAAGGGTTTTCAGAGAAGTGCTCATGTTTCTTGTTGCCTAACTGGCAGGGGCGGGGGGTTATGGACCATTGCCAAGAAGGAAGAAACTCACTTGACATTTTGGGCACCGGTTAAAATGGATGATTGTGAAATATCCAGCTCCTTTCTTGGAAACGTGACTCATCTCCAACACTCCCCTAATATATAAGGTGAACGCTGTAACTCTCAGTTTTTCCCAGCCTCATATTTTTATCTAAGCCAGAGAAGAATCCTTCTTCCCCCCCCCCCCCCCAGACTAGTACAAGTCCAGAAGCAATAAAACACAGAACCATAGCTTTCTATCCAGGAACTGCTGGATAGCTCAGTGGTTTAGGCATTTAGCTGCGGAACCAGAGGTTGGGAGTTCAATTCCCCCCTGTGCCTCCTTAGACTCAATGATCCATGGGGTTCCTTCCAGCTTGGCAGTTCTCAGGTTATTCTAAGGTTATTCTCAAAGGCTACTGACACCCTCAGTAAGTCCTTGGGAAAAGTGTGCCTGGAGTGGAGTGCTGGAGTACTGGTGGATGAAGAGACACAGAACTACCATACTATGCATGGTAAAATGGGCTAATATGGCTCAGATTCAAACCTGAATCATCCACTCTTCTTCAGATTTAATATGTTTTTTGAGCCCCAAATATTGCCCATTTTACCTTGTTTCTCCTTCTTTCCTAATGTGTATTTATCTTTAGATTTTATTCCTTCAGGCTTGTAGTTTTTGTAAAGGGCACTGCAGTTTTATGTGCAGGGCACTGCAACCTACATTTGAACCCATAAGCAAGTTCAAACATGTTTTTGAGTCATCTGGCTTTTCTCACCAGATTACTCATAAACAGGTTCAAATCCACCCAAAAGCTGAAACATAAGTTGCAGGGGGGAAAAAATGACATGTCATAGAAATCCTCCCCCTACTCATCAATTTTTAAAAAATCATTAAAATTATAGGCCCACAGTGACTGTTATCACAAAATCCTGATTCAGTAGTCCCACATTATGATAACAGGTTTGCATCTCTGATAAGTTGGCCAGATGTGGAAGATAACAAGGCTTCTGCACCTTTAATACATGTGTTTGTTGTTGCTGTTACTATGTGACATCAAGTTGGAACTGATTTATAGTGGCCCTAATAGGGATTTCAAGGTAAGTGAGATATTTAACTAGTGGCTTTACCAGTTCCACGCCCCCAGTGAGTTTTCATGACTGAGCGGGGATTTGAACCCCAGATTCCTGAGCAATAGCCTGTCACGCTATCCATTACACCACACTGGGTATCCCTACAAGAGGAGATTTGAGCCATGGCAATTTATGCCTGCTGAAATTTTCTCTCCTATACAAGTATTAAAGGCCCACACCCTCTTTTGGGGTTGGGTAGGGACCTAACTTCTCATATCATAAGAACAAATCAGATTGGAAAACTCCTTGTCTGAAAAAATAAGTTGATGAAAATATTATCAGGCCACTGGAGTTGGCTTTCTTCGGATTCCTCAAAGAAGTTGTTTCTGAATGAATTGACTTCCAACAAAGCAGTTTGTGTAAACAAGCTGTTCTGCTGTACATGTCCTGACAGCAGTAGAACAAAAGTTGGCCATGAGTCACTGGAATCCTCAGCTGTTGACAAATCTTTGGGCAGAAAACACAGGCAAGTGTGACATGTCTGGGACAGAAGGAAGTATCTCAGCAATATAGGAATCTCCTGAAACCAATGCAAGAAATAACAGCACGCGAACCTAAAGAAGGCAATCGATCACATATGCAAATTTTGATCCTCCTGACATCAACTATTGGGCTTTAGAGGATCAGGGAGGGAATAAAGAGGAGGAGCAAATTCTCAAAAGTAGCTTAAAAGTGAGGAGACTCGGGTACCTTTCATATTTCCTACACCAGGGCAGAGATGGCTTTGTGGTTTTTCCTTGTGACCTTCCTGTTTCATTTAAGTGCTGCAGAACCTCCAGAGCTGTAAGTAATCAGCTGTATATATAAATATTTTCTTGCTTTGGATTAAAAAACCTAATAGTGTTAGTAGCTAAAAGTAAGTTGGGGGTAGTTTGTTAGACATGAGGTGTCGTATCCTGTCGGCTGAATGCAAAGTGGAATGGAAAGCATGCAAAGGTTCCTCCTGCTCTGTTGTAGGCCCCTTCTTGCAAAGGTTGTGCCAGATGCTTATGCGATTTCCCTTCTGTTCTGCATTTTATACAAGAGGACATTAGCCTGGGTGCATTAATAGGCTGGAATTTCTTAGGTATGTATTTTAAATTGTGTTCCCCAATAACTCAATAGCGTGAGAGGTAGCATAGCTAGAAGTCCCCAGTTTAAATTTCATGTCACCCGTGAATTCATTGGGTGGATGGATGGATTGGTTTAAAATATGCTTATAACTGTGTGCAAGACTGCATATCATGAAAGCATAAAGCAACTATTTTTAAAAAAATCTGAGCAATTTTTAAAATGCGTTGAGGAGGCACAGTACTTTCAAGAACAAATGAAGAGAGGTCCCTACTGCAAGGAGCGTACCATCTAAAAACACAGTGCCCAGGAAGTAATAAAAACATAATACTCCTCACACGGGTCCAAGGTGCTTTTTATTATTCTTATTTTCAAAACATTTGTTTTGCTTAGGGTGTTTCAAATGCAGAGGGGCAGCAAAACAGAACTCAAGGCTGTAGAGATCAGCAGCCCAGAATGCAGGATAAAGCAGATAAAAGAACTTAAGGCCACCTTATTCATAAGGCTGACTGGGCTGAAGCTGGGACAAGGGGTGGGCCAGTTGTTTATGGTTATAAACGTCTCGACTGACCTGAGGGATGTTATGGAATCCCTACGATCACTTTTCGTACAACCATATGCTGAACAAGCAGTATGTAAAAAAATGTTGCAAGGCACATTCGTAGTCAGCTGAGGTTTGTTTTGAGACAATGTGGGGGAGAGAGAGAGAGACAGGGAACCAGTAGCGCACTGGCGCCAGGGTTGTGATGTCATGCCGCCCATCCTCCCTTATTGCATCTCCATGAGCACTGCAGTCTGGCTGTGACCTTGATCGCATGTGCTCGAACATTGGGACCAGCCAAAACAGGTATTATTTATAATTTTTAAAAAAGAACAAATAGCAGCCACTGTACAAGCACAAGTCAGGATTTCAAAAGAGAAAAGAAATGGAAGAATGATTTCACTGTGAGAAAAGGGGTCAACAGACTTTTTTTTTCAACTGACTACCGTTGTCCATGTGAATACTGAAAGTGTAAACGTGTATATTAAAATAATTATCTATAAATTATATCTTTTTAAGGGACCCGGGTGGCGCTGCGGGTTAAACCTTTGAGCCACTGGGCTGTCGATCGAAAGGTTGACGGTTCGAAACCGCATGTCGGAGTGAGCTCCCATCGCTTGTCCCAGCTCCTGCCCACCTAGCAGTTTGAAAGCATGTAAAAATGCAAGTAGATAAATAGGTACCACCTCAGTGGGAAGGTAATGGCGTTCTGTGTCTAGTCATGCCAGCCACTGGACCACGGAAAGCATCTTCGGACAAACACCGGCTCTTCGGCTTACAAACGGGAAAGAGCACTGGCCCCTAGACTTGGACACAACTGGACTTCATTGTCAAGGGGAACTTTTACGTTTACCTTATACATTTTTAATAAATAATTTAAAAAATTCACTTCAAAATGTGACAGTATTGAACAATTATTCCCCACAAAATGTGCTTTCCTGAAGAGTTCTACTCGAGCAATAAAATATATTTAAAAATTGTGAATAGAATTCTTCAGGAGACCCTCAAAATAGATATAGGGCTGTGTACCGCAGTCTAATATCTGCCGTACCAGGGTCGGGCTGTCAGATGTAGTGGGGCGAAAGACTGAAGTGCCGGAGGCCCCCCCCCCCCCGAAATACTTGAAAGCCTAGGGGCCATGGATTAATGTGGCCCTGGAACTTATTCAAATGAGTCAAAAAGATTTAGACTAGAGGTTTGCTCGGAGCTTTATTTAAGAGCATGCAGAATTGCTCTCATTGCTCTATAGCAAGAGAAGACTTTACTCTCCCCCACTTCAACACCTGGGACTAATAGCAAAAAAGCAAAAGCTGGAAGGGAGCAGAATTGCCGTAAAACAGTGAACCAGATTATACAGCCCTGATCCAGCTTCGATCAAGTCAGAAAGAGGAACTGGTGCATTTAAAAAGTGAAATGTCATACAAAAGTGTAGTCACGTTTTTGAAAACAATGAGAACAAGGTGCTGAAAAAGTAGCTGGAATTGTTTATTTAACAGAGGAGAAATGCAGCCTTAACCAAGCTTACTCATAAGTTCACCTGTAACTTCCATTGTTAATATTGGATTGTAGCCAAATATTTGAGGGAAATGAACATGTTTAATATCCTGGAAGGAAATCAAAGGGAGATTTGTACACAAAACATAAAGGCTGGAGGACGTAAAAGAAACACATTCCAAGAGCAATTATCTGCAGCAACTGAGCTGTGCATGTTAGCCCTTCGACTCTCAACATCTTTGTCTTCAAGGAACTGAGCATCAGACTTTATGTACTGACTGCAATACCCTAAGATTCCTGATCATGAGTAGGATTTTAAGCTTACTCAGCCAAACACAGGAAGTGTGTTGTAAACTTTCAGAAGTAAGTACAATAAATGTGTGCAGGCCAGGAGTACGAAGAGTCGAAATACTGGGGTCAGACCTCGGATGGGCAGCTTTCTTCCTCTTTCACATATTCATTGAATGTGAGTTTACTAATACCCAAATAGAGTTCTCAGTCATAGGAGACAATGTTTGAAAATCCATGACAACAACCATGTCTCCAGTGCAGCAAAACCAGGAACAGTCTCATAGCACCTTAAAAGATATGCAGATATGGTCACCAAATGGTAGTTTGTCCTACTAATGGGGTGAATGTGGGTGTGTCCCTATGTCAGTCCATGTGTGCCACTCTTTGCAGTATAGATTCAAGACTGTGAAACTTAAGACTTTCTGAAACTTGGGGTACAGGCATGCACAGTTAAGGACATCTTAACCATGAGTACAGGAGGACCCCTGTATCCAGTATGGATTGGTTCCAAGCACCTTCACGGATGCCGAAAAATATAGATAATAAGAAACCCTTTACATAGCATGGTCTCTGACTCCCTCTAGTGGCCAGTTCTGCTAAATTACATCATGGAAATCTGTACTGAGTTTTTTCATTTACTGTTTTTAATCTTTTCAAACCGTGGATATTGATCTCGCGGATACAGGAGTCCTACTGTACATTGAAGCTATTTGTTTTTTTTAATGGGTTAATTATTTTTAGATAATTTAGGCAAAATTGCATGGTTCTGCTCTGACTTGGATGCTGTGGCTGATAACTTGGATGCTGTGGCTGATACATGTCTTATGGATATAATTATGGCCCCTGTGTGTCTTGTCTTAATGGATAGTTTCAGTTTTTGCAGCCTGATGATGAGGACAGGACCCTTGGAGATGTGAAGGCTACCGCATGTCTGTTGGACCCTTGCCAGAAAGGGACTGGGTGAATGGACAAGAGGAGTGGTGTGAATGTGTCACGTTCTCAGGGGATTCAACAGGCGAAAATCTGATAAGCCAGTCCAAGGTCAGAAGTCCTGGAGATTTAAACAGATGCTGAATTGCCAAAACCAAAACCGTAGTCCGAAGTCAGAGTCGGAGAGCCAAGGGTCCGGAGAACAAGATTCAGGTAGTTCAGGATAAACAAGAGCGTGGACACAAGCCAGGGAATTGACTTGCTGCTTCCACGAGTTTCCAAACCTCTGTGTACAAGTTATATAGAAGCAACAATCATCTCATTCCTGGGAACACTCCATCCTGCTAAAACTCTGGACTGACTGATCTGATATTCCTATGAGAAGCATGCATGCGAGCTTCAGACCTCTGTGTTGCAAGTTTCTGCCGAAGCCTATCTCTAACTCTGGCCAGCCGGGGAGGAGAATCTGGCAGTGATTCAACCCTAATTGGAGCTGTCTGTGATAACGGAGAGGCCTCCGGTTCCACTAATTGCCCTACAATTGCCCTAACTCCTCCGATTCCAGGTCTTCTTCAGCTGAACTCATGACAGAATGCCTCCTTGAAAAAGCCCTCCTTGGATCCCACAGTACTATATAATTACTGTCCAGTCTCTAATAGGCCATTCTTGAGCAAAGAGCAGGTCATGACTTCTCAGATCCAGAGGTTCCTCAAGGAGACAGATTATCTAGAACCAAACTGGTTATGGGATGGAGGCTGTTTTGGTTGCCTTGGTGGATGACCTATAGCTTGAGCGGGACAGAACCTGTTGTTCTGCTGGACCTTTCAGTGGCTTCCTGTAGCATCAACCATGGCATCCTTCTGGGCCATCTCTCTGGGGTAGAACCTGGAGTCACTGTTTTACCGTGGCTTCGGCCCTTCTTGGAGGAGAGAATTCAGAAAGTGGTGCTGGAAAATTCTTGTTCAACATTCTGGCCTTTGGCCTGTGGGGTCTCTTGGGTGTCAGTTTTGTCTTTATTTAACATGTACATGAAACTGCTAGGAGAGGTTGTCCAGAGTTTAGGGATTCTCTGTTACCAGTATGTGGATGACATCCAACTCTACCTTTCTTTTCCATCTAAATCTGAGGAAGCTGTTTCAGTTCTAGACCAGTGTCTGGTGTCAGTAATGAAATACATACGGTTGAATAAACTGAAACTTAATTCAGACAAAACAGAGGTACTTTTGGGTAGTCAAAAGGGAGAGCAAGAAATAGGGACGCAGCCTGTGCTGAATGGGGTTACACTCCCTCTGAGGACATAGATGTGCAGCTTGGGAATGCTCCTGGATTCGTCTATGAGCCTGAATGCCCAGGTTTTGGCAGTGGCCAGGAGTGCATTTGCACAATTAAAACTAGTGTGGTAGCTACTCATGTCCCTGAAGAGGTCTGATCTAACCATGGTGACACATGGCCTAGTTACATCCTGGCTGGATTACTGTAACGTGCCCTGTGGGGGGCTGCCTTAGGAAAGTGTTACAAAACTTCAACAGGTCAAAATGTTTCAGCCAGATTGTTAATTGGTGTGTGTGTGTGTGTCTTTGTGTGATTACAGGGATCACATAACCCCCCTGTAACAGCAGCTCAACAGGCTGCCTATTGGTTTCTGGGCAGAATTTAGAGTGGTGGTTCTAACCTATAAAGCCTTAAACAGCTTGGGTCCAAGCTCTCTCAAAGATAGTGTCTCCCTCTGTGAGCCTGCTTGGGTGTTAAGATCATCAGGAGACACCTTTCTCTTTGTCCCACCACCCTCATGGGTGTGTTTGGTGGGGACACGAGAGAGGGCCTTCTCTGTTGCTGCTCCCAGACTCTGGAAATCCCTCCCACCGATAGGTCAGGCTGGCCCCATCTTTGCCATCCTTCTGCAAGCTGATGAAGACCTTCCTCTTCAGATCGGGTTTCCCTTAGTGATTGACTGTTTTTGAATGGAGTATTGTGCCTTGTTGCTTTGAATCTGTTTCTGGTGTTGATTTTGTTCACCATTTTTAGTGTAGTATTTGTTTGATTCTTTTAAACATTCATATACTGACTGTTTTTAGCTTTTAAATGTTGTCTTTTAATGATGTAAGCCACCCTTTTAAAGAGAAAGGCGGGGCAAAAATATTTTAAATAAATAAATAGATAGATCTGTTTGTAATCTGGAGATTTCCCTAATCGGCAGAGGAGAAGCTGCAGTCAGGTTTGGAATATTACTCCATATGGTTCAGAAGAATAGTGGGCTACTAGGCTGCTTCCTTCTGCATGCCATCCAAAATCTTCAAAAAGCATGTGTGAGAGTCATTTTTCTGGATTTTTTTTTCTTTTACCATGCTATGAGTAGCGTTCACCATTATCCACAGTTTCCAGCATCGACGGGGGACTTGGAACCAATTCCATGCAGATATGGGGGTCCTATTGTATTATTTTGGAAGGATTTGGGGGCATCATAATCAAAGCTTTGAAGGAAATAGATCTCTACTGGTCCTGGTGATGGGTGAACTAATTTTAGATATATATACACCCCAGGGCTGAGACTGCTGACGCCAAGAACTGTAATGGCTGTATATTCCAAATGATACAATGATGTGATGTAATGGCAAACCAAACAAACCAACAACATTTTAAAAAAACTGTTGAATTACTTAACGTCTGATCATTTGATCCTCACTTCACCTTCTATCCATTTCCTTCCTAAATATATATATATATTTAGTTGTAGTAAAATATGTGCAATTTTTTTTGTTTTACTTTGTATTTGTATATTGTTGAAATGTTAATTTTAAAAAATTAAAAGCTGGATGTGTACTGTTATGGAGGAAGGGAAACACCAGCAAAAAGAAGACTACTTGGATACTAGGAGAGAAAGAGTACATGTGTTGGTAAGAAGGAAATGGATAGAAGGTGAAGTGAGGATCAAATGATCAGACGTTAAGTAATTCTACAGGTTTTTTTAAATGTTGTTGGTTTGTTTGGTTTGCCATTACATCACATCATTGTATCATTTGGAGTATACAGCCATTACAGTTCTTGGCGTCAGCAGTCTCAGCCCTGGGATGTATTCCACATGTTTACTGCAAGGTTTCTTCTTTTTCCATACAAATATTCACCTCCTTCCACAAACTGCCTCGTCTCTCTTTTCCTGGGAGCATGGATTGTGTCCCATATGCTAGATTTCAGCTCAGTTTGTTTTCACAGTTCTGCTTTTCTTTCCCCTTTAAGTGTAACTGGTCTTTAAGTATATCTAGTTGAATCTGAGAACCCATGAGGTGTAATGAACAGAGTGATGGAGTAAGGCACAGGAGAACTGGGGTTGAATTCCAGCTCTGCCATGGAAACTCACCGTCTGAGAAAGAGAGATGATGTGAGAACTACCCTCCTTTTTATCTTGGCTTAAAAATTCTTTGGAACTGTTTGGAAGCAAATCTGATAGGCCAAAGCCAGTATCCTTAATAAAATAAAAATTAAATATAAGAAGGGAGATTTTACAGTAATAGAGATTGAGCTTAGATAGGAGAATCCCAGAAATGAAACTTTGAACTCTCAATCTGAAAGAAGCAGCGCTTTCTTAGTAAAAACTGTTTCAAGACAAAGGCTTGAGTTTGGGTGGACTCTCTCTAGTGGCCTCATGGAATATTGCAGATGTTATTAAATATTAAGATTCTTTTTTGTTGGTGATAGAAGAACAAGCTGATGTTGTTGCTGAATGCCTAAGTGTAAGACCTAACAGGAAGAAATAAATTGGTAGAGAGAGGTCTAGTGATCTCTGTCCGAGCAGCTTGGCAAATAAAAATTGTGCAATAGAAACTTAAAGAGACTCAAGCCATGAAGGGGAAAATTGCAGAGGAGCTGAAGGAGTTCAAGGCAGTGATGTGATCAAGTATACAGAGGCTTAAGGATGATACGAACAATGGAATTGCAGGAGTTGAGAAAGAAATGAAAAAAACTGAATGAGAAAGTTCAAGAAATGGAGAAGCTGGCAAAAACCGATGCTGCAAAGCTGTATTGGCATGAGGGAAGATTTTCAAAGGTCCAGAAATAAATAATTTTGATTTGCAGGACAGAGAGAGAGAGAGAGAGAGAGAGAGAGAGAGAACTTGAAAATTTGTGCGATCCCAGAAACAGCAGATATGGTGTGAGAGGCGTGATGAGAGTATAGAGGCTCTCATCGGAGTGCCATCCATCTCTAAGGTTTCCAGAGAAGTACAGACCACTCCGCCGCCAACTCCACGAGAGAGGGTACATCAGGGAATAGATACCCGGGAAATAGAAGAAAACCTACGGGGTTTGGCAGTAGCCACTCAAACTGAAGGAGAATTGGCGGGAAAGGAAGAAAGGGGGAGGTCCGTGATTGAGGCGGGAATGGGGGATATAAAACGGGAGAGAGACAACATACCGGGCGGCTGGGAGCTGATCTGGGTAGAGGACCCTTGGACGGGACAATGGGAAAAAGTAAAGGTACCTCGAGAGGAGGCAGATTATAGAAGGAGGAGGGGTTTACCACAACGACCCTCATACTGGGGAGAGTCCGAGGCCAGGGAGTGGAGAAGGAGGTTAAAGGAAGAGAAGGAACTGGTGGCCAGAGAGGCAGAGGAAAGACGACAATGGCGAGCGGAGGAAGCGAGGAGGAGATTGTGCCACCAGGACCGTGGGGTTCCTTGGGACGAGAGAAGGAGCCGTTTTGGATCCGAGATGGAGGGGAGGAGCCCCTACCATTGTTAGGAGAACAAGACGAGGACCAACGTCCGTTGACTCCTGACCCGTTCCTACCTGGACCTTGGGAAACCAAGTCTTTGAATCCGTTTGACCAAGAATCGTGGATACCCCTGAGGCATCCGTTGATGTCCCAGGAGAAGTTAAGATCTGAACCATTGATCAATGATTTCCAGTTAAAAGATATAATAAATCCCAGTTTGAATTTTGAGATGAAACCGTCTCCTGGTTTTTTTGGTAATGAGGCTAAAGCACAAATCGAACCTTCACATATGGCAGAAAAGAATTTAACAGAGGATATTTTGGAATTGATTAAAATGAACAATTTGGACTTGAACTGGTCAAGGGGAGATACAGATAAAATTCGAGTGGACACTAAAAGAGGATCTAGAGTCCTCCCAAGAGATGTTGTCATCGGATTTGAACATTTTTATAAGAAAGAGGTTTTTGCCCTTGATAAGAAAAAAACTGCTGATCAGTTGAAGTATAAAGAAGGGTTGATTCAAATATTTCCAGACCTTTGCATTGAGACCTTGAAATGGAGATGTTCCATGAAACCCATTGCTGGCATATCAGTGAAGAGTGAGATTAAATATAACTGGGGATACCCAGTTTTTATGAGAGATTTGTATAGGGGGAGATATCATAGATTGAGTTTTCTAGATTAGATTGATTATGTGAAACGGGTCTTATTGATGATGAACAATGGAGACAAGAAATTGGGAAGACAGAGGAGGATTGGGATTCCAGTAGTAGTTTGCAAGAAGGTGAAACAGAAGGTGCATTTTGGGGGGGGGGGGGGCTACCAGAGGATCTAAGTGTCAGTCCAGCTGGGGGAACTTCAAGCAATCAGGTGGTCAACAAAAAGAAGAAATGAAGAAGAAAAGAAAGGGGAAGAACAGATAAACTGACTTAGATAAGAGTAAAGTAGCTGTATTGTAACAGGTTTTTTTTAGTAAATCTCAAGAATTGATAAAACTACAGGGATTAGGTGGTAGTAGGCAATGAAAAAAGAAGAAGATTTATTTGGGGTAAAATAAGCTTTTTGTGGAAAGAATATTACGGTAGATAAGGTTATGAAAATTATGATAAAGTAGATTTAGTAGATTTAACATAATAAATTTCAATTTTGTTTAAGAAGTGATAGGGGTATGAAATAATATTAGTGAGTCTGGGGGGGTGGCAGTGGATTAGGTAGTAATATACATATAAAAGAATAAAACTGGTAAAATAAGTTGTTTTAGTATAGTGAAATATTGGTGAGGCCAGGGGGGGGCAGTTAATATGTTATATTGGGAAGGAAGGGTGAACTGGTAAAATAGTTAGGCATTAGTTTTTAAGTCATATGTATCTGCATTTCAGTCTTTAAGCTACATCTATCTATATTTAAGACGTTGGTGGGAACTGTTATAGATTAAGTAAAAATATTAGTGAGGCTGGGCTGTGGGGGGGAGGTAGTATAAGGTAAAATTGTGGTATAAGCCCCCAAAATCTGGAGGCTTAGGTCTTCATAATATAAAATTATATTATATAGCTAATCAAATGAGATAATATTCTTTTTTTATTAAACAATAAGAAATGAAAAGGATAGGAAATTCCTTTCTTAAAAATATGTAACAGATTTGGAATAATTTTAGAAAAATATTTATTCCAAGAATTTCTCCTACATATCCGGTAGTGGAGTTAGAGGAATTTCCAGCAAATTTGAAGGAGAATTTGAAGAAGGTATTAAAGAAGAAGCAAATCAACAGTTTCGAAGATTGGTTAGAGAAGATGACTAGTAGAGGACAAACAAAGGTAGTTTTAAAAGGAGAAAGAATATACTGGTTTAATTTAATTCAGTTGGATTTATGGACCAGAGACTGGGTGAAAAGAAGTGGTAAATGCAGAGAGCTGGTGAAATTTGAAGAAATTAAAATACCAAGGATTGGATAATAGCAATGAATGGAATAATCAGTACAATTTGTAAAATATTGATAGAGGGTCATCAGAAGGCTCTTAAGAATGTAATAGTATGTGTGATATTAAAGTTAAAAATGATTGTTATATAAGAATATTTTTAACAATATATGGGGAGACTTTATAGAATTTGCATAATAAAATGAAAAGAATATTTACCTTTTCAAGAAACATTGCAATTTTGGAGAGAATAAGGGGATCCAAGTTATTAAATGGGAAGAAATGACACAGCCAAGAGGAACTATGAAGTCAGACTTTGAAGCTCTGGAAGGAAACTCAAGGACTTTAGAAACCAGATAGTCTTCTCATTCATCTTACCAGTACTCAAAAGAGGAACAGAAAGGGAAAGGGAAATGCTTTGGGTGTATGACTGGCTACGAAGGTGGTGCTGACGTGAGGGATTTGGATTTTGGGACCACGGTCTAAGTTTTCGGGAAGATGGACTACTAGCAAGTGAGGGTTTGCATCTCACAAGAGTTGGGCAAAATATGTTTGGCCTCAGCATGAAGAAGTTCATCAGGAGGGCTTTAAACTGAATTGGAAGGGGGAGGGGGGACACAAACACAGAGGTAAAGATAGAAGAAGGTTTATGTGCAAAAAGACTTGGGCCCAAAAATAGTCCTCAAAAAAATGTAGGAAATAAAGCAGGCCACAAATTACACAATCTCCAGTGTCTATACATGAATGCCAGGAGTATAGGAAACAAACAAGAAGAACTAGAAATCCTAGTTCAGGATGGTAAATATACTTCATAGAGATAACTGAAACTTGATGGGATGATTTCCATGACTGGAATACAGCAATTGAAGGATACAAATTGTTCAAAAAGAATAGAAAGAACAGAAAGGGAGGTAGAGGAGCACTATATGTCAGAACCACATATTATAGAAATACAGCTTGGTTGTTCCATTGAGAGCTTCTGAATTAATGCAACTGGGGCAAAAAAAAAAAAAAAAAGGAACATGACCGCACTGTCAAGAAGATGCAAATGAAACTTTAGAGAAGCAGTGTCTTGCCTTACCTTTGTCAAAATATGAAATTAAACTGGTGATCAGGTATATGAATACTGGTAAATCTTCATGACCTGAAGGGTTTCTTATTGAATAGTATAAAGCATTTTTTGATTTTTTTGAATCCCAGAATTATATTAGGTTTAATGAGATATTTGATATCTCAACCAGCCTCATTATATGATTCTTATATTACTATGATTTCTGAGCCTTGTAAAGACCATACTCAGTATGCAAACTTTAGCCGTATGTCTTTATTGAATGTTGATGCTAACATTCTAACCAGCATCCTTGCTAACAAACTACAGAAAATCATTACCACATTGGTACATCCAGTTCAGGTAAGATTTATTCAAGGAAGGCAAGGTGTTGCAGAGTTTTGAATTCCAGGTAAATTCTCCTTTTTGGTACGCAGTAGAAGTACAGAGATACACAGAGGAGAATAGCTACAAATCCTGCAGATTAAACTATCCCATTCTTATAAATTATACTTAAATTCTCAGCAACTCACTCTGAGATGTTGGTAGTAGAAAGAATAAAAAACTTTTACTTACAGCTGCTTGAAAATTAGTCTTGTGTCTTTACTGCTTACATACTTAGCCACTAACAAGCAGATCAGCAGCAAACAAACAAGTGCCACTAACAGATGAAAGAGAGGGAAAGAAAACTCAGCAGCGAGGCAGGGCTTTCTTTGAAGTCAAAGGCTAGAAGAAAGAATTGGTTGGTGCTGGACAGACAGACAATCACCTCAGCCTAGGAAAGTTCCTCCCAGTCACACAAACTAAAGACAGCATGCAAAGTTTCAAATAAAACTCCAATACAAGGTTCAGATAAATTGAGACTGGTTGTTGATTTGAATGCTTTGAATAGTCAAAGACCTGATCGGCTGTTTTTTCCACTGAGTGCTGAAAAAGCTTTTGACCAAAAAAAAAGGCAATTTATATTTTGTACGTTAGGTTTCTCTCCAGCTTTTCAGAGATGGATTTGAACACTTTACTCATCTCTAAAATCTAGAATATTTATCAATGGTATTTTTTTTCCCTGGCCCATTTCCTTTTGATCGGGGCACCGGACTAGTTTGTCCTCTTTCACCTTTTCTGTTTGATTTGTAGAGTCATGAGCTTGTGCTCTTAGAAAAACTTGTAAAATTCATACTACTCCTAGTCTTCACTGGGGACAAAATGTTACAAACATTTTAAATATAATTACATTTTGGAAAAAAAATTGGTGTAAAATGTCCAACTTGTTTCAACAGTGATTTTTCTTCTTCTCTTATTATAGGCAATATGTCCTGATAGTGCCTGCAGTCGTCCAAAGCAATGTTTTAAATGAGGCCTGTGTGCACCTTCTCAACCTTAATGAGAGAGTCTTTCTGAATGTAACTCTGGAGTATAACACAGAAAGTTATCCGCTTTGGAAGGGAACTGTGACACCAAGCCACTTTTCACAGTGCTTCAGTTTCACGGTACAGAATCTTTATTCTTCTATACATTTTCCTGAACAGGAAGAAGGGAAGCACCCTGTTAAAATAGAGAAAGACTCATTTACAGCATGGACCTGATTGTATTCTATTTGAGTTTGTTTAATTTATTCATCACCAGCTTCGCTGCTAAGGTGCCGCTCCCTTTCTACTGTCCAGTGCCCTTTCCCACCACCTACACATATCTCCTTGCTAGAGGACATGAGGAGCTGAATCAAAACATTTCCCAAACTTGACTCAGCCTCTAGTGAAATGAACAAGGGGAGGTAAACTAATTATAAATTTCAGAGTTAGAAAAGACTCCTAGGGTGTAACTACACAGCAGAAAAATACAAATGCATCCACTGTGAAGTTGCACCTGCAGAGTTGGGTTTCTGGATGAATTCAGTTTAGCCAACCACACAGGAGTCAGCAGAGGGAGAGGGGGAAATTGGCAGTCCTCCTTGTTTGCAGCTTGTTCAGTTAGCTCTGCTATGGCTATCTAGATTTGTAGGAGGCACAACTACAACAGAGCTACCTTAACAAGCTGCAAACAAAGGCTGGCTGCCAGTTTGCTCCTCACCGTCTGTTGATTCCTCACTCTTTTCCCCCTCTGGTCTCCCAGATGCCTTAGTGCATTGACACCAAGCCTTTAAAAAAGAAAGAAAAGGAAGTGAGCAAAACAGAATGAGAAGAAGAAAACAAGCAAACACAGACACCAGCTTTGGGGAGGATAGGATTCAAATGGCAGCCAGTTCCCATCTGAATGGGCCCACTGCCCTGTCTCACTGCTGCTGTAGCCAAGTAGAATGGTCTGAAACAAAATGGCTACAGCCCCTCCATAGAACGATCAAACTGTATGGATTGGCACAAGCAATCACACCATCTGAGCCAATGCCAATGCATTTTTTTTTAAAAAAAGTAAAAGCCTTAGTAGTGAAAGGAAAGAAAAAAATGGACGTAGAGACTGATTTGCATCATGTAGTCAGCAGAAAATAATATGAATCTGACCATCCCTCAATCCCTGGGCGATTCCTGTATCATTTGCCAGTTATTAGATGTGATCAATTATTAGATGTGAATTAGGTCCCTGTGGGGAGAAAAGTGGCATGTAAAAAAAAATAAAAAATAAAAGTACGTATGTTCCTGATATCATTGGTAAAAACACCAGGATTGTGGATGCAATCAAATATCTTGGTTTGATCCCAGCTTGGTATTGCTAAGGCTGATAGACTTAACTCAAGGCAAATGTTAAAGTTAGTACACCAAAGGGAGTGTATCCTTGTTAATACTTCCTGTCAATTTCTTTTCTTCCCTATTTTGGAAATGTGAAAATGGCTCGTCTGTGTCCAAAGTTCTAAAGGAATGCCAAGACGGCAAGTTTATGAGCCTTGTATGGTTTCAATTAAGCTGGCTAGATAGCTCAGTGGTTTAGGTCTCTGGCTGCAGAGCCAGAGGCTGGGAGTTTGATTCCCCACAAGGCCTCCTTGAAAGGAGCTGGATTTGATGATCCACAAGGTCTCTTTCAGCTCTGCAGTTCTAAAATGATGATGATGATGTGTCACAGGAGTAGAGTAGAGCCAGCCCTTGGGCAAGCTACACAGTCCCAGGGCGCCCCCAGGAGAAGGGAACTGTAAACCACTTCTGAGTATTCTCTACCTGGAAAATCCTAGAAAGGGTCGCCAGAAGTCAAAATTGACTTGACAGCACATGGTGATGACAATTTCAATTAAAATCATGGGTATTTCCCTGCTGGCTACATAACACATAAACAGTCCTGTTAATCTGATGCGGGGTCTCTTTTTGTTCCTTTCTAGGGTGTAAAGAGAAATAAACAGTTTTTCTTACTTCATTTCTTGAAAAATTCCTTGTACACAGGTTCCTCCAGCTGCTTCTAATGCATTAGCATTCATCATTCTTTCTGCCAAGGGCTCCTCTGTCAATATCTATGAAAGAAGATCTGTGGCTATCCGGAACATAAGCACCGCTCTCTTTATACAGACAGATAAGCCCATCTACAAACCTGGGCAGATAAGTAAGTGAAGAATATATTCCTGAGATGGATCACCCCTCAGAGCAAACAGTGGGGGAAATGGTAGAAGTTGGGCATCCCACATGATTCATGAAATCTGTCTCTTTACAAACCAAAACCCAAACAGATCCCCCCAATGTTTTGCTAACAAGCAGATTCAGGGTTTGAAGAAATCCAATCCTGGGTTTTAGTAAATCTGTGGATAGAAACCACGAGGTATTCTTTGCTAATCACCTCTGGTTTTTATAAAGTATCATCATGTATCCTGCTGCAATTGTTACCTCCCATGAAAAAGTAAATTGTATGCTGGGAAAGGTGGAAGTCAAGAGGAAAAGAGGAAGACCAAATTTGAGATGGATTGTCTCCCTAAAGGAAACCACAGGCTTGAGTTTGCAAGAGCAAGGATGTTGAGGAAAGGACATTTTGGAGACTCATGAGGTCACTATAAGTTGAGGAGTGACTTGATGGCACATAACAACAACTGTATGCAGAGGCTCTGACAGTAAAAATGGGCTCAGTTTCCCCCTCTTTTTAAATACTAGGGACACATCTAGCAACACAGTTTCATGAGGTGAGCATAGAACTACAGTAGGACTCCCAGATCTGCAGAGGATCCGTTCCACCGTCTACCGTGAATGCCTCACACCACAGACCGTAGCAAAGCCTACTATATATAAAGAGGTGCTACAGTGGCCACAAGAGGGCGGAAAAAAGACCACAAGGCCCACTCGCTTGTGTGTTGTATATAAGGATGTGGTAAACCATGGGTAACTGAAAATGTAGAAAGCAAGCCCATGGGTACAGGGGTTCTACTGTATATTTTTAATGAATTTATAGCAGGCAGAACCTGTACCTGGGCACTGTAGCCCTCAACTTTTCTCAGAACATTGGCAGCAGAAGGCAGAAGCCCTGAGGCCTCAGAATTCTGACTTAGGTTCCAGGGAAGCAGGTGCTCCAGGATTCCCTCTCAGTTCCTCCTGAGCCAGAATCAGTCTCCCAAAGATACTTAAAGCTAGGGATGGATTGCTGTGGTCTTCCTGATGCTGCAGCTCCCATTGGTCCTAGCCAGTGCAGTTGCAGCCCAGTCATGTGAAGGGTCACCCCCCCCCCTTCTTTGTTGCTTTAAAACAGGGGTGGGTGGACGCAGTTTACAGGGTCCAGGTTTGGAGAGGAATTATCGGCCAAAGGAACTGCAGTAGGAGCCTCTGCAGTGAATGGCTGGAGAGAGAGAGGGGAGCACACATGCTTCCCCCAGTTAAAGGATTTTAAGGCGCTTCAGGCCCTTAATTCTGGGTGAAAACAACATAAAAATAAAGAGTAAAAAAAAGACCAAAACGTGGTGGCACTTTACAGACGAACTTTTCTATTTTTCAGTGTGAGCTTTTGTGGACACTACATCAGACATTTTTTTAAAAAAAGGAGATATAGAGGAAGTGGCCTTGTCCACGAAAGCGCACATTAAAAAAACAGAAAAGTTAGCCTTTGAAGTGCCACCACATTTTTTTAAAAAAAAAACTCTTTATTTTTATTTTGTTTTCACCTATAATGCTTGCACAGATTGGCACGGCTACCCCTTTTACAACTATTCAGTGCCTAAAGCTACACCAAGGACACACTGGGTGGCATGTTCATGCCATGATCTTAAAGTAAGCCACCTGTGGTCCCTGTACGGCTGACCCAACCACCGCATCCTGTTTTCACCGAGGCTTAAGAGCTGCCCTGGTCATGGAGAGAAGATGTGTGGGCATCCTGGTTAGAGCAAGGGAATAGCAAAACAGGATTATTCCCAGAGCCAGCATTACGGTACTAAGTAGCCCGATCCGTTTAAAGCTACAGATTCTTTCTTAGGTGGATATTCTTAGTGGCACTGCGGACAGGCCATTGATCGATCTGTTTGACTGCACATCTGCCTCCATGTTTCTTTCAAAGCAGGTCAATGGGAATACTGTATTCTGTTGTGCTTGCTAAGCATACCTGATCTGTGCTTGATCCAACTAAGGAGGGCCCCAGCCCTTGCTCTCCCACCTCTGGGCTGGTCCTATGTGCAGCTATAATTATTTATAACACCAATTGATAACGAGATACACAGTTTAATATTAAAGATCATTCCTGAAGATAGTGCATAATTTGGATGGCCACCGCGCCTCCTGTCATCTGGTATTTTGTCAAATACTCTTTCTGGCTGCAACAGACACTTTCAGCGAATATTGCTGTTAGTGAAATCTCTGCAGAAGTGGGATGTTAAATGTATCATAAGAAAAGAAATAAAACAAAGCATGTTTATGTTCATTCTTTTCTCTTCAGTGAAGTTTAGAGTTGTTACTTTGGACTCAAATTTCAAGCCAGTGAATAAAGTGGTGAGTGTGATTGGAGCAATGGATTTTTTAGACTATTACTTTTTTTTTAAAAAAATTGTGTGTTCTGGTGTTGTCCCTCAAATCTAATACTTACCTTTTGTTCTGTTTTTTGTTTTTGTTTTGTTTCATAGTATCCATTGATCTATGTCCAGGTAAGAGAAACAGCACAGTGGTTTTAAAGGATTGGGGGTGAGGGTCTGCTTTCTGAACTCCAATGCTGGTCTTCTGCTTAAATTCCAGTGCTTATATTTTTGTCCTTAGATGCTTCTAGATCAAGGGTTCCTAACACTCCCAATTTAAAGACATTGTCCAGTAGACAGGAAGAAGAGATGAGGTAAAAAGCAGAATGGAACAGGATGGATCAAGGACTTCTTAATAAAAGTTGATGCCAGAAACAGGGGGATGTTCTGGACAAACATCCAAACAATATTTTAGACCTCAAACCCAAAGAATATTACTCTTTCAATAACCTTTTCTTGACCCCAAACCCGCCAGAATGGAACACAAGGGCCTGAAATGGATCAGTCCCCTTTAGCTGGATGGGGCAGGTGAATTTAGCTAGGTGGCCTTACTTGATTAGGTTGTCTGTTCTAGGCTGTTCTTTGCAATATCAGTTTTCTGCCTGGAACAGGTACTGGAATGTTCTTCAGGGGGAATTTTATGGCTAGTTCCTTCAGTCCCCTCTAGTTGGATGGGTCTGGTGAGTTTGGTGGGGCTGTCCTACTCAGCAGTTTCCCCCTTCCCGCAATATCAATTTTCTGCCCACAACGCATACCGGAATGTTGTTCTTGCAGATGATTTGTGGCTTGCTGCGTTCATTTCACCCTGTCACAAGAGTGCTGTGAATTTGGTTGCGTTATCCTACTTGGAGGTTGCCATTCCGCGCCATTTTGTTCTGTCCCAGCATGTTTTTGAGCAATAAAGGGTTAATGAAAGGGTAATATTCATTGGGTTTGAAGTCTAAAATATTGTTTGGATATTTGCCCAACACATCCCACTGTTTTTCTCCTCAATATTTATTCAGAAGTTCCTGTTCCAGCCTGTTTCATTTCATTCTGGCTTTTACTTAGTGTTGATGACAAAGAGTTTTGTTGGATTTGACTGCCTCTGTGAAAGTAGTCTCCTGTGACCCATTAAAAGAAGAATGCCTGAAAAATTCATGTGCTTGCAAGACTGAGAAGGTGTTTAGTTAGAGTAAACACATAACACTGTATGCATTCTAAAATGTGAATAACTGAAATGCATACAGTCTGGACATATCTCTGATTTCTCAGGTCCAGTGCATTCTGAGCACAGAAGCATACCTTCACCATTACTGGCTCATGGGCATTAATGCTGAACAAGAAACATAACATGGAAACAACATTTCTAGCAATTAAAAAACAGAATTCCAACCCTGAGGCAACCTAATCATCAGAAGTCCCTTTTCGTTCCAACTAGGGAACCAGTGCTTTCATGTGATGCCAGCGCGATCTCCTCAACTAGAGCAAATTTAGAGAAACCCTCAAAAACCCAACCTCAATAAGTAGTTCTCCATAAAGATTATACAGGATATATACACAGATGCACACACAGCCAGATT
The DNA here is from genome assembly GCA_037013535.1 of Intellagama lesueurii. Classification (NCBI taxonomy): domain Eukaryota; kingdom Metazoa; phylum Chordata; class Lepidosauria; order Squamata; family Agamidae; genus Intellagama; species Intellagama lesueurii. Next base: position 130,489,954 of record JBAJHW010000002.1, read on the forward strand.
TGGAGCATGACTTGATGTAGTGATTCAAGTTGGACTTTGGATCAGTTGGGAATACAAAACCTCATTCTTCTTGTTGAGTTTGCCCTGAAAAAAACAGCCTTTTTGGTGTTTTGCTTTGTTTTACTCCACCAAGTATGTATAATTTTGAAACAAGGTAGCTGCTTGCGACATCACAGACAGGTAAATTACCTTGTTTTATGCTACCTTAAAAGTTTGCTTTTGATATATTTAATATACACTAAAATTGTGTGCTGCTTTGTTATGCTCTGATATATGAGTGCTGCTTATGCATTAAGAATTACCATGTACGTGTACCTAGCACACTCACACACAACCCAAAAAAACAAGGAAAGAAAGAAATGTAATCCAAATAGTAAGGGCTGAAATTGGTGTGATGGTGGTGGAAACAAAACTAGCACAAAAATACCAGTTACAAAGACTAACAAAAACACAGGAATGGGTTGGATAAGAACTAGGAAGGGATTGCTGCATACTTTTAGAATGACGAGACAAGGCACAAAAACTAGAGTAAGCACAATTTGTCACTCAGTTCGAGCAATGCTCTTTCAAAAATCTTCTGCTGGTAATGGAGAGCTAGCAGTCTGGATAACTCTGTGAGTTAGATAATTAGCTGTGGAGCCAGAGGTTGGGAGTTCAGTTCCCCGCTGGGCATCCCAGAAGAGCCAGCCTGTGTGGCCTTGGGCAAGCTGCACAATCCCAGGGTGTCCCTGGAAGAAGGGAAAGGTAAATCACTTTTGAGTACTGCCTACCTAGAAATCCCTGAAAAAGGTTGCCATACATCAGACTTGACTTGATGGGACACAATTATTATTACAATGAAGAGCTACAAAACAGCACAAGAGAGAGAAAGATCACTCCCTCCCAGGTATCCCCAGACATAAATAATTTCGCTACTATGATTACTAACCTCAATAATTAGCAGACTATATGTCAGCCATGGTCTAAGATGAGTTTATATGCTGAATTTCACTAAGCCAACCGCATGGCATCAGGTCTCATAGAAGGAAGAAAACAGAAAATGACATAGCCTGTGTTCTCCCCTCTCTCCAGGACCCTCAAGGCAATAGAATTGCTCAGTGGCTAAACAAGCCCCTTCCCATGGCATCCTCCAACTTGAGCTCCAGATCGTCCAAGACACACATTTGGGAAACTACCAGATTACAGTTCATGATAACGATAACCCAAATTACAGCACCAGTCAATGGTTTAGTGTGGAAGAATATGGTGAGTATGACTGTGACTTCTCACTACCAGAGCAATAAAGTCTGATAGATCTTTGTATATGAGAAACTGGATGAAGAATGTATAGATAAAATAAACCTGCCCCCCCCCCCCAACCAGTTTCCCTTTAGGGTAAAGAAGTGAGTTTTTTGCCCTAAATTGGCCATTTTTGTGTAAAATCATGCTGTTCATTCAGTTGCCAAATTAAGGATGATTTCTATTTTGTTCAAGAGTTTGAAACACTAGATGGGTTGTTGGCATAGAATCATGAAAGTTGGAAGGGGGCCTATAAGGCCATTGAGTCCAACTCCCTACTCAATGCAGGAATCCTAATCAAAGCAAATCTGAGAGATGGTTGGCCCATTTTCTCTTGAATGCCTCCAGTGTTGGAACACTCACTACCTCCTGAGGTCATTGGTTCCATTGTTGCACTGCTCTAACAGTTAAGAAGTTTTTTCTGATATTCAGCCCCTATCTGGATTCCAGTAGCTTGAGCCCATTATTACGTGCCCTGCATCTTAACAATCAACCAGTGTCTCTGTGATTTGCTTTTCAAAAGGAAAGGACACTAGAGACATTTTTGTAAATAACAGGCCAGTAACAGATGTTAGAGATAAACAATAGATCAAGATAGTCCTTAACTAATGAAAGCATCTGAGTGTTAGAGCACGAGGCTCTCTCACCTCTAAGAGATAGAAATTTGTTTTCTTGTTTAGTGATTCATCTTCAGGATGTAAGTCTGCGATTCCTTGGGAGTTTGATTTCACCTGCCTGGAAAGACTGCCCCAGTTTCTTTCTGTAACATTAACATGCTCTCAGCTCTGATCATGGGCTGACTCTCCTATCTGTTTCTCAGCCCAGAGAACCTAACGGGAAGAGCCTTTGTCTCATTCTTCATCTTGCAGCAAAGAATCTTGCGGGGCATTACAGTTTCCTGCTTTGTCATGTGATTGTTGAGACAGTCAAAACTGATGAGTAGAGGAAGGATTTATCTATGACATTTCACACTTTCTCTGCAACCTGGACTTGAACCCACAAGCAAGTTTAAACATGTTTATGAGTAATCTGGCCTTTCTCATCAGATTACTGATAAACATGTCCAAACCTACTTATAAATTAAGTTTCTTTATCAGTTTAATTGTGCATTTGCACAATTAAAACTAGTGTGCCAGCTACATCCATTTCTTGAGAGATCTGATTTGGCCACTGTTATACATGCCCTAGTTACTTCCTGGCTGGATTATTGTAATGCGCTGTATGTGGAGCTGCCCATGGAAAGTGTCACAAAACTTCAGCGGGTCCAAAATGCAGCAGCCAGATTGCTGACCGGGGCTGGACACAGGGATCACATAAACCCCCCTGTTACAGCAGCTCCACTGGCTGCTGATCAGTTTCTGGGCACAGTTCAAAATGCTGGTTTTAACCTATACAGCCCTAAATGTCCTGGGTCCAAGCTATCTCAGGGACCGCATCTCCCTTTATGAGCCAGCTCGGGTGTTAAGATCATCAGGAGAGGCCTTTCTCTCAGTCCTGCCACCTTCACAGGTGCATCTGATGGGGACACAGGAGATGGCCTTCTCTGTTGTTACTCTTAGACTCTGGGACTCCCTCCTACAGGAGGCCAGGCTGGCCCCATCTTTGCTGTCCTTCCGCAAGCAGGCAAAGACCTTTCTCTTCAGGTAGGCTTTCCCTCAGTAACTAGGTACCTGTGTGCAAAAATAGGTGATACATTTATAGTCCACTAAAACGTCATCACACAATTAAACAAGCTTTCATGGATTAAACATCGCTTCATCAGGATAGTACCAGTGTAAAGAACATAAAGTCCAAAACTCAAGGTCCAAAAGTAAATAGCAAGATTTTTTTTTCTAGGAAAGTTGCTCTTAAATGTTAAGTCCAGCAGTTCTTGGCCGTTCGCCAGGCTTGTCTCTCTTGGATAGAGGTCAGGAGTCCGGTTGCTGTTTTATGGTTGCAATTTAGGCAGCCAGTTCTACAAACAAAGAAGCACAGGCATGTGTGTACAACACATCTTCCCATTTGGCCTTAGTTCGAAACAGATGTTTCTGATTGGGTGACACAGAAAACCTGAGTCTCCATCTGAGAATTGGGGTGATAATTTAGTGAATTCACTAGGTTTAGCCAAATGAGGTCAGATTAAAGTCAAAATTATATTACCTAGTGGTTGCGGTCCTGCTCTGCTGATGTCGAGAGTCCAAGTGTCTTCTTGTTGGTATGGGGGGATATTTCTATGTATCCTCATAGTTCCATTGAAGTAAAGGGCAGCCATGTGGTTGAAACAAAATAAAATCCAAATGCAAAAATAGGCGATACCTTTATAGACCACTAAAAAAATAATCACACATCCAAAGTACTGCTGGACTTTAAGTTTTGGACTTTAAGTTCTTCACACTGGTACAATCCTGATGAAGTGGTGTTTAATCCACGAAAGCTCATTTATTGTATGAAAATTTTTTGGAGGTCTAAAAAGGTATCTCTGTGTGTGATTTTTAGATGGATTATTATGCATTTCTATTTTGACTGGATTTTCAGTACTACTTGTGTTTCCCATTTTTGGCTTTTCATTTCTCAGAGTGACATTTGGTTCCCTCCCTTTTTAAAAAAATATTTGTACGTATACTCATTGTTCTTAGCTTTGAATATTGTATTTTAATGATGTTAACCACCATTGAATATTCATTGTTTTCAATTTTAAATATTGTCCTTCACTGTTGTAAGCCACCTTGGGTCCCTTTCAAGGAGAAAGGCAGGGTGAAAGTATTTTTAATAAATAATAAGTTAATAAGTTCAGACACAGGGCGCAGAAAAAAATATGACATATAGAAATCCTCCCCTACAGATGAGAATGAGGAATTTAGCAGGTTTTTTTCCCCCTTTCCTGGTTCTGTCCATGCAGAATACTTTCAGAAGTTATAATAAATAGGCTGAGTTTATCAACATCAGTATGACCCCGATTCTTTTCGCGACACATTAATGTAATGCAGAATTGAAGCAACACAAGATGGGCTCCTGGTGTTTCCCTCTGGCTCTGCCAGTCCTCTTACTGCTGCCACCACTGGCATAAATGTGCTGTTAAGATTCAGTACTGTCCCAAATTTTCCTTCTTTCCTTTCTGGCTTATTTCTTAATGTGCATCAGGGTACACATTTAAGTTGTTTACATTTTTAATCTCCACAAATTTAAGCTTCAGCAAATGAGTCGTCCTTCCTTTTTTCTATCCCACCACTTCCTCTTTATCACTCACTGTGCCAGCCTTTCTCCCAGAGAGACCCTATTAAAAATCTAGTCAATTATTTGACCAAGGTAGACTTTCTTATTGCATTTCTTGTTGTATTTGCAGTGCTACCTAAATCTGAGGTGACTATGAAAGCACCACAGAGAGTCTCACCTTTTGATGAAGAATTTGAAGTAGATATCTGTGCTCGGTAAGTTCTGAAGCTATGGAAAGCACACACGGTGCCCTTTTTAACATCTGGATTTTAAAAATGTAGAACTGCATAATCCATTCTTTCTGAAGTGGAAGGGATCAATTCTGCTCACTAGAGTTCTCTGTGAATCCATCTCAAATCCAGATTAGCATGAAGCCAGTCGCCAGGTTTGTGGCTAGGATGAAAGTTGAAACAGGTTCTGACACTTTCTGTATCTCACTTAAATTACATGGTATATTTCTTTCCTGTTAGGTATACTTATGGTAAACCTGTCCGAGGGAAAGTCCAACTCCGAGTGTGCAGAAATCGATATTATCATCCAAGATGTGAACGAGATTCCAGTGGGATTTGTGAGGTTATTCATACAGAGGTATAATTCTTGTATCCTTTCCAGTAATTTTGATAATTCAGGCAACTATAGAGTGTTTGGGGGCAAAAACCCCAAAATGGCATGAGTTTTAAATCTTGTCTACAAACATTCTACCTTTCACCCCTAACTTCTTGCTTTCTCTCTTTCTTTTTCTCTCTGCACAAACACATACATGAGGGTGGCAGTGTGTGTCTTTTACAGAAAGCAGACAGTCCTCTGTTTGAAAGACTGCCACAAGATGGCCCTCTTTCTGAAAGTTTGTCCAGTCCAGGATCTGATTTAAAAATCAAGATCCATACAGAGAGACCTTGAAATTGGCTATCCATTGTAAGCATCTGGACAGCCGACTCTGAAGGCAAACAAGTCAATTGGTCACCGTCTTTTGATTCAAATGAGATACACTGAAATTAGGAATGTGCCATTTGGAACTTTGGGGCTACAAATCCCATAATTCTCCATTCTGAGAGAAACAGATACCTACAACACTTGGAGGCTGTGTCCTGTTCAGGTTGGAAACTGTCCCAGTGCTGGCTGGAAACTTCCTTTATTAATAGGGAGTTTGGGCCTAGCTAGGACGAGCTAGGCTACAAAGCCACTAAGTTTAGGCCTTTCTAAGTTTAGGTGTAAGTGTCTGTAGGTATCTGTTTCCTAGGTGGAACTCCCAGAATGGAGAATTATGGGATTTGTAGTCCAAAAATTCCAAGTGGCACATCTGTCATTGTAATTCTACCATATGTTTCATCTCTGCAGATAAATTTGTATATTGAGTTTATTTGCAAAATAGTGTCCTCTTCTCTTTCGATGTTGTGTAAATGGCCATCTTGCACTGATGCACATGCACACCTTAGAAAATGCATCCTGTGAGAAGGTTTTAGTACATAAAACAACAACATTGTAATAATGTTGTTAGGCTTTGTACTTTTTATTGACTCTGCTAGAAAATACTAACAAGATGATCCGAGCCTTATCAAATTCAGCATACTTATTGTTGTTTTCCTTCTCTTCGCAGTTGGGCAAAGAGGGCTGTGTTTCCAAAACGATCAGTACGAAAGCATTCCACTTGTATGCAAATCTGGATGGGAATCGTTTTTTCTACGCGTCACTTCATGTAGAAGCCATTGTCACAGAGAATGGAACAGGTAAATGTACTGCCTTGGGAAATTCTGTAGCAGGAACAGGGTTAGAAAATAATGCATTAGATTTAACATGCATTAACACTGATTAATAAGACTGAAGTAACGTTAATATGGTTATTTTCATGTTGAACAGGAGAATAAGCCAACAGAGGCATCTAAAGCACAGGTTCCCAATCTGTGGGTCATGACCCCAAGTGGGTTGCAAAGTACTTTTTCTGGTGGGTCGTTGTGGTTGTTTTAGACTTTGATAGTAGAAAGGTCCCAGTCATTAGTCAGCGGCAGTAAAGGCTCTCTCTTGGGGCCAGTTCCTTCCTTCATGGGAGCAACATCAGCAAAGCAGCAAGTGAAAATGGTGGCCACTGCCACCCGCCAGAGAAGGAGGGGGTGGTGACAGTTGGGCAAATCCTCACATAAGGCATCCAGGTGGAACTGTGCCATGGCTTGTTGTGTGCAGCAGAGACTGAACCCCACTCCACTACCGGTGAGGTGAGGAGCTACTTGGTGGGGTTAGACGTTTGCTTGAGGGTCTTTCCTGTTGTGACTATAAGGAGAAAGACAGGAATGAGGATTGTTGTTATGTTACGATTGTTGCTCCACGTTAGGAGTGCCGTGGTGGTTGTATTTCGCACTGTGGTTACCACAGGCTCCTACTGAAAGATACCTAGTGTTTGCTTCTCAGTGGCTTGTTATGCTGAACTTTCTGGGAGTGACTGGCTGACCGCTGTTGGAGGCAGAGGGTGCTGGAGTCACCAGACTTTTCCAGGTGTAGCAAGAGAATGTCTGTACATTGAAAAGATAGACGACCAAGCTCAAGTTTACGTTAAAATAAAAACCTACAAAGCTGTTCCTTCCAAGAGATATCGCTATGGTGAGGCAGCGTGATGTCATGGACTGGATTAGAGCCTTTGAAGTTTTAACCCTACTGATCATGAAAAATACTGGTTGTAGTTTTCGAAGGAGTAGCTGTGTGAGTCTGTGCAGGCATATCGGACAAAACCAAACCAACAAGTTACAAAAACATTGTGGCACCTTAAAGACTAACGAGTTGTATTCTGAGAAATCTGTTTTAATGCATTTTCTTTACCTTTACTCCATTAAAAATGCCTTTATGCAAATATGGTAGGTTGTCGCAGGGTACCTGGCTATTATAAAAGGGGGCCATGAGTTGAAAAAGTTTGGGAAACACCGATCTATATTTTTTAGTAACATTAGTTTCACAATATTATTTTAAAATATCAGATACATTAATTGACATATCCTCCTGTTCAATGCACAAATAACTATTTAAACATCAGTGTGTTTGCTCTAATGTATTATTTATAAGCTTTGACCAGGAAGGGGAAGTTTTTAAAAAAAAACTACTCTGAATGTTGTTTTTCTATGACCCTTACAATAGTCTCTGTGACATCCTAGTACTCCTTTCTTTAAAAATAATGGTTGAATGGAAGGTGAATTGTACTGGTAAAATCACCTAAGTTAATAAACAAACGCAATGTCTTTTTTTACTTTGGCAAAACCTTAACAAATTTATGTATGACAGAAATTGACTATTTAAAAGGCACAAGGCCATTGATAGGGTAATTTGGGCAGGGTGGAAATTTGGTGTCAAGCTGTTAGATGTAGGAAATGGAAGCAGATTCTTCACAGATCCTTTTTAAGAGACCCCTTCAGCTGAGCTGTACACTTCTCCATTAGAACTAAACAACATTGCAAATATTGTTACTCCACTGAGCAATGGCCTAACCCAGTACTCCTTGTATAAGCTTTTTTTTGGGGGGGGGGGGGGGGTTATACATAAGTGCTTATAGACTGTTTTATGTCTCACACAGGGATCCAGATGTCACGCACTAGCTACATCTCTGTCTACGAAACCAGGAAAACTGTAGTATTTGACAAAATGGATTCATACTTTAAAAGGGGGCTTCCTTTCACTGGACAGGTAGGAAACAGAGTAGGATGCACTCTGTATGGAATAAAATCTTCATAGATACAGATTATGTCTCAGGGCACATCCAGATAGGGGAAGTTGGAGTGTTCTGGTTTGTGCTTAAAAGGTTCTTATCTTTAGTACGATCCATTTTATCCCTCACTTGAGTGATCCTTCTGTTCACACGGATTAATATTTCTTTCCCCATGAGAAGGGTCCAGACAGGTCTTTGGATCATTCCAATTTGTCCTCTTTTGATCAAGGGTACTCCTTTTCCCACCCAGTTCTCTGCCTTTTCCCATGGCCATCATTCAGCAGGTTATGGCAACTTTTCCTTTTTTTGTTAAGTACAAGTGACACAGCGAAACAGTCATGCATCTACCTAGCATGGTATACAGAATATCACCAATTTATTTTGTTTATTGTTCTTATTTTTAAGGAGGGAAGGGTGCTTTCTTTAAATGGGGGGAATAGAGTTCAGGAGAAGGCAGGCAGGCAAAACCTACCCTTCTCCAGCACAATGACCAGACCAGCCACGGAGAGCTATGCCAGCAAAAAACTTGAAATGCATGGGAAAATCATCCATAGAAATAGATATGTCTTAAATGCCTGCATTTAGGGCCAACCTAGCAGCCTCCTGTTGGAGGGGGTTCCAAAGTCTGGGAGCAGCAACAGAGAAGGTCCTCTCCCGTGTCCCAACCAAATGCACTTGTAACAGTGGCGGGACCAAGAGAAAGGCCTCTCCTGATGATCTTAACACCCAAGCTGGCTCATAATGGGAGATATGGTTTTTGAGACAGCTTGGACTCAGGCCTTTTAAAGGCATTCTTCTTCCAGTTGAACCAACAGTTCCTAGTAATCCCGGATGATAAGGATGTCCCTGAATGCCTTCCCAGAACATTTTTAACTATTCTTCCCCTCCTCAGGTCATACTAAGAGATGAAGATGACATACCACTTGAAGGTGGACTTATCTTTTTAGAGTTTGATGGAGAGATTGTGAATAACTACACCACCGACAAGAATGGCATTGCTCAGTTTTCCATCCAAACATCCAAACTGTTTCAACCTCGCTATAAATTGAGAGTAAGTTGCTGAAAACTAATGAGGAATGGGTGGACTGTACCAAGAGAGAAACTGCCTTTTGCCAGCAGTTCAACTAGGCCCGGTCTACGTGCTTGCCTATTATTGTTTTCTGCAAAGACATGCATCATAGTCACCTCTGTAGAACCATCTGGGGAAATGACTGATCAGCAGTTTTGGGGAACACCTGAAAATCTTTCTCTTAGTTAACGTTGGATGCTTTGCTTACAAAAAAACCTTTTCCAACCTTCTCTTGTCAGGCTTTCTATCAACCGGATCAGTGCACTGACTATGGCTGGCTGGAAACCTACCAGCCAGAAGCCATTCATTATGTCCAACGCTTCTTCTCCCGGAGTGACAGCTTTGTGAAAATAGAACCAGTATGGGAGGAGCTGCCCTGTGGCAAGAAGACAACAATCACTGTGCACTATATCCTAAGCAAAGACCTACACAGGGATATACAGACCGACAATGTATACTTCTATCATGCTGTAAGAACAAAACGGCAAGACTGATTTCCTAACTTGTAAACCTTTTTTTGAAATAATGTAGTTTAACAAGCCAGCCAGTGCTTGTTAAACTAACGAGTGCAACCGGACAAATTGGTGTAATCTGGCACTAAGCCTTACTTGTTTTACTAAGACATTCATTCCTAAGGGTTGAGTTGCACTAACAGTGCTGGCTCGAGTGCATGTGGTTTGAAGACAAGGAGGGTGAGGTGTCGAGAACATAACAAGGAAGACTTTCCCTTTTGACAGGTCCTGTGGGAATTCTGAGATAGGTGCTTCTCCGCATGGAGAAGAAGAGTCAAAAATGGGTTCCTAATTATGACGAAGAGTCCTGAAATCCCACAAAATGGGAATTTTGGATGTCTGAAGCATTTTGTTATGGCCAATAAAGTAAAATAAAAATGGTTTTGCTTTTTTGTCGTCTAATTTTTTTTCCATTTCATTTTCATTTCTTTTTGCCTTCAGCTGGTGGCCAAAGGTAAAATTGTTCAAGGTGGTACGCAACGCGTCAGGACTAGATGTAAGTGCTCTCATTTCTGCTGTAAAGAACGGAGCAAGTACGCCTTGCTCCAGTCCTTTACAGTGATTTTTAGCATGATTTTTTTAAATCTTCAAAGTTCATGTTATTTATAAATCTTTGAGCAAGAATTAAGTCACAGAAGGATGGTCTGTCTTGTAGATTGGTTCCTAGAATTCTGGTCAGAATTAGAGAGGATATTCATTTTGTACTTAGAGCAATACTTCGCAGTGAATCGGAAAGCTCCTGTTTTAATGAAAATCTGAGGAATGATAAGGGAAAGATATAACCTCAGTAAGACTAATAATTCTACTGCAGATCCCTATTTGTCTTGGGCCCAAATTAATCCTCATGTCACCTTGCCTCTGATGACTTTCTTCTGATGTTGTGAAAGTCAAGATTTCCCAATATAGGGAATTCTGCAAGGAAAGGAGCATTAAGAACCATATGGGGGGAGGGGCATTAAAACCACCAGTGTCCCACAGATATCCAGTACATGTATATGCCAAGTGAGCTCCCAGTTCATTATGCCCTAGGCAATGATTATACTAGTTAATCAGCTTCTCTTGGTTTATTCTCTTGAATCTCGCTTTCATTCTCTTCCCTTAACTCTTCTCTTGTTTTTACCTGTTCCTCCCTTCAGATGGAAAATATAGCAACTTCTCTATCATACTCAACATTGATCAGAAGCTGGCCCCAAGAGCCAGGTTGTTAGTTTATTCCTTGCAACCACATTGTGATCTGATTGCTGACAGTATCTTTTTGCAGGTTGAAAAATGCTTTAGAAACAAGGTGAGAGCTTAATGTTCCTGAGTAAAGTATGTTTCTGTTTATAACTATATGCTTAGGCTGGCTCCTAATCATGAGATGCATGAATAGAACACTAGTAATGATGTTTTGAAAACTGAAAAAGTAAGTCATAAGTGATCAAGAAGACATGCAATGAGATTACCCTTGGATCTGACCTTGGAAAACGGTCAGATGTGGGTTTTTTTGGAAGTGTTTCTTTTACTCTGTATCACAATAAGTTGGGAGTTTGATACCTCACTGTGCCTCCTTGTCAGAGGCTGGACTGGAGGATCGATAGGGTCCCTTCTAGCTCTGCCGTTCTATGATTATCGTGTTATTAATTTTTGTGAGAGAGCCTCTGGCCATGGTTGGCTGAGAGGTCTGTATATCATAAAACATTGTAAGGGCCAAGGAAAAGAGGGTGGAGAACAATTGTGTTTGGCGACTGAGAAAGCCAGTGAAAGGAGGTTGAGAGGTCTAGAAAGTTAAGGTTGGAAGGGGAAGGAGTAACATCAGAGAACGAGGCTAAGTGGGAGAGGCCAAAGAAGAAGGTGGAAGCATTGAGAAGAGAACAAAAATGTACAAGAAGAGAGGTGTATGGATCAGGAAATAGAGAACTGAATAAAACTGAAGTCCACATATTGATCTGAGACAGCCAGTCAAATATTCAGATACCTCTTATTTGCACCGGAAATGCCCTGATATATTGAACCATGATGGTATTGTGTAATGTGATATGCACATCATGATAACTGCCCTGGGGAGAAACAATGGTTGTTAAGTAACATTAATTATTTCACAACAGACAGAATGGCTGTATGGAGGGACTGTATGATGATGATTGGATTCTCCTGAGATGAACCCTGGAAAGAGAGCTGAAGTCTCTTCTGTGTTTAATTCTAGGTCGGCTTGAAGTTTTCTGACAAGCAGGTACTACCAGCCTCTGATGTCAGCCTTTTACTTACAGCTGCCAACAATTCCTTCTGTGCCCTGAGGGGTGTGGATAAGAGTGTTCTGCTTCTGAGGCCTGGAGCAGAACTTTCTCCTGAACATGTAAGTCTGAAATTTTCCCCATTCCTCAAGCCCAGAGCCATCAAATGTGCTAGAGATCCTTTTAGTGGTGCTAGCACATTATCTACATAGCTGTGCCCTGAAGTGGTTATTCCAGGTGGGGTGTACTCTCCTTAAAAGTATCAGATCTGTAGTCTGGGAGTACTTATGTGACTGGTATTACGTCTGTGAAGGTTACTGGATTCAAGGGGTCCCTCTGTCCCTACCCTGTTTATCCTGAAGTGAGTGAACCCTGGAGAGTGAGTTGCCGTGATGACTAATGGAACCTGCCTGGCACTGGTGCCTCACAACAGTCTACCTTGGCAGTGCTTCTAGGAAGTCCAAATATCCACATGGCTAGGCACCATATGCCCATCTCACAAGATAAAGTGGCCATCAGACCCACAAAAAAAAAACCAAAACTCCTGATAGTTGGTCATAGCAAAACCCGCTTTTAGTATCACAAACCCTCTGAGCCAAAAACCCAGACAGTTGGTTGGAGGTATTTTTATATTTTATCAAAAAGAAAAAGAAAAAGCTTTAGAAACCCCCTCCCCCCCAAAAAAGGTTTCAAAAAAGCAATTGAAGCAAAATACAATTTAAGAAAACACAATCAGAACACACTAGAGAATAACAAAGCTAATTTAATTTACCTAATAGTCACACATTACCGTAGATTCACGATAGTTCTGAAGCAGAGTGAATCTTTCCAGACATGGCATAGCAGGACAGCAACTGAACATAACATCTCTTGAAAGGTAAACTAAGCCAACCAAAGTAACTTCAGAGCCCCTTTCTGTATACTAAACAGAATGTTCCAGATCCTTCCACAATTAGGATTTGAGTTCCCTTGAATGTTTACAAATACAAGAGCAATTTCTGCCCCCCTCTTTCACAGAGCTGAAATCATCTCCCAATTAGTGCAATACCAGGGAAGAAACAGACTTGACCTTGAAGACCTTTCTCACAAGAGATAAGTTCAAGGTGTTACTCTTTTCTTGTCACTGGACAGACACTGACCTCCACATTCTTAGCCACCTTTTCCCAGGCACTTACAGAGCAACCTGGATTTTCCAAATGTTCCATGTTTCCCCAATTTCTCAGTTTCTTCACAAATTCATTTTAAAAAGTGGTTGATATAAATCCCAACCACGCCTGTATGGAGGTGGTGTGCCCTCAGCTAACCATGCTTGTTCCCATGTGCATGAGGCAGCTTTTCAAAATGATTTGGAGGTTTCCATTGGTCCCTAATAGGTTCACAAAAATAACTAGGACTGGACAATGAGACTAGGTTATGCCTCTGCTTTGTCCGCTCGCAATCCATTTCTGGACCAAATGTCAGGTGCTGATTTTACCCTTTAAGAGCTTTGACCAGCTTGGGACAAAGAGCAGAAACAAACATTGCAGACAGCCTGTGATTAAAATAGGGAATTCCTTAACTACTAAAAGTGTCTGAGTACCTAGCAGGAGGTTTTCCTACATCATGTAATGGGAAGATTGCTTTTTAAAAATTGATCTTCAGGATTTAAGCACAGATTCCTAAAAATGTGATCTCTCAAGCAAGAAAACTACCTCAGTCAGGACCCCTCCAACGCTAACATGCTTTCAGCTCTAATCATGGGCTATCTGTGACATCTGTTTCTACCTCAAGTTATCTGAAATATCACCTTCTGCTGTTGTAAAGATCCTTTCTCGCCCAGGCCATTTAAACTGAGTAGATTTTTCAGTCTGGATTTCTCAATATATTATGATGGGCTATTAAACCAGCAGGACCAACATATTTTATTTCTTGCAGAACTAGACAGAACCATTCTTATGCTACTGTTTTACTCTTCTGAAATTTTTGAGAAGCCACTCAGAGAATATATGTTATTGAACATTCATGTAATGGCCTTCTGGCATTCCCAATCCCATTTGCAAGAAGGACGTTTGGTATGATCATTTCGTTAAATTCTCAGAGTGGAAATAAAGAAATTATTCAGAAAATTTTGAATGACAGGCCTTTGAGAGCCTCAGTCAGGCCTGGCAGCTTTCAGATTTTGAGGCTCCTAATTCTTCATCGGGCCACCTTCAGATTCCAGGAGATGAGCCTCTTAACATGGCATCAGATGGTGAATTTAAAGTGACAAATCAGGAAGTATGTATATTAATAGAAGTAGTGGAACTGGAAAAGGTGCAGAAGAGAGCAACTAAAATGAGGACTGGGCTGGGGCACCTCCCTTATGAGGAAAAGCTACAGCATTTGGGGATGTTTAGTCTAAAGAAAAGGCGCCTGGGGGGGGGGGGGACATGATTGAGACATGTAAAATTATGCAGAGGGTGGATAAAGTGGATAGAGGGAAGCTCTTTTCCCTCTCACTCAATACCAGAGCCAGGGGACATCCACTCAAATTGAACATTGGGAGAGTGAGAACAGACAAAAGAAAATATTTAGTCTGTGGAACTCCTTGCCACAGAATGTGGTGACGGCATCTGGCCTAGATGCCTTTAAAAGAGGATTGGACAGATTCCTGGAGTAAAAGTCCATTGCAGGTTACAAGCCATGATGGAGATGCATAATCTCCAGGCTTAAAAGGAAGGTACCTCAAAATGCCAGATGCAGGGGAGGGGTATCAGGAGACAGGGATCTCGTCGTCTCATGTGCTCCCCGAGGCCTCTGGTGGGGCCACCGTGAGATACAGGGAGCTGGACTAGATGGGCCCTTGGCCTGATCCAGCAGGGCTCTTCTTATGTTCTAGAGAAGGGAGATGAATGCAAATAATTAGAAGTAAGGAGGCAGGCATGTGTAGGCTGAGTGGAAGTCACCTGAGCCTGGTGACTGCCTCTTTTGCCCTAAAAAACTACCCACCACTACTCACACTGCTCTCATACCCAAATTTGCTAGTCAACTGCAGCCAAAACATGAGTCCCAGGGCTTGGGGCTAGCACCAAATGGCCCTGCTCCCCTTTCACCTCTCATAGGGCCTGCTGAATGGGGACTCTTGTTAGGTTTATGCTGGTAGATCAAGGTAACACCGGAAAACTGTTGCTTCCTTCAACAGTATCAAAGCAGTAACAAACAGTATTAATGCTGAATTCACAGATACACCTGAAGTTCTTCATCTCATTCATAGCCTGTGTAGTGGTCTCTGTGTGGGAGGGGGCAAATGATAGTTGGGAAATTTCCCAATAATTGGGGGAAGACAAACAAAAATGTTATTTGAAAAATGATAAGAAAATCCTTTTGTAAGAAATTTTGGCCCAGTACCAAATTATTGGTGAAATATTCTGCCTTCAAATTTTAAGCATTTAAACTCTTTATTCATATAGTTAGATCTGCTTTGAAGCTTACTTCTAGTAAATCACTGCTATTGTAACACCTATTTTGGTGCCTCCTCCCTTCCTTCCATTGTTCTCAAATATATGCATTTCCTCTTTTCATCAGGTGTACAACCAGATGCCTTATTTAGATCTCTGGGGTTATAACTATATGGGGACAAACCTAGAAGATGACCCTAAAGAGCCATGCATTGAGCTACGAGATACTTTCTTTAATGGCCTGTACCATGTGCCTGTGAATGTTACCAATGATGGCAATGTTGGTGATATTTTGGAGGTACGTTTATTTCTATAGATTTTTTAAAGTATATGTATACTTATTACACTTATATCCCACCTCTGCTCCCATGAGCTAAAGATGGCATAAGTGGCAGTCCTCCTTACCACTTTACTCTGGCAATAACTCTGTGAAGTAGAGACTGCAATTGTTCACTAAATGAGTTTCATAGCTGAGGGTAGATTAGAACCCAGGTTTTTGAAAGCCTTGTCCATCTCAATGTTCTGCTGCAAGTAACATCATTTATGATATATCTGGCATTAGTGCTCCTTTTAATATCTGTCTTATTTTGCAACCAAAATGTAGTTTAATGCTAAAAAAGAAAATCATACTGAAAACCTGCTGTGTAACAATGTTTGTTTCCTGTACATGTCACTGGACAATGAATCACAGCTGTGAAAAGAGTCAAAGGAGAGTAGACACCAATTCATTCCATCTTAATTCTGCAATAACAGTACCACAGAATGTTACAATTATTAAAGCAGGGCCTTCTCTGTGGCTGCTTCCAGTTTGTGGAATATTCTCCCTCTGGAGCTTAAGTTAGCCTCCTCCCTTGTATCCATTCACCAACACCTGAAGATCCAACTCTTCAGGGAGACTTTTAAGAACCATAACTGAGTCTCTAGCTAAGTTTTTAGCTAAGTAAGTTTAATTTTCCCCTTCACGGATTGCTGCCTTGTCGTGGCGAAGGGGCTTGAATAATTCAGAGAAGCTATGGGCTATGCCGTGCAGGGACACCCAAGACGGACAGGTCATCGTGGAGAGTTCTGACTAAACGCGATCCACCTGGAGCAGGAACTGGCAAACCACTCCAGTATCTTTGCCAAGAAAACTCCATGGACAGAAACAAAAGGCTAAAAGATATGACGCTGGAAGATGAGGCCCTCAGGTCGGAAGGCGTCCAACATGCTGCTGAGGAAGAGTGGAGGACAAGGACAAGTAGCTCCAGAGCTAATGAAGTGGTTGGGCCAAAGCCGAAAGGACGCTCAGCTGTGAACGTGCCTGGAAGTGAAAGGAAAGTCCGATGCTGCAAAGAAAAATACTGCATAGGAACCTGGAATGTAAGATCTAGGAACCTTGGTAAGTTGGATGAACCTTGGTAACAGGAGATGGCAAGAATAAACATTGACATCCTGGGCGTGAGTGAACTAAAATGGACGGGAATGGGCGAATTCAATTCAGACAACTATCATATCTACTATTGTGGGCAAGAATCCCGTAGAAGAAATGGAGTAGCCCTCATAGTCAACAAAAGAGTGGGAAAAGCTGTACTGGGATACAATCTCAAAAATGATAGAATGATTTCAATACGAATCCAAGGCAGACCTTTCAACATCACAGTAATCCAAGTTTATGCACCAACAACCAATGCTGAAGAAAGGGAAAAACCAGAGATCTGTTCAAGAAAATTGAAGATATTAAAGGAACATTTTGTGCAAAAATGGACATGATAAAGGACAAAAATGATAGGGACCTAACAGAAGCAGAAGACATCAAGAAGAGGCTGACCTTGAGCCAGACATCCTGGAGAGTGAAGTCAAGTGGGCCTTGGAGGCAGTGACAGATTTTACATTCTTGGGCTCCATGATCACTGCAGATGGTGACAGCAGCCACAAAATTAAAAGACTCCTGCTTCTTGGGAGGAAAGCGAAGACAAACCTAGATAGCATCTTTAAAAGCAGAGACATCACCTTGCCGACAAAGGTCCGCATAGTCAAAGCTATGGTTTTTCCAGTAGCGATGTATGGAAGTGAGAGCTGGACCATAAAGAAGGCTGACCGCCAAAGAATTGATGATTTTGAATTGTGGTGCTGGAGGAGACTCTTGAGAGTCCCCTGGACTGCAAGGAGAACAAACCTATCCATTTTGAAAGAAATCAACCCTGAGTGCTCACTGGAAGGACAGATCCTGAAGCTGAGGCTCCAATACTTTGGCCATCTCATGAGAAGAGAAGACTCCCTGGAGAAGACCCTGATGTTGGGAAAGTGTGAGGGCAAGAGGAGAAGGGGACGACAGAGGACGAGATGGTTGGACAGTATCATCGAAGCTACCAACATGAATTTGACCAAACTCCGGGAGGCAGTGGAAGACAGGAGGGCCTGGCGTGCTCTGGTCCATGGGGTCACGAAGAGTCGGACACGACTTAACGACTAAACAACAACAAAAAATTTTAATTTTAAAGTTTTGTATGTTAATCACATAATGTATTCTAGCATTATGATCATTTAAGTGCTTTTTAATGTATAATTTATTGTGTTTTTCATTTTATGTGTGTTAACATTGTGAGTGACCTTGGGTCTCCTCATCAGGAGAAAGGTGGCTGACAAATGATGCTTATTTACTTACTAAATCAATCAATCAATCAATCAATCAATCAATCAATCATCAATCAGTCAATGTGGAGGGAGTGATATAGGATATGATATAGGAAAATACTCCAGAGGTGATTTGTAAACACCAACTAGACACCACAGGATATGGTTGAGCACAGGAGAGCAGGCACAGCAGGCAGTAAAATCAAAGAGAGTTTAGCCAGTGGCAGTGAAAAAAGAGGAGAATTTTGGAAAAAAAAAAACTGACTTCCTTTGAACTGGACATTTTTCAAATATCTCTGGCCCAGCTGCCATCCTTTTCTGCAGCCATTTTTTTTATAAATGTCTTTGTGAAATATTTATAAAGACTGTACACTGTCAATATTATTGTCATAAATGGAGTTTTCTGCAGTTATGAATAAGTTACCATTATTTAGAATTTGTTGTTACACCAAGCATCAGAATACAATTCTCTGTTATGTCTAATTAACTTGTAATCCTGACGCTCCGTGTGAGGGATATTTTCAGCTAATGGGATGTAAGATTTGGTGATCCACATCCTCGTGGCACATCTTGTTTTCGCATATCACATGTACCCTTGCTTACAGCTGTAAGCAAGCAAACAACTGTAGCAATGCAGTTGAACATTTATCTTGCATGTGTGTGTTTTCAGCCCATATGTATAGTTCTTAACCCAAATAATAATTTTCTAATAATCATTCAGCATGACAAATGAACAAGGAACCCTGAAAGATATCCTACTTCTGAAGAACAGGTTATTTTTGTGTAATTCGGAAAGGGGAATTATGTGTTCTCCCTCCTTAACTGCTTTATTGACTTCCTCACAAAGCTAAAAGCTTTGTGCGTTCAAGTAGCATCCATGAGAAAGATTTAGAATGTATGTTGTATTTCTTTTAGCTAATGAAGAGATCAATAAAATAGCATTTATTTATCCACTGTAGAGCATGGGCCTTAAGGCTTTTACAAAGTGTACACTGAGGAAGCCTATTGTGTGCCGAAGTGACTATGAATGCAAGAAAATTTTCTCAGATGATTCTCCTCCTCCTCCTCCTCCTCCTCGTTTTCCTCTTGGTAGGTATCAAGGTACAAGAAGGATTATGCCATCTGCTGCTGATAGTTGTAGTCCAAAATATCTAGAGGACATCAATTTGTATAAAAGAGTAGTTCTTTTAGTTTTTACTTTTGCAGATTTACCAAAAAAAAGAACATAAAAAAA
Source organism: Intellagama lesueurii (assembly GCA_037013535.1). Taxonomy (NCBI): domain Eukaryota; kingdom Metazoa; phylum Chordata; class Lepidosauria; order Squamata; family Agamidae; genus Intellagama; species Intellagama lesueurii. The sequence continues at coordinate 130,509,166 of JBAJHW010000002.1, forward strand.
AACCAAACCCAAAACAAAACAAAAACAGAACAAAAAAGGCAAATACAATAATGTTAGTACCCATTTATGATTATAAAATTGTTATATGGTTATAACCATCACGGTGTACCAGAAATGGGCATGAACCGGTTTGTCCCAGTTCATAAAGGCAGCAGTACAGGTGCTGCTGTCACTTCCCTCCCCTGCTTCCTCAGGCTCCATCAGCCACTCAGCAGGCCCAGCATGCTAGCTTCCATCCTCAACTGATCTTCCAGTCCTGCCGACAGCTCGGGCTTCTCTGTCCCGCCCTCTTGACTGATCTCCCACTCAGACCAAACGGCTGGGCAGAGGAGTCTGTGCTCTTGCTCGTGACTGGGAGATTAGCTGAGGAGGTGGAAAAAGAAAGCATGCTGGGCCTGCTGAGTGGCTGATCAGATGAGGAGTGGGGGGGGGGAGCAGCAGCACCTGAGCTGCCACCTATACAATCCTGGACAAACTGGTTCGTGCCCATCTCTACTATGTGCCTCTCATATTGCACACATAAATCAGGGTAGGCCTTCCAGATGTCCAGGTAAATGTCCTCAGGAAATTGGCATCTATGTGATACTTCTTCAACTGAAGTTAGTGCTAACATTGTGTAGCAGATGGTGGAGGTTTATCCCTCCAGGCTTGGAGTATAAGTCTCTTAAGCCACCATAAGGACTCAAAAAGTCCAGTTTCGTTGTCCCTCTGTCCCTATTTGTGGAAACGGAGACTTGCCAAGAATTTGCATGTGCTAAAAGATATGCCTTGTAGTACAAACTCTAAATGGGAAATTAAAACCACCTTCTAACATGAACCTCATGACGCAGTGATTGAACTGTTGTACTGCAGCCAAAACTGTGCTCACGACTTGGGGTTCAATCCCAGGCAGCTGGCTCAAGGTTCACTCAGCCTTCCATCCTTCCATGGTCGATAAAATGAGTACCCAGCTCACTGTGGGGGCGAGGATGTACAGCCTGTATAATTAACTTGTAAACTGCCCAGAGAGTGCTTTAAGTGCTATGGGGCGGTATATAAGCAGCACACTTTGCTTTGCTTTTCATATTGGTAACTGCATCTTCTTAAGTGAGCGGCAAGGTGGAAAGTTATTCCAAATGAACTTCTGAAATATTCCCTTATCTTTTAAAATTATACTTGGTGAATATATAATGAAATACCACAAAGCTCCTATATTAATTGTGGCAATATCTTAAGTGTATCCACCTTGCCTCGAATACTAAGTTTAAGTGATGCTTATTTTTCTAGATCCCTTGCATGAACCACTCATTTAATTTTCCTCACGCCAGCTGCTAAAGAGCATTCTTCTGGGTGGGGGACTGCTTTGGGGGGCTATAACTCAGAAATCCCAAATCCAGTCTTCACTAAACTTGGAAGAGATGGGGACGCAGAGTCAGCTGAAGCCTTGCTGTGAGTTTGGCATCTCAAACTCACGCAGGGGGCATTCTACCACTCCCAGAATCCCAATTCGCACAAACCACAAAATGATTCATTTCATCAGAAACTGAATGAAAATTTATGGTTCATGAATAGCGATCAACCAAGAATTACCATGAACTGCCATTTTCCTGGTTCGGGTCCATCTCTACTTAGAATGATTAATGTGATCTAGGGTCTGATTCATTTTGAAAGTGAATTAAAGAGGCAGTACCCAAATGGTTAAATTATCTTCAGTAGCCGAGCAGTTGATGTGCCAAAATCCTGCCAGGGACTCTGACACAGCAATCTCAGAATCTTTTCTGGTTTGACAAGGAGGAAGAAGAAAGGCCTGGCTGAAGATTATAGTTAGCCATATCTCACACTTGGGGTAGCTGTATTCTTGAGCAGTGGCGTCTGTACCTCCTAGTAGTGATGTAAAATCTCATTTGGGAAAAGAAATAAGTTCTCTGTAGCTTCTATACAGAAGAATTCATCTATCCTTCTTGGTGCACCTCAATGCATTCAGGATATAAAGTTCAGTGTCCCTAAAAAAAAATACAAAACTTTTCCATTTGACTTTCTGGCAGAATACCTAATTTTGAATCTCCCTCATCATTATGACTTTGCTGCCTTTTCCCATAGAGAAAGCTGTTGGATTTGGTGCTTCTGGAGACAGCCTGATTGAGACAGTGAGAACCTCTTTTCCAGAAACCTGGCTTTGGGATACAGCTCACGTCAGGTTGGTCTCTGCTATTCTGCTTGATGATCCTTTTCAGCCTTCCATTTGAGGATACTAATCTGCTGTTGGTATCCAGAAAGATAAACAAAGGGACAACAGCAACAAAAGCACATTTCTGCTAGGAGTATTATTACGGCCTCCTTTATATGTCACATGATTTCTCAAGTAATTATTCTGTTATTTCAGTTTCTAGTTTCATTCTTCAGAAAAATCAGGTACCAAGATTGTGGGAAACTATTGTTAAAGGTATTTAGCTACCAATAGAAAAAAACCTGAAGGTCAGTGGTGGCGGTGGCAGCCACAGGCACTTTTAATGACAAATCCATTCAGGGTATTTAAGTGTCGCTTACTAGTCGTTTGTGCTATCCACATGGGGCCTTTAATTGTCATCTTTTGGGGAACAGGCATTCCAGCATCCTAGCAGGTGACTCTTCGCCCCCTCTGATATGGTATACAGCTAGTAACAGTAACACATTTCATCTCCAATAACAAATGGCCCTGCAGGATGTTTACACTTTCCTCTTCTTGTGTTTCAGTTCTAGTGGGAAGGCCAGTCTTTCATACATTGCACCAGACACCATCACCGAATGGAAAGTCAGTGCTTTCTGTGTGCAAGACAGCGATGGGTTTGGCATGTCAGAAACAGCTTCGTTGATCACTTTCCAGCCATTCTTTGTTGATCCAAAGCTTCCTTATTCTACTATTCGAGGGGAAGATTTCCTTTTTATCGCCAATATCTTCAATTACCAGCCCAACTGCATTGAGGTACCATGTGTTCTACTATCCCCAGTTACCCTCCTTACACCCTAGTAAAAGTGCATGTAACACATATTAGCCTAAAGCCTGCTGGGTGGGGTCTGCCTGCACAACAGGAGGACCACCACCAGCAGTGGTAGAGAGCCACTCCTTAAGCGCTTTCTTTAGCAATTTCTGTGTGCACCCTGAAATTGCAAAAAGAAGCCTTTAATCGATAATCAAATCTGCTCCTACCAAATACACAGTTCCGGTTGCACAGGCGGAGCTGCGTAACAGGATTTTGACCATTTTCATGTTGAACGATATTTTAATAATTTCCATATCTCTGACGAAGTGGACTTGTCCACGAAAGCTCACATTAAAATATAATAGTCTTTAAGGTGCCACATTGGAAGAACTGTCAGGGGGGTTCGCACCTGGGTCCAGGAGGCCGTGAACGCCTCTTTGAGAGAGGGAGTGGTCCCTACCACCTTGAAAGAGGCGGTAATTCGGCCACTCCTAAAAAAGCCTAACCTGGACCCAGGGCTGGTGGTTAACTACCGACCAGTGGCGAACCTCCCTTATTTGGGCAAGGTGTTGGAGCGGGTTGTGGCCGGGCAACTCCAGGCGCTGCTGGATGAAACGGATTTTCTGGATCCATTTCAATCGGGTTTCAGGCCGGGTTTTGGTATGGAGACTGCCTTGGTCACCCTGTACAATGACCTTTGCCAGGAGAGAGACAGGGGGTGTGTGACCCTGTTGATACTCCTGGACCTCTCAGCGGCTTTCGACACCATCGACCATGGTGTCCTTCTGGATAGGCTGGCTGGGTTGGGAGTTGGGGGCACCGCTTTACGGTGGTTCCGCTCCTTCCTGGCTGACCGCGTCCAGAGGGTGGTGCTGGGGGACAGTTGCTCTGCTCCATGGCGTTTATGTCATGGGGTTCCTCAGGGGTCAATACTGTCCCCCATGCTGTTTAACATCTACATGGAACCGCTGGGAGAGGTCATCAGGAGGTTTGGGCTGAGGAGTCAGCAATATGCTGACGACACTCAGCTCTACCTCTCATTTTCCACCAATCCAGGTGAGGCGGTTTCTGTGGTGAACTCGTGTCTGGACCTGATAATGGACTGGATGAGGGTTAATAAATTGAAACTCAATCCAGACAAGACGGAAGTGCTGTTAGTGGGTGCTTTGCCGGACAGGCTGGAGGGCCATTTTCCTGCCCTGAATGGGGTTGCACTCCCCCTAAGGAACAGGGTCCGAAGCCTGGGGGTGCTCCTGGACCCCAGTCTAACTCTGGAAGCCCAGGTGGACTCGGTGGCCAGGGGCGCCTTCCTTCAGCTGCGGAAATTATACCAGCTACGGCCCTACCTGGACGAGCTGAGTCTCATGACAGTTACGCATGCACTGGTGACATCTCGTATAGATTATTGCTATGCGCTCTACGTGGGGCTGCCTTTGAAGACGGTCCGGCGACTGCAACTGGTCCAGAATTGAGCTGCACGGCTGGTGAGTGGTGGGGCCGCTAGGGGACACATCAAGCCGATTCTGATTAAATTACATTGGCTACCAGTTGCTGCCCGGGCCCAATTCAAAGTGCTTGTTTTGACATATAAAGCCCTAAACGGCTTGGGCCCTGGATACATGAAGGACCACCTCCTTCCATATGAACCTACCCGGCAGTTGAGATCTAGCCAGGGGGCCCTTTTGAAAGAGCCATCCCTCAAAGAGGTAAGAGGGATGGCTTGTAGACAAAGGGCGACTATGGAACGCCATCCCAACTGAGATTCGTCTGGCACCGACGCTGATGACATTTCGGCACCAGGTCAAATCCTTCCTGTTCCAGAAGGCTTTTAATTGAAATAATATCAACTGTGGGTCCTGATGGCAATTTTTAGAGTATATATTTTAATTGTATTTGAATTGTTTTATATTTTTTACTGTAGTTAAATTGTTGTAATCCGCCCAGAGACCTTTGGGTAGTGTGGGCGGCATATAAGTTAAATGAATGAATGAATGAATGAATGAGTGAATGAGTGAATAAATAAATAAATAAATAAATAAATAAATAAATAAATAAATAAGTAAATAAATAAAAATAATTGTGAGATATTTATATGAGGAAAATCACATGCTATGTCTTTCACCACTTGCAAGAGCACTTCGACAACCATGTGTGAAAGTACCATCTAACTAGACTCTTAGGATTGTTCCTAGTCAAAGTAGCAGTACTAGATTACATATTTGGAATTATGGAATTTCCTAATTTGTATTGTCCTTGGTTCTTCTTGCAGATAAATGCTTTACTGGAAGAGTCTTCAGACTTCAGAGCAGAAAAGCTGTCACCAGATAACAATGTCACCAGGATATGTGCAAATGAAACAAAATCCTATACGTGGAGAATTCATCCTCAAAGGCTGGGTAATCATCCCTATTACTTCTTCTACTGACTTCTCCAAATCTTGCTCCTCTCGTTCTCTAGCATTTTCTCCCAAATTACAATTTCCCCTCTTGTGAAATGTAGATAAAATTGTAACCAAATTCCAGTTGTCACCATATTAAGCAAAAACTGTGTTTTTAAATTTATGACATGTATTAGTACCCTTTCATTAGCAATGTCCAAAGTAGTGAATAAATTATTCATATTTAATTTATTGAAAACATGCAGCATTCAACAGATGAGCTCCTAATTTTGCTTCTGATAATTTGTCTTCAATAATTATTTGTCTTCAAAAATTTATACTTTGGAAAAAATCTTTCCTTTTTTAAAAATGTCCCTCCAGGTACAGTGAATTTCACTGTTACTGCTGAAGCCAAACCAGGTGAAGTGTCTGTTGGAAGAAGGGACACCGTAGTTCTGCCACTTCTGGTTGAGGTAAGCAGAAATACCTAAGTGCAAGAAGTGAAAATAATGTTTCATGAACCAGGAGTGATAAATATGTTTACAAGTTTCTGTGTTATTAACCCAGGTCTCCTGAGTCCTGGTCTATTATTCTATTCACTACACCATACTGGCTGCATTAACAGAAGTATAATCTCCAGATCCCATGAAGTACTAGTCCCCCTCTATTCAGCACTGGTTAGGCCTCACATTGACTACTGTGTCCAGTTCTGGACACCACACTTTAAGAAGGATTCAGACAAACTGAAACAAGTTCAGACGACGGTAACAAGGACAATCAGGGGAATGGAAACCAAGCCCTGTGAGGAAAGACAGAAAGAACTGAGCATGTTTTGCCTTGAGAAAAGAAGAATGAGGGGTGATATGATAGGACTTTTCAAATATCTGAAACATTGTCACGCAGAGGAAAGGCAAAATCTGTTCTCAATCATCCCAGAGTGTAGGACATGTAAGAATGGGCTCAAGTTACAGGAAGCCAGATTTTGGTTGAATACCAGGAAAAACTTCCTAACTATTAGAGCCGTACAAAAATGAACTCAGTTACCTTGGGAGGTGGTGAGTGCTTCAACCCTGGAGGCATTCAAGAGAAAATTAGACAACTACCACTCAAATATACTGTACTTTGATTTGGATTCCTGCATTTAGCACAGGGTGGACTCAGTAGCCTTATAGACTCCTTCCAGTTCCATTATTCTATGATTCTATGTGCCATCAAGTCAGGACTAATGTATAGCAACCCTAATAGGGTATTCAAGGTAAGTGAGGTATTTAAAGAGTGGTTAAAGAGGGAGTCAAACCCAGGTCTCCTGAGTCCTAGTCCATTAGTCTCTCCACTACATCACACCGAGTCCCCGCATGTTTCTGTAGTGAGGAATTATTTTATTATAGTTGTACCTGTAAGCAAAGATGAGCTGATGGTGTGCATGTAAGTATACATATAGGCTTGAGTTGAAGGGAAGAGAATGTTTCAAAGCCCCTGGCAATGGATAGAACTGGTTGATAGTACAGTGTGGTGGAAGGGGTGAAAGAAACAGTTCATCAGTATTCCTGAAGTTTGGGTAATGGATCTGTAGACAGTAGAGTCTTATAACAAAGGCTCCAGGCACTCCAAACACAGTCTTCCCTGTTTAAAAGGTGTCCAGCTGAAAAAGAACTGGTGTTGCTGGAAGCCCTTTGTACTGTAAAGCAGGCACAGTGTGTATGCCCGCCTGTGTGCGTGCACACACAGGCACGCATACACAGAAAGAGAAGGAACCTTCTTTACCCAAAAGAAAAGCTATACTGTGGATTTCATGAAACCAGAAGTGGCATTTTGCCACTGTTTTAGACAACATGTAACAGATGATCTGTCATGCTCTGTGATATTTGCAGGTGACGGCAATACGTTACTGTTGATTATGGTATTTCATAATTTTGTTCATATTATTATGCCCATCTTTCCCCTTTTTTTGATATTCAGCCTGAAGGAGTCAAAAAGGAGGAGACCTACAGTTCTTTAATTTGTGTGAAAGGTAAAAGAAAATTCTACGAGCTATGTTCAATCAATGTGCAATTTTTCCACTGCTGTTCTTAGAAGGATTTTTATTTTGGCAGGTGTCAAATATAAATTCTAATCTGCCAAGTGGCAAAACTTTTGTTGAACAAATAAATTATTATTTTCTGTTACCTTGCTGACAGCCTTGAATTCACTTGCTAAAGAAGGGAAATAAGGAAATGCTGCCAATAACCTTGAGTTAGTATCCGAGCATAACAGCTGACCATAGCAATGCATGGTCTTAAATCTTGGCGTGACTTAGTGATTAATACTAGTTAAATATCCTTAGATATCCAATGACCAATGAATATTCAAGGTCAGAATTTTAGGAATGAATAAATTACAGCTGTATTGCCATCCTTTGGCCAGTTGCAATATCTAAAAAAAACAATGGCTTATCTAAAATATATTTTTATTTTATGTAGTTTATAGCTCATTGAGAAGAGACCTATATTCTCATCATTTTATCTATAGGCACCCCAGTCTCTGAATTGCTGACCCTGACCTTGCCTGCAAATCTGGTAGAAGGATCAGCCAGAGTTTCATTTTCTATCCTTGGTAAGTTTTTAAAATGACGTTTTTATTCTCTTCTGCCTATGTCTTATGCTTAAGTGTTGTAATGTTTCATATTTCATGGCTATTTTCTAGCATTGCACAGCAATGGGCTCTTCCAGACAAACCACTTGTTCTCCAAAATGTACCCGATCACTCATGGTTGTAGTCAGTGTTGTTCCTGTCATCCAGATGACATAAAGCTTATCTTGGTACCAACAGTGACAAATCTGTGACTTTGCAATCTTTTTTATTCTCTTCTGAAAATGAGGCAGAAGACTGTTTCGGTTTGTTCTGGTTTTTTGGGGGGATACAGTATTTAGTGCTACAACAATGACTACTTTTTTAATGTATCTCATAAGCGCATCCTTCTGTCTGTCCTTCCTTTCACCTTTTGCCCTCCCATCTGCTCCCACGCCTGCACTCATCTCTTGGCACTTCTCACTGTTGTACAGTCCAACTCCAGTGTTGGTGGAGAGAATGAGAGGCAGCTGAAGAAGCTGCTTCTGCCACCACCACCATCCGGAGATGCCCACCTTGCATGATTTTGGACAGCTGAAATTTCCAGACTTTTAAAAGGCAGTCCCACCTAGAGTAACCCAGTCAGGATGTAAATAAGGCATGTGTCAGAAAGGTTAGTACAGAACATTTACCCTTTTTGAAAGAAATCACATCCACACTTATTAGGGGAAAATAAGAAAGCTGGTGTTTATGAGAGAAATGCACTGAGATAGCAAAGATAGTAAGAACCCAAGTTTTAGACAATGAAGGTGGAGATGCAAAAAGCCACGGTTGCCTCCTCACCTCTTGAAAACAAAGGCAAAACATTTCCTCTGTCCTTTCCCAGAGAGAGTAAAGAAAGAAATATGAAAAGGAAGGGAGGGACATCACCAGCCCAAGAATATCAGTCTAGGTTTAGGGAAGTTCAACACAGGCCAGAGCAGGTAAAGAATAGGAAACCCAAAGAGGTTCTGCTTTCCCTTCCTACTCCTCCCATGAGAATATTCTGGGTTCTTCTTCAGTGTGAGCTGAGTTGCATCCAGTCGCCTCCTGCAATTTGAAAGACATTCACAACGTGAATCATCTTGGTCTCTTGCTTACAGGTGACATTATGGGCACAGCCATGAAGAACACCGAAAATCTTCTACAGATGCCATATGGCTGTGCGGAGCAGAATATTGCTATGTTCTTATCTAATCTCATCATCTTGAACTATCTGGAAAATACAAAGCAGTTAACAGAAGAGAAGAAGTCCAGGATTGTTGGGCACTTGACTGGTGGTGAGTAGCTAAACAGCTTGAACAAATGTGACTGTATTTTTGTTGAATTCCTAAACCATAATACTGTACATTGTATATGAGAAATGGAAGAGAAAAACACAAGCTGAGAAAATGAGAGAAGTAATTGCTTTTTAGCCTGAAACCATGAGTCAGTAGATCTTGTTTGCAAAAGTATTTGTCTTGGCGTGTTCTTCTTTTGCCTTTCAAATATAAGTGAAAATTAGTTAGCATGCCATTAATAATCAATAATGTTTTAGTAATGTGGTAATCTATTTTTTTAAAAAATTCACTAAAATCACTAAAATCCAGTGGTTGAAATGGCCAACTGTAACCCTCAAATTTAACCCCCAAAATCATGAATTAAAATAATGTGGAATGAGGTAGTGTTTTGCTTGTTTTGTGGGATAACTTTCACTTTTTGAAAACTGGGAGTATAGACCAGATCCTCGCATCTGAATTATTCATTTAATATAAAGGGGGTATAGCTGACCCGTCAGGAACCTGTGGAATTAGGAGGGGAGCAGAGATAGAAATTGCTTAAGAGCTCTTTAGAGCTACTGCCCCTCCAGAGATATTCCCGCCACATACCAGCCTCCACCTCAACTAGCTTTACTCCATCCTCCTTTGTTTTACCATATAATTGTCGATGGGCTGCAAGCTGTGGACTAATTATCTGTGAAATGAAAATGTCCTCTGAGCTCATTATTTTACCAAGTTGCCCAAGGTTGTTTGATTAAAAAAAATTGTTGCAAGGGTTAGAATGATTTTGATCATAGAGGTTCTTGAATATTCTACTTCAGCAAGGGACCTCCAAACCTCAGTGTTTCAGAGGGGGCAAAATTCAGTGACAAATCAAGGTGTTTTGGGTTTTGTTTTTTTGTTTTTTGATACAAAATGTCAGTCTAAAAATATAACTCAAGATCAAATACCTGCAATTTGAATTTTGTTTCTTGTTTCTTTTTAACCACTAAAGATGGGGAAAGTGCCTACAAACCAGATTTGGTATCTTTTATTCCATTTCAGGCTACCAGAGGCAACTGTCTTACAGACTTTTTGATGGATCCTTCAGTACCTTCGGCAGCAGGGATGCACAAGGAAACCTTTGGTGAGAGCTAGCTTAAAACGGCAGACTTCCATAGCTGAATATTGAAGTAGGGCATTGAGTTCAAATTTGGGTTGACAGGAACACTTGAGAGAAGCCTAGTGAATGTGAAGGAAGTTTTCTTTAAGCTTCCAGGGGCTCCCATTGCAGCAGGTGTGTGTTTCCTTTTGCATGAATACAAAGAATTGTTCAGCTTTCTTTATTGTCCAGCTTTCACACCCATACACAGTGACTAGAAATATAAGAGTTTGGATGATCTTGGTCTCCAGTGATACACTTTTTCTAGTTCCTTCTTTGCTGTCCTTCCTCGTCCCAGTCTTCTTCTGATTTCTTGACTGCAGTCTCCATTTGGATTGATGTTTGAACCAAGATATATAAAATATTTCACTATTTGAACTCCTTCATTGTCAACATTAAAGTTGTGTAGTTCTTCTGTAGTCATGATTTTTGTCTTCTTAATAATCAGCTGCAGTCCTGCTTTGTCACTTTCTTCCTTCACATTCACTAAAAGTCGTTTCAAGTCATTGCTGCTTTCTGCCAATAAAATGGTGTCATCTGCTTCTCTTAAATGATTAATATTTCTTCTGCCAGATATCCCTCTTTCTTCATTTGAATCTGGCCTGGATTTCCATATGGTATCTTCAGTGTACGGATTGAACAGATAAGGGGAAAAATGCACCCTTGTCTGACACCATTGCCTGTAGGAAGCCATTCTGTCTCTCTATATTTTGTCCTAATAGTAGCTTCTTGTCCACAATACCAGTTACGCGTCAGGACAATGAAGTGTTGAGATACACCCTTTTCTTTCAGAACAACCCATAGTTTCTCATGATCTACACAGTCAAAGGCCTTGCTGCCATCTATAAAGCATAAGACTGATCTTCTGAAATTCGGTACACTCCAGTAGCAGCAGATATTTACAATATGATCTTGAGTGCCTCTTCCTTTTTGAAATCCAGCTTGACCATGAGGCATTTCTCACTCAATATATCATAGAATCATGGAGTAGGAAGGGGCCTATAAGGCCATGGGGCCAACCCCAAATCAGTGCAGGAATTCAAAACAAAGCAGATCAGACAGATGGTTATCCAATTTTCTCTTGAGTGCCTCCAGCATTGAAGCATTCGCCATATGGTAAAAGCCTTTGTTACAAGCCCTTGAGCACCACTTGCTTGCATAGGAAATAGTTGCTCCACTCCATGGCATGCCCTTTCTTGGGGCCATTGTTTTGTTTTCCAGATTTGTTGGCATGTTCTTGTTAGGATTTTGACGGATTCCACCTCTGTGGCTTGAAACAGTTTTATCGGTATTCCATCTAACCCTGATGATTTATTTCTTCCCAGTTCTTCCAGAGCAGTTTTCACTAGAAACTCACTAGAACAGAACCTTACTAGAGTAGATCACTTGAATCAATGGGGAATTGTTAAGCAAATTCCTTTGTAAGTCCCATTGATTCAAATAGGCTTACTCTAACAACAACTTACTTTAGTATAGAATCATTGAATTTTTGTGTTGGAAGGAATCTATAAGGCCACTGACTCTAACCCCCTGCTCAGAGCAGTAATCCGAGTATATCTGACAGATGGCTGTCTAACTTTCTCCTGAATGCCTCCAGTATTGGGGTGCTCACCACCTCCCAGGGTAATTGGTTCTTTTGCTGCATTGCTGTAATAGTTAGGAAGTTTTTCCTGATATTCAACCAAAATCTGGCTTCCCATAACTTGAACCCATTGTTACATGTTACATGATTGAGAACAGATCCCATCCCTTGTCACATCTCTCAAGTATCTGAAGAGTTCTATCATATCTCTCCTTAGTTTTCCTTTCTCAAGGCTAAACCTGCCCAGTTCTTTCAAGTTTTTCCTCATACGGCTTGATTTCCAGCCTCCTGATCATCCTTGTTGCCCTCCTCTGAACTTGCTCCAGTTTGTCTGCGTCCTTCTTGAAGTGTGGTGTCCAGAACTGGACACAATACTCAAGGTGAGGCCTAACCAGTGCTGAATAGAGGGGGACTAGCACTTCAGATGATTAGGAGACTATACGTCTGTTAATGTAACTTCTTTTTTAGCCATTCAAGATACTGATCCTCTTTCCACTGATGCTGCTGGGTTCTTATCAGAGTAGCACCCTGCCAGGAGTTATTCTGATTTCTCAGTCATGTGAGGATTTAACCACCTTGAAATTACAGGATTCTTGCTTCCCATTAAAATGTCTAATGTGTGTGTCAGACTAAAACTAAGGAAGCAGTGGCTGTGATCTAAATCCCTGTCTGAATTGTCAATTATAGTTCTCCCATCAAGGGCCTCTGCTTATTTTTCTTTTTAGGCTCACTGTTGTGGTTTACAAAGCATTTGCACGGAGCAAGCCCCATGTATATATAGATGACAATGTCCTCAACCAAGCACTTGTCTGGATTGCAAGTAAACAGGAGGCAGATGGCTGCTTCCAGCCAGATCGGACAATCTACAACAATGCCTTAAAGGTAAAATGTGGAACCTCTGTGTTCGGTACTTATTCTCACAGTCCCAACACTCAGAGTCCTGCAAAATCCTGTCTTCTTCTTGTCCAGATTTATGAGATTGTGTTATTTCTTCTCCTACGTTTTATCTCTCTGTAGTACCACCAGCAGAGGATAGTACAGGAGTCATTGGGGGCTTGGTGCCTTGTTTGGCTAGTGAAGGGAAAGGCGGGGTCACCAGAGATGAAACATATGCGGTCACCCTGGGCAGTCAACTATATTTACTTCACTTATTGTCCTTTTTCATGCTGAAAAGAAAGCCAAAACTGTGTGGAGAGGAGATCTAGCCAAAACGAAGCAAAAGGGGGGGGGGGGGGGAGGAAGAGATTCAGCACATTTCACCAGGAGATTTTCACTAGACTCGAGTAGAAATCAGCTGGGGTGTGTGGTTTCATGCAAAATCACTATTAAATTAAAAAAGGACCCTAGAAACTGCCGATGAGATCCATATTTGTCTGCTACAAGACACCAAAGTGCTGTACCCCCGCCACAAAGCAAGTAAAAGATCCATAAAATAATAAAAAATAGAGATGATGTTTTTAAAGGGTGCCTCCACTTCCCTAATCAAACATCTCATGTCCAACATTTCATCTCTCTCTAGAGGCAGAACCGTAACAATTATATAGTCCGTGCTTTTGGAGACAGCATGGTGGAAAAATTTGAATCCAGGGCATGAATTCTCATAGATTTTTCATGGGATTCAGACCAGACCACTGTCAAAACAATCACAGAATATATTTGTGCTCACTGGCATAGCATCCTCCAGCGCAAAAACCTGGATCTGTGGCATGGATTCTCAGGACTTTTAGGTGGAAGGCACCTGAACCATGATTAAAGAACAGAATGCGATCCAGCCTAGCATCCAATTGATCAGAAGAACCCACTATAAAGTAATAGATCACAGTGGGCCTAGAAGAAGGGCAAGAACCCAGGATCCATTCTCATACCTGGGTTCTTGCCCTCCTTCTAGATCCACTGTGGCTTCACCCTCTGCTGCTGAGCTTATTTGAAAGAAACACACTGCTTTTCACAGGCTCAGAGCAAATAGTGAAGCTACAACTCTTCTTCTAGTGGCTCTGTGGCTTCACACTCTGTGACTGAGCCTGCGGAAATATTTGCACAGGCTCAGAAGGACATAGTCCTGAAACTATTTTCCACAGCTGACAGCTGGGGTATAACAACTCTGGCTGCAGTTCATTCCTGGTAGGGAAGTAGGCAGAAGTAGGGCGGTGTGCCATCATGTGACCCTGACATGGGGCATTGCTCCGTTTCCCTTGTTGGCCACCAGTGTTGACTGGTAGGGTGTCAATTTCATTTGAAGATCATGGACCTGATTCATACAGATAAATGCAAGATGTCATGTGATGGGCCATCAAGTTGTAACCAACCTATGGTGACCCTCATAGGATTTTCAACTTAGTAAGATAGTTAAAGAGTGGTTTTACCAGTTCCATCTCCTCACCATAAGTTTCCATGGCTGAGTGGGGATTCAAGCCCAGGTCTTCCAATTCCTATTCCATCACTCTATCCACCACCCCACCCCATAATACATAGACAAAACTGTTGGACTAGGACAAAAGAGACCTGAAGTGAAATACCAGCTTGACCATGAAACCCACTGGGTGACCTTGGGCCAGTTATTCTTATCTCAGCCTGACCATCACGTAGGTGTTGCTCTGAGGATAAAGTAGAGAGGAGAGTCATGTGTGCTACTTTGAGCTCAGTAGCAGAAATGAATTTTTGAAAGAAATTTATCTAGTGGGACACTTCATATGGGGACATCTAACCAGGCAATTTTTTCCCCTTCTTATTAGGAAGCCACACTGCAGGTTTAGAAAACTGTGTTTACTACTGTGTTTGGAGAATGCTTGTTTCTTTTTAGAACTGAGGCTGAGACCACCACGGAGCAGAAGAGGTGTTTGGAGAATGCTTGTTTCTTTTTAGAACCGAGGCTGAGACCACCACGGAGCAGAAGAGGAAAGCTGGACATGGGTGTTTTATTCTCTATTCCAGAGCATATAGAAAAAAATACTTAAAAAAAAAAACTCTATAAAAGGATGAGTGAGATCTAATATTAAATCCAGAGGAGAATTTCGGAGTTTTGCTTTGTAAATTTTTCCCCCCTTTGGATTTTTGTGGAAGCAAAAAATAAACTGAACACAGAGAATGAACATGGGGAATATGGAGGAAAAGAACCTCTTGCATTCTTGTCTGAACTGTTTTTTTCTTGCAAACAGGATGGAACAGATTACAGACTTCTAATCACAGCATTCGTCACCGCATCTCTACTGGAGAGTGGACTTCTCCAATCGGTATGGATTTACTTTGACTTTGGTTTTCACTGGGATTTCCCCAACCACTTTGTCAAAAAATACATGGTAGATTTTTGTGCTTGAACTGTAGCTTATATAATCTCTCATCTTGAGTTATACTACCAGCACTGGGATCTGAGCATCAATTCAATGTTGAAACCCATTAGCAAATTACCTGAAAATATAAGGAAGTATTTCTCATGGGAATGAGTCTGTTATCCAATTTAACTACAACACTGTGTGAATGTTTAGAATTGCATTTTGTATATCCCATGTCTGTCTCGAAAATTTAATTTAAACAAGGATATAATCCATTGACAAGTTCTTCTGATCAGCTCAGAGAAGGTTATGGGAGCAACAACAAAGTGTATCAGTCTTATCTGTGCATTTGTATGCAAGACATGCTTGTGTATGAAGTTCAGAATCAGAGATGCCTGTTCTAAATTCCTACCAGAAATCCCCCCCCCAAAAATATTCCAGTTTATGAATGGACAACAAAACTGCTACAACCCAATATATTGTCTCAGCTGGAGAACAGCAATCTCCCCATGGCTTCCATTGGATTAATAAATGTGTTGGTCTATTTCTGAAACAATGGTAGTGTGCTGCTATGTAGCATGGCAGATTTCCCCAGAGAAACCAGCCTCTTTCCTTTTCCCATGCGAAGACCAGAATAATTTTGCTGTTCCTGCCATGACTGTACTCCTAATCAGGTAAATTGGTTTTAAGGGGAAGGGGAAGAGCTAGAGAGATGGCAGGGTAATTAAGCTGGAAATCCTTCTCCAGGCTGGATTTTTATCTAGTTTTGTTATTGATCTTTTTAGATGGATTGTTAGGCATCACTGCTTTGACTGTGGTTTTAGTCTTGCTTGTGTTTCTCATTTCTAAGAGGGGTATTTTGTTTGTTCCTTTTTAATATTTCTATACTTGGCATTTTTAGGTTTCAATATTGCCTTTTAATGATGTATGCCACTTTTGTACACTCATTGCTTTCAAGGAGAAAGGTGGAGCAAAATTTTTTAAATAAATAAATAAATCGTTTTGTTCTTAAATATTGTCTTTCAACAACACTGTAAGCCATCTTGGGTCCTTTTCTAAAGAGAAAGGTGGGATAATTTTTTTTGAAATAAATAAATAAATAGCTTGTGATGTTTGTCTTGTTCAAGCCTTTTAAGCTCCAAAATTTTATTTCTAGGCTCGGCCAACTCAGCTTCACTGACATTCCCAACCCAGCTTAACTTGCTTTTTGGTGAAAAGCTACTCTCTATTCTATGATAAACTGTATGCGTCAATGGGTACAAGCATGTCCCCTATTCAGACTTTTCTAGCCACCGACCTGTTTGGGGCTATTTGGATAGAAAAAGTTTGGCTTTCACTGTGGCCAGCAAGGAACGTAACCATCAAAGTTCTCTTTCTTGTACCCCTCTCTAGGGGCACTCTCCCTAATCTCTTTTACTACATTTTATCAGTAATGAGGTGCTCTTCATCTGTCATGAAATTTAATCAGTTTGCCACCACAGCATTTCCCTCCTGCTGAGAGGAGTATAAACTAAGTTTTTCCCCCCAGAAACGTCTAGCAACTGGAATGTTTGGGACCAAATGTTAGGTCTTCATTCTTGTACGCAAGAGTCTTAACAATTTGGGTATCCCTGTAAGTAAATCAGTTGGGTAAATTTCAAATATGTTTATATAATTATGTAATGCCATGTACCGTATCTTTAACCATAGAATCCTGTCGTGCGGAGGGGTCTCTCATGCCTGGCTGCAGCTTCTGATGGGGGTCTTAGAAGCACCTATGAAAATGCTCTTTTGGCCTATACCTACGGCTTAGCTGGTGACGCAGAAAAACAGCAACCTATTTTGGATGCCTTGTTACTAACTGCTACTAGAACGGGTAAGCATTCTGTCTTCTTGGGCCCAGAAACAAAAAAGCAGCATTGGATTTAAAGAGCAGCTGTAATTTTATTGGTACCTAGGAAGATCTGTAATAAGAGAACCTTTGTAACATTGGACCAAGATGGCGGATGTCAAGTCACCATCTATCTGGGACCTAGTTTAGAGTTAACCCACCCTGGCCAGCATCAACATAAGGATTATGTGTCCTGCATTGATTAAGAATTTATTCCTTCCCCTCCATGCCATATCTGAAAATGAACTAAGGAATATCTGAAATCATTTGTACCATCTTTCAACCATGGTGATGGGGGTGAGTGGGATGAGGATCCAAAGAAATATTTCCACGATACCCTGGTGCTAAAACTAAAGTTCCTGTGAACACACTCGCCAAGCAGAACACACACATAGGTGTTGCAGCATGGTTACATATTATTGCTAAGGAGGAAATACATGCTGTTCGAAGGCAACAGTACTATTAGTAGATGAGACCAACAAATAACAGCTTCAAATTAGAAGGGTCAATTGAAAAATCAGGTGGACAGTCAAAGAAATTTTAAAGCTAAAGAAAGACAGGTGAAAAAAAAACCATTATCACAACATCAGATTACAGAGAATTACGCAAGAACATCTGAAACAAAATCAAGAAAGCCAAAGAAAGTGGTGCTGTGAACAGTGTACGTAAATAGAAAATCCATGATTCCTTTAATGTGCAGAATAAAAGTCAAGGAACTAGCAAGCATGTTCAAGAAACAAATGAACAAATCAGAACAAATAACTCCCTACTACTGATGGGTAGTAATAATTCTCTGATGCTTGATATGTGAAATTATAGGATGGTGTGAGTACATTTAAAAAACAGTTTGAAAGCAACAGAACCGTACAATTTGTTGTATCACATATCAGTTCTGGACCAGAAATTCAAAATCTGAAATGCAATATGGGTTAGAAAATTGCAATGAAGTTTTCACAGTATTACAGCTAACAGAAAGTCATGGCTTAGACATTTTAGTCCGCCTTCTCAGTCAAATGTACAAAACAGGAATTATGCATGAAATTTAGTTAAGATCGTACCGATATGTGCATTCCCCTTTAAAAATAATGTGATAAAAGTGATCATAGAGCAATAAGCTTCATGAGCCATTTGATTCTTTATTGAAAAGCAACACATGCCAGAATTTACCATGATGCAAGCAAATCAAGAAATATACATTTTGGATTCAGAAGGATTTGGAACCAGAGGACTCCATTAATTATTTTGAAAGAGAAAAGCATAGATAAGTATGCTAGCTCTACAAGCAAGCCTTTGACAAACAACAAAGCAAGCTGATAGAATCATTGGTATACCAGAGTCTTGATTCAAGAGATATTTGTATGATTGGAAATCTGGATTGGGAATAAAAAACTGCAGTCACAGTTGAAGATTAGATTGCAAAGAGTACAAGTTTATATACCTTTGCCACTGCTTTTCAATCTGTACTCTGAGAATATCACTGGAAAAGCACTTGCTGATTCAAATGACAATATCATTGTCAATGGAGAGGTTATCAACAACATCCCATCTGCAGAGAATACTTTTAGATGGTCTACAAAGGTTATTCAGTAAAATCAAATGAAGTAAGTAATAGGTAGTTATTTTGTGTGTGGTACCTAATTTGTTGGACATATTTGAGAAAATGTTGGCCAGTATTTGAAAGGCAGGAGGCTAGATATGATCATCTTTTTCTGAATTCTCAGGCGGTTTTATATACTGGGAAAGGGAAAAGAGGCCTCAAGGGGAAAAGCCCTCCTCCTTCTATCTGCGTGCTCCATCTCTTGAGATTGCGATGACCAGTTATATCCTGATGGCTTGGCTGAACCGATCAAATCTCTCTCAGGAGGACCTGGTGCTTGCTTCACAATGTGCACGGTGGATTGTCAGACAGCAAAATCCTAATGGAGGTTTTTCCTCTAGTCAGGTAACTTATAAATTAATTCATGGTAAGTGTTGAATTACATCCCTGGATTGTACCAACTGGATGTATTATAGGTGCATTTAGAAAACTTTCAACAGTGACAGGAATACGTACCTTCTCTTCCTCACACAATGGCGTGAAGAAGGGGTTAGCTTCTGGTTTCTGAAATGGGTTTGAAACATTAAAGTCCAACAGTTCAAAACCTTTCTCCAGGGAGAAGTCAATTCATGTGGCACCTTGTGGAACTGATAGCACAGGCACTCCATTCTCTCCAGATGCCCTTGGTGTAGACCTGTCGAGTCCTGCTCCCGAGTATTCCCAAGCGTTGGTTGGGGTCTCGGGTGTTGTTGTTTCTGAGGGCCGCTGCCATCTACTCTTCTCTCTCCTCTCCTTGCCCAGCCAGGGCTCTCTCCTCCCTGATCCTCCTTGCCCATTCCTGAGCCTCCTTCTCACCCCAATAAGAAGGCTTCACTGGCACCACCGCTCTCCGTCTCCTCTCAGCCTCTTCTCTGGGCACCATGAGCCGTTCCCATTTCTTTGTCTATGGGTCTTCTAACCAGATCCATTCCCACCCCGAGGAAAGGCTCTTGCCACCTTTACATGATTCAGCTTCGCCCACCTCCACCACCTTTTCCTTCCTCCCCCTTCACTCCTCTCCTCCTTTCCTCCCCCTTCTTCTTTCTTTCCCACCTTTTCCAACTGACTCTAGCTTCACCCCTTTTTGTCCGGTCATCTCTGGTTTTCTGTCCCCCGTTCCCTGTCCTGGAGCTGCCATCGGTTCTCCTTCAACCTCTCTGTCCGTTCTACTACTTCCTCCACTAGCGGTTTCCCTGTGTTGCTCGACTCTCGCTCCTCTGTTGAAGGGGTTGTTTTAGTCTCAGGGATTGGGCTCACCACTTGCTCCATGGATGAGGGATGGCGCTCTGTCAGGGACGTTGTCTACCCTGCCAAGATGTGCTGTTTTCATTCCCCATAGGTTAGCCTATCCTCTTCTGGTTTAACATTTAGAGCTTGAGATATTTGCAGAGAACTTTTCCTTGATTTTAGCCATCTTCTAGGGGGTTGGTGCCCGTGAAGTAGATGGGTTTGGTGCTGATTACCTTATTTCATTCATTATGTGCTAGCACTTTTGATGTACTTCTGGATGGGCAATATCAGGAAAATAACGGATGGGGGTAGGTTTCAGACAGCCAGTAATAATCCTACATGATTCATTAAGAGCTACATCCAATTGTTTGGCATGTGCTGATTTATACCCTACAACACCAGCGTATTCTGCTGTGGAGCAGCACAGGAACAAAGCTATTGTTCTTATTGGTTTTTTTTGTATCCATCCTAGTCTGACCCAGCCAGTTTCCCAAGTATGTAATTTCTGGTGGCAGCTTTCTGTTTGGTGTTTAGACAGTGTTTTTTTGTTTTTTTTTTTAATAGGACAGGGTTTGATCCAGAGTAATGCCCATACTTTGAGATAAGGCGATGTTAAAAAATCTGGAATACCCACCTAACTCAGAGCTTCGTCTTTGCTTCTTTGTTCTTTAAGTGGAAGGCACAGACCTGTGTATTTCAAGGGTTTGGTTTCAGTTGGTTGTTTTTATAATATAAGGAAAGATCTTATAATGCAGAAGAAAGCTGGTGCTCAATGGCCTCAAAGGTTTCTCCCCAGATTGTCAAGGCAAGCATAGATGAAACTCCTGGAGTATAGGAATGTTGGTTGATATAAATGGATAATGATAGAACTAGTTTGTAATCTGTTAACAGTGGTGTGATCGATTGCTAGGAAATCAGCTCACAATATACCATTAAGTGATTGATATAGAGAAGTTTGGGATATAGCAATTAATGATAAATTTACATGCAATATAAAAGTTAAGAAGGGGATAGCTAGTAAAGATGTGTTTGCAGATATATGCAGAGATTTTATTGATTTTGTGATGATAAAGGAGAAGGGGCAAAGTTTAATACATTGATCTATACAATTTTGGAAGTGGAAGGGGAACCCAGAAGGCTAAATGGTTCAAGCAGTTATTCCCTAATGATCCAGATGTTAGGGTTCACTGTGTATGTAGTTTTCCCCTCCTTTTAGTTTTGTTTGCCAGATGTTTTAGTTTTTATGAGTTGTTGTAGTTAATAAATCTATTATAAAAATAAATAGGAAAAGAACAGAAGGTGTAGTGCAATAAAAGCATTAAAGATGGGGGGGGGGGGGAGAAAAGAAACTGGCAAGTTATCGGCTCCCCATCCATCTCATTTAAGTATGCATGCTTTTACAAATCCCCTTTTAACTGCCTCTCTTTCTAAATTAAGAAGTCATGAATAATAGGTTCAAGCATTTTATCTGGGTAATCTAACAACAAAATACTGTATATATTATAAAGAACAAATACCGTATTTTTCCATGTATAAAACAACACTTTTTCCTTAAATAATTAGACAAAAAATTGAGGGTTGTTTTATACATTGAAGGTAGCCGCTTTCCCTGCCTTTTGCGAAGCCACGGGGTAAAGCAGCTGTGAAAGGGTGGCAAGATCGCACCCCTTTGATCCTGAAGCAGCCATGAAAGGGCTTCAGGATCAAAGGGGTGCGATCGGCAAATTTTTAAATTTGGGGGTTAGAAAAGGGGGGGGTCGTCTTATAAACGGAAAAATACGGTATGTGAGAAATAAGCTGAAACCAACAACTCAAAAGCAGCATTCAATGAAACATTTCAACAATATTCTTAAACCTAAGCCTAAATCTAGTTATTAAAGAGAAGAATGAAGATATCATTTCTATCTATAGCCTGTTTCTAGTCCACAGGGTTTTTATTCCTAGCGACTGATGCTGTTTCACCATATAAATAAGCTCTTACAGCTCTTTTAAAAGGTTATCATAGAAGTATTTGATACAGCATCCTTGTGTGTGTGTTCTGTGCTGCCAGGTCAGAACTGACTTATACCCACCCTAGTAGGGCTTTCAAGGTAGGCACTTAAGGAGTGGTTTTATGAGTTCCAGTCCCCCAGTGAGTTTTTATGACTGTGTGGGGATTCGAACCCTGTTCTCCAGAGTCCTAGTCCACTTTTTAAAGCCTTTAGCACATACCAGGAGGAACCAGGGTGATGCAATGAAGAGTGCTAGACTGTTCAAACCTTTGTTTAGCAATGAAACCCACATGATTTTCAGAGTTGTTAGAATAAACCGAAATAAGACCAATGCATATCCATCCAAGTTTCTTGAAGAAAGGACAGGTTTCAGTGCTGGTTTATGCATTGGTAGTCTCAAGATTAGACTACTGCAATGCTCTCTACGTAGGGCTGCCCATGGGTTTTTTATGGAGACTTCAAGCAGGTTCAGAACATGGCGGCCAGATTATTGAGTTGGGTAAGGAGACATCAACACATTTCCCCTACTCTGGCCGCCCTGCACTGGTTACCTGTCCGTTTCCATGTCAGCTTCGAGGTGATGGTAACCTATAAGGTCCTAAACAGTTTGGGACCTCGATATCTGGCAGAACACCTCCTTCCGACTAGATCTGCCTGTCCTGTAAGATCCGCTCAGGCTGGGTGGTTGGGAGTTCTGACGCTGAGAGAGGCCTGGAAAATGACGACTAGAAATCGGGCCTTCTGGGCAGTCGCTCCACAACTCTGGAACAGTCTGAAATTCACCTGGCCCCTTTACTGGGATCTTTCAAAAGACTACTAAAAACATGGTTGTTTAGACAGGCTTTCCTGGACTTTAGAATATCTTAATACAGCAGTGCTTCTAATAATTACTGTATTTTTCCGTGTATACGACCCCCCAATGTATAAAACGCCCCCCTAATTTTGACCCTTGCCGGAGGCGGAGGAGCAGTTAATGGGCAAGTGCTCCTCCACCTCCGTCTCCTGCTGCTGCCGCCTCCACTGCCCGCCTGATCACCTCCTCCAGTGCGACTGCCGGGGCTCACCTCCAGCTCACCTCGCCGCCTTGTCCCCTGCCCTAAAGAGATGATCGTTGGAGGAGGTGATCCAGCAGGGGCAGCAGGAAGAGGCGCCTGAGCGCGCGCCGACTGCTTCCTTCCATGTATAAAACGACATTCAATTTTTCCTCTAATTATTTTAGGAAAAAGTGTTGTTTTATACACAGAAAAATTCGGTACACCTCCAACCCCTCCGCCATGGCTTTTTATGATTTTAATTATTTTATTTGTCATTGTTGTGGCATTTTGTTTGAAGTTGTTGCTCAGTTATTCTTTGTATTGTTGGAATCTGTAAACCGCACAGAGTGGCCTTAGTGGCCAAATGGGCAATATAAAAATCAAACAAACTGATGTGAGAGAAGAAATGAGACATGCAGCTTTCTAACCTGGAGTTCCCCTGTGCTCTCCAGGACACTCCTGTGGCTCTCCAAGCTTTATCTCAGTTTGGCAACCTGACGTTTACCAAAGATGCTCAAAATACAGTAATTATCACTGGTGCCGGGGGATCTTTTAAGAAGACCTTCCAGGTGGATAGCAGCAACAGCATCCTCCTACAACAGATTGCATTGCCCAGTGCTCAAGGCAACTACAGTGTGGAAGTGAATGGCTCTGGATGTGTCTACACACAGGTAAATGACATTGCTTCTATCTTCTGGGGGGTATCCTTTGGCTACGTATACAGCCACAGCACCTGAGCTAAAAATTCAACTGTTGTTCTGGCTACATACACATTTTCCCCTCTTTCAGACAACCCTGAAATACAACATCATCCTGCCTGCACAGGCCTCTGGGTTTGCTCTGTCTGTGCAGACAAGAAACGCTAACTGCTCCGGGGAATTCCCACCCAGGTTTGATGTTGTCATAACAACCAGGTAACGTCCCATTTGACTGCAGTCAGTCTACTAAATAATATCTAATTTTGCTGATACTTTTACCAACTAACCAATATGAAGCACTTCTGTTATTCATAGTGTTATTCCATGTTGCCTACATGACACGAAATGTATGAGCAGTAAATTAGCTCAGGGCTAGCTGTGGAAGACAAGGAGAATGGCAGAACCAGGCGGCAAGATTCTATAAAAGATGCAAAATTCAGCTTTCCAAGAATCTTCAGCTTTCATTTAAAATAAAACCATGCTCTGTGTGTGTGTGTGTGTGTGTGTGTGTGTGTGTGTGTGTGTGTGTGTGTGTGTGTGTGTGTGTGTGTGTGTGTGTGTGTGTGTGTGTGTGCAACTCACCTAAAAATTCCTCCTATGACAGCAGCTGTTTCAGGAGGCACTGGAAACATGTGGATCCTATGAAATCTTGGAATTCAAAGGGCTTAATAGAACAAATTGGCAGAAATGATGAAAAACACAGATTATGCAAAGTAAACATACTTGTACAATTTTTAAAACTGATGTACTTTCCACACGTAACAAGATTCATATTTTTCTTGAGGCAGAATTTGAGTTATCATGATATAATTTACAATATTGGGTTCAGGCCATGGAAATCTAAGGAGTAAGTAGAGTAAGTAATGTAGGACAATACATAGTAAAAAGAGCATATTAAAGAGTTCTTCTCAACCATAGATGCAGCTTACTGTAGGCAGGCTCACTGAGAATACAAAATGACAAGATTTGTCTTGTTTCTAGTTACATGGGAGAGCGCAACACTTCCAACATGGCCATCATTGATATGAAGCTGCTGTCTGGTTTTGCTCCTGACCAATCGTCCCTACAGAAGGTAAAAGGCTCAGAACTATATGCTTGAGTCAGTCTAGAGAGAAACAAGAAATAATTACTTCAGATGGATGTGATAAAATGTCAGAATTAAAAACTGCCATTTTAAGTGATGTAGGGAATTTGGGGATTCTTGCAAACAGGGAAAAACAGCTTTTGGCTAACTGTTACGCAATGTGTCTGATCTTTGGTACACACCTAGGAGGCACAGATTCCCATTCTCAGCTCGCAGAGGGCAGTTGCATCTTTGCTCCATGCTATGAGAAAAGCTGCTTGCTTGTTCTGCAGAGGCAGCAGGTGGATGAGGAGGCACTGATGTTGGAAAACTGGATTTATTTGCTTTAAAAAGGTCCAACATGTTTTGTCCCATTTATTTTGTTGCCTTTTTTTAGGGGCATTAATGTGCTGGAGATCTCTCATAGTCTGTTTTCAGACTTCACTGAACAAATGACTAACATAGTTCAGCACCACAAGAAACAGGTCATAAGAGATCTTTGTACACAGTAATAAACTAGCCTAAATGAGGTGTATCTAATCTGATACTTTCTGATTGGATTCAGTAACCCAGGGTCTCTTCAGAAAGGGATGTCTGTATTGCCATATTTTTCTCATTTGGTGAGAAAATAATGTGTGCTCTTTCCTATGCGTGAAACAATCTTTGTCCTTTATAATTTCGTACAGCTCCATGACAAGGTGATGCGCACGGAATCCAAGAATGACCACTTATTCTTCTATCTGGATCATGTAAGTTCTGGTGGAAAAACCATTTGCTTGGTCACTGTAAAGCTACAACTGCAAACATTCTCAAAACAAGTGTTTTATCTTTTCTCTCCATATGATCAGGTCTCAAAGAACGACACTACTTTTTCACTAACTTTAGAACAAACCCATCCTGTGTCCAACAGCAAACCAGCTCAAGTTAAGATCTACGATTATTATGAAACAGGTAGGACGTCTGGTGGTCCAGCGATTGAATAACATTTCTGTATAAAATAAATCTAACAGTCACTTCTTTAAGCAAGAAGGCAAGCAAGAAGGCACAGGTGATCCTGCCTTGTTGTACCAGCCAGAGTTGCATGAAGTTCTTTCTCTAGTTTCTCTGAAAATTAGAAGGTTGGAAATGCCTTTCTTCATCTTATACAGCGGTTCCTTCATGTCAGCAACAATTATTATTTCAGGGGCAATTTTCTCTTTAAATGAAGGATAGCTTGAGTTTTTATCATTTATTGCAAATCTGGGAATTGTGAATTTCTCACCAGATGTCTCAGTCCAAAGTGCATATAGCTGACAACATCCTGTTATTAGAGGGGAAACATGTCATCTAGTTTGGCCCTAAGGCTACATAAAAATAAATTTATGACTGAGACAGGATTTGAAGTAGAGACTTAGCATTCGCATGCCACACACTTTGCCACTGCATTACTTGTTTTCCTGCGGGAAAGGTTGTTGTTTTCCGCAATGCAGATCCAGCACATTGTCCTCTCCGACGGGGACAATTAATGCTGTACAGACACATATGTACAATCAATAAGAATCTATAATTAAGTTTATTATGATTGTACTATTTATACCATTCTGTTAATGTTATTTTGAATGGACTGCCAATTTTTTAAAAAAATTAAATAGAAAAAGAGTAAGTGCCTTTTGCCAAGGTTTCTTCCTTTGCTACATGAGAAAAGAACAATGGTAGTTACCATGAGATGCTTGTTTTATATAACAGAAGGGGGATGTCCTCATCACCCTGTTTCAAAGGGCAGTTGAATGGACACCAACCCTATGGTAGCCTCTACCTTTTTTTTGTGTTTGCTTTCCTTTCTCCTCCCCCCTCCCTTTGATCTGATTATTTCTGTACACCAGCAGCTCTTAAGGGCACAGGAACATGTTATAGTTAATATTTTTCTGATGAGTGAGCAAAATTACCCGAACCCTGAATGGCTATGGGGATCTTGTGTTTGTGTTCTTGCCTCTCTTAAAATCAGTAATCCCTCTTTCCAGTGGAAAGGGGAAGCTGGATCATGCAGTTGTGATTTACACTCATCTGATCTGCCTCCTCTCTCTCCACCAGATGAGTCTGCACAAGCTGAATATAACACACCATGCCAAGAAGCTTCTGGTTGAATGCAACAAGGAGAAAGGTAAGATGTAGCAGTTAATGTTAGCTAATTAATATGTGCCAAGCCAAAAAGGAGGATTGCATAAGGGAAAAACAAAAGCAAGAATTGCATAAATTCATGACAGCCCAAGCTGTCCTGTAGTGATCCCTGTAGGATCTTGCTTTGAGTGCTCCCATAGAACTAGGAGGACAAACAAAACATCCCTCTGCACCATCAAAGAAAGTTGTATTTATTTAGTACAATCCTGAACCCGCCCATTTACTGAGAAAATAAAATGTTCAGGGAATTCACAACATAAAAGACAATTTAACTTTAAAAAAATGCACGCATCAGTACAGAAGTGAATGAGAAATGTACCTGGGCTACAAAATGTCCCTGATCAACTGTGCCTTGAGCACTTACTGGGGGGGGGGGGGGGGAAGAGATAAACAGAATTCTTATGGAAATGAGGCGTACTACATTTGTGACCATGACAGATGCCTTAGGCATGCGCCAGTCACTATTTAAATATAGAGAAGAGCTTCCCTTTTTGATCTTGAGGTGTGCCTAGAATAGCAAACACTGGACAATTCTTCAGGTACCCTCAACAAAGCCATCTCAATTACAGTATACTGTACTCAGAAACATATTGATATAATATGCTGTTATGCTGCCATATCCAAGTCTTTTATTTTACTTTTTATTTTTGCAGTTTATCATTTAAAAAAAGAAAGAAATTGAACCAAGTTAAAACAAAAACAAAATAAAAACTGTCCCCTTTTCCCTACCACTATGCAACAGTCATAGTGGCTTGTGGCAGACCATAAAAGGAGAGCTGGAGACCATCAGAAGGGCAGTATCAAAGGAAGAGGGGTTGTGAGTGTGGATCGAATTGCATCAGATTGAGGGCCAGTGTGAACACTGGTACTGAAACAACCTGGAGTCTCCGTGTTATCACCTAAACCAAATGAAGTTGCAAAAGAGATAGCAAATCAAGCCAATGCAAAGGAGTTCCACCCTCTGTCCCATAATTTGGCCTGGAGGATTCTCACTGAATTATGGGAGTAGAAGTTCCTTTTCCCCAAAAAATCCCGTTCCCTAGAAATATCTCTTTGGACATGCTGATGCAGATGAGTCCTCAAACCACATTTTAAATTTATTGATTCTTTTCTCTTATTTTCTTAAAAAATAATATTCATTTATTTCAGCAGGAAGATCAGAAGCTGTGTCTCTGAATGATTAAGGCTGATGTGGATTGGAAAATCATTGTCTCAACAAATATCCTGAAAAA
Organism: Intellagama lesueurii; assembly: GCA_037013535.1. Lineage (NCBI taxonomy): Eukaryota > Metazoa > Chordata > Lepidosauria > Squamata > Agamidae > Intellagama > Intellagama lesueurii. Next base: position 130,537,170 of record JBAJHW010000002.1, read on the forward strand.
AATGTCAAGGAAGTCGGTTAAACATTTGGTTGAACTCTAGCTGTAAATTTTTCCAAGTTTCCGATCAAAATGTTGAATGTCATGTTTACAGAATAAAACATCAGGTGATTGCTGCAGCCATGTGGCTACTTCTCTTTTGTTGTAATTTTCTTCAGTTTGTTGTCTTTGGAATATTCTCTAAAATTCTGATTGAGCTTAATCAGACAGCCAAATTACTGAGATAAAGATGGAAAATTATAATGGAGTTGGAAGGGTCCCTCAAGCCATTCCCTGGTTCAATGCAGGAATCCACATCAAAGTATATCTGACTTCTGTGTCATCTATGATGCAAAGACACAAAGCCATTTTTCAGAACAGGGTGACAAATTATTATACTCTGTAATAACCCTCTCAACATATGTAGTTTTTCATGTGGCAAAGAAGCATGAAATATTTATTCTATTTCTAATAATTATAGAACAAAGGTTTAAAAACTACAAACAAAGCTGAATCAAAAGCTTTCTGAAAAGGCCAAAAAGAAACTAGACACTGGTGCCCTGTGAACTTAATTGCAAAGGTGTTCCGCAAAGCTGGTGCAACCACTGAAAAGGTCCTGCCCCTAATGGATACCTGTTAAGCAGCATTTATCAATAGCATCCAGATGTTAAGCAAAGCATCTTTTGGGGCACATGAAGAAGAGTCATACTGTGAGTCATCTAAACCATTTAGGTCTTCAAAGGTTAAAACCAACTTCTTAAACCAGGAAACAGCAAATCACACAAAACTAGAGTGTCATGTCCAGTCACCTAGATCTAGTAGTGAAATAGTGAGATAAAATAGTAGGTGTATAGCACACACATATTCTAGATACATAAGTATGGGAGGAAAAGTGTCATGAGAATGTTTTCCAAAATGAAACTGTGATTTATCACATTGTTTGCTCTGCTGTTGGCACAGTTAAGTTTGATGTTTTTTTTCCAACTACATGGTGCAGAGCTGATTATGAACCATCCTGACCTTTTTCTATTGCCATTTGGACCTTTTTGGCTCAATGGCAGGGGCTACTGGTGTGTGTTTGTGCTTTTGAGCAACTGGGATTGTGTGGTTTTATTTCATGATGTGTTCTTGCCTACATCGTTCCAAACCAGCACTGGTGGGTGTGTCCTAGGGTAATATTGGCAGTGACTTACTCATCAGGGTGTGGCATGGCTCTGTACAATTCACTCCTTCAAATACAATGGCTGTGTGGAGCTGGTAACACTTAAGAAGCACTCTACTGCAAGCCCGCAACAACTCCAATTGTTTCTCTTTTCTCTTTCCCAGCACAATAACCATTGTTCTTGACCATTTGCTACTTAGGATCACTGGTTGCCCAACCTCCCCTGGCAGTGTACAGTGGGAAGAGCCCCTCTTCTTCTGTTGTTTCCGCTCTGAACATCTCTTTTTAACTACTTTATCCGAGATGGCACTGTGTCATACAAGCACTGTGTCAGATAACCCCAAACAGCTTTCTCATCTAGTCCCAGTTTCTATTAAGCTCAGTGCTGCACTTTACAAAATAGTAAAGGCATCCAGTGCTGTGTCATTTGCAAGGAGACTTCAAGAGGATGAAAGGAAGGTCTGTGACAGAGGAAAGTGAGAACGGCAGTGATGTGAGGTGTGTGTGCTCTCTTGCTCCCAGACCACCCAGGATAAAGTGCTGGTGAGCAGAAACATCAGTTTAAATGCTATCACCCGACATGAGTCTGATCTAATCTGGGACAGTTTTCCTGTCTAGCTGCACCCTGAGTCTCTACATCAAAATGTTCCTGTGTGGACTGCATCTGCTCAGAGATCCTGGCATTTCATTCCTTTCACACTTTGTCCTCTCAGTCGCCTTTTCCTCCCTGTCAGTCAGCACTGTTGTCTGTGGATCCCTATTTTTTTTCCCTCCTTCAGGGCTAGGTGTTAACATATGCAGTTAATTCAAGCTATTTAAACTTTTTAAAGGCACAGGAAATCTTGAATCAGTGATAGAAAGCATGATGGCAATGGGAAAAACACATAAAGGAGAATCACCAAACAGCACACGTATTTGGAATGAACAAGATAGGTGTATTTTATGATTTAGGAAAAACAATTATTTGACCAAAAGTGTGTAAATCAAACAGAAGTGTTTCATGTAATTTATCACACTCATCTTGAATCTGTTTGACAAATACCTGCCTGTTTTATATCCAGAAAAAAAAATCCTCCTGGAAAGAAGAGCTGTTTGATAATGGAGAGGCAATGCTGGACTGTTCTTCATTGGAGGTTTTTAAATAGGTTAGACGATAACCTGTCAGAAATATTGCTAGAAAGGCAACATTTTAAAAAACTATAATGCTAACAAGAAGAGAGGAGCACCATATTTCAGTGCCCACCAAATGGTGCCAAGATTCCTGGAGTGACTGTATCTCATGGTTATGGAAACCTTCAAACTGGATCGGACTTTTTTAGTTCACAAAACAAGATAGCAATAATCTACAAAAGTAAATTGGGATTTAAAACTTCCTTCTTTAATCTTGTTAAAAATATAAGTTGCCAGTAGTGTGGCTGACAGATACTGACCTTAATAAACAGTCATCTACAGGGGATCCACTCTTACCTCAAATTACTGAGAGTACCCTCCCTTTCTAGTCAGGACAAAAGAGACATTTGTCAAAGTTTGAAAATTTGAGTTTATAAGGTATTCTAATGATTATGGGGTGTAGAAAAAAAGTATTTTGAAAATGATAGTGCTTTTAAAACTGCTGCTTGACCAGCTGTTTACAAAAAAAGACACTGAAATAATCAGCTTGTTTTCCAGCAAAGTCTAAGAACAAGGTCACACTATAGATAGCACTACAAAGATATTCCATCAATGTGAGCCAGTTTTAGCATGAAAGTAAAGGAAAAAATGATGTAATATGTGTCTTAAATGAAAATGGCATTTGTAATTCAATAGTGCCATCTTTTGGAAAAATGTAAAAATATATGAATTATAGATGTTATTGGTGTAGAAGAACCTGGTTTGGCAGTTCCCCTTCAGATCTCTATAGACTGCCTTCAGTACCATGGTTTCTTAAATAAGCCAAATTAAGACTCATTCTTCATTTTAGAGCACAAATAAACACAAAGGCAACAATGGTACTCCTGTCAGTAGAAAGAGAGAAAAAGATAGCTCAAGAATATGAGCAAAACCAATAACCACCAAGGATTATATGTCCTTGGTATATATTTCCTTGGCAGGATTCTCTGGAAAAGACAATAATGCTGGAAAATGTGGAAGGCAACAGGAAAAGAGAAGATCAAATACCAGATGGATTGACTCCCTAAAGGCTTGAGTTTACAAGAGCTGAGCAGGACAGTTGAGGACAGGACATTTTGGAGATCACTCATTCATAGGGTCACCATAAGTCAGAGGCAACTTGATGGCACGTAACAGCACAGGCAAATATTCCTTTTCTTTAAACAGTTTGCATATGGCTTGTTTTACTCCTCACTTTTTCAACTATCTCACCTCTTGGGAGACTTACTATTTTCATAGTTATAACAACAACGATCTATCCACCATACCAGTGTTACTCCACAGATCTTATGTAGGCTGAAAGCACCATGTAAATTTTGTATTTATCGAATGTCCTAAAAACAAGCCCTAAAAAGATACCACTGAGCAGTGTGTTGACACTTGACACTTACGCAGAAAGCTGGGGTGCAGTATGTCAGAGGCAGAATCCAGTACAGGTGGAGTATAGGCCCAGATTGCTTGGTTCTCAGGCTACCCCAGCCCAGTTCTGTCTACACAGAGGTACAATCCTTTTGCCAAGACCACCAGTGTCTTTCCCTTTGGTACACCAAGCACATCTTTGCAACTCCCAGTCACCCAACATCTAAAATCCCTTCCAGAATTCTGCACATCACAATTCCTTAATTCCATCCTTATGTTTGTCATTCAAATCTTCTTCTCCACTGATCATCATCTACTGTATTTCAAAGCATCCCCCTTTGAATGTAAATATGAGCAAAATTAAGGGGGTTTAGTTAAATATTTTTTTCAAGCATCTCACAAGTTTTTTTGCTGTACAAGCTCTGGCAGCGTTGCAAAGCATAGAAAAACAGCTTTCTGTTTTGTCCCTGACTCTGTGACTTTCCAAGGATGCACACTTGTAAAATCACAAGGATCTGCACCCTAGTCTCAGGTATCTGAGACTTGGCCCTGATATCTTTGGGTATGGGATGGTGCCTTCCAAGCAGTTCTACAAGAGTAAATATGTTCTGAGGACAAAGGCCTGGAGAAGGTGTGGCTGGGAGGGACCTTTCTAGGCTGGAGTAGCTGTGAATCTATCCAGCACTAACCAACAGTTCTTTCCCTGCCTCTGAATTTAGAGAGAGACCTGGTAAGGTTATAACGACCTTTGGTCTGAAATGAAAACGACTACCAATCCTACCAGGATATCTCAGGAACGACTCTGATGCAAAGGGGCAGTTGGTGAATCGAAACCTCAGAATTATTTATATGTAGAATTAACTTAGTTCTGAGCCACGTTAACTTTAGCGTTACTAAAGATGCTATGCTTATCTCCCTCCCTGACGTCCTTGGTCAAACTGAATTCTCGAAGGATGAAAATGAACTACTGGATGGTTTAGGCATCTGGCTGCTGAGCCAGAGGTTGGGGGTTCGATTCCCCCACTGTGCCTCTTTGACAGGGCCTGGACTCGATGATCCATAGGGTCCTTTCCAGTCCTGCAGTTCTAAGATTAATATTAGTATACTGTTTTAGAAATGCAAGAAGAGAATTCCCCTCCCGCTCCTCAGGCTATAATTAATGGCTTTTCTGACAAGATCTGCGTATGTTATGCAGGTATAGGCGCATGCATTTTTAAATGTTTAAGTCACTGGATGTAAGAACTAAAGGCCGGCTATATACTGTAAGACGGCCAAGGTTGCCTCTTCCACTCCTTTGCCGGGGAACTACTCCGTGCAGTTGCCGACCCAGCGCCTGGCAGGTTCACGTCAGCATCTTTCCTGAGGCGTAGGACAAGGACAGAGAAGACAACAAAGTGACTCAGGCTCCCGTGACCCTCAACTACCCAAGGCAAGGCACATTCCCTCGCCACTTTCCCCAGGGACACGGACAGCTCGCCCTACGCCCATTGGGCCTCGCCAGTGCTTATCATCCGAAAGTCCCGCCTCGCGTCTTTCCACTTCTCATTGGGCAACAGCCCTCTTCCATTCCACCGGAGCGAAGAGGCTCCCGGAACTCCTCGCTGTGACCCAGGGACAAAGTCCCACCCACTTCCTTGGAAAAGATTTGTTTCCGGGCCACGGAATGCTGGCGGATTAAGGCCGTGTCGCCAGTGGCGGCCGCTGCTTCCTTCTTCCGCCACGCGCTGGTAGCGAGGCGGGAAGTGCTGTTTGTACAGCATGAGGAGTCACGAGGTGCCGTCAGGCGGTCCGTAACGGCGTCGGGCTGCGCCGAGAGGAAGCGGCGGAGTCCGGGGTCGCCGGCAGGCAGGCAGGCAGAGGGACGAGAGGCTGTGCCGTCAAGCGCCGCACGAGAGATCCCGCGCCCCGGGGGACCCTGACGGCTGCAGGTGAAGAGGGCCTTGCCGGCCCTTTCCCTTTCTCTTCCTCCCCCGCTCCCGCTTCCCACCCTTGTTCGGTCAGGTCGGGTCTGGTGGCGGGGCTTTCCTCTTCGGTTCCAGTAAGGCGGCCGCCTTTCCGTCCTCTTTGCGCCCCTCACGTTTCTCCCGAGTAAGCGGGTGTTGCGCAGCTACTTCCATCCCCCCTTCTTCTCCTCGGGTTCTTCGAGTAAAACAGGCTTGGCTTGAAATCCCGCCGGAGTGGCCGCCGCCGCCGCCACCCTCTGGACGACGGGCGTGGCGGGGAAGATCTCGACGGGACGTGTGCGCGCCGGCGCGGGCGAAGAGCCGGGCAAGGCAAGGCTCTCTGCCGGCGGAGGTGGGGAAAGGGGGGTCGCTGCTGGAAAAGCCCCCGAGCGACCCTCTCGGGCAAGCGAGGAGACCCCGAGCACAACCCAGACGTGACAAGGGTGACCAAAGGCAGCTTTGTTGGGCCGCTGAAAGCACCTCCCCCAGTTTTCGGATCAGGTACAAGGACTGCGTGGTTTTGGTCTTACTCTTGCGCTTCTTGTTACCTTGACTGGAATCCAGCAGGAGGTTGCAACTTGCTGAGTAGGCCCCATTGAATCAGGTGAACTTGTAGAGGAACTGACTCCCCAGTTCTCCTCTGATTCAGTGGACTTTAGTTGTAACTTGCTACTGGATTTTAGCCAGTGTCACCTTAATCACAGGCAAGTGATTTCTCCATAATAATATTTTGTTTAGGTCTAAATGATAGCAAGATTATGGAAATGCCAACAATGGGGCCTTTTCATTTGGGCTCTTGCTTTGCCAGGGACCTCCAGGAGGAGCCAAAACAACGCACCCTTCCTCTCCTCATAGAGCTCCGGTTTGCACCTAATGCCAACACTAGCTAGATCAAGCAGCAGCCTTACTTGGCAGAAGGCGTCATCTAGAAAGTAGAACACAAGAGTGTGTGTCACAGTTATTGACAGGAGTGTGCACTTGATTAACTAAACAGAGAGGCTCCCGCTCAACTCACCATGTCTGCATCTGCAGTGCAAAAGGCAAACCTCTGTTCCTTTAGTTCAATAAAACACTTTTAAGTCTTTATGGATTCCCTCTGGAGAGTGTTATACTTTCCCATTGAACTGTTGGTGGAGTGTGTCCATAGTCAAAACATTTAAGAAAAACTGATGCATCAAATTGCTTATCTGGCCTTTTTTAGTCTTTCTTAACCTAGCTGGGGATGATGGTAGCTGCAGTTCAGCACATGAGGAAGCACCACATTGGGGCTTATTAAGTGTGCTTTGCCAATAGCACCAGAGTTGTTACCACAAATAAACCTTTACTAGCCCACTCACATTTGAGTCGTTTGAACTGGGGAAAATCCCAACTACAGTGGTGCCTCGCAAGATGAACGCCTCGCCGGACAAAAAACTCGCAAGACGAAAGCGTTTTGCGATCGTGTTGGTGACTCGCAAGACGGCTTCTTCTATGGCCGTGCTTCGCAAGACGATTTTTTTTTCGCAAGACGAAAATAATTCATTCGTCTTGCGAGGTTTCCCATAGGAATGCATCGCTTTTCGCAAGATGGCGCTACTCACGGAACGAATTAGTTTCGTCTTGCGAGGCACCACTGTACCTTCCTGCTGCCCCAAAGTCCCTGTACCTGGCCTAAGTGAATCACTTCTAAGGTCTTACTTTTTAAGGTATACTTCAACAGACTACATTGAAACAGCATCTAATAATGTGAAACGAACAGCTGAAATTATGAGACTTAAGGAGACCTGGTTTCTTAGCAATAGAATTTAACTGCAGTTATGAGAAATGTAGCTGGTCAGTGTTCTCTCAGGAATAAGAGATGCTCTTTAAAAGTGGATCTCTGATCGTAAGAAGGGCACTGGGCAAGTTGATATAATGAGAACTACTTTTGCATTTATTTCAAGCCACAAAAAGAGGATGTAAAACAACTGTTGGGTTTAAAGGAGGATTTGTGTCACTGGAAAGTCTTACTGCTTTTACCAATTAACTCAAGTTACAGTATACTGGGATGAAGTTGTAGGACACAGAGCTTTGTTTATGACTTCTGTTCATAGGCTGTGCTCAGTTACATTATGTCATGGGTCCTCTGTATGACATTTAGTACTTCCTGCTTGCCTTGTTTATTGACCAAACCTTGTTGACTGATCCTTCTACTTCAGTGGATGAGTTTGGCTTTGTGCCACACACAAAGTATGTACTTTCCTAGTAATATCAACAGGGAGAAAATGTCTCTGCAGCAAATAGTACTGGTAATAAAACCAAGCTTCTGTATCTGCAACTCATATATGTCCAGGTGTTCTGTGACATTTTGCATGGTTCTTGCTGAGTTCCACAGTATTCTAACCTCTGCACATTCCATAGAACCATCCTCAAAAGGTTGAACCCAAACCTTTCTGGCACATCTGCTCAGAACCGGTTCTTCCTAGCCAAGAGGAAGGAGTCCTACAGTGAAACAGGTTTCACTTATCAATCCTACCCTGGTCGTTTCATTGTTTCAGACATATATGGGTTGCAGATAAAAAAGCTTGGTTTCATCACCAGTACTATTTGCTCGTTATTCAGAGAGCAAAAAAAATTAAATATTTTTTATTTAAATCAATTTGATATAAATCAAATCCACCCTGCTCTTCAGCAATTTATTTCAACATTTTCTCTGTTAATACAGTAAGGTGATTTCATAATTTTTTAATTGTGCAACTTTAAGTGTCTTTAAAATGCTTTCAGAACTTTATCTGGAATGAACTGCAGGGACTGAATGATTTCAGTTGGGATGAACCCAGCCTGAGTAATCCCAGCTACCTTTCTGCAGTGCTGCCAGAAACTGGGGGGAGGGATGGGTAGAATAGAGTTCTAATTGGCTAACAGCTTATTTTTATACCTTTTTATGCCTCCACTTTCACAGTGATTATGTTGGAAAGTGGATCCTGGAACACTTCATACAGATTAAATAATTCCAGATTGTCATTCATGGGATCAGTGATATCCTGTGTTCCCTTTAAAGCAGAGATGGTGTGGGGACCACACTTGCCCCTCCATGGACCTTAGAGGGCTGCATGCACAACCCCTCCATTTTTTATTAAAGGAATGAGGAGAGGTTAACTGTCTGGATGGCTCAGTGAGTTAGGTATCTGACTGCAGAGGATTGCAGTAGGAGTTTAGTTCACCCTTGTGGATCCCAGAAAAAGAGCCAGTCTGTCTAATTTGGGACAAGCTACACAGTTAGTGTGCTCCCAGGAAAAAGGACTAGTAAATCACCACTGAGTACCCTGTACTGTACCTAGAAAAATCTGCAGAGGATTGCTAGAAGTCAGAATTGACTTGATTTCACACTGTTGTTATGTGCCGTCAAGGCACCTCTGAGTTATAGTGACTTTATGAATGAGCAATCTCTAAAATTTCCTGTCTTCAGCTGTACTGCTCAGCTCCTTAAAACTCAAGCTTGTGGTTCTTTTAGAGAGTCAGTCCATCTCATATTTAATCTTCCTCTTTTCCTGCTGCTTTTAATCTTTCCCAGCATCATTGTTTTTTTTCTAGAGAATCCTGAGATTTTATGATGTGCCCAAAGTAGGACAGCCTCACTTTTGTCATTTTTGCTTCCAGATATAGTTTAGGCTTGATTTGATCTAGGACCCACTTGTTTGTCTTTCTGGCATTCCACAAAGTTGTTCTCTAGCACCACATTTCAAACATATCTTCTTCTTTTTTTTCCTGTCAAGCTTTCTTCACAGTCCAGCTTTCACACAGATACGTGATAAATGGAAATACAAGAGTGTGGATGATCTTGGTCTTGGTCTCCAGTGATACATCCTTACACTTGATGGTCTTTTTTAATTCCTTCATTGCTGCCCTTCCTAGTCTCAGTCTTCTGATTTCTTGGCTGCAGTCTCCATTTGAATTGATGATTGAATCAAGGATACAGAATCTCTAACTACTTCAGTTTCTTCATTGTTAATATAAAAGTTGTGTAGTTCTTCTGTAGTCCTTATTTTTGTTGTCTTAACAATTAGCTGCAATCCTGCTCTGGCACTTTCTTCTTTCACTTTCACTAAAAGTCATTTCAAGGCACTGCTGCTTTCTGGCAGTAAGATAGTGTCATCTGCATATCTTAAATTATTAATGATTTCTTTCCCCAATTTTCACTCTTCCTTGATCTGAATCTAGGCCAGCTTTCCATATGATATGTTCTGCATACAAAATGAACAGATAAGGGGATAAAATGTACTCTTGTCTGACACCTTTGCCTATACTAAACCATTCTGTCTCCATATTCTGCCCTAAAGGTTGCTTCTTGTCCAGAATCCAAGTTACGCCTTAGGATGATCAAATGCTGAGGCACACCAATTTCTTTCAGAACAACCATAGATTATCATCTACACAGTTAAAGGCTTTGCTGTAGCTCATAAACACAGATTGATCTGAAACTCTTTGTTACACTCCAGTAGCCAGTGGGTATTTGCAATATGATACCAAGTGCCTTTTTGAAATCTAGCTTGAACATCGGGCATTTCTTCTTCCATATAAGGCAAAAGGTTTTGTTGAAGCACATTGAACATCACTTTGCTTGCATGAGAAATTAAAGCAATGGTCCTGTAGTTACTGCACTCCTTGGCATCTCTTTTCTTAGGAATTGGAATGTATATTGAGTGTTTCCATTCTGTGGGCCATTGTTTTGTTTTTCATATTTGTTGGCATTATATTCCTGTTAGGATTTTGACAGATTCAGTCTCTGTGGCTTAAAACAGGTTTCTCAGTATTCCATCCACCTCTGGTGATTTCTTTCTTTCAAGTTCTTTCAGAGTAACATTGACTTCACTTTCTAGAACTGCAGATTCTTTATCATAGGATTCCTCTTCAAAGGGGTCTGATATCCTTTTGTCCCTTCTGTATAGGTTGTCAGTATACTATTTCCACATTCGCTTTTTTTTCTCCAAGTCAGATAGTGTGCTTTCCTGTTGGTCATTCAACATTCTTAACCTAGGCCTGAATTCCCCTTTGATTTCTACATCATCATTACAGCAACATACCTACGAAACTGGCTGGGTCTGACTGGGGTGCACACCAACAAACAATACGAACAACAGCTTTGTCCACAGCAGTGTTATATGGTGTAAATCAGCACATGCCATGCAAGTAGATTTAGCTCTTAATCATGCAGGAATATTACTGGCTGCCTGAAAAAGTCTATTTGGCTGTTATTGCTCCTCCAGAAGTATGTTAAGAGGTGCTAGCAAACAATAAAATAAAGTCACGCAGCACCAAACCCATCTACTTTATGGGCACCAACACCCTAGATGACGGCTAAAATGAAAAAAAAAAAGGTTCTTTGGACACATCTCAGGCTCTAAATATTAAACCAGAAGAGGCTGGGCTAAACCTGTGGAGAACAAAAACAATACACCTTAGTGGATGGATGAATGCTGAAGAGGGTCTCCCATCAGAACAAGACTCTAGCTGGACCATCTGGAGGTCACTTAATAGACTTCAAAGTAAAGTAGGAAGATCAAAAAATTATAAAGTAAAATATGGTTACTTGAATACAGGACACATTTTGTGTGACTGTGGAGAAATTAAATCAAAGCAGCACTTATGTGCATGCACTTTATTTCCCACCATGTGTACAAAAGATCTAACTATTGAAGTAGCCCACTTTTGTTCAAAAAATATCTAATTACCTTAATATTTTAATTTGTTTTTAATTTTATCTATATTTCATTTGCATCTATAATTTTAAATAGTGATACAAAGGCAGAAAGAAAGATTATGATTATTAACTGGGAAAAAACCCTCACACCTTCTAGTTGCTAAATTAAAAAGTCTACATTTTTTCTCTTCCTTCTCTAACCCACTGCCTATAGAATGTTCCAGGCTCAGTCTTACCTCCATGCCTTGTTGCTAGTTGTCATAGCCACTGTGATGGCAACAGAAAAGTGTGATCTTGTTGGGGAGGAAGGAAGTGAATCTCCAAAAGAATTGAAGATTCTGAAGAGGTTGGAGCCGCTTACCAACATGAGGTACAGTGTCTGTAGCTAAATATTTTACACAGAGAATGGACGGTGGTGGTACTGTCACTCTAGCAGAAGTCAAAAATTAATGTCCTTCTCCCATCTTTGGAATGCCTTCTCAAAATAGATTGCATTAGATTTTCTTTCTTTTGTGTGTGTTCACTGTTTTAAGTTTTATGCCTGTCTCTTGACATTTAGAACTAAAACTGGTATTTTAAGATTTTGATTCCACTGTTGTTGGTTTTTTAATTGAAAATCTGCAGTTGATTCTTCCTGTTCTACATTTATGAACTGCTATGCAGGCACTGCCACTTGGGCAGAATTCTGTTGAAGAAACAGTGGAAGACCAATCTTGTAGGTGTTTTAAACTCTCCCAGTGGGCTATTAGGGATGAGATTTTCAGAATTAAATGACTATTATTCCCGTAATTTGGTGGGAGTCCCCAGGTCAAATTATGGGAACAATAGTCCTTTAATTGTGAAAATCCCATCACTATGGGCTATTTATTCACATGACTGGTTGCAAAATACAGTGCATGATTGATCTTGCAAAAGGAACCAGTTCACTGAGGAGGAAACTGTATGTCAATTTGCTCCTGCAGATATGATTTTAGCATTAATAAATAAATGTGGGTCATTGATCGAGTCGGTTAGATTTCAGGGGTATACACCAAACCTAGCTGTTTCATGTTGTTGGTTAGGAATGAGTGTGACCATAATAATCTTGCTTGCTTTGCTTATTTACTGCACTCATGTTGCTTAATTGTGGCTTTCAAGAAATATCTAACAGCCCCTTCAAAAAACTTTTAGCATCCGAGTGTGGGATTCTGTTTCTCATGAGATACTGTGAGAATGTGGCATAAAGTCATCAAACTTGTTTATCTAATGTAAGCTGCTATACTATTCTTTCTTGTGATAAGTTTCTGCCTTTTCCTGATGATCGCACACTCCATCCCTAAATGACAAAAGAATGCAAAACTTCCTGTTTTGTTCAAGGCTTAAAATGGTTTCTCTGTTTCTTGGATGTTTCCCCCTGTAGTTTTGAAACAGAAAGTGGGAGCCAAGTTGAGCACTACACATACACGTTCAGGGTGTGTCGAGAAGTTTCTGGAACAATATCGAATTCTGGTCTGGTACAGATTAATAAGCAGACATCAAAGACGGTAGTAGTGGGGCGAATCAACGAGACCCATCTTGCCAGTGGAAGTAAGACAACTTAATCCCTCAACAGGTCATCTTCATTATTCTGCCAGTAGCACATGGACCTCATTGGGGGGTCTTTTATATTTTTATCTTGTTAGGTAAATGGATTATGCTGATCTATAAGGGAGGAGATTCCTATACTAGCCGCTGTGACAAGGAGAGGAGGAAAGCCATAATAATGATTAATTGCAACCCGACAACACTAGCAGTAAGTAGATACCAAAGAAAGACAAAAGATTTTTTTTAAAACAAGTAAAGGGCTTGGAATTCACTTGAAACATTATGTCAGTGTAGTTTAATTAGTGTAAATTTCAGCTGGAAATTGTCATAAATTAAGAAGTCAGCATGTGTATTTCCTGTTACATGCCACACACCCGGTATGCAACAAGCAAGTGCCTACATTGATTTCTTAACTTGTAGCATTTCATAGCTGAGATATACACCGATAGAGTTACACGGGCAAACATAACTGATTGTGCATAGCAAATTGTGTTTGTGCTGTTGTTTGTTTGCTGCCTTCTATATTGTTTACATTAGATATAATTGTATTGCTAAGCAATTTAATGGTCAAAAAGGCTGGCAGGAATTGTAGCATATCGTAATTAGCAGTGATGGAGGGCACAGGAGAGGTTGCGTGATTTTATGTTCCCTTGATTAAAGAATAAGCACATAATGGAGAAGGCTAGGCAACAGACAGTTCACCCTTTCACTAGCAGGGAGAATCATAAAAAAAGAAGATAAACATGCAGCCTGCATTCTATAGTTATACAGTCCAGGAGGTTTGTACTGCATGTTTATCTGACTATAAGAGATTGCATTTTGCCATATGAACTGATCTGTGAGTGGAGAAAGCTGAGGGATTGTGGCCAGTGTGGATCTCTAAGAAAGATAAGGGAAATCTTGTTCTTGTATTTATTATGGAGAACAAGTATATTTCACTGAGCTGCCCTTAACTGTTATCTTCCTCAAACAGAGTGGTTTCACCTTGGTGACAGAGGAACGGGAGAAGGTGAATGAATGCTTTTATATCTTTGAGTTAGAGAGCAGCCTGGCCTGTCCTCCAGAAGATTCACACCTGCGTGCTGATTCCTCACATCTAAGTGTTGGCTCCATATTGCTCATCACGTATGTTTCTATGAAATATTTAATACTTTCTCCACCGCCTTCCCATGTTTTAAAGCTAATGTATACGGTAGGTGTAAAAACCCTTGAAATCATTAAATCTAGATGCTGCAATGTGAGTAACATATGCAAATTTAAAATCACTTGTATTTGCTTAACTTGACCTTCCCTGTCAGAATTAGAATTTAGCATACAGTGAAAATGTGGATTTGAGTAAGCATTGTGAAATAACACTACTCTATAGCAAAGGGTAGAGACTGAGACTGCAAAAGCACATCTCGGATGTCCCGAGCTTGCATAGGAATATACTAGCATTAGTTTCCTGTTTGGTTCCCAGACACACTGGAGTGGTAAGGCTTCTTTGCACCATGAAAACTCAAATGTTATTTTCTCTAAAGAAAAAATAGTAACAGTAGGAATTATTTTCCATACTTACGTATGTGTATTATATTCTTAAAATAAATCACCAATTGTCTTTCTGGCATGTTTTGTTATCTGATTTTATTTTTCAGGTTTACTTCACTGGTTGCAGTGTATATCATTGGAGGATTCCTGTACCAGCGTCTGGTGGTGGGAGCGAAAGGCATGGAGCAGTTTCCCCATTTTGCTTTCTGGCAAGATCTGGGCAATCTAGTGGCAGTAAGTACTAAAGCAAACATCCATATGAAGAAGGGGGCAACATATGGCACACTCAAGGTTTGTGTGAAATTTCATTCTCATGGGCTGTTAACACCGCTAATTTCAGTGGCTCGCTGTACCATTGGAAAGAAATAGCGCAATTCAGACATTTTAAAAAAAACACCAAAAACCCACATGGATTATAATTATGGAAGTGAACTGCAGTTGTCCTTGGGGTCCTGCATGTTCTCTGCATCAAGTGAGAACTCCCGAGTGTCTTTTGGCTGTGCAGAGAAGAGTGTTTAGAAAGTTGCTGTATAAGGAGCTTTCAGATGAACGAAGACGTAAAAGGGCATGAATCAAAAAATGGAATGAGGGGGGGTTAGGGAGACCAACGTTCAAAATGAGCTTAGGCTGGTATGAGAGGTTAAAAAAATAACAAAAATGTTTTTGTCAGCTGTGGTCAGGGCCAGAATAAGAATGTGGAAACAGAATGTCTACTGCCTAGAGATGTTAACAGACAACAGGAAAAAGGGCACAACTGCTTAACCACCTATTTTGCCTCTTCCAACAGTGCTCAGTCTAATGCAGGTAGAGGCAGCCAGGGCGGGGCGTGGGGGGTTTCTACCGCAAAGGAACATCAATCTGTGTCAAATGAATTCAGGTTTTGTGGCAAGATGAACTGCATTCAAGAGGTATTGAAGGAACTTGCAGATATAATGTCTATAATTATGGAAGACGAGGTCTGAAGATTGGAGACAAGCAACTGTCATTTCCATCTCCAAAAAGGGGGGGGGGGGGGAGAAGATCCAGGCAACTTATCAACTGGTCAGTTTGAAAAGATACCAAAAAAAAAAGAAAAAAAAAGGTCTGGAATAGATCATTAGACATTCTTTGAGCACTTAAGAAAATCTGATTTTTTTCCCCCTAAGATCCAACGTTGTTTTCTCAAAAAACAAGTAATGTTATTGCTTTTTTGACAGAGTCCCAAGCTTGGTAGGTGAGGGGAGTGTATACAGTGTATCCTGACTTCTGCAAAACCTTTGACAACATCCTGCATTACAGTATATTCTTGCAGCCAAGCTGGTGGTAACAGATTGGCTGGATGATATTACTCTTTAGGTATATTTGTAGTATTTGGCCGATTGGTCATACTTAAAAAGTGCTCAACAATGATTCCTTGTCATCTTGGGGAAATGTAACATGGGATGCAACAGAATTCTGTCTTGGTCCCTGTGTTGTTCAGCCTAAATTATTTGAATGAGGTTGTGGTGGGGATGTTAATCATATCTGGGAAATGAAAATGACCGAGAGAGGCCTTTATTTCTCAGCTGTAAATGATTGTAAATGTATGAAAAGGACTATGAAGTTTTTTGGCTAAAGCTCCTGGAATCCTGGCTGGGGGGACTCCTGAAGACCTCTTGGGGCTGTAGTCCAAAAAAATAAGAAAATCCCGTGCCAGCTACTGACAGCCTCTCCTTCACTGAAGGCTTTTAAACAGAGGTTAGATGGCTGCCTGTCAGTGATACTTTCCTGAGGGTGCTGGACTCAGTGACCCTTGGGGTTCCCTTCCAGTTGTAATGCACAGCTGCAAGACTCCATGTGACTTGTTTTCAGCAGAAATCATACGTAGTTTATCATGAGAGCTGAACTTTTCCCCTGGCTTGTGTTTGGATATGATGATCAGCCCAGAGACGCAGGGGTTTGGGCAGATTGCTCCACACTGCACTAGGTGCAGTTAAGTGTGATTTAAACTTGCTCAGGCTTTCTTTCCAACAAACAAGCTAGAGTCCTAGCCTGCTGCCATGTCTGTACAAAACAATAAATACCTCATGGAGCAGTCTTCCATGGTTTGTTTAGCTCTTCCTGCTGGAAGTGAGAACTCTGAGGCATGCTTCTAGTACCTGTTGTGGCAGGGTTCCCACTGTTTTCTGGTTTATTATTTATTTATTTCATTTCTATGCTGCATTTCTCCTAGAAAAGGACTCAAGGTGACTCACAATAATTACAATATAAGTAAAACTAAAAGGATCATAGGACAATAAATATACAGTTAAACATAGGATAATGTCAAAACTTAATCATACAAAACACATTAAAAACCATTTAAAAGCATACATTAAAAAAACATAACCACAGTCTCTACCTTGGATGCCCAGTGCGATTGTTAAAAGTTTAAAAGCAAATGTCAACCTGATGCCACAAAGATAGGGGAGGGCAAGCTAGCCTCTAAAGGGAAGACATTCCACAATGTGGGAACAGAGACAGAGAGAGCCTTCTCTCATAGTCCTACCAACGCACCTGTGAGAGAAGGTCTCCCCTGAAGATCTAAGGAGCTGTGAAGGCTCATACCTGGAGATACAGTCCTTCAGATAGCCTGGACTCAAGCTGTAGAGGGCTTTCTAGGTCATAACCAGTTGTTGGAACTGGGCCTGGAAATGGACCAGCAGCCAGTGAAACTGTTGTAAAAGGGGAGTTACATGCTCCCTGTAACCAGCCCCAGGCAGCAGTCTGGCTGCAGCATTTTAAACCATCTGATATCTGATTTTTTAAAAAACTATCTTCAAAGGTAACCCACATAGAGTGTGTTACAGTAATCCAAGCAGGATGTAACTAAGGCATGTGTCTGACACCACATCCAAATCAGACAGTTCAGGGAATATCTTATGTTTGAGTGCAACCATATTGTCAGGCAAATTTTTCCAAAGCTGATTTATTCCTATACAGTAGGACCTCCTATTTGTGGGATCAATATTTGCTGCCTGAAAATATCAAATAACAAAAATGCAGAAATAAGTGTTTCTAAGGTGTATTACCAGAACTGGCCACTAGAGGGGAACATACAATGCTATATATATAGGGTTCACTATTTGTAGTTTCTGGCATCCAGGGGGAGAGGGCTTGGAACTAATCCCCTGGAGATACCAGTCCTACTGGTTTCAGTGCTGAAGATGAGTCAGAGACTAGCTGCTGATACTTATCATCAAGGAGGAGAATTCTCACCTTGATGTTGAGACTCTCAAAATGATTTCTTTAAAGAAATTGACAGAACTATGGAGAAGAATGTTATGACTCATTTGCAACCCAGAACATGTTTCAGAATGCTCACTGTACTTTAAAAAAATGTTTCAGCAAAATGTCTTCTGACTTAGCTGGGTTTTTTAGAGCTATCATGCATTTGATACATTTGAGGTTCGGCCTTTGTATTTTCCTGCCTACATTTTTTTCATTAATACTTTCAAGATGGTAAGGAAAGTTAGGCCTTCTAGAGCTGAACATTTCTGTGTAGATTGAAAAAGGAGCCAAAATGACAATCCTTGCTTGCAGTCTGATGGTAGTATGTTAACCTGTGTTTGTAGGATGGCTGTGATTTTGCGTGCCGATCTAAACCACGAAATGGACCAGCAGCATATCGTGGTGTCGGAGATGATCAACTTGGAGAGGAGTCTGAAGAAAGAGATGACCATTTGCTACCTATGTGACCTACCTTCTTGTTCTATAATTTGTTGTTTGTGTGAGCAGGTGGCACTGAATCACTTCTTCCCCTCATTTGTCTTTTCTTTCTCTGTTCTAGTTGCCCCTGAAGCTGCTTGCTCTGACTATGAGTGCCCTGGGGCAAGGCAAAGGACAGAGGTTATGAATGTAAAGCTGTGCTAATAATCTATGGAATATGGGAAATTCTGAGAGCCTTTGTGCAGCAAAAATGTTGGCGTCACTGTTGCAAATACTCTTTACGTGACTTGTGGAAAAATGCTTCAAAGTTAGACTACAGAGGCAAAACAACGGGGGCTATAGGGAAGAGGGAAGGACTTAAATGTGCAAAGCACTTGAATGGAGCAAGTTAGAGCTGTAGTATACTATTCTCTATAGGCTTTATTCCACAAAACTATGGATCTCCTCCCTCTCCCTCCTTTCAGTTAAACTTTTTTTTTCTGTTCTTGCAACTTGAGGGAGCATTCCCTTTGCATTTTCAAAATTGCAGGAAGAGCTGGAGATTCTTTTTTAACCAAAGTGTGCATCAACTGTTGACTTGAAATTTCTTTTAGTCACTAGCAAAAATAAAATGCTTACCAATATGTTTATTTTGTTAAACAGCCTGAAGTGAAATAGAGGTGGAGATTTTAGAACAATTTAAAGGAGAGAAGCTTCTCAAAGCAGCATCTGCTTAAAGAGACAATTCCTGCAACATCAGTCCATTGCTTTTAATAGCTTTTGGAAGAGATAAGTCATTCAGCTTTAATTGTGAATTTGATAGTGTCTGAAGCTGCAATATTTTGGAAGATTTGTGCTGAAGAGGAGTAATCTAACTAAACAGTGGCTGAATAGAAGAATCCAACAGCTGTATGAAGACAATGTCTTTTCAAGTTGGTTGTTCCAAGCTCTTAGAGTGCTTTGGAAGTGCTGGAACGCTAACAGTTCTGTTACTTGGGGGATTGCTGGGAGGGTGTCAATGTTGCCTGCAGTCTAATAAAAAAGAGCTGCAGTTCAAAATGCTCTTTGCTGTTGAAAACTGGGCAACCATATTTCACTGTTGAATTTGAACACCAGCTCCTTTGGAGAGAATATTTTACACTCCCTAGCCTGTCAGGAGCTGGTGTGTCTAACAGGGAGCAAATCTCTGGGTGCACATAAAGGCAAATATATAATTTTCTAGAAGAGTAGGCACAAGCCCTCAACACGATTAGTTATATATACTTGATGCAGTCTGTTTTGTCAGGTGCCTCCATAACAGGAGCGAATGATTCACTGTAACTATCACTTTTCATGGTGGTGTTCAAGAGACTTTGTACAAAGAGATACAACTTTTAAAAAAATTAAATGGCCTGAAAGTCCTAAACTGTATTCTGGTTATTCAGAACAGATTGTGAATGATCTGAATCATGCAAGGATCATCTTGGAAACACAGTAACTAATAGATAAACAGTTATGACCCCCTTACAAAGACTTTGTTTCAGTTCTTGTTACTACTTTCCTGTTTCTGAATCAGACTCACTAATGCTCAAATTAAGAACTCGGGACCTTGAGCTAGTTTCAGAGCAATCTAAACTTCCAGAATTCTTTGTGATTAAAACCCCTCCCACTGTTTTTATAGAAGTGAAACTTTGTATTAATGCAGCGGGGCGTTTGAAAGACATCAATGTTGAAAGTCAGGTTCCTCTCTAAATGTAAAGGCAAAATCATCTGCAAGCGATTAAAATAAAATCAGATAACTCTTTGGAATAGGCCCGATTTGCATGACACAGTATCTACAAATTATCTACAGGAGCCCTCACAACAGAGAAGCAGGATGTTCATAAATGACTAATTGGTTGATGGTGGCAGTGGGAGCAGCTAAACTAACAAAACACTTTGATTTTGCAGTTTGTTCACTGTCACATGTATTTGGAACAGGCAGGCCGGCCTCTGCTTTTCCTCCTTATAAGCCAGAGTGCTGGGAATAATGGGTTAATTTTAATACTTTAATGTGACATCCATTACTGTGTTGGTCAAATGGGGCAAAAAGCTCAAATTCATCTAATGTTTTGAAAATAACATCATGAAAGCAATACTAATTATTAGGGGTGTGCCATTTGGTTTTTTGGACTTTATCTCCCACAATTCTCCCAAGAATTCCTCAGGTAGAATTCTGGGAGCTCCAGCCCACAGACATGCAGCTACTGTACCCACATTTCACTTAACCTGGATAGGGTGTACTTTGGAGACTTCTGAGGCCTGTGCTTCTTGTTAATGTGTAAAACGAACTGCCCCTCCCAATGCTTCCTGAGAAGAATCGTCTTGCTGCTTATTAAGCTCTAGAGAGGTACAGTCACTAAGAACTACACCTTCCACAAAGACCTAGGCCTCCCAGGTAGTACCAGAGCAGTTTCCTTTTTTGTACATTAGCAACAGGAAACACAGGTCTCCAAGGTATGGCCCTGTTCCTGATGAATGAAATGTAGGTGTCGGATTTTCAGAATTCTTTTCAAATTCTTGTAACGGGGGTCCAAAAAAGTAAAGAATGGCATACCTTACTAGTTACGTTGGTATATGTTAAGCACTGCAAAGAGTACATATACATGTTCACTCTTCTGCTAAGGGTAAGTCACACATCTCAAACAAGAGTGCTGGCTGTAGGGATGGGATTTTTGACCACAAATCCCATAATTCTCCATTCCGGGAGTCCTATGTGACAGACACCTTTATAGACAGCTAAGTGTGGCTCACTTGGGAGAGAGGCCTGAAAGCCTTGGGGGCCAGCTCTGTCCAAACCTGCCGTTCTGCCCAGGCGCTAGCTGGTAGCTTGCTTTCTGAACAGGTAGCTAGATGGAGCTAGGGCTCAAAGCAGGATGGCAAGGAACGCTTACAAGCCCAAAGTCACAGGTTTGTAGTTCATCTGGCAAAAATGGAAGACTGGGAAAGGGAAATTACAAAAAGCATTTCTGAAAGTTCCAATAACCAGCGAGCCACTAATGGCCAACACTGAAAACCCACATGACATTCCCCACTTTATTTCAGAAGTCACAATAGAATTAATGAATTAATAGTGGTAATTCAAGAAATGTTTAACAGGAACAGATCCTCCATTTCTAACTTGTAATGCCCATGAATTAGTTTTGCAACCTAACATTTCAGACTCCACTTATGTCACATTCACATGCCATAGGCAGGCGTGATTAGGCAATGTGTGTCAGTATTTTGGGGTACCCTCAGCAAGCTAGAGTTTTGTCAAAGTCTGCCAGGTCATGATTTCCAAACCATAATTCAGTCAACATGAACTTTTCCAATATGACAGTAGCTACGCTTTGAGACAAAGGTATTAATGAGGTACTAGAGATCCAGGTGGTTTGAATTGGACATTTCTTTGGTGGTGGTGAGGGCCCCGTACTTCTGACCATCCATTTGCAGTTTGGAGAATCAGTAAAAATCGATCCATTTCTCCTCAAGCTCACCAGGGTAGAGGGTGGAAGATTGCCAGTGTCGTATTAACCAGTACTCTCCGAATAGAATGCTTGGAGAGAAATGTTGAAATAATAGACTGCGGGATTTTTCTAGTGTTTAGTGCTCTTTGTCAGGGCTTCCCCCAGAGGGATGAACATTAAGAGGTGAGTGGAGTGTCAGACTGTGGAGGATGTAACATTGGGTCGCTGCTCAGAAAAGGCTGGGTTCCAAATCTGTTTCCGATAAGGCACATCCATTCCATCCCTACCTTACTACATTTTACAACGTCACTGCCAAATGAGCAGGATACAAACATCTGCACCCATCCTTTTGCAGGGTTTTAAAAATTATTGCCACTTCTGTGTGCTGCTCACCCTCCCCAACCAACAACAAAAAACGAACAAACAAAAACTCAGGGGGGGATATACTGTCTTTTAAAAAAACACAAACAAAAAAGGCCACTCTTGGACCAAACATCTACCTAACTCATCTGAAACTTTAAAAGCCTGACCTTTCAGAAGCAGCAGAAATCCCTGCAAATGTCATTGATGTCTTCTTGTAAGAAACAAAAATGGATTTTAAAAAATCTAAACCTAAAGGTTCGTAGGAACAAATCCTTTTACTCCTGTTTGAAATCTGGCACTCTCTACCTGAAGGTACAATGACACTTGAAAATTTTAAAAAGTTAAAAAGCTGCCTGCTATTTTCTTCTATAGTCTACAGCTAGCACAAATATCTGGATTTCAAACTCAGTCAAACTGGATGTCTTCCACACCCGTCAAATGTCACCGCTTTCCAAATCGGGGGTCTTGTGGTCGGGTACATTCCTAGTATAAACTCCCTGTAGAGACAAGTAGCCATTTATAAGAATATTTTACGGTGACTGGAGGTTAGGTTTAATTATCTTAAAAGTTACTGCAAGAATCATTGCTAATTTTTGTTCAAAGCACAGAAAAGTAGGCAGTGGAAGACAGGAGGGCCTGGCGTGCGCTGGTCCATGGGGTCACGAAGAGTCGGACACGACTTAACGACTAAACAACAACAATAGAAAAGTAGAAGAGAAACCAGAGGTCTTGTAGCACTTTTAAGACTAGTTTTTATTTGTCATAAGTTTTTGTGTGTCCAAGCACACATCTGGTGAACAGAGTGGCTGCAGCTGTGTCTCTGGGCAGAGTTTTAAATTATGGCGAGGGTGTATCAAGGAGGACAACAACGGGGTGTTAGTCCTGGTTAAAAAATAATAATAATAAACAATAGGTGGTGATTAATTTTTGTAACAGAATAGTCATTCTTATATGAAGACAGCACAGTTAGCATATTCCAGGAATCTTAAATTTGTTCTGCAGTGACCACATCAGGGCTGACAGTTAAAAGTAAGGACATCTCCATAACTCCCTTGTTCACTACATGCCCCTTTCAAATCAATCATATTTCTTTTTAAGGTTTTTTATAGTAGTGTATGTATATATACACACACTAATCTATTTATTATGAAAGGCAAGTCCTTATCCAAGTGCCATGGCTGTCCTTTAGCAGTAATCTTAAACCTTTCTAACCCACATTTATGCTTGAAAGGGCAATAATGGAACTGGATATCACCACTCATTTTTACCTTTCAAGTTCGTTCCAAATATACGTTGTACAGTAATGCAAATACCTATCCTAAATCATTACGACACTTCAGAACTTGTAAAGGCACAGACATGGAGAGAGGCATACAGTTTACAAAAAATTTCAAGGACTAAGGATGCTCTGCATTGATGTAGAACTTTGTTTTTTGTCAGCACACCACTTTTCAATATTCTTAATTCAGGGAACAGCAACAACGCCTGCTGCAGACCTAGGTGAAAGCTGTCTACTTGAGTTTCATATGAATTTGGGGGAATCGGGAGTAAAATCAGGTCACAAAGGGTCACCAACATCATTTTTGAAGCACTCTTTTACTGAGGAAGAGAATATTTGTATAATAAACAAAAATAAACAGGTTTTGTTAGAAGATATAAACGCGAAAGAATCTTCATCCCATATGTTCTCCCAGGGACGGCAAGATATAAAACTGAAAAAAGAAACATTTTAAGTCAGGATAGAAATAACTAGAGCTGCAGTACACTTAGCTTCTCCTTTGGGTCTTTGATGTTATGTTTCAAATGCACAAGACAAACAAGTGGAATTGATCTTTAAAACAAATTTTGCTCTGATGCCACAGTCAGAAGTGCTCACGTTGTCTTGGGAAGGGTCCCAACAGGCATGAACAAGTTCAAATATTTAAGTAATCCATAACACTTTGCTTCCATGTTCTATGCGGCGCTGACTCACCTCCAGTCAACTTTTAAGAACTGGGAAAGGGGTCATTTAAAACTTCAGTTCTCACTGTTCCAATCCGCCAGCTTCCCTCCCTCAGCAAGAAAAAAACCTAATTAAGCTTCAGCACTAATTGATCTTCTGCAGTATGTGTAGAAGAAACATCCAATGGGAAGGAGAATTCAAAAAATCCAGCAACACCACTTGAGAAGAAGAAAGGCCCTCCTCAACCTTTCCTCCCGGGAGCCTTAGCACAGAACAACGCTTACCTTCTTTGCTGAGTTACCTGAAGAATACTTCAAGAATAAAGAACTTGGAGGCAAATGTGATGCTCTGAAGAAATGTTCAAGGCCTCCAAGGGAGCTGTTCCTCCCCTATGTAGCACCAACATACAGATTTTGAGAGGTCAATTTCCATCCATTCCCTTCAGATGCCCTCTGTGCAGAAGACATGTAGAAACAGCCCCAGCCTCGAGGAGGGAACACTTTGTCTTCTCAACATTCTTAGGTATCTTTGAGGATGTTGATCTTGGCACAAATCTTGAGAGCAGGGCCCAGCTTGATGTTCATAGCGCTCATGAGATGCTCTTCTTTCAGCAAGAGCAAGGCCTGGCCATCAATCTCCTGGGAACGAAACTCTTCTGCAATCTCCTGGCAACCTAAAACATTTAGATAGCACAGAAAACCTTGTGAGAGGTAAAAGCATGCAAGCAGGCAGCTCCTCCACCCAAGCGTGCCATTTAGTGTCATTCTGACCAACAGGAAACTATGCAAAGTTCTTCAAGAGACTTCATACAGTGTCTTACTGATTCTGACAACAGCTTTGTAAAGTTCTTTTATTATCCCCATATTGTGATAAGAAACTCCAAGAATAACTTTGCAAAAGAATAGCCATGTTAAGCAGTTGCAGTAAAATCAACTAAGAGTCTTTCCAGCACCTTAAAAACTAGCCAAGTTTTATTTGCCATAAGCTTTCGTGGCTTGAAGAAACTTATGGTAAATAAAACTTCTGACTTTAGGCGCCAAATGGGTAATTTGTTTTCCATGTGCAAAAAGAGTTCTTTAAAGGTACCAGACTGAACTGGAACTTTGTGGATAACAAATTATTTTTAGCCATTATGCTGTACACACAACTAGTCATTGTTATCTAAGTCATCACAGTTCATGGACCATGGATAGTAATGCTGATATTAACCATATCTCGGCATTCCCTTTGCCCAGTGGTTCCCAAACCTGGGGCACCGCCAAACCCAGCCAGGGACACCGCAGAATTCTCTCATCCCTTCTCCCACCCCCAAAGTATCATATTGGGGAGCCACAGCAGTGGTCAGTAAGTCAAAAGGGAGCCATGAGTCAAAAACATTTGGGACCCACTGCCTTTGCCCCTGCCCCAAACTGCAATAGTGGAAGAGAAAAACAGAGCACTGTTCAATGCACATACAACTTCTACTGCAATCCAATCAGTGTTGACAATACTGGGTTCCTATTCAAGGTTCAGTCCTGCTGCCACTCAAGTGTGAGAGGACCAGGGAAGGTCGGAAATGTTAAGTCTGCTGCGTGCATGTAGGCTAGAGTCTGCTGTACATGACTCGTCTTCCCTCACATTTCTAAATGGGTAGAACAACAGAACGCCCAAATTAGACAGTTCTCTACTACAATCCTAAAAACATAAGCCTTTGTTGTGTCTATGTATTTGGCAATCCAGCATAAAACTACCAGCCAGCCCCTTCTCTTTGGCACATGGGAGAAGGAGATGGCACTTGCCTTGAAGGGATGCAATGAACTCATATACTTCCTCCACACTCCAACGACTGGGATTGCTGGACAGAAAGACTGGGTTGATACCATGCAGATCAGGAACAGGCTGAATCATGTTAGAGCTGGCAAGATCTCGCTCTCCATGGCTTGCCCTCACTGAAAGCGGTCCTGGCGAAGTTGGGGAGAGAGCTTCATCGTAACTAGAGTTATCAGATCCTCTGCTTGAGTCTTCTTGGCCCTTCAAAAAACAAAGCACCAGAAGATACAGTGAAAAATATTTAGGAAGGAGAAGATCATTTTAAAATCCTACAGCTAAACCTACTTATCAGCCAACACACACAGACTTAGTAAATCACTGAGAAGTTAGTACAGTGGTGCCTCGCTAGACGATGTTAATCCGTTCCACGAAGATCGCTGTCTTGCGAAAACATCGTCTAGCGAAGCACGTTTTCCCATTGGAATGCACTGAAATCTCTTCAATGCGTTCCAAGGGAAAACTCAGTCGTCTTGCGAAAATCTCCCATAGGGAAACATCGTCTAGCGAGCGCGGGTCCCCGTCGGAATGCACTGACAGCTTTTGACCACTAGTCGGCGCATTCCTATGGGGAAACCTCATCGTCTAGCAAAAATTCCCCATAGGAGACCATCGTTTTGCGAAGCGCAGTAGCGATCGCAAAAAGCCATCGTCTAGCGATTTCCTCGTCCTGCGAGGCAATCGTCTAGCGAGGCACCACTGTAAGTCAATCCTTAGGCACATCTCATTGATTCAATGCATCTATTCTAGCTGGAACTGGATTTAGTGGATTTAGCCCGTAACAAGGTTGCAATATTGTTGTTCTGCACCATCAAGTCAGAACTGACTTATAGCAACTCTAATAGGGCTTTTCAAGGTAAGTGAAATACTTAAGGAGTAAGTATTTCATCCCCCAGTGAGTTTCCATGGCTGAGTAGGGATTTGAACCCAGGCGTTTTGAGTTCTATATCACTCTATCCACTACACTACCCTGGGTATCTCAAGTCATATTAGTACCTCAGAAAAATTCCAAAATCTACATTTGAGCAATACACTTATTAGGATCTTTAAAGTCACAAAGAAACAAGCAAAATTTTGAGTGTGAAAAATAACAGATGATGATGCACAGAAGCAAGATGACATAGTCCCACATCTGTTTTACTGCAGTAGTTGTTGACTGGCAAATCTCTAAGGAGACAGCTGTACTTATGTTGAATAGCCATAGTAAAACCATATTCATATTAGCTTCAACTGATACAGCCCTGATGGCTTGGTTAAGTCAAGAGAAACGTTGGCGTGATCCTGGCAACCAATGCAGGAGAAATTATGTCATAAAATATAAATTTAACAAGCACAATTTAACATGCTGTGTTAAGGCTTTCCATATTTACTTCAGCTCTAAACTGCAGTGTTAAAGAGACATGCCCTTAACACACACATTACATAGGCAGTAAACACAGGATACTGTATGCTGTGGTTAATTCCAGCTTCACACTATGTTGGAGAAGACAAAATATATTCTATGGAACAATGAGAAGGCAACAAAGAAGCCTAATGTATGGAGTAAGATGTGTTAAATGCTAACCAATCCTCCTAGCACTACTGTGTAAGAGCAGAACACTCTAGGTGGAAATCCACTCTACTAAGTAGGGAAGGACAACAGATGGTATTACATCCTTACCCGGTGACGCTTGCCCTGGATCTTGGCTCGGGCAATTTCTGAGCTGCTGCGCCGAGGTCCACGCCGCCGACGGGCATAATTTGCTTCTTGAAGCTCTTTCATTTTTTTCCTTTGCAGCCGAAGTTGATGGCTACAACCCACGTTGTACCTGTCATATTGAAAGGGAGAAGTTCTGTAAGATCAGTTTTTCCTGGGGGGGGGGGAAGAGCGGAAGAGTGGGATGCTTTAAATATACGCCTAAAGAGCCTCTTCTTATTTTCATTGTATTTACATATACATACCTTATTAATCTGATTGCCATGTTTTCTGTATAACCTGCAACATTTTGTGGCTTGTTATTTGTTATGTACATTCACCAAAATCCTAAAGGAATCTTAGTGTGTGGCTACATAGTGGGAAGAAGGCAAAATGATCCACTGTGAATTTCCTTTAGTCAACCACACATGAACCAGGGGAGAGAGAGAGAAGAGGATATTGGTGATCAGCCTTTCTTCACAGCGTGTTAAGGCAGCTTCTGCTGTAGCCATCCAAAAATGCAGCAGCCAAATTGCTTACGGGGGCTGATTACAGGGATCACACATAACCCCATTGTTGCAGCAACTCCACTGGCTATCAATCCATTTCCAGGCACAATTTAAAGTGCTGATTCTGGTGGATATACATTATAAGCATTTCGCGGAGGTAAGGGACAAGAGAAATAGATATGTGATCAGGCTGAGGTACAAAGAGGTACAAAGAGACAGATGGAGAAAAAGGTATTAGAGAATTTGTGGAAGAGGTCATAATGGTGGGACTTTTGAACTATCTGCTCTCAGAGATGTTGGCCAGCATATCACCAGGGATAAGCAAGGAATTATCAAAGGTTTTGCAACCGCTGTAAGATTGCTTTTAGGAATAGAAACAACCCATTGGCTGAATATTATGTGGTTCCCCTTTTTAGCAGAGAGACCAAAGTAGTGACACCACGGTGATTCCCGAAGTGGATGTGACAATGTGATTAGGATCAATATACATAGTGTAAACACTGAAAGGAACTTGGAATCTATAGGAATAGAGATCTATTTATACAAGGAAAACCAATTTCAGTTGGACATTCGGAAGAAAAAACTAGTCAAATAATAAGTAATTGATTTCAACTAATTAAGATTTTTAAATGGCAAATCAATTGTATAATATCCCAGGTTGAATTAGAACACTTTTACAGCATTAGAAAACTACTGTATAGAAGATTTAATTTTTTAAAAAAAGATCAACCATTTATAAAAGTATTGTTAATGAAGAATATGGTAGTTATATGGGAACAAAAACAATTTGGGAAACAAATCTAAATGTTAATGTATCAGAAAAAAATGGATAAAGATACGGAGTATTCAATTGTATAAATCAGTTATCGGCTAAATCTAGGGAAATGCTGTTAAAACGGTTCATAGATGGCATTTATGCTCTACAAAATTTCATAAAATTAGCAGATACTAGATATGTGCTGGAGAAAATGTGGACTAAAAGGGTCATTAGAACATACGTTGATTTCCTATCCAAAGGTGGAACCATTTAGGCATGAAGTAGTGGTTAGAAAAAATAACACAGCAAAATTTAATTCCCAATGAAGCCTTATCATTGTTTTCATTATTTACTGTAAGGAATGAAAACCTATTCGAAAAAGAGTTGGTGAAAATCCCCACAGGAGAAGCGAGAGCTAAAATGGCTCACACTTGGAAGAATGCTCAAGGACTTTCGTTCCAAAGATATCTAGACAGGATATGGACAGTAGCATTGACAAATTGACCTCACAAGATAAAATCCTTAGATGAAAAGTAGAAGAAGATAACTTTATTAAAATTGGCCACCTCTGTTGACTTCAAGTTCTGAATCAAACAGTGAGAAGAATACTTAGAGAAGTCATCTAGACTACTGGCCTGACATATTTTAAGCTGGCCACAAATTTTATGTAATGGACTATAGGAAAGGACTGAAATATTGATAGAAGTAAAGATATTGACATGTATAAAATTAAATAATAGTATATGATTGCATAAGGCTATAGGTTTTGTATTTAAGTTATACTATTTTGTCTTATCCTTAAGGGTTGTCAACAGAAATTTTAAATTAAAAAGCACACACACTTCAGGTTTGTCTGTCCCCACAACACCTAACTTTCTAATCTTCCCAAATGCTGCCTCTTCCCACTCCCCCGCACCACCATTTCCTCACACTTTTCCCAAGGAAGAGGTAAGTATTAGATACAGGGAAGCAGGGATGGGGACTCACGGGTTGCGAGTCCCTGTTGAGTCTGACTTGGGTCGCACCAGTGACTTGACTCGGACTCGACTCTGGGGTTTTCTGCAGGAGACTTGGACTTGACTCGCAACTCGGAGCCATTTGTCCAAGTCACACTGTCGAGTCCCTAGGGGCCTCTCTACTTGCTGCCGCCTGCCACCACCCTCTTCACAGACAGCAAGCTGGCTTCCCTTCCAGGAGCTGGCTGCCACTCCACCCATGCATCCACCACCCAGCTGATATGCCAGGGCATGCACAGAGGCAGAGGCCAGCTTCCCTTCCTGGAGCCAGCCCCTGCCTCCCTGACGCATGTGCAAGGAAGGAGGGAAGGGAAGCCAGACCGCTCTCTCTATGCACACGAACCCCCACCCCCAAGCGACCCAAGACTCTGACTTGGGACTCAGCCCCGCAGACTTGCCAACATCCCTGTAGGGGAAGTAAGATCATCGGTCACTCCAATTAATTCCCAAAGGGGAGGCAAGAGGAGCCAGGGTCTTCCAATAGTTGGGCTGTTTCCTGAGTGTGCCCCAGGTGAACTCCAGACACTGCAAATGTTCCTGAACCCCACCCCCAAACACACACAAGCCTTTCTTCTTCTAATAATCTGGCCAAACTTAGAGCCATTTTACAAATACTCTACCATTCCAAATAAGCAATGTGCCCTCTAGCAGGCATAAAGGGCAATTTTGCCACACTGCCTTCTCCCAACTCTGGAGAGTGGATTTTTCAAAAGCATAAACAAACCCCATTCATGCTCCCTCCAAATCTGAGGGGAAGGCCAAGGTCCTGCCAAAATCATTAACCTGCCAAAGTCTAGGGGTGAACACTGGATCCCAGACTTCTAGAAGTTGGCTACCAAGGCATTACATACATTTTTACATACATTTTTATGATCAAGTTAGGAACCTGCAATTTATAGATCAGTGATCACAAGACACCTAAACATAATTTTAAATTTAAAAAAAGATTACGTTCATTTATCATTACCTCTTGGCGCATGTCACTGAACAGAACCTTTTGGAACCACGGAATTGATTGGCTGGACCGTATTTTCCACAAAATTCACATTTGAGAAGGTTGCCTTTCTTGTCTTGCTCTAAGAAAGTAAAGAGAGATTATACACTTTCAGTTAGTCAAGAAAATGTCATCAACTAGGAGCAGCAAAATCAATTCTTAAGACTTTTGCTTGAGAGGAAATTGTCCTTTGGTGTAAGACTACCTTGTGACTCAAGTATGAAAGCTCCCATTAAAAAAAAAAGTTGGAAGCTCTTTAAGTTGTTAAGCTACAAATACTGTGACAGTTAATATGCAATGTATACACTCTGTGGAACAACCAGACATCTATCTTGATGGCAAGGGTAGCAGAAGAATCTCCTCGCATGCCATTACTCTACACACCCCTTCAAGAAAAAGTAATCACGTCTAAGCACCTGAATTGGCTCTTGGCCACCTACATGCTTGAAAAAGAAAAAATGAACTTTGAAAATCCAGTAACTTGTAGCAGGAGAATATCTCATCCCAACTCTGCAGTACTCCTTCCTGTTTATTACAGAGTGTGATAACTCTCACCTGCTATTATACTTTCTCCTCCTGGGGAGTCACCAGGCTGGTTCTCAGACTGCCTAGAAGGAGCACCAACCTGAAGAGGCTTTTCGAATTCTTTAAGGAGCTGAGAACAACCCACCTGGATTTGAGAGAGATTGAGAGAAAGTCTGTATCAGTAAGCAACCCTCACCAGAGCTAACACAGGCTAAATTAGCAAGCTGGTCATCATGGCAGGACAAAGAGAAAAGGAGAACAGTCTTTATCCAGCCTACTCCAAGCCCTCAACCCTCTTACCGGGAAAGGCTCTGCCCCTTCCTGAATGACAAAGCCTTCTATGATGTGTGTAAGAATTTGAGGCTTGACAATAGCTTGTGGAAGTTTGGAATCTCCTGTCTGACGTGTCAACATGGACAAAGTGGGCAGAGGAACAGTTGTAGGAGGGATGGGCTCAGTGGAGGTTGCATTTAGGGTGGCACCAGGGAAGGATTCTGATTTCTCTGAAAGAAAAGAAACGGCATTCACAATTAGATCCATTTGAACTCTCTATTTGATTATGAGGATTGTAAAAACAGCAAGACATATTCTGTTTGCAATATTGCACAGTGTGACTGATCTAGTACTAGCATGAGTTCATATAAGAATGCAAGAAGAATCCTAGTCTATCAGAACTAAGTCCTGTCTACTTCAACATTCTGCTCACATAGCAACCAACCAGTTACCAATGTAAAGCTTACATTAAAAAAAGAAAACCTAAGTAAATGTGCTGTATTATAAGTGTGACCTGAAAAGGCTACAGGAGGCAACTGTAGTAAGGCAAACACTACTCTTATGTACTCAAAGTTTAGCTGTGGGTATCATATGCAAAGTAAGAGACTGGCCACAAACACACACGGGACTGTGTATTCCGGACTAATGGAAGGGGCAAAGCTATCCCCTTCCTGGTCCAAATCCCTCCCTGGGATTCAGAGGCTTTGCTTTTGGTACATGTTTAAATTATACATCATCTAGATTCTGTTGTGAGCACAGGCATACTAGTCTTCATTATACCCACAACCTGAATCTTCTGCGTGTCCTAGTCAAAATAACTACTCTACAGATAGAAGACAGAACTCACCCCTGTGCCCTTCACCTACAAGACCACCCTTATCTTCTGTAGCTTTAGGACTCTCAGCAACAGGAGAAGACTTGGTGGCCAGGAGAGAAGGTGGTGCATTGGACTCCTCCTTCTCCTCTTCTGATTCTGCCTTGCGCTTCACTGCCAAGGTCTGTGGCTTGCTCTATGTAGGGAGAATTAGAAGATTTCAACAGGTAAGTAGTCCAAGAGTGAAATGGACTCGATTCCAGAGACTATTTGAGAAAAGAAAAACTGTCCATTTCCTAGAAGCTCTTGTCTTATACCAGTGGCTCTCACCCTTAGGTAACCCAAATGTTCTTGGACTGCAGTTCCCAGAAGCCTTCACTCACCAGGGTTTCTGGGAGTTGCAGTCCAAGAACACCTGGGTTACTCCAGTTTGGGAACCACTGTCTTATACAGAAAGACCACCTCAACAAATGCAAGTGAACCTCATACGCTACTCTTGAAAAGCCTGAGGACCCTTTGAAACAGCACAGAATGTTGTGCAAAGGCAACTGCAAGAAAAAGGGATGGCAATTAATTAACACCTGAAACAATCTGCAGATCAATATCTCTCTTTTCTTTTTTTTTAATTGTAGCTTTAAAGCTATAAAAACATTTTAAAACTTATTGATGCAACTATCTTGGAGTCTGGCTACTTAACTCATTTGCTCAAAAACATATCTAACTATTTTGTTTACACTAAAAACTCTCAAAATTTCTTACAGTAATTTAAAAAATAGCTATAATGAATAACTATAACTGCAATCCAGCAAAGCCAATGGTGGCAATGCCCAAAATGTAGGTCCCTATGTTCTGTAATCCTGTCACAAAACAAATGTTGGTTGAACAACAGAGTAATCTTTCATCCAGAGAGTGAGGGAGCCACCTACCACTGCTCCCTCTCTGGGCAGACTGGAATAGGGTAAATAAAAATACGTTGTTCTTTTTGTTTCACAGAGTTGATAGTTCAAGTGAAATTGGAGGTTTGCCAGAAATGGAAGATTAAAACATTGAGCTACCAGGCATGGGGAAAGGAGAAACAAGATCAGCAAAACCAGTTCAAGACAGTCAAGCTTTTTCTGAAGGGTTGCAGACAACATGTCAAAGACCAAGAAAAAGCAAATGAGATATCTGCAAGTGTTATACCTCTTTCCATGACCCAAAACCAGTACTGGAAGGAATGTTACAAATTACTGTTACATCATCGTTTATCACATTCTCAGTTAGATAAAGAATATGGCAGAATTCAAATAAAGGTTGTTCCGAGGATTGGTCAAGCAGAAGCACTGATGCAGATGGCAGGTGGATGGACTTACACACTGGACAACCCACTATTGAACTTTTATGTTTGCTACACTTCAATCAATATTCCTGAAAGCAGTTGCTACCAAATCATCTTGTCATGCAGGTGAATACACAGCCAACGTATTAACAAAAAAGACTAAAAGTGTAGGTCCTTTGAGGGTACAAACCCTTGTAACAGATGATGTAACAGGAAAACTGGGCTGCAAATAAATATTAAGGGGAAAGCATCCTTGTTTAATAATATTTGGCTGCCTTGCTCATGAGCTGAATCTTCTGGTAAAGGAAAGCATGAATACAATTAAGAAAATAATGGCAATTCTGAAGGCATTCCACAATCATCATATTGCTAATCAGACTCTTGAAGAAACTGCAGAAAGAGAAGCAGGCAGTTTTACTGCCAGCAGAAGCTAGATGAGGCTCAGTTACAAAGTGTTCAGAGTTGGTTGTGGACAAAGTGTTTGCAGTGTGCTTCAATCAATAACGTGGTATCAGTGTTTATTTCTGTAAATATTCAGAAGCAGATTCTTGACAATGTTATATTCTGCGTTCAAGTTCAAAAAGGATACAATTTGTTATTACCAGTTTCAGCGGCTACAAAGAAACCCGAAGTAGGCACTCCAGACCTTTTGAACATTTCTGAAATATTCAGGCAATTAAAAGAAAATTTAACTGAGCTTTTGCTTTCTCCACCTCTATCTAAAAAAGAAAAATAATAATGTTCTGCTCAAATTTCTGCTCTCATCCAGTTCATCCAGCAGCAAAGCTTTTGGGTCCTCAACACAGAGGACATAAGAACTATCTTCTGCTTGTGATACATTTTTTGGATGTAGTTAAGAACATCTCCATGCCTGACAGTGATGCAGTAGCTGTTATGACTGACACTGCTTAGCACTTAGAACGTCTGGAGCTGAGAGGCCACCACACACTGCAGCACCTTTGCCCAAAAATGAAACACTGGAGACTGGCTGATAATTGTCCAAATTAGTGGAGTTCAGAGAGACTTTTCAGCTACCAAAATCCGTCAGAATTCTCCCAGCCAGAGTTCTGGTCGCTTTAGTTTTAAAAATCCAACTTCTCAGAGGAGTTACAGGATACACAACTGTTCTTTGTCATGGCTCTCTTGGCAGCAACGGCCATTAAAGCATGGAGAAGGACATGGGTGGAAAGATTATCATCCCCTAGTACTCTGCAGTTCCCATGGAGCTTAGAAAGCTCCAGCCATGTCCTTCTCCATGCTTTAATGACTGCTGATGAAAAGAGAGCCTTGGAAAAGAATGTGTGTATCCTGAAAATCCTCTGGGAACTTGGATTTTTGGCTAAGGCTACCAGAATTCTAAGGGGGGGGGGGATTCCTGATGAATTCTGACAGCTGTAATGAAAAAAATCTGAAAATCCCATGCATGGTTTTTCTCCCCCGCCCCCCTCAAAGAGGACATATTATGGCCTGTTTTGGGCAGGATGGAATTTGAGTGAGGCATTCACCACTCCCCCTACCTATTCAACTAATCCTCCCTTGGCTGCTTTTAAGAGCTAAGAAGGGCAACAGTCCAGCACACAAGTGAAAGGGGAGGGGTCTCACCTGTCCAGGTATCCACTCCACATCCTTGGACTGCACAAATGAATGAATCCATTAACACAGGCCAAGCATGTGCCAAAGTTACATCCACATGATCTGTATCAACAACATTATCTAAGTCCAAGCAGAACTAAACAATTGTTTTGACAATCCTTCCTTTACCTTGGAAAGTTGTATATCAAGAAGATAACAGAGATCATGTTTCATTATCTACTCTATCTTTGGCTCGGCCAAAAACAAAGAAAAAAAAAACAAAACAAAAAACAAAGGGTAGGTAAATGTTGGCTTGACTGACAATACTACTTTATTCTTGTTAACCAAGGTGACATGGGAGCCCATGCAATTTTGTGATCCAACAAATCACATAGCATTCCCTAAGAGGATTCAACAGGCTTCCTGCTTTGTTGCCCAGTTTCCTTTATTAATACAAGAGGACTGCAGAACACCTAGCAAGGCACCATTCATGACCAATGAACTGTATGTTAGATGGATCTGATATGGTGAAGGGAACTACTCACAGGCGCTGGAGAGCTGAGCTAGGTTGTACCCTATGTGTTTATCTGATCTGTTGATCGTAATAAAAGAAGTGAATATTGAATTGAATACTCTATGTGTAAAAAAGTGGCAATCTTTCTGTTTTCCCCTCCCCTGAGTTCCCCATGCCTTTCTAACAAGTATCACTTACAGGTAATTGGACAGGCTGTATGTAGTAGGCTGCTGGTGGTGCTTGGGCCATGACTGGAGACGAAGCAGCATTCTTCACCTGGGTTGCACCCTGAACTTGTGCCACACTGAACGTAGGAGGGGCTTCTTGCAGAGGAGGAGGAGAAGAAGAAGAAAATGAGGAAGAAGTCTGTGGCACTGAAGATGCTGTGTGGGCCTGGGACACGGGCTGGACAACAGCTGGCATGCCTCGCGTAGCCTGCACACCTATGTTCATCTGAGGAAGTCCCAGGGCCTGAGCATGGGCTGAACCAGGCTGGCGGCTGCCCACCACTTGCACAGGGATATGAGGCGGGGGCTGCTGGGACGCTGACATTTTGGCAGCACCAAGTTGTGGAGGCTTCAGGGGGTTGACGGAAGGCTTGGACTGAATAGGGACAGGCGACTTAGTGGTTGCCTGGCAAAGACTGTCCTGCTGCAGCTGCACTGACTGAGGCTGTGACTGTAACATGGGCTGGACAACAAGTGTCTGAGCCTGCTGTTGGCCCTGAACAGCCTGCGCCTGCTGCTGAATCTGCGGTGGCCCATGCTGCTGCTGTGTCATAGTTGGAGCTTGCTGCTGCTGTTGCTGCTGCTGCTGTTGCTGCTGTTGCTGCTGTTGGGCTAGCTGAAGGTGTGTGGCGGTGTGCAAGAGCTGGGACTGACGATGCTGGAACTGCTGTTGGTGATGGATGGCAATCTGTTGCTGGATCACTACTTGCTTCTGGAGGTGAATTTGCTGCTGCTGCTGAATCAATGAGTGAGGCTGGATTTGGGTATACGTGGCTATAAGCAACAAGAAAAATCATATAACATCAGGGACTTGCCATCTTAAAGTAAATCATACAAATTAAGTCAGGTCCCTATACCAGGAAGATAATAGTGGGGGACAGGACAAAGGCTGAGTTCTGTGGCAACAAGGGATGGATGCAAACAAATGCAAGTCCACGCACCTATGAATTCGGAAGGGGCCATAGGCCCTTGATAACTACTTTTAAAGAAGTGGCCATGTTAGTCTGTTTCAGGACAAAAGAGAAAAAAAAATGAAAAAAGGCAAAATGCAAAAAAAGACTGTAATGAAAAAAAATATTAGCCTATAAAGTGCCGTAGTATTTAGGCTTTCGTCCCTTTCCCCCTTTTGCTAACAAGCACACTGATGGTGCATATGATTAGAAATAAAGGGTCTTTGGTCCAATCCCACTGGTTAAAAGGAACTTAAATCACTCAAGTGCTGGCTGAAACCTTGGCCAGAGATTCTGAAGCGCCAGTGCAGTTCAGACTAATGAGACCAGTCATCAGTCTGTACAGAAGGCAACTTTGTATGATTAATGCCTCATTAACAACCCATCAGTCCAGAATGAACCACGTATGACACAACACAGATTTTCTACAAGCAAAAGGCCACAACCAAAGCTTTTCTGTTCCAAGGCAGAAGTTCTGTGAAAAGAAACCCTTGAAACAAAATGGATTACAACCCATCTTTCCTATGTCACGTAGCAAGGGGTGTGTGAGTGTCAAGACAGTAAGCCTGGTTAGTAAATACATGGATTGAGGAATCAAGGAATCAGAGCAGGCTTTTCAGCAAGAAAAGTATCAACTGTCACTCACCAGAACTGATCAAAGTCTGGCTCGGTGCTGGCGTTGCTGTCCTGGTCAGGTTCATACCCACAGTCTGCTGCCCATTACCATCTGCTTCTGCCTTCTTCGCTGCTGCATTGTCTGTCTCTGTCTGACTTCCTTGACTCACTGTCACAGCCTGGGCAGCAGAAGCTGCTGGTAAAGGCTGAACTACGCCAGTACCTTTCCTTTGACAGCTGCTCCCTGGACCAGATGCAGTTGCTTGGCCCAGCCCAGAGGTAGCATGATTCCCCACAGAGGATGCCAGATTGCCAGATATACCGTTGCTTCCAGCTGCCCCTTGACTGAGATTGAGCGACTGGCCCACACTGCCAGATGATGCCTGAGTTACGGCCAAGGTCTGACCAGCATGAGTGACCTGGGGTAGTACTGAAGATTGGGAATTCCCTGGCAAACCAGTCTTTGGAGCAGAAGCTTGGAGCTGTGCATTAGCTGCTGAGGTCTGCTGACTCCTGACAGCTAAATTCTGCACCTGGAGGAAAAGGAAACAAACAAAATTTAATAACAAAAACACAGCTATTAGCTTTACTTACAATAGGCAGAGAGTGTCCTACAATCTGCTCTGGCTCAACCAGCAGTAAAAGAGCATGCTGAAAGATTAGCTTTACTTTGCTTTCGTTATTACCCTCCTTTTTGTGTGTGTCCAAAACTGAGTGTCAGTCAGTATTTCAAAGTACTACAGGGAATGAGGATCAATAATTATTATTATCTTAAAATGAACCAATTATTTGGAAGCA
Source organism: Intellagama lesueurii (assembly GCA_037013535.1). Taxonomy (NCBI): domain Eukaryota; kingdom Metazoa; phylum Chordata; class Lepidosauria; order Squamata; family Agamidae; genus Intellagama; species Intellagama lesueurii. The sequence continues at coordinate 130,575,288 of JBAJHW010000002.1, forward strand.
TTTTAAATCTCAGCTCCCTTATTCCTCATTTTAAGTGGAATTAAAGATCTCATGGCACTTCCTGGGTGGACCTTGAAGAAAATAAGTTCCTACTTGTATCAGTTTTAAGTCTGCCTTGAACAATCTCCCTCAAACTTGTACTGTACTATGACCTTTTTGATCTATATGTTTGCAGGGCACACTAACTGCTTTTCACTGTCCCTGCTCTTTTGGTGCAAAACATGATATTCATTTGGCCTGATTTGTCTTTATTGCTTATGTTCCGTTAAACCTTTCTTCTGCTATTTTACACTCGATTGAATTGAAGGTTGTTATTTTTCCCCAAAAACACACAGATTAAGACAGATAGATGCAGAGAGAAAACAGATACAGAACAAAGGCAGAGCTATGTGCTCCAAATACATCTAAGAATTCCAAAACTCCTGGGGAAACAAGGAGAGAACAAGGAATAGAATTAGCAGCAAGCTACAAAGGCAGCCAAGTAATACTGAATGGTCCTTCGAAGTCATAGACTATAGCAGGAGTGAGCAATTTCAGCATGGCCAAGGGCTTTCCCCCCCAGATTTTCCGGCATCCAGAGTGGCTACAGGGAGGGATATAGCTATCTGTATTTAAAAAAATAAAAATAAAAATAAGAATTTTTTTCCCTTAACTGAAAAAACAGTTTAACTAAATAAAAACTGGGGATTTTACTGCAAAGGCCTCCCATATGTCCTCTTGTGTCAAAAGAACTGCAAAAATTGGATTATTCTGGGCTCCTGGAATGCTGGGAGGACTCTCAGAATTGACTGTCACACCTCCTAAGGGGCACAAAGGGACTTTTTGAGCAATTAAAAAAGCCTTTTAAAAAACTGGAAATTATGTGGACTTCAGTGTTACTAGGAGGGTGTGAAAATGGCCAAGGGACGCTTGTACAGCAAACAGGACACACAATGCCAGCCCCTGAGCTATAGTCTGTCTATTACAACCACAAAACAACTTGTACAAGTTTCCTGCCCCACTTACATGAAAGATTCCAAATCATGCAGAAAGGAAGGTCCCCAGGTTTCTTGAGCCTAGCCAAGAAGTGAGTCGCATTTGTCAAATCAAAAACATTGCTGATGTTCAAGCAGTAAATAATTAGTTTTCTTGTTAAGATGAAAAGACAAAGGCATTCCACACAGGAGAACTAAAACAGTGACAAAAGTATCACTGACTGTTAAGTCAGCTGCAGAAATAGACCAGTTCTGAATGGGTGCTGACATGAACACTTGAGTACAACAGAAAATTAATGCTCTACTCAAGAAAGACTGGAGCTAAAGGGATACACCAAGACTGGGACAGGATAAGCTGGTCGTTGGAACCCAGAAGAGGGTGTCACTGACCTGGTCCGTATCTGTGTGGACCGCAGGAGAATGAGTGGGTGGCACTTCCTGCTGAACAGCAGCCACAGCCCCGTTAGGCATCAGGATGAGCTGGGAAGTAAGAGGAACATTGCGGCCCAAGCTTCGGTTCACCTGCAACAGGTTCCCTAGCTGCGGCTGTTGGGGGAGGGTTAGGTGGTGTGGAGATGGGAAGAGCAGAAGGGAGAGAAAGGAAGAAAGAAAGCGAACCACAAGCAAATAGGTTATAATGTGACACGGGGCTTAGGGTCTCCAACAGCCACTCATCCAGTCACAAACAGTGTCTTCTTCATCAGGACCATTTTGGTGGTAAATGGAAAGCAGAAGTTACTTGTTTCTAATGGCCAAAACACCACTCTCCCCATAGTGGTCCAAAAGCATAGGCTACTTCGGAGTATATCTCTCTGAGGTGCTGGACGGCAGTGAAGGACCGGGACCGGGCCGGGGGGGGGGGGGGGAGAGCAGTGAAAGGCACTTGCCAACAGGGCCAGCTGAGAAACAGATTTTTCATACTTGAGAGTTACAATTGAGACAACAGATTCATTTCAGAAAACATGAAAATCTAAAATTGAAGTAGACTGAATGATTTAGTTACTGAGTAACCAAAACTCAAAAATGGAATGTGGGGAGGGAGAAGAGAGCAAGCAAAAAGCTTGGTTCTCAGTTTACCTAACTAAGATGAAAATGTTCCCTTCAGACACCTTCCAAGGCTGAGACAGTATTATAAAGCATCATATTTAAACTGATGACATGGAGTTGTAATTTCCAACGTACACTTTACCAAGACCGTTTTAAGACAGGGATTTAAGACCTGAGGCCCAGACTTGTCAAAAGAAGAGATCTCTGTTCAATATTACACAAAATCATACTAAGTGCCATAGGATCTTTAAGATTCATGGAAAGCAAAATAGTAAATGACAAAAAGCATCCTCTGTCCCCATAGTACAGCTATACTGAACTGTTGAACTAAGAAGAATCAAGCTAGCGTTTCAAGGGAATAAAGGCTGCCAACTCAAGGGAGATATTTTTTTTTAAGATGGGTGAAAGCAGCATGTTTCTATTTCTTACCCGGAGATACATCTGTGCTTGTGACTGGTTGAGAGGTGGTGAGGTAGCGTTACCCAGAAGCACCGACTGTGTTAGGGTAGTAGCACTAGGTGAACTCACACTTTGTGAACGACTGATTAACTGTGCAGCTGATGTCGTAGCCAAATTAATCTGTAATTTAAAACATTAGAAAGAAAAAGACAAGGACTGTATTAACCAAATCTAAGCTGGAAGTGGTTTTCTGTGCTTCCTTACTGAAAGGACACTGCCATGCTCCTCGCCTCAACCAACCGAGATTCCCCCTAGCCATTTACTGCATGCCTGTCTGTCAACTTAGTAAGAGCCCCCCCCCCCCCCGAATTTATAGAACAGTGACTCTCCATTTGGAACTCTCAGATTCTTTGGACTACAACTCCCAATATCTCCATCTAGCCCAGCAAATGGACTGCAGACAATGAAAGATGCATTCTAACCCCCAAGGCTGGTAACCACTAGAAGAAAGTGGGCAAATAAACCAATTTTTCCAGCAATATTAGAATGTGTGAAAGAAGATGGACACTGGTAACAACTGCTATCACAACAAGCTCAGAAAGATTACTTTCTGTAATGCAAATTCCAGAATGTTGCCCAGGAAGAGTTATTCAAAGGTAGTTTTTCCATGCTTTTATCTCAAAAACCCTGCAGGATGCACAATATCTAAAAAAAAAGGGGGGGGGAATTAACATGCAAACCAAGGCCATCATCCAATTACCTTTTACACATCAACATTATTAGGGAACAGGAGTCCACATTCTTCTCTCATTCAGCCTCCTTCTGGTTAAGATGGTACATTTCTCTTTGGGTGAGGCATTTCTCTTAGAGATGCTGCTGTCTTCTCAAACACAAACAATAATCCCATGTCTCCTCCCAACAAACTGATCTCCTCCTCTTCTTTGACTGGCACTACTCCTTTGTATCACCAATAAGGCAAATGTAATTCCTTAGCTTCAAGCTGAACCAAAATCATAGAGTTTGTCTTCAAAGACAACTGATTTTCTATATAAGTTGACAAGCTACTTGAGAGCAGAAAAGAAATCACTTACCGAAGCCTGCGTAGTAGCTGTCTGTTGAGGGGTGCTTGTGTTTGGAGAGCTTGCCTGTCGGCTTGCTGCAATTGTTGCCTGCAAGAAACAACACGTAACTAAATTTAGCCAAGTAGCAGGCCCCGCTATTCCACTCCTTTCTGATTCTCAAGAGACAAAGCACATAAAGATAAGTTGGTACTTATCATACTATGCTCATCTTCCACAGTGGAAGGAGAACACCCTTACACTTGGTTGTCTCTCCCACTCACCCTCCTAAGCAGAGATTCTGAACTACAGTCAACCCTCGACTTACAAACGGCCCTAGTTACGAACATTTCAACTTACGAACCGGTCTGATAGAAAAATATTGACTCGACTTGCGAACTCAGATTCGAGTTACGAACCGAAAAAAAAACCACTTTTTTTTAACCTAAGTCATCTTAGGTTAAAAGGAAAAAAAAGAAAAAAAATTCTGCCCCTAGTGGTAGGAACGGATTAACCGGCTTTGCATTAGTTCCTATGGGAACTAATGATTCGAGTTACAAACCGCCCCTCGACCTAAGAACCAAAAACAGCCGGAACGGATTAATTGGTTTTCAATGCATTCCTATGGGAAATGCTGATTCGACTTATGAACTTTTCGACTTACAAACTTCCTTCCGGAACGGATTAAGTTTGTAAGTCGAGGGTTGACTGTAAATGAATGGGTTCTAGGTACCCTCTACTGTCACAGGAGAACCCAAGCTCATTTCTAAGCTACTGAACAGTTTGAAGAAAAGAAAAGAAAAGGAGTCAAAAGGAGTACCAAAAAAGCACTAACTGGAGAGAAACCCGGACAGAGTGCCTGCCTCAGCCTTGTAAATTCAACACAGGTTCTGTGCCACACAGCACCACACACAAACGGTGTAACTTTTGCTAGATAGGAATGGAGGTCCTCCTTCTGCTTTCGAGGATGAACATATGGTAAGTGCCAACATATCTGTCTCCTATGAGGACAGCCTTATACTGGAACACAGTAAGACTTGGCTGTTCTCAGGTGGGCTTGTGATGCTGACTTTGAGTAATTTACTAGTTTACCAACTAAGATCTACTGTTGCAGAACTTGTTGCAACTACTTGACTTCTTCCCCATATTAATAAGCTAGAAGGATACAAACAAGCCTGCTCTTTTAAAATCTCTTCTTATTTTTTAGATAGGCCTTTCTGGGTCTGCATACATCTAGTGTGTGCTATTGTTTTTTCATCAGTTCAGATGGTTTGGGGGGAAAGGAGGGCAGAATAACTTCCTGAAGCCAATGAAAAATAGAGTCTTTTCAGGACAGAGAACGTATCACCCTTCTGTATCAGTCAGAGCTCAGTTCCAACTGAAAGTGCACCTAGTTGTGAAATGCTGTGTGCTGAAATGCTGGTTGTAAGACATAAGACTTTCCAAGACAAATCTTTGACAGAAATCCTTAAATTTAAAGGAAGCTTTAGTAAGGGTCTTCAAGACCATATGTAGATTCCATAAAGAATATGGTTTGGTTAAATAAGTCCTCTTAAAAACTCTTGATGTCATGAAAGGATGAAAAGTTCCCCGGCCCTTTTGGCAAGCACTGATAACATTGTTACTTTAAGATATTAGAGGCAAACCCTTTCTCCACATTTTCTTGAAGAAAGGCTAATACAGTACATACTAATGCTAGATGAACGTTGTTGTTGTTTTTTAATTTCCTGAGATTTCATGTGGGTAGGTGCAATCAGGAGCTCTTTCAGTCATACTTATCAATCACTTATTCTGAGCATTCCAGATGCCCCACAAGGCCCAAAAGAAGTCCCACTATGTGGGTCTCATGCCTATGCTGGGAGCTGAGAAGTGCACTACTCTTTATTTCCCCAAAGCTAACTAGAGCAAAAAGAGAAGAGGTAAAGAAAAGGAGACTGGGAAGCAGCTATGAAATAGAACATTATGGCTGGTGTAAAAAAACAAAAACAAAAAAAAAACAGCAAAGGCAGGAAGTAAGGCTGGACTTGTTTGGTTGCTCTATAACAACTGGTTGGGGGGGACCTTGCCCGTCAGATCAAACGAAGGGACAACCCAATGTAAGGAGGTCTTCCTCCACTGTAATAAAAGAACAATAATTAGAATCTGCCTTAAGAGCATTTATTATCTATGGCTTAAATGTGTATATAAGAACGGCTGGATAGCTCAGTAGTTTAGGTCCCTGTCTGAAAAACCAGAGGTTGGGAATTTGCTTTCCCACTGTGCCTCCTTGGCAGGGGCTGGACTTGATGATCTATAGGGTCCCTTCCAGCTCTGCATTCTAACATGGTGGTAGTAGTTATTATTATTATTATTATTACTACTATTATTATGTCAATTTCAGATAGACTCATAGAATAATGAAGTTGAAAGGGTTCTATAAGGCCATCAGGTACAACACCCTGCTCAGTGCAGGAATCCAAGTTAAATAATATCTGACAAATGACCCTCTTGCCTTCTCTTGAATGCATCCAATGTCAGAGAGCTCTCCATCTCCCAAGGCAAATGGTTTCATTGTCATACTGCTCTAACAGGAAGCTTTTTCTGATATTCAACCAAAATCAGGCTTACTGTAACTTGAGACCATTATTACATGTCCTGCACTCTGGGGATTGACTGAAAACAGATCCTGCCCCTCCTATGTATAACAAGTATTTGAAGAGTGCTATTGCATCTCCCCTCAGCCTTATGTTCTCAAGCCTGAACATGCTCAGTTCTTTCCGTCTTTCCTCACAGGGCTTGGTTTCTAGTCCCCTGATCATCCTTGGTACCCTTCTCTGAACCTGTTCCAGTTTTTCAACACCCTTCTTAAATTGTGGTGTCCAGAACTGAATACAGTACTCAAGATGAGGCCTAAACAGTGCTGAATGTAGAGGCACTAGTATTCCACAGAATTTTGAGACTATGCTACTGTTAATGAAGCCTAAAAGAGCATTTACTCTTTTCTTCAGCAACATCACATTGTTGGCTTGTATTCAGCTTGGGATCTTCAACAATTCCTAGATTAAGGAATACATATAGTATTGATAAGCCAAGCATCCACCTCACCCCCCATTTTGTAACTGCATATTTGGTTTCTTTTTCCTATGTATTGAACTTTGTACTTATGTCTATTAAATTTCATTCTTTTTTTTTCCAGCCCAGTGCTTCAGTCTATCAAGAATAGATCCCTTTGAATTTTATTTCTGTTTTCCAGGGTATTCACTATTCCACCCAATTCTGTAACATCTGCAAATCTGATGAGCATTCCCTGCACCCTCTCATCCAAGTCATAAATAAAAATATTGAACAGCACCAGGCTCATGACTGTGTCTGTGGTCCCCCACTTGTTGCCTCCTCCTAGTTTGAGAAGGAACCATTGATAACCACGCTCTGGTTATCAATGGTTCTGTAACCAACTATGGATCCATCTGATAGATGTTCTATCCAGCCCACATTTAGTTAGCTTGCTAATCAGAATATCATGGGGCAAAAGCTTTTCTGAAGTCAAGATTTATTATGTCCACAGCATTCCCACTGTCTACAAACAAAGTTGCCTGGTCAAAAAATGAAATAAATGAAATTGTTCCTGAAAAAACTATGTTAGTGTCTAATCATCACTACATTTTTTCAAGGTAGTCACAAACTGACTGATTTATAATCTGCTCTAGAATTTCCCCCAAGATTAACGTCAGGCTGACTGGGCTGCAGTTCTCAAGTTCCTCCTTTCCACCCTTTCTGAAGATAAGGGCAACATCATCTGGCATTTCACCCATCCTCGATGATTTCAAGAAAATAATATAGAGTGGTTTTGAGAGTTCTTCAGCTAGTTCCTTCAATACTTTTGGATATAGTTCATCATGCCCTGAGAATCTGAACTCATTCACAGTAATGAGGTATTCCTTGACTTTTGTCTATCAATCTCAAACTGCAATCCTGCCCCCTCCCCTTGTACTTTACATTTGCCAGAAGAGTTATAGACTATCTTTTGCAAAAAAAAAAACTCCACCAAAAAAACACAAAAAAACCCACAACCCCCTCCCTCAAAAAAAAACCACACCCAAAAACCCTAAGCTAAAGTAAGAATTGAGCACTTCTGCCTTTTCATTGTCATCTGTTACCATTTTGACATCCCCACTGAGTAGCTGAGTCACTATTTCTTCTCTCTGTCTTTTCTTAAGCATGTACCCAAACAATCCTTTTTTGTTGTTTCTAGCATGTCTTGCTAACCTCAGTTCATTCTCAGCTTTTGCCTTACAATTATTTGCTACCAGTCTGCATTTCTCCTTTGTGATCTGGCCTTCCTGCCACTTTCTGTACATGTCCTTTTCTGTTTTCAAGGTCCTCTTGGAGCTTTTTTTGAGGTGACATTGGTCTTTTTTTTATGTCTTCCAACTTTTTTTCTTGTTGGAATTGTTTGTAATTGCGCCTTTAGAATTTCCTTTATAAGAAACTCACACCCATCTTGGACTACTTTTCTTGCTAGGATCCTCTGCCATATGGCCTTACTTCTAATTGTTTTGAGTTTATTGAAAACAGCTTTCCTAAAATCCAGCATATACATGTGGCTACACCCTGCTTTTATTTGCTTTGAAATCAAGAACTCAAGTAGAACATGGCCACTTTTTCCCAGAGTTCCCCTTACCACTTCATCCAATAAGTCATCCCTATTGGTTAGAATCAAGTCAAAGATAGCCAATCCTCTAGCTTCTTCTTCTTCCACTTTTTTGCAAGAGAAAATTATCAGCAACACAGGCCAGGAATTTCTTGGAAGGACCATGTTTGACCGAATTTGCCTCTCAGGATATCTGGGTAGCCAAAGTCTCCCCATTAGTACACATCCCTCCTCCCACCTTCTCCTCCTGCAGTGACCACTGTCTGAGACCCAAGACTGCTCTTATATGCACAGTCCTAACCTCTGTTTTATTTCTTAAAGCCCATCCACACTGAGCATTTTTTAATCTTCCGCATACCCATGATACTGATACTGCACTGTGGTTCCACACAATACTAGGCTGAAACTAGTACCAACAGAATCAAAGTGAGACACCCCCCCCCCCCAAAAAAAACCCTTGCTTTCCAGATTTTTTTACGCCACTCCGTGTGCTTCACTCTGATCTGCTCCAGTGCAGGGTCTGCTCATTTGGAACCCAGTACTGCACTGATGTGTGCTAATATCTCCACCTTTTGGACAATCCTCCCTTATGGGTATTTTTCTGCTGGTCATTCTCTACCCTCCCATGCCTCACTGCCACTCCTGTTTAATTTTTGGGGCATAAGCTGTTCCTGCATTCTGCTGTATTTTTAATGTTTTACAAGCTACCACTTTAGGACCATTTCTCAAGCAGAGAAATGAAAACTAACAATTTTTAAAATTAAACAAAACCATGAAGGTATGAGAATGGTGAGTGGTTAAAAACAAGGAGGGAATGAAAAAGAAAGTTAAGTAGGCAAGGAGAGAACAGAAAAGGTATGAGCCACTCTTGCCTTCTGCCTTTTCTTTTATGTTGTCACTTTAGCACCAAGGCACTACAATGAAAATTATTTTTTTAAAAAAATAGAAAGAATTGGGGCAAAAGGTTTGAGAACAAGGAAGAGAGGAGAAAGTGAAGAAGACAGGAGAAGGCAGAGAAGATATCTGCTGCTCTTGCATTATGCCTTTTTAAAATGTTACCAGTTTTGCAACATAACACTAAAGTGAAAACTAGAACTAAAAAATAAATTAGAAAACACTGGTGTAAAACCATGAAGATTTGATAATGGTGGGTTAATAAAACAAGGGGGCAAGAGAAGAGAGCCTGAAGAAGGCAAGTAGAGGGCCAAGAAGATAAGCAAGGGTAGGGGGCAAACTATGCTAGGAGTGAAATCTCCAGAAACAAATCTGTATGTGTTGTATCGAATGCAGTCCAAAACATTAAGCAACAAATAAGCCTCCTCATGTTTGTATGCCAATACCAGGATGATCTATTTAAATGCAGAGCAAAACCAGATACACCAAAGCAACCCGAAAAGGACCAGAGACATCACAATGTGGATGAGCACTCTGTTGTACTTGGATACTGTAACCAAACAGAACTGACTTACAGATGAGTTCTAGATGCTTGTGGAATCTCATATTGAAAAATCGCCACTCTGAAACAATAGCTCATATAGAAAAACCAAGCAGTGCTCAGTAACTCCATCACTGCTGAAGAAACAGAAGAGGCAGTGCAGACCTCCTCTCCACCTTGCTCTTCACAAGTCCTACCCTAAGTGACCCATATCTGTCAAAAGCATCACATTAAATTTGATTTAAAATATTTTATGCCAGTGGTTAGAATACAAACATCTCAAGTTAGTTATCAAGGTAAAACAATGCAGTAATTAATAAACATGAGGATTAACAAAAGCTAGCGGTGGTAATGAACATTTTATTTTAAAAAAAAAATCATTAAAAACAAAGAAAAAAATCACAACTAAAATAATTATAAATCTCATCAAAACCCATGAACACTCCACAGGAGAAGGCAGAGGAAAATGTATGAACCTTGAGGCTTTTTGAAAGCCCTGCAGTCATGCAGCTTGATGAACTTCAGTTGGGCCTACTACAGAAGAGGCCCTTTTCCATGCCCATCCGTTCAGAGGCAGACCACCTTAAGCTGTGATCAAGCCAGTACTGATGCAGGTTCAGGTAACTCAATTTCAAATAACTCAAAGCAATAACGATTAAAATGCAAGCAATGCAGCTGGCATAAGGTAAGTGGCATATGAATCAACTACCAAGCCTTCAAATAATCTCTAAAAGCAGCTCCACGTAAAACATTGGAAATCACTAGTACATCGAATATGTACCAATGCAAGGTCAAAAGTCTCCAGAAAGGGCCAAAGCTAATAAAAAGCAGTCCTGGCTCCTGCTTCCACCTGGCTCTTCCTAATTCATACTAAATTTTGGAAGCTCACAAGCAGCACTCTCTTCTCAACTTTTTTATGTGGATGTTGAAAAGTATGGGGGAGGAAATGAAAGGTTATGGCACTTATTTATTCAATAAAACAAACAGAAATGTGAAGCTTAGAACAGAAGTTCCAAGCCAGGTGTTTTCTCTTTCCAAGCTACCAAAATCCAAGCAACCCTTGTTATTATGACATGCTTGCCTTACCTGCTGAACTGCTGCTAGGCTATGTAACTGAGCACTGTTGAGCTGCTGTTGAAGCATAAACTGATGGAAATACTGGGCTGCGTTTGGCTGACGCTGCAGTGCTTGAAGTGCCTATAATAAATAAGAAATATAAATTCAAAACACAGAACACTAAGCCTAATATGGCAGTGGATCTGCAGGATTACTTGGACCATCACACCCACTGGAGAAAGACATTAGTCTAAATTAGAGATGGGCACAAATCGGAAATAATGTGATTCATTTTGATTCATGATTTGTCAAGATGGACGAGTCACGAATAACACATTTATGATTTTTTTTCTGATGAATCGATTCATCAAATCATTTTTGCCTTTAAAATCCTATAAAACACACACACACACACACATCATCTACCCTGTTTCCCCGAAAATAAGCCCTACCCTGAAAATAAGCCCTAGTATGATTTTTCAGGATGCTTGTAATATAAGCCCTCCCCCCAAAATAAGCCCCAGTTAAGTGAAACCCCGCCCTCCACCATTGTGCGGCAACCAGAAGATGACATGACTGTATTTGAATAAATGTAATTGTTGTATATGAAAAATAAAAAATAAAACATCCCCTGAAAATAAGCCCTAATGCGTCCTTTGGAGCAAAAATTAATATAAGACCCTGTCTTATTTTCGGGGAAACAAGGTAGAAACACCAAAATCATAGATAAGTTTTTCCTGATTCTCCTTTACAAGCCCTGAAAGTTTGGTAATGTTTGGTTTTTGGACATCCGGATTATACAGCCACAAAGAGGGGCCCCCAGCGAAATTTCCCTCAGGAACCCAGAAATATTGCAGATCCGCTTTCACTGACTCTCCTCTACAATCCCTCCAAGTTTGGTGAAGATTTGGTTTCAGACATTCAAGTTATACACCCACAAAGTGAGCCCCCGCAGGAAAGTGCCCTTTAGCAGCTGGCCTGGGAAGCTGTTTTATAGCCCCACAAATAGACAAATCAAAGATCACTAAAAATTCACTGATTTGTATTCATTGGAGGCATTGATTTGGACAAATGCAAATTGATGAATTAGCAATATTTTGAGAATTTTGCAATTCATTTTTTGATTTGTGCCCATCTCCAGTCTAAATTGTACCAACAGCTTGAACTTTCCAGAGCTTTAGCTTCAAGACTTCTTTCCCTTGCTTTTACTGTGCATGCGTCACCCATTTACATCAGTCTCACCAAGTCTGTCACAACCATTTTGAATTGCGTTTGGCAGGACAAAAGCGGGAAGGTGGGCAGGTTGCGTAAATCCATAAATGACCAATCAAAGAACCTCAGTTACAGGTGAATAACCTGTCCTTTGTCATGGTGACTGTGATTCACACAACTGGGTGACTAGTAAGCTCAGTTACCAGAGGTGGGTTTTCACACCAGAACTGAAGACAGGACTGCTCTACTAAATGAAGCTTCTCTCTGAGCCTTCAAATCAAGTCTACGAGCCTTCAAATCAAGTCTCGTATCGTGATTTACAAATGTGAGAGGTTGAGACCACATTGCTGCTCTGCAAATGTTCTGAATGTTAACCCCTCTCATGAAGGCTGTTGAAGAAGACACTGATCTAGTTGAATGACCTTTGATGTTTGATGGCAATTTTACTTTTGTGATGTCACAGGCCAATTTTATTGTATGATCCACTCTTCTGGAGAAACATTGTGAAGATACTGAAAAGCCTTTTTAGTACCTTGATAATGTACAAAGAGTCTAGACATTTTTTAAAAAATTGTTCTCGATAAATAGAAAGCTACAGCCCTCATCGCATCTAAGACATGTAATTTCTAAGTCATTTTGTTTCAACACCAAAAAAAAGGTAAAATTGGTTGATACGAAATGACACTACCTTTGGGAGGAAGGATATGTCAGCATACAACATCACTTTATCTTTGTTAAACTGATTGTATAGAGCAGCGATGGCGAACCTATGAAACACGTGCCACAGCTGGCACGCAGAGCCCTTTCTGCGGGCACGCAAGCCATAAATTGCCGGATTGCTACTCTGCCCCCCTCCCCACAGCCAAACCTCAGGAGGCGGCTGCAGCCACAGTGCTGGTGCTTCGACAGGCGGCGGCCAGGATCCGGAGCAGCTGGCACTGGTGGCAGATCCGGAGTGGGGTCTCGAGGTACCTCCGTGCCCAGGATCCCCCCTTCCGCCACCACTTCCGGTTCCGCCGCTGCCGTGGCACACCGCCCCCCATTTTTGTTTGTTTGTTTGTTTGTTTTCCAGTTTGGGCACACGGGCCCAAAAAGGTTCGCCACCACTGGTATAAAGGATCACATCTCAATGCAAAAATTTCACTTGCTCTTCTAGCGGAAGTAATAGCAACTAGGAATGCCATTTTGAATGTCATTAACCTTAAATCTGTTGTTGCTGTGGGTTCAAATGGACTTTTAGTTAACAGAGTCAACATCAAAGACCAAGACCAAGGTGCTTCAGGCGGCTTCACATCCAGGCAAATATTCTTCAAACCTTTTAAAAATATCTATAGAATTGGATCTCTAAATGGCTATGACGACTGATGATTTTCATGTTGGTGCACCACTATTGCAGCTAAGTAAATTTTCAAAGATGAAACTAACAAACCCAGGTGCTTTAAGTGAAAAGGAAATTTAAGAGTAGTTTGTAGCAAAGCTGGACTTTGCCACAATATTAGGTGGCTTTGTAGGTGGCTCTGTGGGGACAACAGCTTCCTTTGAACTCATCTGAGCCTCCGCCTGGAGACCCTCTTGCTCTGAGGAAGAGGATTCATTTGGATTGGCTGCAGCCTGGCTATATGTAGTCACATACTGGATCGAGACCCAGCGATATAGGAACTCCATGCCAAGAAGGAACTCAGGATTTTGTGGACCAGAGTATACTAGAACGCACTTCTTTCCCTTCCATCCCTCAAATACAATGCTCAACAATGCCATCTGTGCATACCGACTAATGAGTTCATCCACCCCATAATTTTGCACAGGAAACTAAGTCCTTTGCAATTTGCCTATCCTGGAGACGGAACCAGTGAATGCTACTCTTGTCCAATACTCAGAATCCTTATGGGCTTTAATTTCCAAACACACTTCCTCATAAAAAATCTTCAACGACTTAAACATTCTCTTCCTCTGCCCACTCTGCTTCTTCTGGAGAGATGGCAGAGACTGAGTCCACAATTTTAAAGTTGTCCCTAGCTCCCAACACTCACACCGGCATTTTCTCATCTCTGAAGGTGGGAACAGCTTCTACCCTTGGAGTATGGAGCGATTGCATAACTTCAGCAGCTCTACCAGGCGCATCAAGAGCTACCTGCAGAGTGGAGTTGCTTTGGTTACTGCTGCTTGTTAAAGCCATCTTGCTGTTAAAACCTTGTTCACTGCCAGCTTTGAAAACTTGGTCCCCAGAGATAAATTCCTTACTTTCTGCACCTCCATACTCCTGCGCACTCTCTGCATCACTGTGAGAGTGTTTTTGTTGTCAACTTCAAGCTCACTTTTGATGTCAACAGAAGGGCATCTCCTTTTGATGTTGTTGTCTGTTCTTGAGCTGATATTTTTTAGGTGCAGGTTCCATTATTTTTTGCTTCTCTGTGATTTGATGTTGACTGCCTGGCTATGGTATTCTTATTTGAAAAATCAATTGCTTTTAAGGATTTTTCCCAAAGATATGATCTTAAATGGGACTGATAATTTTTCAATGTCAGTTCAGTAAATCTCTGAAGATTAATTACACTTTTAACTAAACAAGGCTCTTCTAAGCAAAATAAACATTGGTCATGTCCATGTGCCTGAGGTATTTTTGCTCCACAGCCAAAACAGTATTTCATTAAAGCAGCTGAGGCCACAAACCATTAAGATTCAATCCCTGGATAAGGAATCAGGGTGAGTAAACAACAAAAAACATTTTAACTGTCTACTTTTTTCCATAAAGCCAAAAAGAAAGGTAAGTAAAAGTAAGTTTAGAGGCTTTTAAAGAAAATTATTATTGTTTTCTACGCTCTGAAACGAACAGAGGATGTTGTTGCCATGGCAGACAAAAAGGTACTTAGATGGAGTATGCACAGCAAAAGCAAAGGAAAGAGGTCTGGAGTATAAAGCTCTGGAAAGATACATGGAGAGTGTTTGTGCAGGTGCAGAAACCAATTGTGTGAATCACAGAGACCATGACAAAAATGGATTTGACTTTAATGAGAAATAATCAATCATTTGGCCATGCCTCGTCTCTCAGAATAATCGTCCTAGACTCCCTGCCACATGTTGCCACACAACACAGGAAAAGAACCAAAAACAGATCTAATGCAAAAAGAATATTAATTTATTCTTTATTTTGACATACCAAGAGACTGGGAGCTGAACAGAAATATCTGATATGAGTCAATGTTCTTTAACTAAAAATGATATGGCCATAAATGAGATTTCCATATTAGCTCTACAAACAAATCCAACATGCCAGTTAAATTTCCCCAGCCCACCTCGAAACAAAGATAATATCTGACCTGCACTGCCTGCCGCTCATAGAGTGTCATCTGTGATATCTGCGGGCGGGTGCTTCCTCCAGAGCCTGAGCTGCCACTTGCGGAGTTTGAATTTTGCTCGCTTTCTGTCTCCATGATTCAGATCCACTAATCCTTGGTTGAAGTTTTGTCTCAAGCACTAAGATCAAGTAAAACAGAGATTAGCTCTTATCAAAGAAACAGCCACATTTGTGTCTTATCTACATTTAAATTACCTGAATGTTTCCTTCTTGGGCCTACTCATAATTCTGCCAAATTCTCAAAAATATGCCTTACAGTGTAAGAAAAGAAAAAACAAGTACATCAAATAATTAGGTTTATAGTTATTTAAAGTTACACAGATATAATCCTGAAGTTTTTCCAATTCATAACCATTCTTCTATTGTAGTAAACAAAGATTAGGAAACCTAAACAAATTTAAAGACAAAGGAAGTAAAGAACCAGATGTTAGCTATTCAGGGCAGCCATTCACTTCTGATGTTCATCAATTATCTAATTACCTCTTCAATAGGAAACAAGCAGTAGAAGTGCAAACAGAAACTTGTTGCCATGACAGACAAAAAGATACTTGGGTGGAATATGCACAGTACATGTGCCATACCGTATAAAGCTTATACATGAAACAAACATGAGTCTCACAAAAACATCCTCTTAGCCACTGGATAGACCGCAACTCTACTTCAGCAACAAGGCAGGTATGTAATTCTTGTGCGCGACACTTATCACTCAGAATGAAAGAAAATGACTATTTGGAAATGCAAAGCAATGAGTGTAACATATGCAAACTTGCACTCCAATCCAAGGCACCTAGTCACAAGAGTTATTTCCACTACAAGAGCTCTGTGCTTTGCCAGCACTATCTACTTTTCCATACCAGCCTGCATGAGGATCCAGTCAGCTGTGCTCAACAATCAATCCTTATCCACCAAACTCTATAAAGCCCTTTCCAGCCTTGTGACTTGCACAATGATATTGGGTACAAACATTTTCCATGCATTATTTTACACTGTCTTTTTTGCTAAAATCCTTTCATTTTAGAAATCTATTTCAACTCTAGAAATCTATTTTAATAACATTAAATGAATAATTAAATACAAGTCAAAGCAATTAGATAGTAAAGTCAAATCAAATACTGTTTTTCAAGTGATTCTCTCTGGCAAGCATACTTATTGGTCCTCTCTCAGATCTGAGGGCTGTAGGACTGAAAGAAAGGCTTCCCTTGAGGATCTTAAAACTCAGGCTGGCTCATATGTGGAGATGCAGTCTTTCAGATAGTTTGGACTGATGTCATCTAGGGCTCTATAGGTCAAAATCATCACTCTGAACTGGGACCAGAAATGGATTGGCAGCCACTGGCACTGTTGTAACAGGAGAGATATGTGATCCCTATAACCAGCTCCAATTAATAAACTGTGTGCAACATTTTGGACCTGCTGAAGTTTCCAAACACCTTCCAAAGGCAGCCCTACATATACTGTATTATAGTAATCCAAATGGGATTATAACAAAGGCATGTGTCACCACGGCCTAATCAGACATCTCAAGGAATGGCACAGCTGGTGCACTAGTTTTACCTGTGCAAATGCACTCCTGGCCACCACTGAAACCTAGGAATGCAGGCTCAGAGATGAATCCAGAAGCACACCCAGCAAAGAATGTGAGTTTTCAGAGGGAGTGTAACCCCATCCAGCAGAGCCTGAATCCCTGTTCCCTACTCGCCTATCAACTGACCAGCACCACGCATGTGGATTAAACTTCAGTTTATTCACCTTCATCCACTCCATTATTGAAACCAGACAATGATCTAGAGCCAAAACAGCTTCCATAGATTAAGACAGAAGGGAACAACTGGGTATCGCCCAAATAAAGGTGACATGAAACCTCCAAACTCTGGACAACCTAATGTATGTTAAACAGTATGGAGGACAAAACAGAAGCCTGAAGGACACCACAGTCAATGGCCAGGATGTAATAGAGTCATAGAATAATGGAGCTGGAAGAAGCCTATAAGGCCAACGAGCCCAACACCCTCCTCAGTGCAGGAATCCAAATCAAAATAGATAGAACTGATTCACACACCTTCAAGAATATGTTTTCTGCAGTTGTAGTGCCTTTCAAACTCTACAGAGCACACAGTTCTTTTATAATTCTCAAGTTGGAATCTATCCACTGATAAATATTAGTAGTTGTGCTGTGTCTATGATGTCATTGCTTTCATCTAATGCCAAGGGGAAAAAATCAAAACTTTTTGCCTTGACAGTTAGTGACAAATGCAGCTCTTCTCTTAGTTTTTCAACAAGCCTGCTAACTGTAGATACAGATAAACTGACACAAGTAACGCAATATACTTTAGCAGGACACATTTTCTCCATTATTTTAACCATGTACTTTTTAACCAATAAAAGAAGCAATAGATTTAGCAATATGATAGCTGGTCCTCACAGTCAACATGTTCTCTTCAATGTGCTTTCTAAAACTATTTTGCTGAAAAACATTGATTTTTTAAAAGAGAATTTATCTTGTTCATTCTCACCTCTCCTTGATATATTGAGTAGCTCTTGTGACAGGATTCAAAGTGCCTCTTAACACTGTACTCCTTTAATACTGAGACAGTTTCAAGACATATTAGGCAAACTGCTTTATCCTTGTTTAAAAGAAAGAAGTACTCAGTAGTCTATTTGTCATTAAAGATGCAGTGATTATGTGCAATTTTTCCTTTCTTTGAAACAGCATGTTCTTTTGCAGAAATCTTCTTACAGAAATTTTATCAGAGCAAGAGTTGCAGAGTTACAATATGATCCTTAAATAAATTAAAATATGAGAAATCTAGTTTTCGGGGTCTAACTCTTTCCATTCCCATCAAATCCACCCCACTCTGGCTGCTGCTAGTTGGCGATTTTCATTTTGGCTAGAAATGGGGGTATTCGTATGAATACGAATACCCCCGCACAGCTGGACTTAACGAGGGTCCAGCCCCTGGGCCGGGACCATCCACTCACGCATCCGGCTATAGCAGCAGCCTTGGTCAGCCTTCCAATCACTCCTGGAGTGCCACTTTCTTTCCACTCGTCTGGCCAACTCCAGGCAGGGGGAGGGAGAACAAATCTCCCTGAATGGCTGCCAAGTCTCTAATTTTGACCATGGCAAAGAGACCCTTGCCTCTACAGTTCTCAGAAATATTGGGCCATATGTGCAGACTTGGAAGAATTTTTAAAAATGGATTATGAATCTGACACACTAGATGACAGAGTTGCAATCCTAAGTACATTGAATACTATGAGATTTATTTGTTAATAAACACACTGCCTTGAGGTTAAATCTACACATGCTAATACTCTGAAAATTAGCGACTCTCCAAAAAAGGGCAGGTAGACAAAAAGAGGGAATGAAAGGGCAGCCTCCCAACTGAAGCAAAAGGATATACCATTAAAGGTAAAGGTAAAGGTTCCCCTTGACAATTTGTCCAGTCGTGTCCAACTCTAGGCGGCGGTGCTCATCTCCGTTTCCAACCCATAGAGCTAGCGTTTGTCCGCAGACAATCCTCCATGGTCACGTGGCCAGCGTGACTAGACACGGAACGCCGTTTACCTTCCCATCGAGGTGGTACCTATTTATCTACTCGCATTTACATGCTTTCGAACTGCTAGGTTGGCAGGAGCTGGGACAAACGACAGGAGCTCACTCCGTCGCGTGGATTCGATCTTACGACTGCAGGTCTTCTGACCTTGCAGCACAGAGGCTTCAAGGGTGCACATACACATCACTGCCTGCCAACCAAGCCTGATTCATGAGAAGCAAAATGGCAGCCAAGGGAAAGGGAACTTGTCTGCAGGAAGATGTGGGAAGGGGAATCCCATAAGCTCTCCTGCTAAGGGAATACTCCTTCCCTCTCGACCCTGTGATTACAGGAGCTCAACAGCTCCTATAGTCACAGATGCATGAGAAGACTGATAGCTGGAGTGGGTGGGGGAGACGAGGCGAAAGCAAGCAAGGCAAGAAGTTGGAGCAACCAGCTCTTGTTGAGGAAGGAAAAAGGCTGTTGCCTCACCAGGAACCTTGCAAGCCACTTGGAGGAGCCTTGATGGGTGCAGCCTCAAGGAAGGTTTAGTATGCAAAACACTTGGTATCTTTTTTGCAAAAATATCGGGCCTTTTATTCTCCTTTTCCCGCCTTTTTTGCAAAAGTAGGCCAGGCATCTCACATAACTTCTTTATCTTCCTTACACACATATATAGTCTTCAACATGGTAATGCATGGAGGGGGAGTGAAAAAGCTTTCTGTTTAGTCTTGGCCTCGGGATTAAATTGTATAATTGTGTTGGAGATACATTTCAAACACTAAAGCCAGATGGCAGACCATAATGTTTTGCCCCTAAGAATTGCAATCCCGGTGTGATACAAGAGCTCTATGAAAAGGAAGGCCATGGAGTAGTCATACAAGTCATTCTCCATCTTTTTGAACCAAATAACGTACTTGAAACTGATGTAGCTAGGAAGCCCTGGGTATAAATCTTACCCAACCATTTTGTCACTATTCCTGACAAGGCACTGTTCCCCGGCTGAACAGCCCATCTAGGGGTCAGGAATTATAATACTAATCTATCTTTTAAAGCTGTTATATAGATTACAGAAATAATGGCCAAAATCCTGTTTCTTAGCATACTGAATTGCACTACAGCAGGCCCATTAAATCAATGGAAATTTAGTAAGTTAACTTATTTGTATGTTGCACTGTTCCAAATGGCCCTACACTAACTGCCACTTACTATGCTAAAGTTAGAGCAGGTCCATTTGAATCAATGGAATTTATGGAGAAGGGGACGACAGAGGACGAGATGGTTGGACAGAAGCTACCAACAAGAATTTGACCAAACTCCAGGAGAAGACAGGAGGGCCTGGCGTGCTCTGGTCCATGGGGTCACGAAGAGTCGGACATGACTTAACGACTAACAACAAAATTTATGGATGAGTTGACTCACCAAATCCCCACTGATTCAATGGACCTGCTCTAGGGTGATTTACTACCCTAAGCAACAGGAAGTATCTAAAGCACTTTCAAAACCCACATCATGTGAAGGGCCACCTCCCATCTTGATGCGACTATGCTTATATGAGCTTCATTTTGTAATCCATAGCAAATGTACATTACCTATACAGTCATACAGTAGATATCACAGGCAAAAAGCAGGTGACTCTCCATCAACTTCAGACATTTGCCAGCCCCTGAGCTTGACTGCCTGCGGATCCTCATGCAAGTCCACTGCCTGTTTCGGTAAACGTATCTGCATCTGTTCTTTAAATCATGCATGGTTACCAGTGGCCCTCTAGATTTTCTGGACTACAATTACCATAACCCCTCATTGTTAGGTACCTCCTAGAGCTGACAAAAGTGATAAACAAAAAACATCTGGAGATCCACAGTTGCCTAGTTTTGCTTTATATGTTGCCTTTACTATGGGAAAACAGACTTATACCAGTGAGGTGTAAATGGATAAAGTGCCAGATTAGGACTCAGGAGACCTGAGTTCAAATCTCCACTCAATAATGGAAACTCACTGGGGAGGCGGGGTGGAAGTGGCAAAATCACTCCTTAAATATATCACTCATCTTGAAAATCCTATTAGGGTCATTATACGTCCATTCCAACTTGATGACATGCAACAGTAATAGAAAATTCAAGTCTCCGTTATTGCCTGAAATGTGCCTCACACCTTGTCAATTAGTGGCACCAAGTTACTCAAGCCTTTCATAAACACCAACAGGATTCTGACCCTAAACTAGGAAACATAAGGCAAATATGTAATTGCCACTCCCCCTATAAGGCAGAAATACAAAGCTAAACAATGCCCTTAAACAGAAGCGCAGATTAGTTGAGAAGAACAAAATATCATTTCCATGACTAAGGTTGAAGAAAAGAGATGACAGTTTGGACAGCATGCAACAAAAGGAAAATCAACAGATCCAAAAACAAAATGGAGAAAGAAATGTAGCCAGAAGACCTCAGGCAGGTTCCTCAAGCTTGCCTATCAGATAGACAAGCTTTTCCGAACAGAACAGTTTACGGACCATTCTGAGAATGCTTCACATCCAAAGTTTGACTACTATAAATAAACACGTGTTCAGAAGCGAAGGTGTGGTCAGCAGGGGAAGCAAGACGGGCGACGGGTCCCTTTCAAAGTACACCCTCGATGCTAAGCCTGGCTTCATGCTGCGTACTGTGTGGACGTGTGTGGGGGGGGGGACCCCAAAAGAGCGGGTAAAACGGAAAGGTGGACGCGACGGATGGGAGGAGGCCCGAGGATAAATGAATCGGCCGACACAAGACGGGGAGGGAGCGGCAGCCAAACTGGCCACAACCGCCGCCCCCGCCCCCGCCCCCGCCCCAGGCCCTCGCCTTGCTTACCTCCAGTCGTGCTTAGGCCCAGCTTGTGTCCCGAAAAGGGGCGCGCCTCATGGGGAAAGGGCGACCCACCGCCGCCCCCCCGGGAAATGGAGAGGAAAGCAGAGGGGGCGGAGCCGGGGCCCAGCAAGCGGCGGCGGCGGCGGCGGCGGCGAAGGGAGGGGTCCAGCGGGAAGCAGCCGCGCCCCCTCTGCAGGCCTCCCTCCGGACGGAGCCGCTTCCCACACGAAGGGGCCGAAGCCGCGGCTTAACCCGCCGCCCCGCCGCGTGTTTAATTTCGCTGGTGGCGGACCTCCCTCACACATACATATACAGACACATCTCCGCTCGCCTTCCCTCCCTTCCACTTCCTGCCAGAAGAGGTGTCAAAGGGCCGCTCTTCCGGGCCACGTGACCATCTTTCGCCTCCTCTCCCCGAGGTTTGCAGTTGCTATGGGGATTGGAGACCAGACACGCCCACCCTGGCGGGCCACTCGGGGCCCCCGGCTAGAGTCCTCGTTCCCTGGAGGAGCGGCGGGAGGGCGGGGAGGGGGCTGTTGTTGTGGTTAAAAATATTTTTACCTCGCCTTTTTCCTTGAAAAGGATCCAAGGCGGCTTAGGATGCGGGGACACATACACACACACCTCTGACACACACCCCTCTCTCACACACACACACCCCTGACAGGCAGGACACACACACACACACACACACACACACACACACACACACACACACACACACACACACACCCCTGACAGCACGCACGCACAGACCCCTGACAGACAGGAATTCAACCGGTGCCAGACGAGCAGGTCTCAAAAGCTCCGTCCCGCGACTTGCCAGAAGGAGCGGTCCGGGCTTGGGGGTGTTGGAATTTACGCACCTATCCCAAGGAGAGAAAATGTAGATACGGATGTGATTACTGGATTGCGATCTAGATCTCGTACCTCAAGATTTGATTGCTGGACTCGGATTTTGTTCAACGAGCAGGCGGGCATTCCCTCTGGTCGAAAACACTTGGGCAAACTTCCAACGGGAAGCGGAGTTTGTGCCTGAGTTAAATGCAACTTTTACGCCGCTGGTATTCACTTCTGCCGCTCAAAGCACTAAACAGTCATCATCACTTTTAAAATCCAGAATCGTTTAGGACCAGAATAGCTGACTGATGATGACTATCTCATCATAAGATCCTGAGTACCTGCTTTAGCTTTGCAGGACAGGTCATGTCTCAACCCTGATTTGCAATTAGTTGATTTGCAATTAGTTGGAAAGTGTCTTCTCTGTTATTATTTTGGTGCATTGTTTGTAACCCCAGAGATCTGTCTTAGCTCTTCCGTTGCTCACTGGATATTTCCCTGTTCT
Source organism: Intellagama lesueurii (assembly GCA_037013535.1). NCBI lineage: Eukaryota > Metazoa > Chordata > Lepidosauria > Squamata > Agamidae > Intellagama > Intellagama lesueurii. The sequence goes on from JBAJHW010000002.1 coordinate 130,598,178, forward strand.
TATAAAAAATATGTAATTTATTTATTTATTAAGTAGTATTCCCAGCTTTTCCCCAGAAACGGGATTCAGAGCCAGTAACAAAAAATAAAGCATGCATCTTAAGAACATGAAACAGTTTAATTAAAACTACAAGATTAAAAGCAATTGTTAGCTTATTCTTAATAGCTATATTCCAAATCTTATTATGCCACTGAGTTATGTGAAAATCATATTTTACTCTCCTTTTTTTCTGTTGTTAATTTTGCTGCTGTTCAATAAAGCAGAAATTAGTTCCTTCTTTAGCCTTCCACATTGCACCTTATCTAAAATAGGTAATAGCACTACTTTAGGACAAGCTTCCATATTTAACTTTAGCATTACACTCATTTCCTTAAAAACCAGCTTCCAACATTTCAGGATTATTTTGCATTCCCACCACATATGCATTGATCACATCTCCAATATAGTTTGGAATATTTAGTATCTATATGATGTAATTTTACTGGTGTTAGATACCATCTCGAAATTAATTCATAATAATGTTTCTTCACAAACTCTTGAAAATTCTTTTACCCCCATATATTCTTCCACACCATCTCTTATTCTCCCAAATCTATTTCCCATATTGCTTTAAGAGCCTTCTGATGGTTCTCTTCTTTCAGTAGAATTTGTATTAATAAAAAGGAAAGGATATTTAACTTAACAAGAAACATTGCAATTTGGGAGGGAATAAGGATCTTCAGAATATTGAGTTAAAAACTGAAAGTATCCATATTAGTCCTGATGAAGGGGCGCACTATGTTTTAGTTAAAGAAATCGGATTAACTATGATTATTATGTCAAATAATTATTGTTTATTGTTGCTTATTGTTTTGGTTAAGTCATGTATTGCTTTAATTGTGTGATTTTTGCTGTTTATTTTTGTTGTTAAAACTTAATAAAATATAATTTTAAAAAAGATTAAAAGCAATTAAAACAAAGGAATCTTTTTATCCCCAAAAGGTTGAAGCCACTTGAAATTAAAAGCCTGATTTATTGTGGCACACTTTCACTGCCAAAGACATCTTCTTTTGGGCCTAGAGCTGAATTCTGGGCTTAATTTGCTTTTCATAACCACAAAAATCAGTGCCAGATGAAGCAAGTGCCACATGTTAATTCTGAAGAGGCTACACAGATCTTTGTAATTTTTGTTGCAACAGGTTAACACTGCTGCCCACCTGAATCTTTTTGGCTCTAAATAAACTCACCTATATTTATTTTATTATTGCTCTCTTTAATTTGCTTGTATATTAAACATAGATGTACTTGCTCCAGTTTCTTGGCATCTTTCTTAAAGTGCAGTGTCCAGAACTGGACATAGTACTCAAGATGAGGCTTTGTCAAGAGACTGTGATATGAAAACCATGAATTGTGAATGCTTATTGCTCGGACTTGGAGGGATGTCAAGAAACCAGGATATGGGAAACAGGAATTGTGAATGTGTATTGATTTGACTTGAAATTGTAAAACGTTTAATATGGATGTTTGGGTGAGAGAGGTGAGAATTCCCACTTCAAAAAAGTTGGCTTAGAGTTCTGGAGCCAAGACATCTTCAAGGGGTATGCAGAATAAACCTCAATTTCCTGGCCCCAGATAAACAAAAAGGAGAGAAGAAGCCATTCTGGATTAATTATCTGTCTTTTTCACTAGAAAATAAGGAGGTAGATTAGGGTTTCAGGAAGAGCAAGCTCATAAAAGTAAAGGTAGGGTATGTTTGAGGAGAAAGTAAGTGAAGCAGAAAAGACCAGCAAGAGAACAAATTTCACATACTCTCCTTACTGAAAGACTTTACTCTAGAGTAGAAACATTCAGCAGTAAGGTATCCAGGGGTAAGATAGCATGAGACTTTGTTATTTTTCTAAGTGTGTAACATTTCATGCTTAAGTCCAAAGCCTGAATATTTTCTGTAAGTTGTTTTTCCATGATTTTGCATTTTACCTCCCGTTCTTTTGTTTTGTTTTGTTCTTTATTTACTCCTTTTAATAAAGTACAAAAAAATCTTTCCTGGCAGAGGAATGATTTTGAAGAAGCACAGAGGGGCAAACACAGGTCCTGAATCCAGAGGCTTAACCTTTGGGCACCTACTGAGTCTTTTTGTGTGTTTTGCATATTAATCCTGGTCCAAGAGTTTTAACAAAAGAGTGGAGCCAGCAGTGACGAGATAAAAGAAGATTCTGATGGGCCTAACCAGCGCCAAATAGAGGGGGGACTCATACTTCATGGGATTTGGAGACTATGGTCCTGATTATACTAGTAAAAGAACTGGTATATGAACTGCATTTAGCTGCAGTTGCATCAATGTTAAGGTGATCACAGGATGCACAGTGGAACTGGTTCCCCCACCCCCGGACTTGCGTTCTTCTGTTTGGAAGCGCATCATTTAACCACCTCCTGGCAGAGTTATTTATTTTAGCTTGGGGCTGAATCATGGTCTAATGCCTTGAATTGCCCAATGTGCCTTCCTCTCCTGCCAGAAATTGCTCCCTGCCTGATTGCCCTCTGCCACCCTGCTCCTTGCCTTCCTGTCCCCTCACTCGCACCTCCTGCACAATCACACCCACCTCTTTGGGTAACCAGCAGAGGTGGCAGGGAAGGGGCAGCAGCAGCAAGAGCCATGGAGAGGGGGGAAGGAAGGAGGGACAGGCAGGTGCCGGGAGCCTGAGAGGAAAGGGAGGACACGGATCAGTCCAGCACAGGGTTGGAGGAGTGAAGAGCTGTCTTTGGGCAAAAAATGGATCGGAAGCACAGATCCTCATGGATCCACATGATTTTCATGTAGGATCCTCCCCAAAACAATCTCAATCATAGGAACCATCTCTGCCCACAGATTGGATAGTGGTTTGGGGATGATCCCATGTTAAAATTATAGAGATTAAGGAGGGTCCATGCTTGGATCAGTGTTTTTGCACCACTGTAAAGCCAGACACCCTTCATTTCTGTGTCATATTTTGTGGGTACAAATGGGAACCGCTGGAGCCTTCTTGAAGGGACAGAAGCTACTAGGCGTTTAAAAAGGACAAGCAGCTTAGCCCTCTCTCGCCCTCCCTCACCTCACCACAGCAATTTGGACAAGTGGCCAGCACGAGGGCAGAGTGGGCAAGCTTCAAATGAAATGATTTTAAAAGCCTGTGTAGCCCCCTAGAACACAGCTTAAAACATATTAAAAGTTTTCCGAAGAGGAGCAGTGTAAAAATGCAACGCCTTAACCACCATCTCAAGGAGACACAGATAGTGACTCGTATACCATGTGACTGTCGCATGACTTTGAAATTGCAGCAAAAAACTCCTATGCATATCGTAGGGTTAATGAGTAGTGTAGATAAGCCGTATGCTTCTGTTAATGCATCTGCCTTTTTTGCAACCACATGGCACTGTTGGCTCATATTCAGCTTTGATCTAGAAGAATTCCAAGATTCTTCTCACTTGTAGTAGAACTGAGCCAAGTATCCTGTAACTCTGCATTTGGTTTTTCTCCCCAGGTGTAGAACTTTGCACTTATCCCTATTAAATTTCCTTCTCTTGTTTTTAGCCCAGTGCTCAAGCCTATCAAGATACAGTATGTTTGAATTTTCTTCCTGTTTTCGAAGGTATTAGCTATTCCACCCAATTCTATGTCATGTGCAAATTTGATAAGTATTCCCTGAACTCCCTCATCCAGATTATTAATGAAAATGTTGAAGAGCAGCAGGCCCAGGACTGAGCCTTGTGGTACCTCCCTTGTTGCTTCTTCCCAGTTTGAGAAGGAACCATGGATAAGCACTCCCTGAGTACAATTCTGAAACCAACAGTGTATTCACCTGACAATTGTTCTATCCAGCCTACATCTACTTAGCTTGCTAATTAGAATATCACGGGGACACTTTATCAAAGGCTTTGCTGAAGTCAAGATATATTATGTCTATAGCATTCCCACCTACCAGGGAGTTTCCGTGATCAAAAAATGTGAAAAGATTAGTTTGGCAGGATTTGTTCTTGACAAATCCGTGTTGGCTTCTAGTTATTACTGAATTGTTTTCAAGGTTCTTGCAGAGTGACTGCTTTATAATCTGTTCCAGAATTTTTGCTGGCATTGATGTCAGACTGGCTGGTCTGTAGTTCCCTGGTTCCTCATTTTTGAAGATATGAACAACTTTAGCCCTCCTCCAATCATCTGGCACTTCACCCATCCTCCATGATTTCAAGAAAATAATGGACAGTGGTTCGGAGAGTTCTTCAGCCAGTTCCTTCAATATTCTTGGGTGCAGTTAATCCAGCCCTGGGGATCATAGAATTATACAGCTGAAAGGGATGACAGAAAATCCATATGAAAGTACCCTCAAAAGCCAGTAAAGGAAAGCCTGCTACCTTCCACAAGGTGGGAAGCTGAATCTGGGAAGTTCAATGAATATTTCACTGTCAAAAAGCTCTTCCTGTCAGAAAGTTCTTAGTGTTTAAAAAATCTTCTTAAATTTGAAATTTATTTTGGGCCCTACCTCTGGAGCTGCTAAAAACAGGCTTGCTCCATCTTCCACCTCACAGCTCTTTAGATGGCTGCCAGATCAACTCTGTCTTCATTTTTCATAGGCCTTGGTTTCCATACAAACCACATTCCAACTTATTGATAGCCTCCTTAAACTGCTCAAGACACTCTTCTATATGAGGTCTGACCAAGGCAGAATGTGTTCAAGCCTCATGTAACTTTCAGCAATACTAACAGGGCTTTTCATGGCAAGTGGGATATTTAAGGAGTGGTTTTACCAATGCCTAGTGGGATTCCATGGCCAAGCAGGGACTTGAACCCAAATTCTTGAGCCATTGTCTATCAGTAGCCACTACATCATAGTGGGTACAATAAAAAGAATAGAGTGGTAGTGCTATTTTCTTTGATCTGGACAGTATATGTCTGTTGATTCAGTCTAATATTGCATTAAGGGGGAGGGCTGTTTGTTAGTCAGACTGTTGCTTGTTTTTTGCTGCCACATCATACTGCTGATTTCATTAAAACTCTGTATCTTTTTCACACATACTCTTATGTGAGGCAGGAGGCGAGAGTGGTAGCCCTCTCGTCGGAGTGCCGTCCCTCCTCCATACAGCTGAAAAGGAAGTACAGACCCAGTCTGTCTCACCCCCCAAAAGAACAGAGCAGCGAGGGACAGAGATGGAGGAGATAGAAGGAGTAATATAAAAGTTGACCGTTGAGGAGATTGAAGGGAAAACGGTTGGAATGGAGCGGAAGAAGAGGGTGGAGATAGAGGCGGGAACAGCTGATATAAAGATAGGGAGGAACAGTTGCCACCAGGTTGGGAGTGGGTATGGATGGAAGATCCATGGACCGGAGTATGGGAAAGACTGAGAGTGCCCAAGGAGGAGGCAGATTAAAGGAGGAGAAAGGAGATCCCTCTGAGACCCTCGTACTGGGGAGAGGCAGAAGCGAGGGAGCGGAGGAGAAAACTAAGAGAAGAGAAAGAAAGAGGAGAGAGAGAGAGGAGAGAGAGGCTGGAGTGGAGGGTGAACGAAATGAGGAGGAAGGGGTTCAGGGAGAACCCTGGAGGACCCCCTCACCAGAAGGAGGTCCCATGTGGGGTGACGGCCGGGACGACGAGACCGTGCCCCTGCTGGAAGGAGAAACGAGACAGACTATAAATCAGAACACTGTGGCCGATTGGCCGGGTCCGTGGAACTCCGGTGAGAAGAACCCGTTCCTGGATGACGAGTGGAAACCCCTTCCTGACCCGTTATCAGAAGGCGAAAGACATTGGAATCATTTTTTGGACACTGGTTACTTGTTGAACACCCCAATAAATATATCACCTGTTTCTAAACCACAAAAATCTCCGGATTTCTTTGAGTTGAGGAAGGAGCCTAAAGTCGAACCCTCACATCTTACAAAAGCAGTTGTTGTTGTTATGCCTGCACCTCATTATTCCTGCCTAAAAAGTAGAAGTTTACATTCACAGTCTCTCAGGCCTCAGTGTGTGATCACCCAGCGCCCACCCCCACCCCCCAACCATTTCACCATAAAATCTACAAGGGATAAAATATACCATTTAAATATAATTTTGCCTTCAGGCCTCATTTCATCAAGAGTTAGCTGGTTTTTTAGTAACTGGAAGTGACAAGCCTGTCACTTCCTATTTCTGACTAGCCAGGGTGCATGTGTTGCATTTAAATGAGAAATGGGTATCTCAAGATTTCTGGGAGATATGAAAAATTAAGAGGCTGTGGTACAGCCCACCAAACATTGGGGGTAGCTGGGAAAGAAGTGTTCCCAATCCCTCAGAGGTTGCCTGGCCTGTTATAAAATACACTCAAAGAATCAGAAATTTTGACTCTGGGATTTTAATAAAAGTATGAATCCTGAGAGGATTCCAAGATGGCGACGTGCAAGCAGCTCTAGCCAGGAGCTCCGACGAGGCTTTGTTTGCTGTTTTAACTTTTATCTTAGCTGCTGCCAGGAGTAGCCTCCTCCACTTGCTTATCATTGTTCTATTGTGATTTTAACTGCCTATTTTGAAAAACTAATCACTCAACATTTCTTTAAATGAGATTTGTTTGCTGTCAACAAAATTAGCCTTTTGCTGAACGCTGAAGCTTTTACATTTTTTTATATTTTATATTTTTAAATATACTTTTATATTCCGATGGTGACTTTGCTCCTGCACGCACACATGACTTTGTAGCTTGCTGGCTTCGAGGCTATGAGGTTTATGGGAACCCTGCTGCTGGTCTATCCTTGAACCTAGAAGTGTTTTGCTTCTCTTCTCCGACCGGCCTCTCCCGTCCTTCTCCGCTGACGCCATTGTTATCTCTACAAGCAAACGGTTTGTTTTCTTTTTTTTTTCTTTCCCCTTAGTCTATTATTTAAATGGGAAAATCCAAAAGAACTCTTTCTCAAACTAGCCCCGATTCGGTACAGATTTCACCTTCATCCAAACAGCTGCGGCTGGACTCCTTTTTTCCACCTCAACCTCCTACATCGACTACAACACCCCTGGCAAGAAGTGCTTCCTCTACAAATCAGACACAGGAGGGCCATACTCCTTCAACTACTCACCCCCCTGAACAATGCCACTCCAAGCCGCTACCTAGTGTGGATCCTCGCTTGGATAGTGATGCTATTGAACTTCTGAAACATTATTCTTCACTAACTGCAAGAACTGTCTCTCAGATTTTCTCCCAGCTTACTCTACTTACAGACTTCTTAAAGAGCTCATGCTCTATTTCTCCACATTGTCTATCCTGCCTACATAAAACCCCAGATAAACTCAACTCGGCCGTTTGCAAAGAAACCCCTCGTAGCTCTTTCTCTGATGGTTGCCTCCCTCAAGTTCCTTCCAAGCCCATAATGCATTTGGTCTACGCTCCTTACGCTGCTGTTGTCACAATCTGTCCCCCTCGCGGTTTTACAAGCTTTCCACGCTGGACTAAAATCGCCTTGGCGAAGAGACATCTTGCCTTCCTCCTAAAAGTGAATGTTCGGAACATCGACCTCTACAGGACTGAGACTCTGTCAACATCCTTCCACTCAACTAGACTACTACTGACCTTCCATTCGAACTATGTTCCTGGGATGTTGTTCTCGTCTGCGAATCTACTACAACGATGGGGTGTCACCCCGCACCGCCTTTTCAAGAATACCACCATTGCCAGGCTTATTTCGACGGAAGCCTCTCTGCAACTCCCTTCTACAGACGCCTCCCCCTCCTCCAAGAGGACAAACCTGCTTCGAACCTTCAGACCTACCTACCCCCCTACGGACTCCCTGCAGCTTTCTTCTACTTCTCCGTCCCTCCCATTTCAAATGAGGGTTGAAGCAACCCATCCCGCTAAGCCGATGGTCCACTTGCCATCTCCTCTAATCCCCTCTTCGCCCATTTTACAACATTCCTCTAACCCACCGGTGACATCTCGAGACTCTATCACAGCTCTCCAGTCGACCAATGCGCCTGCTTTAATTCAACCGGAAGCTTATGTCTGTTTCCCTGCATACTCCAATCCCCCTACTGCTTCCCCTCCCCATATCCCCCTATCCCCTGTATGTATTGTCAATCGGGGTGCCTCAACCACCTCCTTTGCACTGGTCGATGCTATGTCCCAGAAACCCCCTCCCCTTAATTTTGATTTTACTAATCATAAACCTGCAATAGATGCTCTAGCCTCACCCTCTGGGCCTGCCTGTCCTCCAGTCCTTGATCCCCTTTTGCCTTCTGTGATTCCCCCTCCTCTTTCAGACCCCAGTACTTCCTCCTGCTGACTAACTGCTTCCCCTCTGACCCCCCCCCCTCGCCCCATCCCTCTCTCCAATTAATTTCATGGAATATAGGTGGCTGGAGGAAAAAAGCTTCGGACAAAGACCTGCTAAAGTTTCTCTCTAGCTACGACATTATCCTCTTACAGGAGACCTGGTTATTAACTCCTCCGTCCATCCCGGGTTTCCTTACTTATCATATCCCGGCTGTTAAATCTAAAACAAGAGGGCGCCCCTCTGTGGGTCTCTGTTGTTTCCTTAAACCCTCCTCTTTATTCACCCTCACCTCCATCCCTTCCCCCTCACTCTATATTCAAATCTTCCTCCTTCAGTACGGTCAATTTAAAATCCTACTACTTAATCTCTACTTCCCACCTCCATCCTCCTCTTTGAACAGCACCTGGGTGGAGGTAGAGAACCTTGTCAACCTTAATCTGGAAGCTAATCCATCTGCCTACATTTTGATCCTGGGGGACTTTAATACCCGGCTAGGACCCAATAACTCTGTCCTAGCCAAACATACAAATCTGGAGTTTGACGAGTCGTCTCCCCCCTGGCTCAATCGTCCAAGGTCTTCCAGAGACAAGATTATCTCACCTCATGCTACCTTCTTAATTAACCTCTGTCTCAATCTTCATATTGCCATTCTCAATGGCACATGGGGTAAGGACATCCCTGGTGAATACACCCACCTCTCCATTAGAGGCCCAAGCGTAATCGATTACGCCATCGCTTCCCCAGCTCTTTTCCCCTTTCTCTCGGACTTCTCTGTTGGTGTTCGTGCTGACAGTGACCACCTGCCTCTTCTTTTGTCCCTAACCTTCCCTCCTTCCCCCTCCTCCCCCCAAATTCCCCCTTCACAACCCTCTTGTCGTCTTAAATGGACTTCTCAAACAGAAGCTGACTTTTTCTCTAGGACTCTATTGCCAGAGATTTCCAATCTTAACCTCACCATTGCTACAACTGACTCTATCGCCACAGCTATCACCTCCTATAATACTCTTGTGGATTCCTTAATTACTTCCCTTAGTAGCCCAACTAATTCCCCATCCCATAATCGTGCCACCTCATGGTTCGACTCCGACTGTTGGCAGGCCAAGAAGCATGTTAGATCTCTTTTCCACTCTTTCCGCCTTAATCCTACCCCAGCGTCTCTACAACACTACCTTTCTGTTAGAAGGTCCTGCACATTACTTTTAGATTCAAAAAAACACCTCTTTGCTCAACGCAAGTGGTCTGATCTGCTCCAGGCAATTCTTTCACATAACTACAAAGCCTTCTGGTCCTTGGTATCTTCTTCCACCACTTTCTCTTCTTCTGACCCTTCTTCTTCTATCCCCTTGGAGGAATGGATAGCCCACTTTTCCACAATTTTCTTCTTCCCGAATCCCAACCCCCCTTCCGATCCCTCGCTCCAGGCCCTCCCCGACTGGCCTCCTGTTACTTCCGAGGAAATACTGGACCTAATCAGCTCACTGAAGTCTGGTAAGGCCCCAGGCCCTGATCAAGTCCTCACTGAGACTCTGACCAGTAACCCCCACTGGTGGTCTCATTCCTTGGCTAACTTTTTCACCTTAGTTAACCACTCTGGCATCCTTCCCAACTCCTGGTTAATCTCCACTCTGATTCCAATATTCAAAAAAGGTGATCCCTCTCTCCCTAGCAACTACCGTCCAATTAGCCTTCTATCTTTTATTGGCAAACTTTACTCAAAATCTCTTCTTTCCAAACTTTCTGCCTGGGCTTCTTCCATTAATCTTCCGGGGAAAGAGCAAATTGGCTTTCGCTCTGGAGCCTCTACTCTTGATCACACTTTACTTTTATCCCACCTAGTTGAAAAATATTCCATTCACCACAAATCCAGTTTGTTCGCTGCTTTTGTTGACCTTCAAGGCGCCTTCGACTCTGTTAATAGATCTCTCTTATGGGACAAACTATCTCAATGGGGCATTGATCCTCGACTACTCTTTCTGCTTAGGCGTCTCCACTCTTCAAACACATGTCAGATTCGCCTCCCAAACTCCAATACACTAACTGATAGATTTCAAGTTAATAGGGGTGTCCGTCAAGGGTGTATATTAGCCCCCTTACTGTTCAATTTATTCCTTGCAGATCTCCCTCCTTTCCTACGTATAGCTACTAACTCTTCCCCCTCTCTTAACGGTGCCCCTCTCTCAGTTCTCCTCTATGCTGACGATGCAGTCCTGCTCTCTCTCTCCAAAGCCGGGCTGCGTCTTCTTCTAGCCAAATTCCAAGACTACTGTTCCATCAACGATCTTAGCATAAATTCTTCCAAAACTAAAATAGTTGTTTTTTCTAAATCTAGCCCTCTATCCACTTGGACAGTTGGTACACAATCCTACCAACAAGTGCCAACTTTCAAATACCTTGGGCTCACTTTCCACTTCAAACTAAACTGGGCTCCACACAAAAAATTGGTCATTTCCACATCAACATCCCAACTCAATGCAATTTCAAAATTCCATTACTTCTCGGGCAACCAATTTGTCCCAGCAGCTTTGCATATTTTCCAGTGCAAACTCCTATCCCACCTCTTTTATGGGGTCCCCATCTGGATAGAGGCTGTAAACCACGACATTGACTCCATTGCCGCTGTCTTCTTTAGAAAGATTTTAGGTGTTCCCAATATGATTCGCCTCTCCACTATGGTACTTGAATTGGGAACCCACCTCCCTTCTACTCTTGCCTGGGTCTCCACTTTCAAATACTGGCTCCGCATCCATCTCCACTCTAATTCCAATTCTCTCCTCTTTGACCTTCTTAGCGACTCTTACACTTCGAACTGGTTTAAACTGATTGACTCCAAACTTCTCTCCCTAGGACTAGAATTAGAATCCCTTTTCGACCTGGGATTACAACAGGCCCATTCCTTGATCAAACACAAACTTTGGCAGCTTGAGTTTGAGTCACTTTCAGCTGACTTAAACCCCACTTGCTCTCCCCTTTTTTTCAGTCTTCCTCCTTCTCTAGGACGTCCCTTAAACTATTTCTCTTCACTGACCAACCCTGGTCAGAGAAGAGCATTTATGTTAGCCCGCCTCAATATCTTCCCTTCGGCGGTTCATGCAGGCCGATTCGCTAAGATCCCCCGTGCAAATAGGCTCTGCTTTTTCTGTCATACCCTCCCAGATTCCCTGGACCATATTTTATTTCATTGCCCGGCGCATTCATCTCTGAGAAAGCTGTTTCTCGAACCGTGGCTTTCTCTCTTGCCCAACTCCCTATCCTTTTTCCTGAACGATTCTTGCCCGCGGATTACATCTGCCGTTGCAAGATATCTTCTGGAAATTTCCAATTTAACCCATTACCTATGATACTACTTGTTGAGTGTATCTCCTAATTTATGTTTACTCTGATTATCGCTTGGCTTGTACCCATGTTTTGCTGTTGTCCGTTCATATGCCAATAAAGGTTTCGAAAATCGGAATCGGATAAAAGTATGTAATCTTCCAAACTACCCAAAAGGACTTGATGCACAGCCTGAAGAAGATGAATTGTTATTGAAAGCTGTCTGTCTGTTGTTTGTTTGATTTTTTGGTGGTCTAATAAAGGTATCACCTGCAGCTATATTAGTATTGATTTGGAGACCACACAGCCTTTTTCTGATTTTTGCTGCCCAAAGTATGATAGCCTCAGTTTTATCACTTTTGCCTCCAGAGATAGCTCAGGCTTAAATCTGCTAAAGGATCCACTTGTTTGTTTTTCTGGTGGCTCCGGGTTTCTGCAAACTTCTCCTCCAGCACCATATTTCCAGTGAATCAATTTTTTTTTTCCTGTCAGCTTTCTTCAATGTCCATCTTTCACATCCGTATATAGCAATCAGAAATACAAGAGTGTGGATTATCTTGGTCTTGGTCTCCATTGACACAACCTTACACTTAATCTTTTCTAATGTCTTCATTGTGCCCTTCTGAGTCTCTTCTAATTTCTCCATTGTGCTCTTCTTCTGATTTCTTGGCAGCAGTCTCCTTTTGGATTGATGATTGGCCCAAGATATATAAAATTTCAATTTCTGCATTATAAACATTAAAATTGTGTAATTCTTCAGTAGTCATGATTTTCTTCTTAATGTACAGCTCCAGTCCGGCTTTGGCACTATCTTCTTTCACTTTCACTGAAATCATTTCAAGTTTTAAACAGCTAATGCTTATGTGTAATTATTGTTTGTAATTGTTTAATTATTATTTTTTATTTTATGGACTTTATATGTTGATTTTACTTTATTTGAGTAGTATTGTTTTATTGTTTGACCATGTTGTGAACCACCCACAGTGGCCTTAGGCTAGATGGGCGGTATACAAATCAATCAATCAATAAATCAGTCAATTAATTAATTAATAAGTAAGTCGTTGCTGCTTTCTGCCAGTAAGATGGAGTCATCTGCATACAGTATCTTAAATTATTGGTGTCTCTTCCCCCAATGTACACTCCCCCTCCTAGTCTAGCTCTCTGTTCTGCTTATTGAGTGAACCAATAGGGAGGTTGTCATAGAATTCCTCTTCAAAGGAGTCCATCATCCTTTTATCTCACCTGTATAGGTCTTCCGTATACTGTTTCCACCATCTTTCTATTTTCTTCCGGTCAGATAGTGTGCTTCCCTGTTGGTCTTTCAGCACTCTAGGCTTACATTTCCTTTTGATTTCTCGGATTTTCTAGAAGAGATCTCTCATTTTTCCTCTTTTGTTGTTCTTTGCTATTCCTTTATACTGGCCATTATAATAGCTCTTTTTGTCTCTACGTGAGGGGTCCCTGAAAAGGTGCATTCAATATTCTGACCCTACTTCTATCACCTTTTAATTTTCCTTCTCATCTGTCCTCAACAATTTTAAGTGTTTCTTCCATTATCCATCTTGGTTTTTCTCCCCCCCCCCCCCCCTTACTACAGGAATTGTCTTGTTGCATTCTTCCCTAATAATATCCCTGATTTCAATCCATGGTTCTTCTAGTTCAAAGTCAATTGAGTTCAGTAATGTAAATTTGTTCTTTATTGGACTTTAAATTAGTCAGAAATGTTGTTCAAATTTTTTGGCACTAGGATTCTTTTAGCACTCTTCCTCTGCTTCACCCTTATATTTGATATAAATAGTTTATGATCAGAACCACAATCTGCTCCTGCTCTTATTCTGGCACAGAGAATACAGCTTCTCCATCTCCTACTCTCAATTGTTGTTGTTGTTTAGTCGTTAAGTCGTGTCCGACTCTTCGTGACCCCATGGACCAGAGCACGCCAAGCCCTCCTGTCTTCCACTGCCTCCTGGAGTTTGGTCAAATTCATGTTGGTAGCTTCGATGACACTGTCCAACCATCTCATGCTCTGTTGTCCCCTTCTCCTCTTGCCCTCACACTTTCCCAACATCAGGGTCTTTTCCAGGGAGTCTTCTCTTCTCATGAGATGGCCAAAGTATTGGAGCCTCAGCTTCAGGATCTGTCCTTCCAGTGAGCACTCAGGGTTGATTTCCTTCAAAATGGATAGGTTTGTTCTCTTTGCAGTCCAGGGGACTCTCAAGAGTCTTCTCCAGCACCACAATTCAAAAGCATCAATTCTTCAGCGGTCAGCCTTCTTTATGGTCCAGCTCTCACTTCCATACATCACTACTGGAAAAACCATAGCTTTGACTATGCGGACCTTTGTCGGCAAGGTGATGTCTCTGCTTTTGAAGATGCTGTCTAGGTTTGTCATGGCTTTCCTCCCAAGAAGCAGGCGTCTTTTAATTTTGTGGCTGCTGTCACCATCTGCAGTGATCAGGGAGCCCAAGAAAGTAAAATCTGTCACTGCCTCCATATCTTCCCCTTCTATTTGCCAGGAGGTGATGGGACCAGTGGCCATGATCTTCGTTTTTTTGATGTTGAGCTTCAGACCATTTTTTGCACTCTCCTCTTTCACCCTCATTAAGAGGTTCTTTAATTCCTCCTCACTTTCTGCCATGAGAGTGGTATCATCTGCATATCGGAGGTTGTTGATATTTCTTCCGGCAAGGAGACAGATAAGGTGGTCAGGCACTCCCATTTCTTTAAGAACTTGCCATAGTTTGTTGTGGTCCACACAGTCAAAGGTTTTTGAGTAGTCAATGAAGCAGAAGTAGATGTTTTTCTGGAACTCTCTGGCTTTCTCCATAATCCAGCGCATGTTAGCAATTTGGTCTCTAGTTCCTCTGCCCCTTTGAAATCCAGCTTGTACTTCTGGGAATTCTCGGTCCACATACTGCTGAAGCCTACCTTGTAGGATTTTGAGCATAACCTTGCTAGCATGTGAAATGAGTGCAATTGTGCGGGAGTTGGAGCATTCTTTGGCACTGCCCTTCTTTGGGACTGGGATGTAGACTGATCTTTTCCAATCCTCTGGCCACTGCTGAGTTTTCCAAACTCGCTGTCATATTGAGTGTAGCACCTTAAGAGCGTCATCTTTTAAGATTTTAAATAGTTCAACTGGAATGCCATCTCCTCCACTGGCCTTGTTGTTAGCCATGCTTTCTAAGGCCCACTTGACTTCGCTCTCCAGGATGTCTGGCTCAAGGTCAGCAACCGCACTATCTGGGTTGTCCGGGACATCCAGATCTTTCTGGTATAATTCCTCTGTGTATTCTTGCCACCTCTTCTTGATGTCTTCTGCTTCTGTTAGGTCCCTACCATTTTTGTCTTTATCATGTCCATCTTTGCACAAAATGTTCCTTTAATATCTCCAGTTTTCTTGAACAGATCTCTGGTTTTTCCCTTTCTGTTATTTTCCTCTATTTCTTTGCACTGTTCATTTAAGAAGGCCCTCTTGTCTCTCCTTGCTATTCTTTGGAAGTCTGCATTCCATTTTCTGTAACTTTCCCTATCCCCCTTGCATTTTGTTTCCCTTCTCTTCTCTGCTATTTGTAAGGCCTCGTTGGACAGCCACTTTGCTTTCTTGCATTTCCTTTTCTTTAGGATGGTTTTTGTTGCTGCCTCCTGTACAATGTTACGAGCCTCCATCCATAGCTCTTCAGGCACTCTGTCCACCAAATCTAGTTCCTTAAATCTGGTCTTCACTTCCACTGTGTATTCATAAGGGATTTGGTTTAGATTATACCTGACTAGCCCAGTGGTTTTTCCTACTTTCTTCAGTTGAAGCTTGAGTTTTGTTATAAGAAGCTGATGATCAGAGCCACAATCAGCTCCAGGTCTTGTTTTTGCTGACTGTATAGAGCTTTTCCATCTTTGGCTGCAGAGAATATAATCAATCTGATTTCAGTATTTCCCATCTGGTGATGTCCATGTGTAGAGTCACCTCTTGTGTTGTTGGAAAAGAGTGTTTGTGATGACCAGCTTGTTCTCTTGACAAAACTCTATTAGCCTTTGCCCTGCTTCATTTTGAACTCCAAAGCCAAACTTACCTGTTGTTCCTTTTATCTCTTGACTCCCTACTTTAGCATTCCAGTCCCCTAGAATGAGAACAACATCTTTTTTTGGTGTCAGTTCTAGAAGGTGTTGTAAGTCTTCATAGAATTGGTCAATTTCAGCCTCTTCAGCATTGGTGGTTGGTGCATAAACTTGGATTACTGTGATGTTGAAAGGTCTGCCTTGGATTCGTATTGAAATCATTCTATCATTTTTGAGGTTGTATCCCAGTACAGCTTTTCCCACTCTTTTGTTGACTATGAGGGCTACTCCATTTCTTCTACGGGATTCTTGCCCACAATAGTAGATATGATAATCGTCTGAATTGAATTTGCCCATTCCCATCCATTTTAGTTCACTGACGCCCAGGATGTCAATGTTTATTCTTGCCATCTCTTGTTTGACCACATCCAGCTTACCAAGGTTCATAGATCTTACATTCCAGGTTCCTATGCAGTATTTTTCTTTGCAGCATCGGACTTTCCTTTCACTTCCAGGCACGTCCGCAGCTGAGCGTCCTTTCGGCTTTGGCCCAACCACTTCATTAGCTCTGGAGCTACTTGTACTTGTCCTCCGCTCTTCCTCAGTAGCATGTTGGACGCCTTCTGACCTGAGGGCATGTTGGACGCTCATCTTCCAGCGTCATATCTTTTAGCCTTTTGTTTCTGTTCATGGGGTTTTCTTGGCAAAGATACTGGAGTGGCTTGCCAGTTCCTGCTCCAGGTGGATCGCGTTTAGTCAGAACTCTCCACTATGACCTGTCCGTCTTGGGTGTCCCTGCACGGCATAGCCCATAGCTTCTCTGAATTACTCAAGCCCCTTCACCACGACAAGGCAGCAATCCATGAAGGGGTACTCTTCTCAATTACATACTCTCAATTACATAGTTTATTTGATATCTATATTGGCCCTTCAGTGATGTCCACATGTACAGTTGTCTGTTCATTTGCTTGAAACATGTATTTGCAATAAGTAGATTGTGGGCTTCACAGACCTTTATGGGTTGTTCTCCTGCTTCATTTCAGACCTCTAGACCAAAGTTTCCAATGACACTTGGTTTTGCTTTACTTCTTATTTTTGCATTCTAGTCACCTATGATTATAAACACAGCTTTTTCCAGTGTGTGATCAATTTCCTCCTCGATGTTTGCATAGAAGCTTTCAATCTTCAGCATCTCCAGCTGGAGCATAGACTTGAATAATGGTTATTGTGGCAATCGCCCATGTCACTCATGCCATTCATATTCATGAGCTGATTTGCATGAACCTATGAGAGGGCTGGAGAGGCGGAGTCAGCAGCTGCATGAGGCTTGGCGGGAGAAGGAGGAGTTAGATAGGGCTGGTTAATCAGAGAGAGAGGGAACAGATACTGAGAGAGATAGGGCTGGTTAGTCAGAGAGAGAGGGAACAGATACTGAGAGAGATAAAGCTGGTTAGGAAAATAGGTAGAGAAGGTGGTAATGATATAGCAAGAGAAAAGAAGTATGTACTGAGAGAACTGTCGATGATTTGCTTATGTATAATATTTATCTGAGAAACTTCTGTTATTATTCAATCTGCTTCACTTCAATAAATAAGTTCTGTTTCTGTTCACAAGACAAGTGTTCTGACAAACGTCATTTATATTGTGGATTGAGGTAATCCACTGGTGGCAGCGAGAAGAAAACGCGACATGAGCCTTTGTGAGGGAAAGACAAGCAGGGGCCACAAGGGCAAACGCCACAGTTATGTTGATGGGTTTTCCCATTTTGCCCTCAGTACAAGAGACATTCCATGTCTTCTAAGTTTGTCATTTCTTTAATTATCTAACTGAAAATGTCCCATTCCTGTCCACTTTAGTTCACTAACACCAAGCACTGTAATTTTTAAGTGTTCCATTTCTTATTTTATTTATTATGTTTTATTTATTTAAAATATTTTAACCCTGCCTTTCTCCTTAAAGACGAGCCAAGGCAGCTTACATTATTAAAAAGACAACATTTAAAAGCTAAAAACAGTAAGTATACAACTATTTAAAAAGAATTAAACAAATATTATATTTAAAACGGTAAATAAAATTAATACTGCAATCCATTTAAAAGCAACAAGGCTCAACAATCCATTTAAAAGCCCCTCTCAGACAGCCAGTCACTGAGGGAAAGCCTGCCTGAATAGAAAGGTCTTTTGTGGTTTGTGGAAGGACAGCAAAGATGGGACCAGCCTGGCCTCCTGTGGGAGGGAGTTCCAGAGTCTCTGAGCAGGTACAGAGAAGGCCCTCTTCTGTGCCATCCTCAAATGCATCTGTGAAGGTGGAGGGACTGAGAGAAAAGCCTCCCCTAATTATCTTAATGCCTGGGCAGGTTTGTAGAGGGAGATGCAGTCCTTGAGATATAGCTTCATGGGTTAAAACCATCACTTTGAATTGTGCCCGGAAATGGATCAGCAGCCAGTGGAGCTGCTGTAACAAGAGGGTCTTACTTTATGGTTTCAAGTTTACCTTGATTCATACTTCTTGTGTTTCATGTTCCAATTGTGTATGCATCGGATTTTCCTTTCGCCTCTGTGTACATCCTTTCAACTTCAGTCTAGTTGCATCATTAGTGACAGTGCTATTTATACTTGTCCCTTATTCTTCCCAGGTAGCTGATTGAGTGCTTTCTGATCTGGGAGTCTCTCTCTCGTTTTTATTTTGGACTGTCTCATCATACTCTGTAGTGCCCCGTGATTATTTTGTTGAATTATATTTCAAAAATTGGGAAAGGATCGCTTGATCAAAGCAAGGCACGTTAATACAAACATGTCTTCATCAGCTCACCCAAGCATGGACATCTATTTTATTATGAAACCAATGTTTTGTGAATGGCCACTGTTGATATGGTAATTATCACAGCAATAATCAGTATTTCAGTTCCTTTCCGTACCTCTAGGGGTCATGTGTGTGTTTGCTAGCACCAAGAGTCTAAAATTTGCTATCCTTCTGGAAACTGACATTATTTAGTATGCTAACTGCCACTAAAACCTCTTCAGAATCTTTTGTTGTGGGGGGGGGGGGGACTCTCCCTTTATCTGATCTTGAAAAGGGATGCAGAATTGTGATGAACTGTATTTATTTTGTGTGTTCTAGAGAAATCAACTACGTACTGTACTGTATATGAAAACAATTTTGTAAAAAGATGGATATCATTTATTTCTTTTTGGAATGATAGGTGTACAAATGATATACATCTTTATTATTTATTTAGCAATATCTAAAGTATAATATTCTTATTTTAATATGTATTGATCTCAAGTACTATCTATCCTGCCTATACATAGAATCTGTACATATAATTTGTTGTTAATAAGTGTATTTAAAATGGGGAGAGTTTCAGTTGATTGACAGAGCAATCCTATGGAGGCTGGGGACAGATGAGAGAATTTATAATTATAGCTACATTCCTTATGTCCTGCTTGGGTTTTATTGACTATGGTAGGATGTCTGTGGAGAAATCTTTTCGTTTTCTAATTTTTTGCAGCTTTTCTTTGTATATTTCCCCATCTTTATTGGTTCTATTGGGGAAGCATTTGCATTACTGAACACTTAAAAAAAAACAATCAAATTTACAATGACCCAGGAACACTTTCCTAATTAATATTTTAAAAATTAATTTACTTTTGTATCCTTTGAGGAGATCAAAGTATCCCTCAAAACATACCTATTCTCAGTTTGCCATAAACATTCTAAATCCTCAAATTTTACTTTTGCCAAATTGTAGGGAAATGTAGCTTCTTATGCTGGGCTGAAAATAACCTGCAGTATTCTTTTAAATATAACCATTTAAAAGAATGCTGCAGACTATTTTCAGCCCGCCCAACATATTCTCACTTTCTTTTCTCTGCTTTGTGGGAAACACATGCAGAGGAGTTTCCTGGCTCTTTGTAACTGGGGCAGGAGGGCAAAGTAGAGAATGCAACAGTGCAGTGCTAGCATCACTTTTAGACCACTGTAGGGCATTTCTGCCAATACTTGCTCATAATATGGATCCAGTATAGAACCATAGTAAAATGAAATTATTACATATCGGAACACAAAGCCAATACCTAGCCAGCAGTGCTGCTGTGGGATAAAGGGCCACATTATGGTTTTCAAGCATATCCGTAGTCAGTAGATCTCCACTTAGTGCAACAACAAGCATCAGTGGTTTTGTGGGCTGCTCACTGTGAAGCATCCTGGTTATTAAGATTCAAATGTAACCTCCTGTGCCACAGAAAATTAGTATTTTCTTTAAAGGCTGAACATATATGCCATTAAAGCTAGATCTAAGATTTTGAAATTTTCATCAATGATGTTACTCAATACTCAGCTGTTGTTCTGGCTTCTAACCAAAACACACATACACACATGCACGCACACAAAGCACCAATGTGCAAAACAAAGTAGTCTCAGAGAATCATCCCCATCTTTTCTGACATGCAGACTTGCAAATACTCAATGGCAGTCATAAAGGAAAGAGGAGGCTAAAAGCTGAAGACCTCGGGACTATTTCTCCCACCATGTTGCTGGCATGACACTTTTCTTCCCCATGACCCATCATCTTAGAACCTTAAAGTCCAAGAATTCGGAAGGCATCTCGCAGATCATCTACCTCATAAAGTGGCTGTGAAAAAAAGAGAGAAATGGATGGTCAGATTTTCAGAAAGCAATTGGAGGACAACAGATGAAGGAGGCCAGAGGAAAGAAAACTAGCAAGACCAGAAACGAACAACAAGAACAAAGGAATAGAGGAAAAACGGAAATGCAATAGACAGAAAGAGTGTAGTTTTACTGAGAGGGGAAAAAGGGGAAAATAAACGTGAAGGAGGAATAATGTTGAACCAAGAGTAGAAACCGTAGTGCAAACCAGAACTACAAAATGGTAGCAGTTTTGAAAACTGTGCTATGAGCACAATTGTAACCAACCAGGACGGCTGAGATCTGGATTTACTGACATTGTTCCAGCTGAGGCTATGCTCAGTCCAAATCTCTCTCAACTCAGGGCTGTTGAACATGACTTATGACTACTCTGACCCTGTCCCAACACTGTGCTTGCTGCATAGTGGTTCAGAGTATGGGCTAATAGGGGTTTGGATCTGTCATAAATGAGCTCCTCTCCCACTCCTCCCTGTCTCTACCCCCTTTTGGGCTCTTGTGCTGACTGAGATCAGCTGGTATAGCCGTTGTGCTAGCAGATCCAGTTGTGTCAGCAGATCTGAGATTAGCTGGCACAAAGGTAAGGCTTCCACTCATTTGAAACCCACTATAGCCAGCATATCTTTTGAGTTTGGATTTCACTGCCAGATAAGGCAGAAAATGGCAAGGAAGAGAGGAGAACAAGGGCAAAGAAGAAAAGGAAAAGGAGGCAAAATCTAGGAGAAAACCCACCCCAGCAAATGGGGGGGAATACATATCCTTACCAAAAGGATGCGGCGAAGTTTTCTGGCAAGGCGTACAGAGTTTTCGTGAAGCCCTTCCCAAGCTTTGAAAGTTCTGTTGCGATTCTCTACAAAGGTGTTCCAGCAGTAAAAATAATCTAACAGAAGATAGAAACAGAAATTTCAATTCAGCCTTTTAAGACATAGCAAAACGTTCACAACTGTTTTTATATCACTTCCTCTGCCAGAGCTGCTTCATATGAATCCTGAATGTGCTTGTTTTGATATAATGGGGCTTATTTGCTATTAGAGGTTTTGTAGGCCTCCTTCTCATGGAATTGCAATTCCCAGGTTTCCTTTAGGGAGAGAACTGTTACTCTGAAGGCTCTTTCAATTTTGATTTCAGCATATGAATGCCTCTTCCTGTGCCTAACGTATTGTTCCTTATGGTCTCTCCCACTTCACAACTGCTTCCATCGCCTAAAATCCCCAATTCTGATTTATCTCACCTTTGAAGGTCATGATGGCAATCTGAGCTCCTGCGCGGTGCAGACGTCTCAGCCCTTCAGGCTCAGCATTGCGTTCCTCACAGAAGTATAGGCGGGCAGCAAAGATGCGCAGTGTCAAGTTAGGATAGGCGCTTAAGAAATCAGCCACATGGCGGGCACAGTCATAACAGGGACTCCACGAGGTAAACCAAGTGATCCGATAGCAATGCCTTGGATCCAGATCCCAGGTAGAAATGTAACGCAGGAAGAGAACTTCAACATGGCAACCTGACTAAAGCAGGGACACAAAAGGGTATAAGGTAGTCAGAACGTAGGTGTGAGAAAACTGGGCAGAGGAGAATGTAACAAAAGTCTAGAGGTTCCTTACTTTCACAACTGTGTTGGTGGCTCCACAAATCAGTGTTTGTTAATACAGTAAGTATAGTTTTATAAAGATTTCCCTGCATTGTGCTATTTCAAACAGCAAGTCTTCAATTTCTATTACACCCTCACCAAAATAGCTCCACATGCAGAGGAAAATACCACCTCAGAGAAAAGAGGAATTGAACATGACTTTTATATCTGTGAACAGAAAGGAGTTGTGGGGGGAGCATTCTAACATACAATTTGTCTTCTCTGTCTAGGCTGCAAACATGCATCAGAAATAGTTTGTGACTACAGGAGGGAAATTCTTAAGTAACAAAAGCATCTGTGGTGTCTCCCCCAGTCTCAGAGTTTCTCTGAGTTGCCCTGGCATTTATTTCTTATTTTTTAAATTTTGCTGCAGATTTGGATAAATCATCCCAGTATTGATGAGATGGTATTAGTGGCACAGTATTTGTTGCTGGCTGGTGTTCCCTGTACGACCTCTCCACACACATCTGTAATTGCTCCCTGAGAATTGCTGCCAAGAGTGGTGGTGGATAGGAAACAGGTCCAGCTGCATGAAGTGAAGGATAAGATAACATCCCTTAGGATCGCCAGATCAACAGACACTTTCTCATTTAAAGCCTCAGACTACTAGATTTCTCAAAAACTTTTCTACAGAAGCACTTTGATTTGGATTCCTGCATTGAGCAGGGGGTTGGACTTGATGGCCTGCTAGGCCCCTTCCACCTCCATTATTCTACAATTCTGTAATTCTATGATTCCTTCCTTCCTCTGTTCCCACCTCTCCCAATCCTTCCTTCCTCTGGTCCTGCCTGTGCTGATCTTTTTAAAGCTTCAGACTACCACATTTCTCAAAAACTTTTATATAGAAAAAAAACAAGGTACTTCACAGTCTAAGAGTACAGAACATTAGATGTCTGAACAGTAATTTTGCAAAACAGATCATAATTCTCATGTCAGAATGATTAATGCAGGAATTACCTTGTCCCCTTGTCATGTATGATTTTAAATTATTGACATGATAAACTTTTAAAGTCCATTTGCAGACCTGTCAATTAAATAATTAATTGCTTTTGCTTCACAACAATAGGCACCTTCCCGCACAATCTGAAGCTTATTCTCTTTGACAGGATTCAGCACTAGCACCCAATCCCCCACATTAAAATAAGAGTGCTTTACTTTTGAATGCTGCCCCTCCCAGCCAACTAGATGCCCCAACTGTCTATGTCACACTAGCTACAGATATGCCCCCCCCCCCATATTTACAAGAATGTATCACAACTAACCACATGGGGAAAAGTCTGTTTGAACCATTCCGGCTTGAAAAAAATAGAAACCTTCCAGCAGCAGAGAGAGAAAAAATCATTTTGAGAGCAAAAAAGAGCTGGACCAATTCAAATCAGCTTTTGTGACCTGCAGTCAGTAAAAAAAACAACAACTTCGAATTCACCCATTTTATAAGCTGACCAAATCCTGCCGTGTTTGACTGCGTCGTCACACTCCTAGATGGCCACCCCCTTTTTGCCAATCTTCTCAGCCCTCTCTGCCCGTCTACTTTATTTTCTCTTCCCTTCCCTCCTAGTTGTGCCCTTCTTGAACCTTCATCTTTTCATTCCAATGCTTTCTAATTTTAATTATTTGTTTGGTATAAGTTTGCAAAAATAGAGGGTGGGAACAGCAGACATCTTCTCTGCCTTCTTGTTCAGTGGCCTAGGTCTCTCTGGCTGCAGAGCCAGAGGTTGGGAGTGTGATTCCCCCACAGTGCCTCCTTGACAGGGCTGGACTGGATGATCCATAGTGTTCCTTCTAGCCCTGCAGTTCTAAGATGATGATGATGATGTTTCCCAGGCACTCTTCTATCGTCTCTCCTTGTTATACTCAACCACAGTTCTCAGATCTTTGCCTAGCCTTTTAAATGAAAGTGCCATTCCTCGTGGACATTGATCACCTTAAACATGCCCATAAATAAGTTTCATCAAATGATATCCATCCACAAAGTACACCAATTGGCACGCGTCCGTGTGGTACTGGGGTCTACGTACAGATTGGGCAGTGGGGTAGATCACTGCAGAGCAGAAGGAAAACACAGCCCTACCTAGCAGTGATGGAAAAGACCCCAGGAAGCAATCATTTTTTGTCCCACTTTAACTCTGTTGACACTAGTTTAAACCTTGCATCCTGTGGATACCCGGATGTTGTAACAGCATCGTGGATACAAGAAAAGTTGAACAAATGCTCAGTGCGGATGAAGGCTGTGTGTTACAGCACAAGTTTGTGTCACCTCTGGAATTACTCAGATTAGCTTGCTTTGTTCGGAGTTTGGTCTTCATGAGATTCCCTTGAAACCTAATTTCATATACATGGAAAGGCTGCCTTAATCACCTCTTTGTAACATTAACACACATCTAGCTCTAATTCAGGATTAATATATTTTTCCGATCTCAGAGTGGTACGATTCAGATAAAGTTTTGCAATTTGATTGTGTACATATGTGTTAATCAGTTGGTAGATGTAGCAGATACTGTATATGGATAACTGGCAGAAAAACAGAATAGGTAATGGAGATCCATGGATAGGTAAGGGTAAATCAGTATATCCACGTAATGAACTGCTGTGCCGACTTCTGCAGATTTAAAACCCAAAACGTATGATATGTTAGCTGTGTGGTTGCTGTTTTCATGCCTTTTCCATATGATGATCATGTTACTAGAACTCAGAGATACTGCAATGTGGTTACTCCTGATGACACTAACACAGGAAGTAATCAAACTGGAAGTCCCTTCAAGATAATACCACTGTTTTAGCAGTAGATCACAATGAGAGAAGTATCATACAGCTATGACAGCCACACCAGGAAGAAAACATGAGAACTGATCCTAAGTTGGGAATGGCACAGATTGGTAGAACTTTGGACAAGATGGCAAAGTAGGCACAGTTTCCTGCACTACTCAGGGATGTCCCTACTTCAGAAGTGCAGAGGTAAAAGTAAGCTTCAACCATGCTCTGTACCTTATTGCGCAGATATCCAAAATCCAGGGAGCAAGATGTGGCACTGTTCCGCCGTTTCACCACATAGCAAAGGTATGTTTCATGACGGCCTTTGGCCCAGCGCAAGTTCTTGAAGTTGTAGAGGAATTTCTTTTGTTTCATAAGAAGACTACAGGGGAACACAAACATTTTAAAAATTAACAGCAGGTAGTAAAATACCATGGTTATAAGGTCATATGAGGGAGTTATCAGATTGCTGTGGTTTAAACAGAAAGCCACTTTAGAAACAGAGCTTTAGATAGAACACACACACAACAATAAACCCCCAAAGTAAATCCCATTTTCTCAAGGGCAAAAGAATATTTGACAAATAGAGTGAAAACACAAGAGGGATGAAGAAGGTCATAAATAAAAGTGAACAGCACTCTCAATACAATCAAAGTGCAAACATAGGATTTTGTTGTGGTATGGAAAGATTAATTTATGCTTTTAGAAGGTGGACTGACCATTTTATTGGTGGTTGTGGAACCGGCCCTGATCCCCCTGCTGCTGAGAGTGGGCTCTCCACCTCCCTGAGAGTCAGGGTGAGGTTCCCGACCCGTAGTTCACCTGTGGACTGGGGCGTCGGTGGCAGGGATGTGGACAATGTCCTTGAGGCCCCAGGTGTAATGAATGGCTGAGATGGGACTTATGGGGGAGAGCGAGGCAGGAGAGGAGGGCTGTTGAGCAGACGCTGTGAACTAGGAGGCGTTTGAGGCTCAGGAGGTACTGTCGCTGCCGGAGTCATTAAGAGCTGGCTGGGAGATTGTCTCTGCCAGGGCTTGGACGCTGGATGCTGGGTTGAGCTGCTGGTGCCAACTGAGCAGGCTGTTCATTGGGATGAAGCCAGGCATCGGGAAGCCCATAGGCTGGAGAACCAGAAGTGGGCATGTTGTTGGCAATGGAATCTGCAGGGGCAAGCAGCCCCACAGCAGAGACCGCTGAGTCAGACCTCTCACCATCTGCCTGGCTGCTCTCCTCCTGTACCTCCTCCTCCTCCTGTGCCACACTACACCAGAGAGCCTAGCCAGGTCCAGGTAGAGTTTGGCCATGCCCCTAGAAAGGATTATTGCACTTATGGGGTGGCTGCTGCCAGTGAGGACTATGGAGGCATATTGCAACCCGTGTTGCAGCACTCCATGCTTGGCGCACCTCAAAGGTGACCTAGAACTGGAAGAGGAGGCGGGGCTCTGCTCCTCCCAGTAAGAGACTGGTAAGGGGTTTCTCCCCCCCCCCCAAAGATTTTGGGAGTGAAGTCAACTCCTTGGCACCCTGAAGTTGCTAAATTTTATTTGTTCGGCCATGCTGGCCCCCTAAGGAGTTCTGTTGCTCTAATGAAGAGCTTGTTTCTTCAAGCACTCGTTGTGTCCTTATGGAGGGGGATGCGGGGGACACAGTGGTGAACAGTGTTGAAAGTTGTCTCTTCCAATGAAACATTCATGGCGCTTCCCCTGTTGTTTAATTGTTTTATACTCTCCGTGAAGAAAAACAAAACAAAGAATGTTGATGTAGCTTCTTTTTAGCAAAAAAGACAGTGTTCTTCAGAATACTGCTAGGAGAATTAGGGGCACTATTTAATTTCTAAACAGAGAACGATCAAGCTTCCAGAAATGCCTTGCCTTCATCTTTGAAAGAGAAATATGCCTCAGAGTACATTTCCAGAGTGGTCAAGAGAAGTACATTGTGCATGCTCTGGGCATGCTTCTTTATTTTATAACGTTACTTGATAATATTTATTTTGTAAAGGAAAGTGTGTGGCCAAAGATGGTATTTTTAAATTTGTTGATCTTATGTGTCACCAAGTTGGAATCCATTTTTATTGATCCTAATAGGGCTTTCAAGGCAAATTAGAGAATTAAAGAGTAGTTATACTCTTATACTTCCACCCTTCCCCAACAATGTTTCCGTGGTTGAACGGGGATTTGAACCCAAGGCTCCTGAGTCATTGTCTGTCATTCTATCCACTACACCACATGGGGTATCCTCATGTTTAAATTTTGTGTTGTTATGTGCCATCAAGTCACCTCTGACTTATGACTGTGTGATCTCCAAAATGACCCGTCTTCAACAGCTCTGCTCAGCTCTTGTAAATTCAAGTCTGTGCTTCCTTTAGAGAGTCAATCCATCTCATATTCGGTTTTCCTCATTCCTGTTGCCTTCAACCTTTCCCAAAATTATTGTCTTTTCCAGAGAGCCTTGCCTTCTAATGATGTGCCCAGAGTAGGACAGCTTCAGTTTCATCATTTTTGCCTCCAGAGATAGATCCGATTTGCTTTGCTCTGGACCAACTTTTTTTGTCTTTCTGGCAGTCCAGGTATCTGCAAAGCTCTCTTCCAAACAGATCAATTTTTTTTCCCCTGTCTGTTTTCTTTACTGTCCAGCTTTCACACCTGCACGTAGTGATTGGGAATACAATCGTGTGGGTGATCTTGGTCTCCAGTCTTTATTGCTGCCCTTCCAGGTCTCAATCTCCTTCTGATTTCTTGGCTGCAGTCTCCATTCAAGTTGATGGTTGAACCAAGGCATACAAAATCTTTAAAAATTTCAATTTCTTCATTATTAACATTAAAGTTATGTAGTTCTTCTGTAGTCATGATTTTTGTCTTCTTAATGTTTAACTGCAGTCCTGCTTTGGCACTTTCTTCTTTCACTTTACCTAAAAGTTGTTTCAAGTCATTGTTGCTTTCTGCCAGTAAGATGGTATCATCTGCACATCTTAAATTATTGACGTCTCATCTACTGATTTTCACTCCTCCTTCATCTGAATCTAGTCTGGCTTTCCGTATGATATGTTCTGGGTACAGAGTGAATAGATAAGGAGATAAAATGCATCCTTGTCTGACACCTCTGCCAACAGGAAACCATAATCAGTCTTAATGGTAGCTTCTTGTCCACAATACAAGTTATGCATAAGGACAATCAAGTGCTGAGGCACACCTGCTCTTTCAGTACAACCCATAG
Source organism: Intellagama lesueurii (assembly GCA_037013535.1). Classification (NCBI taxonomy): domain Eukaryota; kingdom Metazoa; phylum Chordata; class Lepidosauria; order Squamata; family Agamidae; genus Intellagama; species Intellagama lesueurii. The sequence goes on from JBAJHW010000002.1 coordinate 130,626,041, forward strand.
TTTCTCAGGACCCATTGTTAAATAAGCATTATTACATAAAGTTCATAGAAGAGAGCCAGTGTGGTATAGTGGATAGAATGACAGAGTAGGACTTGGAAGACCTGGGTTCAAATCCTCATTTCGAAATAGAAACTAACCGAGGGGGGACGTGGTACTGGTAAAACCATTCCTTAACTAGCTCACATATCTTGAAACCCTATTACGACTGTCATACATTGGAAATGACCTGATGGCATGTATCAGGCATAAAGCTCACACAGATTAATCCTATCTTAGGTTTTCATTTCTGTTGAAGTAAAAACCTAAGATAGAGTTTTGTTTTCAGAAGGCATTGCCACACCAAGGTTTGCCCAAATTGATGCCAACTTCTTTATACTGGAACCTGGCATTTAAATCACTGTCACCATTCACACAGAAATATTTCAGTACTTCTGGAAAGTATGTTTCAAGTGTCCACAAGTCACACAATCTCCCTTTCCCCTCACCCTTCCCTGCCATTATCATCATCCTCTTAGATACCCCTTTCACCTACATTCAAACCTCTCTCTCTCTCTCTTCTTAATGTTTAACAAATGAAATAATGCTGAAGTGACAAAACATGGCAAGCATTTCAGTTAGTGGTGTATCAGTTTAGCTATAGTGGTAAACTAGGAGAAGATTTTAAAAAACAAAAACAAATTGTTTTGCAGTTGTAGTCCTTACCCGTATGGGCTAAAAGCAAGTAAAAAGAGTAGGGTTGACTCCCATCTGCATATCATCAATCATGTCATCTGGACATGCCCAGCAACTGCCTCAAAGGACTGATATAGGTGATTACACAAGCCAAAGGCAAGACAAAATAATGTCACTGGAAATGCTACCGGAACAAAACAAAAAACCCACCAGCTGAATAGAATATGCCACATACTCATGCCAAAAGATTGGCGCTATTTGTAGTTGGTCAACAATATGAATATTGAAACAACAGTGAGCAACATGGCACACCCAGCAGGACAAATCCTTGCCTAGTCACTCCCAGAGGGGACGAATTTGACTCTTACCATCCCGAGTCAGCATAGATATTGGTCTACGAACTGGGAATGACAGGAGTGATAGGGCCTGTACAGACAAGTATATAGATTGCTGTTTGGATCGCTGTTGGTACAGTTTAGTTCAAAACCAAATCACAGCACCCACACGTGTTTCTCTACTTAGATTGACCCATCCTGCCCCTTCAAGAGCTGTCTGCTCCATTCTGGCACAGTGCTCGGGGCTTAACGCTTTTTTGGGGGGCGGGGTTGATTCAGCGTACTCCTAATTATCCCATTGTGTAGCCCATGCGGATAGCTAGGTCGCCCGCAAATAGAGCTGTGGGCAGCGTTAATTGAGGAGACTACACTGTGACATAATAGGTGGGTTGATGTTAAAAGGGAGAATGTAGAAACCTCCTCTTCTATTTGCATCTTCTTCTTCTTTTAAATATTTCCCTAACTGGTGCAGTAAAATTCTAATACCATGCTAGGTTGAGGAATTGCTGTTTCGGTATGGCGCTCACTTTATTTCACCAAAAAAAAGTGGGGGGGGGAGTCACCACAGCCTGCTGAAAAACAGCCACATAAAAGGTGGGGAGGGGGCTAGTTGACTCCGTGGGCTTCGCTCCCGCGAGAAAGCACAGCCCCAGCACAACCCCAGCTGAAGAGAGAAGGGTCAATGTCCCTTCATCCCAATGTTTTTCTCTCATGCTGTCGCTGCCCTCTTGGGCTGTTGCTGCCTCCTTAGTGGGTAAACCTTGCTGATGAGTAAATCGGGGATCCAAAGACCTGTGTGGGCGCTTCTCATGGGGGAATAAACATGTCCGGTGTGCATGGAAGAATCGCTCAAGTGAGGGATAAAATAGATTGCACTGAAATAGATCATGCCTTTTAAGTGCAAACCAGACTACTCCAAATTCCCCTGTCTGGGCAGACCTATAGTCCAACACATGTGGAGGGCACTAAGTTGAGGTAGCTGTGTTATAACACCCAGAGCTAAGCTTTTCTTTGCGCTAATTAAACTGGAGAAGGGAGGAATTACTGAAATTAATACATTGTTCTCAGGGAAGAGGGGGGGGAGGAGAAACATAACCACCTAACTATAAACTGGTAAAATCAGTAGCCACAACCCTTTTGTTTTGGAAACACCGTGAATACCCACCGGTTAGGGGCTGGCCATGATACTCATATGCTAAAAAAAATGTGCACATCTATTACAATGGTTCCCAACCTTGGGTAACCCAGCTGTTCCTGGACTGCAATTCCCAGAAGCCTTCACCACCAGCTGTGCTGACTGGGGTTTCTGAGAGTTGCAGTTCAAGAACACCTGGGTTACCCAAGGTTAGAAACCATTGTAATAGACACATATAACAATAGCGGACACTTCCACACCACTCCCAACTGCAGGGCCCCTCCCTAGCCTCAGCACTACATGAGCCCAAGTAGCAGCAGGACAAGGATGCAAGCAAGCAACACTGAAGGACTTAAATACATTATTGATAAGCATACAACAAAAGGAGCTACAGTTTTACAGTGACAGCGGTATCGTCCAGTGCCGGAAAAGGGAATATTTGGCCCACTGACCTGGCCCCGTTGGATCTGCATGCAGACTCGCCCCTCCCCAATATTCCTCCACTTTCTCAATGGGGAGGGAACATGGAGGAATCAGTGTATTTCCTGCAACCTCTGATTTGAGAGAATACAGCGATTTTATGCGTGTACACACAGAGAGAGGTAGGTTTTCCGATCAGTAGTTGGAGATAACGTGTTAGTTCCATCTTCACTCTGTTGCCCATCCAACTGGGAAGGTGAACAGTGGGGCTAAAGAGCTTAGAGTGACACACACTCACCTAGTGCTGCAAGAGCAACCTCAAGATTCCTAACCTCAAGACCAGTCATTTGACCCTTGAAGCATCAACTGCGTGGGCCAAGCTTCACTGCTCCTTTGCCTTCTCCATCTAAAGAAGGAAAGGGGAAGTAAAACCAAAGTGCCAACCGGAAAAGCTCCAGCTAGTGTTCCAGTCAAGGAGGCAGTCGTTTCACCCACAAAGCATTGGGAGGAAGCCCACAGGGTCTCTTTTTAGGTAGGGGATAGAGAGTCGGTGCAGAACAAAAGTCGCTCCTGTGTGCCACCATCTCCCTGAACTCCCTGCTACCTGACAAAACCTCTCCCCGTAGTGTCCCATAGCTTGGCAGAGGATTGGATTGGCCTTGCAATGTCTACCCGGGTGGCTTCCAGTGGCCTGTGGCAGAAGAGCCCTGCAGCGGTCCGTCTAGATTTCCAGAAAGGGAAACACCTGGGTTAGCTGCCCATAAAGTGATGCTTGGTCATGTGGGGTTAAATCCATATATATGTCTCAGGGTTGCCGTTTCTGAGCAGGAAACGGTGTACAGTGTACATGATGTGGTGGTAAGAGTAGGGTGGGACTGAGGTGACAAAATGACTTTGTGCGACTTTTAAGGGGAAGGAGAAAGTAGGACCGTACTCACCTTGCATGCATAGCCAAAACAGAAGGAGCACCCATGACTTGAAACCACACGGCAAACGTCACTTAACAGTTCTCACAACTGCTTAGTCATAGCAGTAGACAGGAAACAGACATGTCATGAAGCATTCGCCTTCCACTTGCTACCCTCAACCTTAACACCCTCAACCTTAACACCTAATCACCACCATCATCCCTTTCTCAGGGTTTTCCAGGTAGAGAATACTCAGAAGTGGTTTACCCTTCCCTTCTTCTGGGGACACCCTAGGACTGTGCAGCTTGCTCTTCTCCCTGGAGGCACAAGGGAGGAATCAGACTCTCAACCTCTGGCTCTGCAACCAGATACCAAAACTACTGAGCTATCCAGCCAGTTTGAAAGGAGCCCTAACTGACTGAATAGATCAGATCTCAGGGACTTCCATCAGAGTATAGGTTATGCTAGCATTCTGTTTCCACACCTGTTGAACTGAAACGGGCTCCTCTTTCCTGTCGACCGACATGCCCTGTGTGATCTCATGCTAGAAGACACAGAGCCATTTGTCTTGGACACATTTCCAGAGCATCAATCTGATCAGCTGATCAACTCCACATTTAGAAGTGGTGCTCCCTGAAGGGATCAAATACATCTAGTTGTCCCAGTATGGTTTTTCTCGCCTCCACATTTTGCAGCTTAGTTTTGTGATCAGTTGTTGGGAGCCACTGGGCTTACTTTGCAAGTCTAATTGTTCAGGCACACATTTTGTGGCTGGAGGGAAAACTAGGCAACAACATGTGATTGGTCCTGAGTTGTGGTCTCCCATGTGGGTTTGAATACCGGGGCTAGTATTCTGCCACAACCTATACTCTGTAGATGTCAGTGGGGCAGTTGCTGCAGGGAAGCCATTTAAAAATATTTTACCTATCCACAGAACTCAGTAGGAAAAGATTATTCTCAGTGGTGCCAGAACTGAGATTGTACTCTGAAAGTGTATAAGACACAAAGCAAATGCACTCCTGTTCTGTGCTATCCACAACTCCGGCCTTCCTAGCCTCACTGCCGGCATATTTTTGTCCAGGCACCAGATGAACTGAGAGAACATTCAACCAGCTTAAGTTGCACCAAAATATAAATACATTATTTTGGAGCGACCCACGAGAACTCGGTGCAGGGCCTGAAGAAGGTGGATTATCATCAAAAGCTCGCTCTTTTTTCCCCCCTTAATGGTCCAATAAAGATATTGCCTATTCCTACATTTGTATCAAAATACCAAATGTGTCTGGTGTTGCAGTGGCTTAGGAGACTTCACCACAACCCAAAGCCCCTCTGGTTCCCGGAGAAATCTGCATTAGGAAATACGGGGAAATTAGGAAATGTTTCCTAATATTAAAAGGGGGAAAGGGCTTTTGCTTTTTATTATTTATTTATTGCATATCTATCTTGCTTTTCCTTCAGCTATCTCAAGATGCCATACAAACTCTCCACGTTCTCAACAGCTCTGTGAAATAGGTCAGGCTGAGGGGGTGATCCAATAAATCTCCACAGTTTGCACTGGATTTTAGACAGACAACATTTAATTAAAAAAAACACAGCGCCTACACTATGCAACGCTCAATGTGGGAAAGCCTCTTGTGGAAGTGTCTCTTATCAATGGGGAACCCACTTTTTTTATTGAGCCAGCAGGGGCAGTTTTAATTTACTCCAACCGGCTGGCATCGCTTACCTCCACTTTCTGCCCTGTGTGAACACGGCAAAGGAGCACTCAGGGGGGAGTTTGTTCCCCTCAACCGAGTGCCTGTTGCCTCCAGAAATTTTTGTTGTTCTTTAAATAAACATTTAAAAGACTTTCCAGTCAGCACTGACACAAAGTGTGGCTAAGGCAGTTTGGACAGAATAAATTAAAGTTGGGGGGGGGGGGGGAAGAAAAATTGGAAAATGCCAGTTACCACCTCATGAGATCAAAGACAGCTCCTGCTTTGGAATTCTATGCGATAACAACTTTCTTCTGCCCCTGCTGACTTCAGCAAATTGTTTGTCATCTGGACAGCGACAGCGATTCACTCAGGAAACCTGATTTGAAAAACAGCGCCTCACAGCTGATCCAAGCATATTGTCCTCAGTGAGAGAAAGTCACTTTTAGGGCCAAGTAGGGGTTTGACTTCAAGGACTCGTATCTCTTGAGTCCTAATACTGCACTCTGATCACACTGTACCATATTGGCTTTTCATCATTTAGTAATATTTCCCATTTAGTAATAATGGATAATTATAAATTATTATCATTTAGGGATCACATCATACATTGGGGAAAACTCTGAAAAGAAAAGGAAAAAATATATTGTAGGAATAACTCTGTGCCTACCTTAAAGAGGCAAAAACAACCTCCAGATGTGAGTGGAGGGATATAAGAAACGGTGATATTGCTAGCTACAGCTTGCTTGCTTTCTGTTGGTTCTACTCTAAGGCAGGAGTGTGAACATCTGTAGAGCTGCAAATAACTGTGCTCACTGAAGCAAACCCTTCACCCTGAAGATAATGCAAAACAGGACTGAATGGGTTAAAAATAATCCCAGCCCATCATCACCTTCTTTCTCCGACAAACTCTCCAATGTAGCAGTGAGAATTGGTTTCATAGTAAAGTGGGCAGAAGATAGACTGAAATGGAGGCTCTATCATTTGAGGTACTCATACATGTTGGTCAAAGTCCAACAAAACACCAGAGAAAGAGTGTGTGCCCTATGTCACCTTAAAAAGAAATTTGTTTTACTTGCCCAAGCATGAGAAGGAAGTTGGGTCATAATTTATTTATTAGTAGTATGTTCCAATGAGTTTGAGGTGGACTGTATGGCCCTTTTCCTTCTCACTTTATCCTCACAACAACTCTGTGAGGTAAGCTGGGCTGAAGGACAGTATTTGACTAGGTATATGTCAGTCACCTGAGTGGGTTCCTGAAGAAAGGTCTCATATATCCTGGTGCAACACTGTAATGGCTACACCGAAATGGCAGAAGCCATAACTGTTTACTCATAGAGTAGTGCTTTCACTCCTGGGTTTCCAGTGCTTCAGCTGGAAGATTCTGCCCCACATAGAATCATGGAGTTGGAAGGCCATCGAGTCCAACCCCCTGCTCAATGCTGGAATCCAAAGCAAAGCAAAGCTGACAGAGGGTTGTCCACTTCTCTCGTGAAGGCCTCCAGCATAGGAGAGCTCACCATATCTGCCCCAAAGCTATCTGCTCCAAAGAAAACAGCACCTATGTCCAGTTGTATCGATCGTTCTCTGGAGCTCTGATTTCCAGAGTGTGCCATGAGAAATTCATTGATCGTTTAAACTTCCCTGACAGCCAAACATCCCTTCTCACAGGAGAGTCCCTTTTGCTCCCTGCTGTTTCGTTCTAGTTATGCTTTCAAAAAAGCCTCCAGTGGGAGATAAATCAGACATGATGGGATCATCCAATCGCTTTTGATACAAACATATAGAAGCATGACCCTCCCTCAAAACAGGCTGTCTGTTTTGTTTATGAGTGACTCCCACTAGTCTGTTTTAGGCATGCTTTTGTGCAATCAGGAGATACCCCAGAACAAATGACTCAGGCAGAAATACAAGGGGATTTGTTTCTCTGAGAATGGGGATCTTACTCTTTTGCATTCTCAGGGTACGTACATGTGTGCTTAATTTCAGCAGAGGGCTGCATTGTGCTTGCCTCGGTCTGTATTGGTTAAATTAGGCTGCTTGGGGTGGGGGATGGGAAGAGGGTAATTAGTCTGTAATTGGAACATAGCCGGGCCTTATTTGCATTCTGAATTCTCGGGCAAGGAGCATTGCAAGATTTGTGTTTCTTGGAGGAAAAAGGTTGTACATGAAGAAAATCTGCTTTACCTTAATTAGTCAGACCTTTAGGTTGCACACGAAAAAAGATGATGTTTTTATAGTTGCTACAGACATGCATCTATTTCATTTTGGTTGACGGTGCACTTAATACAAGTTATGATTATATCACTGATGAAGGAAACCTTCCAAATATGTAAGTTAAAGTGTTTTATGAATCATATTGTTATGGATCCCGACATTTTAAATTAAGGTGTTTCCTGACAGAGGTGCTCCTGCTCAGTCAAAAGGAAGAGCAAGGAATAGAGATGCAACCTGTGCTGGACAGGATTACACTTCCTCTGAAAACACAGGTGCATAGCTTGGAGGTGCTCCTGGATACATCTCTGAGCCTGGATGCCCAGGTGACACATGCCTTAGTTACATCCCAGCTGGATTACTGTAAAGTGCTCTATCTGGGGCAGCCACTGGAAACCGTTCAGAAACTTCAACAGGTCCAAAACACAGAAGACAGATTGCTAACTGGGGCTGGACACAGGGATCACACACACCCCTTGTTACACCAGGTCCACTGGCCATTTCCAGGCACAATTCAAAGTGCTAGTTCTAACCTATAAAGCCCTAAACGGCTTGAGTCCAAGCTATCTCAAGAAACACTTTTCCCTTTATGAGCCAGTCCAGGTGTTAAGATCATCAAGGGAAGCCTTTCTCTCAGTCTCACCACCTTCACAGGTACGTTGGTAGGGACATGGGAGAGGTCCTTCTCTGTCACTGCTCGCAGACTCTGGAACTCCCTCCCACAGGAGGCCAGGCTGACCCCATCTTTGCTGTGCTTCTGTAAGCAGGCAAAAACTTTTCTCTTCAGGCAAACTTTCCCTTATTCACTGGCTCTCTGAGAGAGGTTTTTTTAAATGGATTTTTGTGCCTTACTGCTTTGAATGTGTGTGGGTTTTTTTAATGTTGCTTTTGTTTACCATTTTTTAGTGTGGTATTTGTTTGGTCCTTTTAAATATTTGTATGCTTATTGTTTTTTGATTTAAATATTGTCTTTTAATTATGTAAGCCACCTTGGGTCCTTTTTAAGGAGAAAGGCAGGGTAAAATATTTTAAACAGATACATTCTGAGAACAACCACATAATCAATCACAAGAGAGAATGAAGGCAGATAGAAACCTATACTTTAAGACATGTCAGATGAAGAAAATAATTCTTCTCCTGATTTGTATTAGCTTTAATCGTATATACTGTATAATTTTTCTATATAAATTGTTAGGTGTCTTGAATTTTGAATTTTTATGTACTGTCTTGGAGTCATAATGAACAAAGCACTGAAATGAAATTAAGACAGAGACAAGACAGGTATGGATGAATTGTTTAGATTCAGAAGCCACTAATAATTCATCATACTATAGAAATATGCTGTCTTGCTCATCTTAAAATAGCAAACACAAGAGAAGATAAATATTTTATTTGATAAAATTAAAGTAAATTCATTTAGATTTGGAAAAAAAAACAGTTATTACATTAATTTTTAATAGTCTAGAAAGATGTCCCATTAGATCTCAAAGAATAGGACATTTCTGTTATTAGAAAATTTTATCTTGTTTTGTGCACATTTATGTTACACAATCATTCCTGTCCACTTGCCTAATTCATGCTAAAATGCAATGAAACCCAAGTCTAATATCTGGTGTAACCATCCTCTGTTAACCCCGCCACTTCTCACCTTCTTTTCTTTGTTGACTCTGTCTGTTTGCTGAACCCCCTTTTTTCTGATTAAACCAATCTTTAAAGTATCATGTACATTGAAGATATTATTATTGTTATTACTGTTATTATTTCTGAGAAGAAACTGTTTGAAAGTGGAACAAATTAAAGGAGACCATCTAAATAAACCATATGCAAGAGAAAGACAGAAAAGTGAAACAGTACTGAGAGAATGACAAAGAACGATAATGAAAGAAAGTATTGGTCAGACAGAGGACCACTGAGACTAAGTTGACAGTATCAGAGGATTAGTTAGCAAGAGATATGGGAAGAAGCCATCTGGAGAGCTGAGTCAGATGGGGAAAAGAAGAATAGTACAGAGAGCATATGAGTTATTCATGCCCAGTGAGTTCTTAATGCAGTAATTACAGACAGGGTAGAAGCTGTCTATTTACCTGTCCATGACTATGCGGGAGTGATGGGGAAAATCTCTTTGAATCACCAGGCTCCTACACTATGTCTGGATAGCCTTCAACATGAGGCACAGAAATGAGAAGTACTACGAGGTGGATGTCCAAACCCAACTCTCAACACTCCGTGGGAGTCAGCTTATCTGGGGTGGAGTTACACAGTTCACTGGAGCTGTGGGCATCCTTCTAAAAAGATGCCTGCTTCTGATAGGTTGTTTAGCCTCCAATTAGATGTTTAGCCTTCAATTTTATTAGTCCCTCTCCCTTAAGAAATATATCTGTGAATTAATTAAAAAATTGAATTTAAGTAAACAAAAGTAGCAGTGGATTACAGTAGAAGGGCTGAAGTCCCTAAGAGCATTTCTAAAGACAGGGCTTCTCATAGTAGCACTTAGCACTGTGTAGCTATCCCATTTTTTCTTCCTTAATGGATTTGCTGATGGAAGATGGAAGAAGCAGCAAGAAACCAAGTATGAGCGACAAGAAGCTACAGAATAGGTAGGGACAGAATGATTTCCTATAGGCAGAGGTATCAGACAGGGATGTATTCTATCTCCCTATCTGTTCAATTTGTAAGCAGAACATATCATATGGAAAGCTGCTCTAGACTCAGAAGGAGGAGGAGTGAAAATTGGGGGAATTTAAGATATGCAGTTGACCCCATTTTACTGGCAGAAAGCAGCAATGACTTGAAGTGACTTTTAGTGAAAGTGGAAGACGAAAGTGCCAACTCAGATCTGGAGTTGAACATTAAGAAGACAAAAATCATGATGACTACTGAAAAATTACATATCTTTAATGTAAACTATGAAGAAATTGAACTTGTTGAAGACTTTGTATACCTTGGTTCAATCATCAATCCAAAGGGAGCTTGCAGCCAAGAAACCAGAAGACAACTGAGACTCAGAAGGGCAGCCATGAAGGAATTACAAAAGATCATCAATTGTAATGATGTGGCACTGGAAACCAACGCCAAGAGCATCCACACTAGTGTATTGCCAATTACTATGTACAAATGTGAAAGCTTGACATTAAAAAAAAAAAGTTGACAGGAAAAAAATAATTCGTTTGGAATGTGGTGTTGGAGGAGAGAGCTTTGCAGGTACCCTGAACTGTCAGAAAGACAAACAAGTAGATCCTAGATCAAATCAAGCCTGAACTATCTCTGGAGGCAAAAATGTTAAAACGGAGGCTGTCATACTTTGGGCACACCATGAGAAGGCAACGTTTTCTGGAAAAGACCATTGCTGGGGAAAAAGTTGCAGGCAGCAGGAAAAGAGGAGAACTATATATGAGATGGATTGACTCCCTATTCCTTTAAGGTTCGAGTTTACAAAAGCTGAGCAGGGCTGCTGGGCTCCCATCAGTTTGGAGATCACTCATTCATAGGGTTGCAACTTGCCATAGCTCGGAGTTGACTTGACAACATGCAATAACAATGAATATTACCTGGTTAGCCAGGTTTATCTGGTGTCTAGACCCATTTAACCAGACCACCACTACCCATTCTCATTTCCATAGTCAGCTGACCCAGAATTAGTTCTGACTGCTTCCCAATCCTTGATCACTATGGTTCTGTGATATCATAAAGAAGGACCCACCCCACGACATCACAAGCTTTGCCATCATCTCAGCATTTGCCACCGACATTTCGAGAAATTGAATGTTGTTGACCCAGCAATGCTAGATTTAATAATTGATCTGATATGCTGGAAAATTGTCCATAAGAAACTGTCTGGAAGGCGATCGTATTGACCGAAAATTTCTCTTGAACAGCAGTTATCACTAATACTTCAGTTTGTAAAGAGAGAAGTAACTGAGAATTTTTTTAAAAAAATAGCAGAAATAAATATCTAAACACTAAATTTCAACCAGAGCACTGGGGCAGGGAGGTAGGCTGACTATATCAATCAACAGGAAGTGGTAATGATCTGGTTGTAAGATATAAATAAATGTTTGTTTTCCATTCATGTCCTTGCTAAGAAATTGCATTTGAATTGTGTGCTATCACCTTCAGTTGGTCTTTTTTTTTTTAGCCACATTAGAATATTCACTTCCTTTCCCCTAAAGTGAAAACCTCAGTCAAACTTTCTCTGCTTACCAAAGGCAGCATCTGAAGGTACCCACTAAACATTCAGGCTGATGTTCTTACTCCCTTTGGCTGTAGATTTATATGTTGTTTACTAGTTCGAATTTATTCTGGCCCAAAGCGTGCCTGGTGAAATATAGAATATTTTTAATTTGGAAAAACAAAAATAGCACAACTTGGGTGGGTGGTGTTGGGAGGGTAACACCACCACCACCAACAACAAAAGACACAAAACGCCCCCAAGCAGATAAACCAGGTCCCACAGTTCTAATAAACAAAGTTGTTTTTGTTGCCTTTCTGAAAGGTGTGGGCAAATAAATCTGGCAAATTTTAGAGGAGCCACCAAGTGAAAAGGCCCCATGGTGTGCATTTGCCAGGCTCGCTTCCAAAAACTAAGACACTTTTAAAACAACCTCATCTGGAGGCCAGAACGAAAGGAACAACACATGTGTCAAACAGGTGATCTGGAATGTATCCAATACTTAGAAATACTGAGGATTTTAAGGGCTAGAAACACATTTCAATTTCAAGTAGAAACTAGAAAATGGGATAGCTCCTAACATACAGCCTAAAACTGGTACCAGTTAACAACTGGGCTGCCATATTTTATATTCAGATACCCATACAATATACCTTTGTCTCCAAGTGTGAATGGGGGCCACGTGCAAAAGCATTCTTCAGGTATGTGCATAGCAAAATGTGGCTAGTCTACCCAGCCACAAGGACCGGTGATCACTGCACACAAAAGACTAGCTAACGATACCCATCAATCACAGTGACAGATCATCTTCCCCCCCTTATCACAACAATACACCCATAATAAAAAACACGCTGATCACCATAATCACCCAATCTCCTGAAAAGGACAAAAAGCTGATCCCACAGCTACAAATACTCAACTTTCCCACACACTACACCAGAACACAGAGTTCTAACTCCTGTCCTCTGAAGATGCCAGCCACAGAGACTGGTGAAACGTTAGGAAGAAAAACCTTCAGAATAAGGCCAAACAGCCCAAAAAACCTACAACAACCAATACCTTCTTACTTTGAAAAAGTTCAAACCCCCAGCGCTCAATGAACTGCATCCAAGAGTATTGAAGGAACTAGCTGAAGAACTCTCAGAACCACTTTCTATTATTTTCTTGAAATCATGGGAAATGGATGAGGTGACAGATGACTGGTGGAGAGCTTATGTTGCCCCTATCTTCAAAAAGGGCAAAAAGGAGGAACCTGAAAACTACAGAACAGTCAGCCTGACATCAATCCCAGGGCAAATTCAAAGCAGTCACTATGCAAGCATCTAGAAAACAATGCAGTAATAACTAGAAGTGAACATGGATTTGTCAAGAACAAATCCTACCCAACTAACTTGACCTCATTTTTTAATTGGGTAACCTCCCTGATAGACAGAGGGAATGCTGTAGACATAGTATATCTTGACTTCAGCAAAGCTTTTGACAAAGTGCCCCATGATATTCTGATTAGCATCTGTCAGGTGGATACACAGTTGGCTACAGAATCATACTCAGAAAGTGATAATTAATGGCTGATTCTCAAACTGGGAGGAGGTAACAAGTGGGGTACCCCAGGGCTCAATCCTGAGCCCAGTGCTCTTCAACATTTTTATTAATTACCTGGATCAGGGGGTACAGGGAATGTTAATCAGATTTGCAGATGACACAAAATTGGGTGGAATAGCAAATGCCCTAGAAGACAGAAACAAAATTCAAAATTATCTAGTTAGGCTTGAACACTGGACTGAAAACAACACAATGAAATTCAACAGGGATAAATGCAAAGTATTGCACCTAGGTAAAAGAAACCAAACACACAGGGGGATACCTGGCTCAGCAATGCTACAGGTGAGAAGGATCTTGGAATCGTTGTACATCACAAGCTAAATATGAGCCAACAGTGTGATGTGGCTACAAAAAAGGCAAGTTCTATTTTAGGCTGCATTAGTAGAAGTATAGTTTCCAAATCCTGCAAGGTACTAGTTCCCCTATATTCGGCACTGGTTAGGTCTCATCTTGAGTACTGTGGCCAGTTGTGCTGACAAATTGGAAGAAGTTCAGAGGAGCACAAATTGGAAGAAGTTCAGAGGAGCACAACAAGTTCAGAGGAGCACAACAAGGTTTCCAGGGGGCTGGAAACCAAGCCCTATAAGGAAAGACTGAAAGAACTCAGCATGTTTAGCCTTGAGAAAAGAAGGCTGAGGGGTGATGTGATAGCACTTTTTAAATACTTGAAAGGCTGTCATACAGAGGAGGGGCAGGATCTTTTCTCTATCAGCCCAGAGTGCAGGACACACAACAATGGGCTTAAGTTACAGAAAGCCAGATTTTGGTTGAATATCAGGAAAAGCTTTCTAACCGTTAGAGCAGTACAGCAATGGAGCCAGTTACCTTGAAAGGTGGTGAGTGCTCCAACACTGGAGGCATTCAAGAAAAACTTAGATAATCACCTGGCAGATATGCTTTGATTTGTATTCCTGCACTGAACAGGGAGTTGGACTCGATGGCTTTATTGGCCCCTTCCAACCTCATGGTTCTATGATTCATAGCCAACTCTTTTAAACAGCAGGGAGCTGCTCCAGAGCTTGGAAAAGTCACTTCTTTGACCTATAGTTCTCAAAATCTCCTTAACCTGTATGGCCATACTAGCTGAGCAATTAGGGAGTTGTTTATAAAAAGTAATTATTCCCAAGCTCTAGGCCTGATCCTTTCAAGTTGAAACTAGGAGACCAATAGCCTTCTTCACATGCACAGTCTTCATAATTGGTACATTTTTTTCCTCCTTGTGTGTTCATCACCCCCTTGTAAAGTTTTGCTCATCTCCACTATTTCATGTTCCAGAGCCTGCTGTTTCCACAACATATATCACCTAACCTCCAATTAATTTCATCACCCGATTTTGTTCCTTTTTATACCTTCCAACATCTCACAGATAAAAACAGCTATAACATATTGATAAACTTTCATGTTGCTTTGGGCCTGGTCTGCTCACCCTCACCCTTGCACATTGTAAACACATGAAAATCCCTCTGCTGCTTGAGACCAAGAGGAAGAAGCTGATGCCAAAGAATGAGGATTCTAGCCATTGACCCGGACCCTGAAAGAAGCCCTCCATCACCCACCCACCCTGGCAAATGTACAGATGAGGAAAGACCCAAAGGTTTACATGGGACAGGGGACAGGAGCATGTGTATTTGCCAGACAAAGATTCTTGCCTGGGGTGCAATTACAGATTTTGGCCATGGAGTATTCTCTCTATGTGTAAGAGCGGGATCAAGATTTAGAACATCTAAAACATAATTTTGTGACAGGGAACCAATGTAGCTTAAGGACATTGGGCATTATTTGAAAGTCTGCATTGTACTAACTGTGGATGTGTTATGAAGGTAAGGCAATCAACTCCCCACTCTTCGTTGGAACCACAACGATGTCTTCCTTGGATATATATATATAGCTGGCCAACGTAGTGCTTCGACAAGAACATTGGGTGTGGTCTTGGAAGATCCAGATCCTGAGCCCTAAAACTGACTGAAAGATTTTAGTCTGTCACTCAGTCTCAGCATGCCCCATCTCTCAGAGAGGTGAGAATGAAATGGAGCTAAGCCGAGTATACTGCCTTGGGCTCCTCCAAGAAAAACTGAGCGCTCACTCTATCTATTCATCCATCCATCCAGCAGCCAATCAATTAAATATGTAACTACTATTAAAGCCAATTTAAATGCTCAAGCCAGGCACCACTGAATAAACCAGTCTGTTAACAAGGGAGGGTGTGATCCTAAAGAAAGATTATATATAGCCCTCCTGAAAATAAAAACAGTATCCCTCAATCTTCCCAAGAACAGACACTGAGACCCACTGAATCTGGCTATTAATTAACATTGGGGATGGGGCAGGGCAGGGCTGGTAATAGCAAAGCAGCCATAGGCCACATGTGGTTACTGTACATGGGTTGATGAGGATGTGGTTTGGGCTGTCTGCAGTCTGCAACAACCTTGCAAATGGCTGAGGAAAGCAAGCGCTGGTTCAGCTGCAGCCTGAATCCTTTCAGGATATAACCATCTATATTCAGCAGAGATATAACTATATTCAGCAATGCGTTATACTATTTGTTTAGAGCCTCCTATATTGTTAATACATTAACAGAGGCTCTGAACCAGTGGTTCCCAACCGTAGGTCCCCAGATGTTCTTGGACTAAAACTCTCAGAAACCTTCACCACTAACTGTGCTAGCCAGGATTTCTGGTAGTCCAAGAACATCTGGAGACCCAAGGTTGGGAACCACTGCTCTAAACCAATGGTAGAACACACATGTTGCACGCTACATTCAACATCTGGCAACTGCAATCAAACAGATATTGACTAGTAGGAATAATGGTGGAGCTGCCCTGAAAGATGAACCAGAAGCTTCTCTATTACAGAATACAATGCCAGAATTGTAACTGGTACAGGTAGGGAGAATCATATAAGTTCTGAAGGAACTTCATTGGCTGTCTAATTGCTTGGCCAGTTCAAGTCACTAATGGCATGGATGCCAAACATCTGCAGAAGTGTCTTTCCCTAGATCAGCCTGCCCATTAATTCAGGCAGTCAAGTGAGGCTCTTCTCCGCCTGTCAGACATGCACTCATCAAGGAGGGAAATGCCTTCTATATTGTGACATCCTGACCACAGCATGCCCTTCCCACATGGAAAAGCAGTTGACACTAGTCTTGCAAATGATGTGGCATCAGTTCAATAACTTTTCATTTCCCCACGTATCTGAATTTTTTATTTTGCCTGTTTTATTCTATTTCTTGACTTTTCTGGTTCTATCCCGGTGATGTCATTCATGGGGTTTTAAAAATTGCAGTGTGTTGTTTTAATTGTATTTGCAGACGTTCCCAATATCTTCAAGAGTTGAGAACAGATTTGAGAGGCTTAATTAAACCACAGAACAGTATGAAAAGTCATTTTTATAAACGTTTATGAGGTTGGGCGGGAAATGTTGCAGTACTCCAGCAATGGAAAGCAGCCATCTCAGGAATCAGTCAGCCACTGTAAACAAGCAGTGTTTATTTATTTGAGTATTTATTCATTTGATGCATATACCATTCCATTAATGCAAGCACGACTCTGCATGGTTTACAGGTTGAAACCCACAAGACCCCATATGTAGCAATAATCATGCCTTAGGTTAACTTCAGTGGCCACAATAGGGCCACTGCACGACGTAGCTCAGTTGGCTCAGCTGGCCCCTCTTCTCATCTCTGCTTCACCAAGGAGCTCCCTTAGCTCCCCAATGAGGATGTTGTTGGCCTATAGCTGAGCAGACGTAGGCCACAGGAATAAAACACAGGACACCCAACTCATTGGAAGAAAAAAAGGCACAACTATATTGGCTACAGCAGTGATTCCCAATAGCCCAGGTATTCTTGGACTGCAATGCCTGGAAACCCCAGCCAGCACAGCTGGCAGTGATGACTTCTGGGAATTGCAGGACAAGAACACCTGGGTTAGCCACGGTTGGGAACCACTGGGATACAGCAACAGCTTCCCTGGCCCACCATTGGAGATGGATTCTGTTCATCAGGAGACCTGACTGCTCCCCGATGCAATCCATTGTTTCCCCCAGATGCCAGCTGGGGAACAACCCTAGAATGGCAGTCCAGGGGATACCACATGGGCTTACAACACTCCGGGCATGCAAGTACTGCCTACCACCTTACAACCACCATGGCTCAACTCCTGCCAAAGAACATCAGCAGCAACCAATGGCTGCCCTGATAACCAATAACCAAATGTCCTGTTCCCAGTTTGAGACGTGCACCCCATCTGCACGGAACAAGACATCCACCTTAAGTGAACTATCTGGGTGTTTGATCTAATTGCCACCCTGCACTGCCACCAGCTCACCGACCACCCTGGTCACTTTTTGATGAGAAATGTCCACTTTCTGCGGGTTCTGGGAGCCCCCGCCACACCTGTCTCCTCTCAAGGAGGCCCGACCACATAATCCAGATGCTGTGATAACAGTCAATTCCAAGTCTGCCTTTATGTTAAGTCCAGTCCCTTGTGAGCAGTAAGGTTGTTCTCCCCAAGCTGAAACAACAGCACCTCTGGCGGCCCTTGCGGGTCAATTGGCACCACAGGAAAGGCATAAACTGGTCCCACCACATGCCTCTTCATCCCATCCAGATGACGTACCCTGCATTGTCCAATCCAAGATGCAGCCCTCTGCCAGTGATTGCTGCATGTTGTCCTGCCCAGTAGATAATGCTGTGCCCAACTAACCCGACTTGTTTCAAACGACCGGTTGAAAGAACTAACCGAATGGAAACTATCAGGACCGCAGCTAAGCCCACAAAGCTGAGTGCTTCAGAAAACAGCCTATCACCTGTTGTGAGAAAGAGATGGAACCGATCAGTGTGCCATCCTCTCCAGCCCCCAAACCTGAAGGGTTGGCTGACGAAAACCTTGCATTAACAGGCTGGAGGGCAGAGAGCACTGATTTGAATACAGGAACTCTGGAATGTTTGGGGAAGCAAAAACCATCGGAAGAGACCGTTTGGGCTGGTGAGAAGGGGAATAAAGGGGGGAAGGGGCGGAAACCGTTCAGACAGTTGCTGAGGAGTGCTGGGCAAAGGAAGAAAATGGAAGAAGATTGGATAGAAGTAATCAAAGAGGATCCATGGACAGTCGAATGGATCCCTTTTAAGGTACCGAGAGAAGTTGCTGAAAGAGAGTGGAGGAGTAAGAAGGTGTGGAAACCTTCTTATTGGGAAGAAAGAGCAGAGAGGGAAAGCAGGAACAAGGGCGTTGAGAGAGCGAAACACAGAATAGAGAAAAACGGGCATGCCTAACCCTGGGATCAGTCTTGGGAGGAGATCATTCCCCCCCACAAATCCATAGTGTCCTGGGCAAGAAGGTTTGGGAGCCAAATATAGGCATTTCATGGCGAGATCCAGGCATGGAGTTAGCTGCAGCTATCTATGGAGCCAATTCGTTATTACCTGTTTGAAGTTCAGTTAAAACCCAAGAAGGGGACATTGACGTTTTAAAGAAGGGATATTCAGTGCCTATAGACAATGTTTTAAATAGTACCAAGTTGACAAATATTTCTACTACATTTAATAAACCTGTTGAATTTTAAACTCGAAGCTATGACTGGCGATTTGAATGAAGGAACCAGGTTGGAAACAGGAGGGGGCTCACAAAATCCTCACCATGCCACCCAACGTGGGGCTCGAACCCACGATCCCGGAATTAAGAGTCCCATGTGAGCCCCCTCCCATTTCCAACCCGGTTCCTTCATTCACATCACATATAGTTTTTAACTAGTTTATGCAGGAATTACTGATCTCTGGTGGCATATCGTTTTAAACTAGTTTATGTCACCAGAGATCAGTAATTCCTGCATGTGCTACTTGAAAGGAAGGGAAGGTAGTAACTGATGAGCAGTGGGAAGGAGGTGATCCCAAATGGACTCATTCTGGGTTGTGAATCATACTGTATTTTGAAAAATTACTGTTCAGGCTTTTTTGTTCTGTATTCTGATACTATGAAATACCTTTTCCATGTTATTTTTCTATGTAATTTTTTTAAAGCTTTATATGAGAAATCAGCATCCCAGCAAACCTTAGTCACGATGCTTTGTTTTACATGTCCCTTCCACTCCTGTACATCATGCCCACCAAAGTGGGGAGCTTTTTTTGTTTTTTGTTGTTGTTTTAAATAAATGGCTTGTGGAAGGAGAGAGTTTGTGGAGAAATGAATGTTGCCACTACAGACATGCCCCTGTCTTTACAACAGTGTTTGCGGGGTGGGGTGGGGACCCTAACTGAATTTTCCTGTTATGAGAAGTTGCAGCCTCTAGAGGCAGAGAGAAAAACACAATTTGGCAACAAATAGGTTGGACCACTTCGAATCAGCCTTGTACGTCATGCAGAGAGTAAAAATAATTTGAAGCAGAGCAAATTCCATGGTATCTGAACATATAATCAGCCTTTTATATACCGCCCAATAGTGCTAAAGCAAATTCTGGGCAGTTTACAACATGATTATGCCAACAACACTTTGTCCCCCTGTTGGTAGTGAAGAGAAGAGGGTCTCCAGTAGACCACCTTGACTGCTGCCATTGGTGTTGTCAACATTCAGGCTGCCCTTTGCTATGTAAAGCTTGGCATCCTTTTTTCCTGCTGGCAACGCGGGCATGATATTGTGCAGCAATATTGGCCTGTTTCCTGTCTTTTTGAAACATGAGTACAGAAGCACAACGTCCCACATTCAGAAACTGGATGGCTTTTTTGAGAACTGAATTCTGCATTTATTGCTATCATGCTGTTGTCGAACAGATTCTGTTTGAACAGACACACCTGCTCATTGAGTTCATACAAACAGAGATTATCCCCCTCACTACCCACCCCTGCCCTCCAGAAACAAATAAAAAACCCAAACAAATAACAAAATCAACCTAACGATTAAATGATGGCAATTATCTAAGATAGAAAAATGATTAAGCCATGGGTCAAATCACTACCTAAGGGGAGGAATGTCCTTAACGGCTTCTTTGAACAGTTACATGTTCACTAATTTTTTTAAAGTCTGGAGGGAGCAGGCCTGCCAAATCTCCAGTCGGAGACCATTCCAGAGTGTCAGGGCCACCACAGAGAAGGCCCAGTTCTTAGTGGAAACCCTCATCGCCTCTCTTGAAATGGCCACTTGTAACAACAAGGTCTGGGGGTGGGGTGGGGGCTTTGTTTTAAAAAACAGAAAGATGAATTCTCAAATGAAATATCCCTATAGATATGGGGATTTTCCATGTTTACTAGACATGTTACCCTTAAGAACCCCTAAACAAAATATGTTTGTGTTTGTTTTGTATGTTTGTTTATGTTTAAAATAAAAAATAATAATAATAATAAAAAAAGAGAGGGAGATCTGAGCAAGGAAAAAAAAAAAAGAACCCCTAAACAGAAGTGTAGCCACGTGAAAGAACCCTGAACAGAAGAAATAGTAATGTTTTCTCCTGCGCAAGCTTCATACAGGCACTCTGGTTAACTCTTCAGGGTATCTTCCATAGTCCAACTAGAAAGAAAGAGAGCCATGTGGTCCTTGAACACAATCTGAAAGCAAGAATGGGTAATACCTTTATCAGACCATTTTTTAAAAATCACAATTTTCTAACTATTTTCTTTGTACACTTATGTTTTTTTCTGCACCATTCACAGCTTTATGCTGCCAAGCCTGAGGAATACCTGTACAGGGTCAAAAGCTAGCCTAGCTTTGTGATTTTTCTGTTGTCTAATAAAAGTATCACCTACCCTTGCCTCATACTCAAGGACCACAAAGCTTTTTTGCTTTTTAGCTAGCATGTAGGTGCTTTAAGAGTTGTGCCTTTAAAAGGTTTTAATGGTTTTCAGCTCTTAGAATATAAATTCTGGTTTTCCACTCTAAAGGCATTTTCCACTCTAAAGGCATATGCCCCCTCTGGAAGGATGGGGAACACAAAGGACTCCCCTGTGCCATCAATCTTTCAAGGTAAGTCAATGTTCAACTAACGAGACACAGCATTTATTGCAAATTATTCACTTTACTATGTCATTGCAAAGTTCTCCATCCAGAGGGACTGTTAGGGGAAATTAGTTAAAATCCACCACACCATTAGCACACCTTGAGCCTTTCTTCCTTTATCCCTTGCTACTTTACACAGTCATTGGAACTGTAGCTGCCATATCAACAGACTCTGCTGGATCAGGATCAAATCACCCAATCAATCTGGTCCCCTTTCTTCATCACCTCCTGGGAGCTCATAGCTTGGTTTTGGTCTTCTAGGGCTCCTCCTGTTCTTCCAAGCTAGGATCCTTGAAGTAGTCTGAGGTGTAGACTGCTACGTAAAGGGGGATTCCATCTGGCCTCCACAAAACCAGCATATATGGTGGAGTCCAGCTCATCTCCTCTCCACTCAGGAGTATCAGCCCAGTCCTCAGTCTCACTTTTTTCCTTGTCTTTTCTGCCAACCGTTGCCAGATCCTCCTCAGCCACTTAAGTCTTCTCAGCGGGAGACCCTTTTGACAGGCCTCTTCCTACTTTTTTCCTCTTCCCTCACATCTGTGTCTCTCTATCTTCCATATTCCAGGGGAGCATTCAACTGTGGGTAATGGCCGGGAGAAGAGAACAACCTCATAGCTGCCAAATGGCTTTGGTAGGGATTCATGGTAGGTCAGTGGAACCCATGGTGGGTTCCCCTCTCATGAGGGGAACACAGGGAGAACCCTCATGAGAGCCCAGGCTCACCATCTCACAGGCATTCAAGGTGACTATAGCATACTCTCATGCTGAACGTCAGCAGCAAGTAGTTTAAAAAGATGGGCATGACAAACACATCTTCATCTGAAGGCATCATGTGGTCTGGCTGTAGCTTTTCCCATTAAGGATGCCCAAGTTTATTGCTATCTACTAAAGAGCAGCTCAGCAACAACCTCCGAGTGTACATTGTTTTTGCTGAGAAGGGAGACCCACACAACAGTAAGGTTGAAACAAGAACTCGCATAGATACAAGAGCGTGTGTGTGTTACAAAAAAAGTATAAAATTTATTTATGTAGTGCTCTTCTTTAGAAATTCCATTCCATAACCCTGCAAGAGTGACAGTAAAGCAGAATAATGAACATTTTGCATTTCTCAAAATGTGTGCATGTGAGTTTGATATATCTATAGATTGTACAAAAACTATAGAATACATGCATATGTGTTTACATTAGTGTCTATATTTGACATTCAGAACAGACTTAAATCTAAGTGCCTCTAACAACTAATGTGTACCAACTTCCCATAGTAAGACTCCCTCTTAATTTTTTTCTTTCTTCTTTTTTTATGACATGGACTTGTGCCTTTAATTGCAATCAGACACCATGCGGCAATATATATCAGGTACAGGTTTTCCTGGCACACAAAGGGGTATATTATGGTTAACAGTCTCAATTGCTTAATTTCTGCCCATCAGACTTCTAAAGACTAAGGAATAGGGCCAATTTATTATTATTATTATTATTATTATTATTGTAAAAATAGGGAGCCCTACTAATGAACGTGTTTACCACATAGCATTTATTAGCTGTTTCACATACCAGCTGGTCCTTCATTCACTGGCTGTAGCATCCAGTGATGGGCTGATGCCAGAAACAGAACTTTCCTTTCACCTTGTGATAACCTGAGTGGTAGACTATTTAACGTTCAATGACAGAAACAATTCAGAGTTTTAATCCAAAGTTATCAAGTGCTGAAAGAGATCAAATGTTATATGTGTATATGTGAATATGCTGTACACCTTGGTGGCACCCCTTTCTTAACACATGCAATCGTAAAGGCAGTAACCAGGATTTGCTCACTCCTGGTTATGGCAATCTGGTGTGTGCCAAGTTTGCCACTTATTCCATATTAACAAGGGTGGAACAAGAAGATGGTGATTAAAACACAATCCTGACACAGTGGAGGATTGTGACTACATCAGAAATGGCAACTCATGGTGATCAACCCAATGATTCCATGTTACCTGTCAGAATCGCTCCCTTTCCTACTATAATTTTGTCTTTGCCATTTTTATGGCAAAGACAAAATTATTGCTTATGGGATAGCACAGCTGGTCTCTCTCTGGTATACCTATTTATCTTTCAGTAGGTTAGGATTTGTTTTGCACCTAGTAACTAGACAAATTAAAAATGAGACATACAACCATTATTTTGGTTCTCTTTATGTATGGAAACAGCAGGGGGCAATCTGTGCCTTATTAGTGGCGACAATCCCCTCTCAGGGAATTTTAGCAGATCAAGATGCTGTCCTGGTTATTCAATTCCTAAGATTCAAGTGCAGACTGACCAGGATGGATAGACTGTAGATGCAGGTCTATTGCCCTGTAGCACCACTATTACTCTCCGCTGAGCTGTTAATGCATATAGGACCCTGTGGGAGATAAGAGATGCAAGGAAAACGCAGAAGTTAGGATTAACAACTCCTAAATGTCAATATATTGTGCCTCCATCTACATCACATTCTTGAAACAAGGAGAGTTTACTTTATTCCTATTGGCACATGTCTTCAGGCACATTTACTCCACAAGTGATGGGCCAGTAGGATTCCACCCACCCTGCTGCCAGTCACTTATGCATCTATGTGCAAAAGTGTCACCGAAGTGCATTGGTGTTTGTGCTTGCTGAATCTACTGTATGAGCCTTATCCCCTTGGTTTTGCAAAGTAAGGACTGTACATTATCAACTCTGTACAGATTAGAATAGAAATGGCTACATTTCCCATACATATGACATCATCTGGCTGGCTTCTGCCTGAGCAGGGGCGGGCGGAGGGTCTCCCAAAATGTTCAGGTGAAGTTGTTCCTCCCTCTTGCTAGGTACAACATGTACATGGCGGTATCTGTAAGCAAACTGGCTCATGTCTGGGTAGAGGCAAGGCAGGGCAGGGAGGATCCACTGCTTCACAGTGGTTTCAACAGGGCTAGTGTAAGTAACTGTAGGGAAAGACACACAAGTGAGGGCATCTGAAGATTCCTAGTACCACATTCCAACAGGGACATCAAGTACTAGCAATGAGAGGCAGGCAGGCAAGGAAACTCCCTGCACTGGAGCACCTTCCAAAACAGGAAGTTATGGGAAGAAGGCACATCTATGTTGAGTTGGCAGCAACAGACTGGGTTCCTTGCGATGCCAGTTCCCTCTCCTCTCCATCTTTCCTGCAACTGGTGGTTCACTAAGCATCCAGAGTGTTCAACTGTTGGTTCTGAGCCTGCCGGCAGAGTGGTCCTCGAAGCTGATGAGAGCGGCGGAGGCGGCGAGGGGGCAGGCCAGCTATCTGGCGGCAAATTTCCTCTACAAGCAAAGAGAATGAAAAAAAAACTGTTCAGTATAACTTACATGTGCAATAGAGTTTGCAAGTATCTTTTTATACAAGCAGAGGATTAAGTCCAGTTATAACATAATGGGATATTTGCTAGTTAACATCTCATCCCATGCATAGGAGGACCAGCCTCTCTTGCCATTCAAGGTGGAAAGAGAAACTACACGACTCACACGAGGGCAATGGCATCCTCTCACATGATGGCAGTGGAGGAGGAGGAGTTGCCCCTCCATATCACAGAGGTGGTAGTGACAGCAGCAGTAGTAATGCCCTCCTCACACTGCAGCAGCATCATCACAAAAGCCTGGCTGACAAAGGGATTCTGGGACCTGTAATCCCAAAAGATAACTGTTCCAAGATGTGGTTTCATATGTATTGATTCTTAAATCTGCCCTGTCTTGTTTCTGCTACATATTGCAGAAGAATTAACAGTGTTTGTATAATTTCATCCCTTCCCCCCCCCGACAGAATATACATTTTTGTACACATTTAAGCCTAAAAAATGCATTATTATTTTCAAAAAAGTCTATGCCTTTTAAAAAATTCCCTGAGGATCCTTAACACCATATTTTGGATATGCTCTTTGAAAAGACATCCTTCTGAAGAATAACAGGGAATACCCCGGTATATATGAGAGTTCTATTTGCTAGAGGATATAATCAAATAACCTCATAGGAACAAAGCCTAGATTTGTTGCATGAGGATCTCTGGAAACAAGAACTTGGAAAGATGGAAGAGAAGAAGCAAGACAAGGTTATTCGTTCCAAGGGTGAACATGAAGATTTGGAGAGAGCTGTTGGTGGAGCTCTATTGCGTCCATCTACCACTTCAGTACCATAAGGGACGTGGTGGTGCTGCGGGTTAAACCGCAGAAGCCTCTGTGCTGCAGGGTCAGAAGACCAGCAGTCGTAAGATCGTAAGATTGAATCCACGCGATGGAGTGAGCTCCCATCGCTTGCCCAGCTCCTGCCAACCTAGCAGTTCGAAAGCATGCAAATGCAAGTAGATAAATAGGTACCACCTCGGTGGGAAGGTAACAGCGTTCCGTGTCTAGTCGCGCTGGCCACGTGACCACCGAAACTGTCTTTGGACAAACGCTGGCTCTATGGCTTGGAAACGGGGATGAGCACCGCGCCCTGCTGGTCTTCTGACCTTGCAGCACAGAGGCTTCTGCGGTTTAACCCACAGCGCCACCACCTCCCTTATTAGAAGAATAATGTTTGAAGAGATCAGAAGTAGGGGAGTAGCAAATATTGAATAGAGGATGTGGAACTTTGGGTGATTGCTGGTCAAGATGGTGGTTGATCCCTCCTCCCCAAGGATTTGGAATCAAGCTGAGGTTGGGTTATTAAACCCTCAATGGAAGAAAGGGTAAGATATTTAAGTGGGTATGTGGGGAGGAGGGATTAAATTGTGTAAATTTGTGGTTTTTAGGTTTTGTCTTCAGTGGTATTTGGGGTAGGTGAGCACTATATTGGACCAGAAATGAGATATGGTGTTGGATGAATATGGTTAAAGCTTTAAGAATTGGTTAGGCCTCATCTTCAGTACTGTGTCCTGTTCTGGACACCACACTTTAAAAAGGATGCCAACAAACTGGAACAAGTTCAGAGGAGGGCAACAAAGATGATCAGGGGACTGGAAGCCAAGCCCTTGAAAGAAAGAATGAAAGAAATGGGCATGTTTAGCCTTGAGAAAAGATGATTGAGGCGAGATATGATAGTACTTTTCAAATACTTGAAAGGTAGTCGTACAGAGGAGCAGGATCTGTTCTTGATCATCCCAGAGTGCAGGACACGTAATAATGGGTGCAAGCTGCAGGAAGCCAGATTCCAGAATATCAGGAAAAACTTCTTAACTGTCAGAGCAGTATGACAATGGAACTAATGACCTTGGGAGGTGGTGAGCACTGCAACCATGGAAGCATTCAAGAGAAAATTGGACATCTATCTGTCAGATCTGCTTTCATTTGGATTCCTGTATTGAGCATGGGGTTAGACTTGATGGCCTTATAGGCCCCTCCCAACTCAATTATTCTATGATTCTATGATTCTATGTTGTTTATTTGGAATATGTAAAGGGCAATATTTATTCCATTAATCTCTCCATTATAGCCAGTTGTAGAACTGGAGAATTTCCCAGGTAGTTTGAAATTAAATTTGCAGAATTTATTAAGGAAGAAACAAATTATTAAGTTAAAAGACTGGCTGGAAAAGCTGATTAATAAAGAACAAATAATAGCTGTATTAGGATCGGAAAGAACATCTTGATTTAATCTTATTCAGTTAGATCAATGGACTAAAGATCGGCTAAAAAGGAAATGGTAATTGTAAGGATCTTACAAAATTTGAAGAAATGGTAGTACAGAAGGAAAATGTAGATGAAAATAAGATAATGAAAGTGAAGAGCCCAGATCTGTCTCAATCGGCAACTAATAAAATTTTAATATTGCTCCTTTTTTTTTTTTTTTTTGAAGAGATTATTTCAGTGACTGGAACATCTTGTGGCTAACTCGATATCAAACAAGTAATTTTATCAGACCAGCTGACATTAGGAGGCAGGCCAGAAGATTCCTCACCCCCTTTGAAGATCTCCACTCTCTAGCTGAAATAAATAAAGGAAGCCAGTAGTTTTCAACTGTGTCAATATATAAAGGATCTGTATCGATGTCCTGTGAGGATGATGGATGTGATAAGAAATGTACTTTTCTTCCAACACCTCAGGCTGTACTTTTAGGAATAGCTTCAATAGTGTTTTGCTAAAACAAAACAAAACAAAACAAAAAACATTTGAGGTATAAGAATAAGAGCCAGTATACAGCCTTCTGTATACTGGGAGTTTTATGGATCTTCTGGGAGTTTTACGGGTCCCTCTGGGGGATGCACACAAATGCACCTTCTGCACAGCAGGCACAGTAGCGACCAATGTGTTTAAGGGGTGAAAACTCAGTGTTACTTAGGATGCTGTTTCTGTATTGCCTTTTTGACAAAATAAAATATATCTAATGTTAACATGTTAAAATTAACATGTATTTCCAAGGTGGAAATCTCTTGAGCACACAGCCTTTTCTGCTTGGCTTTGACAGGAAATCTCTCCTAACATCTTTACTCACCCTGCATGGCTTCATCCTCTTTGCAAACAATACGAGAGCATATTTCCTTGTTTATCATATATGTTCGACGGACACTGTTGTCAGAAACAATTGGGAAAAGGAACAAATATTCATAAGAACCCAAAGCAAAGTAGACAAATAACTGCAGATAAATAATTGCTAATAAAGATGCAAAACTAAAAGTTGTAAATAAATATGTGTACCTTAAACCAGTGATCCCCAACCCCCGGTCCCCGGCCCGGTGCCGGTCCTTGGCCTGGGCCAGACCGGGCCGGCGAGAGAGACCTCCCCGCGCGCACTCACCCCCGCGCCGCCCGTTTGCGCCTACGCGTGCGCTCCGGAATGCCTGCACGAGCGCCGCGCCGCCATTTGCGCATGCACGCGGGCGCGTGTGGGCCCGCACAAGCGCGCGCTGCTGCTTGCGCATGCGCACAGGCGTGCGCATGTGCAAAATGGCGGCTTGTTCGCGCATGCACACGCGGGGGTGCCCCGCCTTCCCAGCCGGTCCGCGGACTGGAAAAGATTGGGGAACACTGCCTTAAACCAAGCGGAAGAGAAGCTAGGGTGTGAGTTAGCAAATCAGTCCAGAGACAGGGAAGGGTGAGGGGACTAGGTAAAAGCTGAAACAGAACTGCTACTTCTTAATAAAAAGACACAAAACAACCCCAGAAACCATGGGCCCGAGTTCCATGTTGTGAAAATGGCCCGTGAACAGCAGCTTCAGAGTTGGTGACACCAACTAATTCATCAGTCATTAATGACTGGGTGGCAGCAAAATATCAAACCACCAACCTTCCATAGTAACCACAATCCACACACAGAAATACAGATTGTGACTGTATGCTTTCCCAGTGGTAAAACTGTCCAGTATTAGTGGCCTTGATTTAATAAGGGGAACAATTTCAATTGGGTCAACAGTTATAATAAACAAACATAATAAGAACCATCTGCTAGCTCATGTGACTAGATGGGGTCTAACGATCTCCAGGAACTATAATCCAGTAGCCATTATGCCCCCAAATCTGTGTTTTAGAAAACAGCTTGAAGCGGTAATTCCTGAGCAGGAGATGCAGCCTCATTTACCAGCCACACAGGGCTCAACAGCAGTTACTGAACAAGCCACAAACTAGCCAAAGGTACTACATTCTGGTATCTCTTCTTGGCCAAAGTCCTACATTTCAAAAAGCACAATGGAACTGGAATTTATGAATAGGCTATACCTAACATACCTCAATCATAAGTAGCCACAAATGATCTACAAGAACCGCATGAGGGTTCTTTTTTCTGGGCTGAATATCTGTTTTCTATATAGCATCTCAAAATAACAGTTTATGGGGAGGCCAAGGGAAGTATATTCCTCAGTCAAACACAATTGAATGGGACAATGCAAGAAGTTACAGAACATCCACAGGTACCTCTTCCAGTCTCCTCTGGTGTGATGGAGTAAGTGAATTATGTTGGGCTGCCCTACTTGGAAGTCACTGTTCTAGGCTGTTCCCCCCCATTCTGAGCCATTCAATTCCATTCTGGCAGGTTTGGGGGTAATAAAGGGTTAATGAAAGAGCAATATTCATTGGGTTTGAAATGTTGTTTGGATGTTTGTCCAGCACTTCCCCCTGTTTTTGGCATCAGTTTTATTAAGGAGGACCCATTCCGTTCCATTCCATCTTTTACCTAGTCCCCAAGGGTGAGAATCTGAAACTGCTGTCCTCCTCTCAACCCATTAGATCTGATATCTTCCAATGTACCACTTTGGCTTACTTATGATGAAGAACGGCAGATGAGGGTAGGAAGAGACACGTCTAGTGTGTCTTTCCAAAAGGGATCTGCCCTGGATCCATATTACAGATGCTCTCAGGAACTGAGAATATGGGCTACTTCATCTTCATTGGATGATTCTTTTAAAAAATGTGGTGGGCAATTAGAGGAGATAGCAGTGAGATGCCAGATTACCATGTAGGGACATGACTACTGTAAATTACAGGACACTAAATTGATCTCAGCCACTGTGGGGAAGGAGGAGACAGCAAAGTGGGGCTGTAAATTCACTTACATGGGGCTTGTCCAGACTGGCCATTTTGATGCAGGCTGGATTGGGCTACAAAGGGTCATTTGAGGTTGTGAGGAGAAGCGATGTGCCATTTGGCGCACTCCTCTGGAGGTACTCATGGACATCACAGCTCAGGGAAATGACACAGGGCAGCCTACAGCCCCACATTCCCTCAGGACCTGAGCATCTTTTCCTCTCCCTCCCCCCCCCCGGCCTTTCCATCCCTCCATGGCACCTTCATTTCAGGCCCAGCTGCTTCTTTTCAGCTACTCCCTTCCTCCCTGAGTGAGCCACCTTCCAATGTGATGAATCACTTTGTTGTGGTTTCAATTTGCCAATACACAACTCAGGTGTCCAGCTAAACAACAAGGAATTGTGCCAAAAAGAATGCACGACCTGCTGCTCTACCAGAAAGGTGTGGGGCAGCTCTTAAAGGGGAAGATTGGATCAATCTAAGTAGAAACACTTGCAGATGAGGTATCTTTTGTTTAAAAATCCAAACTGTGCCATCAGCGATCCATATACCAATCTATATATCCGTGTGCCAGTGTGGGGCCCAGAAAATTCTAGTTCCCCCCCCCCCCAGGCCTGAAGGCACCTGCTCTGTTGATAGGTGGCTGCTTACAACTCTACCTTCTGATTCCTTTAATTCCTTTCTGATTCTGCAGGTGAAGGGACATCACCTAACTGTCCCACCAGCATTTCTGCTATAGATGAGCCTCGCATAACTCCTTTTGAGTTTCCAGGGAGGTTTCTGGGGAAGCACTGGAATCCAGGGGGTCCCAAGTGATCTTCAAATTTCACAACACCAAAGTCTTTCTCTGAGGAATAGTCATCCATGTTTGGGCCTGTGTCAGGCATTACATCCAGACAACATATGGAGAATTTTGGGAGCTGTAGTCCAAAAGGCAACGTTTCCAAGCTCTGTGAACAGGTATCTTAAGTTGAGCAAACATTGGCTTGAAACCTCATGGAAGGAAAGCTGGATAAGCGTGAAATGGGCAAATTTTGAATTAAAAAGCAGCAGATAAGGAAAGAGTTAAATCTCCCCTTCCTCTCTTTTCCTTTTTCAAAGCTCTCTTTTCAACTTCAACAAAAGGAGGAACCATGAGGACTTTATTTTGTATCTCTGCATTGTAATATATAGTTGGATCCAAATATTCTTGATCAGTTTATAGACATTAGGGTTTTCTTGAGCTCTTGCAAACAGGGATTGTTTTGCAGCTATTTTAGCTGAACAATATTCTGCGCTTACTTCTTTTCCATTTGCAGACCGTACTGAGTATTTTGCTATGTTTTTAGCTTTTTGGCGTTTGCAAAGGTCTGAAAAGCTAGTAAGCGGTAAACGAACCCTAATCTAATTTAACCATAGAATATGGCATGTCTTAGAAAATAATCTTGCTTTTCCCTCCCTTACCTGGTAATGCACAGGTAACTGATGCACTGTTTCACAGGCTTGTGAACAGAGTATAAACGTGTGCAAGGAAATTGCTCTTCACGGCATTCTGGAAACAAAAAGGGACACGTTCATACTACTTTGTGATATAAATAAATCAGCTGAATGGAGACTCACCGTAGCTAGTTGCCAGGGCCTCATTAAAACCAGATGAGAAATTTTCTATGCGGTGTACTTAACAGAAAGTAGGACTCACTTACAATAATTTCTCTGGTTTCCTGTTTCACTTTGAAATTTCATCCTATTAGTATTCTGCCTCTTCTGCAAAGTACTGTACTTCAACTGAACAAAACCGGCACCCAAAATTGTATTTGGCAATCAAGCTTTGACTGCTGGAATATTAATTTTGTTGTTAAAGAAGAATTTACAACCTAATACTTAAGTCAGATCGACACTGTGGAGACACTGGCGGTAGATCATGGGCAATATTTTCCACTGGAGGCCAGCTGCAAAATATGCCAGAAGACCTGATTAATTAGCTGCTGAGCTGGCAGTGACTGGCCTGGAAAGCGACTTCAAGGAAAATGACAAGCCAGTATGGGCTGCAGTGAAAAGATCAAATTCCAAGTTGCTAAGGATCATTAAGAAAGGGGTTGAGAATAAAATAGCAGTTTTATAGTGTGTTATGTCTATACAACAGTGAAACAACAGTGTTTGCAATAAGGTGTACCGTTTTGATGGCCACACCACAATAATACTGCAGAATTTCAGATGCAGGCAACTAAGACAGCTATGACACAAAACTGTATTTGGTCAGGCCAGCAGTTCTCAAACTTTTCAGCACCATGAACCATCATTCAACCCTTTTTAACAAAAAGCTCAATTTTTATTTTCATTTGTTCATTCATTGCTACAAATGACATGCTGGTGGAATTCAGTAGCAGCGCAAGATTTGGTGCCTGGACCAGGCATAAAGTAGTCTGTGCCTTGCTTGGGAAAGTAATAAGCTGACTTAGTAGATCAGCCCAAGAGGGCACACACTTTCGACCTGGTTTTCTGTACTGGAGGGAGGTGCTGGTGATCCAAGAATGGAAAAACTTTCTGTAGTTCTGTTATGTAGTTCTGAGGAGAGATCACTACCCAGTAGTGTTTAGACTTACTGGAACTGGGAGTCTCTGCAGAGGTAGGGGATCTTTTTCAGTAGTCCACCCCAGTAGACTGATGTAGACTGAAGAGTTCCTTTACCTTGGCAGGTGGTGCTGTTGAAGCACTGAATGAACTCGGGAATGGGGAGATGTTCAGGGTGGTAGACATAATCACACCTAAGTGCCCCTCCCACAGAATGGCCCCCTAGTTCACTGTGGAACTGGGGTGATGCAACAAGTGGACTGGAGCAACGATGGCCAAAAACTCAGAACAAATCCTACTGAATGTGAGCTAGAGCCCATTGGAGGGCCTACTCTGTGGCAGTGGAGGTGGCAGAAAAGAAGTCATTTTTCTCTGCCACGATTGTGTCTACACAGAGTCATCCAGGGGAGCTCTTCCAAGAGGTCAAGGGTCTACTATGTGCTGCCCCCAAGAAGAGAGTGCAGACCACTCGTTATCCCACTGAGAATCTGCATGACACTTTGCAGGCAACATTGCTTTGAACTGCTCAGACTTGGATATTGTAGTTGATGCCGGTCCCCTGAATGTCATTTTAGCCTTTATTTGTCCTTTGTTAATGGATATGTTTGTTCTTGCAGCCTAAGGGTGTGGACAAGACCCTTAGAGAGGTCAGAGGTACCACATTTGTGTTGGACTCTTGTTCTTCTTGACTTATGAAAGCCACAAATGGGCTGTCATAGTCTCAACCATTCCACTCATCTTCTCATTATACAATTTTCTGGTAATTAAGAAAAAAATCCAAAGATGTTGTGTGCCATTAACTCACTTCTGATGTGTAGTGATTACATTAATTAATGACCTCCAAAATGCCATATCATTAACAGCTCTGCTCAGATCTTGCAACCAGGCTAGGTTGTTCTCTCTCCCTACAGCCCTCCCTTCCTAGCAATATTGTCTTTTCCATTAAATTCTGTTCAGGTCTTGCAAACTAATAGCTGTGGCTTCCTTCTGAATTTTGTGTTTTCAAAGCAGATAACGGGGCGGGGCAGGGGGAATCACAGAGTAACTGACAAACCTTTTGGTCTTAAAAATGGGGTGTAAAATTCCAACCATGCTGCAAGGGATGGTGTTTGAACACACACACCCCAGATGACATTTGCAACATGAATCTGAAATCACCTCTCCAAACAGACTTGGCACAGAAATCTACCATCACTTTTTGGACTCTTTTCAACATTTTTTCTGCACTATCCATGATGCTTAGCCTGATGAAGTGACATCTTCACAAGAGCTTGCAATTTGTTTGATTTTTCTTTTAGCGGTCCAACAAAGGCCAAGAAAGGTATCACCCATTCTTACATTTGTAGTTTTAGAAGAGGCATCCATGTTAGTCTGTGCCAGCATGTCAGGCAAAACAAAACAAAAATAAGAAAATAAAGAGGACAAAAACATTGTAGTACCTTGAAGACCACTCACTATATTTTAATGTGAACTTTTGTGGACAAGTCCACTTCTTCAGACATCAGAGTGGAACTGAGTGGCAAATATTTATACAGTTATACATGGCCCCAAAACAAAGAGGCATCTGAGACTTGCCACTCAGTGGAGAAGAAAAATTGAAGTACAAGAATCCAGAGAGAGAGAAAAAGAGAGAGAGCTGAGATAAAATATATACATATGTTTAGCACCCATCTTAATGGACTCAATATAAGCCAAGGATTCTAAGAACATTATCAAATATAAAATGTAGTATTTGCTGTAATTACTTAATATAGCCAAGGCTCAAATGACTGAATATATGCCATCTCAATGGACTCAATATAAGCCAAGGATTCTTTGGCCACTACCAAATGCTGCATCTGCTGTAATTCCCACATAGATTTCCTTACTAACTACTCAGTGCCATCTCACCAGCCCCATCAGAGATTATGATACTTATTACCATGTTGTTCCCCTTTGTTATATATAAAGGTAAAGGTTCCCCTTGACATTTAGTCCAGTCGTGTCCGACTCTAGGGCACGGTGCTCATCCCCATTTCCAAGCCATAGAGCCAGCATTTGTCCGAAGACAGTTTCCGTGGTCACGTGGCCAGCACGACTAGACATGTAACACTATTACCTTCCCACTGAGGTGGTACCTATTTATCTACTCGCATTTTTACGTGCTTTCAAACTGCTAGGTTGGCAGGAGCTGGGACAAGCGATGGGAGCTCACTCCGTCGCGTGGATTCGATCTTACGACTGCTGGTCTTCTGACCTTGCAGCACAGAGGCTTCTGCGGTTTAACCCGCAGCGCCACCACGTCCCTTTGTAATATGTAGCAAGGGATTAATTAAACCACTAATCATTGTCATTGTTTAGTGAACAATACTTCCTGGAGGGGGGACTGAATATCAACAGGGGTTTTAATGCTTGTTGCCAGGTGTGAAATGCCACATCATCAACTATTAGTGCCCAGGAAACAACCAGTCTCTCATGTCTGAGGAACTGGACTTGTTCAAGAAAGTTCACATTAAAATACAGCAGTTTGTCTTTAAGGTGCCATGAATGTTTTTGTCTTCTTTATTTTTAAAATTTTTGTTTTGTCTTACATTTGTGTAATCTTTAGGACCACATGGCCTTTTACCAATTCTTTTCCAATTAGATTAGGATATTTTCAGGTTTACTAAAAAGCCTGGTAACCATGAGATCCTAAAATGAAAGGGATTCTTCAACGAAAGTGACGTTTTCCCCTGCAGCTCACATCACATCTTCCACGGTACATGGAGAACTGGGTTACTTGGAAGTCACTTAACTTAATAGGCTGCAAAGCAGAGTTGGCAGAACCAAAGTGTAGCTAAGAATACAGAGTTTTGCCCTTTGCAAGTGTAGAGAAGTACAGGCAAATTCACATCTCTGCCATCCCTGCCCCTCCCAGATTAAAATCAAGGATTCCCCCCCCCCCAAAAAAATAATCTGTGAATCCTGAAGGAACAGCAGAGAATATCAACACTATAATTTGGAAAGAAAGAACTACCCACCTCTTAAAATTTATGGAAGACCAGGACATTCTAGCCCGCAGTCACCAGCAGAACTGGGCTACTTTAAGCTGCTGAACAGTCTGAGAACAGGATATTTCAAACATCCTTTGCTCCTGTATAAGCCTGCTGAAAATGTTTGCTCTTCTGTTGTTTACTATTTTAAAAGGCTTCAGTTGGTGAGAATGAGGGAAAAGGCATTTTCGATCATGACATCTTGGTCATAGAATACCGTATTTTTCCATGTATAAGACACCCCCATGTATAAGACACCCCCCACTTTTCTAACCCAAAATTAAGAAACCTAAGGGGGGCTTAGCAAGTGGAGGGGAAACGCAGGGATCAAAGCGCTGCAGGATTGCTTTGATCCCTGCTTTCCCCTTTCTTGCTAAGCCCGCTTAGCAAGTGGAGGCAGAAAGCAGGGATCAAAGCGCTTTGATCCCTGCTTTCCTCCTCCACTTTCTTGCCAAGAAAGTCCCTGCTTTCCCCATCCACTTTCTTCCCAAGAAAGTGGAGGAGGAAAGCAGGAATCATCAAAGCACTTTGATCCCTGCCATCCCCTTACACTTTCTTGCGAAGAAAGTGGAGGGGGAAAGCACTTTCTTTGCAAGAAAGTGGAGGGGGAAAGCAGGTATCAAAGTGCTTTGATCCCTTCCCCCCCCTCCTTACTTCAGTGTATAAAACAACCCTCAATTTTTAATCTAAAGATTTTAGACAAAAGTATCATCTTATACATGGAAAAATATGGTACTTAGTCCAGAGATTTTGGCCGCCATTGCATTCATTGTTCATCTTTTTGCCACCCATATTATTGTTAATGTTGTCCATCCATTTCATACTGATGGCCTGGTATTATAATACTAATGTTGCTGGTCCAGGTTTGTCATGTTTAATTTGTCTACATTGCCTTATCAACGCTACTGTGAGTAAATAGGAATTTTCCTTTAAAAAGTAGAATATGACTTGTTAAATATAAATAAATGAATAAATAAAACATTCCATATTCCAAACAATTGTAAAAGCCATTTAGTGTCTTGAATTGGCAAGGAGTGAATCAAATCTTCAATTAATAAAACTCAGCCATATGAGGAAATTGATACTGGCTGACTGAGAGAGAATCACTAAGAGTGTAAAGGGACAGATAATAAAAACAAAACAAAAACTTACCAGGGGATGTTGCTGGACCACTAACATCTAGAATTAAAATAAGAAATGGTTTGTACATAATAGGTTGTTTATTGCCTGCTGTTTCTCTTAAGGTCAGCTGCAGGGTGAAATGAGTTTGCTCCTTAGTAAAGCATGAAGTCAGATTTATTCTGGAGAGTCTATGCAGATAGTTGAAATTAATTATCTGCATTTGACAATCAGTGCTGTTTGATTTCAGAATAAATGTTTGCCGTTTGATAATTTTAATTATCTTATTTAGTAGTGTTCTGTAGATGGATGTTTCAAATTTAGCAGCATGTGATGGCTGACGTAGTGGTATTCAGTGTTTGGTGGTCCACATGAGGTTTCATTATGTTAACTGCTGTCTGTTAGAAATGTTACAGTCAAATGACAGTGACAGATTCTAAACTTTTGAATTTGAATTGTCTTTGAATTGCAATTTCAGTTTTTAACTGCAACGTTTACATTCAAGATTGGAAATTCAAAATGTCCGAAAAGGTTCACTCGTGCTCTAAACTGCAATTCCAGCATCACCAGGCCTTGCCCCCGAACTGAAAAGAAGGTGCTGAGAGCCCGTTAAACTCAGTTTTAAGAAGAGGATGGTATGTCAGGGTATCTCTTCCTACCATAGGGGCAAAATGTCACAAGGTGCAGCAAAATTAACTTACCTTTCTCATCTGCTGCCGTTTCCCCAGGATCAGCCACATCTAGGCAGAGGAGAAATAATGTTATCATGCGTTGTGTGTGTTTGTGTGGGTATGTGAATGTGTGTGTGCAAACATGTAATGGATAAAATGGGAATAGAAGAATTAATGGAAAGAAATCAGGACCTGTAATAGAGATATTTGGTAAGCAGTTACAGATATATTACGTAGGAGCAAATCCAGTCTTCCACATTCCAGAAGGAGCACCAGCCAATCTTGGCTCACTAGTGAGATGGGTCTGCCTGTGTGATATCTATGTTCAGAGATACAGGGTTTCTTATTATCCACTGAGCTGCACAGTCTGGAAAAAAATATCTTAGGCAAGCACTTCAAATTTACCTCAAATGAATTGTTCATGCTCCTAATGATGGAGGGGAGTGTGGGTTGAGGAGAAAAGGAGAACTTACCTAAGGTGTCTGTTGCATCTGTAGTCAGTTCTGCATTTAGTACTCCTGAAAAGAGACAGTGGTCTTGTCTTGTAA
Organism: Intellagama lesueurii; assembly: GCA_037013535.1. Lineage (NCBI taxonomy): Eukaryota > Metazoa > Chordata > Lepidosauria > Squamata > Agamidae > Intellagama > Intellagama lesueurii. Next base: position 130,663,540 of record JBAJHW010000002.1, read on the forward strand.
AATCAGTTGTTTAGTATAACCATATGAGTGGATCTGGGGACAGGTCCGAACCCATAGATTAGGTAAAGAAATAGCCATTCACATGCACGTGCACACATACATACAAATACATATGTGTGGCCCTCAAGCAACTTCTCCCCCAGAATGTGGTTAAAGGAGACAGAAAGAGCAGGGAGGGAGGGAGGGAGGGAGGAAGGAAAACTCAACATTCCTTAGAAATAAGCTGCTCTGTGCATGGGTAACTGCTTTGCTGAAATGCGAGAAATTGTAACCAATGCATATATTCCTCAAAGACCTCCCAGCTATAGACCTGATATATGGGGGTGCCAACCAAGGAGTGAACATGAAGGAAGACAGTGTTGTTAGTGGAACGATGGAGGAACTGCTGTTTAACCAGCTCCAAATTATCTAGGGTGAGAGAGACGACCTGGATTCATTCTTTCACTTGTTGATTAACGTAGGATTTGTCCCTGCCCTTTTCTGCACTTCTCACAATATTTCAGGTCATCTATCAAATATTGTTTCCTTTGGACCATCTGAAGAAAGCTAGTAAGGGCCACTGCATTACAGGGCTTCTTCTTCTGTCTCTTATTTAGGTTCAGAAAACAGCAGTGGAAGACGATGGGATGCTCTCCAAGATTTCGTTCTGTCCCTCATTTTATTTATATGCTGCCTTTGAAGAGACCAAAAGCAGCTCACAATACTTGAAACAATATAATCAAAGACCGTTAGAAACACAATGGGATGTTACATTTAAAAACAACACCAACAAATAATATTAAAAACGGTCATTTAAAAATACTTAAAAGCATATGCACCACAGATAAGTTAGGAAAAACATGTATATACAACATCCCATAATAGCACTCACTTGCCAAAATCAATTAAAATCCTGCCAAAAAACCGAAGGTATTTGTCTGCAGGCAGAAGACCAGAGGAAGGGGACAAATCCAGACTTTTAGGTAATGCATTCCACAGCCTGAGAAAGCCTTTCCTATACTCTTTAATCTTCACATGGAATTACTGGGAAGGATCCTGGAGTTCGTCACTTGAGAACTGCAGTGTTTCCCTTCCTATATTGTACTGAGCTTCACACATGGCTCAGGAAATGCCCATCTTTTTCTTGATCAATGGAGCTAGCTTCAGCAGAGGTCTTTCCTGTGTCTACTGTAATAAGGGCGTATGTAAATATTTCAAATAAGAGGAGTCTAGCAACTCTCCAGTGGCCTAGCTCTGTTTAGTTTTCATAAATGAGAAGATTTTCTATTTCACATTTTCCATGGGTATGTGGAATCTTCAGGCATGTGTCCATATACTCTCAACCATAAATAGAACCAGAGAACACCTACTATAATGTCTCCTTTATACATGTGAGCACACAAAATCCAAGACCGTGGAAAGGTAGCTTAGTTTCAGCATGCCATTAAATTACATGCATTCTTCTCAAAAGCAATTTTTCAAAGTGGTACCAAATATCTGTAGATACAGATTTATATCATGACCCCAAACATTTGGACGTCTGTACCCTGAAAGTACTGAGATTTTCTCCCCAAAACATCTGCTTGGGATTGTAGCCTCAGTATAATCAATAAAAATGTACCTGTTGGCTCTTGAGGATCTTGCTGAGCAGTGACCACAGGCAAAAACCAATCTACAGAAAAAGAGGAAAAGCATAGTTTCCATCCTCCAGTTTACATCTGTTAACGTTTAATAGTTGTTTCAGCTTGGTAATGGCTTCTTCTCTCAGAAAGATGTAATTACAGTTACCATTTTTCAAAACTGACAGAAATATTATTCTCTTAAGGAAAATCCTGAGGAGCACACTAGTAGCAACAGTGTCTGATCCAAGCACATCTGGGTAAGCTATACATGAGACAAACAGGGCCAGGCTCTATGGGTGGATGATCTGGCAGTTACTCATGGTAAGCTGAGGGGGGGGGGGGGCACAATAAAGTACATTAAACTGAGGGCACAGTTATACTATTGAAATAAATTAGGAGCTCGATCAGGGTTTTTGAAATCAGTTTGAAGTCACGTAGCACTCACGTGGCTTTTGGGTCGGTATGTGCGTCCACTTGGGACAACTTTTAATCCAAGTGTAAGATGTGCAGTATGTCATGGTGAGGCCTACATGGGCTTTTAAGGGTCATTTTAAAATTGGCACTGCAGGGGCTCCAGCATTTCGCCCTCCTGAGGCTACGCATTCCTTGAGTGAAATGTCTTACATCGAAAAACTAAAATAACTCCCCGTGCTGCTGTAGCTACAGGGAAACACTTTGGTTGTTGGCACATCATCCTGGAATCGCTTTTGAGATTTTTGTCCTACGCCCACTCATCTTGACACTGGCTGCCTCACAGCCACTTGCTGCCACCACCACAAACTCAGTCCCCACATCGAGGTGATATGGGTGGCAGGGACAACAACCATGTTCTTCTGCTGTGGTGTGATTTTTAATATTTGTTTTATATTTTTATTATTTTTATATTGGAATAGCACTAGATCAGTGTTACAGATTAGGGGGAAAAACAGATCAGACTGTAAAGTTACCCTTCTGAGCCCCCTTTCTTCTCCCACCTTCCTTAGCTGGAAGCCAGATGCCCCAGTCACTCCACTTCCCTGGAAGGAGAGTGAAAGAGCAAGCAGGCCAGAAGTTAAAATGATTTTTTCCAGGTCCCTCATCATGTTTTGATGTTTGTTTTATTTTATTTTTTCAAACTGGGATAGCACTAGATCAGTGTTACAGATAGAAAAAAACACAACAGATTGGACTGCAAGTTTACTCTGCAGCCGGGAAACCTATGATTCTGGCTTCCAATCCAATACTTGACAAACTCTACAGACACAATTTACTCTAATGTAGGTGAGCACACATGGAAAAACAATTCAAAATAAACCGCATTCATAACTAAGTTAAAATAGACAAGCCCCTAGTGGTTGTTTTTTTAAAAATTGCTTTCCAAACAACAACAAAACACAGACGTTTCCAGGCCAAAAAAATGTGCACTCGGCTATATGCCGTGTAAACAGATTTTTTAAATCAATTTCAACTGTGCTATATTCAATGCAAACCCAGAAGTATTTCTATGTGTAACCGCACCCTGAGTTGACCAGAGCACGAAGCTAAGCTCAGTGATTCTGGGCAGTATCCAATTAGGAAATGTGGAACGTAATGGCTTCATGGGCACAAAGTTCTATACAATCACCTGCTTACTGTTACTCAAATCAGACAGTGCATCTTTGATAATAAGTGGCAAAATCTCTATCCCTTCATCCTCAGATGAAGCACAGAAGAGCCCCTCTTTTTCGTGTTCTTCAGTTGATTCCCGAAAAAGAGCCTCTAGAACATGAATGATTTGTTTTTAACGAAAGTGAGGTACATGAAAGTTCAGTGTTTCTTTCATGTTCTCTCTTTCGTGTAACCTTTCTTTCACCCTTTGCCTGTCCAAATAGCCTGAGAACTGTTTGGCCCAAAAGTGCTGCAAGAGCTGTTCTCAGCGGCCAATCAGAACAGTTGTGGGTATGAGACTTTTGATTCTGGAAAAGGGCCTGGGTTGGTTGGATCCCAGTGAGCTATGCTCTTTTCCATCAGTTCTTCTTGTGGGATTACTGGTGCTCCCCATTATTGGATTGTGCTGCTTGCTTGCCTGCCTCTGTGACTCCATCTTGGATCATGTCCTATTTTGCCTGTTTATTTTGGGGGCTTCCCTCTGAATTATTTTTGCTGCTGTCTGCTTGTCTGTTACCACTTGCTGGATTCAGAGAAGAGAAGAGAAGAGAAGGCATCACCAGTACAGGAGAAATAAATCTCTTATTCTAGTAACTTTGTTTGGGGAGACTTTGATTGTGTTTTTGTTTCTAGTTGCTTGCTTGCTTTTCTTAATTTTTGGGTGAGGCTACATGAAGGATGATTTGGCTATTTTTTCATCTGTGTGTGAAAAAAAAGGATTGAATATTTTTTTAAAAAAAAAGTTATTTGGTTTATTTACTGTGCATTCTGTTAATTTTACTACATATTCTATGTAGAGGTGCACACGAACCATAAAATGAACCAAGAAGTTTGTCAAAAATCACTGGCTTGTTGGCTTGGGTTAATCTGAGGTTGTCAAAATCGATGAACCAAAACTAACCAAACCAATGAACTTTTTAAACAAATTCAACAAATGTCCTGGTTTGTTTGAGGTCTTGCCCCCTCATCCTGCCCCCACCCCTTCCCACTGCCGCTGCCTCCTCTTCATCCTTCTCCGCCACCACCATCTTCAAAGAGAGTGACCCAGCTTTCCTTCTAGGAACTGGGCCTGCTGTCTCTGCTCATGCGCCCACCTATCAGCTGATAGGTATGGAGATGTGCAGGGACAGCGGCCTGGCTTCCGTGAGCTGGCCTGCTATCTTGATGCATGTGCTGGGGTCCCAGTTGATCAGGGAGATCAGCTGGGACCAATGTTACCTGTAAGCTGCATAGCTGTGCAGCACTGGATTGGGGACAGGCAGCACTGAATCAGGGCCAGAATAATGATGGAGGAGGAGGAGGTGGCGGTGGCAGGATCAGGTAGGCAGGCAATGGTGGGCAGTGGGAAGGGGGCAGGCGGGTGGCAGAGGGGGAGGTTAGTTTCCTCTAACCCCCAGGCATGAACTTTTTTTTAAAAAATGAACCATTTCGTGGTTCATTTTGTAAAAAAAATTCAGAAAGTTCATGGTTCGTGGGTAGCCACGAACCACAACACCATTTTTCTGGTTTGTGCCCATCTCTAATTCTGTGTATATTTTAGTGAGCTTTTCAGGACTGTTTCGGTTTTTTCTGGTTTTTTGGAGTAGATTTCAATGATTTGGGGGGGGGGGGGTTTGGAGTGCCAGAAAATACGCAGGGGAAAACTAAAAACGAAATACCCAAAAGAGATTTTCCATTTTGTGTTAAATGAAAAGACCAGTGCATGAAAAACAAGAAAAACAAAAGAGACACTCCCCAAAGAACTTAAAACAATGCAAGTTCAAAAACACTTACCATCCACAGGGCTAGTAAAGAGCCTTCCTGGATTTTCTTTGTTTTTTTCCATTTTCACTGCATGACCTGGGATCTGTGGGCATGCCACTCCCTCCTATGAATGTCTTCTAACTTTTTGCTCCATTCTCAACACAGATTAGCCTTCCCTCTGCCTATCTGTTCTGCTCGATCTCTGCTTACATTACTCCTTCCTTCCTTCCTTCCTTCCTCCCTTCCTTGTTTTTGCCAATACACTACCTCTTAAAACCTTCACATTTTTACATTTTTTATTCTTCTGTTTTTACTCTTTGCTATGGTGCAAAGGTGACCACAATAAAATAAATTAAAATGAAATTTAAAAAGCTGATATGGCCGGCAGAAAAACACCCACAAGTAAACAGAATCAAATGACACACTGACAAACTGAACAGCCTCTATCAACATGGTACTTGAGTTCACACAAGTAGATGGTGCGCAGCTGGAACAAATCAAAACAAAAGTATACCACTACCCAGGAGTGGTGTGAAGAGCCACAAAAAGTGAGGATTTTGTCTTGCTTTAACTCTGTGGACCCTAGTTTTAGCCTTGTGTCAAGGATGCTGTACCATCATCCTGGGTGCAAAGAAAATGAGTAAATGCTCAGTATGGACAAACCCTAGTCCCAGCATATTGTACTTATAAGCCTTCAATGTTTTCCTGTTGCCTCTTCTGTCTTATTTCTTTCCACGTTGTGTGCTTCAAGCACAGGTAAGGATAAAGAGGAACGAAATAATGGCAAGAAAAGAAATTCACAAAGACTGAAAATCAAAACTACTGCCATTTGGACTTCCCATAAATTCCTTGAACAACTTTATGTTGAAACTTATACTGAGTACAATAGGTATTAACTGTGTTGAATTTAATCAACTGCTTATTTGTGATATAGATATACATTAACAGCTGATTTGCTTTTAGCCATTTTTCATATGACAACATTTGCCTCCACTGTTGTGGTAATTTTCAGAACTGCGGGGCTGCAAGCTAGGTCAGTGACTCTCCCATAGGGAACAGTTTAACATAGTTTAATGACCATAAATATATTTTAAAAGAAAATACCTGGCCTCATACTAAGACCCAATTATTTCTTCTTAAAATAAAAGTTTCTGTTAAGTGCAGTCCACTTTATCCAAAGCAGAAACTGGCAGAACATGAAGGGTATCAGTGGAAATGCTTGAATTTTGAATGTAAGCTCCTCCATGAAATCTTCACCTTAAGGTCACAGACAAGTTTTTCTTTGTTTGTTTATGTTTTGTAGCAAGTAAGGAATCTATAGTTCCCAAAAGACCTCAAAATGGTGGCCATCAAGCAAGGTTCCGATGGAAAGATGGAAAATGAGGTGGCAAAAAAATTAGAACCCTGGAGCAAATCCCTCTTCATCCTAACGAGGTTATGCCCCTTCGGCTCCTGTTCTCTCTTCTCCTTGGGTCACCTTCTGTCTCTTCTGTCTCAAATCCCTTTTTTCATTTCAGAGCAGAACTTCAGCATTGGCAAATAAATGGCAAGTAAAACTAATTTGACATTTATGATGAAACTCACCAAATGGCAGGACAGCAAGAGCTATGAGGCACAGCAACTTCTGAGCTCCACAGGCTACCATTTCTGAAAAGTAAGAGAGAGAGAGAGCGAAAGAGAGAGAGAGAGAGAGAATGAACAGGTTGTACTTGTACATTTATTGCACATATTCGTCTTCCACAGTTGCATTCTCTTTAGTCTTCCTACTTGCTATGATCACAGCCGTATCTTGCTTAGCTGCTCCATCTGAAAAGCAAATTATTCAACTGGAACATAACACTGTCATGGCTTTCCCTTTTCTTTCTTTCTTTCCACCCAAACGTCTCTCTGCCTTTTCTCACCTACTATCCGTGCCAGTTGCTCCCTTATCAATCCTTCAAGAAGTCACTCTCAAAATAGGAGACACAACCCTTTCCACTCACTGTTCTCCATGCAATCTGTTCCTTTCTATTGCAGGCAGAGCTCTTTCCCCCCCCCTCAGCTGGTCCCCTAGTTTGGCTGGAGTGTAGAGCCGCTCCCAGTCCTAGCAAATGTTCTTCTTTGGCTGGACTTCCACCCTCAGTTCCAGAAAGAAGTCATCATGCAAATGGAATGAGGAGGAGTGAGAACACTGTCAGTTACATGACCTCATTCTAAAGTTGATTGTCCTCCTATTCCCTGGGTGGGGGAATGGCTGTGGATGGAGTCCCACGATCTGCTGGTTTATTCCTGCAGTGGCATGCATTCAATTGAGCTACATGTCGTATGCCTGGTAGGAGAATGTCCAAACCGATGAGAATTATATTGGGCCCCACCCACTGTTGGAATGTGGTTTTCCAAACTGAATTTGGCCCTGTCCCCTCCCCCCCAAAAAAGATTTCCCACTGATAGATATAGCACCTGCATGAGGTGAGAGGGCCTTAGAAGCTCTGGATGGCTTGCAACTTCGGTTGTCTTGGGAACTGTTTCCTGCATGTGAACCTCTTCGGGCACATTCCTAGTTTTCTTTTTTATATCTATTTAAATCCCCGTGGGATTTGGAGTCGTATTCTTTTAGTCTTTGCTGTTCTTACATATTGGATTTCAAGTTGTTTGTTGTTCTGTTGTCTTTATGACTCGTTAACAGAGTGGATGGCTACTTCTAAGGGTATAAATGGAGTACAGATGAATAAATGGATGGCTAGGTAGAAGTCTTGTATCAGCAAATAATACCGTCTGTACACACAATACACATTGGACTTTCCCCACCCGTGCCACCTTCACCCTTAGAATTAGGTGACCAGTAATATAAATTTATAGCCCTTTTCACCCCATACCTCTCCAAAAATACATTGATTCTTTTGCTGGCATATAGCCTTTCCCCTTCGAAAAGACATACTCCAAGTATAAATTCCATACATCTTTGAAATCATTAGACTTTACTATTCCTCTTCTTATTTTCATTTCACGTGTTAACTTATCATTAATTATTAAGCTCCACATTTCTTTATACCAATCTTCAAGATTAATTTGTTTGTCACTTTTCCAATTGTTTGCAAATATTAATCTTGGTACTGTAACCATTATAACAACTAACTCTGATCTTTTTTCAGATGTCATTCTTAATTATATTCAGGAGGTCAATAATTGGTGATATCTGAATATCGTATCCAATAATTTTTCTAATTTCCTTAAAAACCAATGCCCATTCTTTCTTTCTTATTTCACATGTCCACCACATATGCATACAAGGTCCCTTTTTCCTTTTTGCATCTCCAGCATTGAGATGCTATATTTTTATTTATTATATTCAGTCTTACTGGAGTTAAATACCATTTCAATGCTACCTTATAACAGTTTTCTTTTACCCTTATAGATATATTCTTCAGTATTCTTTGTGACCATATCTTGTTCCAATCCTCTTTTAATCTCTTCCTCAAAGTCCTCCTGCCACTGGTTTTTCATCATCGCTTGTTTGAATCTGGAATGTACTAAAATCTTACATATTACACTAACTGTTCCCTTTCTTTTGTTTCCTTCTTTTGTCTTTGTTCAATAATCTCCTCAAATTTGTCAGTTTTCTAATTTCTTCTACTTTTCTAGTCCACTCTATAGTCCAACTTTCCATTTGGAGTATTTTTAACCAGGATATTCCCTCTTCTTCCCCCAAAACTTCCTTTATAATATTTTTATCTTTTATCTTATTCATCCATCTCTTTATTGTATTTAATCCTTTCTCCATTAATACTTCTTTAAATTTAGTTTTAAGAGTTTTGGGGAAACTCTGGACCTCCACTACTTGTTGCAAAGGTGAAATAGGTGGACTTAATATACAGTATATCACAGAAGTGAGTACACCCCCTCACATTTCATAAATATTTTAGTATGTCTTTTCATGTGATGACACTGAAGAAATGACACTTGGCTACAATGTAAAGCAGTGAGTATACAGCTTGTATAACAGTGTAAATGTGCTGTCTCCTCAAAATAACGCAACACACAGCCATTAATGTCTAAACCGCTGGCAACAAAAGCGAGTACACCCCTAAGTGACAATGTCCAAATTGGGCCCAAGTAGCCGTTTTCCCTCACTGGTGTCATGAGACCCATTAGTGTCACAAGTCTCAGGTGTGAAGGGGGAGCAGGTGTTATCGCTCTCACTCTCTCAGACTGGTCACTGGAAATTCCACATGGCACCTCATGGTAATGAACTATCTGAGGATCTGAAAAAATGAATTGTTGCTTTATCAGATTGGTCTCCAGGGCGGTCATCCCAGAAGGAAGCCTCTTCTAAAGATGATGCACAAGAAAGCCCGCATATGTTTGCTGCAGACAAGCAGACTAAGGACATGGATTTCTGGAACCATGTCCTATGGTCCGATGAGACCAAGATAAACTTATTTGGTTCAGATGGTGTCAAGCGTGTGTGGCAGCAACCAGGTGAGGAGTACATAGACAAGTGTGTCGTGCCTACAGTCAAGCATGGTGGTGGGAGTGTCATGGTCTGGGGCTGCATGAGTGCTGCCGGCACTGGGGAGCTACAGTTCATTGAGAGAACCATGAGTGCCAACATGTACTGTGACATACTGAAGCAGAGCATGATCCCCTCCCTTCGGAGATTGGGCCACAGGGCAGTATTCCAACATGATAACGACCCCAAACACACCTCCAAAATGACCACTGCCTTGCTAAAGAAGTTGAGGGTAAAGGTGATGGACTGGCCAAGCATGTCTCCAGACCTAAACCCTATTGAGCATCTGTGGGGCATCCTGAAACAGAAGGTGGAGGTGCGCAAGGTCTCTAACATCCACCAGCTCTGTGATGTCGTCATGGAGGAGTGGAAGAGGAGTCCAGTGGCAACCTGTGAAGCTCTGGTGAACTCTATGCCCAAGAGGGTTAAGGAAGTGCCGGAAAATAATGGTGGCCACACAAAATATTGACACTTTGTGCCCAATTTGGACATTGTCACTTAGGGGTGTACTCACTTTTGTTGCCAGTGGTTTAGACATTAATGGCTGTGTGTTGCGTTATTTTGAGGGGACAGCACATTTCCACTGTTATACAAGCTGTATACTCACTGCTTTACATTGTAGCCAAGTGTCATTTCTTCAGTGTTGTCACATGAAAAGACATACAATATTTATAAAAGACATAAAATACTAAAATATTTATGAAATGTGAGGGGGTGTACTCACTTCTGTGTACTGTATATCTATAATTATTCCAGCACTCTACCATATTCATCAGAAAGGGGTTAGTTAGTCTCTTAATTTCGTCTACAATTTTTTCTTTAAAAAAGAAGCCCTCCATTCTGTCAGGATGTTCTGACATTTCCAGTTCCCCATATTAGGTTTCTATTGCGTACTATAATATCTGGTATATGTCTAAGCTGATTTGCGATGTAATATAATTTAATATTAGGTAGTCCAAGCCCTCCTTCTTTTTGTGGAATATACCATAGCCTTTTATTGATCCTTGTTTGCTTATTTCCATTACAATAATTATTTATTAACTTCTGTCAATCTTTCAAATATATTTCTCCAATCTTTACTGGGAGCATCCAAAGGAAGTGGATTTTATCCACAAAAGCTCACATTAAAACATAACAGTCTTTAAGGTGCTACCATGTTTTTGTTGTGTCCATTTGTTCTTTCATTTTTACTTTGTTTTTATCCATAACATAATAATCCTATGCAGTTTTAGTGTTTCTTTCAGAAAAATATGCCCACAAAACTTTTCAGAAACCTTGAAAGAGTTTCTATGGTTTTTCAAGAAAAGATCTCACAGATAGAAATACCACTGCAAGGAGAACAAAGAGATTCCTCCCCACCCTTCATTTTCTTGCCAGAGAAAATATTCCTGGGATAGAGTATGAGAGACGAAAAGTGTGGGTGTGCTAAAGTAACAAAAAGGGAGAAGGATCAGTGAGAGAATCTGTGTGCAAAATAAAGTACATGTCCATAGTAGGGCACACAGCCATGCTAATATAGTTTCATATATATTCAAATTCTAAGGTCCTAAATCAAGCCTGAACTATCTCTAGAGGCAAAAATGTTGAAACTGAGGCTGTCCTACTTTGGGCACAAAGCAAAGGTGGAAGGCAACAGGAAGAGAGGAAGACCAAATACCAGATGGACTGACTCCTTAAAGAAAACCACAGGTCTGAGTTTGCAGGAGCTGAGCAGGGCAGTTGAAGACAGAACATTTTGGAGATTACTCATTCATAGGGTTGCCGTAGGTCGGAGGCAACTTAACGCACGTAACAATGTATTCTAGACTTTAATTTCTGGAAACTAGTGCCTGATTATCATCTTTTCTCGCTGTTAACCGAATGGATAAGCATCATGAATCTTGCCCTCTTTTTCTTAGAACTGACTGGTTTGTTCAAGGTGTTCTTACTCACAGGTCCCCACAGGTCAGAGAAAGAAAACATAGAGAGACAACTTTAGAATAAAATTCATATTTAGTAAATAGACCTCTGACAGATGGAAGACCAGGGACTCAGCCAGTCAGCTGGCAAGCAGGATGATGACATCAGTCAAGAGTCCACAAAACAGATGCTTAGAAAGCTAAACATCCTCCCTTTGGCTGGCTCTGAAGCATGGGTGGGAGCTGGCCTTGGGGAGCTGGCCTGTACTTTGAGGGGGAAGTGTTAAGGGTGAAGGACAGAATGTGCAGGTTCGAAGAGGAGGGGAGCCTTCTGGATTTAATTTTGCTTCTCTAGCAGCCAAATACAACGGAAAACAAACATATATAGGGACAAAAATGAAGACAAAGAAGAAAAGTGGAGGGCAAGTCAAAGATTTACAGCAGGGGTAGGTAACTTCCAAAGCTCAAGGAGTCAAAGATGCCCATCCCTGGACCATGGTGGGCTGCACCTACTCCAACTCCCCTGAAATCTTCTTAATTATTAAAAATTTAAAATGTCTCCTTGTGCCCTCCAGTGCCAATATTATTATTATTATTCAAAAACTCCAGGCACAGTCAAAATTATAAAGGCACTGACTGGTATTATATAACAGATACAAGTTTTAACCAAAAACCTAAGTATCTGTTAAATATCAACGCAGTATGTATGCTGTTCCTAATATTGCCAATTTTTGTAGTTCTGATGGTGTGATTTCTGAGATATGCAACTGCTTATAGTACTGTGTGAAATTTTTTGATATTGTTCCCAAAGCCCCAATGACTACGGGGCCCACTGAAGTGTGTTTCTTCCAGAGGCGAGATATTTTGATTGTCAGGTCTCTGTACTTTGTTAGTTTTTTCAATTCTTTATTTTCAACTCTGGCATCCCCTGGAATTGCAATGTCAATGATCCAGACCTTTCTTCATTCTATTACTACTATGTCTGGTGTGTTATGTTCAAGGTGTCTGTCCGTTTGGATCCGGAAATCCCACAAGATCTTGACTTCCTCATTTTCTGACACCTTCTCTACCTGATATTCCCATGGATTTTTGGAGGCTAGCAAGTTATATTTTTTGCGTGATGACCAGTGCACTAACTTTGCCACTCTATCTTGTCTAACTTTGTAATCTATTTGCTCAATCTTTGGACATTCACAGATGAGGTGTGACACAGTTTCATCTTTTTCTTGGCAGTGTTGACATTTAATAATAATAATAATAAAATAATAATAATAATAATATGTTGTTGTTGTTGTTGTTGTTTGGGAGATGGGAACAAAGGTATTCAGGGCAAAACATGAGAAACATTTCACCCTCTAGAGAGCAGAAGAGACTTTTAAACAAAGATTTAAACAAAAAATTGGGGTGGTGGCTGCAGGCTTAAATGCCCACCATTTTGTCCATCTCTCATTTATAGCATAGTTTACAGAGTCTATCTATAAACCTGCTTTACTTGCTCTTTAAATTTGAGACATTTCAAACAGATAGGTCTTATGCTTTATGATTTTCCCAGATTTGACTTTGGGCAAATCTCTACAGCTGCAGACTCCTAAGCATAATAGCTTGATAAGGGAATATAGTGTGGGGCAAAGCAGACTTACCTGTTTTCTTTCAGTGCATAGTCTCTCCCATCAACCACAGGTAGGAATCCAGCTTGAAAAAAAACTCCTCCCATTGTCTCTAGTGCAAACAGAACAGAATAATTGAGTTGGAAGGAGCCTATAAGGCCATCGAGTCCAACCCCTTCTTCAGTTGTTGTTTAGTCGCTAAGTCACATCCGACTCTTCGTGACCCCATGGACCAGAGCATGCCAGGCCCTCCTGTCCTCCACTGCCTCCCGGAGTTGGGTCAAATTCATGTTGGTAACTTTGATAACACTGTCCAACCATCTCATCCTCTGTCGTCCCCTTTTCCTCTTGCCTTCACACTTTCCAAGCATCAGGGTCTTTTCCAGGGAGTCTTCTCTTCTCATGAGATGGCCAAAGTATTGGAGCCTCAGCTTCAGGATCTGTCCTTCCAGTGAGCACTCAGGGTTGATTTCCTTCAGAATGGATAGGTTTGTTCTCCTTGCAGTCCAGGGGACTCTCAAGAGTCTCCTCCAGCACCACAATTCAAAAGCATCAATTCTTCGGCAGTCAGCCTTCTTTATGGTCCAGCTCTCACTTCCATACAACATTACTGGAAAAACCATAGCTTTGACTATGCAGAACTTTGTCAGCAAGGTGATGTCTCTGCTTTTTAAGATGCTGTCTAGGTTTGTCATCGCTTTCCTCCCAAGAAGCAGGCGTCTTTTAATTTCGTGGCTCCTGTCACCATCTGCAGTGATCATGGAGCCCAAGAAAGTAAAATCTGTCACCGCCTCCATATCTTCCCCTTCTATTTGCCAGGAGGTGATGGGACCAGTGGCCATGATCTTAGGGTTTTTTTGATGTTGAGCTTCAGACCATTTTTTGCGCTCTCCTCTTTCACCCTCATTAAGAGGTTCTTTAATTCCTCCTCACTTTCTGCCATGAGAGTGGTATCATCTGCATATCGGAGGTTGTTGATATTTCTTCCGGCAATCTTAATTCCGGCTTGGGATTCATCCAGTCCAGCCTTTCGCATGATGTATTCTGCATATAAGTTAAATAAGCAGGGAGACAATATACAGCCTTGTCATACTTCTTTCCCAATTTTGAACCAATCAGTTGTTCCATATCCAGTTCTAACTGTTGCTTCCTGTCCCACATATAGATTTCTCGGGAGATAGATAAGGTGGTCAGGCACTCCCATTTCTTTAAGAACTTGCCATAGTTTGCTGTGGTCCACACAGTCAAAGGCTTTTGCGTAGTCAATGAAGCAGAAGTAGATGTTTTTCTGGAACTCTCTGGCTTTCTCCATAATCCAGCGCATGTTAGCAATTTGGTCTCTAGTTCCTCTGCCCCTTCGAAATCCAGCTTGTACTTCTGGGAGTTCTCGGTCCACATACTGCTGAAGCCCACCTTGTAGAATTTTGAGCATAACCTTGCTAGCATGTGAAATGAGTGCAATTGTATGGTAGTTGGAGCATTCTTTGGCACTGCCCTTCTTTGGGATTGGGATGTAGACTGATCTTTTCCAATCCTCTGGCCACTGCTGAGTTTTCCAAACTTGCTGGCATATTGAGTGTAGCACCTTAACAGCTTCATCTTTTAAGATTTTAAATAGTTCAACTGGAATGCCATCACCTCCACTGGCCTTGTTGTTAGCCATGCTTTCTAAGGCCCACTTGACTTCACTCTCCAGGATGTCTGGCTCAAGGTCAGCAGCCACACTATCTGGGTTGTCCGGGACATCCAGATTTTTCTGGTATAATTCCTCTGTGTATTCTTGCCACCTCTTCTTGATGTCTTCTGCTTCTGTTAGGTCCCTACCATTTTTGTCCTTTATCATGTCCATCTTTGCACAAAAGGTTCCTTTAATATCTCCAATTTTCTTGAACAGATCTCTGGTTTTTCCCTTTCTATTCTTTTCCTCTATTTCTTTGCACTGTTCATTTAAGAAGGCCCTCTTGTCTCTCCTTGCTATTCTTTGGAAGTCTGCTTTCAATTTTCTGTAACTTTCCCTATCTCCCTTGCATTTTGTTTCCCTTCTCTTCTCTGCTATTTGTAAGGCCTCGTTGGACAGCCACTTTGCTTTCTTGCATTTCCTTTTCTTTGGGATGGTTTTTGTTGCTGCCTCCTCTACAATGTTACGAGCCTCCATCCATAGTTCTTCAAGCACTCTGTCCACCAAATCTAGTTCCTTAAATCTGTTCTTCACTTCCACTGTGTATTCATAAGGGATTTGGTTTAGATTATACCTGACTAGCCCAGTGGTTTTTCCTACTTTCTTCAGTTGAAGCTTGAGTTTTGCTAGAAGAAGCTGATGATCAGAGCCACAATCAGCTCCAGGTCTTATTTTTGCTGACTGTATAGAGCTTCTCCATCTTTGGCAGCAGAGAACATAATCAATCTGATTTCGGTATTGCCCATCTAGTGATGTCCATGTGTAGAGTCGCCTCTTGTGTTGTTGGAAAAGAGTGTTTGTGATGACCAGCTTGTTCTCTTGACAAAACTCTATTAGCCTTTGCCCTGCTTCGTTTTGAACTCCAAGGCCAAACTTACCTGTTGTTCCTTTTATCTCTTGACTCCCTACTTTAGCATTCCAGTCCCCTAGAATGAGAAGAACATCTTTCTTTGGTGTCAGTTCTAGTAGGTGTTGTAAGTCTTCATAGAATTGGTCAATTTCAGCTTCTTCCAGTGTACATGTGCAGCTACATTCTTCTTTTGATTCTTTTGAAATCACGAACACAAGAAGAACATAGTCATTTCCCCCCACAGTTTCTCTTTCTGCCACTTCTTCCACCAAGTCATCTCTATGGGTTAGGATGAAATCCAGGATAGTTACTCCTCTGGTTTTTTCCTTCACTTTCTGTAGGAGAAGATCAGCCACACAAGTCAGGAATTTATTGGAAGGATCATACTTGGCAGAATTTGTCTCCCAACAGATACCAGGATAATTGAAGTCTCCCATTACTACTTACATTGTGCTTTTTTTGAAATTCTTGCAATTTGTTTTGTAAAGGTTTCATCTACATCTTCTTTTTGATTGGGCAGTCGGTAGTAGACCCCAACTACTACATTCCTTTGGTTTCTTGCCCCAATTATATTAATCCAGATGCTCTCAATGGGACAACCATGCACATCCTCCTGTATTTCTATGCAAGTTTATGTGTTTTTGACATATAGTGCTACTCCACCTCCCTTTCTGTTCTTTCTGGGGTTTGTTTTAACACTTTGTATCTTTTAATTGCTGTATTCCAGTTGTAGGAATCATCCCACTAAGTTGCAGTTATCCCTATCAAGTATATTTACCCTCCTGAACTAGGATTTCCAGTTCTTCTTGTTTGTTTCCTATACTACTGGCATTCATGTATAAACACCGGAGACTGTGTGATTTGCAGCCTGCTTTACTTCCTACATTTTTTGAAGACAATTATTGGGCCCCAGTCTGTTCCTCTTTTTGCACATAAGCCTTCATCTATCTTTACCTCTGAGCTTGTGTGTTTTTCTCCTTCCAATTCAGTTTAAAGCCCTCCTGATGAAGTTCTTCATGATGTGGCCAAACACATTCTGCCCAACTCTTATGAGGTGCAAACCATCACTTGCCAGCAGTCCATCATCCTGAAAGCTTAGCCTGTGGTCCCAACATCCAAATCTCTCATGTCGGCACCACATTCGTGGCCAGTCATTCACCCGAAGTATTTCCCTTTCCCTTTCTATTCCTCTTCTGAGTACTGGTAAGATGGACAAGAAAACTATCTGAGCCCAAAAGTCCTTGAGTTTCCTTCCCAAAACTTCAAAGTCTGATGTGATTTCTTCATAGCTCTTCTTGGCTGTGTCATTTGTTCCCATGTGGATGAGAAGAAAGGGACGTGTATCTGTGGGTTTTATGAGTGATGGCAGTCCTTCTGTCCTGCAGGAAGAAAGCATACCTAGCGGGATCTTCCCAGCATATTTCAATTTCAATCCCACGCAGTAGGAAGTCTCCTGTGACAACGACTCTTCTCTTCTTCTGTTTGCAGGATGTGGGTTCAGTGACTGTGTTTTGCTGAGCTTCAGCCCTTCTCATGTCCTCTTGTGGGGTCTTCCTCTGCATGCTGTCTGGCAGACTCTTCTTCAAAAATCTAAAAGCGGCTTTGCAGTTCCAGTGGCGAAGAGGGCCTTTTCCTTCTTTTGCTCCTGACTGTGACACTTTTCCATGGTGCTTCCTCCATTATGTTTGTTCTCTCCTCTGGTTCTCCTCTACTACTTTGTCTTGCCGTTCTTCCACCTCCAAGGCCGTCCCATGACTGCTGCTGCTGCTGAAGAGTTCTGTCTATGTACTCTTTATCTTCTCTTATAGCCTTAAGTGTGGCCACTTGCTCTGCGAGTTCTTTCACTTTTTCTTCCAACGCTCCCAGTTTGCACTTGGTGTATGTATGTATGTATGTATGTATGTATGTATGTATGTATGTATGTATGTATGTATGTATGTATGTATGTATGTATGTATGTATGTATGTATGCACCCTGTTTCCCCGAAAATAAGACCTAACCTGAAAATAAGCCCTAGTATGATTTTTCAGGATGCTCGTAATATAAGCCCTACCCCAAAAATAAGCCCCAGTTGAGTGAAACCCCGGCCTCCACCATTGTGCAGCAACCAGAAGAAGATGACAGGACTGTATTTGAATCAATGTAAATTGCTGTACATGAAAAAAAATAAGACGTCCCCTGAAAATAAGCCCTAGTGCATTTTTTTGGAGCAAAAATTAATATAAGACCCTGTCTTATTTTCGGGGAAACAGGGTATGTATGTATGTAAAGCAGCTACCATGTTCTCTAGACTCACAAAGAGAGTATGGCTTAATAAGAAGCTGACGGCATATACCAAGATCCAGGTCTATAGAGCCTGTGTCCTGAGCACACTCCTGTACTGCAGTGAGTCCTGGACCCTTTGTGCATGGCAGGAGAGGAAGCTGAACACGTTCCATATGCGTTGTCTCCGATGCATTTTTGGTATCACCTGGCAGGACAAAGTTCCAAATAGAGTAGTCCTAGAACGAGCTGGAATTTTTAGCATGTATACATTACTGAAACAGCGACATCTACGTTGGCTTGGGCATGTCGTGAGAATGGCTGATGGTCGGATTCCAAAAGATCTCCTGTATGGAGAATTAGTGCAGGGAAATCGCCCCAGAGGGAGACCACAGCTGTGATACAAGGATATCTGCAAGCGGGATCTGAAGGCCTTAGGAATGGACCTCAACAGATGGGAAACGTTGACATCAGAGCATTCAGCCTGGAGGCAGGCGGTGCATCATGGCCTCTCCCAATTTGAAGAGACCCTTGTTCAGCAGGCCGAGGCAAAGAGGCAGTCCCGAAACCAGCAAAACCAGGGAGCTGGACAGGGGACAGGTTGTATTTGTCTTCAGTGTGGAAGGGATTGTCACTCTCGAATTGGCCTTCTCAGCCACACTAGATGCTGTTCCAAGTCCTCCATTCAGAGCACGTTACCATAGTCTCTCGAGACTGAAGGATGCCTACTTGGGGTTTGTATGTGGCTTGTGGCCTTTAGAAGATTCTCTGCAAGGGAGGGCAACCTGCAGGGTGAAAAGGGTTCTGCAATCTGCACTTCTGCTGTAGAACATGTTTACTGCTAAACTAATGTGAAAGTTAAGGTGAAAACTGGAATGTACAATTCCAGTTTGTTTCTATATGAGAAAACTTTCAACAGAAAAGTCTGTGTGTCTGTGACGGTTTAAATCCTATCTAGAATTTTTTTTTAATGTTGCCATTACGCATTGCAGATGCTGGGGGGCGCTGCCTCATAGCAGCAAAGCAAGGAACTTGTTCCATCAGTCTCCACTCTCATTGTAGGCTTCTTTAAACGATGCAGATCTGCTTTCTCTGCTAGCGATCCTGGATCAACTAAATTGTTTCTCAGAGGTATCTCAACAGGACCATGTTTCCTAGACTACAATGATTCGCCATTCCTCTGGATGCTGCAATTGGATGGAAATCTTAAATTGCTCCCACCTTGTATGTTTTCCTTGTGTAAGTTACAGTGGTCTGGAATTCTCATAGACGTCTGCAAAGAAAGCTTGCAAATGCTACTTTTTGAAGTACACACCTTAGAATCTCCTCCGCCCAGCGCAGCCACTGACCATGTTGACAGAAGTGTGTTGTGAACTACCTAGAGTCCTGGAATTTCAAGATATGCTTGTTGTCTTACTCTGTCAGAACTCCACAGCAGTGTAGGGAGATTCTCTTCCCCCACCCCCATGTTTCTGATCCTGATGACTCAGGGTTCATCTGCCTCTTACTACCTGCCTCATCCCACATTTAATGTACAAAACCAAAGACACAGGCATGGGAAAGAAAGTGTACATGAATCTACATTTAATGTTCACTTTCTTTCCCATGTCTATGTCTTTGGTTTTGTTAACAGTAACTGCTGATCTGCATGTAAAGAAACAGAATGGGGATGATCTCAGTAGGTTTTACAGCTAAAGTGTTTAATTTACAAAAATATTTTTTCTTTGAACAATTTTCCACTTAAGGGACATTAAAGTATTTTGGTGAGAAGGGAACTCAAAAGTATGTGCTGTATATAGTGTGGTCTGGAATGGAGACTTTTTAAATCTGTTTTTGATCTAAACTTGTTTTAAGCATTAAGAATGCCGATTTTAATCCCTTCGGATCCTTTTTTTTAATTAATATTTTATTATTAGTAATTTAAAAATAGTTATAATCCTCTGATCACATAACAAAAAAGAAAAAGTAGTAATTACCTGTAAATACAGTTACACTTCCAATAATTTTCTTATCTATACCCTGTTTCCCTGAAAATAAGACCTAACCTGAAAATAAGCCCTAGTATGATTTTTCAGGATGCTCGTAATATAAGCCCTACCCCGAAAATAAGCCCTAGTTAAGTGAAAGCCCACCCTCCACCCTTGTGCAGCAACCAGAAGAAGATGACGTGACTGTATTTGAATAAACGTAGATTGTACATGAAAAAAATAAAGCATCCCCTGAAAATAAGCCCTAATGCGTTTTTGGAGCAAAAATTAATATAAGACCCTGTCTTATTTTCGGGGAAACAGGGTAGTATATTAATAATATTTAAACATTTATATGTTTTGCCTCTAACCCTACAGTTATTCAAACTAACCAGCCTTTCAGCCCATTTTCCATTTGATCTCCTGCACCAGAGGCCAACAAGGGATACCATACTTCCATAAATTTATCTTGTTTTATTTCACCAGAGTTTAATGTGATAGGTCAGTTTTTCCAACAGAGCCAGTTTCCATATTCTATTTTGAAATCCGGAGCGTCCTTCCACTGATGGGCAATTTCATTACGGGCTCCTCCTAATTTAATCCCTTCAGATCCTGGCTGAATATCTCTGTCACTACAACAATATGTGTGTGTTCTATGTGTGGTTCTATGCTGTCAAGTTGGAACCAACTTATAGCGACCGTAATAGAGTTTTCAAGATATTTAAGGAGTGGTTTTACCAGTTTCACTCCATATACAGAGAGAGAGAGAGATTAGGGTTTCCAGTGTGTCTTCTCCTGGAGAACAGGATTTGAATCCTGACTTGGCTATAGAAACTCACACACACATACACCTAGCTACCCTTTTACAGCTGCCCAATCACTCTGTGTGGTTGGGTGTGGGGAGAGGCAGGGCAGCGCTGGCAGGACTAGGTCCGCAATTGGCATGATGTCGCCACTGTCGGACGCCCCCACTGTGAGGAGCCCAGTCAGTGGGCCAGGCTGGTTCTGTGGGGCGGGACTGGACCGCCCTGGCACCTGTGGTGCCGAGCTTCATATTCGTATCCCCTGGGAGATGAATACAAAGCTTCCATGTCTAAATTCATCTGCTTATCTGAGAGCTTCGTGAAATTATTGCTATTTCTATAGAATCCTCACCTTCCCATTTAGACTCGTCCTGTGCTTCTCTTGGTCTTTGTAGGGAACCAGGCACTTTTAAAGCTCTGAGTTTAAACTGCAGCCTCTCTTTCCATTGAGAAAAATTCAGAGATGTTAATCCAGGAAGTTTCCCCAAAAATGACTTGCTGTGATCGAGATCCATTTTTTCTCTTTCTGAGCAACATTTGTTAGGAATTTCAGAAAAGAAACAATTCTTTCTCTTCAGCCAGTTATGAGGTGTTTTTAATGAAATGCAGAGGAGGGGGAGAAGATAAATTGCAAACTCTTTGAAAAACAAGGCCCCAAAAATACCTGTTAGCTATTTGTATGTTTCTTTGGCCTTTGGACCCATAATAGACAGTTGCAGTTTTGAATTTCTGGTAAAATAAATAAAATAAATAATAAAATGTTTCATTATGTCATTTCTAGATCAGTGTGTGATGTCACTAATGGGCTGGATGAGGACGAATAAACTGAAACTTAATCTAGACAAGACAGAGTTCAAAGGAAGATCAAGGAATAAGAATTCAGCCTTTACTGGATGGGGTTACACTCCCTCTGGAAATACAGATGCATAGCTTGAGTGTGCTCCTGGATTTGTCCCTGAGCCCAATTTCAGCAGTGGCCAGGAGTGCCTTTGCACAGTTAACACTAGTGTGCTAGCTGTGCCTGTTCCTCGAGAAATCTGACCTGGCCATGGTGAAACATGCTTTAGTTACATCCCAGCTGGATTACTGTAACACACTCTATGTGGGGCTGCCTTTGGAAAGTGCTCGGAAACTTCAGTGAGTCCAAAATGCTGTAGCCAGCTCTCAGTCTCACCACCCTCACAGGTGCATGTGGAGCCATGAGAGAGATCCTCCTCTGTCAGTGCTCCAAGACTGTGGAACTCCCCACCACCACAGGAGATGGCCTGGTCTTTGCTGTCCTTTCGCTAGCAGGTGAAGACCTTTTTCTTCAGGCAGGCTTTTCCTCAGTGAATGACTGTCTCGGTGACGATAAATGGCATGGCTTACATTTTGTTACTCCTCAAACCGCTTTTCATAATGGTTATATCTTAACATTTTTAAATATAATGTTATTAATTCTTCTTTAATATTTAAATCATTTACACTTCTCCCTTGAATGCATGTGTCCAAGCAGCACGGTTTTGGTTATATATAAAGACTCCCTCCAACACCCCCCCCACACAAACACACATTTCACCAAATGATGAGGGAAGGGAGGCAAAGCCTAGTCATTCTGGCACGCCTTTCTTCTCCTTCACTGGCCCCACGCAGGGCATCCAAACACAGTCAACGTCTCTGTTCTGGCTCACTCTCTCGACATTGTTGTCATTCTTGTGGGAATGAGAGCAAGTGTGAAGGGGGCACACGGAAACATGGCACCAAGACGGGATTGGCGGAAGTGAGCGCAGGGTACTCTCAATTCAGTGGCCAGTATGTGAAGCAGAAGCTGCAGGTAGCACATGGGCAGTGCCATGCTGTTGCCCTGACAGGCAGCAGTGAGGGCAGGGAGCGGCTGGTGGGCTTTGGGGCAGTTGGAACAAGGATGTTCCCTTCTTTGTCCCCCTTTTTCTTTCCATGCTGTCCTTGCGTGTTTCTGTGGGCTGAAGGCTGAGCAGGTACTCTGTGTAAGACAACCAGCCTTCATCTCCAAGAAACAGGTTGGCAGGGGAGAGACCCACTAGGTGGAACCCGTCTGTCCGAGGTAGCATTTGAAGTAGTTAAGTTTTTGGTGGCATACAAGTTATACATGGATTTTGAACTGCACAGGGGTCTGGCGCCCCAACCCCAGCATTGATGAGGGGAGAAGGGTACTGTTTTTAGCTTTTAATATTGTGTTTTTAATTATGTAAGCTGCCTTGAGTCCTTTTTAAGGAGAAAAGTGGAGTAAAAATATTTTAAATAAATAAATAATAAATAAATCAACAGCAAAAAAAACCAAACAAACCGGAATGACTGTTCTCAATCATCCCAAAGTGCAGGACACACAACAATGGGCTCAAGTTCAGAGGACAGCAACAAGAGTGATGAGAGGGCTGGAAATCAGGCCCTATGAGGAAAGACTGAAAGAACTGGGCATGTTTAGCCTCAAGAAAAGAAGATTTAGGGGGCTATGATAGCACTTTTCAAATATTTGAAATGTAGTCATACAGAGGAGGGGCAGGATGTGTTCTTGATCATCCCAGAGTGCAGGACACGTAATAATGAAGTCAAGCTACAGGCAGCCAGTTTTACGCTTAATATCAGGAAAAACCTCTTAACTGTCAGAACAGTATGACAATGGAACTAATGACCTTGGGAGGTGGTGAGTGCTCCAGCCGTGGAGACATTCAAGAGATATTTAGACAACTACCTGGCAGATCTCCATTGATTTGTATTCCTGCACTGAACAAGGGGTTGGACTCAATGGCCTTATAGGCCCCTTCCAACTTCATGATTCTATAATTCTATGACTTCCAAGAGGTCAAGACTCCGTTCTGAGCACCTCAGTACCCATATTAAAAGAGAAATGCAAACACTGCTTACCTGACCATTCCAGCTTTGCATCCCTGACACAAACAGGATCTCAGGACCTGAACTCATCTACATATGAATCCCAACATTTGACTGCCAAACCGTAGTCTAGCTGTTGATCTCAACCTACAGTACCAGCCCAAAGGACACATCAGTCCATTGGTGGTCGCAGATTCCGAGCTGAAGCATGTAGCATGACTGCGTACAGATCTCAGCCTATGGATAAATCATGAAAATTCACATTTGACATATGTGACCCAGTACATAGGCACCATTCTGAATTCAAAAACAGCAACCACACGAGAGAATGCAAAACACCCAATACCTCATTACAAAGTTTCAAGCAAATGCTCTAGTCATAGCACCTTCAACTCAGAAGTTGCTAGGCTACCTGGCCTCGACTACAGCCATCATCACTCATGCAAAGTTAAAGATGAGGTCTCTGCAAGACTGGTTCCTGTCCAACTTCAACAACCTCAGGGACAGCAACCAAAAAAACACTACAAATAATCCCAGAGCTAGCAGACCAGCTTGACTAGTCCAACATACAAAACCTGTTGATGGGTGCAGAACCAGCCCCAAACCCCTTGCTGGTGAGAATCGGCTCTCCACCTCCCTGAGAGTCAGGCTAAAATTCCCGACCCACAGTTCACCTGTGGACCTGGGGCATTGGTGGTGCAGACACGGATGATGCCTCGGAGGTCACATGTGTGGCCATAGTGGGCTGGGGATTTAAGGAGGAGAGCGAGGTGGAAGGGGGAGATTGTTGGTGAATGCCATAGACTAGGAGGTGTTCGAGGCCCAGGAGATGTTGGTGTTGCTGGAGCACTCAAGAGCCAGCCGGGAGACCATTGTCACAGGGACCCAGATACGAGGAAGTGGCCTGGAGACACTGAGACAAGGTGAGGCGAGATGGCTGGAGAACCAACGGTGAGTGTGCTGCTGGCAAAGGAAGCAGCAAGGGCAATTGGCCTCCTGGACAGCATACCTGATGCCATACAGCTCACCCTCCTCCTCCTATTTCACCTCCTTCCGCAATTGGTTACTCTGGTGAGCCCAGCCACCTCATAAACTTTGGCTGTGCCTCCAAGGAAGAGTACCACCCATAATGGGCAGCTGCTGCCAGCCGTGACTATAGGGGAGTAGCTGGGGAAGGAGCCCAGGCTACTCTATTCCAGGACAGCTGAGTGCCTGCATCCAACACCTTTGCTGGGCCTCTCCATGTTTGGCCCACTTGAAAGAGGTTCTGGAACTGAGAGAGGAGGCGGGGCTGTGCTCCTCACAGTGAAGAACTGTTGTGGACTCGTCCTGTCTGTTTGTACTAATAGGCCATTTGTCTGCTGCCAAGGGAACCAACAAGGCACCCGTCTTACCTTGGAGAGGTTATCTAAGTAGCTCACAGATACCATAACATTGTCATACAAGGCAAGAAAGCTTGTGCTCTGACCCTTAAAGAGACACTGTACCAGGGCGCTTGCTGACCTGACAGCTCTCTTGGGGGAGTACTGATGGATGACACCTGTAGGGATGCCATATGGTCTTAGCCCACGACATTCATCAGGGACTAGAAACTGAACATCAGAAAGAAGCTTAATGCCTCCTTTGGTCAGGCAGTGGTCTCCTCAGTAATAGTATGACATCCCACAGGCAGGAAAGTTTGTTAGGAAAGCTTGTTAGTCACCCATGAATGTGAATCACAGAAATCACAAAGAAGAGCAGGTTACTTACCTGTAACTGTAGTTCTTCAAGTGTAGGGTTGCCAGACATCCGGCAAAAGGAGGACATGTCCTCCTTTTTAGGCTAATGTCCTCCGTCTGACAGGCAAAGCTAAAAACCTTTAAAATGTCCGGCTTTTGTATCTTCGCGGCCCCCCCCCCCGCACTATTGCAGTGATGGCGAACCTATGGCACGCGTGCCACAGCTGGCACGCGGAGACCTCTCTCTCCCTGGGCACGTGAGCGGAGTGCTACCCCCACCCACCCACCCCGCAGCCAAACCTCAAACTGCACGATTGTAAGCCACCTATCCCTGCTACCTTCCTTGGTTTCGGCACTTGTAAATCAGTTCTTTTAGAGATCGGAGATAAGGCTGCTTTATTGTTTTCTGCTGTAGAACAGCCCGGGGCAGTCAATCCGGCTTGTGAATGACTACTTCCGTCCGGAGGTGACTGCAAGCAGGAGGGAAAGCTCCAATTAAGGTGGGAAGGAAGGTGCGAGAGAGGGACAGGTGGATTCATCAAGCTTGTTTAAAGGTAAGATTGTAGAAAATTTAGGGAGGGAGGGAGGGTGTATGTGAGAGAGAGACTGACTTTCATAAAACCATGAAAAAAGGACGTGACTGCAAGGAGAGAAGGCTCCAATTAAGGCGGCAAGAAAGGTGCGAGAGGAACCGGGTGGTTTCATCAAGCTTGTTTAAATGTATGTAGAAAATTGAGGGTGTGTGTGTGTGTGTGTGTGTGTATGAGAGAGAGAGAGAGACATCAGTTGTTAGAGGTTATGAGCCTTCTTCACTCAACCTTGGAAGTTTTGAAAGGCAGACTAAAGGAGACATTTATTTCACTAAAAGTCAGGGAGATGTTGAGAAGACTTAAGGAAAGTGGTCGAGAAGAAGAGTGTAATAGTTTTATGGCAGATGTTGGGTTGGTGTATGAAGCATGCATTAGTTACTTAGAAAAGTGGATGAAACCTTTTGATGAATTTCAGTGCTTTGGTTGGATGTACTTAAGTAAAATCAAAGACAGAACATTTGATGACCTTTGGACATGCATATCGTACCTGAAAGAGAAGGGTATTATTGTGGATGATGTGCAATTGTTTGACCAATACTGCAATCTTAAATCATTTGTGCAAGACAAGAATGAACAGTTTTTTGAAAGACTCTTGCATGAACAGTGGAGTTTATTTTTCCAAAGTTGCCCAAATGCAAGTTGCTTTTCAGAGTTACTTAAAATTTGTGAATTATTCTTCTGTATTCCTGGACACAATGGCAATGTGGAAAGAGTGTTCTCCTTGATTAATGGTCAATGGACAAAGGAAAGGAACAGACTCTTAGTTGACTCTGTAAAAGGCATCATTCTCACAAAGTACAATTTGAAGAATATTACCTGTGAACAGTTTTATGCATATGTGATTGCTAATGAAGATCTTCTGCGAAAAGTTGGCTCCTCCGAGAAATATGTCGTGTAATAAATAAAGATTATAAGTTAATAATTGTACAATTAGCTGTTTAAATAATGTTTTTTGGTATTTTGAAAAAAGCCTCCATTGAATTTATTTTTATTTTTTAACATGACTGTTTCTTGGTCAGTTCACTAAGAGACTTTATTGGCAGCAATTGTAATAAAATTGTATTGATTGCGGGTTTAATCCGGAACGATTCAAATGAAACATTCAATATGTCCTCCTCTGTCCTCTTTTTTGTCTTTCTATGTCCTCCTTTTGGTACCAATGTATCTGGCAACCCTATTCAAGTGGTCATCTATGCAATCACACCACCCAACCCACTTCCCCTCTGTCACACGTTGGCCTGAATATAATGGCAGACATAGGAACTGGGGCTAACTATTAGGTGGAGGGGCATGTGCTAGGTGATAGGGTGGGACTAACAGCTCCCCCCTCCCAGGCTTTGGAAGATTTTGGTGACACCTGTGTATTTATTTATTTTATTTATTTATTTATTGGATTTCTATCCCACCCATCTAGACCAAAGGTCTACTCTGGGTGGTTTACAAATTTAAAAACAATAAAACCAAAAAACATATATTATAGATCCAAGGTGGCGAAAGTATAAGAAATTAAGATACGGCAGGAGGGAAAGCCTGCCCAAATAGCCAGGTTTTAAGTTTATTCCTGTGTAGGCACAGAACAACTGATTAGTGTGAATTCAATTATGACTACTTAATGAACTACAGTTACCAGTATGTAACCTGTTCTTCCTCTGGCATAACTCTATCCTCAGTGCAACCTCCTGAAAACAAAGTCATTTTCACTTACATTTCAAAGACTATCATTGCTATCAGCTGACAGGCATACTGATTTTCAGTCTATTACCAGACTATTTATGTAATTCATGCTTTGAATGTTCACTACCTGAATAAATAATGCTACTGTTATGTGGAAAGTTCACTGCCAGTGTTGTCATCCTTTCATCTGGTCACCAGATTCAGAGTTTTCTCCCCTGCCACTGGCAGCTCCCACTTCTTTGAAGCTGGAATGATATGAACTGTGTCTTCCCTGTGTGATCATTTCATTCTACAAAGGGAAGGGTGTATGTGACTCTGGGTGGTGTTATGGTGACATATTCTGGAGTGCGATATTTTAGGACAGCAGGAACACCCACCTGCCTGATCTTTCTCCCTAGTCACTCCAAAGTTGTTGGGTTTTTTTTACATTTTTAAAAAACAAATTATCAAGTTATTGATAGATCACTTTCTAACTGCATTGATACACTAATTTAGCATTAGATCACCTCTGCACAGAACAACAACAACAACAAAGTTAAGAAAGGAGACCTGGAGATCACAAAGTGGGCAATATCAAAGAAAGGGCAGCTGTGGGCTTTGGGTGTGTATCAAATTGGACTGAGGGCCAGTGTGGACACTAGCACTGAAACAATCCAAAGTCTTTAGGTGATCACCTAAACTGAGTAGAACCATAAAATAGATTGTGAATCAAGCAGCAGCAAAGCCAAATTGCTCAGATTCAGGACTTGATCACACATGCCAAAAGAACCTCAGTTATATTGATTCTGCTGTTATTTAAATCATTTTAAAAATGTCTGTCCACATGACACATGGGTAAGATCGATTCATTTGGCCAAGCAATTGGTTTTTTTCCTCCTCGCCAGCACAGTTGTTTTAAAATGCACCAAACATGTATCACTTCAATCCTTATCATTTCAGTGTGTGTGAACATTGCTGTCAATTTATTTACTTTGCCAAGGGGTCAGGTCTTTGGGTGCTGTGGTCACTTCATGATCACTGTGCTTGTACCTTTTTTAAAAAAAGAGATATTGATAAATCGCTTGTAGCAGCAAGAACAGCAGCCACAAAAACAACACAAATACATTGTTCAGGAGACAGCCTCTCCCCCCCCCCCTTTGTGGGTGTAAGAAAGGAAAGTGGAAAGAGGGCTTGAACAGAGAAAGGGACATTTTTTGCTTTGAATTGTTTGAGGGGGAAAAGAATGAGGCATTGCATTAATGTCTCATCTCTCTCTCTCTCTCTTTTAACCCTGCTCTTCACAATACTTTGCAAGTCTTTTAAAACCAAGTTCCTCCTCCTGGGAAAAGAAAAATGAAAGCCAAGAACTGAGAGGGAGAGGTATGCAGGGAAATAAGGAAAAAGGGATGAGTGAGTAAATGAGGGAAGGGAAAAGGGGAGGAGGAGAGAAGGAAAAGAGGGGGGAGAAAAACAGAAAGTGGAGAAAGGAATCAGGAAGTGAAAATTAAAGAAGGAAGGAAGGAAGAGCTGCAGGTGACATATACCACCAGGTTGCATGTCAACAGTTGGAAGTGAAAGGAAAATAGTGATATATCACTTATTATTTTTTTAAAAGAAAATCTTAGGGCAGCGGGGACCCAAAAACAGGACAGTAAGTGAATTGATTTATATGAGATGGCATGTGTAACCTACAGAACTGGTACAAATGTACTGATTGAACTGACAGCCATGTGAACAGGCCCATCAGTACCCTGTTTTCCCGAAAATAAGACCTAACCTGAAAATAAGCCCTAGTATGATTTTTCAGGATGCTCGTAATATAAGCCCTACCCCAAAAATAAGCCCCAGTTAAGTGAAACCCCGCCCTCCACCATTGGGCAACAACCAGAAGAAGATGACATGACTGTATTTGAATAAATGTAGATTGTTGTACATGAAAAAGATAAAACATCCCCTGAAAATAAGCCCTAATGCGTTTTTTGGAGCAAAAATTAATATAAGACTGTGAGGATGAGAGTAACCCCAGGGATACTCTCCAACGCATACCGTCCGTCTCCCATATCAGAAGGCAGAAGAGTAGGTAGAAACCACTGAAAGAGGGTTAAAGCAATTGGAAATAAGTACAGAGACACTAGAGGGCGCCAATTTGGCGGGAAAAGAGGAGGATAAAAAAGAGGGAGAGAAGGAAGGGGGGAGCAGTTGGAATGAGGAAAAGAAAGAGGTGTGTTGGGCTGAAGAGGATATTTCAGAAACCTTAGTAGAGTTAGTACAGGAAGATCCGTGGACGGGGGAATGGGTAGAGTTTCGAGTACCCAGAGAATATGCTGAGAAGAAGGGGAAAGACAGACATATAAGAAGCCCCATATTGGGGCGAGACAGAGGAAAGGAAAAGAAAGAAAGAATATAAAGCTTGGCTAAAGAGGGAAGAACAAGCAAGAGAACAGAGGAGATGTATGGCACCAATATGGAGATCCCATGGGCCCAGTCCTTTTAGACCCCCGGTGAGATAGAACAAGGGGAAGAAAGTCTGGGAGCCACAGGTGGGCTGGGTGTACCATTCACAACCATAGCCTATTTAGGCAATATGCTAGATACCTCGGGCACCAGACAGAAATGGACAAATGGAGTTAAGAGTTCATCTCCTCTTTCATTCCAAGGAAAGTTACCTGGTTTAACAAAAGCTAAGATGTACGGTTTGTTATTAAAAGCAGAAACGAATACTATGAACATGATTGAGACTGATGACTTGTTGCACAATAAACCTGTTTTATTAGAAGATTTTGGGCTGCCGTCGTCTTCTTTACAGAAAAATGCATTGAGAGAGGTAAAGGACACCAAACACGATATTAATATAAGACCCTGTCTTATTTTCGGAGAAACACAATATATATACCGTGTAACCACATGTAAAAATGTATTTATTCAAGAAAGGGATGAAAAGAATTGATATAACTAGGTTTCTTTTGGCATGTGTGATCAAGCCCTCAGCTTGCCAATGTAGTCAACATTCTTATGGTATGGCAACAATAAATGCCCACCATGCATTACTCAATCGATTAAAAACTTTATAATCCTTTCAATATATGAATTTTGTGGCAAAGACGTCAACTTTACATGTATTTATACTTGGTCAGGTATAATCTAAACCAAATCCCTTATGAATACACAGTGGAAGTGAAGAAGAGATTTAAGGAACTAGATTTGGTGGACAGAGTGCCTGAAGAACTATGGATGGAGGCTCGTAACATTGTACAGGAGGCAGCAACAAAAACCATCCCAAAGAAAAGGAAAAAGGTTTGGGCTGGGGGGGGGGGGGTTATGTTTCTGTGCTGTGATGTTTTTTTTGCTGTGTTTGGTGTGTGTGTGTGTTTTTGGCCCCAGTGCCTTCCGATGGGGCTTGCTGTGTTGTTGTTTTTTTTGTGTGTGTGTGATTTTTTTTTTCAGCCCCAGCGCGTTCCAATGGGGCTTGCTTTTTTTTTTCCCGCCCCCAACGTGTTCCGATGGGGCTTGCATTGTTTTTTTTGGGGTTTGGTGATTTTTTTCCCGGCCGGAATGGATTAATGGGATTCCAATGCATTCCTATGGGAAATGGTGCTTCGACTTACGACCATTTCGAGTTACAACCATCATTCCGGAATGGATTAAGGTCGTAAGTCGAGGCACCACTGTACTCCCTCCTCTGCTTGGTCACGACCAACTGAACAGTGAGTGCCTTTGGATTTGATACTCTGCGTGGTGGTCTGGGTCCTGGTTCCCTTGCCCCTGGTGAGGGGCTGCCTGGGATATCTTGGACTGTGACATTAAGACCTCATAGTGGCTAAGCATGTCTCTTCATTAAACATATCTATATATAGCAAACATTTCATATGTTTGCATCTCATTAAGTTGCAAAATGATAATTGAACCAGAGATCTAAGCATACGTACGTACCTATGTTTTCCAGCTTTGGTGCCCTTATTATGGCTGGGCAGGAACACGGCCATGATTTTTGCGCAGCTGAATAAAACAGCATTCTACCAGGTAACTCTAAAAAGGACGGCAGCATGACCAAAAAATATTCTAACTTTAAAACAAGACTTCAGATCAGTCTCAAATTTGGCAAAGTGAGAGTAGACGGTCTGCTCCTACTCTATGCCAAACTTGGTGACTTTTAGGAGAGTAGTTTTAAAGTTATGATTTTTTAAATACAGATATTATTAGCTCCCTGCGCAAACAGCAGCACCCTTTTTCTCCAGCAGATAAGAAATTGCTGCAGTATATTACAAACAGCTAACATTTTTGTTTTAAAGGAATAGTAATTTTTTTGTTACAAATTCTTTTATTTGAAACAAATCCACTCAATAGTTGTAGGGGGAAAAAAAACTTAAAATGGCTCCTTAAAACATGAAAAGGGCCACTTCATAATTTTTGAACATGCTCAGTAAAAACTTTGCAGAAAAAACAATGGTTGAGAAGCATTTGCTTGCCCTTACATTCTGTATAGTCCCTCACCAATTGAATGAGGAGAGCAACAGAGACCTGGGCATTGGTGACTTTTTCTCTTAAAGGGACAGGCACTGTTTAACAGTCACCAAAATCAATTCAACAAGAGCAGCTTTTGCTTTGACCATTAGAAAGGCTGGTCTCCTCTGGTTGGCTTTTCACTTAAAAATTCCATCATTTCTTTTAAAAATGTGCCCCCTTCTCTTCTTTTCTTCTCACCCACCCTCCATGATCATGTACTTCTAGATTGTGTAAGTATCAATGACATATTAACATGTTAGAATTAATGATTCCATGTTTCTTTTTTTAAAAATTAACGTTTTATTAGTTTTTCACTATATCTGCATTAAATTCCTGCTTGTTAAACATCGTGTTACATGGGTTTGCTTATAATTACGTATCTACCTTCCCGTTTTGGTGATTTAATCAGTATACAATGTTCTCAAAATCCTCTAGTAAAATACCTAATAAAAGCAATTCTAGTTTCAAATCTATATAATTTTGAGGCAATTTAACCGACCAACTTTGTATTTTATACCAATAATAACTAAATTCCTAACACATAGTAAATGTTCTCTAAAGCATTTTATATAGATTTTCTTTATATAATTGTTTAGCCATTTCTATCTCCACATTTTCTGTCATGTATCAATATCATATCTAATATATGTCAATTAAGTACTATTTGTTTTGCCTCACCTTAAGAAGCACTGTTATGCCTTTACCCTGATTAGTGATCCCTTATTTCAGTTTAATTCCCTTTTCTAATATATAAAACATGTCCCCTTACAATTCCAGAAGTTAGGTGTGTACATGCATTCAACGTTGAGGGCCACCTTAATATTTTTTTCCTTTACATCTTTCTAAGAAACTCCTTCTCTTGTTTGTCTTTTCCCAATTCTTATTCCTAACTCTCTAAAAATTCTGCCATCCCTTGTATCATCTGGGATCATTTTATGCACTTGATCTATCTCCAATAGATCTTCCAGGCTATTTTTAATTAAATCTGCTGGTTCTCTCCCCTTATCTTCCCTTAGCACACCTAAGATTCTCCTCGTCTCCAGGGTTAGAATTAAATCTCCTAAATTTTCTCCTCTGATTTCCTCCAGCCCCTCCTTTGGTTGGTATACATCATCCACCACCCTCACATTTCCTTGTTCATTATTCCCTGTCTCCTGTTGAATATAGTCCTCCCTTAACTGCTCATTGAATGATTTCGCCTCTTCGTTGTGGTATCTCACTATTTCTAAAATTGCTTGAAGAGTAGATTTTGTTTCATCCCAAAATTTTCCTTGTTGTAGCATTATGTCCCAAGATGTCAAATAACTGTAATCCAAGTGAAAGATGTCCAGTTGCTTAAAATAATCAATCCAGTTCCATCAATAATTACTTCAATAAGTCCTGTTTAATAGATTGATCATCTTTAGGGTTAAATTTGAATCCAGTCTCAGATGTAAAGTTACAGTCCAGTTCACTCAATGTTTGTATTCATGGCCTAATGTCTTTTGTAATCCAGCCCTGGATGCGGTCCATTCCAATATTAATTCTGTCCCATCCTGTGTTCCAGTCAGGTTCAGAATCCAGGATACATCCAAATATTTTTTATTGGTCCACATAGGTCCACATTAGCCAGATATATATTCCAAGATTGTCTTTGTTCAAATCTCAGCAAAGTACGGTTTAAAAATTCCACTTTGGCAGGATTACACTTTCCAGGGTTAATTTGTCTATGCTTCATTCAGTTCTCAGGGGAAAAAAATCAAAGCAATTTCTAAGCTTAAAGTGGCCATAGAGTGTTCAAGGTCATTGTTCTAGGCTTTTTGCCAACACTGTAGATAGCCATAACATAGCCATAACTTAACAAGTTTAATTCTCAAAGTTGTTTAGCTAATAATGATTTTAAGAGAAAGATTTCTTAAATTTCTAATGCCAAAGTAATACCAAACTTCCTTCCTTGAAGTATAATTAAATGTCAAATTAGTGTCCAATTTATTTTCTTTGCGTCTCTTTGCATCTCCTTCCCTCTCTCCAGATTCACCGCTGCTCTATAAGTAGTGAGGATAAGAGACGCTTATTTCTGTTATAGGGATTATCTCATCCAGGGATAGTCATAAAGCAGTATGGTTATAAAATATTATCTCACCCAGAGGTAACAATGATGTTAATTAGCTTATTTATCGCTTCTCTATTGCCGGCTGCCGACGACTTGCAAGCGAGCTATTCAGCTGCTTGTTTCCACCCGCTGGTTGATTGGGGAGTTTCCTGGATCAAACGCAGGTAACCACCATCCCCCCTGTGATCAACAGGCTTCTACTCCACCACCTCTTCGGGGTGGTTTTAACCCCCTGGGGGGTCCCAAACAGGTCAGAATTCAGCCCAGGAGACAGAGCTCCGTCCTCCTGCTGTCTCGTTGCAGCATCAAGTCAGAAGTCCGAGTCCATATTTCTGATTGGCTCCCTCAAATGTGAGTGGAGGGCAAAGGACATAGCACATGGGGAAGGGTAAGTCTGAGGAATGACTTCTAGCCCAAGCTATGAAATTAAATGAGCTCTGGCAATGGACATCCATGCATGTCCCCCAAAGGAAGAAATCACAACACAATAGCTTGCAACTGTATTTGCATCCCCCCCTCCCCAAACTACTCTCTAATTTCCATGTAACGGGAGAAAAAAGCCCAAATCCTTTGCCTGGGCATTGGGTTTTGTTTACATTCTTATTAGGCTTAAAAACATGGGTTTGCTTATATTAGGCTTAAAACACGGGTTTTTTTATATTATTAGGCTTTAAAACACTGGGTTTGTTTATATTATTAGGCTTTCAGTGCACCATGTTTCTCTTGTTTTTTGGGTGGTCATTGGAGTGGCTTAGACATAAAGCAAAGTGGTGACAGACTAGCCACCTTGCTGTCTGTCTGGTGATGTCCAAGATTCTCTAAACAAACTGGTCGTCTAGTGGCTAGAGCAGTGTCACTTGGGGTGTTGGGGGAACAGAAGGGTGCCTAGGGTGAAGACCTGACTGCAATCTATAGTGTGAGGCATGCAATATGGGGAAGGGGAGAAATGAACACTCTTTTCAACAGATGTGGCATCACACTTCTGCCACTGATTCACTGATTCGGCCTTAGGCATCGCATTTCTCTTCCTGGTCTTACGAAAACCACTAGCTGACTTTGTTCCCAGAGCTGCGAATCGGAGATCTCTCCTATGAAGAATACTAGATACCTTGCCTCTACAGTTGTAAATGAGAAATCTCCCCTTGTAATTGACTGTCATGATCCCACATGATCCCTCTACAGAGAGAATTGACTGACCCATTAGCTACGCTACCCTTGCTTATCCAGATGTGGGTATTTCCCAGGAGGGTCCAGTGTGCTAATGGTTGGGAAAAGCTTCCCTTCTCACAACATGACTGAGCCTGCTTGCTCCTTTAGTGCTCCAGGGAAAGGCATAAACTTTCAGGTTGTTGCTTGTAACTGCAACTGTTCGTAGAATTTTTTCCAGGAAACAATATACCTGTATGTATTCTCAAAAGCTGTATACCTGTATACTGGAACATAATTTGTATGCATTGTAGAGAGAACTATACCCTACTGTCCTTTTTTTTTTTTACAAAAAAGTTCTTGGTGACAAAAAAATATGTGCGCCGTCATCACCAATTGTGACAGTAGCTCAGCCCTGCTTGCCCGGCCACTCTGGCACGGGGGCAGGAGAACGAGTCTCCCTGCTCAGCTGCAGAGTGGCTGGGTGAGCAGGGAGGCAGAGCTGCAGCAGCAGAGCTACTGCCATGATTGGCATGATGACGACAATGGCCATGAGCAACATGCACTGCGTGGTAAGTGGTCCAGTGGGGTCTGGGGGTGGGAGATAATCAGGGTGGCCACCTGTGCTGGGGGAGGCTTTGTATTCATATATGAAGCCCCCATCTCTAATCATGACCACGCTGCCAGCAGGAAAAAGGATGCCAAGCTTTAAATAGCAAAGGCCAACTTGAATGATGACAACATCAATGTCAGCAGTCAAGATGATCTACAGCAGTGGTTCTTAACCTTTGTTACTCAGGTGTTTTTGAACTGCAACTCCCAGAAACCCCAGCACAGCTGGTGGTGAAGGCTTCTGGGAGTTGCAGTCCAAAAACACCTGAGTAACAAAGGTTAAGAACCACTGATCTACAGAATCCCCTCTTGTGCTCACTACCATCTGCAAAGAGACACAAAGCAAAGGGAAAGTCCCAGAACTTGACTCCTTTTTGCATCACTTTACCACTTCTCATCCAAAACAAAGCAATTGCCATGGCTGTTTTTCAACAAGTTTTCTAGGTATCTATTGCTTGGAAAATATAAATGATAATCAAGTGATTTGATGAAACTTCTGCTTGTGGGAAACCAACTGACAGGGGCTTATTCATCCAGACCACAACTGGCACTTTTACCAGATGTGCATGGAAAAGGATGGTGTGGCAGAATGCCCACGTCACTCCTGTCCATCATATGGAGCTCAAGTGCAGGAGCCTATGATAGGACAGGAGGGGCGGGATGAGGAGGACAGTTAGACAGTTAGAGACAGTTAGAGAGGAGGATTTGATGAGTTAAAAGAGAGAGTGGAAAGTTGGATTGTTAGAGAGAATAGGAAAGAGTTAAAAGTAATAAGTAATAGATAGCCAAAGAATATTGTTGGAGTGGTTATTGTGAATAAATACATTCAAGCGAACGTATAATC
The DNA here is from genome assembly GCA_037013535.1 of Intellagama lesueurii. Taxonomy (NCBI): domain Eukaryota; kingdom Metazoa; phylum Chordata; class Lepidosauria; order Squamata; family Agamidae; genus Intellagama; species Intellagama lesueurii. The sequence continues at coordinate 130,700,073 of JBAJHW010000002.1, forward strand.
CAATCCAAGTTTAATGATTGATCCTAAACAGCAATAAAAGAACATCTGTGATTTGCTTATGTGATTTACAAACCTGAAAGATAAATAAACCAATTATATTTGGCAGCAGGTGTCTGAGAAACATATTTGATACAGTGTGGATGATAGATCCACTGGTGGCAGGGGAAAAAGAGGAAACGCATCCAGAGGGTGGACCTGTGTTTGGGGAGAACAAAAAAGGGACACTGGGTGGACGCGACAGATGGTTATGACTTCACATTTCAGATCCTGGATTTTGGGGATTCAGGAGGAGATCTTACCTCTTTATTTCCATCAGCATCAACACTTTCCTTCCTTTTGCTGAAATATGGTTCCAGCTGAACTTAATGTTTGCTGCTCCTAATTTTTGAATCTGAGATGCTGTCAATGTTTTGAACACCAACAATTCTGGTATTAATATGTTGAACCTGATGGGCAGATAGACATAATTTTCTCTGTCCAAAAGCATAACCAGATCCCCACTAAGCTTCATTTTGCAAAGAAAAACCCACATTGCACATCTTGAGAGTGCTTTAAAATCAGATTTTGCAACAGGTATACATACCTTTCATTTAACCGTATCTCTAAATCTGAATAAATTCCGCTCCACTATTGTGAATAAAAGAACAGCAGCCCTGAATAGCATATGAAGAGTACTGTGCACTATATTGCATGAAGCAGAAGCACTTCAAATTAATGTAAATTCCAAAAGATTGACATTCCAATATTTTCCAGCTGTACAGAGATTATTTGAGTGCACACAGTTAATCTGAAAGACATAGTTCTTCCAGTCATTCAGATTCCTTAATGCCTTGAGCAATATACCTAGAGAACTTGCTGAAAAACAGCCACCGTTACTTTGTGTTTGGGTGAAAAATGGTTAACTGATGAACAAAAGAGTCAGCTTCTGAGATTTTCTCTTGCTTGGTGTCTCTTTCTGAAGAGTAGTGAGCACAAGAGGGGATCCTGTAGACCAGGGATCATCAACCCCCGGTCCGCGGCCCAGTGACGGTCCGTGGGCTTGCCGGAACTGGGCCGCGGATACGGATCTCTGCCCCCCCCCCACGTGCGGTGGGCGTGTCACGCTCGCGCAGCAGGGGTGTTGCACCCCACAGTGGGCGTGTCACACTCACGGCAGGCTTGTCACACTCGCGCGTGCATGCAAGTGCAACATGCCCACCATGAGCGCGACACGCCCACTGCGCAAGCGTTGGGGTGCCCCCAATGCGCATGGAGCTCGCTCCCCCCAGCCGGTCCGCAGCCCCATAAAGGTTGGGGACCGCTGCTGTAGACCACCTTAACTGCTGACACTGGTGTCATCATCATTCAGGCCGGTCTTTGCTATGTAAAGCTTGGCATCCTTTTTCCTATTCACAGTGTGCGCACAGACATTTCCCAGTGTTTTGAATCATGGACACAGAAGCAAAATACCCCACATACATACAGTTAAAACCAGAGGTTTTTTGAAATATCGAATCACCTGATGGCTAGTGTCACGTTCCCGCCTGTCCCTTGGTTGTTTCACCAATCACAGGGCACAAGCTATATGTCGTGTCGCTGCCACCAGTTGATTACATTAACATTGTTTATTATTAATCACAAAGGTCCAGGCAATGTGTCATCTTAAAAAGAACCCAATAGAAATTGATTATTATTACTCATCTCTCTTTTTTGTTTTGATATTTTTTTGTTTTAATTCTTAGTTTTATATTGCTCGGACTGTAAGCCGCACAGAGCAGATTCATTTAGAATCTAGATGGGCGGGGTAAAAGCCAAATAAATAAATAAATTACAGGTGATGAAAGTACAATTAATGTCGTTAACTCTCAACAGAACATCCTACTTCATCCACTCTCAACCGCCAACCCTCTCTCCCCACTCCAAACTCACAAATCACAAATCCTTTCATCTCCCTCCCATCTCCAATCTAACTCTCTCCTCCCCCTGCAGAGACTCTTATATCTCGTGACTCTGCCTCTCCAGCACTCTCATTGGTTTATGCAGATAGTACATTAATATTCATGACCTGGGTGGACGCCACAGCTAGCCTTTGAGATTCTACCCAAAACTCTTGATATAAACAAGATGGGGTATGGTGGATGGAGCTGTGGCAAAAGAATGGTTCAGGTCTTTACCTGAGGCCTATAGAGAGAGACCTGGGCACAGGAAAAGCACTGACAGCTGCCACAATGCCTCTTCACTATTTATTTATCTTATATGCCGCCCACTCTACCCAAAGGTCTTTGGGCGGCTTACAACAATTAAAATACAATAAAAATACAATAAAAAGATGAAACAATTAAAATACAATTAAAATAGATACTCTAAAAATTGCCATCAGGACCCACAGTTGATATTATTTTAATTAAAAGCCTTCTGGAACAGGAAGGATTTGACCTGGCGCCAAAATGTCATCAGCGTCGGCGCCAGACGAATCTCAGTCGGGAGGGCATTCCATAGTCTGGGGGGCAGCTGCCGAAAAGGCCCTTTGTCTACAAGCCATCCCTCTTACCTCCTTGAGGGACGGCTCTTTCAAAAGGGCCCCCTGGCTAGATCTTAACTGCCGGGTAGGCTCATATGGAAGGAGGCGGTCCTTCAGGTATCCAGGGCCCAAGCCGTTTAGGGCTTTATATGTCAAAACAAGCACTTTGAATTGGGCCCGGGCAGCAACTGGTAACCAATGTAATTTAATCAGAATCGGCTTGATATGTCCCCTAGCGGCCCAACCACTCACCAGCCACGCAGCTTGATTCTGGACCAGTTGCAGCCGCTGGACCGTCTTCAAAGGCAGCACGTAGAGCGCATTGCAGTAATCTATGCGAGATGTTACCAGTGTGTGTGTAACTGTCATGAGACTCCGCTCGTCCAGGTAGGGCCGTAGCTGGTACAATTTCCGCAGCTGAAGGAAGGCGCCCCTGGCCACCGAGTCCACCTGGGCTTCCTGAGTTAGATTGGGGTCCAGGAGCACCCCCAGGCTGCGGACCCTGTCCCTTAGGGGGTAACCCCATTCAGGGCAGGGAAATGGCCCTCCAGCCTGTCCGGCGAAGCACCCACTAACAGCACTTCCGTCTTGTCTGGATTGAGTTTCAATTTATTAACCCTCATCCAGTCCATTATCAGGTCCAGACACGAGTTCACCACAGAAACCGCCTCACCTGGATTGGTGGAAAACGAGAGGTAGAGCTGAGTGTCGTCAGCATATTGCTGACTCCTCAGCCCAAACCTCCTGATGACCTCTCCCAGCGGTTCCATGTAGATGTTAAACAGCATGGGGGACAGTATCGACCCCTGAGGAACCCCATGACATAAATGCCATGGGACAGAGCAACTGTCCCCCAGCACCACCCTCTGGACACGGTCGGCCAGGAAGAAGCAGAACCACCGTAAAGCGGTGCCCCCAACTCCCAACCCAGCCAGCCTATCCAGAAGGACACCATGGCCGATGGTGTCGAAAGCCGCTGAGAGGTCCAGGAGTATCAATAGGGTCACATTCCCCCTGTCTCTCTCCCAGCAAAGGTCATCGTACAGGGCGACCAAGGCAGTCTCCGTGCCAAAACCCAGCCTGAAACCCGATTGAAATGGATCCAGAAAATCCATTTCATCCAGCAGCGCCTGGAGTTGCCCAGCCACAACCCGCTCCAACACTTTGCCCAAATAAGGGAGGTTCGCCACTGGTCGGTAGTTAACCACCAGCCTTGGGTCCAGGTTAGGCTTTTTAAGGCGTGGCCAAATTACCGCCTCTTTCAAGGTGGTAGGGACCACTCCCTCTCTCAAAGAGGCACTCACGGCCTCCTGGACCCAGGTGCGAACCCCCCTGGCAGATCTTCCAATTAGCCAAGATGGGCAAGGGTCGAGCGGAGTGGTGGTAGAACGGACAGATCCAAGCACCCTGTCCACATCCTCAGGTCTCAACAATTGAAACTCATCCATTAATATTTGACCTAAGCACGGTACACTGGACACATCCTCTGATTTTGCAGTAACAGTGGAGTCCAACCCACTGCAAATCTGAGCGATTTTTCCCTCAAAATGAATGGCAAACTCATCACAGCGAGCTGATGAGCAATCCGGGACCTCCACCGGATTTCCCGGTTGAAGAAGATCCCGGACCACCCGAAACAGCTCTGCTGGACGACATTCTGAGGAAGCAATACGGCTGGAGAAATATTGCCGTTTTGCCACCCGTATTGCCACGAAATAGGCCGGATAATGGGCTCTAAGTCGTGTTTGATCGGACTCCCAGCGGGACTTCCTCCACCTGCGCTCCAGCCATCTCCCCTCTCGCTTCATTGCCCGCAGTTCAGAAGTATACCAAGGAGCTGTCTGGGCTCTGTGTGCAGGGAGAGGGCGCTTAGGCGCAATCGTGTCAACTGCCCGGGGTCATCTTCCTATTCCATAGGGTGACCTGAGCTTTGACAGGAGCGCCGACCATATCAGACGGATAATCCCCCAGAGCGTTCAGGAAACCATCTGGATCCATTAGTCTCCGAGGGTGGATCATCTTAATAGATCCCCCACCCTTGCAGAGGGAAGAAGAAGCTAATAGACTCAACTTGACCAGGAAGTGGTCTGACCGTGACAATGGGGTCACAACCAGCCCCTCCACATCCAAACCACCATCTTCCAGTCCCGTTGAGAAAAGCAGGTCCAAGGTATGGCCCTTCTCATGTGTTGGGCCAATGACATATTGAGACAGCCCCATGGTTGTCATGGCGGCCATGAAGTCCTGAGCCGCCCTAGTCAAGGCAGCCTCGGCATGGATGTTGAGGTCCCCCAGCACCAACAGCCTGGGAGTCCTCAACACCAGGTCCGAGACTACCTCCTTCAGCTCAGGCAGTGAGACTGTTGGCACGCAGCAGGGTGGGCGGTACACCAACAGAATCCATAATCTGTCTCGCAAGCCCAACACACAATACAGGCCCTCAAGACCTCCTCTCAAAGGGATAGGAAGCCTGGTCAAGGAGATAAAACTCCTATAGACTATAGCAACTCCCCCTCCCTGACCCTCCGAGCAACATTGGTGCTGGACCGAGTACCCAGGCGGACACAGCTGGGAGAGGGGGACACCACCCTCCTCTCCCACCCAGGTCTCAGTAATGCACGCCAGGTCAGCGCCCCCATCCAGAATTACATCATGGATGAGGGCAGTCTTATTTTGTACTGACCTGGCATTCATCAACAGCACCGTGTGCCGCGAGGGTTTGCTGATATGGTCACCTGATACCATCTGGTTGGGGGTAGGACTAGAAGAGGGGATAGATGTAAGATATCTAACCTCTCTTCTCCTACGTGGGCATGTTCTACCCCCACCACCATTCCTTCCCCTACCAATCACCACCTCAATGGCTGCCCCCTCCAACGCCCTCCCCCCTTCCTGTTCTCTCAGATCCACAGTGGGTCTCTATGCAACCTGATGGCAATTAATAATAACAATTAAAAAACAACAATACACCATTCTAAAGCCCCTCCTCCCCTCCGAGCCAGGTGTCTGATGTTGAGGATGGGGTGGGGCAGCCAGAAGCAGCAAGGGCCCAGTCCTGCAAGGCCGAGGGAGTCCAGGCCAAACTCCCCCAGGACACTGTCTCTCACCCAGTGCCTGAAGGACGGCAGATGACAAAGAAGACTCCCCCAAAGGCAGGAATGCTGGTCCGGCAGGGCCCTGGCACAGGCTCTGGCTTATAAAGCCCTTCTCCCCTCCGAGCCAGGTGTCTGATGTTGAGGATGGGGTGGGGCAGCCAGAAGCAGCAAGGGCCCAGTCCTGCAAGGCCGAGGGAGTCCAGGCCAAACTCCCCCAGGACACTGTCTCTCACCCAGTGCCTGAAGGACGGCAGATGACAAAGAAGACTCCCCCAAAGGCAGGAATGCTGGTCCGGCAGGGCCCTGGCACAGGCTCTGGCTTATAAAGCCCTTCTCCCCTCCGAGCCAGGTGGCTGATGTTGAGGATGGGGTGGGGCAGCCAGAAGCAGCAAAGGCCCAGTCCTGCAAGGCCGAGGGAGTCCAGGCCAAACTCCCCCAGGACACTGTCTCTCACCCAGTGCCTGAAGGATGGCAGATGACAAAGAAGACTCCCCCAAAGGCAGGAATGCTGGTCCGGCCAGGCCCTGGCACAGGCTCTGGCTTATAAAGCCCTTCTCCCCTCCGAGCCAGGTGGCTGATGTTGAAGATGGGGTGGGGCAGCCAGAAGCAGCAAGGGCCCAGTCCTGCAAGGCTGAGGGAGTCCAGGCCAAACTCCCCCAGGACACTGTCTCTCACCCAATGCCTGAAGGACGGCAGATGACAAAGAAGACTCCCCCAAAGGCAGGAATGCTGGTCCGGCCGGGCCCTGGCACCAGCTCTGGCTTATAAAGCCCTTCTCCCCTCCGAGCCAGGTGGCTGATGTTGAGGATGGGGTGGGGCAGCCAGAAGCAGCAAGGGCCCAGTCCTGCAAGGCCGAGGGAGTCCAGGCCAAACTCCCCCAGGACACTGTCTCTCACCCAGTGCCTGAAGGACAGCAGATGACAAAGAAGACTCCCCCAAAGGCAGGAATGCTGGTCCGGCTGGGCCCTGGCACAGGCTCTGGCTTATAAAGCCCTTCTCCCCTCCGAGCCAGGTGGCTGATGTTGAGGATGGGGTGGGGCAGCCAGAAGCAGCAAAGGCCCAGTCCTGCAAGGCTGAGGGAGTCCAGGCCAAACTCCCCCAGGACACTGTCTCTCACCCAGTGCCTGAAGGACGGCAGATGACAAAGAAGACTCCCCCAAAAGGCAGGAATGCTGGTCCGGCTGGGCCCTGGCACAGGCTCTGGCTTATAAAGCCCTTCTCCCCTCCGAGCCAGGTGGCTGATGTTGAAGATGGGGTGGGGCAGCCAGAAGCAGCAAGGGCCCAGTCCTGCAAGGCCGAGGGAGTCCAGGCCAAACTCCCCCAGGACACTGTCTCTCACCCAGTGCCTGAAGGACGGCAGATGACAAAGAAGACTCCCCCAAAGGCAGGAATGCTGGTCCGGCTGGGCCCTGGCACAGGCTCTGGCTTATAAAGCCCTTCTCCCCTCCGAGCCAGGTGGCTGATGTTGAGGATGGGGTGGGGCAGCCAGAAGCAGCAAAGGCCCAGCCCTGCAAGGCTGAGGGAGTCCAGGCCAAACTCCCCCAGGACACTGTCTCTCACCCAGTGCCTGAAGGACGGCAGATGACAAAGAAGACTCCCCCAAAGGCAGGAATGCTGGTCCGGCTGGGCCCTGGCACAGGCTCTGGCTTATAAAGCCCTTCTCCCCTCCGAGCCAGGTGGCTGATGTTGAGGATGGGGTGGGGCAGCCAGAAGCAGCAAAGGCCCAGTCCTGCAAGGCTGAGGGAGTCCAGGCCAAACTCCCCCAGGACACTGTCTCTCACCCAGTTCCTGAAGGACAGCAGATGACAAAGAAGACTCTCCCAAAGGCAGGAATGCTGGTCCGGCTGGGGCCCTGGCACAGGCTCTGGCTTATAAAGCCCTTCTCCCCTCCGAGCCAGGTGGCTGATGTTGAGGATGGGGTGGGGCAGCCAGAAGCAGCAAAGGCCCAGTCCTGCAAGGCTGAGGGAGTCCAGGCCAAACTCCCCCAGGACACTGTCTCTCACCCAGTGCCTGATGGACGGCAGATGACAAAGAAGACTCCCCCAAAGGCAGGAATGCTGGTCTATGACAAAGGTCTTCCACTATGACAATATAGACACGGGGGGGGGGGGGGGGATCCTGCTACAGAACTTTCCAGAAATCTCTCCATTTGTAATAACTTTTGTACCTGCAGTTTAAACGGAGTAAAATATTATCTTTTTGTAGCAATATGGTGTATAAATTTAAAAAAAACATTTCTCTTTTCCTTCTTCATTTCCTTAAACTGAGCATTTTCTGTTATCGTCTCATTTATGATTTTCAAGTTTGGCTCATTTTCCTTTCTGTGAGTATTGATCTCCATTTTGGTTTATTTCCATGATGTCTTTCTTTTCTTTACACCCCTCCGCATCCACACCCCTCCTCATCCTCCTCACAACTTCCATCTGTGCTTCTCTCACTTTCCATGTCTCCTTGGTTTCCTTTCAGTCACCTTCACTGGAATGTTGGCAGTGACGTTTCTCCCTCCCCCATCTCAGCTCACAAAACAAAGAAGCTAAATAAATTATTAAAAGCCAGCTGGCATATTCTCTTACTGAAGGTTCTGCATTCCGAAAATCTTGCTTCTCTATAGCAAGTAAATAGTTAGGCTCTCTAGGCACCCCACCCATCTTGCCAGATCCTGTGAATGATGGATTACACTGCAGTATAGGCTGGAGCACTGCAGAAATAAAAGTCTGGAGCAGAGAAGGGGAGGAGCAGAAGAAAGGCTGTCAGCATCAGAGTGGGAAGGAGAGAAATTTTGCAACATACATGTGTGTTTGAGCACACAAATGTGCCTGTGTCTTCAAGAATCACTGTTCTGTAGACTGAAAAGGAGTTTGGAAAAGGGAGTCCAAAGGCTGGCTCTAACAACTAGTTGTGAGGGTATTTTAAGAAAAGGGGGGAGTAGCATAAGGGACAAAAACGGCAGACAAAGAAAGCATGACAGAACGTTGAGATTTGGAAACAACATGAAGATTCTATGTCACCCAGCTGTCTGCTTTTTTGCTGGTGCTCAGCAAAACCACCACAAGAAAGAAAAAACCATACAGAAGCTTGAGGCGTGGCTATTGCCAATCATCTTGGAACACTGGATCATCATGCAACAGAGAAGCGGGACAGGCTGTTCAAGTCAGAATGTATAAAGCTGGCTGAGTGAGGCAACTGTAGCACAGATTGCACCAGAGACTGTGCAGAAGGATGGGTGAGAGTGTTGGCAAAGGAAACTGTCTCCATCAGAACTAGAAGAGCAGAGAGCCCTATAGGCCAGAATTAGCTAACTGGCTTCAGAGCATATCATTAAGATTTTGGAGTGAGGTAGCATAAGCATGTATATGATGTTTATGTAAAAAGCACTGAGATCCACCTAACACATTCTTGATCGCTAAGCTATTTCATCTCAATAGAGAGTTCCCTGGCACAATATTTATTCCAAAATCTACACAAAGAAAGGAATTCTGTTTTGTATCTATTCTCTCCATTTTGTTTACCTTCTCTCCCGCACAGTCTAACATGCTTTCCTTCCTTTTCTCCTCAGTCCATCCTTCCAATCTCTTGCAGCCTTCCTTTATTTCCTTTCCACCTGTGCTTCTGTCTGCCTTTGTGCTTGGGTTTTCCCCCTTTAAAAAAAAAAGAATTCATGCCGATTTCTTTCTTTCTTTACCATCTTCACTTCTTATCCATCATCCAATTCATTCTGATTCTCGATTCACGTATTTTGTAAAGGCAGGAACAGCACATTCTATATCCTTCTGTTGTGATCCAGTTTGGACCAGCAGGCAATAGTAAAAGCAGCTTTATAACTGTGGCAGCTGTTTTCTCAATTTCAGATACGGGTATCTCCCAGAAAGAGGAAACAAGCTGTGTGGAGGGAAGAAAGGGGGGAGGGCAGGAGTGTGTGTGTGTGGGGGGGGGGGTGTTCGTCATTTGTGTAATCAGCCTTCAGAAAGAGTCCCCACCCTGCAACTGCAACCAGCAACTCCCACACTATTCCCTCCTCCCTCCTGCTATTGAAGCCATTCTTGCAAGCCTCATCTTCTAACATTCCCCCTCCCATCAACCCTCGTGGCATCATACTGCATCACACACAGCTTCCATCTACAAACTGACCTACTTTTCTCTGCAAAGCATCTCTTCCTCCTGTTTCCAACAATAGCACTGTATGAAACAGAAGGAAGGTGGAGAGAAGGAGTCTCGGCTCATACCACCAGCTAAAAGAGCATTCACAATTTATATATAAGGCAAGAAATAAGATTAAATACAGAGTCCTTTCTCCTACATATTTTGAGCATAAGTTGCTGTTGGAGAATACAATGGGGTGGGGGTGGGGGTGGGAGGGAGAAAATAATAACTCCTTCCCAAAAGGGAACGATCATAATTCACCCCCATACTCCACTGCATAAATTCTGCTATTTTAATGTGCAGGTGCAACATATCATGGGAACCCAACTATAAATAAAAATGTTCAAACATGATTAACTAGTATTTTCTACAGAAAACACATAAATAGTAATTAATATACCTACCTTTAAAACAACAATGCATATGAGCATGCAGTTGCATGCAGAAAAGAAATTGTGTTTGAATTTGGTTTAGCATGTTAGAAATCTCTTAAAAGGTGACTACACAATGCACATGGAAACATGGGTTGTTTTGCCTGTGAAACATGTTTTTTTGGGTTGGAAAGTGAGGTACTTTACTCAGCTGAGAGGGAGTGGTTTATTTTCAATCACTCGTGAAATTGATTTTCAATCGTATTTGCATATGTGAGTATCTCTGTCAGTGGTAAATTGGGTTTGCGGGGTTTGCCAATCACTAGTCTGCCTTCTGCACTCCCTCTCCTCCACCCCGTGTGTGTATGTGCTCATGTGTGTCTTCCTCCTTTGTAAAAGTGTCAATCTAGTAAAAAATGTCTCTGATGAGTTTCAGCTCTGCCTAGGGGTTCCCTTCTCTCTCTCTCTCTCTCTCTCTCTCTCTCTCTCTCTCTCTCTCTGTGTGTGTGTGTGAGAAAGAGAGAGAGAGATCAGTTTCAGCCTTGGCTCCCTTTGCTGTCTCTCCTTCTCCACCCCATTGTGTGTGTCTGTTTGTCTCTCTGTCTGTCTGTCTCCATGGGGGGGTGTGCTGGGCTGCAGGGAAACCTCTGTTTTCAATATTTTTTTCTGTCATTTTGTACTAGCACTATGCCAGATTGCAAGAAATAAAAAAATTAAAAATAACACCATAGCAACAGTGGCTAGTGGTTGTGAGAAGCAAGCAGGTGCAAGCCAAAGCCACAAATGTAATGATTCTAAAAGCCCATGTAACCCCTTCAACTGATATACAACACAGTTTAAAAACAGATTAAAAGCTTTTCCAAGAGGACACACACTCCAACCCAAAAACCACATGAATATCACATGACTTTAAACCAAATTTTAAAACCCCGATCAATCACCCAATTTATTTTGATAGTGGAACTATACCCTGAGTTTGGGCAACATCATTTCACTCAAGATTTTCAGATGTACACACAGCTGTTTAAAATGGATATATATTGTACATACAGTTACCAGAATTCCGCTGGGATTCTACTCCAGAGTAAGTAAAATAGCACAAGTCGCAGCAGCAAATTTCAACTAATTAGTAAGACTCCAGCTGCATGGCTGGTTGCATGCAAGGCACATGACCTCATCCTTTTTGATTAGCTGCAATTCACCAACACAAGTTACTCAGTTTCATTTGGTCTACAGAAAAAAACCCAACTGGATTTTGGCCAATACGTTTTTGCTATAGGAACTGTGGTTCAACACAGCTAATGCAGAAAGTTCAGAATTGCAAAAGGAAGAGATAAAATAAGGAGAACAGAAACAAAGAAGTCAAGAACGGCTAGCTAATATGAGAATAGGTAGCTCTCTTATCACATATCAAGGCCACGTTTAAGAAGCTCCACCTGCATCATTACTAAAACTTGAAATTGAGGCCTTTCAACAAAAAACAAAACAAAAAAATTTGCCAAAATCATGTTGCCTAGTTACAATGGCATAATGCAAACTGCATAATTTATGGAGGCAAACTGCCTCTTGTTCAGAAATCTCTACATTATCTGTCACATACTGACAGATGATTCAGCATGCAACAGATGTCTAGACAGGCATTTCTTAACACGAGGAAATTTGTCTGTGTAGCTATGCAAAAGGATTTCAGTCAGCATTAAATATAGTATTTAGAGGTGATAACATAAAGCCCTAGCCTGTAGCTTAGTAAGTTTGTGAGAAAAGGAGCCATTCTCCATACAGCCAGTATTAAAGTGGTAGAACAGGTTCCGTCCTATATGCAATGGTAACATCACTGAAAGATTCTTCCGTATTGCTTCGTGTTCAACTCCGGAAAAGTACTTTCTCTTATAAAAAGAGTGAAAAACCTCAGGCCTGTCAGAAGTTTTGGACTTCCAACTCCCAGAAGCCCCAGTAACCAAATATAACTGAATGTTAAAATTATAGTTCAAAACATCGACATGGAACTGAGTAGGCTGCAGATAGACATTGTTGCCCTGCAAGAGACGAGATTGCCAGACATGGGATCTGTCAAAAAAAAAAAAAAATCTCATTCTGCTCTAGCAGTATACAAAGCCTGCCCTAGTGAGTACAACTTGCAGGATCTTTGAATTGCTCGTAGCAAAGTCCAACAGGCTGCCAGGAGATGTTCTAACGATTATTGGCTTCAGCTCTGCTCTCAGATTCAGATAGCAGCAGACACAGGTAACATCAAGGGAATGTATGACGGTATCAAGCAGGCTTTAGGTCCAATACAGAAGAAATCTGCTCCTTTGAAGACTGCTACAGGCGTGATCATCCAGGACCGAGCACAGAAGATGGAACACTGGGTGCAGCACTACATTCCAGAGAGAATGTAGTAACTGAAAAGGCATTAAATAACATTGAGTGCCTGCCTGTCTTGGAAGAGTTGGACAGCAAACCAACTTTAGCAGAAATAAAAGCGGCCCTGGATTCCGTCGCCTCCGGCAAGGCACCTGAGAAGGATAACATCCCTGCTGAAGTGCTGTAAAGAGATCATCACCACCGAGCTGTATGAAATATTTTGTCTTTGCTGGAGGGAAGGTGGAGTACCACAGGACATGAAGGATGCAAACATCGTCACATTGTATAAGAACAAAGGAGACAGGGGCGACTGCAATAACTACCGTGGCATCTCTCTTCTCAGCATTGTAGGAAAGCTGCTTGCCTGTGTTGTGCTGAAGAGTCTCCAGTGCTTGCAGACAGAGTCTATCCAGAATCACAGTGTGGATTTCGAGCTAATAGATCCATCATTGACATGGTATTTTCCCTCAAACAGTTGCAGGAGAAATGTAGGGAACAACAACAGCCACTCTTTGTGGCCTTCACAAAGGCCTTTGATTTGGTTAGCAGGGACGGCCTTTTTAAAATACTTCCCAAGATTGGATGTCCACCTTGACTCCTTAACACCATCAGGTCCTTTCATGAGGAAATGAAGGGCACTGTAGTTTTTGATGGCTCAACATCTGAACCCTTTGACATCCGAAGCGGAGTGAAACAGGGCTGTGTCCTTGCGCCGACTCTGTTTGGGATCTTTTTTGCTGTCATGCTGAAGCACGCTTTTGGAACTGCAACAGAAGGTGTCTATCTCCGGACTAGATCAGATGGAAAGCTCTTTAATCTCTCTAGATTGAGAGTGAAGACCAAAGTCCATCTGAAATGCATACGGGACTTCCTCTTCACCAATGATGCAGCTGTTGTTGCTCATTCTGCTGAAGACCTCCAACAACTCATGAATTGTTTTAGCAAGGCCTGCCAAGACTTTGGATTAACAATCAGCCTGAAGAAAACACAAGTCATGGGCCAGGGCGTGGACTCACCTCCCTCTATTACCATCTCCACACAAGACTTGGAGGTTGTTCATGACTTTGCGTACCTTGGCTCAACGATTTCTGACACTCTCTCCCTAGATGTCGAGCTGGATAAACGCATTGGCAAAGCAGCTACCATGTTCTCTAGACTCACAAAGAGAGTATGGCTTAATAAGAAGCTGACAGCATATACCAAGATCCAGGTCTATAGAGCCTGTGTCCTGAGCACACTCCTGTACTGCAGTGAGTCCTGGACACTTTGTGCATGGCAGGAGAGGAAGCTGAACACGTTCCATATGCGTTGTCTCCGACGGATTTTTGGCATCACCTGGCAGGACAAAGTTCCAAATAGAGTAGTCCTAGAACGAGCTGGAATTTTTAGCATGTATATATTACTGAAACAGCGACGTCTACGTTGGCTTGGGCATGTCGTGAGAATGGCTGGCGGTCGGATTCCAAAAGATCTCCTGTATGGAGAATTAGTGCAGGGAAAGCGCCCCAGAGGGAGACCACGGGTGCGATACAAGGATATCAGCAAGCGGGATCTGAAGGCCTTAGGAATGGACCTCAACAGATGGGAAATGCTGACATCTGTGCATTCAGCCTGGAGGCAGGCGGTGCAGCATGGCCTCTCCCAATTTGAAGAGACCCTTGTTCAGCAGGCCGAGGCAAAGAGGCAGTCCCGAAATCAGCAAAATCAGGGAGCTGGACAGGGGACAGATTGTATTTATCTTCAGTGTGGAAGGGATTGTCACTCTCGAATTGGCCTTCTCAGCCACACTAGACGCTGTTCCAAGTCCTCTATTCAGAGCACGTTACCATAGTGTCTCGAGACTGAAGGAAGCCTAATCCTAAATTCAAAACATCTGTATGGCCAACATTTCCCTAGCTCTGCTTATAGCCTGATCTTGTGTACCAAGGACAGGCAACCTGTGCTCTCCAGCTGTTTCTGCATTGCTAGGAAGATAACAAATATGAACAATGACTTGGCTAGGAGGAAATTGTTCCATCACACATATGGCAACACCGACTAGGGACATGTGTGAAGCAAATAATCACAGCTAGAAACAGAACACATCCACCAGAATATAGAGACAGAGCAGGCTAGGAAACCAAATACCCCCAAACACAACAGTAGTTCATTCTGCTCCTCCTAGTCAGTAAAAGCAGTATGGGACAATTTCAGTTGTCAATATTTCACTGTGAAACGTGAGTGTACTACGTCTTTTCAGAAGCAGATAACCCTCATTTTGCTTGTTTAGCTTTGCAATGTGGAAGAGCAGCTCTATCCAGTACTCATCAGCTGAGCTACAGAAACGTCATCACTGAGGTTTCCTCCATTTTACTTACATCCCAGTATTTTTTGAAAAGCAAGCCAGGGACATAAAAGGACCAATAAATACACAAAGTTATCATTGTGGCAAACTTAAGTGTACTCTCCCACTCCCATTATGGCTATTCTGCACCCTCCATCTTTAAAGCATAACAAAAGCACTAAGAAATCAGACCAAGGGCTTATCCAGTCCAGGATTCTGTTCCCAAAGAGAGATCTATGGAAAGCCCACTATCAGGACATAAACACACCACCAACATCCTGCTTATGCTACTGGAAATCAGGGCTATACTGGTTATCAACCCTTCGCCCCCATCAATACGTCCAATTCCCTTTTCAAGTTGCCCAAATACAACATAGAACAGCAGTTTATATTTAGGAAGACATGCCAAAAGTTACGGTTGCCCCCTGCCCTGCCCCTTTTGGACAACAGGCAGCGTGGAGGCCATCCATCACCACCTCTTGAGGAAAGAAGCCTGGCCATGTTCTGCTGAGTCAAGAGGTCCTTCTTTTTCTATGCTCTGAATCCCACCATCCATCTTTACTGGATGGCTGGTAGTTCGTGCATAGGGAGCTTGTGCCCCAGAACCTCCCTGGAATTTGGAGGTCAGTTTCCCTACTCGATCCATGAGCCACCCCTCGACTCTCGTACAACACAACGCCTTATTTCCTACACCTCTCTTAACCCTCACCTGTCCCCCTCCCCCAAACGCCACCGCACTTATCTAAATTCAATAAATAGACTTTTCCTCACAGGGGAACTGCAGTCTAGTCCCTCCACTCGTTTTGGTTGCCTTTTGTTTGTTTGGCACATTAATGCCCTTTCGGACGTTCACTCGCCGGAGGGAAACACCGCATTCCAAGCGCGGTCGCGCGAGCTTAGCCGCTCCCTTGAGGAGAAAACAAAGACGAGGACGGAACAGAGAGAAATCTTGCCGACCTGCACTGTTATTTACCCCTCGCCCGCCGCGCCCCCGTTCCCTCCCAGGCGACTCCCCTCCCTGCTGCTGCTGCTGCTGTCACGCAGCAACAGCAGCCGTAGCCTCAGCCACCCGCCTTTTGCCAGGAAATGGCGCGGGGGGGGGGGCAAATAGGGCGAAGCGTAAGCAGGCCAACCATGCGGCGGTTTATGCAGCAGCCTGAGGTCACAGAGGAGCTTCGCCGCGCCAGCAGCAGCAGCAGCAGCAGCAGCAGCCGGTTCTCGCTGGCTTGTACCAGAAAACGGGGAACCTGCGCAAAGGCTGCAACGCCGCGCGCTTCCAGCTGGCGCTGGCGAAGAGGGAACGCGGCGCCCCCGGAGTTCGCCGGCCAGCCCGGGCGTCACGCTCCCTCGGACAACTGACGCCCCGCCCCGCCCCCCCCCCCCCCCGCGCCTTCCTTCCTTTTTGCCGTTGCTGCGGCTCAAGTGTGAAAGCCGGCAAGGCCTGCAGGGCTGGCTGGTCTTCCCTCCTTCGTTGGGGGCCGGGGGGGGGTGGCGGGGGGGGGGTGGAGCAGCAAGACCTTTGCGCGGCCACGCAGGGCTACGTCATGTTCTCGGTTGCCAGAGAACCTTGTCCGCATTTCTGTAGCTTTACTGGTTTTCTGGAACCTCTGCACTTGTTGTTGTTATTCAAAAACACCTGGCACAGCCAAAATTATAAAAACATTGACTGGTATTATATAACAGATACAAGTTTTAACCAAAAACTTAAGTATCTGTTAAATATTGGCGCAGTATGTAGGCTGTTCCTAATACTGCCTTTTTTTGTAGCTCTGATGGTGTGATTTCTGAGATCTGCAACTGCTTATAGTACTGGGTGAAGTTTCTTGATATTGTTCCCAAAGCCCCAATGACTAGGGGGACCACTGGAGTGTGTTTCTTCCAGAGGCGAGATGTTTCGATGGCCAGGTCTCTGTACTTTGTTTTTCCAATTCTTTATTTTCAACTCTGGCATCCCCTGGAATTGCAGTAGGAATAGGCTAGGTCCTAAAGTGGCGGCGGAAGGAAAATGTAGGGTTGTTTCCTATAATTATTCGTTTGTTACATTTCGGTCTTGCCTTTCTTTGAAATTTGCTCAAGGTGTCATACATGGCTCACCCCTTCCTCACTTCACCTTAAAAACAACCCTGTGAGGTAGGTTAGGCTGACAGACCGACAGAAGGGAATGGAGCCGAGAACTCCCTGGTTGTCGTCCAGGGCTCTGAACACTAGGATGCTCCGTATCTGTGGATGGTTGTGTGTGGTGTGTGGCAGATGCTTGCACGGAGGATCCTTTCCTCTGCTGGAGTGTTCTGCCCAGGAGTTGGCTATTGAAAAACACCTGCCTCTGAAGAAGTGAGGCTGCAGGCTGTGAAATAAAGAGTGGCGCTCCTCTGTAATTTGCCCCAAGACCCTTTGCTGGCTTTCCTGCAGCTGGAGGTTTCTTATTCTTGTTGTTGTTATTCAAAAATACCAGGCACAGTCAATCAAAATTATAAAAACATCGACTGTTATAATATAACAGATACAAATTTTAACAAAAAAACCTAAGTATCTGTTGTCGTTTCTGTATCCAAACTGATAGACACTTTGAATATAACAAACCAGACACAGTAGTAACAGAACAAAGAAATGTCTGGAAAACCAGAGGATGCCAGAATTGAAAATATAGAATTGTAAAAACTATATATATAGTCTCTGTGTATATGTGTGTGTGCGCGCGCGCGAACGCACGCACGCACAGACTACAGTCAACCCTCGACTTACGAACGGCCCTAGTTACGAACATTTTGACTTACGAACCGCTCTGATAGAAAAATATAGCCTCGACTTGCGAACTTTGCTTCGAGTTACGAACCGGGAAAAAAAACGCGCAGGAGGCGGGGGAAAGCGCAAAAATTGAACTTTCAAGGTGTTCTGTTAAAAAGGTGTCTGTTCCCTCCTTCCCTCCCTCTTTTCTTTCCTTTTTTTTTTTTAACCTAAGTCATCTTAGGTTAAAAGGAAAAAAAAGAAAAAAAATTCTGCCCCTAGTGGTAGGAACGGATTAACCGGCTTTGCATTAGTTCCTATGGGAACTAATGCTTCGACTTACAAACCAAACCGCCCCTCGACCTAAGAACCAAAAACAGTCGGAACGGATTAATTGGTTTCAATGCATTCCTATGGGAAATGCTGATTCGACTTACGAACTTTTCGACTTAAGAACGTCCTTCCGGAATGGATTAAGTTCGTAAGTCGAGGGTTGACTGTATATATATATACACACACAGAGACCTGGCAATTGAAACATCTTGCTTGGGGATGAAACACACTTCAGTGGTCCCCGTAGTCATCAGGGCTTTGGGAACTATAATCACGGAATTTCACACAATATCATTAGCAGTTGCAGATCCCAGGAATATCAACAACAGAGCTACAAAATATTAGGAACAGCATATATACTATGTCAATATTTAACCTAGACTTAGGTTTTTGGTTATCACTTGTATCTGTTATATACGTAATATCAGTCAATGCTTTTATAATTTTGATTGACTTTGTCTGGTATTTTTGAATGATGATGATGTGCCATCAAGGCAATTCTGATTCTGGAGATCCTTTTCAGGGTTTTTAAGGTAGAGAGTACTGGTAAATTTAAAAGAAGGATCCCTGTTTTTAGACTTTGTACAACTCGCGGGTGCCTTGAAATGGGAAAGACAGTATCTGCTTAGAAGCAAATATGTAGGAACAGGGGGGTGCTGTCAGGTGGAAGGGCACTTGACGCTAGCTTAGCAAAAGATACTGTGCAGCTGCTGTGCCATCTTTTCCTTGTTAACCAATTTGCTGTGAATAGGGATAAAATGGAAAGAGCTGTGGGAAGACATGGAAGTTATAAAGGGAAAACAATGAATTCTAGATCCTTCTCCCCATACAACTCCATGATGAAACAGTGTTTGCACTACTAAGGGGAAGTTTTTATCTAAAATAAAATGGTGCTTCACTGGAAGTAACTGAGGCAGTAGGCGGTCTGCATGGACTGTATGCATTATGCTTTTCAGTAATATTTTGATCCAGAAATTGTTCAGGGTGTGTCACCAACATGGCTTTCATCTCATTCCTGCAACTTATTTTGGGGCGATTGGGAAGCTAGACTTCCAAAAGGGCAGCTTCCTTTCTTGTTTTGTGGGAAACCTGCACTTGGAATTAGCACCATTCTCTTGTAATCCAGTTACAGTATTCAGATGTCTATTGCCGCCAAGCTGAACAGAATGGTAGAATCACCATGAATGGTAACACAGCTCAGTGCCATTAGAAGACTCTGCAAATTTGCAGCCTTACTGTACTTTCTGCATTATTGAAATCTGCAGGACTTATACAACAGGATTCTCATTCATGCCGAGCTTATTAATTTCTATGACAGACGGACACACCTGGCAACATTCCAACGGGAATCTACTCCATGGGTTAGGGCTTTCCACCCAACCACCCTTATTGGGGCCTAGAACTGCTACTTGTTAGTTCATTGTATCTTCTGGCGGAGCTGCCTTTGAAGTCAGGTTATACATGCTCCCTGGAATGCTTATGAAAGTGGTATGTACGGGGTTCAAAACAAAGCTAAGAGATTTCCATCTTTCTTTTACAGGAGCAAGGGACAGATTTGTATTTCAGTTTAATGCATTGAATTAAAATATAGTCTGATGTCATAGACGTATTAAAATCATGGGCAAATCAGTACTGATTACGACAGATCTACACTGCCTCCTTAATTTTTTCACATGTGCTGTGAACTCAAGGCTAAACTATGTTTTAAAGTATGTTTCAAAATAGTATGCCGTACAATTTCTTTGTTTTTATTTATTATGGATTTATTTATTTATTTACTACCCATGGGAACCCCAGACGCAGAAAAGTTTGAGAGGTCATGTGATCATCAATATTTGAATAACAGTGACAAGAAAAATAGAGTGTGCATGATTTCTGCTGTACCAGAGTGGGAATTGAATGAATGGATTCAAATTAAAGGAAAGCACGTCAGTTATCTATTAAAAAAAGCAAAGCAAAAGCAAGAACTAAAGAATTTTAAAATCTTATGGATGTATTTTAATGTTAGCTTTTGCAGGTTAGAAGAACTTCCCAGCCATGAGAGCTGTTCAAGATTACTTTGAAAGGTACTAAAGTCTCTTTCATTTGTGTTTTGGATGGTGATCTGTCAGGGATGTTTTTCCTTCATCAGCACGGGATTCAGCTGACTCTTAGCGTCCTTCCAGTTCTACAATTGCATGATTCTAAGTAAAAATGTTTCTTCACATAGAAAATGCATGTGATGCACAAAACAATTAAGTATTTGAGGCCATAGTTCTTCCATCAGATAGTCCAATGCCTATTCCTTTCTCAGAGCTTTCAGTCTTCTCCATAACATGTAATCTTTACATGTAAACATGAAACTAAGACAAAGTTTTTGAAATGAAACAGACACATAATAAGGCAATACTTACACGTGCTGGAATTAGTCTGCATTTTGTTGTTATGTGCTGTTAATTTACATCTGACTAACTGCAACTATATCTGGGTTTCTGAGATACAGTGGTGCCTCGACTTACAAATGTCCCGACATACGACCATTTCGAGTTACGACCAGCTCCGGCTGCAAAATTTTGCTTCGACTTGTGGCCGGAGCTTCGAGTTACAACCAAAAAAGGCAGGGAACAAAGGTGGGGAATTCAAATTGCTAACTGTTGGTGGCGAAGAAGCTGCTTCTTTGTAGCTCTTTCACCCCAGCAGTTAGAGAGTGTGCGATCGGAGGAGGCTTCGGACTGCCTGGTAAGGTGCTGCTTTCTACTTTTTAAAAACTGTTCTGGGTGGGTTTTGCAGCGTGGTGGTGGTGGGATTATGTTTCTATGCTGTGATGGTTCTTGCAGGGTTTGTTTGTTTTTTGGTGGTTTTTTCCCCCATTTCCGATGGGTCTTGCGAGGTTTGTTTGCTTTTTGGGTTCCCCCCCCATTTCTGATGGGTCTTGCAGGGTTTGTTTGCTTTTTGGGTCCCCCCCCCCATTTCCGATGGGTCTTACAGGGTTTGTTTGCTTTTTGGGTTTTTTCCCCCCCATTTCCGATGGGTCTTGCGGGGTTTGTTTGCTTTTTGCTTTGCTTTTTTTGCATTTCCGAAGGGTCTTGCACAGTTTGTTTGCTTTCTGCTTTGCTTTTTTTGCATTTCTGATAGGTCTTGCACGGTTTGTTTGCTTTCTGCTTTGCTTTTTCCCCATTTCCGATGGCTCTTGCACGGTTTGTTTGCTTTCTGTCATGAGTTCAGCTGAAGAAGATCTGGAATCTGAGGGGTTAATTACAGCTGAGGAAAATGCTGGGCAATTAGTGTCACAGACAGCTGAATCACCACCAGATTCTCCTCCCCCACTAGCCAGAGTGAGAGATAAGCTTCGGCAGGGACTCACAACACGAAGGTCTGAGGCCCGCATGAATGCTTCCCACAGGAACATCAGGTTGACCAGCCTTGAGTTTTAACAGGATCTAATCTTTCTAGGAATTAGATGATTGTTGCTGTTATATAATTTGTACCCAGAGGCTTGGAAGCTTGTGGAAGCAACAAGTCAATTCTCTGGCTCACATCCACGCTCCTGCTTGTCTTGAACCTTGCTCTCTTGACCCTTGGCTTTTGGACTCTGACTTCTGATTATGGTTTGTGCTTTGGCTTTGACAATTTGGCATCTGTTTTGTATCTCCTGGACTTCTGACCCTGGACTGGCTTATTGGACTTTCGCCTGCTGAATCCCCTAGGAACGTGACACTTTCTGCTTTGCTTTTCCCCCATTTCCGATGGGTCTTGCACGGTTTGTTTGCTTTCTGCTTTGCTTTTTTTGCATTTCCGATGGGTCTTGCACGGTTTGTTTGCTTTCTGCTTTGCTTTTTTCGCATTTCCGAAGGGTCTTGCATGGTTTGTTTACTTTTCTTTTTCCCTTCGGCCGGAACGGATTAATCACATTTCCTATGGGTCTTGCACGGTTTGTTTGCTTTTTGCTTTGCTTTTTTTGCATTTCCGAAGGGTCTTGCACAGTTTGTGTGCTTTTCTTCCCCCCCCCCCCCTTCGGCCGGAACGGATGAATCGCGTTTCCGATGGGTCTTGCAGTGGTTGTTTTTTTGGTGATTTTTTTTCTTCGGCCGCAACGGATTAATTGCATTTCAATGCATTCCTACGGGAAATGGTGCTTCGACTTACAACCATCTTTACCATGTGAAAAGAAATTTATAAAATGATTTAAATAATGGCAGAATTTATATAACTGATGTTCTTTTGGCATGTGTGATTGAGCCCCAAGTATATAGATGAATACAAGCCTTAGAATAATGAGCTGAACTTTGGGGGTGTTAATGTTTTGCAAATAATGATGAAATTCAGAGCATATTTTTCAATACATGAGCCATAATTAGGATACAACTAAACAGTCAAGTTATCCTGGGCTGGATCTGTCTAAATAAGATCACATTGAGGTATGGTATGCTAGTTACAGCCATCCTTGCATTCACACACAAGCACTGGGATTTTTGAGACAAGAAACCTCACAGCACCTCAAAGTGACTTATTTAGCCTGTTCCCCTCTTTCTCTCTCCATGCCTTCCATGTTCTCTCCTGTTTTCCCCCTCATACCTTTCAATTTATTGGTAAGTGGCATACTGCTGCATTGGTTTGCCACTCCGGTGACAGTGCTGGATTCTAAGAAAACGAAGAGATAAACCCTTCCATATCCTCTCCTGTCTGCCTCCAAGTTTTAGCTAGTAGCGTTAACAGAATAAAGTAAAGCTAGAATTTTAAAAAAAAACTACTGGGAAGTGGCATACTGCTGCATTGGCTTGCTATCCAAGTGAAACGAAACACCAGTGCCACTTTGGTTGAATATCAGCAATCACACATGCTGGAAACTCAAATGGAGCAATTCTATCTGCAATTTAAATATATATATATATACAGCTTCAGTATACATTTTGAAGGAAGTGACATTTCTGGACTATAATTGTTTCAATATATGTTTGGGAGAAAGTGGCTTTTCCTAATGAGACAATCAACTTTATAAAATGACTATACACAATAGAAATATTCCAATATACGCCTTACCGCTTTCTTTAATATCGTAGAACTATGATGAAATTACTATTTCATTCTCGTTGAATACTGGCAAAAAAAAGTCAGCTGCCTTAGGCAAATCCATTATTCTCACATAAAAAGGCATTCATCCAAAGAAGAGATTTGCCTTTTGTTTTTCAAATTTGTTCTCCAGCTAACCAGTCCTGGAATTGAAATAATACGGAAATATTTAAAGAACGGATACAAATACTTAACAAGATATTAATAACGAGACTTTGCAAAGGCATTGCTTTATAGAACCAATGGCTGATTTTCCAAGTAATCGTTATATTCTTTCTGTTAACACTACTAGCTAAGAGATACCATTTGGAAATCTGCGGTCTCCATGTGATCACCTAATCTGAATAGAAGCACAAAACGGGCTGCGAATCAAGCCGCAGCAAAACTGAATTGCTCTGATTCAGCTTGCCGATGTAGTCATAGCCTGAATCCTGCGCATCACTCTGCTGGATTTTGCTTTTAATATGTTCCCCATCTTCCGACCTTTGTTATAGGCAATATGCATTTTTTTTTTTTTTTTGTAATCTATATTCTACAATAGTCTAATAAAAAGATACTGTTGATACAGAGTCTCCACCATGTTAGTGATATAGAATTTCACCTAAAGCAAGCCTAGGTATTGTATGTTTTCTGCCTGTATGTTTTCCCCTAGTGAGCAGGAATACATTCTGACTGAGAGCGGTCTTGGGCAAGGCTTTTGTCTTACCAGCACCCTGCCTTGTTCACTGAAATTTATGAAAGCTTCACACAACATTGTTCCCCAATGTAAACTATTGTTCTTTTCTGATTCCCCTGCACCCTCTCTTTTTCCTTACCACAGAAAATCAGCTGTATAGGGCCTCCCAACTGTGAGTATGAGGTTCTCCAACTAACCAGACCTGCCTGGAACAGAAAAGGTGGGGTTTATCACAGTTCTGGTTTATGAGAGGAAGGACTTATTTTGTATTTACAGAACAAAAAAAGCAACTTCAGACCCTCTTTTTCCTCCGTGCTTCACTTCCCTTGTTCTGGATTCATCAGTGAACTCCCAGTTCGGTTAAGTACTTGCCGCCATGGAGGACAGCCATTCAGGGAGTACACTTCCCAGGAGTGTTAGCCTGTGATCAGACAGGCATTTCTCCCACGGTTTGGTCCAGGTTGGGGATGGACTGGTGTGGAGTCCGCCCAGGTCATGAATATTAATGTGCTATCTGCATGGACCAATGAGAGTGCTTGAGAGGCCGATTCACGAGATATAAGAGCAGATATATTCAGCAGCAGGAGGAGATGAGATTGAGAGTTTTAGATTTGAGGATTGGTGGTTTTGGAGCTTGGGGTGGAGAGAGGGGGGGTTGGCGGTTGAGAGTGGATGAAGTAGGATGTTTTGTTAAGAGTTAAAGACATTGATTGTTCCTTCATCACCTGTAATAATAAACAACTTCTATTTGGTTCTATTTAAAAATGACACATTGCCTGGACCTCTATTATTAATAATACATAATGTTGATGTAATCAACTGGTGGCAGCGACATGACACATAGCTTGTGCCCTTTGATTGGTGAAATAACCAAGGGACAGGTGGGAACGTGATAGCTGGTTCACTCCTTTTTCTGGCAACCACACATATATGCCATTGCAAACCATCCTGCCACTGACTGATACCTTTTCAAGTCCCTGTAAGAGGTCTCAGGGTGTTCGTTTGTTTGTTTTCCTGTGGGCCAGACTGCTCTGCTTTGCTTCGGTTTCAGAGTCTGTGATCACTGGGACTACCTGGGTAGTAAGTGTTGGAAATATTGCAACCATCGTATGACAGCTTTACGAGGTTTTAGCTGAAACAGACTTTTCTGGACAGGTGAATGTCAATGAATTCAGCAGCAACCAAATGTTCCCCCTCTGCCTTGGATTTTGAAGAGAGCCACACCTCTCCACTTAAGAATTATTTTCCTACTCTTTTTTTTTTAGTCAGTCATGTCAGTTAGTTATGTAGTTGTTGTTGTTTAGTCGTTAAGTCGTGTCCGACTCTTCGTGACCCCATAGACCAGAGCACGCCAGGCCCTCCTGTCTTCCACTGCCTCCCGGAGTTTGGTCAAATTCATGTTGGTAGCTTTGATGACACTGTCCAACCATCGCGTCCTCTGTCGTCCCCTTCTCCTCTTGCCTTCAAACTTTCCCAACATCAGGGTCATTTCAGGGAGTCTTCTCTTCTCATGAGATGGCCAAAGTATTGGAGCCTCAGCTTCAGGATCTGTCCTTCCAGTGAGTTATGTAGTTAGTATGAAGCTAATTAGTCAGTTAAGCTCTGTTCATGTAACCAGTCATTATTTTTCTATAGAATGCTGTTTGTTTTTATCTATGCAGAACTGTGAGTAAATGGAACTTTTTATTCTTTCTCTGGGGGATTACCCCTTATGTCTTTAGTTATTAGATAGTAAGTACCAGTTGAGTGGTAAGTGGACCTGCCAGTTTGCAGGGAGGGTCCAGTTCTCCCAGGGACCTGGGGAGCCGATATTTGTATTCATATCCCCAGGGGTACGAATACGAATATCCCATGTCTAGTGCTGACCTTTCTTCAACCTTATATTCCTTTTGATATTACTTCTTTCCTCTCACAATTTCCTTTTATCCGTCCAAAGAGGAGACATCTTACCTTAGTTCTCTAGAGATGAAAGGGCCAGCCATGGGTAGGTTTTCCTATCCCAAGTTTGTTTCCCTACTAAACATATCTTTCTTTCTTTCTTTCTTTCTTTCTTTCTTTCTTTCTTTCTTTCTTTCTTTCTTTCTTTCTTTCTTTCTCTCTTTCTCTCTTTCTCTCTCTCTCTCTCCCTCTCTCTCTCTTTCTTTCTTTCTTAGAAAGAAGTGTGGATGTGATTCCTTTACAAAGGAGGAAGTGTGCTGAGGTAATCATTCCAAGTTGCAAATATCCAAAGTTAACACTGCACTTATCCTGCTGTATACCAACTCTCCAACAAGTTATGGAGACCAGATCTCAGAAACGGAGAAATAGTTGACAGTTCTAGTGTTGAAACAGCTGAAACAGAGATAAAAATTTGGATTGCTTTCCTGTCAGTTGGAAAAGTAATAGGAAATCAGAAAAGGTAGAAAAATGTAGGAAAGATGGCTTGGACTGATCAAATGCTATTGTTATTGGCCAGGCTCACAGATGGCAACTACAGCCTCTGAGCATTTCTATTGGAATAATTTCTTCTTAAGCAGAATCTACTAGAGATGGTGACAAGAAGCTCTTCTCTCCCCAAAGCTACATCCTAAGGAGAGCTTTTGAACAAAAAGATAAGGAAGGGAAAAACTATGCTATACCTTCTGTGATTGATTGTGTATATTTGTGAGACTTCATCTGCTAATGAAATGTTGAAGCTTTAAAAACAGACCATGCAAAAGAAGGGTGAGGTCATATTTTAATGTTCCATAGAGCTCTCTTCTTTGTGAAGATGAAAGAGAGAGAAACATTCCAATCTCATCTGATTAAGTTTCTAGGAGTTCTACAAAAACTGATTTAAGCAGGAAAGATTATTTCAAACAATGCCAAGGTGTCATAGATTCATAAAATAATGGAGCTGGAAGGGGCCTGTAAGGCCATTGAATTCAATTCCATGATCGATGGAGGAATCCAGATTAAAGTATGTCTCACAGATGGTTGTCTTATTTTTCTCTTGAATGTCCCCAGCTTTGGAGTGCTCGGCACCTCTTGGTTCTGTTGTTGTACTGCTCTGACAGTAAGGATGTTTTTCTTGAGATTCAGCTGAAATCGGTCTTCATGTAACTTGAGCCCATTATGTGCCCTGCAATCTGGGATGATTGATAACAGACCCTGCTCCTCTTCTGTATGACAATCTTTAAGTATTTGAAAAGTGCTGTCGTATCTCTCCTCAGTTTTCTTTTCTCAAGGGTAAACTTGCCCAATTTTTTCAGTCTTTCTTCGTAGGATTTGGTTTCCAATTCTCCTGATTAGAGATGGGCACGAGCCACAGGTGCTGTATGTTCCCTTTCCCCGTCTCACCAACCAATGACTCATTCACCAGTCGGAGCACACACCTCTCCTCCTCCTCCTCTTTGGCTGTTCGACCAGTCCCTGGCAGACACACGGGGTTGCCTGTCCTGCCTCATTGTCTGAATGGGCAATCAGCCATGGATGGAGAACAAGCAAACCCGTGCACCTGCCAGAGACTGGTCAAATAGCTGAGAAGAGGAGAGGAGCGTGCACTGGCTGATGAGTGGGGAATCCAGCCAGGAAGGTGGGAAAGGGAACAAAGTTCATTCCCATCTCTACTCCTCATCATTCTTGTTGCTGTTCTCTGCACTTGTTCCAATTTGTTTGAATCCTTCAGGGGCAAACGGGTGGGAGCTAGCTTTTTTGGCAAGCCCAGTACATTTTTTTTTAAATCCTCCTATCTGGCAGCAGGAATTTTAAAAATGAATGGGATGTTCACATATGCAGAATAGACTCTGATGAATTGATTACACATTTGTTGCAAAATAAACGGACCTCTGGCAGGGGAGCAGAAAAACTTGCTCCCCTGGCACAATGCTCCGTGCATGCTGGTACCTCATGTGTACACTGAAGTATGAATCTTTTTTTTTAAAGGAGAACCTAGTAAAATAGTGGGGTGTTTTGTCAGTGGGTTCAAGCCCCTGTCTTGCAAGGGAAACTGAAATTCCTTGAATCTACACTATAGGAAAAAATGCATGACTTATCCAAAGAGACTGATAACTGGAAAGAAGCAGCCAGAGAAGAGCTAGATGCTGTTTAGAAGACCTGGAAACTAAACCAGTGTCCACGAGAAAGAAAAAACAGAGGGCATAAATACATCTTCAAGAAGATGCATGATGTTGAGGGCAAGTTCCAGAGATACAAGGCAAGAGTTGCCAAAGACTAGTTACAGACGTATTTATTTATTTATTTATTTATTTTATTAGATTTATACCCCGCCCATCTAGACCTATGGTAAAGGCTGTGAAGCACACTGTAGCCATCACACTTCTAAGTGTTGCAGTCAATAGAAAAATGCAAGTGAAGCATCTAGATGTGACAACAGCCTTCCTACATAGAAGAAGGTATCGACTGAAATCCTGTTGACATAACTACACCTGTAGAAATGTGATAATGCTGCCAGACAGGTCAATGGTATTGAAAGCTCCTGTGAGGTCCAGCAGAACCAACTGAGACACATACTATGTTCAATTCCTGGCGTATGTTGCCATCAAGGTGACCAAAGCAGTCTTGGAGCCTGTACTGACTGGTATATAAATATATTTTATTAAACAAACAAACAAACAAAGCTGGGGAAGACACTGCAACTGGCTGAATGATGGCTGCATGAAAAGGCAGGGAAGGGGGCTATGTCGACTCTGCCAGCCTCTGTCCCCACAAGGCAGCACAGTCCCAGCTGAGGAGAAAAGCAGGTGACACTCCTTTACCTGTTGAATTAGCATTATTAATGCATTGCCCAAACCATTACTTCTACATTAAACTATGGGATTTATAGCGCTTCTAAATTGTCTTCCATATTCTGGCACTTTCTTCTAAATGGTCTGTATATTCTATGATGCAGTGTTTAACTGGGGATGCTGAAATGCATCATGTCTGAACACCGTTTTCTGTCTTAAAATACATTTTTCCCTTCAATTGCACGGGTCTGAGCAGCACAGTTTCGGTTATACACAGATTTTTTTTCCAATCAACCAACCAGCCAACCAATCAATCTATTTATTCAATAAATAAATAAATAAATAAATAAATGACTATTCAATAAATAAATATTCAATAAATACTGTGTCCCTGGCCACCCAGAACCTCATGAATTCAACAATGAAGGTGTCAAAGTTGTCTAGTTGCTACAATCACAACATCTCTAATTCAGCCTCTAGATCAGGGGGTCAAATTACACATGGCACTGTAAGGAAAGTATTGTCAAGGCTATGAAAGAGAATCCGGATAGAGAAAAAAATATTCTCTCTGTGTGTATATTACTCAACTTGCTTCCAGTCTTCACTGATAATGTAGTTTGAGAATTGCATCATAAATCTGGATTTGAAACTAAAGACATGGAAGATTGTGGTGGTGAATTTGCTATCATATCAATTCTGACTTATGGTGACCCTTTTCAGGGTTTTCCAAGTAGAGAGTATTCAGAAGTAAAAATAACAACAACAACAACAACAACAACACTAGTTTTAGAATTGCAGAGCTGGAAGGGATCCTATGGATCATCAAGTCTAGTCCCTTGTCAAGGAGGCACAGTGAGGAATCGAACTACCAGTCAGATACCTAAACCACTGAGCTATCCAACAGTGGTTTACATTCTCTCCTTCTGAGGGCATCCTGGGGCTGTACAGCTTGCCCAAGGTCAACAGGCTGGCTCTATCCTGGGATGAACAGTGGAGAATTTAACTCCCAACCTCCGGCCGGGAATCCAGATACGTAACTCACTGAGCCAGCTGATGGAAAATTAGGCTTGGATAATTTGTATGGCTCCTAAGCAAAGCTTTCTTGATATGTAAATGTGAGTAGCTGCCAGCATTTCCCTTTTAGCCTGTTTTTCTGTGTTTTTCATGCATTGCAAATTAAATAATCTGTCTTTTAATGTCAAATTGGGCTTTAACAACGAAGTTCTTGCTGCAGACAAGAACTTGGTGCAGGCAAGACATTTAGTGCTAATCCACAATGGCAAATGTGATTATGTTACATGTTCATAGAATCATAGAATGATGGAGTTGGAAGGGGGCCATAAGGCCATCAAGTCCAACACCCTGCTCAATTGCATTGTTAAGTCACATCTAACATATGGCAATTATAATACCATTTTCAAGGTATATGAGATGTTTTAAGGCATGGCTTCACCCTTGCCTTCCCCCAGTGCACTTACATGGCTTAGCAGGGATTTGAACCCATGTGTCCTGAGTCCTTGTCTGTCACTCTGTTCACAACAGGATACTGGACAGCAATTAGGGGACATGCAAATCATCCAAGCTTATTGTTTCTACTCACAAAAAGCTTTCCTCAACAGTTTGGTTTTGTTTCAATCCCATATTTCTAGAGCATTTCTCAAACTTCATTCTCTATGGGAGAGTGGGAGCCAATAGTTTTTAGTTGTGTGTCTGTCCTGTCAATGTGCTGGATGTGACAGACAATTGGTCACAGTGACCTAAAATAGTCCTATGAGAGATGTAGCAGAAGGTACTCTTGGTATGCTCTCACTGTTGTGTCCTACTCTACCACAAAAGAAATAAATTCAATAATTAATCCATGAAAATTAGCATATAATTTCCAAACTCTGCACAAATCAACCTAAATCTTTACTGAAAGCAAAGGCATAGTGGTGTACTCTTTTCCTAACTTAAGTTTTTGCTTTAAAGGGAAGGATTTTTTTTGTTTTATCCAGTCCCTTAGTGAACCACAAAATAAGTTCAATTTGGTCTCACTTCACTGGTAACAGAAACATAGATGACACACCTAGCCCAAAACCCCTCTGAAGCTTTTCCCTGGCAGCTTCAATTCTGATGTGTACTCTGTAAGTGGAACCTTGTATTACAGCACAACAGATGTCATGATGAGATCAAACAGAATTCCTCCCCAAAGTACTATTTTCTAAACTAAATCTAAAGGTAAGAGTAGAACTGAAATGTCATTGTGTCCAGCAAGATGCTACAGATGGTATCCAAAATTGCTGAGAGTTCAAGGCGAGAGAATCAACATTCAATGAGACCATTGTGCCCTACCATCATCCAACTTCCTATATCAATTTATGTTACCCCAACTGGCACCTGTGTCTTCTTTTCAGAGGTTTATTATAACTGCTTGAGAGTGTCGCTATGATATTGTGCAGGAGAGCAAATCAACAGTCTGTAATACAATTCTAAAATATTTCCCTGTCTTTCTTCACTGTTCCTTTTATATAGTATAGACAATTTTGAGTATGGTTTCCAATGACACCTTTGCTAACTCAATGCCCCGATTTTTTTTTATTTCAAAAGGCAAGGGGACATATTTTGGAAACCATGCAGGTCAATGTTCCCTCTAATTTTCACCCATGCTGGGTGGGGCTCTACCCATTACACATGCAAGTTTGCCTCCCGAGCACATGCAATCCCCCTCCCCGGGGTTTTGTTGCGACTGGAACCAAAGAGAATGAAAACTATTGCTGTTGGTGCACGGAGGAGAAAGAAGGCTGCACGGAGCGGCAGATTCACGTGCACACCTTAGGTGCACACCTTAGAGGGAACCTTGATGCAGGCAACATGTTTGTAGACAAAGGTTTAGAAACTGGAAGATAGTTTTATAGTCTGTATTCTGTGAAGCGGGCATGGCAATATTAGCGTACCTGAAAGGTTAAAAGGTGTTTCTCTGCTGTGTGTGTTGCACTCAGTTATACTTTTGTTTCAAAACAGGGTCTTCAAAATATTTTGGCACAAAGGGACTGTATCCAATTCCACATCTGAGCTGTTCTTGGTTCTGCCCTCCCCCAACAACCACATTATAGATATATGTGGGGGGGAATTCAAGAAGGATCCCAGAAGATGCTCATGTGTGTGTGTGTGTGTGAGAGAGAGAGAGATACAGTAGTAGACCATCCTGACTGCTGACATTTGTGTTGTTAACATCCAGGCTGCCCTTTGCTAGATAAAGTTTGGCATTCTTTTTCCTGCTGGCAATGCAGGCAAGGTATCCTGCAACAATGTCAGGCCATCTCCTGGCGTTTCGAATCAGGGATATAGAAGCACAATATCTCACATTCATAAACCAGAGGTTTTTTTAAAGAATTGAATTGCCTTTCCTATTTGATTCGTTTTCACTGCATATCACTCTTTTATGTGCTAGGAAGAGAATCTAGGATATGGAATCTTATCAGAAAGAGGAAAGGGAGACTTCCTCGAATCCCACCACACCCGTTTGTCCACAGGTTGAGGTCAGCAAGCTTTATAGGTCACGTCGGAAGAGGGGCGGCGGTTAAGAAATCACGGGACTGCTTGCTGCTTTGACAAGCCATCTTCCCTTTCCCAGTCCTATTGATGAGGTAGGAACCGTCACACCCTTGTCTGGTGATGCGTGAGAGTCATACAAAGGCCTACCAAAACGGACGGCTAATGGCAACACAGGTATTTATGGGGGTGGGGGGGTTTCATTGTCCAAATTTTTTTTTTCGCGAAGAGGAATGTCTTCGGCGCAAACAATTCCGTTCTTCCAAAAAGGGTGAGTGAAGAAGACAGGGCAGCCAGGAGGCGAGGAAAAACAACTTCACAGTTGCTTGGCTCGTGGACTACTGCGCTTCCCCTTCTTCCTCACAGACGCCCCCTCCCCCCTTAGCGATTGGAACCGCCTCTGAGGCGGCGGCAGCAGCAGCGCGGTCGGGGGAGGGGGAGGGGAGAGGTTCGCGCGCATTTCCCCCTCCCTGTGCCGGATTGGTTGAGGGAAGGGCGGGGGCTCTCAGAGAACGGTCGCGCGCCATACTCGGGCGTCCGCTGGGGCCCTCGTCTCGCTTGCCTCCGGCAGCCGCGCCCCC
Organism: Intellagama lesueurii; assembly: GCA_037013535.1. Lineage (NCBI taxonomy): Eukaryota > Metazoa > Chordata > Lepidosauria > Squamata > Agamidae > Intellagama > Intellagama lesueurii. The sequence goes on from JBAJHW010000002.1 coordinate 130,732,466, forward strand.
CCCCCTCTTTCCGCCAAGCGCGTGCGCGCGCCTCCCTGCCGCCGTATCTTCCTTAGCCCTCGCGCCCTTCCATTCCAGCAGACGCGGGCGGGCGGGAGCTGTGGCGGTTTAGGCGGTGTGGCGCGCGTGGTGTCAGGGTCCTCGGGAGCCCGTGGCAAGGGAGGCGCCGGCGGCTTAGCCTCGCGCCGCGTGTGAGGGGGGGGGGGGTTCGCCTCCCTGCCCTCCATTAACGAGAGGCATTCCTTCCTCGCCCCTTGGGGGCTCCTTCGGGCATCCGAGGGCGGCAAGTCGCCCTTCCCTCCCTCCCTCCCTCCTCACCCCCCCCCGAAGGCTTTTGCTTGGGGTCTTGTGGGGGGCTCCCAAAGCGCGCGAGGAGGGCGGGGCTCGCCCGTTTTAATTATTAATTTTTAATATCTGCTTTGCCATTTCTCCCCCCGTTGCGTAGTGATAACTGGGAACTAATTGGGCAGGGTTGAGGGAGGGGGTCATTAAATCCTTGCAGACTTCTTGCAGGGATTGAAGAGGAGTCCGAGGGCTTTTTGATGTCGTTCGCCCTTTTTGTTTCGCTGCAATTCCTCCCGTCGGTCGAGGTTCCCCCGCATCGACTTGTTTCATCATTAGCCCTTTTTTCTAGTATTCGAGGGAGGGGTTGGAGGCCTCCTCCGCAGACCGGTTCACGAAGAGGAGACGGAAAGAGCCGACCAGGTTAGTGACTTCCCTGAGAGGAGGACGTGATGCTGTCGCCTCGTGTCTTCCTCCTCTTCTGTAACCAAAACAGGGGAATGAATGCGCATATTTTATTTCAGAATTCTTTGTCTGAGTACAGATGGTGGCGCGTTAGTGGTGGCGTAGGAAACCTACCCTGTGTGGGAAATATTTCTAGCTAATTCTGCATGCCTGAGCTTAAAACAAAGCCGTTTCTGCTACTTCTTTGCAGTTTTTTAAAATATATCCTCTCTCTCTGCTTTTAAAATGGTATACTCTTCTGTCGCGTAGAAAAATACCGCAGCCCTGCGGAATACTGTGTCCACATAGGTTTTGTTGTAAGTAAACTCGTGCTGAAAGCGAACCGTGTATCTGAAACAATTGGCCTTGCAATGTTGTACCTTGTAGGCTCTTTCCCCTCTTTGGGATTCTGTGTGTAGTTCGCTTCAAGTTGTTGGGCTAGAATATACATTTTAACTAAAACAGACTGATTTCCCACCCCCACCCCGTTATTTTAAGCTGTGTAAGATTTGTACTTAGTCTACTTTCTTCTCCCATTCAAGTATATTGCTTTCAGTAATTTGAAAAAGAAATAAACGTTCCATTGTTTTCTACAATCCTTCACTGTCTGATTTTACCAGACGAGTTGTGAGCGTAGCAAATTAAACTGGAGCTTCTCTTTTTCTTTTCTAGGTATTGGTGATGCCAAGTGCAGCCTTTTTTGGGGCCCACTTCTGAGGGAGCAGAAACACATGGGGAATTTTCTGTACTCAGTCCTCAGAATTTAAAATTCTTCATTTCCCCCCTGGTCTTCCTTTCTTGAAGGAAGAAGAAATACTAATCCTTCTTTCACTCAAAAATATTTTAGACTTCAGAGCTGCAGTTAGACTTTGGGGTAACCAGAAAAATACAGTTCACATGACACCTTTCTTTTTTTGGAGGCTCTGTGATCTAACCACTCTTGAAGAGGCAGAAGTCACTGAGAGGACTTAATTACTGGGGGCAGCAGGGCTTGGAAAAAGAGAAGGCCCCAGAAATATCTCTTTTCCTTGAAGAGTGTTGAAGCAACAGTCTTTGAGTATTGCTGATTTTCCTACTGCCTAGTGTCTGGTAAGTTATACTACCCTTATTTGCTTACTCATTCATTCCATTCCCCCCCCCCCCCATGATTTTTGGTGGGGATTGAGCAGGGATGGCTCTGTGTGTGAGAGAAGTGTCATTGTATATCCTATACTGAGATGCTTTTTCTTGCTTAGGAGTTGTGCTAATACATCTTCTGAAGAACATAGTTTGTTGGGTGTTTTTAATAAAGGAAACACAAAAGAGAGGATGTTAGGTGAAGATGTGGGAAGTGTTCTGCAGTTGGCCAAACAAAGGTAGCTGAAATATTTTGTGGTATCCTTGACAAATATTGAGAGGAAGCAAAATGGTGGGGGAGGTCTGACACTATTGATGCTTTTGAAGAGGTGAACACCTGACTAATTGCTTTCTGTTGTGAGGGAATAGAAACAGAATGTTTGAATAGACTGCGGTTATTGTTCTTGCCACCTTGGTTGTGTTAATACTAGCTTGATTTACAATTAGTTTGCATATTTAAGAACCCCATATAGTTTTTTTCTTACAGAGCATGCAGCAGTTTTTTTTAACAAATACATAATTTATGGATTGGACCAGACTATGGTATTGGAGGTGTGGTTTTGATACTGTGTATGCTGGTTTAGCTTGGAAGACAAGTCATCGTTTGCATGAAATTGCTGTGTAGCAGAAATTGGTAGAGGGAGCAGGACTTCATGACCCTCATTGTCCAGCCAGCCCCATGCATGTAGTACCAAGCTGTGATTTGGTGCTATCTTTGAATAGTTTTAATTTAGGTAAATTGTAATACTGTAGGGCCCCCATATCCATGGGATTGGTATCTGCAGTTTCACTTATCCGCAGTCTGAAAATATTAAAAGGAAAAAACAACCCAGAAATGTGTATTTCCATGATGTAGGTACCTGAACTGACCACTAGCGGGACAGAGTGACCATGTTATGTATAGCAGGGGTCCCCAACCCCCGGTCCGTGGCCTTGCCAGGACCAGGCCACGGAGACAAATCTCCCCCCCCCCACATGCAGACACACGCACGGCCCCTACCACACATGCACAGCCCATCACACACACACACACACCCGCTAAACCGGTCCGTGGAGGCGAAAAGGTTGGGGACCACTGATGTATAGGGTTCGCTATTATCCACGGTTCAACATCTGTGGCGGGGACTTAGAACCAATCCTGCACAGATATGGGGGTCCTACAATACAGGATTATGTAAACAGGAATATATCAGTGATTATATCACCTGTGAAATGTAGAATGTTTGAAGTGATGTTATGGCTAAATAATTGTTAAGTTTCCAGCTTGGCCATAATTTTAGTCTAATATGATGTAGGTAACAGTAATGATGCCATAATGTGACAACTGCTTTTTTAGGCCTTTTTTGTTTGCTTCTGTATGTTGGTTGTTAGATTTAATCAGATACTTTTATCCTATTTCATACATGAAAGATTGCACCTGACTATTTATCACACAGTTTTTCCTCAGTTGATAACTGAGTTAATGATATTATACACGCCTGGCTATAAGAGTTTTATATTTAGAGTCTGTATGCTTCAGAATGATTGAGCTGCAGTTTGGGGCATAGTTGAGGAGATGCACTGAGGTCAACAGGGAATTTGTTTCTCCGTTCTTTGGTGTTTCTGAATGCAACATTCTATGGCAATAGTTACAGTTCTGTGAGAGAGTCTGTACTTGCACACAGATTGGCCTCATCTTCAATCTTTAGCATCTCAAGTTAAATAGATAATGTAGAACAATGGTTCCCAACCTTGGGTAACCCACTGTTCTTGGACTGCAACTCCCAGAAAACCCAGCCAGCACAGTTGGTGGTTAAGGCTTCTGGGACTTGCTGTCCAAGAACACTTGGGTTCCACCTGGGAACCACTGATGTAGAAGGTGATAGGAACGTCCTCTGCTTAGAAATTTGAAGTACTACTGCTAGTAGGAATATACTTGTTGGGGATGATATATAGATAGACAAATAGCATGATGTAGTAAAAGGGAACTTCCTTGTGTTCCTTTATTCTGTATAAGTGGAAGGTTATACATGCCTTTTAGTGATAAATCACCCTTTCTGAAGTTTAAAAAAAGTGCTACAACATTAAGAAATAAAATATTGTAATTTTGATAAGATTAGATAAGGTGACTTGCCTTTCTTTTGTTGTCATTCTTCAACAGATAATTTATGCCATTTGTTTGCTTTTCTTTTTCTCTCAAGGAAATGGAAGATATCCTTGCAAAAGTATTAACATTTCCCCCCACTTTTTTGTGGACTGATTTGAATAGGTACTTGTATATTTTAGTTTAAAGTGTGGCTCACTGTTAGGCAAATAAATTTCCATATTTGTCTTAGTTTTTTGTTTTTCTTGCTATTTCTGTAGATAGTGAAAGAACAGCTGGAAGTCCTGTTAGCAATTTCTTACCAAGTAGTGTAGGATTTTTGAGTTGCTTGTTAACATAATTGTGAAAAAGATCTAAAATTTTATTCTTAATTGTTGTCTGGAATTAAAAAGAGAATAGTTTGCGTTTTAAAAATTGATTAGACTGACTGATACTTTACAGCAAAAAATGTAAAATCCTTGTAAAAACATTGGTCACAACGTTCCCTCTCATTTTCAGCCCTTCTGGGCAGGGGTCTGCTCTTCGTGTGTGTGACTTTGCCCCTGCGCGCAATCCCCCCCATGTGGGGTTCCGGTGCAACTGGAACCAAAGGGGCTGGAAACAGTCGCTGCTGGTGTGTGGAGGAGGAGGAAGGTTGTGTGGAGGGGGTAGAGTCACACATGTGCACCTCAGAGGGAACCGTGTTTGGTCATGTTGTTTATTGCAAAATCTTACATTTTAGACAAAAAACAGCTAGATTGTGTGAAGGTATACAGGAAGAATAGTTATTGTTGCTGTTGCCTATTAAAGTGAGATAGGAATATTGCTTAATGAGACATAGAGGTTGGGATCTCCAAAGTTTACTAATTGGTTTTTTTCCCCCAAAGTAGACCAGTTATTTAAAACAGGGTTAAAAATATAAGAAGTTAATGGGCAGTTCTAACTTAAGAGAGTCCATTTGTATAACTTTCTGAGGCCTAGACTGCAAGAAATGTTTGTAGAACTGGCTTGATCAACGCAGAAAAATTAAATTCAGGATGAATTCATTCTTGGTCTGTGTTAGTAATCAGTTTATTTGTGGCATGAGCTTTCGATAGGCAGTTGCATTTTTTCATTTGTATTTTCACATTCAGTTTCCTCTGTATAGATCTGCTCTCTCAAATCATAATTTGTATTATGCATGCAGGATCACACCTTCATATGCTTTTAATCCAGAATAACTAATAACTGTTTACACAATCTGAATTCTTGCTTTGCATATATATCTTGCTGAAAAAACACACCATTTTTAAGGCACTCTGGGCACCTATATGCTTCTATCAGTTATGTCAATATAGTGAGTGGAGTGGATGCAAAATGATTTCTCAGAAGTAATATGAAGTGTTGTATATAAATGTAAGGCTTCTTTCTAACCTTATGCTTAAAATTGCCTTGAATGTGAGCAATGTAGAATAGTTCAGGTTTGAAAACAGTGGTGATGTAGCATGTCATCATAGCTACAGTTGCAGGATATCAGAGTTTGAAAATGTTGGTGTTAGAACATGGAAGCAAGGTATGGCCCCTGTGGTTATGAATGCACTTCAGCAAAACATTAAGGTTACATTTAGTTCTAGGCATAGTAATTTGGTAAAGGATTTGTTAGTGGCATCATTTCTCCATTAGCAGTCTGAAATTCACTGAAGGATTTGAGCTCTCCCCAGTGAGCTGGAAGACATGGCAGAATTAACTTCTTGGAGATTGTGTAAAACAATTTATACTTGTGCTGCAGATTAAGATGTTGAAAATCTATAATCTATATTACCATCACAGTGATTTTTACATCAGTTCTATAAAATTGGTTATTTTCCTCATTAGCTGCACGTGATTCACCCTTTTACTATCTTCAGTTGTCCAATAGTGTAACTATTTATTTATTTACTACCCCATTAGTGCAGTGCAGTATTCTGGGTGGTTTACAACATGACAAACATATAACAATAAACTATAAATAAACAATTAAAAACATTTAGAAGGATAAAAACCAAGAGGCATCAAAGGCAAATTATCTATGTGACAGCAGGACAAGAGGTATAAAATCAGTGTGGAAGGCCTCCCTGCAAAGCAATATTTTAAGATGCCTTCTAAATGTTAACATGGAGGGGGCAGGTATAGCTCCACCGGGAGCTGGTTCCACAGAGTCAGTTCCACTGCCAGGAAGGCCTTCCCTCTTGTCAATGGCTACCCAGAAGAGGGTAGGTCAGGTAGATAACATTGGGGAGAGATGGTTCGACAAGTAGTGTGGTCCCAAACTGAAAGGTTTTATATGTGAAATGTTTTATAAGCATCAAAACCTTGAACCTGATCCAGGACACAATCAGTGGTCTCCAGGTTCAATGGAGACCAGTTAGAAATGATCAAATTTGCTCAAACCAGCCACCAGACTGGCTACTTCATTCTGGACCCTCTGTAATCTCCAGGTCAGCCTCAAGGGAAGCTCCATGTAGAGAGCATTACAATAGTTGATCTGGGAGATGACCAGTGTATACATCAGCGCCCTTCATCTAAGTAAGGGTGGAGTTGGGCTATAAGCTTCATCTGTTTAAAGGCCGATCTGGACACGGCTGGAATCTGGGAAACAATTGTGCTAGATGTACAGTCTACGTCCTTTTGTTGCCCCAAAGAATGAAGCAGAATAGAGACACTACTTTAAAAGAGTCAAGTGTGTAGTCTGCTATTTTGAGAGACAGCAAATGCAGTAAAGCTCTGGCAAAACAGAACCAGAATAACTGAAATCAGGTGGAGTCACATAAACCCATTGTCAAATAGTCAGATATGTCCATAGTCAGTAATATGTATGTAGAAAACATTTGCAAGTACTGTATCAGAGTGACGAAAAATGATCTAAAAAAGTTCCACTTTGTGGAGATGCTGGTGCAAAAGTTAAATGAAATTGTGGCAGAATACATGGGAGTGCTTTGAATATAAGCAAACAAAGAAGGGTGGAGATTCTGTTGCTGCCTTCTTGTACTTCTCTGAAGTACAGGAAAGATACACACGTGTTCTAGTGTGTGTGTGTGTGTGAGAGAGAATAAGCTTCTCTGTATGAACAAGTGCTCTCCTCTGTACACACGTGTAGGACTCTGTTCCACATGTTTCATATATATGAGCTGTTGCCTTTTCCTCCAACGGTTGTCACCTTCTACTATCAATGTCAGATTATTTTTTACTAAGATGTGTGCTCCACTATTCCCCAGTCTAGTAATCAGGTATATTGCATAGTTGCTCTCAGTTCACTTTAGATTGATTAAAATGAAAATCTAATTTAGTGTTAGGAATATGCAGTGGATTTTCATAAAGTTAGTGACAGGAGACCCCCAAATATACTTGACCGGTGGGTATTATTTAAGCACACTAATGGAGGAATTACTGTGTAATCCTTGGGCATCAAATATAAATGGTTAAGTTTTTAAAACTCAACCATTTTACACTAAAAATTCATAATATTTCGGCAGATTATACTCTTTCCCCACTCTCTTTCCCTCCCCGTTACCAATTTCATATCATTGTGACTAATTGTATGGATTTATTATTCAAAATTATTAGACTTTGCAATGTTAGAATGCTGGCATAGCAAAGGTACCCTAAGCTATGGAACCACTGTCACAGCTCGGTAATAAAAGATAGTTCCAGGCTTCAGGGGTTTTTGTTTGTTTTGTTTTGTTTTGTTTTTTGGTCATATGGCCAGAAAATGGAATTCAGGATTGGGTTGTTATGTAGTGGGCCTAGTTCTTCTCAGTGTGTCCTGCTGAATTTTGTGGAGGGAAGTAAATGAGCCACAGTTTCGTTTATTTCATGTATCTTCATGCTAAATTTCTTTCTTTAATTTTCTGAACATTTTTTTTTTGAAGGAGACGTAAAGTCTGTGGGATTAGTTCAAGATGTGTAGCTCCATTGCTCCCAAGCTATGGTTTTTAACGGATCGTCGCATCAGGGAAGATTACCCTCAACAAGAAATCTTGAGAGCGCTCAAAGCCAAGTGTTGTGAAGAGGACCTGGATTTTCGGGCCTTGGTTATCGATGAAGTGGTTCTGACTATAGAGCAAGGAAATCTGGGTAAGAATTAAAGAGGAGACGGAATATGTGACATTTAGAGTGTGGGGGAATTAATGTGATCCTTGGATAAAGTTACTCAGTCTTGCATTCAGAAAATCACATCATGACTTTTTCAGAAGATTGTAGCTGCTGCATGCAGAATGTAAAGGAATAGAGTCTGCTTAAGAAGTAAAGCAGAGGCTGGTCATACTATCCCCAATTGGTGGATCCAAGCACAATGCTATGTAATGTCATAATATCGTCACCTGCTTCTGACACTGACAGTTTATGCCATGTTATAACATAGGTGACAAACTGACAGTACTGCAGCAGGAACTAAAGTGAGTAGGTAGAGTTGCTTTCGTGAACTGGATGAAAAAAGTTTTTTATGTTGTCGATGTGCACAGGAAAGACACTTATGAACTATGTAGGTGTTCACAGAAGGGACGATTGCATGAAAGAAAGAAGGAATTCCCATTTATTTAGATTCTTAACAATTAAATTGAGTTTCCCCCCAGAGGTTGAACATGTTGCCCATGTTAGCCGAGACTAAAAGCAATATTGCTGTAGTTCAGGAGTTGCTGACTAGATAGCTCAGTGAGTCAGGTACCTGGCTATAGAACCTGATGTTGGAAGTTTGATTCTCCACTGTGCTTCCTGGGAGAAGAGCCAGCCTGCATTGACCTGGGCAAGCTACACGTTTTCAGAGTGTCACCAAAAGAGGAAATGATAAACAGCTTCTGAGTACTTTATACCTAGAATACTTGAGAAGGGTCACTATAAGTTGGAATCAACTTGACAGTGCACAATTGGTATTATTAGTAGTTCAGAGGTGGGGAATAATTTTTAGTCCAAAGGTTGCATACCAGTTTGGCAATTCATTCAATAGTGTTTTCAAATACCCAATTTCTGCATATCTTATCAAGCATAAGCATGAGTAGTACAATCTGGTGTTGCTGAAAACATTCTCTTTTAGGATTAATTAAATACTTGGGGGAAGGACATGCTATCTGTGCCTACCTGTTGCTGTTTTGTCTACATGAAAAATTGCAAGCCTGAAACAGAGAGCCTCTTGTATGCATACTGGTTCATCCTGCAGTTCTGAACCCTAATTGCCTGAGTTCTGACTTGTGTGAAGACTCTCAGTACATATAGGAGGCTCTCCATTCTAGACGTGCCACATGTCATGTTATATCAATTTATATAAGTGAGGAAGTCTAAAACAGCCATTCGCAATGTGAGCCAATTAAAAACAGACTGAAGACCATTCATGTAAGTCAGTGAACTATTCAGTACCTCCATCTCATTCAGATTAAAGCCCTGATGTTTTTGTCTTCTGGTTCACATAGATAGGCTACCTGGATACAACAGCTCCTCTGTCTCAGACATGGTTTTGTGTGTTGAAAACTAAGATAGGAAGGTCAGGGCACTTCCTTTGTCATATGTGGATTAGACACATTTACAACACAGCTGAATAGGGCTCGAGTCTCTGTGCTCATGTAGCTTAGGCACTAGCGTAGAATAGCCACAGCCTCACCTGGACCTCCTGTTTCTTACACCAATGGGAATGGATAATTTAAAAATAGGATTGGGCTGTTGTTACAGGATGCTAGATAATACATGCATAGCTAATTGAGTCTCTTAAAGTAGCTTAGTGTATATAATGCCACATCAGTGGGTAATTTTTTAAAAAACATGGTAGGATGATTGTAGATAGCTTTTGATGTGCTCATAAATAGAAAGTGTCCAGCTGTGCCAGCCTGGATCCAAGCAACTGTACTTTCTTTACTGTTAAAGTTGGGTAGCAAATTATTTTTTCCTGAGGATATGCAAGAGTGTCACTGTGATGAAGATTGTGCTTATAGAAAGGTTACTTCGGCCGTGGTCACAGCAATGAATTATTTTCCAGTTCTCCCCCTTTGATTTCGCAATTTAAATTTGCGGTCACATGATGCTTGGCCATTAGCGAATCATTTACCTGGCAGGCATGCTAACTGAGGGTCATTTCTTGCTCAACCGGAGGCTTCTACTTTTTTTTGTTGCGGATCTTTTAAAAAAAAAGTTGTGTTGCTGCTTGTGTGAACGATCTTATCACAACTGTTTTGAACTACTGTAACCATTCCTGTCCTTTGAAAATGTTTTTATTTTTATTTTTCTGCGGTGTTTGTGTTGATGCGTTGAGTAACTTCTGTCAAACGGGCTCAACAAGAAGCTCTAGACGCTTATTGAATTGAAAGGAAATGACTCAGTAACCCAAAAATGCATTGGGACGCACATCCTGGAATAGATTCCACGTGACCTCAAAGCATGACAGGGATGTGATTAAGAGTTGCGTAACCACAGGGGGACATTTCGTTGGTGTGACCACAGCCTTAGACAAGGAAAGACAATACAGGTGATAAAAGAAAGGAGTCTTATGTGGAGAGTTGTTAGATTACAAAATGGATACTCAGTTAATGAATTTGGAGTACTGGAAATGAAAGTAAGGAGAGACAGTTGGAAGTTGATCTTGTATAATCCTCCACTCCATATTGTTTCTGACACAACCTGATTTGTTTCATTCTCTTGATTCTTAATCTGAAATGTCTGATAAGGCTAAAGCCTAGGTTTAAAGTTTTTGTGGGTGGGGGATCCACAATAATTGGCTTGATTCACTAGCCACTTTTTTTTCCACCCCCATTTATTTCTTGCCCCCAAGAGGGGTTGAGGGAAAGTGTTTCTTTTCATTTCTGCTGCAGTATAAAAAAAATGCAAGATGCATTAGGCATCATTCTTTTTTCTCCAAACTAGTAGAGGGAAAGAGGAAGCCCTCCCTTCCTTCCAACTGCTCTAAGCACATACAGATGGAAGAGAGCTGATTTTTTTTTCTCATATGCCTTGAAGTTCTAATAAAGAAAAGTCATGTAGAGATTGTTTCTTTTTTTACATATTTCCCAAGTCAGAAGGAATGCTCTTTGTGATACACAGTACTGTTTATTGCCTCATACTTGTTCCAAATGTTCTACAACTAAGACGAGAACAGGAGAGAGAAGTCCAGCTGTCTGCCATGTCCAAACAAGCATCACAAGAAACCTGGGAGATGTTGTGAGCAGAATTGTGGGTGCCAGCATGGAAGTACAAATCACCTTCATGTGTAAGGTTATCCTGTTAAAGTTTTGAGAGATCATTTGTTTGAAAGCAGCATGTATGGAGAGACATTTGGAATCTATGGGAAGACTTTTGTGCAAGCTTGCAAGTACTATATGTGTGGTAGTTCATGATCCTGACATTTGCAGAATCTATGTTTCAGGTGAGATCCTGAACAAGTCCTTCCTAGTTTCCACCCATTTTAGCTGGAGGAGCCATGCAAGTGAACAGTGGAATGTACCAACACAGAGCTTATTGATAAAAAATCAAGATTTTGGAGAATCCTAGTTAATTTCTATGTGTGAGTCCTCAATTGCTGAGCCCATTTTTTTTCTTTTTTGAACCTGTAATAACATTTTACCCTGTTTCCCTGAAAATAAGACCTAACCTGAAAATAAGCCCTAGTATGATTTTTCAGGATGCTTGTAATATAAGACCTACACCAAAAATAAGCCCCAGTTAAGTGAAACCCCACCTTCCACCATTGTGCAGCAACCAGAAGATGACATGACTGTAAAATAAAACATCCCCTGAAAATAAGCCCTAATGCATTTTTTGGAGCAAAAATTAATATAAGACCCTGTCTTATTTTCGGGGAAACACGGTAGGAGCTACAGTATGGCAGTAAATCAGATTTTTTTGCAGAACCTCAAAACATCCAATGTGTGAAAACTCAAACAATTCTTGGGATTCAGCAGTAAGAGCAGTGTTAGCATTTTTTGTTAGTGAAATCTATTTTTAAATGTAAATGTCAAGTCATTTTGAAGCAAGTAGTAACTTTATAAACAAGTTAGGGAGTGGACAAATGCCTGATGTTCAAGCTGGATTCCAAAAACGAAGACGCACTGGAGATCACATTGCAAATACCTGCTGGCTACTGGAGTGCACCAAAGAATGTCAGAGGAAGATCAGTCTGTGCTTATAAATTACAGTACAGCAAAGCCTTTGACTGTGTGGATTATGACAATCTATGAAAGAAATGGGATTGCCTCAGCACTTGATTGCTCTGATGTGCAACTTGTACACAAGAAGATACTGTTGGAACAGAATATGGAGAGACAGAATGGTTTCCTGTTGGCAGAGGTTAGACAAGGATGCATTTTATCTCCTTATCTATTCAGTCTGTACCCAGAACATATACGGAAAGCCAGACTAGATTCAGATGAAGGAGGAGTGAAAATCAGTGGATGAGATGTCAATAATTTAAGATGTACAGATGACACCATCTTACTGGCAGAAAGCAGCAATGACTTGAAACAACTTTCAGGGGAAGTGAAAGAAAGTGCCAAAGCAGGACTGCAGATAAACCTTAAGAATACAAAAATCATGTTTACAGGAGAACTGCACAACTTTAGCATTGACAATGAAGAAATTGAAGTAGTTAAAGGTTTTGTTCAATCATCTATCCAAATGGAGACTGCAGCCAAGAAATCACAAGAAGTCTGAGACTTTTGGTAGGGTAACAATGAAGGAATTAGAAAAGATAATCATGTGTAAGGTCATGCCAGTGGATATCAAGACCAAGATCATCCACACTGTTGTATTTCCAATCATCATGTATGGGCGTGAAAGCTGGACAGTAAAGAAAGCTGACAGGAAAAAATTGATGAATTTGAAATGTGGTGCTGGGTAAGAGCTTTGCAGATACTCTTAACTGCCAGAAAGATGAACCCGTGGGTCTTCGATCAAATCAAGCTTGAACTATCTCTGGAGCCCAGAATATTGAAACTGAGCCAGTCCTACTTTGGGCACATCATGAGAAGGCAGGATTCTCTGGAAAAGGTAGAATGCAGCAGGACAAGAGAAGGATCAAATAAAAGATGGACTGACTCCTGAAAGGAAGCTACAGGCTCAAGTTTACAAGAACTGAGCAGGGCAGTTGAGGACAGACATTTTGGAGATCATTCATTCATAGGGTTGCCATGTGTCCAAGGCGACCAGATGGCACATAACAACCACCACTCATTTAGGAGCTTGGTTGTATTGTGAAGGTCTGGGATGGGGTGGCTAATAAATATATTTTATCTCCAGTTTATATAGCTACAGGGGACTGCCACCCCTAATCCCTGATCATTTTATAGATGTCTAGTATAAGGCTTAGTAGGGGACAGAGTTTTAGACATTGAACCAGACTGGTTTGGTGCAGGTCTGTTTACGTCACCTTGTGTTATGTTTAGACTTCCCCCCTTCTTTTAAAGGCTAGGTTCTAATGTGGGTTTGGTGAGTTAAATTATTGCTGCACCAAATGTACAGCAGTAGATGTGCAATAGCCCAGCAGAGTGTTCTTCCTCCTCCTTCTGTCCACAGCATCCTGATAATACTACCACAAACATATTGTATAGACTAGTTTTTTTATCAATACAACCACAGTAGTATTCCAAGTATGGCACTGGGCAGACATTTTATCTCCTTATCTAGTACCTAGCTCCTTCTTGCAATATCACTCTAGGTTTCCCTTGCAACCATTTTCTGTGGTTCTTCTCTAACATTTTCAGTTTCACACTCACAGTCTGTTATTTTCATCCTGCTAAAGTTAAGCATTAATCTGCTGTCAAAGCAAGCAAGCACAACATTCTTACAAGGCATAAGACACTGTTTTCCAACCAACATTTTCCTCACTCACAACTAGAGGACAAGGAAGGAGTCACACTTTCTGTGTCACTTGGCTAATAGGAACTTTTTAAAAAATGACATTTCTATGGCACAGAAGGAAAATGTGGAACCTGCTGCACCGGAATTTTTTTGTAATTAGTTGTGTTGAAACAAAATACTGTCTGTGGATAGAAGTAAAATCTTCCTGTGTATGTGTGTCTGTGACTGTTCCAATCCATTGAAGCCAACCTTCTCCAGCCTCTTTACTCTCCTCTCCCTTTCAAGAGCAATCTGGGTGATACTGCCACCAGCATACTGTGGAGTGGAATTCTTCTGTATCTGTCTGACTTTATCACTGCTTCCTCCTCCCCCTATACAACATCCTGATAATACTACTCTAAGCTTTGTGCCCCAAATGTATGCTGCCTGACTACGATGAGGTCTTTGGAAAATGTTCTCTTGCATGGACCAGTTCAGTAGTACCCAAACTGTGTCTAGACACCTATGTCCTACCTTTTTTCTGGGCAATGGTGCCACAACTTGTCAACTTCAGTCATCCATTTGGGAAAACTGCCCAGTTTGTTTCTCACTAAGACTCTTCCAAACTCTTAACACTTATCTGCCTGTCTGTAGCCACCCACCTCATACACTATCTTGCCTGGCCTCATTGTCAATAGTCTACTAGCCTCATATGGCTTGCGGGGGGCAGATTTCTCTATTTTTCAGTCAGTATTCTGCCAGACTGTAACATTCACGCCTCTCCCTCTGTACAGCTATCTCCTCCTTTTTTGCTGGACCATGGTCCCAATAATCTGCTACATTTAAGCAACAATTTTGGAGAAAATGTTTGTTTGTTTAAACATTTATAGCCTGCCCTACATCACAGATTCTCAGCGTGAGTTATAAAACTGTATAAAACAATTTTAAAACATAAGATACTTAAAACAATTTAAAATAAAGCAACAAACTTTTAAAGCATTAAAACATTAAAACAATTGCACTAAAACTTATGCCAGTTGCCATATTTATTTCATAGGGCTTCTGACAGAGACCTCTAACAAAAACCTACCTTCTTCTAAGCACTTGCTTTCTACTGTTCTGTCTAACCCAAAATCAACAGCCAGTCTTGAGGTGTCAGTAATGGATGGAATTATCCTGTTAATCCTCTTAACTCAGATTACAAAATCACATTCTAACAGCCTTTCGCATGGTACCATGGGTGGTAAGATTAATTGTGTTGACTTTCAGGTATTTCGATGAAGAGGTAGTTGTGTTCTCCCATCCTGGTATAACTCAGAAGGCATGATTAGCAAGAATCTCAAGGTTGTGGGACAAGTTCCGAGAAGGTCTTGTTTCACCCGATTGAGCAAAGGAGAAGGCAGGAAGTAACACTGGGCAGAAGAGGCCTTGCACTGTGATGATGGAGTGGGATTATCTTGCAGCGGAGGTTGGGGATGGCAAGATGAACTAAGAAGGTGATCTTTTTATCGTGGAGGGTTCAGTGAACATTCAGATACATTTGCAGGAACCAGCAGAGGAAGTGAATGCAGAGCGACAGGAACAGGAACCAGCAGATTCATCCCACCACCAGATGCCAGCTGTGGAAAAGGAAGTTGGACTGTCAGATTCATCTGTCCAGAAGAAACAGTGTGCTGTAGCAACACTTTGAGTTCAGGCCAGGTCCTAGCATTACTGTCTTCACAGAGTGCAGCAGCATTTGCAAACTGAAGAATACCCACTACTTTAGGACCAGCAGCATGCTTTACTATATTTAAAAGGCAACACATAATCATCTTGATGCAGAGGGATACAGAGGCACATGACAAATCTCCCTGCAGAATTGATAGTGTTGGATAGTCAACCCTTTGTGTAGACAGTTTAAACTTTGGAGGCTGAAGGTGCTGGCACTGAACTACCACTTCAGACAGAGCTGTGGTGCCCACCCTCTAAAGGCATGCCAAGAGAACTTAACAGGATCTCCTGGGCAAGGCACTCATATAGTGCAGTGGAGATCTGGACCGGGTGGAGTTGATTCCATTCTTACGTTTCTCTTACAGCAGACTGATGGGAAGACCCTTGAAGCAAAAATGTTCAACAGTCACGACTGTGTTGAAGAGAGTGACAGAATTAGCTGCAGAGCCAAAAGATGCACCAGGGCTATATGGTGACAGACTCAAGATCTAACATGGTTATTTGTTGTTGTTGTTTAGTCGTTAAGTCATGTCCGACTCTTCGTGACCCCATGGACCAGAGCACGCACACTACTATAACATGGTTATAGTAGTGTGCAATTCAGGATGGATATCTGTATTGCTTACATCCTTCATGTCAGAGGGTTGCCCAGGAAGTGTTGGAAAATTTGTGCCTATAATCATTCTTTCCTGTTTCCAGACATCCCCAATAGAGAAATATCAATCCTTTAACTTGGTTGCAGACTGCATCGCAAGAAGATACAAATGTACCAGCAGCACAGCAGCTTCAGGGGTTGTTCACATGTTTCAGGACACAGTTGCGAATGAAAAAATGAGCTGTTGAGAACAGAGGTAACACATGGGGCCAAGATGATGCTATTGTAGAGCTCACCTATTAACTGTCCACATCAGCAGAAGGGACCTTCAGCCTATTGGAGTTCTTGGTGTCTCGCAGCAGCATCTACTTTGTTTTGGCTTTGGTGATGAAAGGCTTTTTTTGTCCTCAACCAGTATTGACAGTGAACACATCTTCCATTATGTGGCCCTCCACTGTTCTGTCTTGAAGCTTGACTTGGTAGATCTATTAGTTTTCATAAAACTCAGCCTCCCTCTGTTTGGATATCCCAAAATTAATGTCGCTACTCACCAGTCTTCACAATTTGCTGTCTGCCTCCAAAACTCGGTGCTCTATTGGAGTCGGATAACTTGTGAGTTCTTGTGCTTTACCACTTGTTTAACTGGCCTAGATGTGCTGTTGCTCTGTTGTTTTGTGCTTAACATGGCATGACAGAGTGATATACATCAGTGCTCCTGGATCTTCTCCCGACTAAAAACGCTGCCACACAACGCTCTGCGTTTTTCATTGTAGTGACCCAGACACTCTTCTTTCTTTGGAACAATCTCTGAATTTCAGCAGATTACCTTGTTCAACCTTCCTGAATTGTTTTTCAGCTTTAAATCATAATTTAAATCAAAACATTGATTTTTTAAAATTTAAATTGTGATTTAAATCATGATTTAAATAAATTTGATTTTAAAAAAACATTGTTGTTTATCCACCCTGCCGTAACCTCTTCCTTAGAGCATAGCAGGAAAGAGGTCTAGTGGCTGTGCAGTCATCAACCCTTTCCCAATCCCGTTGGCTGCTTCCTTTGCCAATTCAGGCAGATGTCTTAATCCTCTTCCAGCATTATTCCTTCTTTGGCACAAACAATGCCATTATTATCCAAAGGGTCAAGCCTAAACATTTGGAATCAGATCCTTAAAATTTATGGGTGAGGTGACATATTTGCAAAAATCTCTGATTTCTGAATTTCAGGAAACAAGCAGTTATTGGCAATTGTTTGAAATTGATAACAACAAATTTTGGATATTCAGTTGTTGAAATTAGTATGGAGAAGAGGATGACCTGATTGTACTTCTATATTCTTTTAAGTTCTTGCTTAAATGTGTGATACTTTGCAGTTTTTGTACTTCATGTACTTTTGAGGTACTCCAGGTTCTATGAGGCATGCTTTTCTTTGTTACTTATACAGAACTGTAACAACCAGCTTAAGATCCACTGTTTTATCTATGATAATTTGCTTGCCCCAGTATAGTATTGCAGTTTCATTTTCTAAACTGGAGGTGGCTGCAGTTTATAAGATGGAGAAAAAGATGTGCATTTAGCCAAATGCTGAAAGATTATCTTTGCAGTTTAATTGTGCCTGCATATATATTCCGTTGAAGCAAGCTTGGGGCATCCAGCTATGACATGATGGGTTGTTTCTTTAGATTTGTGACAGGCGCTAGATGTGTCACTTACACCTTGATTCATAATTAGTTTCTAATAGTATCTTGTGGAAATAACTTGGTTTTGACTGTGTATATGAATCCCCCAGTTTCAGTATGAAAACAGCCTAATTGAAGCCATAGGTTCAATTGTTGGTTATTTGACATCATGCAGGAGGTAATGGAGTGGTGAAGGAGTCAAGTGATAAGGCAGAGGTTGGCAGAGAGTTGGAAGTTGAGCGCCTTACTTGTAGAAGCTTGAAGGACAGAGGAAGAGATGATAACCAGGCAGATAGGAATGGCCCTCTGGGTGTGGAAGGAGAAGAGGCTTTTAACAGCGAGTAGCAGCTTTCTTTTCAGAGGATCCAGTGAGAGTTCAGGTAGGCAAGGAGTACCTAGCTCACAAAGGGAGAGCAATCGTGGCGGCAGCTTTCCCAGTAGATGATTCAGTAATGGGTGAGAGCTGGCTCAGTTTGAGAGGAGGCACCTGTTAACATGAACACTCAGTTTCCATTGTCCCTCATGATGGGTGCAAGGGGAGTTGGTATGGCCTTGCAACTTTGTAACTTTGCTTATGTAGTATCCAGGCTCAGATGGGAGCTGGGCAACATTGACTGGCCTCCAGTAGGAAAGGAAAAAGAACAGGTTGGTGGCAGCTTTCCTCACTGTCACAGTGACAGGTGGGAAACAAGCACTTGCAAGAGAAGAAAATTCATGGAAGTTTGCAAGGAGTCCTTAGTAAGACCATCCAGCTCCCTTTGCCCCAAGATCTCATGAAAGAGTTGGGAACTAAGCAATACCATGTGGCCTCTGATGGATAGAGGACAGAGAATGGTCCTGACAGCAGATTTCCTCTACAAGAATCCAGCCATAAGTACTGGTTGAGCTGACAGTGCCCAGCAAACAGGAAGGGGGGGAGTATCTCCCTTACCCCTACCCCAGGAAGCCAGACAGTAAATGCCTAGATCCTTGGGAGCAAATCAGTTGTATGGTTTTCTCCTTTGGAGATTCCCAGAGTTGTCTTTTAGGGTTCTCTTGGATCTTATAATCCAGCTCAGAAGTAAGTGTTTAAAAATAAGATCAATTTTTTGTTGTTGTACCTGTGGGATCTGTATCCATGGTTTCACTTATCAGTGGCCTGAAAATACTGAAATTATTAAAAGAAAAATCCCAGAAATACATATTCCCATAATATAGTTACCAGAACTGGTCACTAGAGGGAGCCAGAGACCATACTATGTACGATGTTTGCGATTATCCACAGTTTTCAGCATCTGCAGAAGGGGCTTGGAACTGATCACCCACAGATGTGTGAGTCCTACCGTACTGTCTTTTCCTTCGTTCCAAGAAGCTTGAAGAAAATAACTTCAGAAAAAGCAGTTGTAGTGGCCTGACTTCTCTGTTACTTTAACAGTTTCAAAATGGTGCCAAAGCAGCCAGAGCATGAGGAAGAGGGATCATCAGTGTGAAACACTGAATGGAACATTGGAGACTGTCCAGAAGTAATCCAGTATGGTGATGTTCAAGGAATCTTACCTCCCAACAGTCTCACCACAAGCTTTCTTTTTAGTAAAAAGGATCAGTGTTTTTGCAGAATGGTATTGACTACTAAAGGGGATGTGGTGGCGCTGTGGGTTAAACCGCAGAAGCCTCTGGGCTGCAAGGTCGAAAGACCAGCAGTTTGAATCCACGCATCGGAGTGAGCTCTCGGCGCTTGTCCCAGCTCCTGCCAACCTAGCCGTTCGAAAGCATGTAAAAATGCGAGTAGATAAATAGGTACCACCACGGTGGGAAGGTAACAGCATTCCGTGTCTAGTCACGCTGGCCATGTGACCATGGAAACTGTCTTCGGACAAATGCTGGCTCTACGGCTTGGAAACTGGGATGAGCACCGCCCCCTAGAGTCGGACGCAACTGGACTAATTGTCAAGGAGAACCTTTACCTTTTTATTGACCACTAGTTGTGTCCACTTGGTCAGTGCCCTGGTTTTGTTTCATAAGCTAAGTACATGTATGGTAGATTTGCTCTCTTTACAAGAATCATGTCTGCAGTACTAGCCTATAAAATGAAAAAAAAATTAAATAATACTTGGTAAGCAGAACTTAGAGATGCATCCACTGAATGTATAGCAACTAAAGCACCCAAGTCACGATAGAGAAGTTATCTTATTTATTTATTTATTTATTTATTTATTTATTTATTCGATCTCTATCCCGCCCTTTTAGACAAAGTCTACTCCGGGCGGGTTCCATTAGACATTATAAACTAAAACAGTTAAAAACAATTCAAAACAATAGTGATTAGTAATGCTCAAGATGGGAAAACAGAAAATTATAATAAGAATAAAGTCAAGTATTGACAGGAGGGAAGGCCTGCCTGAAGAGCCAAGTTTTTAATTTGATAACTTCTCTATCGTGACTGATAACTTCTCTATCAGAGTAGACATGTGTCTAGATGGTCGGGGTATAAATTTAATAAAGAAATAAAATAAAATAAATTATTTGGCGAAATCTAAAGAAAAAACAAGACAAAAAAGGACAAAAACATGTGGCACCTTAAAGTCTAGTATATTTTAATGTGAGCTTTTGTGGATCAAGACCATTTCTTCAGACATATGGAATAAAATAAAATGCAGAATGAAATACAGAATTCACAAGGAAAATATTCAAAACATTCATTGGCTTTAAGAATCTTGGGTGTGTGGTTACATCTCATGTGGAGAAATTTATGACCTATGTTTGGTGTTCAGTCTATTGTAAACATTCCCACAGGAGACAGAAAACATAACCAGGCAAGAGCAAAAAAGAGGAGGGAGTAGAGGGTGGTATTGTGAAGACCAACTGTGAGCAGTAACAGGAATAAAGTCAAAAACCCAAGGGGGGGAAAATAAATATAAATAAAAGTTTTAAAAGATATCAGAAGAACTATGCATGTTAGTATAAGGAATATTAACAGTTTTTACCTTTGAGCCTAATAATGAGAGATGGGTCTGGTAGTTGTGAAGGAAATAGTAGATAACAACATAAGTATTACATTTGGTAGTGACCTAAGAAACCTAGGCTTATATTCAATCCATTTATATGGCTGTTGGATTTGATTTAAATCAAGTCAATTTAAATCATGATTTAAATAACTAGTCAATAAAACTTGATTAAAATCATGACTTTTTAAATGTAAGGACTTATTCTTGTTGGTAGTTACAATCTTTAGTATTTGCAACCAGATGAAGATTTCATATTTAGAATAATAACTAGAGATGGGGGTATTCGTATATAAATATGAATATCCCCGCACAGGTGGAAATAACGAGGGTCCAGCCCCATGGGGCCGGACTGTCCACTCACGATTTCACCGCTGCTGCCGGCTCCGTGGAGGCTTCCTATCGCGCCGATTTCTGCAATGGATTAGCCACTCTGCGACCTGGCAGAGAGGCTTGTCATCCCACCTCCTGCCAGGAGTGGATAATTGATTGCGGACAGCGGCACAATAGGAAGCCGCCTCTGGGGAGGCAGCAGCGAAATCATGAGCGGACAGTCCGGCCCCATGGGGTCGGACCCTCGTTATTTCTACCTGTGCGGGGATATACGAATACCCCCATTTCTAACAATAACTTGTCAGTTAGTTAAACAGATATATCAGAACTGATTTTAGTTTAATAGGTTAATCACTCATATTGGAGAACTACTTAAATTGTTTTAACTAAAACAATAACATTATATAGCATACATATTCTTGTATTTGCTTAACCATCAGCGTTTATTAGCTGAAGTGGTTAAACAAAATATCTTTTAAAAAAAGGCTTAACAGCCAGGTCCACATGAGAAACTTAAAACCACTTTCTTCTGCAGCTCAGTCGTCTTCGTCTTCATCTTCTTGTTTGTTCATAATCTGGAAAAGCAAAACAAGCTTTCTTTATTGGGCCCCAACCGATTTCTCAATTTAGAATGAACAAGTCCAAAGGAAGAGAATATTCTTTTGATGCCAGCAGAAGAGGCCACTGCTCTTAAAAATGAAATCATTACTTCAACAATTTCTGAATCCAAGTGCTTAAGTAATTTCCACCAGTTCACTAGTGTGACTTCCTTTAAAACATAATCAGCAAGCATATACAGTATTTCTTGAATGGTTCCCCCTTAGCTCTGATGTTTATTATAGTTGACAGTAGAGATGGATGATTGCTGGATACCCATGTCATAGCTAACTCCTCCTCTTCTTCTTCAGCACCTCAGGTTTGACCCTGGTACCGGATATTGACAATATTTGCGAGAAAAGGAGCTGGACACAATGCTTGTCCTATATGTTTTGTAAAGATTGCAATTTACTGTATTTTTCCATGCATAAGACCCCCCAATGTATAAGATGACCCCCAATTTTGACCCTTGCAGGAGGCGGAGGCGAAGGAGCAGCCGCGCTTGGCCACCCCTTGCAGCTGCCCATTGACTGCGGCTGGGGCTGCCCAGTCGCCCCTTTTAGCACCACTGCCGGGGCTCACCTCAATCTCATGATGCCGCCTTGTCCCCTGCCCGAAGAGAGCCCGCGAATGGCACTGGAGGAGGTGATCGGGCGGCCGCAGCTGCAGTTAATGGGTAGCCATGAGGGGTGGCCAAGCGCAGCTGCTCCTTTGCCTCTGCCTCCTGCTGCTGCGGCCACCCGATCGCCGCCTCCAGCACCATTTGCGGGTTCCCTTTGGGCAGGGGACAAGGCGGTGGTGTGAGCTTAAAGTGAGCCCCGCGAGTGGCGCTGGAGTAGGCAATTGGGGGGGTCGCAGTCAATGGGCGGCGAGCTCGGCTGCTTCTTCACCTCCACCTCCTGCCGCCGCCGCCCGATTACCTCCTGCTTCGGTGTACTTCCGTGTATAAGACAACACTCAATTTTTGCAGTATCTATTTTAGGAAAAAGTATCATCTTATACACGGAAAAATACAGTAATTCTGTCAGTGTGTAGTTCTATTTTTAAGTGCTTACTCAGTTCCTTCCAAATTTCAACAGCATCAGCAATAAAAGAGCTATTTCTCTGTAAAAGTCAATGCTGTTATTATTTAAACCATTTATGCTTATTATTCATTTCTCATTGTATTCACTCAGTACAGACCTTCTCTCATATATATATATGCCTCTTCAAACATGTTCCTTCATTGGAGCACTTCTTGTGATGTTACTTCATTTAGGATACCAGGTGTTGCATTTCTTTGTTATATTGCTTGCCTTTTGCACACATACGTGCTTTTCCCATAGTTAGAGGAGCTTCATTAAAATATTCCCAGACTGGGTCTCTTTTATGGCCTGCTGCTATTCTGCTCCTCCAGGGAGGGAATAAAGAACCTCAAGTATATGCACAAAGATCCCAGGGTTTGTGAACTGCTCATAAGGTTTCACATTCATTTTTGCTGCTTGCCCCCTGCCTCCTCACACTTAGAGCCTGGTACAGATGTATTTCATTCCAATCTTCAAACCTAGCATTTAACATGTTCATTGTTTGTACATAGATTTGCAGAAGAAAAATGGGGTTAAGGTTTTTTCCTGAACTTTGTTTATTTTATATCATTTTTACTGTGGAAAAGTACATGTCTCAGCTTGGATAACTTGGATTAATTGAATTAGTTTACCAAAAAGGTAAATATTGCATGAATGTTTATTTATTTATTTAACTTATATGCTGCCCACACTACCCAAAGGTCTCTGGGCGGCTTACAACAATTAAAATACAGTTAAAAAAATAAAACAATTAAAATACAATTAAAATATATACTC
This sequence comes from Intellagama lesueurii, assembly GCA_037013535.1. Classification (NCBI taxonomy): domain Eukaryota; kingdom Metazoa; phylum Chordata; class Lepidosauria; order Squamata; family Agamidae; genus Intellagama; species Intellagama lesueurii. The sequence continues at coordinate 130,755,873 of JBAJHW010000002.1, forward strand.
TAAAAATTGCCATCAGGACCCACAGTTGATATTATTTCAATTAAAAGCCTTCTGGAACAGGAAGGTTTTGACCTGGCGCCAAAATGTCATCGGCGTCGGCGCCAGACAAATCTCAATTGGGATGGTGTTCCATAGTCTGGGGGCAGCTGCCGAAAAGGCCCTTTGTCTACAAGCCATCCCTCTTACCTCCTTGAGGGACGGCTCTTTCAAAAGGGCCCCCTGGCTAGATCTTAACTGCCGGGTAGGCTCATATGGAAAGAGGCAGTCCTTCAGGTATCCAGGGCCCAAGCCGTTTAGGGCTTTATATGTCAAAACAAGCACTTTGAATTGGCCCGGGCAGCAACTGGTAGCCAATGTAATTTAAACAGAATCGGCTTGATGTGTCCCCTAGCGGCCCCACCACTCACCAGCCGCGCAACTCGATTCTGGACCACTTGCAGTTGCCGGACCGTCTTCAAAGGCAGCCCCACGTAGAGCCTCATGCTACATAACTATGCTCTGTTTCATGCTGAATAACCTTTGAACTATAATGTATCTTAAATAGAAAACTATCTTTGGATAAATTTTGCCTCCAAAAGCATTTCATAAAAATAAATTGGATTAAAATAAAAAAATCTGATTTAATTTTTTTAAATCAGATTTTTAATTTTTTGTTTAAATCATTGATTTTAATCCACCCTGGTGTTCATCATGTGTATAAATTTTATCTAAGCTGTTTCTCTCTGTATTTTTGATCTGTCATATTTCTTTTCCAAAATAGCAACTTCCATATCTTCTACAGAGTGTTCTGGTAGATTGAAATGACTAGAAACAGATTTCTGTGTATTGTGGTTTCTGATGTCTGATTTGTGTCCATTGATCCTTTTCTGTAGAGATTGTCCTGTTTGTCCTATGTACAGTGCAGAAGTGCACTGTTGGCAAAAGATGGCATAAATCACATTAGCTGAGGTACAAATGAAGGTGCCTTTGATGTTGTATATGGCATTGTTGGGTCCTGTAATAGTTTTGCCAGAAGAGATGTGTGGGCAGAGTTGGCATCTGGGTCTGTGGCATGTCTGTGTTACTATTTTGTGATCAGTTGTGTGTTATTAGTTGCTTGAGGTTGAGTGGTTGTTTGTAAGCAGGTACAGGTCTGCCACCAAGGGCTTTGGAGAGTGAAGTATTCTTGTGGAGGATGGGCTGAAGATCACTTAAGATGTGTGTGTGGTCTCAGCTGTGGACTGACAGTGACAACTAGCAGTGTTCTCTCATTTTCTCTTCAGGTCTGTCCTGCAATAGGTTACTTCAGGGTACCTGTCTTGCTTTGTTGATTTGTTCCTCAATCATATTGGGTAGGTATTGTAGTCTGCCCCTTCACGGATTGCTGCCTTGTGGCGAAGGGGCTTGAGTAATTCAGAGAAGCTATGGGCTATGCCGTGCAGGGACACCCAAGACGGACAGGTCATAGTGGAGAGTTCTGACTAAACGCGATCCACCTGGAGCAGGAACTGGCAAGCCACTCCAGTATCTTTGCCAAGAAAACCCCATGAACAGAAACAAAAGGCCAGTGGAGGTGATGGCATTCCAGTTGAACTATTTAAAATCTTAAAAGATGACGCTGTTAAGGTGCTACACTCAATATGCCAGCAAGTTTGGAAAACTCAGCAGTGGCCAGAGGATTGGAAAAGATCAGTCTACATCCCAATCTCAAAGAAGGGCAGTGCCAAAGAATGCTCCAACTACCGTACAGTTGCACTCATTTCACACGCTAGCAAGGTTATGCTCAAAAATCCTACAAGGTAGGCTTCAGCAGTATGTGGACCGAGAACTCCCAGAAGTACAAGCTGGATTTCGAAGGGGCAGAGGAACTAGAGACCAAATTGCTAACATGCGCTGGATTATGGAGAAAGCCAGAGAGTTCCAAAAAAAATCTACTTCTGCTTCATTGACTACGCAAAAGCCTTTGACTATGTGGACCACAGCAAACTATGGCAAGTCCTTAAAGAAATGGGAGTGCCTGACCACCTTATCTATCTCCTGAGAAATCTCTATGTGGGACAGGAAGCAACAGTTAGAACTGGATATGGAACAACTGATTGGTTCAAAATTGGGAAAGGAGTACGACAAGGCTGTATATTGTCTCCCTGCTTATTTAACTTATATGCAGAATACATCATGCGAAAGGCTGGACTGGATGAATCCCAAGACGGAATTAAGATTGCCGGAAGAAATATCAACAACCTCCGATATGCAGATGATCCCACTCTGATGGAAGAAAGTGAGGAGGAATTAAAAAACCTCTTAATGAGGGTGAAAGAGGAGAGCGCCAAAAATGGTCTGAAGCTCAACATCAAAAAAACTAAGATCATGGCCACTGGTCCCATCACCTCCTGGCAAATAGAAGGGGAAGATATGGAGGCAGTGACAGATTTTACCTTCTTGGGCTCCATGATCACTGCAGATGGTGACAGCAGCCACGAAATTAAAAGATGCCTGCTTCTTGGGAGGAAAGCGATGACAAACCTAGACAGCATCTTAAAAAGCAGAGACATCACCTTGCCGACAAAGGTCCGCATAGTCAAAGCGATGGTTTTTCCAGTAGTGATGTATGGAAGTGAGAGCTGGACCATAAAGAAGGCTGACCGCCGAAGAATTGATGCTTTTGAATTGTGGTGCTGGAGGAGGCTCTTGAGAGTCCCCTGGACTGCAAGGAGAACAAACCTATCCATTCTGAAGGAAATCAACCCTGAGTTTTCACTGGAAGGACAGATCCTGAAGCTGAGGCTCCAATACTTTGGCCATCTCATAAGAAGAAAAGACCCTGATGTTGGGCAAAAGGAGAAGGGGACGACAGAGGACGAGATGGTTGGACAGTGTCATCGAAGCTACCAACATGACTTTGACCCAACTCCAGGAGGCAGTGGAAGATAGGAGGGCCTGGCGTGCTCTGGTTCATGGGGTCACGAAGAGTTGGACACGACTTAACGACTAAACAACAACAACAACATTGTAGTCTGAGGAATGTGTTTTGTAGATCCTTGGATTCGGAGTCTCTATCTTGTGAGTCTGAGCAGATGGAATTGTATTTGAAGGCTTGACTGTAAATGTTATTTGTTCAGGATGGAAGCTGGAAGCATGCAAGTAGGCTTATGGATTGGAGGATTTTCAGTACAGTGTGGTGCTAAGATATCCATGTTGTAGTTTCACAGTGGTGTCTAGAAAATGCACCTATTGCATTGATTGTTCCAAGGCTGATGTTCGGGTGAGAGTTATTGAAATCCTAATAGAATTTACTAGGGATTCCTTTCCATGGGTCCAGATCAGAAAAACGTTATCATTGTACCTCAAATAGAGGAGTGTTTTTTGGATGCAGCAAATAAGAAAGCATTGTTCTGAGTCAGCCATAAATATGTTCGCAAGTTGTGGGGCCATACGAGTGCCTATCACAGTTCTGTTGATCTGGAGAAAGGTTTTACTGTCAAAGTCAAAATAGTTGTTTGTGAGTACAAAGTCACAGAGGGTGGCAATTATGTGGGCTTCTTCCTTGTTTTGATTGGTGTTTGTGATAGCTTGTATTCTGTGTGGGATGTTAGTATATTGCGCCTCTGTCTATTGTAGCTAGGAATGTGTTGTCAGGAAGGCTGTGTATGGAATGAAGTTTCCTTAGGAAGTCTGTAATATCTCTTACATAGCTAGGTGTATTGGTAGAAAGTGTTCTACAGACTTTTCACAATGAGTATCAAGTGATCTGTACTTTTTTTTTTAGTGCAGAATATATGAGGATTTTTGTCACTGGAAGGAGTTCCAGTGGGTAATTTATATGAAAAGCAGTAGTAGTATTGGATCCAACTGCCATAGTATTAGCACTAAATGTAAGAATTCTGGAGAGCCCCTCTCAGCAGTTTCTTGCATATTTTATGGAGGGACAAGACAGAACTCTGAGGTTGTTGAGACTGTTCAGGACACGTTTGGAGACAAACCTCTCTCTACCAAGTCTAGAGGGCAGAAAGCTTGAAACTTTAGGTCACAACAAACTAGAGCAAGTTCAGAGGAGGGCAACAAGGATGATCAGGGGACTGGAAACCAAGCACTGTGAGTAAAGATTGAAAGAACTGGGCATGTTTGGCCTTGAGAAAAGAAGACTGAGGAGAGATATGAGAGCACTTTTCAAATATTTGAAAGGTAGCCATGCAGAGGAGGGGCAGGATCTGTTCTCGATCATCCCAGAGTGCAGGACATATAAGAATGGGCTCAAGCTACAGGAAACCAGATTTAGGCTGAATATCAGGAAGAACGTCTTAACTGTCAGAGCAGTATGACAGTGGAACCAATTACCTCGGGAGGTAGTGAGCGCTCCAACACTGGAGGTATTCAAGAAAAAACTGGATAACCATCTGCCAGAAATGCTTTGATTTGGATTCCTACATTGAGCAGGGGGTTAAACTTAGCCTTATAGGCCCCTTCCAACTCAATTATTCCATTGCTGTTCCATCCTTCTAGATTGCTAGTTACCAGTTCTGCATGGGGAGTTGTCAATAATTTCTTTGGGAACAGATCCCCCTCCCATCATTGGCAAGCTGGGCAACAGTGATAGCTATACTACTTTCTATACAGTTGCTCATCATATAGCCATCCAGAGGATCATCACAGTCTGCCACCTGGTCAGTTCTGAGGTCAAGACATTGCAGCCACAGTCACTTTATGCTACCATGCATCGCTCCACTCATTTGGCCTGTTTTCACAAGCTAGGTTTACATGGGACCATCTTCTCTTCAAAGTGGATCTTGTTCACAAGCATATCATTGGTGGCATTTGGTTTGAGGATACCCCAACTGCGATGGGGTTGATGCTTGCTACAGTGAGTCTACCGGGGTTTCCTGGTTTGTGTATTTTTGGTAGTAGGTAGAATTGCTGGTTGAGGTTCTTGTGGTGTGTTAGGCAGGATTTGTTCACATGTTTCCAGGTAGGTTTTTCATGAAGTTTTGTAATTCCTTTTGATATTTAGTGGTTGGGTCTGTGGTTAGGGACTGGTAAAATGTAGTGTTGGACAATTGTCTATCAGCCTCCTGTGTGTAGCTTGATTTGTCGATGAAAACCATAGCACTACCCTTGTCCACAAGGGCACTGATGACAAGTTAGACCACACAGCCAGAGGTTGAGGACAAGGGTGAAAAAGATGGATATTGACAATGGATATCATCAAGCCTCATCCCTCTTGATTCTGGTGACTGCAGGACTTTCCCTGTTTTCTCTACAGGTATACATCGCCGTAATCTCTGCATATAAACCTCATCTCCCCTGTGCTTCTGGTCAAGTTATTCTTCAAAGGTTTTCACTGTCTCCACCCATCTGTGCCTCTGATTCTGCTTCCATGGGACTCTTGCCTAGTTTTCTCACAGGTTCAGTGCTTGCCCTTTGAATCTCTGGCAACCTGTGATCTCCACCTCATTGACTTTTCAAGTTGTATTGTGACCCTCGCCTTGACCAGAATGCCAGGAGAACTGACCACATTGTGGTGTGACCCCCTCTCCCTTTTCCTAGTCTTTCACAAGGACAAGGTGACCAGGCATCACTTTTCTCCCTCAGGTAGTCTTGTCTTTCTACAGGGAACAGGACATTGTACTCGTTGCCTTCTATACCTCTCCTTTCACCCCTGAAGGGCCTGCCCTCCATTCCTTGAACGTCAGGTAGGCCCTAGCTTTCTATATGGACCATACCAGATCCTTTCTAGCTCTTAGTAGCATATACCGAGTCTTGTGAATGCAAGTCCATCTCCTAGCACTTCTCCAAGCGGAGTAGTGGCAACTATCCGGCTTGCATATGACCTTGCAACTGTCCCTTTCCTACAAAAGATATGGGGTCACTCAGCGAGGGCAGTAGTCTCCTCTCTGGCCTGGCTGTCAGGAGTCTGCAGTCTGGTCACAACCCTGAATTTTCAGGCACTATAGACTTGATGTCACACAAGACTTCATTTGAGTCCATAATTCTGCTGACCCATCTCCAGTGGCACCCTCTGCCTGTTAAATCAACTTGCTATTCACCCATATATGTAATGCATAGAGACCATGATGATGATGGGTAGGTTGCTTACCTGTAACAGTGGTTCTTTGAGTAGTCATCTGTGCCGTCACACTTCCTACCCCCTCCCCTTGGAATCACTGGAAGTTCTTCAGTATCCAGATACCTTTGTGGCAGACTTCTGGAACTGAGGATGGGTGGGAGCCCCGGCTATTTATGCCAGCATGCAGCTGGGCGGGGCTCTCACCGAAATTTTCACTTTTGCTTTGGTTCTAGGAATCTTCGAGGTCACTGTGTGTGCACAGGACAAAACCCATATATGTGATTACACAGATGACCAATCAAAGAACCACAGTTGCAGGTAAGCAACTCATTCTTTCTCATGGTAGATTAAATGAGTGTTAAAAGGAAACTCGTCTTAAATTAGAACAAGAGGAAGGTTTGGCATATAATAATCTCTCAATATTCCATACTCTGTAAAGGAGTTGCATATGTGATATGCCATGTGCAGATCTATTTTAGATTATATTCAGGTGAAATGAAAATAGTTTGGCGCTGAGATGTAGGAGCACATAACATTGCAGCTGCACTGTAGTCCTCAGCAATAGGAGCTAATTATGCAAACAGTGTTTCTGATGGATATTTATCCTGCATATTTTCAGAATCTTTGGCTGTGTTGGCCATTAAAGCCAAATGTTTCCCATAAGGATGAAGATTACTGAAGTGTGGTCCTTTATGTTGTAACCATTTTGCTCCAGGTACAACAAAAGGCATTTATTTTATTTGCTCTAGTAACCTCACTATGGAGAGGTGTAGGGGATAGCACACAATTAGATGCTTGTAAAGCCTTCTTAGATATGTTTTAGACCTTTAGTTTTTATTCATGCCTTCTTCTCACTAAGAAATAGGTGAAAAGAAAACACAGTCTGTCATTCCCAGAAGTATTAATAAGAAAGATGTGTTTTACATGCTCCTTATTGAAACATGTTAGTCACCCAGAAATATCTACCATACATGTTAAAGAGGTAGTTAACTTTGCTGTTATTCCTTTTGAACATATACATTGCAGCTGATTATCTTCTGCCAGACACTTTATATTGACACTTCCTTTCATCTGAAACAAAATAACATCTGGCATGGCATGACCCCCACCAACCCTACCTAGGTCGACAGCTGGCCCCTCCATTCCCAATTCTTGGAGTCAATTCTGTTTTTCATGACAACAGGGTTTATCATAACTGGGGAAGGGATATCAACATGGAACACACCACCCAGCAGTCCTTTTCCTCCATTCCCCAAAGTAAACTGAACCCTGAAGGGCTAGAGTCAATACTTCTCTTTAATGGTGGGCACTAGGTATCTCCAAAGCACAAGGCCCACAGAAGCGAGGCCCTATACACCTGCAATGAGCGCAAGGGTCATGGCATATCTATGTCCCTGTTGTGTGCTGGGAGTCATCCGACTGTTGTTCCTCCCAGAAGTGACATAGATGGCATTCTGGCATTGTTACCTCTAGAGCTGCAGGTGTATTGGTATTGGCTCTCCTTCATTGACTCAGTGAGATGTTTGGAAACTGAGCCTTCAGTGTCTCTCTCCCAGATAATGGGGATGAGGAGGACAAGGGTATCGATGATTTTGCCTTTTGCCTTTAGGGTCCCTCAATTCAACCAGCTTCCATGGATCTTCTTTATCTCATAGTTCCATTCCCCAATGGAATGGATAGCTCTGGTTGCTATCCCTTGACCTCTTCAGCCTATAAGTCCTCCCCCAATTCCTCTTTCACATTTCCCCAGGTTTCTTCACTATCATGTCTCGTGTCTCCCCTCTAGCTCCTTCTACCTCTGGCTTCATCATCACCTCCTCCAGTATCTGTTTTATATCCTCGAGCCCCCAACTCCCTTTGTTTCCTTCTCCCTCTTTTAGAGGTTGCCCAACTGGACCAGGGCCAGTTGCAGTCCCCAGGGTTTCAGCAGGAAAGGTCTCTGGGTTGCACTGCCCTGTGGGATGTATGCAAACACTGGAGCGTACTCTATTTCCTCCTGTGGGAAAGCCTCAATTTGGTTGCAGTGTCCTGCAGCCTGGCTTTGCTTTGCAAGATCTTTCTCAGTAAGGCAGGCACAGCATGCTCTTGGGGCGCAGGGCAAGATGACCTGCCAGAGGTGTCTCTGCTGACCTCACACACAGAGTTGTGCCCAGTGTCTGCAGAGTACTGGCTAATAGTCCCACCTTATTGGTGCCACTGCATTGTACATAATAGATTTATAGGTTAAGGACTGTTCTTGAATTCCTGTTCATTCAGTTGACCGGGAGAGTGGCTGTTCCTTTGTAGCCCATAAAGATTCTGAGCTGTGGAGACGATGGTTTTTCAGGTCCGATGGTTGCCTTTTCCTCTCATCCTCAGTGTTTTTATCCTGTGTGTGGTGTTCATGGATTATATGAGATAGGTTTACTAAGTCTTGTAAACTTTAGTTCAGAATGGGTACAGTACCGCCCTCCAGATCTTGTTGGATTTCAGCTCCTAGCATGTTTTTGTATTGGCTGTGCTTGCTGTGGTTGATCGGAGATGCAAACTGACTTGTGTACAGGAAGAGCCATCATTCATATGTAAACATTTATTGGCATAGTTAAATGGGTTAACACCAGGTTTTCATTCTTTTTGCCATTTGCCTGTAGGTCTTCGAGTCAATGGGGAACTTATTACTGCTTATCCCCAGGTAGTGGTGGTTCGTGTGCCAACACCATGGGTCCAAAGTGACAGTGACATTACAGTTCTTCGGCATCTGGAGAAGATGGGTTGCCGGCTTATGAACCGTCCCCAAGCCATACTCAATTGTGTCAACAAGTTCTGGACTTTCCAAGAACTGGCTGGCCATGGAGTGCCTCTTCCAGACACCTTCTCCTACGGTAAATTATCTGTTTTAAAAGAACATCCATTGTGACTATGCATCTGCAGCTAATGAGATGTTAACTAAAACTTAAGGGGTTTGGGGGAAACTTCTGTTTTAAGAGAATAAGACTAGTTAAAAATCCTAAAGAAATGTCCATATTCATTGTATAAAATAAGACTGAATATACAGAACTTAATCACATCTCCCACAACAATTCCCCCCACTGCCCAAAGTTGTGGAAATTTAGTAATAATTGCAAGTGTAACTCCAACATTATCTGCTAAGTAGAGATGGGGGTATTCGTATTTGTATATGAATACAAATACCTCCGCACAGTTGGAATTAATGGGGCTGGACCGTCCACTCATGCTGTCGCCGCTGGTCCCACTTTTCCTTCCAATCGCTCCAGAGTCCTCGGTCGGCTAGCCACTCCTAGTAGAAGGAGGGAAGATGAGTCTCCCCTCATGCCAGGCTGACGAGTGTCTGTACTGCTTAGCTGCATGTCTGTACTGCTAAGACATGTAGCTAAACAAAACTTCTCCTTATATACCAAGTCAGGGTAGGTAGCTGAGGCACAAGCCTATTAGTGCAGAAAATGCTGTAGGCCACTCCATTTGCTTTCGCCCCATCCCTGCTGCTTTTCTAGATTCAGGAAGATGTAAGGTATAGAGATAAAATTTTATGATGTTGGGTTAGATGAGAATGCAGTATATGGAGGACTACAAATAATGATTTTCTAAATGTATATAAGAAACTAGTCTTAGGTTTGTCTTTCCTACTTAAATGTCAGATGGATATGTTGCTGCCAGGAAAAACAAGATATGCTACAGTGCATGTATTTACCTGGAGGAAATGAATTACAGAGTTTATTCTGGCTTGTACCGTAAGCTGTTGTTCAGGTTTTCAAAACTTTGTCTAGAGACTCTACTTTCAAAACCTTTGCCTAGAGAGACATCTATCCTCTTTGATTTCACAACGGTGGTTTCTCCCTCATGGTCTCTATGGATCACACTGATTGGTTTAACTGTGCCTGTGCAGAGTCTCTTCAGAATCTTCTCAAACTAAGGAAGAGCATTTTTAGTGGTAACCCCATCCATCCTTCACTGAGTCTATATAACCATGCCCAGCACAAACCCCTCAGTTCCTTTTCATCCACCAATTTCATCTATCCTTCTAGAGCTGTGGTCCCCAACATTTTTGCCTCCACGGACCACTTTAGCGGGGGGGGGGGGGGCGTGCGGCGTGCAGCCGTGGGAGGGGCCATGCATGCTTGGGAGGGGCCATGCATATGTCTGTGCATGCGGGAGGGGGGCAGGAGATTTGTTTCTGCGACCCAGTCCTGGCAAGGCCACGGACCGGGACCAGTCCACGGATCAGGGGTTGGAGACCACTGCTCTAGAGTATCAGTAAGTTTGTCTTTTGCTTATCCCAGTTTCTTTATGTTCTTATATTCATTTTTTTAGCTTTCCTTTTGTTCTTATTGCAGTAGTATTTAATAAATATTTATTTTTTCCTCTGCTTTTGGGCTTTATCTTTACATAGATCCCCTAAGCTTTATTTAAGAAATGCAGTACATGATGAGGAAGAATCACACCAAGTGACCATCATTCCAAGTGTCTTTTCTGCCTCAGGGAAGCCCGTCTCTCTCAGTTTGATTTGTAAAGCTTTTACCAAGCAGGGCTGGCAGATTGAGGCAGTCAAAACTTCAGTCCTACTTTGGGAATAGCCACTGAGGGCCACTGCAAGAACTTTCCAAACAAGATGTTCAGTGTCTGCTTTGGCATTCGTATTGATAACTGTATCTTTAGGGTCCAGAGCATAATAAAGGTAAATGTCTGATACCAGCTTTTCTGCCAACCCTGACCACACCTTACCTTCTACATCAATGTTAGCTCAGCTTAACACACACTCTACACACCCCTGGCAACATAAGAGTGGGAACTGCCTGCAGTTCAGCGAAAAAAGCGTGTTTCAAAATATACTCCTAGCCCAGCCTCTGAGGCGTCTAATCCTAAGCAGGCTAAGAACTAAAAGCAGCAGCACAGTAAGCAGGTTCCACAGCCAGCAGTCCAAACTGTCTCAGCCTCACCATCAGTCATATTTTCCATATCAACCCGACAGTCACCGATACCTTCTCTTGAACCAACAGTATCAACCTTGGCAGTGACATCAGCTCAGCCTATGCTTGTCCCCTCAGTTTCAGTTCCTTCAGTTCAGATGCTACCTTTTGGTTTCGACAATTGCTTTAGGCCCAACATCATCCCTTTTCAATTTGGTTACACGTTTGTCAGCTCCATCTGTCTCCTCATTACTAACAATGGACTTTGCTAAGCAGCTCCACTCACCAGTTTTTTGCTGCCAACCACTGAGCCAGGGAAGGCAACAACCTTGCTACTGCATCCAGTATCACACCTCCATCTTGATCACCCACTTGGGGAATAGCTATCCATGACAGATAAGGTCCTTTGTCTCAGTTTACCTTCTAACAATGGCACTTCCACTGCATCCTCACCAGACATGTGTAACTTTGATGTAAGACTTACCCCACTCCTCTGCTACACATGTCAACATGATGATCCCTGCTAGTGAAACAGATCACCTGGAGCTGTGTCTCGGTCTCTGGCATCCAACTTATCATGGTGTTTTCACTTCAGTATTCTTGGTTTAGATCTAGATTTCCATATGGCAAGTGTCACTATACTCACAAACATAACTCATCCCAGAGATGATGTTCCTCTTGATGCAGATTTCCATATCATCATTTTTCTCATTGGTTTTTGCATCATAAAAAGTCTCCATACAGGAAGGACCGTTGAGACTGACCTTCCAGACCCATTGGCAGCTCATTGCCCACCTGTTACCAACACCCAAGATCTCTACATACCATGGCAGTGTTGGCTTCCATGAATTCCTGGTGCCACCAGCAGTTTGCCATGCCAACTTGCTTCACCAGCCTATCTCTGCTATTGCCTCAGGCATCTTAGCCTGCTATGCCTTCTAATAGACAATTCTACTTGCCATAATCAGTCTTGTTGCAAAGCTCCCACTCTGTTGTAGACCTCCCAGGCTGCTACATCTGCCTTACCTGAACTAATGTCATAAAGTCCACATACCAACTCAGAAGCAGTGGAGCCTCCTGACTCAGATAGGCGGCTCTACATCTCCATTTCCAGACATTGCTTCTCAGGATCCAGTGGTAGTGATGCAATATTGCACTCACCCTGCAATGACCTAAGACGATATTCCAGTCAAATCCTCCATGTTGTGAAATCTGTCAGCATTGATTTCAAAGAACCAACTCCTACTTTTGAGAACCTGGCATTTGCTAGAGTGCATTGACATTCTCTAGCATTCTCTACCACTTTTGGCCACCTTTTTGGTCATCAGGCAGCCTTGGCAGAAACCTTCATCAGTCTCAGCCTTGGCAGAAACCTTCATCAATCTCACCAATCTCAAGGTGCAGCAATAACTTTTACTGCATACAGGTTATGATGGAGCATCCTTCCTCCACCACCCCTTTCTGAATCCGATCATTGTGGAGGCAGCCCATATTAAAAGAAGGCAGAAGCCATACTCATCCCCTGTAGACAGAGAAGGGAGAAACCTGGACCTCCTAGGATGCCACTTTTATTCCTCAATAGCATTAGCTGTAGGGTTCAGTAATTACTAGGTAGCTATGGCAGCAGTTGCTTTGGGAAAAATTGGAATCTTTCCTATATTGTCTCCAGGAGAACTAGCACAAACTTGCTCTCTCTTTCTTTCAAGAGCTGCATTGACTTGTCAGACATCAAATAAACTCAGCAAACCATGTCACCAGCTGCACTGCCAAGATTCTCACAGGTGTCATCTTCCTTTGCAAGACACTCCTAGATCAAAACGAAGAGTCTGAAGTCCGCATTGAGGACCTGACCCTTGAGGATGACAGCCTTTTATACATAAATACTAATAAGTTCATAGACTATTTCATTAAGTCCTGTAATATGGCAAAGAAAATGGATATCACCCCAAAATCCACTGCTTACCATTCACAAAATGCTTCATAGAAGAAATCTCAATGACTCTACCAGAGAACATACTTACCAGCCACCTCAGCTCATTTCTCATCTCTGATGAGCTCACATAGGAGATCTTTCAAACACTCCTAAGCAGTTTCCATCATTTTCTTCCTCCTCCTCAACTTTTGTCTGCTCTATCCCTCAACCGCAGAACTGCCCCTCCACACACACACACAACCTCTTGCACCATTTATAACTTGGTGCTCCATTAACTTCAACCAGTGGGTTCTAACTATTGTCCAGAAAGGCTACACCATAGAATTTGATGCTCTTCCGCCCCTCAGTGAATTCTGTCCCACCAGATCATCTCAACAACTTCTAGAGGAAATCCTTGTCCTTCTACAAAAGAGAGCCATAGAAACCCATTCCTCAGAGGTGCAGAATGACAGTTTTTTTCTACCACTATTTAACGATCCCAAAGTATGATGGAGATCTCCACCCCATTCTGGACCTTCACAGTCTCAGTTGGTTTATCCATATAGCTGTTTCTGGATGGTAACATTGGCATCCATCTTTCCACTCCTGAATCAGGGTGATTAGGTTGCATCTATTGACCTAAGAGATGTTTGTCTCCATATCACCATTTGTCCATCACACAGGAGATAACTTCCCTTTGCTTGAGTAAACTGCTCTACTAGTTCATGGTCCTCCCATTCAGACTTGCAACAGCTTCCCAGGTCATCACAATATGCATGGTGCCAGTAGTTGCATTCCTCCAAACCAGAGGAATCTGCCTTTTTTCCCTACATTGATGACTGGCTGGTAATGGCAAGCTCCAAAGCCAGATGAAGGTACCATCTCTTAACTGTTAGAGCAGTACGACAATGGAAACAGATACCTCAGAAGGGTGGTGAGCACTTCAACGCTAGAGGCATTCAAGAGAAAATTGGACAATCATATGTCAGATCTGCTTTGATCTGGATTCCTGCGTTGAGCAGGAGGTTGGACTCGATTGCCTCTCCAACTCAATTACTCTATGATTCTGTAATATTTATCAAGAAGGAATCATAGAATCATATCATAGAATCATCGTAGGGTTGGAAGGGACCTTGGATGTCTCCCAAGGCAGGAGACCTCATACCATCCTGGGCAGATGGCTGTCTAATTTTTCTTGAAAACCTCCAGCAATGGGGCACCCACAATATCGGGAGGCAAGCTGTTCCACTGCTTAATGGTTCTCACCATCAGGAAATTCTTCCTTTTTTCCAGGTTGGATCTCCCTGTGGCAAGTTTCCACCCATTGGTTCGTGTCCTACCCTCAGGCACAATGGAGAATATATCGATGCCCTCTTCCCCGTGGCAACCCTTCAGATATTGGAAGACTGCTGTCATGTCTCCCCTCAGTCTTTGTTAAGCTAAACATACCTAGTTCTTTTAGTCGTTCTTCATAGGATTTAGCCTCCAGTCCCCTTATCATCTTTGTTGTTCTTCTCTGCACCCCTTCCAGGTCCTCAGCATCTTTTTTGTATCATGGTGACCAGAACTGGACACAGCACTCTTAAGTGCGCCTCACCAGCATGGTATAGAGTGATACTATCACTTCCCAGGTCATTTATGAAGATGTTGAAGAGCACTCCCAAGACAGAACCTTGGGGGACCCCACTGCATACTTCCCTCCACGTAGATGTGGTTCCATTGAGGACCACATGTTGAGTGCTGTTGGTCAGCCAGCTGCAAATCCATCTGGTAGTTGTGCTGTCTATCCCACTTTGTTCTATCTTACACAGAAGTAGGTTGTGGTGTACCTTATCAAATGCCTTACTGAAGTCTAAGTATACTATATCCACTGCGTTTCCTTGGTCCACTAATTTAGTCACTTTATCAAAGAAGGCAATAAGATTTGTTTGGCATGACCTGTTCTTAACAAATCCATGCTGGCTTCTAGTAATCATCTTGTTATTTTCTAGGTGCTCACAAATCATCTGCTTGATTATTTTTTCCAGGATTTTCTCAGGTATTGATGTCAAGCTGATTGGTCTGTAGTTTCCTGGATCTACTTTTCCCCCTTTTTTGAAGATTGGAACCATATCAGCTCTTTTCCAGTCCTCTGGCAGTTTGCCCGTGCTCCAGGACCTCTCAAAGATTTCATTCAGTGGTTCCGAGATCACATCTGCCAGATCTTTTAGTACCCTGGGATGTAAATCATCCGGTCCAGGAGACTTGAACTCATTCAAAGGAGCTAGGTGTTCTTTTACCACTTCCTTACCTATTTTGACCTGCTTCCCTCCCCTGTCTCCCACAGTGCTGCTTTTGACAGGGTGGACCAATTTTTCCTTTTGTGTAAATATATATGCAAAAAAAGAATTAAGCAGTTCTGCTTTCTCCCTGTTGCCTGTCACCTTCTTGTCATCTTCTCCCACTAGTGGACCAACCATTTCCTTGACTTTTCTCTTGCTCCTTACGTGTTGAAAGAAACTTTTTTATTATTTTTGTATTTATTGCAAGTATTATCTCATTCTGAGCCTTAGCCTTCCTGACTCCATCCTTGCAGATTCGAGCTATTTGCTGGTATTCTGTTCTAGTTATGAGCCCCTTTTTCAGTTTTTTATACTTATCATTTTTGTCCCTTAGCTTGTAAGAGAGCTCTGTGTGCATCCATGCCGGTCTTGTCAAACGTCTCTTGTTTTTCTTTCTCTGTGGTATTGTTTTGGTTTGGACCTTTATTATCCCACCTTTCAGGGTTTCCCAAGCATCCTGAACTGTTTTTCCCTTTAGGATTTCCATCCATGGAATCCTTCCTATTACATCTCTTAGTTTGTTAAATTCATCTCTCTTTAAATCTAGAATGTTAGGCTAACTTGGTACAGTTACCCTTGCCTGCATGATGGTGAATTCTAATATGACATGGTCGCTTTCTCCTAAAATTCCTACAATTTCTACTCCCTCAACTATTTCCTCCCTATTAGTAAGTATTAAGTCCAGTATGACTGACCCTCTAGTTCTCTCCTCCACCTTTTGGATGATAAAGTTGTCAGCCAGGCATGTCAGGAACCTGTTGGATCTCCCACTTGCTGCAGAGCTGGTTTCCCAGTTGATATCCTAGTAGTTAAAGTCCCCCATTACTACAGTGGTGTGTTCCCTACACATCTCGGCTAATTGATTTGCAAAATGTTCATCTATTTCCTCTGCTTGGTTAGGTGGCTTGTAGTACACGCCTACAGCTATGTCATTCGTTTTCCCCCTAATATTGACCCAAAGAGCTTCAGAAAGGCTTTCATCCTTGGTCTCCTGTACAGGAGTAGTAATTCTTTACATACAGTGCAACTCCTCCTCCTCTTTTGTTGGGTTTGTTTCAGGAATTAAGTATTCTCAGGTTAGATTGTTCTCACCATGAAAGTGCAGTTGGAGTTGATGGAGTTACTTCAGCCTTACCTCAGATCTTTGCTACTTTTCAATCTGTTAGCTTCATACTGTTGAATTTTTTACCTTCTCTGTTTTTTGTTGTGATGGTGTGGTTTTCTGTTTTTTATTGTTTTGTGTGCTACTCAATGAACTCGGCTTTTCTTAGGCTAAAGCCCCATGAATCTCTCCCACACCAGTACCCTCTCTTTTCTGTGCACCCTTTCTATCTTCTGTGTTGCCCATTCTCTCTCTCTTTTATCTTGCTGCTCATCCCAGGATGCCCCCAACCAGCATGGGCCTGATTAATGAACATTTGGAGCTCACACCCTGGTCCTCAAAGTTATGGCATAATTCTGATCTCAACCTGTCAAAATATTTAAAATGATGCACCACATGACACTGTAGGTGGCAAAAAATAATTGAGCTGCTCCTGCAGCCTCCCAAAGAGATTTTCATGTGTTCCATGTAGCTGTATTTAAAGTCAAACCATCTTAAAGGTACCCTTGCAGATTCGGTGAAGAGCTGTCCTACAACTATTTAAGAAAAAAATAATTAGACTGTCCCTGAGGATCATTAAAGTTGTGTTTGTGTATAACATGTAGCCAAGTCAGACTACTCTAAATATACGATCAAACTTGGGTAAAAATCTCAGCTGTTCAGAACAAACTAATTGGGGTGCTCCTTAAGATCCCGAAAGTGATTATCCTGAATATGACATCCTGTAGTTTAAGTCACCGCATCCAAAAGGTACTCTCCAAATTAGGTGGAAAATGTGTCTGCTTGTTTATGAGAAAATTGTTGGGATTCTCCCGAACAGTCCCAGAGTGATTTACGTGTATGCTACGTAGCCTGTTTTTCACCCAAATTTGGTGAAAATCCATCCAGAAAGTTTTGTATGACACAATAACAAATGGACAAACAAGCAGTAACTTTATACGTTATGTGCTAGCAAGTCACCTCTGACTTATGTTGACCCTGTGAATGAAAATGTCCTGTTCTTAACAGCCCTGATTAGCTCTTATAAATTCAGTGCTGTGGCTTCTTTGATTAAGTCAGTCCACCTCATAGTTGGTCTCCTCTTCCTGCTGCCCAAAACTTTTCTCAGCATTATTTTTCCGGGGCGGATGCATCTTAGCCAAGATGGAGGCTCTTAAAAATATGTTGATATTCTTTGAACTCACTCTCAGTCAATGTATTATTATTTATTATTATTATTATTATTTATTATTATTATTATTATTATTATTATTATTATTTATTGTTAACTATTTTTAAGCTACTGAGGATAGTACAGTGAAAAGCCCCCCTTCCATACACTCTCATATGAAGTCCTAAAAATATATGACTATGAAACAGCTCAGAATGCACCCCTATCCAAAACAGGTTGAAGACCACCTACCAGTAATCCTAGAATTGTTTCAACTGCTAGGCCTTTTCAAACTACAAAAGGGAAAATCATAGCAACATTCCAATGTAACAGTGCATTGGCTAGTACTTGAAGGATGTATTTTAACAGGAAATGTACCTAAAAAGCAGTCAGAACAGATGGATGTAGGAGGGTCTTGGTTGCGAATGAGCAAATTGAATTTAGAATTGTCATATGTCTTAGACATTCTGTTGGCCTTTGGAACATGCTATTGTTGTTAATGCTTCAAGGGTGTCCAGTGATGGCTGTTTACTTCAATGGCAAGCTGTAATTATTTTACTCTTCTTCCTCTTCCTCCTCCTCTTCCTCCCAGGGGGTCATGAAAATTTTGCCAAAATGATTGATGAAGCAGAAGTGTTGGAGTTTCCCATGGTTGTGAAGAATACACGTGGTCACAGAGGTGAGCATAAGGATTTTTGCATAATTATTGCAGACTTGTGCTTTATTGAAAACGTACGTGCTTTTTTGTGGAGAAAACTAATAAGCATGTGCATTCCAGGTTCTTGCGGGGGGTGGGGGTGAGATTAACTCCAAATCCTAGAATTCTCCATTCTTGGAATTCCAACTGTGTGGATGGGAGGTCTATCCAAACAAGCAAAAGAAAAAAAAATGCAGCACATTGCACCAGAAAATTTTCACTAGAAGCTCTTGAGTAAAAATTAGCTGTGGCGTGAGGGGTGTCACTATTAAAAAAAGGACCTAAAAAACTCCCTGTGAGATCATTTTTTTCTGCTACCAAACACAAAAGTGCTGCACCCCGACTCAAAGAAGAAAGTAACAGATCCATTAAAAGCCATACCTTTGAGCATCACTTTGCTTGCATGAGAAATTAAAGCAATGGTCCTATAGTTACTGTGCTCCTTGTCATCTCCTTTTTGGGGGATTGGAATGTATATTGAGCATTTCCAGTCTGTGGGCCATTGTTTTGTTTTCTATATTTGTTGACATATTCTTGGTAGATTTTTTAAAAATTCATTCCCTGTGGCATCAAACATCTATTGGTATGCCATCTATCCTTGGTGATTTATTTATTCCTAATGCTTACAAGAGCAGCTTTCACTTCACTTTCTAGTACTGCAAGTTCATCATAGGCTTCCTCTTCAAAGGAGTCTGTTATTCTTTTGTTGCTTCTGTATACAACTTCAGTATACTGTTTCCAACTTCTCTTTATTTTCTTCTAGTCTGATAGTATGCTTCTCTGTTGTCATTAAGCATTCCTAATCTTGGCTTAAATTTTCCTTTGATTTCTTGGATCTTTTGGAAGACATCTCTTGTTTTTCCCCTTTCATTGTTCTCTATTTCTTTGCACTGGTTATTATAATAGTTCTGTTTGTTTTTACATAACAGTCACTGAAAAGCTGCATTGACGATTCTGACACTATTTCTATCATCTCTTGCTTTTGCCTCTCACTTCTTCTTTACAATTTTGTTTCTTCCATCATACATCTAGGTTTTTCTTTTATTTTTACTACAGAAATTGTTTTTTTGGATTCTTCCCTTTTCAGTCCACAGTTCATATCGTTCACAGTCAATTTAATTTAGTTTGCATAAAGAGAAGATTTAAATTCATCAGAAATGTTTAAATTATATTTTGGCACTAGGATTCTTTTAGGGTGTTTTTTTTAGCTTTAATGTTTGGTATTAACAGTTCATGATCAGTACCACAAACTATTCCGGGCAGAGAGAATACAGCTTCTGCATCTCCCATTTTCAATTACATACTCTTATTTGATTTCTATATTGGCCATTTGATAATGTTCATGCTATGCCCAGCTGTCAGACACCTAAATTGTCCTTACCTGGGGGAAGGCTGTGCTGGAAGACTTCATGGTTCAGGCCTAGTGTCCTGTTTCAAAAGGAAACTGCTTTCAGGTTTTTTTTCCAGTAGGAAACTAGGCCCCGCTCAGCCTATGCTGGGCCATGAGAGCTTCTAACCCAGCCTTGCTCAAAGTGAGGACAATTTAGGTTTTTGTCCAGAATGGAGAATTCTGGGATTTGGCATCCAAAGAGAAATCAATGCAGTCCTTAAAAACTAGTCTGAAGTGTTCAGAACTCAGATTCTTACCAAGAAGATACAGGTTGTTACAGGGATGTAGACTGCTATACCAATCCTTGCTCACATACTTATACGTTTGTGATGCACTTTGCAATTGGTTAACTTTACTAAACCAGCAAGTTAGTATATGACCAGATTTTAATTAGAAAAATCACAAAATTGTTTTGGTTTTCTGTGTTGAATAGTAGGAATCGTCATTGTCTTTATTCTTCCAGCTGCCGCAAAATATGAATCAGACCAGAATTATTTCTATTTTTCTGTGGGTTTTGGCCATTGCTATAATAGCTGGTTACAGAATAGTTTAATTATTTGTGCCTGTTTTCCTTTTCCCCTTCAGAATTTCCAGTAGAATTGCTGTCTAGCAAGTGGGTATAGCCTGTACTACTAATGTCTTCTTGCCCACTTTTCAGAAAGCAAAATTGCCCTCAAATTTGCTTTCTTCCTGTTCCACACATCTTGTTGATAGGAGAGATAGGCCCATGATAAACAATTCTGCTCAATAAAAATCAGTTTTGTAAAATAAAAATTGGTTTCAGTTAAATTGATAAGATTGCATATGACTATTGCAGACAGACAAGACTATCTTTTAAACTTTTGAAACAGTTGAAAATGGAAGTAGTTGAAGAGAATGGCATAACAATAATGAAAATTCTTGGCTTAGTCAAATAAGGAAGTTGTACAGAAGATATTAAGGAAGTCTTCAAACAAAGAAACAAAACTAGTTAGCTGTATAATATAACCCTATATTATAAGTTAGAACTCTGTAATATAACACTTTGTACATTTTGTATATTCTTCTTTTGCTTCTTTAGTTTTGAGTGGCTGGCTTATAGCAGAGCATCAATCTCTTGCTAACTAACTAGCTTCTAAAGAGGCAGGGTAGAAATTCAATCCAGTCAATCAGTCAGTAATTCTTCATAGAACCCAGAAGTATTCTGAACCAGAGAAAAGACTAGTAGTATTGCATTGCTCATGGACAGTAAATTACTAATGACATCAAAAAGATAAATACCAAATTGATTTTTTACAAGAAATAAATGCTTATTTTAGTTTTACTTAAATTTGTATCCATATCTATATATTTCTTCATCCAAGGAATTTCAGAGTGCAGAATGGACACAAACATTATTTAAATACAAATTTTAAAAAATGTTGGGGTGTGTCGCCAGAACAATCATGGAGGCAATGCCAATGGTGGTAAAGGAAAATGATTCAGAATTTTTTGCTTTATGTAGAAGCTGTCTGCAGTGGAAAGGGCAGGCAGATCTGTCAGTATTATGCAGCAGCAGTGGGAGAAAATCTGGTTCATGCCACCATTTAAAACAATTTCAGCCCTGATCAAGGAAAGTAGTTTTAAAACAGTCCTGAGGTTGTACTTAAGCCCTGGCATCTATCTAAAATGAAGGTCCAGCTTTCTCTTGTATGCTGGAGAGAGAGTGGCCAGAGATGAACATTAGCTCATCTATTGTGGGAGTGCCCAAAAGTGAAAATATTTTGGAGGGAAATAGGTAGTCATCTTTCATAAATAACTAATCAAAGTGCTGAGTTGTGTGGGGCTTCATATATATAATCTATATGGATCTTAATGTGTGCTGCACAAGCAATTGATGGCCTTCCTGGTGGCGGCAGCATGCCTAGAAACAGCAGTGCATTGGAGGATACAGACAATAGAGGGCATATAGAAGCAGGTTTAAAAGAATATAGCAAACAGCACTGGCAGAAAAATTAACACAGTCTTAGACTGTGAAAAGAGATAGGCAAACCAGACCCTTTCTTTACAACATGAAACCTCTTCATTAAGTACATTGCAGAATCAACAGGGAAATTCATACCAAAAGGACACTGCTTGCGATTTTGGTGGCATATGTTATAAATCCAGAAGTATATTAGAACTCCAAAAACAACAAAGTTTAATACAGCTTTGTGCTATACTTACATGAACGTTTGTATTATTATCAAACTGTTTCATTTTGTGTCTTAATTTTGAAATGTGAATAATAATTTTAAAAGGGGCAAAAACACTATGAAACATTTGATGAGGAATTTCCCACCCCCTGAGATTCTTCACTGCTAGGATAAGAGTGTATTTCCATCATCAAGATTTCTGTTGTTTGGGCAGTGTGTGCTTTTAGAAGTATGTATACACTGATCAGCCACAACATTAAAACCACTGACCGGTGAAGTAAATAGCATTGATTATATCGTTATAGTGGCAGCTGTCAAGGGGTGGAATATATTAGGCAGCAAGTAAACAGTCAGTTCTTGAATTTCATGTGTTGGAAGTAGGAAATATGGGCAAGCAAAACAATCTAAGTGACTTTGACCTGGGCCAAATAGTGATGGCTAGATGACTGGGTCAGAGCATCTCCAAAATGGCAAGTCTTGTGGAGTATGCAGTGGTTAGTACCTGCCAAAAGTGGTACAAGGAAGAACAACCAGTGAACTGGCATCAGGATCGCAGGTACTCAAGGCTCATTGATGCACATGGGGAGCAAAGGCTAGCCCGTCTGGTCTGATCACACAGAAGAGCTACTGTGGCTCAAATTGCTGAACAACTTAATACTGGCCATGTTAGAAAGGTGTCAGAACATGCAGTGCATCACTGTTCGCTGTGTATGGGGCCGTGTAGCTACAGACTGGTCAGAGTGCCCGTGATGACTCTTGTCTACCACTGAAAGCACCTACAATGGTGACATGAGTGTCAGAACTGGGCCATAGCGCAATGGAAGAAGGTTGCCTGGTCTGATGAATCATGTTTTTTCTTAGATCAGGTGGGTGGCCGAGTGCATGTGCATTGTTTATCTAGGGAAGAGATTGCAGCAGGATGCACTATGGGAAGAAGGCTGCCAGACAGAGGCCGTATTATGCTCTGTGTAATGTTCTACTGGGAAACTTTAGTCCTGGCATTTATGTGGATGTTACTTTGACACGTAGCACGTACCTAGAGCTTATTGCAGGCCATGTAAACCTTTAATGGCATGGTGCTCCCTGATTTCAGTGACCTCTTTCAGCAGGATAATGCACCCTGCCACACTGCAAAAAGTGTTCAGAAATGATTTGAGAAACATGATAGAGTTCAAGGTGTTGTCTTGGCCTCCAAATTCCCCACATCTCAATCAAATTGAGCACCTGTGGGATGTGCTGGAACCCCAAATCCAATCCATGGAGACCCCAGTTCACAATTTGCAGGACTTAAAGGATCTGCTGCTAATGTCTTGGTGCCAGATACCACAGGACACATTCATAGGTCTTGTGGAGTCCATGCCTCAATGCGTTAGAGCTGATTTGGCAGCACAAGGGGAATCTACATTATATTAGATGGTTTTAATGTTGTGGCTGATCAGTGTAAGTCTAGAATCTTTCGCTTAAAAGAAGGAAAGTACACACAGAGACAACAAGCACAGAAGACTGGTTGGTTGTTAAAAAAAAATGATACAACCAGTCCATCTGATGGTTCAGATTACACACAACAAGATAGTTTTAGGTAATTCGTACAAATGATTCAATTTAGGCAATTGGTGCAAGTTAGGTAAGGAACGAAAATCTTATAGTTCCTCATCATTTCCAGGGAGCATGACAGAAGCAGGGATTTGCAGCCATACCTTACATTCATGTCTTTGGAATGTGTCATTGCAAGGGACATTTGGCACTATGCCAGGGGCTCCCAAAGTGTATGCTGTAGCACCCCGCAGCCCTTGCGGAGCCCTGTGGCTCCCTGGTGGGCTGCCAAGCCAGCCAGGAGTAACATGGAAGGCTCTTTGTTTTTTTGTGTAGCTGGCAGCGGTGATGATGGTGGTGCTGCTGCTCCTGCTGCTGTTCCGGAGTATGTAGCGCCAGTTCCAGCTCCTTCGGGCTTCTTTGTTTCCTGCTCTCTCCCGCCCCCCCGGCCGCTCCTCCTGCTCTGCTGCCGCTCGGGAGCCATGAGTCCAAAAATTTTAGGATCCCCTGCATTATGCTGTTGTTGTCCAGCCAGTTTTATTTGGCAAAGAATTTCTGGAGTAGTTTGTTGCACAGAAGAAAATAGTCATACACTATTTCAGGACAAATAATGTTTCTTGCAATCTGAATTTTGGTGAATTTGGTGCATTTTTCATGAGATGCATGAACTTGCAGACTAAATGGGTATACGCATAGGGATGTAGATATTAGAAATGCTAAAATAGGGCTTTGAGCTTAAATGTATGAAAAATAAGCAAGAATAATCATTTTTAGAATAGGTGTGACTGGTGATAATCTTAGAATAATAATCTTAGAACTGCAGAACTGGAAGGGATCCCATGGGTCATCAAGTCCAGCCCTGTCAAGGAGGCACAGTGAGGAATCAAACTTCCAACCTCTGACTCCTCAGTCAAATACCTAAATCACTGAGCTATCCAGCAGTTAATGATGCCATCATCTTTGCATTACTAAATTACTATCTATATTGGGAACTCATTTTTTCTTTTCAGACCAGACAAAAGGTAAAATAGTTATTTGTGAGTACAAAGTGGCACAACTTGTTATATAAGTTGTGGATTTGCTGTGGGAGGAACTTTGTACCAATCTTCCTCACAAAGATAGTCTACAAGTCATCAAAAATATCATTGCAAATAAGCCCACAGAGAATCTGGATACCAAGTTGTGTGATTTTGTACTCACAAATAATTTCACCTTTAGCAATCAATAACATTTTATTTATTTTATTTATTTATTAGATTTATATACCGCCCATCTAGAACGTGTCTGCTCAGGGCGGGTTTTTGTCTCCGCCACTGTGGCTTCTACTGTTGTTGTTTTTTTTTACCATTGGATTTGCATGGGTTCAAGGCAGTGTGACCATTTGAGCCGATGTAGAAAACTGTGCTCTCCGCCATTCCCTTCTAGACTGAATAAGCCATTTCTTTTTTCTTTTTTTCCTTTTAACAACTTGTTACCAGCTCTAGTGAGCTAGGGCTAGACAGCCAAAAAGAGAGGGCGGGGGGGAGGGAGATCAAAAGGGGAAAAGAATTGCCACTCTACCCTTGTTTACATCTTAAGTAGTTCTTCTGTAGCTGTGCCTGCTGCAGGGCTGCAAAAGAACTATGTTAAGCTGCAAGCAAGACTGTTTAGCAAATATCCTCCTCTCCCTGTGTGACCAGTTAATTCAGACAGACTCAGAGAAGCCTGAATTGTGACTTCACAGCAAGTGAATTTGTGTTTCTCTCACAGTAGTTGCACACTTACATAGCTTATTGTTGCTGCCGAGTAGTCCCTTTCCTTTGGGGAACTAAGCAAGTACAGGACTGACACTGAATGCTTGTAGAGATGGTTGTACTGAAACAGAGTGATGAAAAATGAAGTTATTTATTTGTTTGTTTTCTACATAAAAGAACCCTAGGCTACTTTTATATCATTAAAAAAGATAGCTAAAACAATAAATTATTCATATTTTAAAAAGAATTAAATATTTTGTTAAAATGTTAAATAAAAGCAACAGATTAAAAACAATAAAGTACTAACCATCCCAATTTTAAAATACCTTTTAGATAGTAAGTCACTAAAGGAAAGCCTGCCTGAAGAGAAAGGTCTTCTCCTGCTTGCAGAAGGACAACAAAGATGGGGCCAGGTCATCCTGGCCTCACATGGGAGGGAGTTCCAGAGTCTGGGAGCAGTGACAGAGAAGGCCCTCTCCCATGTCCCCACCAAACACACCTGCTGAAGGTGATGGGACCGAGAAAAAGAATGCTGGGACCAAGAGAAAGTCCTCCGCTGATTATCTTAGCCCCCGGGCAGGCTCATAAAGGGAGATATGGTCTTTAAAATAACTTGGACCGAAGCCATTAGGACTTCATAGGTTAAAACCATCACTTTGAACTGTACCTGGAAATGGATCGGCAGCCAGTGGAGCTGCTGTAACAATGGGGTTATGTGATCCTTGTAACCAGCCCAGTTAACCATCTGGTTGCAGCATTTTGGATCCACTGAAGTTTCTGAACACTTTCCAAAGACAGCCCCACATAGGGCTGGATTTTTAACTGAAGGAACTTGTTTGCCTTACTAGTTTCTGAAATGATCACATTTGTTTTACCAGATTTTGACTGTTTCATGACAATATGGTTAAGGAGGAAAGAGTCCTGAGAGGAAAGATAATTTGGGTCGGCTTTTTTTCCAGACATACAGTGACTGAAATCCTGTTAGAGTAGCTACGCCTGCAAAATAATGATGATGAATAAAGGGGGATACTTTTGGCAATAGGAGATCCCTTCCATTCTTTCCTGTGGCTTTTTCTGACTTGAAAATATTCCCTTTCATCACATGGGAGCTTTGAGAGGGGGGAAAGTGGGGGAGGAAGTTTTTCATTACTGCAAACCCCCAACCCCACCAGTAACTGTGGTAGCAGTTTTTGGTACTGAAATACTTCCTCCTTCTGTCCTTCCATTTCCGTGATTAAAGGGATTATTTATAAGTCAAAAGAGCTGCAGGGAAGCAGCTTTGATTGTATTCCTGCAGTGAGCAGGGGGTTGGACTTGATGGCCTTGTAGGCCCCTTCCAACTTCACTTTTCTATGATTCTATGAAGAACAGGAAGTATTTTCTCTCCCTGCTTGTGATGTCATTACCCTTCTGCAGATGTAGCTACACAAATCAGATTTCAGCCACTATTATGAAGCCAGATGTTCAGAGGTATTTCTGATTACTTATACAAGTCACTAACTTTACCTGCCGTAAACCTTTTAAACTATAATAATTTATATTTCTAGTTACATTTTTCTAAATGCGATTGTATTCATCAAAAGGATATTTACATCTGCAGGGTATTTAGCATTTAATAATGCTGCAGAAAACTATTAAAATGATTGTACCATGGCTCTTGCAATTGGCAAGCTGTTTTAAGTGATTTCTTATATTGTTCCATTATTATACTAATTACTGTAATTAGCAATTGCCACTTATTTTTCATTCATGAATTAATAGTACGCAGCACCTTGGAATCTCTGTCATCTTTGGACTGTGATTGGTGCAGCCATCTGTTTTATGTGTTTAGAGAACCCAAAACCTGTTGCAAAACACTCTTGCAACCTAGTACTCCTAGAATAGCGTGGAATGTACAGGCCAAGATTGAAGGATACTGGCAGACCTATACTGAGGGAATTGAGAACTGGAATAAGCCTTGGAAATTGTGAGTTTGCTTTAAGGTAATGTTTTTTTGAATTTTGATATTTTTATAGCACTGAATGTGCAGAGTGCTTTGCACATTTTTATTTGTATTTATTCATATACCAGTGTTGCCAGGATGGCCTTTATAGCATTAAGAATGAAGCAGTATAGACATACTTCCTTTTCCCCCTTTAGAAGTACACAGAAAAAAAAAACCTAAGTCCTTTTCATCTTGTATTCTCTCTTGATGCAGGTAAAGCTGTATTTCTGGCACGAGACAAGCATCATTTGGCAGACTTGAGCCACCTAATTCGTCATGAGGCCCCTTATCTGTTCCAAAAATATGTCCAAGAGTCCCATGGCAAAGATGTGCGAGTCATCGTGGTAGGAGGCCGTGTAGTGGGTACTATGCTACGTTGCTCAACAGATGGTAGAATGCAAAGCAATTGCTCACTTGGTAAGAATGGTGCTGTGTACACTCTTGGCTGGATGTAATACCCACAAGGGAAGATTTTAACCCCTAAAGTGTTTCATTCAAAGAAGTGTTATAAATAAATTGGGTGTCAGACAGAGCAATAAAATTATGATTTTGTAATTGAAGATATGACCTAGTTTGAAAGAAATGGAGATACAGTAACAGTTAGGATACAGTATTGGTTGCTGTCAGTTTAGATGGCTATATTTAGTCATAGAAAAGAATAAAAGTGCAGCTAATGCAGTCATTTTATACAGCTGATGCAAACCTCTTTGTTGCTTGTCTGTGGGTAGTGGTAATAGGCTACATAATCATTCATTACACCTAGAAACTTAGGCTTTTTAGAAGATCCATATTTAAACCACCTTTGTCCTTTTCTGTTGTCTTTTCCTCTGTCATTCACTTGTTTGATGGATCTTATATCAAGAACTAACATATACGCATTGGTTTTGATGATTCCCTCATTTTTCAAATATGCCTATTTTGTTTCATTCCCTCGTTTGCTTTGTTTCTCAAATGCAAGAAATGCTGAATGAAATGCCTATAAACTATCATCTGCCTATGGATCTAAGTGTATTATTATCAGAACTACTTTCAGTGTTGCTGAAAAGTGGTATACACATAAGCTATAGGACCTGAAAACACCACCTCCACATTTACGACTTGCAACAGAAACATGTTCAACTGTCAGGAACATCATGGTACAGTGATCTTGCTCGTCTGGAGAGCTGGCTAATTGTTTTGCTATTACTATAGTAAACTATTGTTCAAACTTCAATTTTAAAAGAATGTTCATTTTCAGGGCTATTTTGTACACACACACCTTAATTATGTTAACATTCTGTACAAACAATTTCACATCTTGACGCACAAATACATTTAAATCAACAGCAGTCTCTGTTTATTGTATACCTTTCCCCCACGCAATTTTTCTATATCCTCGTTGAGCACAAGCCTCATTTCTTTGTCATTCACACCTGCCCCATTTTTTGGATATAGACTCACCCAGACTTTTCCCAGTGGCTTGCACCAGTGCTACAATTTTATTCATTATTGAGACCCCACAGTGTTGTCTATCTAGCCCAAGGATTTTTATATCTGCTGTAGCTCAGGAAGAGTAGTTCCTCCACTTTTCAACAGCTGAACGGGAACAAAATTGCATCCTAAAACTTATCTTCTTTTCTTTGCCAGGTGGCATAGGAATGATGTGCTCATTGAGTGAACAAGGCAAGCAGCTGGCAATTCAAGTGTCTAATATCTTGGGGATGGATGTGTGTGGCATCGACCTCCTAATGAAGGATGATGGCTCGTTCTACGTCTGTGAGGCCAATGCAAATGTAGGTTTCATTGCCTTTGACAAGGCTTGTAATATAGATGTAGCTGGTATCATAGCGGATTATGCCGCTTCCCTTCTTCCACCCGGTCGCTTGACACGACGCATGTCTTTGCTCTCTGTGGTGTCCACGGCTAGTGAGACAAGTGAGCCAGAGCTGGGCCCTCCAGCTAGTGCCACTGTCGACAATATGAGTGCCAGCTCCAGCTCTGTCGACAGTGACCCTGAAACCACAGAGAGAGAGTTGCTCACCAAGCTCCCGGGGGGTATATTTAACATGAACCAGCTAATAGCCAATGAGATTAAGCTCCTGGTGGAGTGATGCCACATGTAAATAAATATGACCAACTTTCTTGTACTTTTTTTAAAAAACAACCAACATGTAGTGCTGTTTATCCAAAGCAGCTTATGGAGGTGAGGTGAGGGTTTTAGCCGGGGAATCAAAATCAAACAAGCATGTTCTGTGAATGCTGCTTTTGCTACTTATTACTCTTGCAGAACATACCTTTAGTTGATACTGTTGATTTCCATTTGGTAATGGCCTGTTAAAAGACTGCATTTGTGTGGAGAGAATGGGAAGGGGCAATTCTTATTTCTATTAGGGATGCCATTGTGATTTTTAAACTCATTGCAGAGCATGTGTGTTCATAGGGAAATGTTTGGCTTCATTTATGATTTGAAATTTGGATGTTAACTCTCCAAAAACACTTGTGAATTTGTGTATTTTCAACCGTCCCCTCACCTCATTGGAGCTCGGTTCTCTTAGTTTTTTTATACCCTTTGTTTTATGTCTCACAGGAGTTGAGAGATGTTATGGCAGCCAATTTTTTTTATTATTTCAGGGGTTCTAAATATCAACATTTCACATCTAACATCAATAGGATCTGTAAACATGCATCCCTGACAACCAGCCCTTAGCAGCCTCATAAATTCTGGCCCTTAGGCATTTTAACAGGGTGCAGCATTTATTAGTTCAGCATGAACTTTTAAAACAATCCCGAGACTTCTGACCGTTTCAGTATTAACAGATAAGTTTGTCACCATATACTTATATTCAAAACAAAAATGACTTTTCTTGGGAGAAAGGTTCTAATGTGCGAATTTTAGTAGTAATTTTAAGTCCTGGGTTGGGAAGGGATGGAGAAGATATGTATACATTTCCATCTGGTCCATTGATGGCGGAAGTGGCAAGGCTTTGATCTTTTTATAATTTGTTAGTTTTCCTGCGCAAAAGGCAAAGATAAACAGCACTGTTAACTTTTGGTGTACAAAATAATGTTTAATCCAATGTGGAAAAAAATAACACTAGTTTAAAACAAATGTGCATTGACTTGTATTTCTTAGTGTTCTCGTCCTTTTTGCAATATATATGCTATGTTAATGCTTCATTTTTAATACATGCTTGTCCAACACTTTCTTCTCTACGCCTGAACTTAAATGGTGGCCAGATTTTAAAATAGCCATACTGTTTAACACTACTACTATTTAAGACAAACAGCAACAGCTAAATGCTTTGCCTATTACCTAGAATACTGTGGGAGGGGGTGTGGAGGAGGGCTGAAGTGGTTGCAAATCTCAAAACTACTTTGGATTAAACTTAATATGTTACTACTGTTATTAGTAACTTTTCTATATAGAAGGCCTAAAGTATCCTAACTTTCCTAAGGGTAAATCCTGAAAAGAAATGACAGGTTTTGGTTTTAGGAAACACTTTTCCAGTAAGGCCCAGCCAGAATGGGAATATAATTTAAGGTCACAGATACATAGATCTCAGGCCCTTATGTATATGTCTGTATTTTGCTTTGTTTTGTCATTGGTTTTGTCTGTCCAGTTTGTCACTCTTTTTCCCAGAATGCCTGATGATCTCCTCTCCCAACCTCCACCCATCCCTGATACTTCTGGCTGTGCATATGCTTATTAAATTTGATAAAAGAACAAAAACAGCAGCTTTGGGTCTGTTTTAATGGCCTCATTTTCCTCCTCCTCACCCACTTCTCACTCTTATTTTCTTTAGTGTATATACAAGCATTGAAACTTTAGATAAATATATATACATATACAAACCCTATTACTTAAAAAAAACAAGAACATCTTGGAGTAAAATGTTGATAACAAGAAAATGGTATATGAAAAGTTTTGGGAAGATGAACAGCATATGTATGCAATGGTGCTTTTACCTGGATACTTCAAAGGAGCACATTTGCTCTGCCCTCTGAGATTCAGTGCTTTGTCCCTCTGGCCCATCCTTTCCACTTGGCTGTCTTACCTTAAATCAGATTTAAACACACACAACTTGTGGACACTACTCAGAGAGACATCAGAAGGCAATAAACAAAAAAGTGTTAACCTGCTTTCATGAAGGTTTGATAATGCCTGATTGTACAGTTTCTGATGTGTGTTTTTTTTCAAAATGTAATAATGGCTTTTTGTAGCATTAAATATTATTAACATAATTATTAAAATCAAGTAGAAAGTTGACTGTTGGCATTAGCTGATGAAGCAAAATCAAATGCCAAGTTTGAAGTGTGAGACACAAGAGTTGTTTAATGTAAAAATGCAACATCAAGGGTTTTTTCTCACTTGTTCAATAAGGACCCTCTACCTGGTGACTATGTGTTATATGATGATACTGATTCTCCTGAAAATCCACTTGAATTTTTTTATATACTTGCAGCACTGCGCATCATTCAGTAGTATGAGCAAAGCATTAATCCTTTGTTAAATGACAGAACATTAGAAAATTCACAAGAAGCAAAACAATACGGAAAAAGAAGCTGGTAATTTCTTGATAGTTCTCATATGGGGCTTCCTTAAACTTCTACATTGCTTGAGCAAAACAGGTTCTGGCAACAATGATTTCCAGATCCCCCCCCCCCCCCCCGAAATTCATAGGTATAATCTATCACAGTATAAAGCACAGATTTTTTTGAAAAATACACAAACAGAACACAAACTACTTTCTTTACACTGCTACATCTGCTTGTCATTAGATGGTCTTGAATTCATTGTACAGGCATTCGAGAAGACTGGATAATATATCGGAGAAGGAAAGCCTTACACTTCATTTAATCAGAAGCTGACATTTCTTCTAAAACGTTTCACAGGACGCACTGTATTTAAGAAAGAACAGTTGATTCCTTCCCTTCTGTGCCTGTTGTAGTTACACTAAGAAAATATTGTGAAGGGTTTGTAAAGCAAGGCATCTCTGATAGGTAAAAGTGAACTGTGCCGTTAATAACCAGGATGTGTTTTCTAGACAGGTTAGTGCTACATGTTGCACTTCCCTATAGAGTATTTCTTTAAATATACAAAGAGAATCAACACTGTGTATAATAGTTTGAAACTTTATTTCAAGTGAATGGTAATTAAGTTAGATACTACAGTGTCTGCAATACTGCAATGTACCATTACAATTGACAGAGAGGGGCAGGGTGGTGGTGAAAAATGATGGATTTTGATGTGCTTTGTTTGTGTTTTG
Organism: Intellagama lesueurii; assembly: GCA_037013535.1. NCBI lineage: Eukaryota > Metazoa > Chordata > Lepidosauria > Squamata > Agamidae > Intellagama > Intellagama lesueurii. The sequence goes on from JBAJHW010000002.1 coordinate 130,788,038, forward strand.
TTCCTCTGTGTGTGTGTGTGTGTGTGTGTGTGTGTGTGTGTGTAACCATATATAGTCAATTTTGAAGATCAGATTGTTGCATTTATACATTTTGTATTCTGTAGAACTTCCAATTGTGTTTATAGCTTTGTGTATTTACAGATCTTTAATGGTTTGATGTATTGATACATTTATAAATCCTCTCATTCTGGAATATTGTGATCATCAAGTAATGCATGATGGAAAGACTTGTGGACTGCATTTCTTGTTGTCTTACATTCAACTTCAAAGTTGTGTGATCATGCCTCAGTGACTTTGTGCAGCAAAACTATCACACAGAAGATCTGCCAAGAAAAAGGATCTGGATCCACAATCCTTAAAAACAAAAGACACTACTAAAAGGTGCTGCATGGGACACTTACCAGACTCAATAAGTGGAATAAGTTACTTTAAACTTCTAATAAGCTCCCGGTTTAGAAAAAAACAAAGCCCAGTTGGGTTAAGTGTGTAAGGGCTTACCATTTTGTAAGATGTATCAACGTGTACAATTCTTTCTCATGGCTCTTTTTGAGAAGATTTATGAGCTATTTGGCTGGTGTGAGACTCACGACCCACTCCTGTTCTCTCTATGGAATTGTAGGTGCTTGGACAGGTAACCTCTGCTGCTACTGTATCTTTTATTTTTAATTTTTAACTGTCCTAGGAATTTCTAAAGTATTGTAAGATTTATAACAAAATGTTACCATTTCCCATTTGTTTTCTCTCTCTTTTTTTTCTTTTCTTTTTTTAAATTGTGTCTTTTTGACATTGGAGGGTGATTTCTGGGTTGTTCTGATAGTGGCCTAGACCACTGTTGGGAATTTCTGCAGCACTCATATTACACTTTTCAGTTGAATGTCTTTTGTTTGCTTAATACACTGTTGATAAATTGTTTTTTTGAGGTGGGAATTTGTGGTTAAAGAAATACTGTTCTGCTATGTCTACTCCTTTTTTCTTATGTTTCTAACAGTTCACACTTTCTTACTGTTCTTTGCAAAACTTTTCAGGAGCCAAAAAAAAGTCACACAATGCAGAGAAAAACTTCCCTTCTCCCCTTTCTGATGGCAAGAAAGAAAGCTTGTGAAAAATCCTTGAGAGGGTTCCTCTCTAAACTTCCCCCCCTTGTGGTTAAAACAGTAAGCGCAGCAGTTTGGTGGCATCCAGTACCGACCTGTTAGCAGGTAACTTTTAGCTCTTTTGATCATCCCATATTTGCTAATGTTGCTTTCCCCAATCCTTTCCCCCATTCTTGAAATTTATTGTTCGGAAAGAATGGGTCTTCTGAAGCATACAAAACTTAGGTATTTATGTGTTGTAAGTGAGATCATGGCAAGGATATTTTTAAATAATACACACTGTCAGAAAGGAATGATGGGATGGTGTGTAATTCCACGCATTCTGCCATCTCCATCTTTCCATGTACCTGTCTCTTTTCTTACCACCATCCCTCCCTGAATGTACATTCTTGGTTTAAGTTTTTAACAGAGCTTTGGTGCTTTCCAGGGGCACAGTCACCACAAAACTAATCGGCATCAGTTAATAACAGGTATGAAAAAATAGGTATAAAAAGATACACATATGCATATGGATGTTTTAAAAAATAAGACTTTTAGAAGGGTTGGTCTGGAAGGTTATGGTATTCTTTTGTTAAGAGTGTGAGGTTGTTTATATTTCAAAACTAGCATAGTAATCAGCTCAGTGATTCCAAATTATCAGACAAAGACTCCCATGGAAGTACAAGTGTATGTACTTCTGAACTGCAGTGTTGGATAGAATTTGTAATGTGGAAGAACAGAAATTCCTCCAGTATTGTTTTTTGATACTGTTGCAGCAATATCATCATTTTTCTAAGGTACTGTTGAACCTCACAACTGCTTACTATTTTGTTTTTATACTACTTGGAGAAAGATATTTCTCTGCTATGTTTATGTAATATAACATGTTTTGAAACTAATAATTGGGATATCTTTTAAATAGGACCAAATTTTCTTCTCAGGTATATTAAACTCCAGGTATTTTGGGTTTTTTTATTATCAGTTTTCCAGATGGTATTGCATTTTATTTTACTGCTTTTCCTTTTTACAATCACTGGCCAAAATGTTGTTGCTGATTTATGCCTGTATAAGGGAAGTGACACATTTTGATGAAGAATTGCTGCTTATTAAGGAGCTGCTGACTGAATTCCCGGGTATGCACTCAGAAATGCAAATAGCACCTTGTTAATGAGTCGCTATTTGCCACCAAGGCTTTTGCAATTTCCCTTGTGCAAATATAAATCAGTAGTAGGATTCTGACCACTAAGTTTTGTCTTTATACAATTGGCAAGACTTTCCCCCCTTTTATGTATTTTTGTACATTGGTTGTTGTAGGAAGTTGGTGTGCTTGCCTAGTGTCTAAAGAGAGTCGCTTTTACAAGTGTTTTGTCTGAGTCACCCCACTTTGTGATTCTCCCCAACCCTGGATACAATGGAAAATGGGGCAAAACATTTGCTAGAATTGATGAATGAGGGTCCTGTAGGTGCTGGTTCCAAGCACTTTACTACTTTGTTTCTTGACTTGCAAATAAATCAAAGAGGAGAAGAATTATACTGCAGAATTCTATTTTTAAATGGGCAATTTAAAGAGGGTTATCCCAGATGAGATCCCCTCAACTGTTATCTTGTATCTTGGAGGAAAGAAAATGTGCCCCCTTTCCCTAAAGTTAGAAATATGTGACCAACTCTGGAGGCATTGTCCCTGCTCTAGATGAGTTAAATGGTCCTTATTGATGTCATAAATACTCATTATTTAGTCCTGCCTATGTGGGGTCATTCCAGGGAAGATAGCGGGAGAAGGTATGTGGTGTTGAAGCAGTAGAGAATGAATGTGAACCATATCCAACAAAAGTAAAAGAAATGAGTTTTTATTCATCAGCCATTTCCCCCCACTCCTCAAAAGGAAAAGGAAATACTTGACATAGCAATAATATTCTGCTGTTCATGAAAAGTTTGTTTTTGCAATGTTATATCTGGCTCAGTTGTGTGCATTTCAGATCCACAGCTACCAATGTATTAGAGGAAAGAATTAAATAGCCCATTAGAAGAGAGGGTACTACAATAGAATCTAGATGAGCTCCCATCTAGTGCTGTTGCACTCCTTCCTGTAAAAAATTATGAAGATCACATGGTGGCAGCACGTGGTGGCGTTTGAATATTCTTTAATTTCTTCTTTATTCAATTAGCCCTGTTAGCAGGGATGGTTTCTAGAAGTGATTGAATTATTACTAAATTCTCTTCTGTCCAATGGTGCTGTAAAGTCAGAGTTTGGGATAAACCTTGGTGCCTTGAAAGGACCCTCATTGTTTGATTTTTCTGCAAGCTCAACAAGAACTTCTCTATATACCCTTGTGCTGCAACAGAGTAATAAAACTGATAGGTGGCAGCAGAAGAAGAAACTAATGCAGATGACACCCGTGAACTGAGCATGCTGTCATTTGGGGAGAGATGGATTCCAAAACATTAGCTGATGTAACGTGCAAGGATGAGAGGCAGATTCCCTGACTTGTCACACTGCATGGTGAGTCTGACTCTTGGTCAATTATTATCCATCATAATGGATGTTTTAACTCCACATTTTTTTTACTACCGTGTTTCCCCGAAAATAAGACAGGGTCTTATATTAATTTTTGCTCCAAAAAACGCATTAGGGCTTATTTTCAGGGGATGTTTTATTTTACAGTCATGTCATCTTCTTCTGGTTGCTGCACAATGCTGCACAATGGTGGAGGGCGGAGTTTCACTTAACTAGGGCTTATTTTTGGGGTAGGGCTTATATTACGAGCATCCTGAAAAATCATACTAGGGCTTATTTTCAGGTTAGGTCTTATTTTCGGGGAAACAGTAGAATGTTGACTAAAAGCCATTAGTGAGGGCTGATAACTGTGTGTGATATCCTTGCTTCTTAATACATACTCTTCAAGAAATGCTTCATAAATATCCATACCAAACTCTTCTGTGGAATCACTTCATTATTTTGAATATATGTAAAACTTCCAGCAAAACATAGGTAGTTTATCATTCAATCCATTTCAAAGGTGTATTTTTCTCTAGCATACACTTCTCATGTACTTCAAGTTGACATGTTTTGTTATAAATATGAAGATATTTGATCTCACTGTAGCCCAGATTCTCATTGTGCAGCGGAGATATAACACCATAGAACCATCGGCCCACACTTGCACTCTCATTCACAGAGGGCAGTGCTGTGTGTTGCAGGGTTAGAAATAAAGTTAATGGGAAAGCAACTTTTAGCAACTGAATAAATTAAGAAGCAAGTGTATTAAAATAAGATTTCCTTTGGCTTTCTTGTTTTTCTTATAGAAATTTATAATGTCCTTCTTTGAAACTCCCAGCACTGAAACTTAACTGGAAACCATCTGTAGCTGTGTGAAGAATTGTTACAGGAGATGCTTAGATAGCGTCATGCTTCTGGTTGTTAATGCATGACAGTCACATCACAGTTAAACTGGCAGCCATGTTCTACAGAAATATTAATCACATTTCTGTAAAATACCATACAGTTGTTTTTTTGCAGAACACATGCTGTTATTTGAAGATTGAGTAATAGTAATTGTCATGCAGTTTAATGACTGCTGTGTTTGAAGGAATAGCTAGATCCATTTAGTAGTTCTGCTTCTGAGAAATACGATTGATAGAAGTAATTAAGTTGTGGTGTCATGTCTTTCAACCTGCCATACGTTATACAATTAGAACAAGGTGCTGCCTCTGCTGAGTGTTCTTTGCATGTCCGAAATTGTACTACGATTGGAACTGCATCTGAGAAACAGTGTATCTTCACTTCCTTGTTATTGCCCGCTCTCTTATTTTAGGTTAGGAATTGTATTGAAATTGTATATATGCTTCAAAGCAGTAAAATTCTCATCCATGCATATGTTACATCCACCAGTCACTCTGTCATAAAACCTGAGGCCCACCTTGAGAGAAACAAACAGCTAATTTTTTTCTGCAAAGGATATTTGTCTAGTACAGGTATTGGCTAGAATCTTCTTATGGGTTTACATTCATCTGAGTATAATTGCATAAATTGTAATGGTGAATTGCTATTAATTAGACATGGGAGCTTCGTATTCATATCCCAGCAGCTGAATGGGGAGACTTGTCTTCCTGCCTCCTCGCTGGAGCAGTCGGCTGTGGGGAGAGGTGGGACAGCGCCGGCGAGACTACATCTGTGATTGGTGCAATGTCACTGCTGTTGGACACGCGTGCTGCCAGGAGTCTGGTGAGTCAACCAAACTGGTTCTGGGGGGCAGGAATGGACCGCCTTGACACCTGTGGTGCTGAGCTTTGTATTTGCATCCCCCAGGATACAAATGTGAAGCTCCCGTGTCTGCTCTCTTGTCAATCACGTGGCTTGGGCAAATGACTAAGAAGGCAAATGGTAAATCATTAGTTAGAGGTAATTTGTAATTTACAGAATTACAATTACACCGTCATAAATCCTCAATAAGACTCTGTTACTATTTTGACCATTATTAGTAAGCCTTAAGGAAATAAAAAAAATTACAGTACCATTGAAGGTAAAAACAAGTAACAACAATATCATTAGCAGCTGAAATTTTTAATACTGGTTAAATGCAGTACATGTACTAAAACAAAAATCAATAAAAATATTTCCATAATTTAATGTTATAAAATCCTGTTTCAAACTTAAACTGCATCACACCAGTAGTATACATACCACTGATTGAAAAACATTGCTTTAGCTATTAAATGTTTTAAGTTATCGATGAAGAAACAAAACATTCATCTGAATTCTTGAACCACACTGCATGAATGTGTAGGAGCACTCTAGAGAAGATTTTAGTTTTTTGGTACTACTTTCATTTATCTAGATTCTATTTACAGATTGAGGATGTACAAATCACAGTTTTTCTAAACCTCAGCAAAAAAAATCATAAAAAATAGTGTTAGCCTCCAAAATCTTTCACTCCTGCTTGAAAGCCAGATTACTAGCACCTTTCACAAAACTGTATTTAAAACCTTATATTTTGTGCAAAATATGTTTTTTGTGCAAAACACTTCTCTGAGTTTTTACAAAAATGGTCCTGAAATGGAAAAAATAAACAATAAGTTCTGTGATATTGCCTACCAGGAGAGTTTACAAAAAAAATTGTTCTGAAAAGAATAAGCAATGGTTTACAATTTTATTCCAAAGACACAAGAATCCTCTTCCCTTCCCTGGTTTCAGGAAGCTTCCATGGTTAATAAGAACTTTTTCCTATTAATTGCATATTTTAAGGCAGTGCAAATTAAAACATGAGCAAGCAAAAGAGTGAATTTCATGTAACATTGATTTAGCATTGTTAAATACTTTGTCATTTCCTTTTTTTCCTCTACAAAATGTCATTCTCCCCCCATCCCACTTTTTATAGAATATGACATAACTGTTGTGGGTTTTAGAATAATGGAAAGTAAATAGGTAAAACCAGTTTCCTGGTGGCAAATAAAGCCCTTCAGGTATATTAAGAAACTTGTTACGATCAAGTGCATAGGCAATTGCTGGAATGTAAGTGGAGGAAATACAAGGCAAATTCTATAAAGGCTACAGCTAATTTTAGAACCTACTCTGAGATAGACCTTTGAGATAAGTCATTTTTAAAGTCAGTAATTCATGGTGTCGCCATAAGTCAGAAATGATTTGATGGCATGCAGCAACAACAGATTTTGAACCAATGATGGAGATAAAAAAAATATCTGCCATGTGATTAGCCAGATCTGTTCTGAGTAATCAGACCATTTTCACATAGTGAAGAACTGACAAGCGAGCAGACCAGATTGTGAACCATGGGACCCTGCCATCCCCCTGCCTCTGTCATATAGCACAGATAGGCTTTTAACACTGCTGCCCTCTGGAAACAACTCTTTAATTGTGTGCTTGTTCTGCAGGAAATAGTAGTTAACCCCTCCCAGTGAACTACAGCACACTCACCCATACATCTTCTCTCCCCTGTGTAACAGAGAGACTTTGAAAATAGCTTCCATGTCTAGGGTTTTTTCCCCCCAGCCGTTGTTCTGTGGTTGACTTAGAGCTGATTATTAGAGGTAGCTGGTAAAGAAAGAGATAGTTGTATGAGCAAGTATGTGAATCAGGGTATAGGCTTTTTTTTAGTGGGATCACTCTAGGGCCCCCAGGTGGCACCCTGTAGTTGAGGGGGAGATTGCCCCATCCATGATATACATATAGACAGCAACAAATGAGCCCTTGATATCTCACTGAATGACTAGCCAAACAGTTTGTAAGTGAAATTGTCAGGGTCTTTCACTGTGATGGTACCCATGGCACTGTTGTCTGTAGACAGCTGCCTTGGCCCCCTGCGTCTCCTGTTTTTTCATGCATTTTTTTTAAAAAAAAATTAAAATCTGGAAGTGGCTTACTGCAAAGTAAAACTTCTAAAAAGAACAAGGAAAAGGCTATGTAGGATTACACAAATGTAAGAATGGGTGATACTTTTTATTGGACCACTAAAAATCAAAAGTCACATTCTTTCACACTCACATGCAGAGGCTTCTCAGTTCACTTTTTCTCATGTAATTTTTACTTTTGCAGATTTTGAGTGCCTTTGGGGCTTAGTTCGCCTTGATTTTGAGAGAAACTTCAACTTTTACAATGGTTTAGATTATTCCTCCCTCCTCACCCCCCCCCCCTCACACACAGTGATTTTACTACTTTATTTTACATTTTTCCTTTTGTTTTTCTGGATTAATTCTCCTTCACATTCCCCAGAATCTTCAGGAATCTGTCTGGGGCAAATAAAAGACCTCGTTTTCAAAGAGGAGCTTGGGCCATGGTGGGTGGGTGGGTGGGTGGATGTGTGTGGGAAGCTGAGTTGGGAGCACATTAGCAGAATAAGGCCTCTTGAAGGGTAGGAAGCTCTAGGGTGAGCGTACCTTAGAAAGGCACATAATGCCAGGACGAAGGTTGCTGTTAGGAGATCCAGACGATGGGGACTCCCCCCCCCCCTCTGTAAGCATGGACTGGACTGGGATACGCCCCAAAAGTATTATGTGCCAGGTTGATGGGAGCTCTTTACCAGGGTAAAGAGAAGGAAGGTACAACCTCCGCTAGCAGTAGGCACTGGCAGGACTGGTTCCTTCAATAAGTTAAGTGTGAAGAGAGCAGTCAGGCAGCCCCTACCAACCCTCTCCTTGGTTGATAGGGCTGCCTAGCTGTTATTGTCTTGAGGAAAGCAGAGCAGCCCAAATCCCTCCTAAGCAGTTTTCCCTTCTAAGTGCTACCACTAGGTTGCTGATCTTCCTTCCCTCAGTGTGCAATATTTGGAGCCTTCTTTCATGGGCTTCCTGGCCTCACTTATTCATCTTTTGCTTACCTCACTTGGTCTCCCAGCCCTATGGCTTTCCCTGCTGTTCAAGCTGCAGTGACATGGCACTCATAGGCCACTTAGTCTTGATGGTCAGCAGCAATCCCCTCTCCCACACCCATTCATTCCTTTTCTTTTTCTTTTTTTGTCATTGGACCTCCTCTCTCCTTGTCTTGGACACCAACCTCTCCTCCTTGCTTCTCTGACTTGCTAACTTCCAATGCTTCTTTCCTCTGCCATTTTTGCTTCCCCTCCATTGCTCATCCTTTCTCCCTCCGTTCATCTTCCAGTTCCTCCACTCTCCTGCTGTATGCTCCAGCAGCAGACTGGGATTGTTGGTTACTGGTGCCTTCTTTTGCAATGGTGGCGGCAGAGGAGATGGAGGCCTCTGGGAATCTCGGTGGTGGGTCTGAGCATTCCCTCACACATACATGCCACTGAGGCAAAGATACCCATACTCTGCCAATCCAGGCAAAACACATGCACTTCATAACAATAAAGAAAAACAAGCAAGTTTGCTAATTAATACAGGATGGAGCAAAGGGAGCCTCTCCCTGTGTTTTCTTTGTCTTCTTGCCACCCTGGAATATCCCTGCAGTATACATTTTTCTTTTTCTCGGCAGCTGGACATGTTTCAATACAAAACACTTAGGCTGCAGCTAACCACACATTTATAATTTTCTGCCTTTTAAATCCATGTGGGCCCCAGAGACATTCTTGAAAATAAAGGTGGTATTGGGTGTTAATACAAGTGCATAAGTGGGTGACGCTTTTTATTCAGTCACTAAAAATCAAACAAACTGCAAGTTTTCTAGGAGAAAATTCCACTTCTTCAGGCTTACCACAACTCCTATCTGGGAGAGTTGATGTTAGTCCTCTGAGGCTGGTCTCAAGTCTCTCTGTAGCACATGCTGTGCAGCAAAGATGCTCAAGACCAGTCTCCAAAGACTTAGATCAACTCTCACAGACATGTACCACTGCAATTTTTCTGCGCTATGCATAAAGGCACTGTGCTAAGCCTGAAGAAGTGGAATTTTCTCCAGAAAACCTTGCACCCTTGAGTCTGTCTCCTTGTCCCAAGCAACAATTGCTTTTTGCTTTATTGAAGTTCCTAATTTTCCTGCATTCTGGTCGTCTTCCTTACTTTCACCCCTAAAATTTAGTTCTGTGTTGGTAGATGTCAAGCTGGGGGAAAAAGTGCATTGCACCACTTTTTCTTTATTCCCCAAAAGTAAATCATCCCTTTGTCCTGGAGCACACTATGTGACCATAGCAGTTTATCAGGGTACACTCTGGGTCTGGAGCCGTTTAAAGCATCCATCCTTGTAGACTATCTATACTATTCCATTGTCTTCCAGCTTAGCCAGAGCCTTGTTGCCTTAGCAGTCACATATCTTGTCTTTTTTTCCCCCTCCAGGCTAGGATAAATCCTCAGCCCTTTTTGCCAACAGAAAATGGTTGATTGTGCTGCTTATGAAACAAACCAAAGATTTCCTCTATGCCGTTCCATAGGCAGGCCATTCCACCATTCAGTAATCCAGTCCATAGGCCATAAATCTGTGGGCCAGGCCAGGCCATACATCCGCAGGCAATTCTGTCCAGTATACTCTTGTACTCTAAAAGTTGAACCTGATTAGCAGAGTTCACATCCAACAAGTCCAACAGGCTGTGAGTTGCACAAGACAATATTGCTGTCCCAGAATGGATCTGGCAAAAGACTGGAGGGGTAGGGTCTCCAGGAATGCCTGGAGGTGGTGTAAGATTGATGGTATCTGTGTCTCTTCTGTAAACAGAAGACAACTGCACAGTGCAGGAGTGATTAGTGACTCTGGGTGTGGGGCATTTCAACAAATGGCTACAAAATAGTTCTTCACATGCAGGGCACAGAACCTCCAAATATGTAGTACTGTATTTATTTTGCCTAGAGTTTCTGGCTGGATAGCTCAGTGGTATAGGTATCTGGCTGCAGAGCCAGGGGTTGGGAGTTCAATTCCCCACTGTGCTTCCTGCAAGTAGAGCCAGCCTATGTGGCCATAGACAAGTTGCACAGTCCCAGGGCACCTCGAAAAGAAGGGAATGGAAGACCCTGAAACGGCTCACTGTAAGTCAGGATTGACTTAAAAGCACATGATTATATTATCAGTTATTCCCAAAATTGAATCCCCAGACATTCTTGGACTGCAACTCCCAGAAGCCCTTGCCAGCACAGCTAGTGGTGAAGACGTTGGGGAGTTGCAGTCCAAGAACACCTGGGTTATCCACAGTTGGGACCACTGATATTATTATCAATTCTTCAGAAAACCTTCTGTTTACAAATGTGGGATATTTTGCTTCTGTACCAATGACTCAGAAAGCCAGGAAATGGCCCAGTATTGCTGTACAATATTGTGCCTGCATTGCCAGCAGGAAAAAGGATGCCAAGTTTTACATAGCAAAGGGCAGCCTGAATGTTGCCAGCAGTCAGGATGGTCTACCGGATATCCTCTTCTGCTCACTACCATTCACACATTGAAAAGCAGCCCTGACAACGACTTTATGTTTGGGTGACAAGTGGTGAACTGATGAAAAAAGGAGTCAACTTCTGGGATTTTCCCTTTTGTGGTGTCACTTTGTGAATGGTAGTGGTGCTGGGGGACTCCTGTTAAACACCTTGGTTCCATGAGCCCCCATATTATTTTACATAGACAGTACATGAAAAACTTGAAAGAGGTTGTCTAGAATTTTGTGGGCTAGTGCCACCAGTGTGCTGGTGCCACCCAACTCTATCTGGTTTTTAAGATCTTCCAGGGGGCCCATCTCTCAGGCCCCAATGTGTGGTCACCCAGCCCCCTGCTGCTAATTTCATCCCAGAGTCTACTTTACTCTCAGTTGAAATTCTACATGTAAAAATAACCTTATGGTATGTTTTCTGTTTCATTAATTTAAACATTTGGTGTTAAAAACAACAGTATTCTTGAAATGAACAACAAATCAAGGAGTAAATCACCGCTAAACCTTTCTTACATTCATTATGACGAGACAGTGCAAAATGACATAAGAGATGGTACTGAAAGATGAGACTCCCAGATTGGAAAGCACTCAATCAGCTACTGGGGAAGAGCAGAGGAAAAGTACAAATAGCACTGTTGCTAATGATACAACTAGATTAAAGCCAAAAGGACGTCTAGTGGTTGACGTGCAAAGAGGTGAAAAGAACGTCCAATGCTGCCCAACATACACAATTGGAACATGTAATGTGAGAAGTATGAATCAAGGTAAACTGAAAACTGTAAAGCAAGAAATGGAATATTTAAACATAGTAGTGCTTGGTATAAGTGAATTAAAGTGGACTAGAATGGGACATTTTCAGTCAGACAACTACGAAGTGTTTTACTCTGGAAATAACAGGCTCAAAGAAATAGAGTGACTCTGACACCTAGGCAAGATGTAGCACTGGCAGTTAGAGGCTATAATGCAAGGACTGACCAAATAATATGCATCAGACTCTGGGGAAAGCCTATCAACATAACCATCATCAGGTTTATTCTCCAGATGCTGAAGAAAATGAAATCTTTTCTGCAAGCATCCAGGAAGAAATTGATCACACACCAAAATAAGAGATGCTTATAATCATAGGTGACTGGAATACAAAAGTAAGAGTAATATCTATCCGACTATATGGTCAGATTGTGTGACAGACCAGAAATTGTTAGTGTTAAAAATGAGAGTAATGCTGAAGAGGGATAATGTTGCGCAAAGAAGCTGAAGAAGCAGAACCAAATTTTCTTGGAAGATTTGGCCTAGAAGACACAAGTGAAACAGTTGTAGTAGAGGTAGCCGTGTTAGTCTGTGCAAGCACTATAGGTAAAAAAAAATAAAAAGTAAAAAAAAGACAAAAATGAGGTGGCACCTTAAGGACTAACTTTTATATTTTTTTGTGTGAACTTTCGTGAACAAATCCACTACATCAGACGTAAGATTTAACGTGGCAAATATTTATACATGGCATTAAAATCTAGATATCAAAATACAGAGGTTGTGTTTGGTTGGTAAGAAAGTCAGTAGGTGTTGAACATTGTGATATTGGCATCTTTGATATGCAGGTCTTTCACTGAAGCTTGTGCTATAAAGAATGTGAGAATCTCCATCATAAAATAACAGTGGTAGAGCAACATGAATGCTAATTAGATTCGCTATATACAGTTGTTGAGGAACTCCCCCCCCCCCCCAAACAAGCTTTCCTTTGCAATCAGTTGCAATAGTGTGTGAATTACCCCAGGCAATGGATTACCACAAGAGCAGAGTAAATAATGTTTTACCTTTGAAGTTTCTAAGGTGGATCTGTTAAGTGGGGGAAAAACATCTGGAAGATGTAGTACAGTAACATATTTGTAGTGTTTATATCTGGTGGTGCCCTAAAAAGCATTGGCTTATATTAAGTCCATTGATGTGTGTATCTAGCAAGTGTATGTATTTTATCTCAGATGTTTCTCTCTGGATTCTTGTCCTGTAGTTTCTTTTTTCTAGGATGCCACTTTCAGATTGTCTGTGGAATGTCCTGGTAAATTAAAATGATGTGTGTTGCCCTTCCTGATGTCTGATTTATGTCCATTAATTCATTTGCACAGAGATTGTCCTGTTTGTTCTGTGTAGAGTGCAGATGGGGATTCTTGGCAAAAGATGGCATAAATAACATTGGTAGAAGAATAGGTAAAAGTACCTTTGATATTGTGTGTGACATTGTTAGGTAATTGTGTTGCCTGAATAGGTGTGGGAGCAGAGCTGGCATCTGGGTTTGTAGCAGGGTTTTGTTCCCTTCTCTGTTTCAGTGTTGCATAGTCCATTGTGCGTCAGGAGTCATTTGAGGTTAGAGGATTGTCTGTAAGCCAGTAAAGGTCTGTCACCAAGGGCTTTGGAGAGTGAAGTGTTCTTGTTGAGGATGGGTTGGAGATATTTTATGATGCGTTTGAGTGGTCTCAATTGTGGACTGAAAGTGACAACTAGTAATGTATGATTATTTTCCCTTATCCGTCTGTTCTGTAGTAGGTTGGTACTAGGTATCCGTCTTGCTTTATTAATTTGGTCCTTAATCATATTGGGTGGGTATTGTAGTCTGAGGAAAGCATGAGGAAAATGAAACAGGAGAACAACTCATAGAATTCTGTGAAGCCAAATATCTGTTTATTGCAAGAACATGCTTCTAACAACCAGATTACCATAAATTTGGACATCAGTATAGAAATCAGACTATGTATTTGCAAGCAGGAGATGAAGAAGCTGTATTGTCTGACAAAATAAGACCAGAGGCAGATTGAGGGACTGACCACAAATTGTAGTGTCAATAATGAGAGTAATGCTGAAGAAGAGCACTAAAAGAACCCTAGTTTCCACATATAATGTAAACATTTCTCATAAATTTAGGTCCAGATTTGCATTACTAAACTCAGTTGACCATGAACTACAAGAACTGTGGATTGAAACCAGATATATTATTAGGGAAGAAGGGAAAAAGTTAATTTCTGTAGTAAAAAATAAAAGAAAGACCTAGACCCTGGACTGCCAGAAATACAAACAAGTCGGCCATAGATCAAATCAACCCTGAACTATCTCTTGAGGCAAAAATGTTGAAACTGAGACTGTCCTACTTTGAGGACATCATGAGAAGACAGGATTGTTTGCAAAAGACAGTAATGCTGGGAAAAGTTGAAGGCAGCAGGAAAAGAGGAAGACCAAATATGAGATGGGTTGACTTGCTAAAGGAAGCCAGGATGGGTTGACTTGCTAAAGGAAACTTGAGTTTTCAAGAGCTGAGTAGGACTGTTGAGGACAAGACATTTTGGGGATCACTTCATTCATAGGCCCCCTATGATTCGGGGTGACTTGATGGCATATAGCAACAAGAACAATATGAATAATATAACTCGCTATGACAGCAGAAGTGATAAGCAATTGTTAAAATGTTTCAGCTAAACCTTTGAACAAACTTTTTTCCTAACCTTGATTTTGGAAATTGTTTTCTTCCTTATACTTTTCCTTACACTTTCTGCATAGCACTTTAATCATTTGTTAATTTACTCACACTAAAGGGTAAGAATGAGACCCAACTCTGAGAAACTGGCTCTTAAATTTTTGGGAAGCACCTGGGACAACTTTTACGTTAGCCTGCTTTTCTGTTGCATTTGATACTATCTAGCATACATGATGAGTAATTTTTGCTTTATAAAGCATAGTGGCTGGAACAAAGAGTTTCTGTTAACTTATTCTGTTTACTTCATTGATTTATGTACTGCTTTTGGGCCAAAATTGACCCCACATGGCTTATAAAAATTAATATAAGCCCAAATGAAAATATTGGCTGAAATTCAATAACATAAAGTTATGCCACCTAAGTCTGATGATGTAATTATCTGCCTTCATATTTGGTAAATAAAGTTCATTATACCTCTCCCAAGGTTTCTATGCCCCCTTAGGATCCCTTTGGTCCTGGGGAGGTCTTTGGAGACAGCATGATGGGGCGGGAATTAACTGGAGAGTTCTTAGCAATGGCTTCTTCTCAAATTGGAAGGAGGTATGAGTAACAAGTGGGGTACCCCAAGGCTCAGTCCTGGGCCCAGTGCTCTTCAACCTTTTTATTAATGACTTGGATGAGGGAGTGCAGGGAATACTTATCAAATTTGCAGACAACACACAATTGGATGGAAAAGCTAAGGATCTGAAAGACAGGAACAAAATTCAAAAAGATCTTGACAGATTTGAGTACTGGGCTGAAAAAACACCATGAAATTTAACAGGGATAAGTGCAAAGTTGTACACCTAGGAGGAAAAACCGCCTGAATGTTCACTTACAAGATAGGGATACTTGGCTCAGTAATGCTGTGATTGAGAAGGATCCTGGAATTGTAATAGCTCAGAAGCTGAATATGAGCCCACAGTGCAAAAAAGAGCAAATGCAATTTTAGGATGCATTAACCAGAAGTATACAAACCCTGTGAGGTACTAGCCCCCCCCCGCCCCCCCATTTCAGACTGGTTAGGCCTCCTCTAGAGTACTTTGTCCAGTTTTGAACATCACACTTTAAAACAGATGCCAAGAATCTGGAGCAAGTTCAAATGAATACAACAAGGATGATCAGAGGGCTGGAAACCAAGCCCTATGAGGAAAGGCTTAAAGAACTGGGCATATTTAGCCTTGAGAAAAGAAGATTGAGGGGAGATGTGATAGCACTTGAAAAATAGTCATACAGTACAGGGTCTGGATCTGTTCTCTGTCATCCCAGAGTGCAGGACACATAATGATAGACCTAAGCTACAGGAATTTAGGCTGAATATCAGGGAAAACATCATAACTGTTAGAGCACTGCAACAATGGAACCAATTACCCTGGGAGGTGGTGGGCCCTCCAACTCTGGATGCATTCAAGAGAAAATTGGACAACCATCTGTCAGATCTGCTTTGACTTGGATTTTTGCATCGAGCAGGGGGTTGGAGTTGATGGCCTTACAGGCCCCTTCTAACTCAGTTATTTTATTATTATTCTATGATTAAACTTAATAGAGTATTCACTGTTTCTTCTTCGTGGTCTCTGTGAATGCACACTAATGGGTTTAATCTGCGCCTGCGCAGAAGTCTCCGGAATATTCTAGAGCTCAAACATGCGTTCGCTAGGACCGCCCCCCAGTACACATGGTCCGCCCATCCTTACAACTGCCTCAGTTCCTTTTTGCCGCCGCTGAGGTCTCATCTTCTGTTGAGCTCTCCGTTCGCGCAATCTGGTTCTTTTTCCTGAGGAAACATAATAATCGTATCGTTATTTAGAATAGACTATCTTCATTATTCTTTTGTGAGATTTGGATTTTTTCCCCCTATTTCCCCCGCCCCCCTTCCTTTCCGTTCCTGCCGTTTATGGCCCCCACAGGGCCGTTTAAGAGGTGCACTTCGTGCATGAATAAGTTGCCTGTGTCTGGCCTGTTTTGTCTGGGAGAATCGCATCAACCGGCCTCCTGCTCCCATTGTAAAAATTTTACTAAACAAGCCATCAAACTCCTCCAACAGCGCCTTAAATCTTTCTTGTGGGAGCAATCTCTTCGTCCCCCATCCAAGATGGATGAGACACAGGGTTCACAACCACCACCAGTCCCTTCTGCTACCAACTCTCCGTTGCCAACACCTAAATCTAAGCCAAAAATGCCTAAGTCTTAAGTCCTCAGGATCGGCATCTCAATTGACTCCGACACCAAAATCCACTCCGAAACCAGTCAGTACCAAACCAAAGAAACCGAAGAAGTCTTCCATCGGTGCTCAGCCACCGGTACAACACCCTCCTGTGCAGGATCAATCACTTATCGATCTTGATACTGACCACAAATCCATTCCGCCTCCATCCGGACAACCGCCTTCTCTGTTGGCTCAATCTACCTCCTGGGCGGACAACTTGGCTGAGGTAAATGTACTGCCTTATTCGGCCTGTTCAAGCCCCAAATCTTTGGGTTGCTCTGTGTTCAGGTGTGAGTCTGAATCAGCATCTGTCCCTGCTGATCCAGTGCCTTTGCAGAAGAAGATAGCTAAACACCATTGAGGACACTGGCCGTTCCGATACCGCTCTCTCACAGCCTCCGAGACTTTCGGTATCGCGGGACTCTCGGGCTCGACAACACCGGCCCAAGCGAGTCACCGTTTATGAGCCTCCAGCTTACTACGAAGCACAGCCTAGACGGTATTGGCATCATCCACACCGGTACTGGCAGCATGATACCAAACGTTACGCTGAACCAGAGCGCCTTTGGTATGCGTACTACTACCCTTCGGATTCTTCGGAGTCCCCCTCACCTCCTCGGTACCAGTCTGGCTACTATTATGATCAGTCATCGGATGATGAAGGTGTTACTCCCCCTCCGGTACCGAAGCCCCGTAAGAAACCTCATAAACGGCACGCTCAGGCGGCTCCAGTTCCGGTAACCTCGGTACCGAAGAAGCCAAAACCGGTGACCAAGCCCAACGGCCGATAAGGTTACTCTTTCTCAAGTCAGTTCATCATCCCTACAGGTCACCATGACTTATACCGGCCCTTTGCCCGGTACCGTAGACCCTAAGAAACGTCAAAAGCGTAAGTCGGATAACTCAACTTGATACCTCGCACGAGCGATACCGTGGCTCTCAAACAACATCGGCCAGACGCTCTTCCTGATATGTCGGCCTCTTCATACCAACAGGGTTCTTCGCTTTCACCAGCACAATCTTCAGATTCTGATTCCTCGGATTCAATAACACCACTAGAATCACCCCCCAATCTTCCGACTCCTGGTTCCGATGTGGCTGACACCAATCCGCCATCTCCATCAGAAGATTTCTAATCTTACTCACAATTGATTCTCCGCATTGCCAAAGCCATGGACCTTGAGGTCCAGCAGCTAACTCATTCGGGATCTGATAAGGTGTATGAGGATATTGATGAGGATCAGAAACCTCCACTTCAGATGGGTTTCATTCCATCGCTGCTCAAACTGATTAAGCAGTCTTAGTCTAAACCTTCTTCAGTGCCTCAGATTTCTCGGAGAGTCGACAATCTCTACAAGACCAATGGCACTGATACGGAATTTCTCTCAAAACATCCTCCTCCTAACTCAGTGATTGTAGACGCAATGCAAAACCGAGCACATAATCGCTCTAACACCACTCCAAACAATAAAGAGGGCAGAAAGTTGGACATTATCGGCCGTAGAGTTTATTCTCTAGCATCTTTCACCTTACGTGCTGCCAACTATTTAGCAGCAGTGGGAGCCTATCATAGGTTTCTCTGGAACAAAGCCCTACCGTCACTACAGTCAGCATCTGGGGAGTACAAGCCTCGTGGTCTCGCCTGTCATCAGGAGGCTATGACATTAGCGAGACAAGAACGCATCACGGCATGACACATAATAGAGGCAGCCTCCAGGCATATGGCCACAGCTGTTGCTTTACACAGACATGCCTGGCTCCACTCTGCTCAAATCTCGGAGGACTCTAGGATGCGTATTGAAGACTTACCCTTTGACGGTGTGGGTCTATTTGACGAGAAAACAGACGAGGTTCTTGACAACTTACAAAAGATGAGAAAGACAGCACACTCATATAATAGTCATATTATCGGCCTCAGAGATACCAGTGGCGTCGCCATATCCCTTTCACCAATACAAGTCCTTTCTGGAAAAACAACGTTATTTACCTCAATAATCTTCCACGTTCCAATCTCGCCAGCACACTCAGCGTCAGCGTCCTCGTCAATCCATCAGGCGTCCTGATAAAAAGAACAAACAATCTTTGACTCACCTACCGTCCAAAGCCATACCCTATCCACTCCCCCCACCACCCGCCTAGCACCCCATTTTCGATCTTGGGCACACATAACCACTGATTTGTGGGTTTTGTCAATCATATCCACCGGATACGCGCTAGAGTTCATTTCCTTCCCCCCACCACAGACCGTCCTAACCCCGCCATCCAGCGCCCTCGAGCTAGAGATTCAATCTCTCCTCTCGAAGGGAGCCATTTCAATCATCACACCAAGTGTTTCCGACCCAGGATTCTTTTCTCATTATTTCCTCGTCCTGAAACGAGACGGCGGTCTACGGCCCATTCTCGACCTCCGCGACCTCAATTATTTTATCATTCAAAAGCGTTTTCGCGTGGTGACTCTAGAGCGTATCCTTCCTCTTCTACAAAAGGGAGACTGGTTCTCGGTCATCGACCTGAGCGACGCATATTTTCATATCACCATGAGACAAGATCACCGCAAATTTCTTCGCTTCTCCCTAGGTCACACTACCTACGAATTCAATGCCCTCCCGTTCGGCCTCTTCACCGCGCCGCGAGTATTTACGAAATGCATGGCCCCCGTAGCAGCGCACCTTCGCACTCTAGGAATCTCAGTGTTTCCGTACATCGACAACTGGTTACTGGTAGATCAGTCACGCGCACAAGCGCTGAGGAACATTGCTGTCACTCTTTCTTTACTAGCAGATCTGGGCCTCAAGGTCAATGTCAGCAAGTCAGTATTATCTCCCTCAAAAGGTTACTTACATAGGCACTGTTCTAGACTCGCGTCACGCGAGGGCTTTTCTCCCTCAAGAACGTGCAATCAAAATACGTACTCTTGTCAACCATTTCCAGCCTCATGCGCTCGTCACGGCTCATCAAGTACAACGCCTCCTCGGCCTCATTGCCTTCACCACATCCGTTATCCAGCACGCCCGACTAAAAATGCACTCGCTACAGTCATGGTACCTCTCCCTATTCGACCCTCTTCTCGACCCACCCACAATGCTTCTGCAAGTCACTCCCAAACTTTCCTCTCAGTTAATTTGGTGGATCACCCCGGCCAACCTCTTTCTTGGCAGACCGTTTCTTGGCAGACCACAAATCAACTTTACGCTTATAAATGGTCTGCCTTCCAGAAGTTCGCTTGCCAAAATAATCTCCCTACGGCTCCAACTACCCTCCCCTGCGGTTTTGGCCTTTCTTTCTTATCTCTTCGATTGTCATCTCTCATTGTCTACGATTAAAGTTTATATGTCCGCTATTATAGCCTACCAACCAAAGGATTTGGATGCTGCCTTATTCTTCAGACATCCTACTCTGAAGCAGTTCCTTCGAGGTGTCGCTAACCTGCATCCATCCTGACCTTCCCCTCCACCACAGTGGTCCCTGCACACTGTTCTCCGTCGCCTCTCATTACCACCCTTTGAGCTTCTTGCCACCTCTTCTGAACATCTACTCTCCTTTAAAGTGCTGTTTCTAGTCGCTATCACATCGGCCCGTAGGGCGTCCGAACTTGCAGCCATACGAGTAGACCCTCTGTTCCTGTAGTTTCATCCGGATAAAGTCACGATGTATCCAGACATCTCCTTCCTCCCTAAGGTCGTTTCCGAATTTCATGTCCGTCAGCCTATTGTCCTCCCTACCTTCTTCCCGTCACCAACAACGGACCTCGAGCGATCCCTCCACCTTCTGGATGTGAGAAGGGCTCTCGCGTTCTACATCAAAGGAACTGCCTCCTTTCGGAAGTCTAAGAGGCTGTTTGTTTCTATGCATTTGCCACATAGAGGAACACGTGTATCTCCTCAAACCATCTCACGATGGATTGTTCAAACCATACGCCTCACGTATCAGCTTGCTCAAAAGCCTCTGCCTACACAGATTAAGGCTCATTCCACCAGAGCAATAGCCACTTCCACGGCTTTTCTGCGAGGTGTACCTATTCCAGATATTTGCAAGGCTGCTACTTGGTCCACTCCGTCGACATTTGCATCCCATTATCGCCTGGATGTAAGGGCTAAGTCGGATGCGGCTTTCGGTCGTGCGGTCTTGTCCTCGGTCTTGCCGTGACGTCCCTCCACGTGTAAGCTTGTTAATCACCCATTAGTGTGCATTCACAGAGACCACGAAGAAGAAAGAGAGGTTACTTACCTGTAACTCTGGTTTTTCGAGTGGTCATCTGTGAATTCACACTTCCCGCCCGTCCTCCCCCTCTGTCCGTCACGTCTGTTTTATTTATTCAGCGGCAGGCAGTTTGGGAACTGAGGCAGTTGTAAGGATGGGCAGACCACGTGTACTAGGGGGGCGGTCCTAGCGAACGCATGTTTGAGCTCTAGAATATTCCGGAGACCTCTGCGCAGGCGCAGATTAAACCTATTAGTGTGAATTCACAGATGACCACTCAAAGAACCAGAGTTACAGGTAAGTAACCTCTATTTTATCTTTTCTATGTTCTATAATATGTAAACTGCCCCAAGTAATATCCTCAGTAATATATATAAGCTAAATAAATAAAATGTCTGAAAATCCCCACCATCAGTCCCAGTGACCATGGCAGGACTCGTGTCAGTTCTTTTCAGACATTTAAGACTTCCCCTCACCCATCCCGCTATCCCCAAAGTTTTCTCTAGGATAAGAGGGATCCTCAGTGAGCCTAGAAAACTAGTTGAATGGATAAGGGCTTCTAATTATCACAATATGGCCATGACTAATGATGTTATCTGACTTTGTGGCATAACTATGTTACAGGGTTTCAGCCAATAAAATATGATTTAGAGCTTAAGGTAATACTCTGAGCAACATTTTAAAAATGAACAAAAACTAGGATGCAAACAACTTTTTCTCAACTCAGAAGCAAAATATATGTTGAAAAATGTCAAAAGAAGTCAAATTCTTCTACAGGTAGCCACCTTCTAGGCAGCAGCTCCTGAGAAGGAAGTGGGACAGTACAGAGTAAGTGGAAAAGCTCATCTAAAGACTTGCATCCTGCAAGTGTGTACATGAAAAGAAACAGAAGTGGTTTGAGCACCACCCCTTTCCCATGGAAAGATTACAGCTTCCTTTGCTGGTATCCAGAAAAAGCAAAGACATGTGGTCCCTACATAATATAAAAACAAGAGCAGGTGATATCATTATTAGACCACTAAAAATAAAACTAGAAAAAGACCTAGCTTTTAACCTATACAAGGCTTTATCAGGCTGTACACCAATATAGTGTGGATGGTGCAGAAAAAGCATTGACCTTCCAAACATGGCAGATGTCCATGCCAGGTCTGTTTCTTAAAGTGAGTTCCAAAATGTCGACTTCAAACAAATTGGGAGTGTAGGTGTCAAATTCCACCCCTAGTGGCCATTGGTTGGATTATCTCTCAATTTACCAAATAAAGGGTTGCCAGGTATTCAGCATTTTCCCCTCCCCCATCCCTTTTGTTTGAAACGCAAAGATCCTGTTAGGCCAGGATTGAGAGGTTACACAGAAATATAGCAAACCCCCTGTCAGAGAATTGGGAATAAAATTTAGCATGGATATCTTCCATGCCTTTTGGAACATTCACTTTTTTTTCCTGCACCTTCCACAATGTATTGGTGCACAGGAGTCTTGTGTGGGTCAAAAACTGGCTTTTGTATGTGTGGACACTTAATATCAGCCAAGCAGGACTGCAAACTGAAGAAAACATCTGCTTCAAATTAATGCTATTAATTTGACTGCAATTGTCTTCACCTAGTGAGTGGGCTAAATTTTATTTCCAATTTTCTGATAGGTGCTTTGCTGTATATCTCAGTAGCCCCAATCCCACCAAATAGGAACGTAGAGTTTCAAAATAAAGTGATGGGGCAGGGGGAAATCTGAATAACTGGCAGCCTTTTGTTTGGTGAGTTGGGAGAAATAATCCAACCAACAGCCACCAGGGGTGGAATTCAAACCTGCACTCCTGACTTGAGTTTGCAACTGGCATTTTGGAACTCATTTTAAGAAACAGACCTGGCACAGACATCTGCCATGACTTTTGCAACTTTTGTATGTTTTTTCTACTCTATCTACAATGTGTAGGTACACAACTTGACAAAGGCTTATATAGGTCGAAAGCTGGTGTTTTTAAAAGGTTAATAAAGCTATCATCTGTCCTTGTTTTGTACCGTGTTGATATGTGACTATTTAACAAGGGCCGAGACCTCTCTCTAAAATGTACCTCTGCTCAAAATACTGCTCTATCAGTGTCTGGGGATTAGTGTATGTGAGGATTATTTCTGGTATTTTATATCTCCGTTTTAAAAAGCAGGATGAATAGAGAGGGAATCTGTACTCTCAGGGAAATGGATCTGTTTGAACTTAATAATACGTGCAGATCCATAGATGTGCAATGAAGTACCTCACTTGAGTATTTAAATTTTCCGTCCTGTCCACCCCACCTTTCTCAAAGTGTTTCCTTTTCCATTGCTTCCCTTTCCATCAGGCTTCTGTTTCTGTTCATTTGTTTTTAATGGCCTTTTATGTAAAGCTGTTCAGAAACCTAAAAGCACATGATACAGCAACCTTACTGAAGCTATGCAAGTCTAGGTGTGGTCAGTATCTTGATGGAAGATGACTTCGAACCTGATTTATACCTCCATCGGTACTATCATGAAAGAAAGGTGGCGTGTAAAAAATTATACTGTTTTCTGTCTTACCTTTATCTTTAATTTTCTTGTCTTTTGAGTTGATATCCTCCTGGTTTCCTGCCTCAGTTGCTTTGTCTACCAGACATTCCTGTCTGTTCTTGAATTGCACCCCTCTCTCCCCATGTCAGCAGCACACAGACTCTTGCAAGTAGGCTCCATGAAAACTTTCTGGCAAAGACTGAGGTGGTTGATTGAGGACAGGAAGAGGCTTCTGAAGAGCCTACATGTGACAAGGACAGCTATGTGTGTCTTTTTTAAAAACTATAAAACAGTGAATTAAGTGAAAGAAAATCAATCTAAGACATAACCCCCTCCCCATCTTGTTTTAACTTCCTGCACATTATTTCAAGCATTTTTCCCAGTCTAGCTGATGGTAGCAGAAGTGAGCTGAGTGATGGAGCACAACAAGGTAAGGCAGGGCTTTTCTCATGTGCCTCGTCTTACATTAAGAATTTAATGTATTCAGATTCTTGTTTTGTTAAGTCCCTAATAAACTTAATTTGTGTTTTGTCAGGTTCCAATTATGAGTAACTATTGAAGATTTATTTGATAAAGAAACAAAGAGAATTCATTTCAAAGTGTTTTCACTTTAACCCTTTCACAAAACCTGCTTAATTACAGATATTGTGTAACAAAATCCAGTCATATTCTAATGACAAAGGAATGAACAAGATTAGTTTGCTCTAAAAGTCTGGGGAAGCAAAACCGCCTGTCCCTGGATTGATTGATTGATTGATAGGTCTCATACCCCAACCATTTAGTGGCAAACCACAAGTGTGCAAAACAGATTAAAAACAATAACACAAAAAAATCCACCCCCAAACCGCCATGATTAACAGACATCACATGACTCTTCAAGATGGCAAAGTTAAAGACAGCTGATTTGATGCTAGGCAATAGACCATTAACATAGGACCATCACTAATTAACATGGAATTAAAATTATAAAAGGCCTGGGTGAAGAGCCAGGCTGTTTGCTTCCTGAAGCTAAGGAGGGTGGGAGCCTGACACACCTCTACCGGAAAGGACTCCCATAGTGAGGCAGCCACTATTGAAAAGGCCCAATTTCTAGTTGATGATTTCCAGGCTTCTTTTGGAGTTGCCACCTGCAACATCAATGATTGGGAGGTGTGAGGTTGACCTGATAGAAAAGCACTCTGTTTGCTAGCAAGGTCCTAAACTAAAGGGCTCTGTAAGTTAACATTAGCACTTTGAATTTGGCCTGGAAGCATACCGGCAGCCACTGCAAATGAGCCAAGACAGGTGAGATGTGGTCAAATTTCAGGGTATCCATGACCAACCTGGTTGCTGCATTTTGCACTTCTTGCAGCTTCTGAACCACCTTCAAGGGCAGCCCCACGTTGCAATAGTCAATCCTCAAGATTACCAACACATGGACCAGTGTTAGGGAACGTCTTGTTGAGAAAGGGATGGAGGTGTGTATACAGAGAGGGAAAGAGTTCCAAATGACAGTTTTGGAGGCAAACTTCAGGTATAGCAGGATAAATGTTACCATAAGATCTTGTGAATCCGTTTATGCACATTTTTTCCTTTCTATGAAATATTTCCACAGGACTTGGATGCTAGATCAGCAGCCTCAGAGACAGAAGCTATCTACTGCAGGACAGGTAATACATGGAAGAGGGGTGGTAGTAGCAGCATGCTCATTTATCTACTGAATCTTTTTCGTCCCCAATAAGAAAGACTTATCAATATTCTTGATGAATCTCTGGTGGCTTCAGTGAAGAAACAAAGAACTTTATTGGATTTTGTGATGCTTCTTTTTCCGTTTTCCCTTTCGCCTCTCCCAGTTCTAGATGTTGCATTACAGTGATGATTTCTCTCTCTCTGACTTATTTCTGTAGGATCATAAAGCATCAAGAAACCAATCATCCTTTCCTTATATGGGTTTTTGTTGCTTGCCCATTGTTCCTTCAGTTCTCAGTGGAATGTTGCAGAGCGGCATAGTGTCCAGAGACTAAAACAAAAGGACACTAGTGGTAATCATAATGCCTTCATCCTATCATGGAAGACGCCTAATAAAAAAAATTGGATTTCCTCAGTTTGTGTTGTGTGTGTGTATGTGTGCTGATCCTTTCCTGTAACCTTGTTGCCCTATATTGCAAGTAGCAGGACTGACCTCTTTGGAAGGTGGGTTTTGTTTTTTGCTCTCCTTATGTTCTCCTCCCTGCTGTGCTTTCCATAGGGCACACCCCACACCAGCAGTTTTTATGGATGCTGAAGATGGTTGCAGAAATAATCTTAAAAACTGCATGTGGCTCATGTATTGCATGAGCTCTGCCCCTGTAGTGTTAAAATAATCCTCTTACTTTGTGTACCTCTCATCCTGAAAAATCACTTTGATAAATGTGTTGGCTGCTCAGGCCAGTTGCACCACTTCTTCTTTCACGAAGCCTATGTCCAAGTGTAACAATCTGTGTGATAATAGTGGAGGCATTGTCACCTCCTCCCTGCCTGTGCATTGTCTTTCACCATTTCCACAAAGAATGTCACCTGGTGCATTCTTCTCTGGCTTGTATCAAAGCATATCGCTTCTGTTTGGCTGGGAGTAGAGACACACAGAGACATGGCGTATCAGAAGAATTGAAGACTGAATTCAGCAGACACATACAAAAGATGTTGATTGGAACCAAATTAAGAGCTGTTAAAAGATGATGATATCCTCAAGAGGAACATTCCTTTTTGAATGATGGTAGTTCTCCCCAATCTGGTCGTAGATCTTTTTCTGATTGTTCTGAGTATTTTCTATAGTCGGTAAAAAAAATTTAAAAAAAACCTTAGTGGTCCATAAATAATTTAAAGAATATGAGTGGGTAATAGCTCTCTCAGGCTACAAAAACATTAAGCATGGTATGTTAGTCCCACTATAATAACTCAAGTATACTGTTGATATGCTTGTCATTTATTCCTATGACAGGATGTTTATAAAATTTTTGCCTATTTTGCTCACTTCTTCTGAATAGTTCTAATTTCTAGATATTGTACATTATTAAAGTACATGTAGATTATCTTGCAGACTTGCTGCTTTTTCCGTGTCTGTGCTGCAAGCTATGTTCTGTTTCTTTCAAGATCAATCAATTAGTTCTAGAGATAATCTGTTCCAAGTCCATATGTGTTTGACAGATTTTCAGTTGTGAACCAAGGATAGTGGACAAAAGAAAAGCCAGAATTTGGTCCCCAAAATAGATTAAGGTCGTATTCAGAACTTCACTGCCTCCAGGTACAGTGGTGCCTCGCTAGACGATTGCCTCGCAGGACGAGGAAATCGCTAGACGATGGCTTTTTGCGATCGCTACTGCGCTTCGCAAAACGATGTTTCCCTATGGCGATTTTCGCTAGACGACGAGGTTTCCCCATTGGAATGCATTGACTAGTGGTCAATAGCTGTCAGTGCATTCCAACGGGGACCCGCGCTCGCTAGACGATGTTTCCCTATGGGAGATTTTCGCTAGACGACGGGTTTTCCGTTGGAATGCATTGAAGAGATTTCAATGCATTCCAATGGGGAAACGTGCTTCGCTAGACGATGTTTTCGCAAGACAGCGATTTCCGCGGAACGGATTAACATTGTCTAGCGAGGCACCACTGTATTTAGCGTTGCAAATGTGGGGACAGCTCTCTTCATTACATCTTTACTACTTGTCTCTGCAGCTTTACACAATGGTGACTGAATTTCTACAGAAGAAGGGAGCTGGCTTTTGCGGGGGGGGGGGGGCTGTCTAAAATTTAGAAACTGGAGAACTGGGGAGTCTACACATACAGTAGACAAAGACACCCCAATGCCGAAATACTGTAATACATGTTTCTGTATTGGGGCAATGAGGTTATCACGGAGCAGACAAGAGGCAGTGGGCTCATTCATACTCTCCCTCATGGAATTCTAAGTGAAGGGGTGGGGTGAACTTCTGAATAGACTGCATATTCTAGCATAGAAATTCCCATTATGGAGCGATGGCACAAAAATGCATACGGAAATATATTTCATGTATATGGAAAGCCACACAAAAAAGTGTCAACTGAATAACTGCTTTTAGCAACAAATAGGTATGGGATACTTCACTGAAATGAAGATGCATTACAATCTTACACAGGGCTGTTGAGTTCTATATCTTCTACAAAGTTTGATGGGAGGGGAAAAAACTAGACATTATTCTCCTCAGTCACTATAGATGAAAAGTATTTTACCATTGCCTCAAGTGACTGGGGAAAGCACTATTTCCTGGCTTTTAAAGGGCTTTTTAGATGAGAAATATTTCTAGTGGTCACCTGTCATTAAGCATTCCCTATGCTAGAAAGGTGCATTTAATAGCATGCAGCTCAGTGTTTAGGGAATTTTCACACTTTTTTTGGTTCAAAATATGTTTTAAGAGTATGTACATTTAAAAAACTTTTTTCTTTGGAGAGGTGTGTACATTCCAGAAAATGGTATTAGATCATCTCAGTGGCAGCATACATTTGCTGTATGTAGTAATGGTTGAATTAGCTTCTAGCATGGGGCTAAAATTAGTTCTTAGTTGATTATTTAGAAGAGGTATGTTACAGCTTAAATGAGGGATTTTTATTTTAGTAGCATTGTATTTGAATCTAAGGTTATTGGTATTTGTTGTCAAATCACATTTGACTTACAGTGACCCTGATAGTGTTTTCAAGATATGTGAAATTTTAGTAGCTTTATCATTGCCACTCCCAATGACTTTCCATGGCTGAGCAGGGAATTGAACCCAGATTCTAGTCTATAGCTCTGTCCACTATACCATACTGGCTCTCATGTGGTCCACACCACCTCAAGCCATAGTGTGCTTTTTATGCACAATCCCTTGTTTTGGTACAATGCATATACAAATGTTTTCATCCTGGTTCCTAGTTTTCCTTAAATTACTAGTGGAAATCAGTACAGATGCAACTATTCAAAGAAATTTTGTCTAAACACAGCACTCAATCCTTTACTGGAAGATTAAGTCCAAATCTGATTAAACCCTAGTTGCGTTGCTGCTTGATACTAAATGCATTTTCCTAGGATTGAGAGAGCTGTTTGCCCAAACAAAGCTTTGGACTTGACTGGTGTTGAAGAGGGCAGCTCTTGTATTGAAGAAAGAAGTGATGTCACGGTATCAAAATGGAGCATAAGTTTCTGCAAATGTGCCTGGTTCTGCACTGTTTCAGTATTTTTAAGTGTCATTTCTTTTGATCACCTTCTGAGGCTTTTTTTAAAAAAAGATCTTTGTTTGTTGTGGGGTGGTGGAGTTCAGTGATTCCCAGAAGAAGTTGTGTGGCTGAAAGCATTCAAGTAACTTTTTTTAAATGCTCCAGAAGAAAAGGTGCAGCAATGTTGTTGTTTTTAAAAAAGAACTAATGCTGCTCCCCCAGGGGTAGTGCTTTATCAAAATCTTTATCCAAGGGGGGGAGATGGAAGATGCAATCCCACCCCACCCCTGGCATCTTCCTTGCCTGTATTTTCCTTCAGCTTTTTGCCCACCCTTGGTGCAAAGAAGATTGATGCTGCCTAAGGATCTGTCCACACTGAGCATTGGTTCAACTTTCCTTGCATCCATGATACCAGTACTGCATCCTAGTGTCCACATTACACAAGGCCAAAACTAGCTGTAACTCATCAAAGTAAAACAAAAATCCTTTCTGGGGGTCTGCACCACCACCACTCCCAGCTTGATTCTGTATTTTTGTTCCTCTTTGCTTCAGCACACAATAAGCTTGTCTGGACCCTAGTACTGATTCTGATCACTAGGGGAGGGGGTGTAATTTGATTATGCTTCCTTATGTGTTTCTTCTGTTTAGGGTTTTTTTTTGGGGGGGGGGGGTATCAGCTGTTCCTGCATTCTGGTTGCTTCATTTTTGTTAATGTTGCCACCTTTGCACCACAGCACTACACTGAAAACTAAATTAGAAAGGCTTCCGTATATTCAGCAATATAGTATGATTAAAAATCCCCTTAAAATAAGTTTCCTTGAACTAAGCAGGTATTTTAATTAAAAAATCCTATCAACTGCAGCTCTCCAGATACTGTACTACAGTATCTATTATCTTTCACCATGAGCTATGCTGACTGGGGCTGATAGGAGGCCCCACTCCTACATTGCTGATGCAGGTTGTTGCAATGCCTGAGAAGTGCCACAGCTGTCACATGTCACCTCCATGGAACACTAGGAGAACAATAATGGTGGTGTCTGATTCACCATGCTGCCTGCCTGCGTTCCGTGCAGAATCCTCAGCTGGTTATCTGAATAATGCCTTGCCCTTGAGGGTGAGTCTTCTATTGTAAAAATCACAGGAAAATAAGAATGAACACCCCAAACCACTGTATTGTGTCATAGCATGCATTAGGCAAAATCCCATTTGCAGTTACCGCAGTGTAACTCCAGGGTCCAGATATAGTCAATTTTAATGGAATCAAGTTTGAAGTTCTCCTTTCAGGTTCCAAGAAGGACAGTGGTTGAGATAATGATCTTACAATTGTAGAGCTGGAAGGGATCATATGGATTGAGTCCAGTGTCCTGATCCTGTTGGCAGTGATCTGGTAGCAGTTTTTGACTACTAAAAGCTCCTTTCTCTCCTAAGGCTCTGAAAGGCTTCCCTGGGGCAAAAGAGAGACCTAAGGAATCTTGGAACTAGAAAGCGGAGGCTAGGAAGCTTTTGATTTGTTTAAATTGGTTATTTCCAGCACCAGGGTCTAGTTTGCACTAGTATGACTGCATGCACTAGGACTCTTGAAATCAGCAGAGCAGGACCGCAACCACTAGGTAATATAATTTTGACTTTAATCTGACCTCATTTGGCTAAACCTAGTGAATTTACTAAATTATCACCCCAATTCTCAGATGGAGACTCAGGTTTTCTGTGTCACCCAATCAGAAACATCTGTTTTGAACTAAGGCCAAATGGGGAGATGTGTTGTACACACATGCCTGTGCTTCTTTGTTTGTAGAACTGGCTGCCTAAATTGCAACCATAAAACAGCAACCGGACTCCTGACCTCTATCCAAGAGAGACAAGCCTGGCGAATGGCCAAGAACTGCTGGACTTAACATCTTAAGGGCAACTTTCCTAGCAAAAAAAACCCAACACATCTTGTCATGTACTTTTGGACTTTAAGTTCACACTGGTACAATCCTGATGAAGTGGTGTTTAATCCACAAAAGCTGAGTTTATTGTGTGATGATTTTTTAGTGGTCTATAAAGGCATTGCTTATTTTTACATTTGGATTTTATTTTGTTTGGACCATGCGGCTGCCTTCAATGCATGCACAAGATTTCAACTGCCTGATACACATTATAAAAACATTTACAATTGAGCTGCAGCCATGTGGCATTGATAATATCATCTGAGAAGATCTCTGTTCGTTTGGAAAATTCAAGGTATGGTGAATGGGTGGTTAAAACAGAAAAGTTACTCTTTAAATATTGTAGTTCTGATTTCTAAGCTCAAACTTCTGACTATTCTAATTTTTAAAAGAAATGCTTTCTAGTTCTTCAACAGTAAAATATCCTATACACAATTAATGCTTCTGTCTGAGTAAGTGGACTGATATTAAAGCTTATACTGAATGAAAAAATCTAGTAATGTTATGTCTTTTTGCCAACATGCTATAGAGAAAACACTGTCTCATGGTGCAGAATACACTTTCTTCACAACAAACTTTCTTCAATGCCCAAAATTGCATAGGAAGGCAGCAGAGTGCACATCATGGTTGAACCATTAGGTATTCCTCCTCCATCATTTAGTTAGGCCACCCACGTAAAGAATATACCACAAAAGAAGTGAAATTATCCTCCATAAAATTAAAATTGTAATAATTGGGAATAGTTATTTATAGCTCATTATTTTTCTGAATTGTAAAAATTGTTTATTTACTGTTGTGAATAAGATCCATTATCATTTCAAGCTAAACCCACAATAATTTTGACCTAGTTGTAATTTTAACAAAGGAGGAAATCACTCTTCTTGTGAACTGTTCATATGCTACTTGGAAATTGTAAAAGTCTAAAGGACTGCCACTGAGGTTGAATTCATACAACCCACCCGTCCTCCTCTCAGTCTGTCACACAACTCCTGTTTCTTCTGAGTCAGTGGCAGACTAGAGAAACAGGGCAGTTCTCAGGGTGGGGATGATGTAATAATAATGGGAGATTTCAATTATCCTGATATCTGTTGGGAGAGAAATTCCACCCAATATGGACCTTCCAAGAAATTCCTGGCTTGTGTGGCTGATAATTTTCTCCTACAAAAAGTGGAGTAAAAAACCAGAGGAGTAACTATCCTGGATTTCATCCTAACCAATAGAGATGACTTGGTGGAAGAAGTGGCAGAAAGAGAAACTCGGGCGGCAGGGGGGGAATGACTGTGTTCTTGTGTTCGTGATTTCAAAAGAATCAAAAGTGAAGTGTAGCCATATGTATAAATGGAACTTTAGGAAAACCCATTTTAATAAAATCAGAATAATGGTAGGCAAGATCCCATGGCAGGAAATCCTAACAGGAAAAGGAGCCCAAGATGGGTGGGAGTTTCTTAAAAAGGAAATTCTAAAGGCATAACTACAAACAATTCCAACAAGAAAAAAAGATGGAAGAAAGCAAAAAAGACCAATGTGGCTTCACAAAAACAGAGAATGGACCTGAAAACAAAAGGACACATATATGATGTGGAAGGAAGGCCGGGCTACAAAGGAAGAGTACAAGTAGCAAAGAATTGCAGGGATGGCATTAGGGAGGCAAAAGCTGAGAATGAGCTGAGGTTAGCAAGAGATGCTAAGAGCAACCAAAAAAGAGCATTCTTCAGGTACATACATAACAGAAGACAGGGAAAAGAAACAGTGGCTCAGCTAGTCAATGGGAATGGGAAAATGATAACATATGACAAAGAAAAAGAAATGCTAAATTCCTACTTTAGCTCTGTCTTCTCCCAAAAGACAGTCTATCCTCCCCAAGGACATAGGAAGTACAAAGGGAGGGATAGGATTGCAGCTTGAGATTGATAAACAAATAGTCAAGGAGTATCTTGCTACTTCCAATAAATTCTGTTTCCCAGGGCTGGATGAACTGCATCCAAAGATATTTAAAGAATTGGCTGAGGAGATCACAAGACTCTATTATTTTCTTCAAATCATGGAGGGTGGGTGAAGTGCCAGATGACTGGGCTAGTATTGTCAAAAACAGGAACCAGGGAACTTCAGACCATCAGCCTGACATCAATCTCAGGGAAAATTCTGGAGCAGATTATGAAGCAGTCACTCTGCAAGCACTTTGAAAACAATGCAGTAATAACTAGAATTCAACATGGATTTGTCAAGAACAAATCCTGCCAGACTAATCTTATTTCATTTTTTGATTGGGTAACCTGCCTGGTAGATGATGGGAATGCTGTAGACAGAATCATACTCAGAGAGTGCAAACAGGGAGGAGGTAAAAAGGGGGGTACCAGGAGTCCTATGTCTGGTGCTCTTCAACATTTTTATTGATTTGGATGAGGGAGTTCAGGGAATACTTATCCAATCTGCAGATGACACAAAACTGGGTAGAATAGCTAATACCTTGGAAGACATTTTAAAAAAATCAAAAAGTTCTTGATAGGTTTCTGCACTGGGCTGAAAACAACAGAATGATATTTAACAGGGATAAGTGCAAAGTTCTCCACCTGAGGGGGGGGACACGTGCACATTTACAAGATGGGGGATTCTTGGCTCAGTAATACTAAGAGTGAGAAGGATCTTGGAATTGTTGGAGATCAAAAGCTGAATATGAGCCAACACTGCAGTGTGGCTGCAAAAAAGGCAAATGCGATTTTAGAATGCATTAGCAGAAATAGTCTCCAAATCCTGTGAGGTACTAGTTCCCCTCTATTTAGCACTAGTTAGGCCTCATCTAGAGTACTGTGTCCATTCTGGACACCACACTTTGGGGGATCCATCCACATGTCTGGAGGAATATTCCCCCCTAAACTTGGGGGGTTTACCCTCCTTATTAAGGATCATGTGAACAGTCTGGGCATGATTTTAGACCCAGTGCTGACCATGGAAAAAGAGATGTCCAATGTGGTGCACTCTGCCTTTGGTGACTCACCTAGCTGCATCCCTACCTGGATGACAGGTCCCTGACAACATTGGTCTACACACTGGTAGTCTCAAACATTGACTATTGTGATGCACTCCCTCTGAGGTTGGTACAGAAGCTTCAGGAGGTTCAGAATGTGGCCAGCAGACTGATTGTTTGGATGAGGAAGTTCAATCATATCACCCCAATTCTGGTTCGTCCGCACTGGTTTCTGGTCCGCTTCCGTGCCAGGTTTAAGGTTCTGGTTCTAACATATAAAACCCTAAATAGTTTGAGACATCTGCCAAGTTTGGCTGCCCTTTTGACCTGGTCCTTATAGAATTCACACTTGCAACTGTTGACACCTCAAGAAACCTGGAAAACATCAGCTAGAAACCGAGCTTTCTCAGCAATGCCCTCCTGGTGGACTTCTTTCCAGGAATTATGACAGGTGCCCTCCCTTTGCACCTTTAAAAAGCTCTTAAAAACAGGGCTCTTCAGGGAAGCTTTGGGGAGGTTCTCCCCCATTAATTGGGACAGTGGGGGAAGGAGGGAGGAATATTGTGTTGTATGTCCCCAAACTGCTACTTTGCCATCAATCTTATCTTTGTTTATTTGTGGAATAGTTTAGTGTTTTATAGTAATTTCATAATTTATGTTTCTTTATAATTTTTGTTGTACTTTGCCCAGAATGGAAATTTGCTAGATGGGCAGTATATAAATCGAATGAATGGATGAATGAATGAATATGTACGTACATACGTACAGTGGTGCCTCGACTTACGAACTTAATTGGTTCTGGAACTCCGGTTGTGACTCAAAATGGTCGTAAGTCGAAGCACCATTTCCCATAGGAATGCATTGAAATGCAATTAATCCATTCCGGCCGAAGAAAAAAATCACCAAAAAACCCCACAAAACACTGCAAGACCCATCCAAAATGTGATTAATCCGTTCTGGCCGAAGGGGGGGGGGGGGAGAAAAAAGAAAGCAAACAAACCGTGCAAGATTTGAAAGATTGCTCTGATTGTTTGTCCATCACATGACACTAGTTTTGACATGAATTTTTATTAAGAAGTTCCTGTTCTGGCTTTTATCTACACCTCTCTCCCCATGTGGTCTGTTTCCCCAAAGAATCTGAGAATCTATCACTGGGAGAAAGGCCAGGTTAAACCCTTTCCCTTCTCCCCATTAACCTAAAGAATGTAATGGGGGCAGCTTTACCTTCATTCCCTTCACAGTGTTACTTCTTAATGTAACTGGGATAGGTACGAACTTAAAACTGTCCATCCCACACAGTGATCTGCAGCTGCTTCACTGGAGGGAGAGGAGGCCTTTAGCCTTTCCCCACATGCTAGCAATTCTCTTGATACAGCTAAGAAAGGGGTTAAACTACAGTCACCTTCATGCCTCAGCAACGTGGACAAGCAAATCTGCACATTCATGGACATGCCAGCATGTGCATTTTTTTATATACATGAGTTTGTCGCATTTCCTTCTCTTGAGTCCTGAAATAATTATACGCCTGTCTCTATATTCCATTCTTGAGCAAGGTACTAAAGCATGTGGTTGCTTCTAAAGTTCAGGAGTTCATCTATGGAACGGATTCTATAGATTCACTCATCTATTCCCATCGTTTCAGCCTCCATAACAGGATTGTTTGCATTTTTTGTGCCTTTATTACAGAAGGGCAGTGGAAGTCATCTGCACAGCAGCAGCAGAGGAGGTCTCGTGGGAAGGAAGGACTCCACAGAACAAGGCATTTGGGTGAATGGAGAAGACTGAGAGGAGAATGCGGAAGAGGAAACTAGAGCAGCAATTTCAGCACTTCTAAAGGAATGATAGAGGGGCACAGAGGATCTGACAGAATAAATACACCTTTTCAAGCAGCTGTATTTATTCTGTCAATCCTCTGGATTTTTGCCACCATGATTTGCTTTTTCAAAATTGGGTAAGGTGGTGTAAAATAAAGCTCGGCATATTACTGGGGAAAGTTACGCTGGATAGCTTACTGCTTTAAGTATCTGGCTGTGGAGCCATTGGTTGAGGGTTTGATTCCCCCACTGTGCCTCTTTGACAGAGGCTGGACCCAATGATCCACAGGTTCCCTTCCAGCTCTGCAGTTGTAAGATAATTCAAATTTTCTTGAATTTATTTAATTATAAATGCACTTATTTCACTTACGTTCTGCCTTTCTCCCAATTGCAGGGCTGCAAATCTGCTAACCAAAAGGGTTTTTTTTTAAAAAAAGAGTTACGATATCAAAATGAGATTAAATCTCCTTACTTCATCCTAAATTAAATTAAGTTAAAATGTTTAAAAACATTTTAGATGAGAAAGGAGAAGTTCCTATTCAATTGCTAAAAGAGAAAGGTCTTTGCTTGATGTTGGAAGGGCAACAGGGGTGGGGGCAGCTTAGGAAAGGAATTCCACAGCCTGTGAGCAGCTACCCCCCAAAACAAACAAACAAACAAAAACCCTCTCTCCAGTCCTCACACATACGGGGACATGTCTTCCTTCTCAGAGGCTGGATCCAATGTGTACAGGGCTTTATAGTTCATCATGACCAGCACTAACAAACAACAGTGCTGTTGTATCCACAGAATCATGAGCTCCCTGCAACTGTGCTATCTTCAGAATTTTGATCCATAACCAATTCAAAGCATACTCTACAAAGAGCATATTAGAGTAATCCAGGTGTGATGTAACCAAAGATATGAAATCAGCCAAATCAGACATCTCAAGGAGCAGGTACCTTCAAATGTGAAAATATACTCATTTGTTGTTGTTTAGTCGTTAAGTCGTGTCTGACTCTTCGTGACCCCATGGACCAGAGCATGCCAGGCCCTCCTGTCTTCCACTGCCTCCCAGAGTTTGGTCAAATATACTCATAGCCACTATCAAAAGCCTGGGCACCTCAAGCTGAGAACTGAGTTTTCAGGGGGAATGCAGATCAGAGAGTTTTCAGAAAACTCTGATTTGCATTTTTATTGGGATAAAATTTCAATGTATTAATCCACACACTTTATTTGTAACATCAGATGCTGGTATAGAACCAAAATGGCTTCTTTACTGAATGGCATCAGTTCATGATGAAGGAAGCACACGAGCCTTACCTCTCTTCATTTTAAGATGGCTTGCTTGCTTGCTTGATGGAACGTCTGTGTCGCCTTTCTCCTGAGAGTGGCACTCATGGAAAGAGTCACCAGGCTTGCAAGCAGCTTCCCCCTCTTCAAGCTGTTTTATTTTTGCACTAGTACTCTCCCTGCCAAAGTTTAATCAGACATTTTGAAAATTAAAAATAATAATATTCATGTGCCACCAGGTCAATTCTGATGTATAGAGAATACACAGGTTTACCATTCCCTCCTTCTGTGGGCATCCTGCGACTGTGCAGCTTGTCCAAGGCCATGCAGGTTGGTTCTACTGGCAGAAGGCACAGTGGGAAATCAAACTCCCAACCCCACAAGTATAGCAAAATAAAATTAATTGAATCTAGCTCTCAATTCCAGGCTGGATAGGGACAAGGTAAAAGCTGGAACAGAACAGAATGGAACGGGGACTTCTTAACAAAAATTGATGCCGAAAACAATGGGATGTGCTGGACAAACATCCAAATAATATTTTAGACCTCAAACCTAATGAATATTGCTTTTTCATTGACCCTTTATCACTCAAAATCTGGCCAGAATGGAACACAATGGCCTGGAACAGCAACTTCCAAGTAGCATAACTCAACCAAATTCACAACATACATATGCGAGATGAGACAATTCTCATGGGTTTTTTTAAAGAAGTCCCTGTTCCATTCCATTCTGTTCTGCCTTTTTACCTAGTCCTAGCTGAATAAACCAGGAGAAAAGTTGTGATATCAAATGTGCAGCTGTACCATATTCCTTCACTAGTGTTCCGCTGGTGTCCTTCAGTTTTTTGCAAACAGTGCTTGCTTTGATGGTTGTTGTGGGTTTTTCGGGCTGTTTGGCCGTGTTCTGAAGGTTGTTCTTCCTA
This sequence comes from Intellagama lesueurii, assembly GCA_037013535.1. Lineage (NCBI taxonomy): Eukaryota > Metazoa > Chordata > Lepidosauria > Squamata > Agamidae > Intellagama > Intellagama lesueurii. The sequence continues at coordinate 130,825,430 of JBAJHW010000002.1, forward strand.
ATGTTTCACAAGTCTCTGTGGCCGGCATCTTCAGAGGACAGGAGTCAGAACTCTGTCTGTGCTCTGGTGCAGTTTGTTTGGATAGTTGAGTATTTATAGCTGTGGGATCAGCTTTTGTCCTTTTCAGGAGATGGGTGATTGTGGTGATCAGCGTGTTTTTTGTTGTGGGTGTATTGTTGTGATCAGGGGGAGAGATGATCTGTCACTGTGATTGATGGGTGTCGTTAGCTGGTCTTTTGTGTGCAGTGATCACTGGTCCTTGTAGCTGGGTAGAGTTCGTTGACCTTTTGCAGGCTGTATTTTTCAGTGCTGGGAGCCAGGCTTTGGTGAGTTTTAAACTTTCTTCTTTTTTGTTGAAGCTCTGCTGGTGTTTGTGGATTTCAATGGCTTCCCTGTGCAGTCTAACATAATGATTGCTGGTGTTGTCCAGTACTTCTGTGTTTTGAAATAGAATTTCATGTCCAGCTTGTTTTAGGGCATGTTCAGCTACTGCCAATTTTTCCAGTTGTTTTAGTCTGCAGTGTCTCTCATGTTTTTTGATTCTGGTGTGAATGCTGCATTTTGTGGTTCCAATATATACCGGGCCACAACTGCAAGGTATCTGATATAGTCCTGCAGTGGTGAGGGGGTCCCATTTGTCCTTTGCTGACCGTAACAAAGTGCTTGCTTTGCTAATGGTCTGGTTTTATAAACAGATATTTTGTTCATTGTTTAACATGTAGCAATCAATGGTTGCCTTCATTATTATTATTATTATTATTATTATTATTATTATTATTATTATTATTATTATTATTATTATTATTATTATTATTATTATTATTATTATTATTATTATTTTATTTATTTATTTATTTATTTATTTATTTATTTATTTAACTTATATGCCGCCCACTCTACCCAAAGGTCTCTGGGCGGCTTACAACAATTAAAATACAATAAAAAGATAAAACAATTAAAAATTGCCATCAGGACCCACAGTTTCTTTTTCTCTATACAAGTGATGTAAAGTAGAAGTTCTGTCATCTCCCTGTCACCCCTTAGTGATTCTCCATCCTCTCCATGCAGCGTTTCCTTGTTCTTTTTGCTGAAGTTTTTAAGAGTGTCTGGATGTTGGTGTGGTGTTTTTTTTCCCTTTTGGAGTTGTTTGCTTTTCTCTTCATGTAAAGTAACTGTTGGAATGCACACTTCTTAATGAAAAGCTGAATGCTCAATTTTTATCCTTACAGAGTTATCTTCCCTCCTGACTCCTAGACTCCACACGTGAATTTGACAACTGAATAAACAACTCCCAGCAATCTTTTCCATCCATTCATGTATATGTTAAATAGCACAACCGATAGGACAGAACTCTGAGTGACCTGCAGCACCATATCCAGGAGGGATTTGGAGCCATGCCAAAATGGTGTCTCTAATTCGAATCCTGAACAGTGAGCCAGGGTGCTATGGCCAGGGCCACTGAATGGTCCAGTAGAACTAAATGGGACATCCTCTCTATCCAGTTGCTTGTATAACTCAACTGTAAGGCAACAAAACAATCTCTTCCCACTGAGCCATTGCTTTCCCCCAAAATGGGCAGAAACAGAATTGTGCTGAATAAAAAGGTTATATAAATGGATACAGTTGAACAATTAAATTTTTAATGACCCAGAATTTCCATTACAATTTTTAGCCTTTTTTCTTCTTTTGTGTAAATTATAAATACACCCCCTCCCATTTCAGTTAATACACTAGTTTAAACTTATGATCAGTTCAACTAGAGTTTTACCACCACTGAGGACCCCCCACTTTTCTTTTCTTTTTTTTAAAGAATTAAGCATGAAGTGTCGTAACTTTTGTTTGGCCCATTGGGGATTAATGTACAAAATAAATTAATTTGCAAGCAACCCCTGCATTGGTTTTGAGAAAGATGGCAAAGAGATACCTTTTCTTTGGCATTTAGTGGGAAATTTTATGATGCACTGACATCATAAATCTACATGAGGTGGAAGAACCAGCTCATCTGTGAAGATGTTTTAGCAGATCTAAAAACTGGTGCAACTTGTTTACCCTCTCAGTTCTTCAGTTTTGATAGGACCCCTGTTCCAGACTTAATTATACCCCACCCGCTTGATATTTAGATGAAATTTACAAAATAAGGATGATCGAAATATAATGGCAGATAATTTTAGGTAAGTTAAGGTCCTAACTTTATTAACAAAAACAAAAACATAGTATATTGCACTCTACACTGGAGTGCATTCCAATAAAACCAATAAAACATAGAAGACATGCAGAAAGCATATTTAATAGGAAACCCTCTCCAATTGCTCATATAGTTCAACATATTAATAATATTAATTGTATTATAAATATAATATGTACATCAATAAAACTCTTTGGAACAAGCAGCTATTAAAGAAGCAGCCATTCAAGAAGAGTTAAACTACCAACAAAATCAATTAGTTGAAATCAAGATACATCAGTTGCTCTCCTTCCTCTACACCTGACTCCAAGTTGAACAGATGAATTTTCTAAATCTTCTCTAAATTTGTCCTACTCTGATTCCATACAATGGTCCAGGGGGAGAGAGTTCCACAGCTTTAGATCCAAATGGGAGAATCCCCAAAGTCCAAGAGATCATCTGATGTTCAGACGTTCGAGTCATTTCAGAGGGAAGAGACTTTATATAGGTTTCCCAAGTTTTTTTTTCCAAAGTCTAATGAGACTTCCTCAAATCCTATAAGATGTCACTCAAGATTTTTATGAGAAAAAAACTAGCACAAAAGGGCAAAATTTCACCCCATGTGGACTGACTGCTTTCAATCTAGTAGAGACTTTATTACAGATGTGGACTCTTGAGCTCAACTGCATCTCTCTTTATGAGCCTGCCCAACTCTTAAGCTCACCAATGGAGGCCTTTCTCTCAATCTCATCACCTTCACAGGTGTGTGTTTGGTGGGAGAAGGCCTTCTCTATCACTGCTCCCAGACTCTGGACCTCTCACTCACAGGAGGCCAGGCTGGCTCCACCTTTGCTGTCCTACTACAAGCACATAAAAGTCCTTTCTCTTCAGGCAGGTTTTCCCTTAATGAGTAGTTGTCCGAGAGGGTTTTTGTTGTTGTTGTTGTTTTTTAAGTATATTATTGTGCCTTGTTGCTTTTATATATATTTTTAGTATCGATTTTATTTACCATTTCTAATATCATGTTTCTTTGATTCTTTTCAATATTTGTCTACTTCCTCTTTTTAGCTTTTAAATATAGTCTTTTTAATAATGTCAGCTACTTTGAGTCCTTTTTAAGGAGAAAGATTGGATAAAATATTTTGAAGGAAGGAAGGAAGGAAGGAAGGAAGGAAGGAAGGAACATTGATTTTGAATCAAGAGAGAAGCTATCCAGGAGGTATTACTGGGATCTGCATGGGATGGAATAGCCTCACATTGGCACCACGTGCACCTTTTCACAGGAGTTCAAACCAAGAGAAAGAGGTTTTGATCATGTCCCTCCCCAATACAGGTCATTTATTTGACCATGTCAGAAGATGCGTGTGACAGCCGATGGTTTTTGCATGTTCCTTTCTGAGGAAAAGAGAGAGAGGCTCCATGCACTCCACAAAATCCCTTCAAATCAACTACTCCAGCAGCAGCTATGAGACCTAGCCCTTGAAAGGGCTAGGGGAGCACATATTCTCACAGTGAGAAAATCCCACTATCACCTACAAGAGGAAGAGTTTGGGATCTCTTAAATGGGGCACAAAATGTTGATTTCTTTTCCCTGCAGAGTTCTTGGAGCCTCTGTCTCCTCTCCTCAGAAGGTGTGTGGACGCACAAGAACGATCAGTTCCCACGTTGTTCACAAAACATGTCAGGACTGACTACATTGAAGGTGGACAGGATACTGTCAAAACCTTCTCCTGTTGGTTTACAACACTTTGAGAAGGCACATAAATTTGTGGGGCCAGGCCAGGGCAATGTTGTACAATTATTTCCATCCACACAGTGGTTTAAATTCACTTTCGAGAGATATACAGCAATATCAGGTGCTCTTAGAGGGATCACATGATTCATTTCCCCCAAAATTCTGCCTTTTGGGTGGGACTTTTAGCTTCAGGCAGCACTGCAGGGTCATAAATTGTTCATCAATTGGGAAGGGGAGCCTTTTAACAGGAGCTACATGATTCACTGAATGTGAACATGAATAGGCTAACCTGTGAAATAGCCATTTGTAGAAGGAAACAAAAACTTTGACTCTTTCTGCGAAGAAGAAAATACATATTGTATTTATTTCTACCCTGCTTCCTTTCTTATTGGAACAGGCACAAACAGTGTCAAGATGGGACAGACGTGGCTGTGCAGATTTATGGTAAGAACTTAAGAAGAGACCTGCTTCCAATATCCCCATTGAGAACCACATAGTCAGGAAGAAAGTGGCAAAACTAAAAAGGCTAGAGGAGCAGGAAGTCTTATGTGGGCAGACTAAGGAAGTGGCAATGCGTTATCTGGAATGTGCTTGCAAAAGCAGTGGGCTGGAGACCATGGGGAGGGGGGGCACTTGGAAATATTTGGAGCCTGTTCCAGGCTAATTTTTAAATAAAAACTGGTCTTGCTGCTCTGTTGTTCAGAGAAGCTCTCCTGAGTTTGGGGCAACTGCCATAAGTTTGTGTGTTTCAATTGGAAGTCATAGTCAGAACACATTGCCTCAAGCTTTTATCCAAACTCCAGCAATCTCCAAGGTAAAGGTAAAAGGTAAAGGTTCCCCTTGACAATTTGTCCAGTTGTGTCCGACTCTAGGGGGCGGTGCTCATCTCCGTTTCCAACCCATAGAGCTAGCGTTTGTCCGAAGACAATCTTCCGTGGTCACGTGACCAGCGCGACTAGACACGGAACGCCGTTACCTTCCCACCGTGGTGGTACCTGTTTATCTACTTGCATTTACATGCTTTCGAACTGCTAGGTTGGCGGGAGCTGGGACTAGCAACGGGAGCTCACTCCGTTGCATGAATTCGATCTTACGACTGCAGGTCTTCTGACCTTGCAGCACAGAGGCTTCTGCGGTTTAACCCGCAGCAACAAACTTGTCCCCAAAGCTTTGAATTCAGTGCCAGGAGAAAGATAACAGTGAATTGTTTAAGTAGAGGGAAAGGGAAGAAGGGAAGAAATTAATCATTTAAATAAAATTTTAATTGAGTAAAATAATTAGAAGAAAGTTTACCTGACTAATTAATAAACAATTAAAATAATTGTTTATTATGTGGTGGGTTTATCTTTGACCCCGTTGTCATGGTCAGACCATTTCCTGGTAAAGTTTAGACTCTCTGCCACTACTACCCTCTGCAGGGGTGGGGGATCAATTAAAATGATCCACCTCTAGAGACTTATGGATCCTGAAGGATTCCTGAATGCTCTAGGGGAGTTTCCAGCTGAAATGGTCGGCGCTCCTGTCAAAGCCCAGGTTGCTTTGTGGTACAAGAAGATGGCCCGGGCAGCTGACACGATCACACCTAGGCGCCCTCTCCCTGCCTGCAGAGCCTATATGGCTCCATGGTACACAGAGGAGCTTCTGGCTATGAAACGGTTGGGGAGACAGCTTGAGCGCAGATGGAGGAAATATCGCTGCGACTCGTATGACCAAACACAGCTTAGAGCCCATTATCGGGCCTACTCTGTGGCGATACGGCTGGCGAAACGCCAGCATTTCTCCAGTCGTATTGCTTCCTCGGCGTGTCGTCCAGCAGAGCTATTTCGAGTGGTCCGGGACCTTCTTCAGCCTAATGATTCAGTGGAGGTCCCGGACTGCTCAGTGGCTCGCTGTAACGAATTTGTTACACACTTTGAGGGAAAAATTGCTCAGATTCACAAAGAGTTGGACTCCACTGTTGATGCAGAGCCTATGGTTGTGTCCAGTGCTCCGGACATATGTCATAATTTATTGGATGAGTTTCAGTTGTTACGACCCGAGGATGTGGACAGGGTGCTTGGATCGGTTCGTGCCACCACTACGCAACTCGACCCTTGCCCATCATGGCTAATAAAGGAATCTGCCAGGGGAGTTCGCACCTGGATCCTGGAGGTCATCAACTCCTCGTTAAGAGAGGGAGTGGTCCCCACCCTGTTAAAGGAGGCAGTGATTCGCCCACTCCTAAAAAAACCTGATCTGGACCCAGGTCTAGTGATCAACTTCCGACCAGTAGCGAACCTCCCTTTTCTGGGCAAGGTGTTGGAACGTGTGGTGGCTGAGCAGCTCCAGGCTCTCCTGGATGAAACGGATTATCTAGATCCATTTCAATTGGGTTTCAGGCCGGGTTATGGGACGGAGACTGCCTTGGTCGCCCTGTTTGACGACCTTTGCCGGGAGAAAGACAGTGGGAATGCATCCCTGTTGATTCTCCTGGACCTCTCAGCGGCTTTCGACACCATCGACCATGGTGTCCTTCTGGACAGATTGGCTGGGATGGGAATGGGAGGCACTGTTTTACGATGGTTTCACTCCTACCTGGCTGATCGAGTCCAGAAGGTGGTGCTGGGGGATAGTAGCTCTGATCCATGGCGGTTGTGTCATGGGGTTCCTCAGGGCTCTATACTGTCCCCCATGCTATTCAATATCTACATGAAACCGCTGGGGGAGGTCGTTAGGAGGTTTGGGCTGAGGAGTCAGCAATATGCTGATGACACCCAGCTCTACCTCTCATTCTCTACCAATCCAGGTGTGGCAGTCGCCGTTCTGAACTCATTCCTGGACTCCATAATGGACTGGATGAGGGTCAATAAACTGAGGTTCAATCCAGACAAGTTGGAAGTGCTGCTGGTAGGTGCTCCGCCAGATAGGTTAAAGGGCCATTTCCCTGCCTTAGACAGGGTTACACTCCCCCTAAAGGACATGATCAGCAGCTTGGGGGTGCTCGTTGACCCGCGTCTGACCTTGGAAGCCCAGGTAGACTCGGTGTCCAGGGGTGCCTTCTTACAGCTGCGGAAAATATATGAACTTCGCCCTTAGGCTCTTGCCAGAGCCTGGCAACAGTCACACATGCACTGGTAACAACCAGACTGGACTACTGCAATGCGCTATATGTCGGGCAGCCTTTGAAGACGGTCCAGCAACTGCAACTGGCACAGAACTGGACTGCACGGCTGGTAAGTGGTGCCACCGCACGGACTCATATCACGCCGGTTCTGAAAAATTTACACTGGCTGCCGGTTGCTGCTTGGGCCCAATTCAAAGTGCTTACTTTGACATATAAAGCCCTAAACGGCTTAGGACCTGGTTACCTAAAGGACCGCCTTCTTCCATACGAGCCTGCCCGTCCTCTAAGATCAGGCCAGGAGGCCCTTCTGAAGGTGCCATCCCTGAAAGAGGTGAGGGGGATGGCATGTCGAAATAGGGCCTTCTTGGCTGTTGCCCCCCAACTTTGGAACGCCCTCCCTATAGAGATCTGCCTGGCTCCAACACTTTTGGCTTTTCGGCGCCAGGCAAAGACCTTTCTGTTTAGCCAGCATTTTAATTAAATAGTATTCTTTAGCTGGCCATATGAGCAGCAGGATTTATTAATATTAATGTTTTAATGATTGTTTTTAATATAGGATATTATTATAATATTGCCTATTTTTAATGGTTTTAATGTTTTTAAAGTTTTAATATTGTTGTACGCCGCTCAGAGACCACTGGTAATGGCGCGGCTAAAAAATCTTGTAAATTAATAAATAAATAAAATAAATTTAAATAAATAACTAAGAATTAAGAAAAAATTAAAAATTAGGGAAAGAAGAGATATTAAGAGATATGGGTGAGTTTGTAAGTGTTCCTGTGAGTGTAACCTACAACGTACAATGAAGCAGAAAGGCTTCTTAAATTCTCAGTAAGTAAGGGATTCAAAATAGAGAAAATAGTATATGAAGAACAGTCTCACTGTAAATTATATACATATCTCACTTTACACATATGTAGAAGAGGCAAAATGGGCCACTTTCTAGATACTTGACAAAGGCTGATAAAGGCATGTTCATGCTCCAATAAATGCCAAACCAATAAATAACTGACCTGTTTTTTAAATTTTTCTGCTGAGTGACATTTGTTATGCTGTGGTGGCTAAAGGTTAAACATAAAGTATACATTTAACAATCCCTATATTTTCCCTCTAAGCACGCACAGATATGATCCAGCTCAGGACCGGAACAAAAAAGCGGTCTGGTTTTTACTTAAAACATCTCACCCTACTCCCCAACCTGTTAAAAAGCCCAGGGTGGTGGTGGGTGGAACTGAAATACAAAATACAAACTCCCAGATAAAGGGGATTTTAAATTTGTTATGTACCTTCATACTAATTGTATGGATGGAGAGAAACATGTACTGAGAAAGACTATTCCACATCCAAAATACTATGTAATGCCAAAATACAATGTTTAATGAAACTGGTGTAAATGTCTTCGACAGTTTGTTGCAAGTTAAGAAATTAATGTTAGAATTTGCTGTTGCGTGTTGAGTTACAAGAGCAAAGGCTTACACGGATATCTTAACTTGACACACTTCACCATCAAGATTTATGCCAATTGCATTACGCATAACTAATAGGATTTTGGTTGCTATGTTCATCCATTTATTTGGTCTGCTATGGAGTTGTGCTGTTGTTCGCTCCATTTGCTAGCAGCCAGACAGTGTAAGTGCCAATGTGAACCAGCCTGGCTCCAAAGCATTCCTACTTTCTTGTCAGTGGCTACTGGTTTTTAGGTGCAGGTAGGATCGCTCCCTTTTGGTTTGATTCCAGCATGTGTAATCACTGGGATCAAACCAAAGCAGCTGGCTGGCTGGCTGTCCCTTTGGAGAAGCCACTTAATTGAAACTTTCTGCTGGACTTTCCTTTGGAGGGCAGGGGAGGAGAGATGTTTTGTATTTCTTTTTTAGTTTTTTGTACGGCATCAGCAATGATTTGAAAGGGTTTTTCTTTTTAAGTCCTGTCAAAGCATCACTGACTCACTGTGTCAATTAGCAACTATTAGAAAGCCATGTTAAATTTCCTCTCCAAAGGTGAGTGGTATTCCCATAATGGGAAGCTTTTCCTTTCAATCTTCCTTGCCACTCACTTCTGTGGGGAATGAGAGGGGGAATTCAGAATGGCTTTTAAATGGTTGCGAATTGACACAGCAGATCAGCAGTGCTTTGACAGGACTTAAAAAATAAAGCCCTTTCAAACATCACTCGATCTTCTACGGAGCATTATGGGATACTGAAGAAGAGAGGGAGAGGAAGGTCATAACCCATCATAAATTGACGCACTGAGTTAGGTTTCTGGCTGAGGATCGCTAAAATGATCGCTGGCTGGATAGTTTATTGAGTTAAGTATCTGGCTGTGGAGCCAGAGAATGGGAGTTCAGTTCCCCCCTGTGCATCTCAGACTAGTTTGAGAATCAGACCTATTGAAAGTATCTTTATATATTCCAGCTCCGCATCTGTGTATGAATCTTAAAGAGAGATATATGGATGGCACTTATATTCCACAAAAACAGCAAACTTTTACAAGGAAATATCACCATATTGTTCAAGAGATTGTGGCCAAAGGGAAACACTGTGAGTCAGTTCACACAGTGCATCTGGGACTTTGCACCTTTCTGAAAAGACTTGCAGATTTAACATATTGAGAAGACAAGGAAGAAAGGGGCACACTTGGTGGCCCTTTGCTTGGTTTGCAACTTGATTCCAGGAAGAGATTGATTTCCCAATGTAGACAATTAAAAATTCTGGAAAAATTGTTTTTGTGTGTCACAGTTCAGAATCATCCTCTTCCTCTTCCCACCTACCCCCCACCCCCAGCTCTCCTTTCCAACTAAGATCTTGCCCCTCCTTCCCTGCAATCTCTGATCCAGTCAGGGTTTCAGCTTCGTGCAGTCCTCTTGTGGTTTTACTTCTTTGTGCACTTCTGCTTCTGTTCCTGTACTCCCTTTTATTTATTTTTTATTACTGTAGAACAGGAGGATAAACAAAGATATCTGTGAAGATTCTCAGTCATCCAAGACCGAAGAAGCTACTTGGATGAGTAGCAAAACGTATCAACCTAATAAGAAAGAAATCCAGTTGCCGTGACTCAACTTCCAGATAAACAAAGATGTTTTAAAAATGGAACACTGCACAAAAATCCTGTGTGATAAAGAGAAAACGTAGTCTTAAATGTCACCCCAGCATCACAATCTTTAATGCATAGGCAGGATTTTTGTGTTGCTATATGTGTGTGCATATCTGTGTGAGAGAGGTTACTTAGAATACGCTTTCAGTCCCACCTTCCGTTTAAAGTAGATGTGCAATCCAAGAAAAAAGTTACCACTTGAATGTGCTGGGAAAAAGATATTCATATATAAAGCACCTGATTCAGAAAGCAATGAATGTATGTGACTGAATTCAACTACATACCCAGATTGTTTAGTGAGTCAAGTTGGCCAGCCTGTATGCATTAAATTTAAAATGTTGCATGTATTTGTGTCTGCAGATATCATTTTTCGTGAAGAAGAAAAGGAGAGCAGGACCAGCTATGAGTGGCCTGGTCAGTTTCTCAATAACACAAATGCCTATGTCCCAAAGTCAGTTTATCACCTGGTATATCTGGCTTTTCTCCTTGTATAAATCTCAAGTAGTGGCTCATATTTCATAAGTAGGAAGTCTACTCAATGTCACTCCCCTGGAAGAATGACATTATTATATGAGAATCAGATAAGCGGAGAAGAAAGCAAGAAGAGATATTCCATCCAGGGGGAAATACTTCATCTGTGCCTCTCGAAATACACTCCTTGTATATTTGAGGTCCCCCCAACGATTTTCACAGAGATGTGGCTCCTCTTCCTCTGTGGCTTTGCTCCCATCCTTCAATTAGCCAGCCTAGAAAACACCGTTCCGTAAGTTGTTGTATGGATGGAAGTCTTATAATAATGGGGAGAAATAAAGAGAATATGACTGGGAGGGAAAAGCTGGCCATTGTGAAATCCAAGATGGTGACCTACAACAATCATGAAAGAAGAATTGTTGGTTTGATGGGGATGGAAAGGAGAAAATCATCATGGAAAAGTTCAGATAAAATTGTGAACCAAAGGTTAAGAATGCAAAATGATTGGAGCAGGCAATTTGATTTGAAGACAGTAGGGGATGGAAAGTAGAGAAGATAGATTAACTGACAGCATGGGCAGGTAGTATTGATAAAATATATTTCAAGAATAGTTGAAGCATAGAGATCTTCTAGACATTAGACACTGAAGAATATCAGACATTAAATAAAATGGACATTCTCTGAAAATAACATTTTTTCCCTTGACCCATGAGGTCCTTAGATGGATGCTTTCAGAAAACAGCTAAATAAATGCTCTCTACCTCCCAAGGTAATTGGTTCCATTGTCATACTGCTCTAACAGTTAAGAAGTTTTTCCTGATATTCCACCTAAATCTGACTTTCTGTAGCTTGAGCCTATTATTATGTGTCCTGCACTCTGAAAGTATTTGAAAAGTGCTACCATCTCCCTTTTTCTCAAGGCTAAATATGCCCAATTCTTTCAGCCTTTCCTCACAGGGCTTGGTTTCCAGTCCCTGATCATCTTTGTTGCCCTCCTCTGAACTTGCTCCAGTTTCTTAGCATTCTTCTTAATGTGTGGTGTCCAGAACTGGACACAGTACTCTAGATGAGGCCTAACCAGTGCCAAATAGAGAGTGGGATAGTACTTCACAGGATTTGGAGACTATACTTCTGTTAATGCAGCCTAAAATAGCATTTGCCTTTTCTACAGCCACACTGCACTGTTGGATCATATACAGCTTTTAATCTGCAACAATTCCAAGAGCCTTCTCACTCATAATATTACTAAGCCAAGTATCCCCCATCTTGTAGCTGTGCATTTAGTTTTTTATGCCCTAAGAGTAGAAGTTTGCACATCCCTGCTAAATTTCATTCTGTTGTTTTCAGGCCAGTGTTCAAGCCTATAAAGAACTTTTTGATTTTTGTTCCTGTTTTCCAAGGTAATAGGTATTCTACTCAATTTTGTATGATCCGCAAATTTGAGAAGTATTCCATTCACTCTTTCATCCAAGTCATTCATCAAAATGTTGAAGAGCACCGGGCCCAGGAGTGAGCCTTGGGGTACCCCACTTTTTACCTTCTCCCAGTTTGAGAAGGAACCATTGAGAAACACTCTTCAAATACAATCCTGTAACCAACTATTTAAAAAATCATCACACAATACATGAGCTTTCATGGATCAAAATGCCTTCATCATTCTGAAGGACTTAAAGTTCAGAAGTTCATGGCAAGATGGATTTTGCCAGGAAAGTTACTCTTAGATGTGAAGTTCAAAAGTTCTTGGCAAAGTGGATTTTGCTAAGCATGTCTTGATTAGATGTAAGTCACGAGAGGTGCATGAAATAGTATGGTTGCTGTTTTAAGATTACAGCTGAGGCAGCTGTGGACTGGGATATCACACCTTACAAACAAAGAGACAGAGGCCATATGCACACACACCTCCCTATTTGGTCTTTCTTTGAAACAGACATGTCTCAGCTTGGCCAGAAAGGGTGTGTGTGAGTTTTTGTGTTATTGACTATGTGTTTTATTTTAATTAATTTAATTTAATTTATGGGTGGCTGTGTTTTTGTCATGTGGTAAACCACCCAGAATAGTGCAAAACATTGTTTGAGGTTTGATGGTGTTTCCCCACCCTCCTATATTGATTTTGTGCCCAGAATGGGTACTTGAATGTTGTTCCTGGGAGTATTTTATGGCTGGCTGCATCCATCCCCTCTAGCTGAATAGGTCTGGTGAATTTTTTTGGGGGGGGGTGGCCTACTCAGAAGTTGCCATTCCAGGCTGATTTTCACAATATTAATTTTCTGCCTAGAACAGGTGCTGGGATGCTGGGGCATTTTTGTATCTGCTTGCATCAATAACATCTAGCTAAATAGGTCCTGGTTAATTTGGTTGAGATAGCCTATGCATCATTCTGGGATATTTTTGGGAAAATCAATTTTCTGCCTGGAATAGGTACCAGAATGTTGTTTATGCAGATTATTTGGGGCTTGTTGCATTCATTCCATCTAGCCACATTTGTGCTGTGAATTTGGTTGGGTTATCCTGTTTGGAAGTTGCTGTTCTGGGCTGTTGTGTTCTGTTCTGATGGTTTGGGGGTAATAAAGGTTAATGAAAGAGCAATATTCATTAGGTTTATGGTCTAAAAGCTTATTTGGATGTTTTTCCAGCACATTCCACTGTTCCATTCCATTCCGTTCTGTTGACATTTATGCCTAGTCCACGTAGAACATGCAGAGTAACAATGTTAACACAGGAATAGGACTATGAAGCTGTTAACTAATGGATTTTAGCTAAAATGATTGCTGACTGGATAGTTCGATGAGTTAAGTATCTGGCTGGCTGGATAATAATGTATCTGGTTGTGGAGCCAGAGGTTGGGATTTCAGTTCCCCACTGGGCATCCCAGAAGAGCCAGCCTGTGTGGCCTTGGGCAAGCTGCACAATCCCAGGATGAAGAAGGGAAAGGTAAATCACTTCTGAGTACTCTCTAAAAAGGGTTGCTATAAGTCAGAATTGACTTGATGGCATACAATTCAATTAAATTAGCTGAAATAATAAGCTAAGTAGTCAGCTGTTACAGAAATAAAGTTTTTTCATGGGCACAGGTTGCCTGTCAAGGAGGTTACTACCCAAAAGTTACTATAAAAAGCTGGATTATTAATATACCTATTATGCTAAGAAGCCATTTGTTTATGTTCCCCAGATTCTGCTGTCTCCCTCTAGAGTAAAGATGGGTTCATAATGAACCCCAAAGCAAAAACAACGACAAGAACAGAAAACACACCATTGGACCATTTCATGGTTCATTTTGGGATGCTTTGGGGAAAAGCACCTGCCTAGAATGAAATTAAACGCTGAACTGTTATTGCCATTGGCAATTCATACAGTTTGTTTTTGGGGTGCATCATCCAAACAGCCTGGTGCCATGCCATCAGTTCCCTAGGCAACAGTGGGGTGGACCTAGAGAAAACTTTGTGTATGCTTGCTTGTCAGGTCTGGCAGCCAACTACAAAGCTCCAAGTCCGCTCTCTGGGAGTAGCTGGTTATAGGAGCCACACCCTGGACAGTTCAGCTGGTTTGCATGAGAAGATGCTTAGCTGTTGCAGCTATTTGCATGAGAAGATGCTTAGCTAGCTAGTTGTCTTCCCATATCTGCCCCCTTTCTGTTTCCTCCCCAGTCTACCACATGATGGCAACTATCTCAACGTCCCTCACATGAACCACATTTAATTTTCCCCAAACCAGCTACTAAAGAGCATTTTCCTGGGGGAACCTGCTTTGGTAGGCATTGGGATCAAATGTCCTAAGTCTCATCTTTGCCAAACTTGGAGGGGGTGGGAAAGAGAGTCAGCTGAAGATGTGCTAAAAGTTTGGCATCTCTAACTCACGCAGGGGTTGTTCTACAACCCATGGGAATCCCAAATCACACAAACCATGGAACGATTCATTTAGTCGGAAAGCTTATGAACCTGCCTTTTTCACATTTCATGCCTAATTCTACTCTAGAGTATCCCTCTCTATTTTTTATATTTTTATTTTTAATTATTTATCTAGAAAAGAAGCAGCCGCCCAAATCTTTGGACATTACTGAGTGGAATACTTCCACAGCCTGTAAATGGACTCCATAGTACTCTCATATATTCACTTGTGTTTATATGTATATTGATACAACACAGTATGTATCTGTGTATATGTTTGTTTGAATGTGTTTGCTAGGAAAGACTAGAATGTTGTATTTGCTGGATGAAGAGATCTCAGAACCACTGTCAATTATTTTCTTGAAAACATGGAGGGTGGGTGAAGTGCAAGACTGGGAGAGAGCTAATGTTGCCCCAATCTTCAAAAATTGTAAAAAGAAGGCACCGGGAGCTACAGACCCTGGTCAGCCTGACATAAATCCCAGGGAAAATTCTGGAACAAACTATAAAGCAGTCATTCCACAAGCACATTGAAAAAATGCAGTAATAACTAGAAGCCAACATGGATTTGTCAAGAACAAATCCTAACAGGCTAATCTGATCTCATTTTTTGACTGAGTAACCTCTCTGGTAGGCAACGGGAAAGTTGTAGACATACTATACCTTGAATTCAACGAAGTCTTTGACAAAGAGCTCTATGACATTCTGATTAGCAAGCTAATGAGGTGTGGGCTATCGAACAAGTGTCAGATGGATACACAGTTGGTTACAGAATCGTACTCAGAGAATGCTTATCAATGGCTCCTTCTCAAATTGGGAGGAGGTAACTACTGGGGTACCCCAAGGCTCAGTCCTGGGCCCAGTGCTCTTCAAAAAATTTTATTAATGAGGTGGATGAGGGAGTGCACTGAATATTTTTCAAATTTGCAGATGAAATTGGAATAGCTAATACCCTGGAAGACAGGAATAAAATTCAAAAAGTTCTCAATAGGCTTGAGCACTGGGCTGAAAACAACAGAATGAAATTGAACAAGGATAAGTGCAAAGGTCTACCCTGTTTCCCCGAAAATAAGCCCTACCCTGAAAATAAGCCCTAGTATGATTTTTCAGGATGCTCGTAATATAAGCCCTACCCCAAAAATAAGCCCCAGTTCAGTGAAACCCCACCCTCCACCCTTGTGCAGCAACCAGAAGAAGATGACATGACTGTATTAGAATAAATGTAGATTGTTGTACATGGGAAAAATCCCCTGAAAATAAGCCCTAATGCATTTTTTGGAGCAAAAATTAATATAAGACCCTGTCTTATTTTGGGGGAAACATGGTACCTACACCCAGGGAGTGTAACACACAGTTACAAGATGGGGGATATTTGGCTCAGTGGTATGAGCCAATGGTATGATGTGGCTGCAAAAAAGACACATACTGTTTTAGGCTGAATGAACGGAAGAATAGTCTCTAAATCCCGTGAGGTACTAGTCCCTGTCTATTCGGCACTGATTAGGTCTCATTTAGAATACTGTGTCCAGTTGTGGACATCACACTTTAAGAAGGGGGCCAACAGACTAGAGCAAATTCAGAGGAGGGCATCAAGGATGATCTGTGGTCTGGCAACCAAGCCCTAGAAAGAAAGACCAAAAGAACTGAGCATGTTTAGCCTTGAGAAAAGAACACTGCAGGTAGGTAGTTCATCAAGAAGAGAGGCAGGATCTGTTCTCAATCATACTAGAGAGTAGTACATACTAACAGGCTTAAGTTACAGGAAGTGAGCTTTAGGCTTAATATCAGAAAAAATGTCTTAACTGTTAGAGCAGTATGACAATGGAACCAATTACCTCAGGAGGTGGTGAATGGTCCAACACTGGAGGCATTCAAGATCAAATTGGGCAACCCTCTGTAAGATCTGCTTTGATTTGGATTCTTGCATTGTGCAGGGGGTTGGACTCAATGGTCTTCCAACTCAATGCATCTATGTTCCTATAGCATTCTGACAAATCAGAATGTGTCTGGCATCACCTTTACATAGGTAGTGATATAAAACAGGTGTCGGTTAGTAGTGTTCTGATGGGGACAAATATGTGATAGTTTCCAATATATAATAGTGGTCAGATAGGATTGATAGGGCTGACAGGATTAAAAATGGAACTGGCAGGACTTGATAGGGCTAGATAGGACTAAAAATGTAGAATAGTATTAGGATGTGAGGGTTACTTATTTACTAATATGTCTGTCACTAAGTTAAGAACATGTATGACAAATACAAAATGTCTAAGCACCATGAGTTTAACAAAAGACACAAGTGATTATTTACTATCTGTTGCTGGCACAAACACACATAAGGGAGAATATGAAATTTTACTCTGCAAAGTGTTTTTTTATTAGTACATTTCAAGCTGCCATGTGCAGACTTTGCAAATTAGAGGTTATATCCTATTTATTATAGTCAAAAGCCAACAACCTGAAGACCTAATCAGCACAGATTCATTATAAGACACATGGTTGGGATCTGGGTTCTGTATGCAACACATCTATGAGGGATTAGAGACAAAATCCTAGTGGATACATTTTCTACCTCCAAGATATACTGGCCCTGAAAATGGGAATAAAGGATAGAAAATCAAACATTGTTACTGTATTTTTGTCGTTTGAGTTGAGGGGTAAGCTCGTTCTTGAAGGCTACCAGAAACAGAATGTGTGTTTCTAATGAAGGGGGCACCCCAAAACCACACTTTGTGAAAACTACACTAACTAAAAGTAAAAAAACACATTACTTAGCTGTTTAGCACACAACACAGAGAAGCTATTTAACAATGTTATCTCATAGTAAAACAAGCCATTTGAATCTATGGAGTGAAATCTATGGTCTGTTTTTCCTCTGTCGAGTTTCGTCTTGCTTTTTAGGTTAGTGCTTACTGCTTAACTAGAGCTGTGTTAAATGTGTATATTCATATTTTTTGCATTGTTTTGGTGCTTTAGGTAACCAAGCATAATCACTTGGCTGTCAGCCATATCATGATTAGTGGAAAGGCCAAGAGATCTGGCCTCTACTGCAGAAAATGTTGATATGATTGTTTTGCCGTGATGCAGGATATAGTACTATTTTTCTATGAGCTGGTTGAAAAAATGTTAGACAATTTGACAGATGAAATGTGAAAAAAAAGGCTACACAAAAGAGGAAATGAGGAATAAAACATAATTTTGCGTACCTCTTTTTCAGAACACACAAATAATTCGTGTTTCAGAGGTTCTCTTTGGTAACAAACAAACAAAGCCATGAATTGCATGAGAGCTCCCCCCACCCCAGTTCAGGTCTTTTCCTTAAATACAAAAGGTCCATCTCTAATTGTTTTGGCTTTCTGAACATTTCCACAGATTTGTGGAATCATATACAAAGCCTTTGATGTGCAATGGCCTAGACTGCTCACAAATCATTGTTTTCTTTCCACAAATGTATATTTTTATTTCTCTTATTTGTCTGCCTTGCTTTCTCTCTTTCTCCGCATTCAGGAAAAACACGCCGGGCCTTCCAGTCCATCTGAGCTATCCATCCAGTGAGAAGCTATGTATAGACCTAGGTAACTTGCAGAAAAGTGTTGTGCTGAACATCACCTTCGAGACTAAAACTGACACCCGTGTTCTCTTGGACAAATTCATCTGGCATAAGGAACAGTTCAACTGCCTCATCTTCCCAATGAGTGTCTGTGTGTCAATGCTTGACCTACTTTAAATACAAAGATAAAATTGATTGTCTGATTTGGACAACTTCCTGCCCTGTCATCAACCATGCTGTAGTGATGAAGCCTCTGATACAGAGCGGATGTAATGCTGCTGTAATTCCAGACTGTTGCTTAAGAACTCCGGCAAGAACTTAGACAATGACGAAACAAATGCAATGTTGTTGCAAATTGGACTGTATATGGCTTTTCACTACAGCTCTTGTTTTATTACAACAGAATCCAGAATACCAGAAAACCCCAAGAAGCTTCAACCGAGCAACATATAACTGGACAGCAAGAACCTAGAATGCTATAACATTTTGAGAAATAAAAATGTCATATCTACCAACTGCAACCTTCTCTCCATATTCATATTCACACTAAAATCTATCATTAAAGTTTGTTGGTGTCTACTCTGTCATTAAAGATTTTGGTGTGAATTAAAAACAAATTACAGAAATTTTAGTGGTTGCAATGGAAGGCCTCGCATGCATAAAAAGTATATGGAACTGACCATTAAGAAACCTTTCTTTTCTGTGCCTTTCAACATTCTGAGTCTTTGAGTCTGTTTTTCTGAAGGGTCCTTTACCCCTTCGCAGAAAGTTTATCTATACTGTGAAGCATTTGTTAGTTTTCTTCTTTTGTGGCTGTTTCAGAGTATGATTTATCAAGACAGTCTTGACATGCATCATCTATAGTGACATTAGAATATGCCAGTTAATACAATTCAAGAGTGTATGCACGTGTTTATAGAAGCAAGAATGAAATGATGTAAGTAAAAATGTTTCCTTTTACATCTTTTACCAACATCTGCAAAATCGATTATTACTGAAACAAAATATTATGATGGGGTATAACCAGCAGTGAACCATTTTTATATGACTTTCTTTTGTTAGTCAGGAACTGATTAAAAACGTAGGGAAGACCACAGTTTGGTCTAGTGAGGTATACCCTGTTTCCCCGAAAATAAGACCTACCCTGAAACCCCGCCCTCCACCAGTGAAACCCCGCCCTCCACCATTGTGCAGCAACCAGAAGAAGATGACATGACTGTATTTGCATAAATGTAGATTGTTGTACATGAAAAAAAAAAAACATCCCCTGAAAATAAGCCCTAATGCGTTTTTTGGAGCAAAAATTAATATAAGACCCTGTCTTATTTTCGGAGAAACACGGTACATGTAGAAATTTTTAAATCAATTTCCCAGACTAATTTAATTCCTCAAGCCATTCTTATGATTGATCCATTAACCATGGTTTGTATGAATTTAACTTTTGATTTTACTAGTCTGGGAAAACACTCAATTCTTCTTACAGATCTGGGTGGACCTTTGCATGAATGTCCATTTTTGTGAAGCAAAATA
This sequence comes from Intellagama lesueurii, assembly GCA_037013535.1. Lineage (NCBI taxonomy): Eukaryota > Metazoa > Chordata > Lepidosauria > Squamata > Agamidae > Intellagama > Intellagama lesueurii. The sequence continues at coordinate 130,844,957 of JBAJHW010000002.1, forward strand.
GATAAGGGCTAAAAGTGGAGTTACTTAGGTCCCCTAGAACTATATTAATAATTATTATATGCCATCAAGAAAATACTGACCTTTGGCAACTCTTTCCAGGGTTTTTAAATTATAGATGTGGTTTCTCATTCCCTTCTTCTAAGGGCATTGTAGAATTATGCAGCTTATCCAAGACTACACAGAATGTCTGTTGTCCGTATAGGCACAGCAGGCAATCAAACTATCAACCTCAGCCAGAGTCCCAGCTATCCAGAGCTGTCATAGTTAATATACAGTTTTTTTTAAAAAGCATATTTAGCTAATTGATGCTCTTTAATTTTCATAGAACACTTGACACAGAACTCTCATTGCCTAAAATCCTGTAGCTTAGCATAGCAAGTGGCAACTAGAGTAGGCTCATTGAATCAGTGGGGGATCTGATGAGTCAAAGACTCCATAAATTCCACTAATTCAAGTTCGCCTACTCTAGTTCAGACTTCCTACATTAAGAGAATTTCAGTGACTATGTGCTAGGTGGTTCAATTACTACAGGTCAAAAGTATCAAAGCTAAGAAAGAAGATTAAAATATACTGTTTGGCAGACCCTTGGCTTCTTCCACTTTGTTATGAAATGGTCCAATACAGGATTCCACTTTGTAAGTAAAACACATTCTGTTGCATAGTCATTGAATAAATACTTCTTAATAAGAACATGAACACTCCCACATTTAATCTGATGTGTTTGTTCACCAGCCAAGTAGTTTGCAGTTACCCATCTGCTATCTCCTGAGAAACAGAGTACCCTTTCCTTTAGAAGGGAGCACAATGCCTCCAAACAAGTATGTAAGCAAAATACGCATACTCTTTGGCAGTCAAGACTTCTCACTGAGAAGGTCCTCTCACATTTACTTCACAGTGTAAATGTGAAGACAAGACATGGTGGTGGTGGTGGGGGGAACTACATGGTACTTTGTAGTTCCTTGCTATCTCCCTCTGCACAACCTTTGCTTCTGAGGGAGTCCAACCCAGCAAACAACTACTGGTCTACATCTGCGCTGGAATCATTGCTTTTAGGCACTCCCACATTGAATGCCCAGAACTTCATTGGCCAGCAAAGAAGTTTGCAAGTACAATTCATAGACCACCTTTTATCCTCTTTCCTTTACAACGGACCCCAACACCATCAAAGAGCGATGTAAGTAAAATACATTTCTTCTGATGTGAAGGCAGCCAGAATAGCTTCATACTGGACAACTATGTAAGTAAAACACACATGGTCTTCTGTAGTGCTTTTCACAAACTTACTCTCACATTTACTTCATCATGTTCATTCATTAGAAATTAAAGTGAGCCGTCAGGTGGAGAGAGAAAATCTTTGAAAGTTTTCTAAAAATCACCAAAGTGATTTTTGTAGCTTTAAATTTCCAATAGCTTTCTGTACCTATGCTTCTGTTATAGGTAACTCTAATAATATTCTATATTTATTTGTAATTACTTGTATTGGACTGTTATTTATATATATAAAATAATAAAGTTTATTGCAGCCATATGACCCATATGGAAATCAAAGCCAATCAGTACAAAAGAGAGAAAAATGAAGGAAAAAGAAAAACAAGGAGCACATACAATATTCAAACATCTGTGAGTAACACAGCCCTTCTACGAATTGCAACCAGGAAAAAGTTAGCAATCTGAGCTGTTTTCTGAAAGTTCTGGTAAAAGCCTTGACATTTATGCAGCAGGGGATAGACCAGTTCACTCCTAATTTGTTTGTAAAGAGTACAGAAAGGATATGTGACAAAAAGTCAGGGACCCCAACTCCACATGGGCATTGACTTCCTTGGAATGGGGTTCCATGAAATCTACTGTGGAGTTGACCTGAGAGTATAACATTAACTCTAGCAAGCATGAATGCTCCACACACCTGGGGTGTTCAAAGCATAGTTAAACAACCCACCGGTGACCTCCATGATGGGAAGATACCACTTGCCAAAGAGGAACAGGTTCTATTTGCTAAGGAGAACAGTTCTTGTTTCTTGATATTGTGAAGTCTCTGAGTGAATGCATTAGAATAGAATCAAGGGGCTTACCCAAGGAGCTGATTTTATGTTGAATCAGAGATAGTCATTTGCTGGTGTAGGAATCAGTTAGCATATGGTACACATAACCAAGGTGCTCAGCTAAGAAGTGTAGCTGCAACCGGAATTTTAAAGTCTGGATCCATGTTATGGTTCCCATATGGCCAACTTTAGCTTCTAAGTATAGGGCAGCATGTCCTACCCAATTAGGAACATCCAGAATATGGTGCAAAAAGGTGGATTGTACTTTCTCTACCTCAGAATTATGCATACTAATCCAAAAGAGTATGCCATAAAGTAGTTGGACCCTCATTTTTGTTTTAAAAACACCAGTAGCAGAGGGGACATGGCATCCACCATTAAAAGTGAGCAACGGCTGTCATACTGCCTTTAGCCATGTTAAGGGCATATTTATGGTGGGCAGTACAGCTAGAATTATACTTAAAGTTTAGCCCCAGGTTCCGTACTCTTTAACCATTTCAAGGGTGTTGTTCTGTAGTGCCCAGTGGAATTTTTTTCAAGCATTAGGGAGCACCAGGATTTTAGATTTTTGAGTACTAATGGACAGAAGGTTAGCATCGCAGTAAGCTACGAAGGCTGCTGAGAGCCAGTTTAGATCCAACTGAGTTAAGGATAAAGCTATGGCGTCATCTGCGTATAATAATAGTGGGATTCGCTAGCAGCTAAGTTTTGGAAAATTACCTTTGACTGACCTCAGGTAGGAGCCCAAGTCAATTATAAACAGGTTAAAGACACAGAGGGCCAGGATACAGCCCTGTTTAGCCCCTCTATTACTCAGGATCTCATCTGAAAATTCTCCCTGCAGGCCACGGCAGATCTGACAGCTGGTGTGGAAATGTAGCTTTTGAATGAGAAACAGCAGTCTCATCTATCAAAGTTCTATCTAATTTGTCTCACAGCAGTTTTCCGGGGATTGAGTCAAAAGCTGCTTTCAGATCAAAGAAGGCAGAAAACAATCTTCTCTCATCTGTAGTTCTCAGCCAAGTGAGCTAAGATAATACAGTGGTCCATTTTATTTATAAAGTCCAGAACTGTTTGAGCTAACATTCTAACTTGTAAAGCTCTGTGTAGAGCAGCATCTTATTTGTTGTTTCTGTTTCTCCTTTGATTAAGTGTATTTGCTAACAATTTGGAGATTTTGGTCACCACCAGCTTAATAGCACACATTTTAAATAAGAGCATACATATTTGGGTTGTGTCTAAGACAAGTACAGTTAGTTATGCTTTTTCTGCTACTAGTTCTGTCTCCAGCTTTTTGCCCCCTGAGCTTTTGGGCTGTGTTGTGAGCTCTACTCAAAAGTAAGCCTGATTGAGTTCAATGAGACTTATTCCCAAGTAATTAGATATAAGATTTCAATGTTAACCAAACAGGATCACTGGCTATCTTAATACTAGCCACTAGAGGGCAGCAACTGACTTTACATTTCCCTCATTAAACCCTACAGCGAGTCAGTCTTAATATTTAATTTTTAAAAATTAAGTTTAAAAATATTTATAACCAGAATGATTAACTTGTGCAATTTCAGATCCTTTTAGACTGCAATGCTTGCCAGCTCTAGACACTGGTCATGATAATTGTACTCCATCAGTATATAGTTACCAAAGTTTAGTATTAGTATTCTGTTATTGAAATTTAGTATTAACTTAGTTTAATTCAGTTCACTGTTCTTTGTTCCAACACACTGTTAACTCAAGTTTAGCTCATGGTCTACTAAGACTGTTTCTTAAAGGAGCACTCCAGATTTTCACTTCAATCACCTTATTTCTTACTGGCATCACCAGTGATGTTGGGGTGTTAGGTTTCTGGGAATTTCCTTTCTGCCCACCTCAGAACACATTTCTAAAAGCCAGCAGTCATTCCTCCTACATTTGTAAATCTGATCCCCCCCCCCCCCCGCCGCCGCCGCTGTTATCTGGTGGTATTATTTATTTTGTATCACTTGACAACTTTCAGCTAGGAACACGCACCAAGATATTCTACTTCTTTCTCTTTCTCTATGTCTGACGAAGTGGACTTGTCCACAAAAGCTCACATTAAAAATATAAAGTTAGTCTTTAAGGTGCCACCATATTTTTGTCTTTTTATTTATTTTACTGTATTTTCTCCTTTTTTAAACTTTATTTTCCTTTTACTTATAATCCTTGAAATAAGTATTCAATGGGGGGAGCGGGAGCGAATGTTTTTCATTCCTCGTGACAAACTTTCCACTTCCATTCTCCTTAACTCTGGGGAGCTAGTTGGGGAAAAAAATTAGAAAGACGCTGCTTCCCATCTTTAGTGAAAAAAGGAAGCAGACACTTTTTCAGAGTTTATCACTCTCACCAGTTTACAGACATGCTAACTCATCAGCCTGATTCGAGTACTGTAGAAGACTATCGAATGAGAGGAATTTGTTGCTTTTATTTCACACAACATTGAAAGTGGGGTTTTCTCCCCAGTCAGCTATTCCTGGCTGAAATTAGAGTGGGTGGGGATTCAAATGCATTGGGTTTTCAAAATGCCCACAGCTTGATAGTAGAGTTTACTGGTTGTTTAGTTATTCGTTGGAATATCCAGAGGGGTGTTACTACGATGAGAAACAGCAAAATTGCCCAGTAAATTTTAACCAGTCCTACGCAGAGAAGCAGCATTCCCTATTGCTGCTTGCTGTTCTTGGGTTCTCTCACTTATTATCTCTAGGTCCTATAGCAGCACATATTTTCCCATTTGACAAATAATTAGCTTTCAAATGTCACAGGCATCTGGCGGCTGAAAAACTGATACAGAATATCACTAGAAATAATATACCAAAGTACAGACAGGCAAGAAGTGACATGGAAGCTGCTGCAGTCAAGCAGGACACGGAGAACGCAGGAAGTACATGGATTTGCAAGTTAAACTTTTCCTTCTCCATGTCTGTCATCTTTGAGATTTTCTATTAATGCTTTACCATGATGAAGTAAGCTCAACTATGATTCCATGTTTTTGCACTTAAAATGTGCATAATTGAACAAAACACGCTTCAGATATTTAAACTAGATGCAAATAGTTCTACATGTTCAGGAAAAAAATGTGTTTAAAATGCGCATGAATTTCCATGCAGATTGCAGGCTTCCAAGGGCAAGAACAAAGTGGGTGGTGGAACTGAGGAAAATATAGGAAAATCAAGACTGAAAATGAATCAGTTCCTCAACTTAATATGTGTTTGCATATTAAGAGGACCACAGGTTGGGATCAAGGGAAGCATATGTTCAAACATCCTTTTCAGGCAGCTGCCAGGGGCAACAGCAACAGGGAACTGTAGCCTTGACAAATAAACCTGAAAGCAAGCTAGCTAAACATGGAACAAACTTTCATCTTGTGCCAGCTTTGGTTGGTCACTGACCCAACGATTGCACTCATTCCACATTTAGCTGTCCTTGTTGCACTAAAAAAATCCACATCACAGCTATTCTTTACCCGAGGGAACTTTAGTTTTGGGGACACTTGTAGAGCCAGTTTCAAAATTGATTTGGCAGCCTTAGTAAGCGGAATGCAGATATGCCTGGTGGGGCCCTTCTGAACCAATCAATATGCATGTCCTTGAGTGCTTGCAATCCACAGATCCCTTACCCTGAGTTCACCCTTTGCTGTCTGTCTGTGCTGATTCTCAAATTATATTGCTTGAGCACAAGCTCTTCATATGACACCCGGAGTTCATTCTCTGCTGATTCTCTGCAGGTGGCGGTGGTGGCAAGGCTAACTGCTATCAAACATAACTGGTTTGCTTCTAGCTCCAGCTCACATTTAAAAGAGAGGAAGCTGAATATTTAATGGAAGATACTGTATGGCTATCTCTAAAATATTTAAATATAGAGAATGAAATGCACTGCCTTCTCACTGGCAGAAGAAGAAGGAGACAGTATTCTTAATGCAAAGAACAAACACTATTTGACCTGGAGTCTTCCTGTTCCGACACTCTAGCCTATGACTATATGGGCTTTCTCAAAACAGTTGTTGCTACAGGAATAATGCCAAAATAATAAATATAGTATAATTGTACAAACACAATGTACGATTGCTTAATTGGCACAGTATGAGTGCCTGGATTTGAAGAACTAGAATATGGCAACTCTGATCATGTTGAGAATGGCTTTCCTTCAAGATCAAGCCTCGAGCAGTTCTTCCTCCATTGTTTCCAATGATCCACAGGTAAGGACTCTGAACTGTCACTGTTCCACCTGCCAAAACCCCTGTACCTGGAACAGATGTTGCAGGAGAATCAATATGGGTGTCAGTGACCCAGAAAGACAAACTTCATACACCCACATAGTAGCTATGTTTGTTGCAACAGAGGGGTTTTTAGGAGGGTATTTAGATCTTTGCACCAGGACTCCAGGACTGACTGTTCGGAACTCAGGACTGAACCTAATCTGTGCTGCCCATTAGAGTTGAAACTATGGGGCCAGCCACAATTCTCCAGACCCTGTTTGCACTGTCATTCACACCTGTAGTCATCTCAGATCCGTAAGACTTTTTGCTTTTGATTTCTCATTTCATTTCATTTGCTGGGCAAATTCTATGCACTAGTCTATGTTTCTCCTGTCATTGTTTTTCTGTGATTCACTCCTTTGGGGAATGTACAAAGTCAAGCTTTATTTAAGGAAGAAAAGATAATGAATGTCTGCATTTTTTGTATTTTTACCTCTACACATATTGCCTTAGAATTAATCTGTGTTTCTGAAGTCAGGGTTTTGAAGTCTGCAGTGATAGTTTGGGTGGTTGAATCTTACCACCTTATGTCCTCACTGGGTGTATTGCTCTGTTATTTCTATTGCTCTGTTATTTCTATTTCTATTACTACAGCTTCCAAACTGTGGAAGCCAGTTGCTGTTCAGTTCTATTTGTTTACATGGTAAGAACAGTTAACATGGTAGAAACAGAGGCTGAAGCATACTGAAAATTCTAGGACGGAGCACCCGGGCTACTGGTACATTCCTGCCGGACAAGTAATCTAAACTTTAAATATTGTCTTTCCATGATGCAAGCTGCCTTGGGTCCTTTTTAAGGAGAAAGGCAGGATAAAAATATTTTAAATAAAAAAAAACAGATTATAGTCAAATGTAATGTAACAATAGAAATAAAATCTGGCTCCAAGCATGGGGAAATGATTACTACTATGTTACAGGATGAACTGCAACACAGCAGTAGCCATTATACCTGGCTTTTCTATTAATTCCAGAGCACAAAATCCACTTCAGAGTTCGGATTCTGTAAAAACAGGTCACTTGTGCAATGAACGGCCGAGTTTCTTTGTTGATATGTATTTTGTATAATTGTTCTGTTATGGTGTGTGTACGTAAGAGCATATGCAAAGATTTATGGACAGGTATGCAATACCTGGCTACAAAATATTTTTTTCATATGGACAATGATGAGCTTGTGGTTGTAGAATGAGGTTATGTGAGTGAGCCAGAAAGACAGAGGCAGGAATGTGCATGGGAACTGTGAAGAGAGACTATGAAGGAGGATTATGCTACTGTACTTAAAGAGTAGTTTAAGATTAATAACGTTGATGATACTAGAGTAACTCAAGGATGATAAGGAGTAGCAATCTAGCATCAATAATAGTATTCAATAAATTCATCCATTTTCCAAAATAACTTCACCGATCACCTGGTCATTTATGCCACTGAAGTCGAAGGAAAAACTTTATGCACATACAATAGTGATAGTTTGGGTATGTTCAGAACCAAGGTGATAGCAGTTACCCTAAGAGAACATGGAAGTATTGAGGTGTATTACTGTGTGGGGCAAGGGAATGCCAGAGGTGATGGTTATCAGTGGTGGGACAACCACACAGAAGCTGAATACTTTCTGGGCATGTGTGAGGAAGACTGTCTACTATCATTAGGACAGGAGAATCTCATCTTGGGAGAATAAAAGAATTTTCTTTCAAATTGGTTCCTTTTCAAAGGAAATTGGTACATACTTTCATATGTGGTGGGAATGCGAAAAAGTACAAAGATTTTGGAAGCTAATCTTTAAAGAACTAAATGACATATGTGAAAAAGATATAGAATTAAATCCTGAGATAGCTCTGTTATCAATATTTGAGAATGTGGAATATGATAAGATGACTAGAGAGTTGATTACCAATTTATTAACAGCAGCCAGATTAATAATAGCTAGGAATTGGAAATCAAAGTCTGAATTTCGAATGGAAGAATGGTATAATGAAATATGGTACATTGTTATAAATGATAAGTTAACTTGTAACTTAAAGGTTAAGAAAGGAGAGGTGAAAAAGAATAATTTCTACTGTGTTTCCCCGAAAATAAGACAGGGTCTTATATTAATTTTTGCTCCAAAAAACGCATTAGGGCTTATTTTCAGGGGATGTTTCATTTTACAGTCATGTCATCTTCTTCTGGTTGCTGCACAATGCTGCACAATGGTGGAGGGCGGGGTTTCACTTAACTACGGCTTATTTTTGGGGTAGGGCTTATATTACAAGCATCCTGAAAAATCATACTAGGGCTTATTTTCAGGTTAGGTTTTATTTTGGGGGAAACAGGGTATGATATATGGGGCAGATTTCTTGAAAATGTGTTAACAAGAGGAAAAGGGAAAGCTCCAAATCAAGAATCAATGCAGTTCTGGAGAAGAGGACAATAAAGGAAGAAGAAGAATAAAGATAGAGGAAGAGGATTACTGCAAGAGGTCCCGACTATGGTGGTGGGGAACACAGTTGATTTGTATTTTGGTTTATGTATTTTATGTTTATGTTTATGTTGTAGTTTAAGAAAAAAATAAAAAAAGAAATAAGGAAATACAGTAGAAATAAGGAAATGTCTGCATTGGGAATGGCCATTGTGTTGCTGATTATCCAAGGACAACCCAGTAATAAAAACATGCCATAAAGTCAATTCTTACCAATGGCGACTCTTTACTAGACACAGAGTACTAAGAAGTGGTTCACCGTTCCCTTCTTCTGGGAGCACTAGGACTAGGCAGCTTGCCCAAGGCTACTCAGAGAGACTCATCCAGATTCTGGTTCTGCAACTAGGTACCCACTTGAATGAGTTATCCATCCATCCACCTACCTAATCCCTGGGCAAGTGGCTGTACAATCCAAGTGAAATCCACCCTAGAAACTCTTAGCAACATGACCACTCCATGCCCCGTAGTTGTGTTAATTGTATACCTTCAATACTGGACTGTGGGCAGGCTTGTCGCAGTAATTGCTTATAGAGTTGAAGCAATTGTAGCTTTGAACAATTCAAGAAACTATGCCTTTGAACAGTTTAACATACCAGTTAAAGCCAACTGTAGAGTCTGCTGGATCTGGGCAAGATTAATAATTAGGCAACACTGTCCCTCATTAGTGTCATATTGACTGAACGATAAATATAAACGATTCACCCTGAAGAAACGTATCCTACGATGGATATTTTATTATATGGAGAATACGTATAAAAAAGCTTGAGGATATTCTAAATTTGCCCAGAGCACATTCAGTTACATAGACTGCAAAAACGGTTAAGTAGGGATTTAGAAGTTCCTTCTTCCAGGTTTGTGACCTTCCCATGAGCTTATTAGAGATTTCATCAAATACCATAGTAGAAGTGTAATGTGCTGCTTTCGCATGCAGTTACATGAATCTCAGCCTATTCAATCCTGTAAACAGTAGCATTTCTTGATATGTGTCCAGAAATGGCAAAACTCAACATATATAGAGAGAGGAAAGCAAGTTTTGCTTACGGGATTGTCCAGAAAAGACATCCTGGAATTCTTTTAAAGTGGAGGTGGGCAGCTTTCAGCAACCCCCAGTATCCCTGGGATCTCCCAGCACCCCTGGTGCCCCCAATTTTGGTGGAAAAATTGTTCAAAAAGTGTCTCCTGTGGTCTAGGAGCTGTGGTGGATAATCCTAAATTGTTTAGAAGGCTTCCAGAATTCCTGAGGTGGCCACATCCCTGAATATTGTTGGGTTTTTTAAAAAAATGCTTTGAGTCCAGCAGAGGACTATCATTTTTGTAAGAGAAATCTACAGGAGTGTGAGGTTGGAGGAGTGGATATGGTCCTCCAAATTCTGGGACAGACATTTGTTCCCGATTCCAGACTGCTGGAGCCCTGTTTTACAAAAATATCATAGCATAGGATGCCTTCATGATGGTGTCATCTCATGTTTTTGTTATAAAAGGAAAAATAAAAAATAATTTTAAAGTTCTCGGTTCCTCTGGCAAGGTCCTCAAAAAGAGAGAAACGGTTGGAGAGAACCCACAGACACAGGTAATTTGCAAATACAGGTAGCAGGTTTATTGGAAAAGTAAGGAAGGAAGGAAGGAAAAGAGAGGTCTTGCAAGACAGAGAGCAAGTGGTCAAGGACCAGAACAAGCAGCTCAAAGGTTAGAGAAGTCCATACATACTTGATACAGTTCTTTATCAAAACAATGGTATAAGTGATGCTGTCAACCCAGGGTGACAACTTCTGGGTTTTCTGTAAGCATCCTTGCTTAAAGCAGCATAAAGTTACATAGGTTTTTTGAAGTTGCTACTGTTGCCTCTGAAAGGTGCCAGGATAAGGCCTTGGCAATTCCATGGTCATATTAGGACAATTGAAACCCTTTTGAGAATACAAAAGCACAGTGTAAATACAATCATGCATCTTTTGCATGTTACTATTGATGTCGTGTGAATGGTATACTGACTTAGCTCTTATCTTGTGTGATATTGCTACTTCCCCTCTGCTGGCTTCTCGGTTCTGGTCCTTGGCCAGATTGTTCTCATACCTGTGCAAAGCTACACATGTTTTCAGACCTTGTAGTTGTTGTCTTCCTGGCGAGTCAGTAAAGAATGTTTCCAAAGCTTACAGTGCCTTATGTTTCTGAGAGATGCTTTCTGGGTAAGCTGATAGACAATTGCATTATTGGAAATAAATGGCTGTTAGAAATGGGAGCAATATATAATACGTTCAACATTTTCTTTTGCAAAATGTGCAGCAAGGGCGCACACATTTTTTAGACCCAGGTACTATATCTGATGCCTGGGCAGTCCCTGGGGACTCCCAGGCACTAGATATACAGTATTAAACTACTCTTTAAGTAGCATAATCCTCCTTCATAGTCTGATTCTGTGATTCTGTGGAAGATCGCAGAGGCGGAATGGAAGACTGCTTCTCCATGACTGAGACCCAGTTAGAGCTGCTGCTTTCTTACCAGCACTAGCACCAGATAGGCAGTGATACCAATCACTCATGTAAGGGAGCAATTTGTCAGAGAAAGGAATCAGTGCTGGGCGCCTTGGGGACCACAGACAACCTAAAGCCCATGGGTTCTACACGCTGAATTTGCAGCTAAGCAAATATAATTTCAAGAATGTATGGAGTTCTTCAGTCTGCTTGTAGGCTGCCAATTGACCCTCTTTGCCTAAGAAATTGATTGAGGCATGTCCCATAGTCTGCACAGTGTCTTACTCATTGACTTGTCCAATTTTTCTGTTGCTTTCCCTTCCAGTCACTATCTGGTAGCCTTCCCAGCAGTTGTCCATTCTACTGGCACTGAACAGTTCTGTATCCTCCTACAATCCCTTCCAGAGACAGTCCATGTGAGTGTAACACTGGAGATGTTTCCATCCCAGAACCACACTCTGCTGGACAAGGAAGTAGAGAAGCCGGGGATCTATGAGTGCCATCACTTTCAGGTAAATTTCCAAACAGAGTATATTTACCATAAGAAGGGTCCTGATAACTAGGGGAAGTCAATGTTGCACCTCTGCCTCAGGCAAGAAATATACCGGGAGCAGGTTAACCTGATGGCACAGGCAGTTTTCCAGATCACGTTACTATTATTTTTACTATCACTATACATACCTCTTAGTTTATTAATATCCAAGCAAATTTTGCACTTTTAAGCATATCACATAACTATTACACAAACAGAACTGTTAATATTGAACTCAGATTAAAAAGGAATAATTTTTCTCTAGTCATCTCGCCTTCTAGACAAAGCGTCCGCGACCACATTCTGAGATCCTTTTACACTGCGGATTTCAAAATCAAAGTCTTGCAAAATCAGTGCCCATCTCGTAAGTTTGCTGCTATTAGATTTCATAGTTCGTAGCCACACCAAAGGGGAATGGTCGGTGCAGAGGATGAATTTCCTTCCCCAAATGTAGGGCTTCAGCTTTTGCAGCATCCATACGATAGCTAGATACTCTTTTTCGATAGTGGATAAATGTCTCTCACCAGGTTGGAGTTTCTTGCTTATGTAAGTCACTGGATGTAGACTCCCGCTGTCCTCTGTTTGGCACAGCACGGCTCCCAGTCCCACGTTCAATGCATCCATGTAAATGATGAACTGACGGTCAAAGTCTGGTGCAATAAGGACAAGTTTTGAAGTCAGAGCCGTCTTCAGACAATCGAAGGCCACCTGGCCTTCTGACGTCCACTGGATGTTTTCAGCTTGCTGCTTTCAGGTCAAGTTTGTTAACGGAGCAGCTATTTCACTAAACTTCGGGACAAAATGTCTATAATATCCGGCTAACCCAAGGAACGCTCGGATTTTCTTTTTAGAAGTCGGGGTGGGCTAAAGTATCAATAGCTTCTATCTTTGTATCTAGGGGTTTAATCATCGCCCCTCCAACTAGATGCCCCAGGTACCTTATTTCAGAGTTCCCAATTTGACATTTAGCCGCTTTCACTGTCAAACTGGCATCACATAACCTTTGCAACACGACCTCTAGATGGGATTTATGTTCCTCCCAGGTCTGGCTAAAAATACCGATGTCATCCATGTAAGCCATAGTGAACTCTCTCAGGCCATACGGGGTTTTATCTACCCTTTGGAGAATATAATTGACATCATTCATTTTGAAGACCACTGTGTACGGTCCGATTCACGCTAACTGCAACTTATTTCCTTTTATGGGTCTCAACATTAATACTTCTTCTCCAGGACCGAATGTTATTTATCGGGCTTTTTTGTCATACCAACTTTTCTGTCTACTTAGGGCCCCCATTAAGTTTTCCCCAGCTATCTCTAGGGATCTTTGTAAGGTGTTCATTAAATTATCCATGTATTCTACAATCGACTCAGGGTCCCTTTCTTTATAATCTTCCCAGTTCTGTCGTAACAAATCTAAAGACCCTCTTACTTTACGACCAAACAAAAGTTCAAAAGGACTAAAACCTGTGCTTTCTTGTGGAATATCTCGATAAGCATATAGCAGTGGTTGTAATTTATTATCCCAATCATTTGGGTTTTCTGCCATATACGGACGTATCATTCTCATTAATCTTCCGTTAAATTTTTCCACTAACCCATTCATTTGGGGGTGGTAAGGAGACGACATAGTCACTTCATTAGTTTGGAAGTAAAGGAAGTTCCTAAATCTCTTATTATTTCTGACGCAAAGCCCATTCGACACATATAACAAATTAACGGATCCGCCACAGTTTCAGTCTCTATGTTTCTTAGGGGGACTGCTTCTGGGTATCTGGTGGCAAAATCAATAATGGATAAAACATACTTATTTCCTCATCTAGTCGCCCTGGATAGGGGTCCCACCAGGTCCAGACCTAAACGTTGGAAAGGGGTCGAGATAACAGGCAATGGGCATAGCTTAGCTCTCGTTTTGTAATTTCCAGTACCTCACTTCTGGCAAGTATCACAGGTTTGGCAATGTTGCTTCATTTGCTGCCCCATCCCTGGCCAATAATAATTCTGTGTGACCCTTTGCTTAGTGCGAGAGATGCCCATGTGTGCTCCAATTACATCTTCATGTGCTTTTTCCAGTATCTTTTCTTGGTATTTAACAGGGACAATTAGCTGTTTGTGGGGTCCTTCTCCACCCCTACAAGATGCCATTAAAATGTCCCTATACAATAGGTCTTGGTCCACACAATACCTCTCTGGATGTTCAGGGGACAGTGGAATGGGATTCTCCTTAACTTTTTCAAAGCAATTATTTAAGGTGCTATCTTTCTTTTGTTCCTTAATAAAGGAGGAACTATTTGGATTTTTTATCAACACCAAATCAGCAGTCTCCCTTATTTCAGGATGTTCCCCTAAACCGGGTCTTTCAACTAGAGTTTCAGTGGTTGGGATTCCCATGCTTTCCTCAGTGGCTACAATCTGCCTCCCCTGAGAGCGGGTTACCATGCAAACACTCTACACATGCTTTGAGAGATCCAAACCAATCAGACAAGGAGCTGGCATTTGATCTGACACAGCTACTTTCCATATACCAGACCACCCATGGCAATTCAATGCTCCTCTAGCCATTGGCAATACTACAGAATCAGAACTTATCCCTTTGAGAGTGATCCTCTCCTGTTCCAACATGTTTTCTTTAGGAATTATGTCTGGGTGACAGATAGTCACTTGGGAACATGAGTCCCTAAGACCAAGATCCTTATTCTTGCTTCTAAAGGCACACTCTAAAGCTGATAGTGTAGCATAATTTCTGTTTCTCTTATTAAATGTAAGCCTTACTTTTCTTCTTTTCGGAATGTATTTTCAAATAGAAATAGGAATTGTGTATTCCTATCCAGTATACATTGAGTAAGAAGGTTGAAATGAGGGTTATGGGAAAGAGTTGAAAGAAACCTAAACATTCATTAAACCAGGGGCTAGGGGCCAAATTTATGCCCTGAGCCCAGAAATTATCACATTCAGTTGCTTTGGATTGGCATTGTGTCCAAAGCAAATGTGATAAAAACCACAACTCCTCTAGGCCTGCAACAGCAAAAACTGGTCAAATGTTTATTTAAAATATATATTGGGAGCTCTTGGAGGGGGTAAAAATTACATGGTGATATAGTTTTCAAGGCACATTTTGTTCACCCATGCATTAAATTTATTTGTAGATACCAACTGAAGATTTGACTGTAAAAGTGTGATTAAATATATGTGTTGTTCTCCCATTTGCCTCTCACTCTCTTTAGGTTCCACCCTTTCCTCCTGGCAAAAAAAAGATTGGCCAAGATTCTGTAAGTCTCATGTCTCTGAGTCAGTCTTCTTTGTTGCATTTTGTATTGCAAAAATTGTTACAGAGGGGGAAAAAATAGGAGTACAAAATATTTTTAAATGGCTTAGGATGAATAGTGACATTGGGAAAATAAACGTCAATGAAGAAACTATGCACCAAAATGGATGTAATATTAGAATATCATTAGAAGAAGCAATTTGTCAATTGTCTGGTTGTAATACCATGAGATTCTCTGAACTCTCATTGCTTGAAAATCAGCTTGCTTCACCTTGTGTTCGTTATCAGAATGTAAATACAGGTTTTCTTTGCACTGAATCTTGAATTGTATCCTTAAAATGCCACCATGCTTCATCTTCTAATGATATGTTATTGGTATCATCTAGTTTGATGACACCAATAACAACACAAGATTGAGAAAAGATAAGAAGACAAAATGTGAAATTTACTCTCTATATGCTTGAGAGGAAAGAGGAAATTTGATAGCCGAGCAAGGTCCAATGTTCAATTAATTCCCAAACGTCTCTTTCACCTAAGAAATTATTGTTTCATCTCGCTCCTCTTGTCAACACCAGTTTTTCTTTTCCTTTGTTGCATTGTAAAGGAAGAAGTAGCCCATGCTCATATCCTTATCCGAAATGGCGACAGTGTGAGATTTGAGGGCCGGAAGAAGGTGCTTGTGGAGAACCCTTATAGAAAGACTCTTGTAGTGCTAGACAAACCCTTTTATAAGCCTGGAGAAACAGGTAGGTGTGAGTGACCAAGATGAACCTGAAAGAAGACTGCAGTTGCTTTTCCATCTCTTGGTGTGGGAAGATATAGAACAATGTTATTAACAACTACGAACTGGGTAAACCAGCTAAGGATTTCCAAAGTTAAGCTGTCAACACAGATTTCCTCCTAAGAACTGAAATCTTACTGATCTTCTAGATCAGTGTTAAATAATAAGCTACAGGAAATCAAAAGGTTGAAACAGAAATGAGGAAGCGCTAGCATCAATCAACGTGCAAAAATTAGGCCATATGTTGTATCCGTGAGGTTTGCACTGAAATTCAGTCTCAAATGGAGATGAGAAATGGCAGCATCTACGGCTCCATGCACTATTTCTGTATTTCCCTGACTATCTTGCTCCTTGTTAGAAAATCAGGCAAGTGATGGGCAGCCTAAGAAATGGAAAAACATCGCTGCTGTGTTCACAGTAGAAGTTTGGCCTGCATTACAAATTAAATACTTAAAAAAATTTTTTGTCACATTATGAATAATAGTCTGAAAAGGCAAATCTCTTGTGTGGAATCTCTGCATGTGACGATATATATAGTATATCACAGAAGTGAGTACACCCCCTCACATTTCATAAATATTTTAGTATATCTTTTCATGTGACAACACTGAAGAAATGACACTTGGCTACAATGTAAAGCAGTCAGTATACAGCTTGTATAACAGTGTAAATGTGCTGTCCCTTCAAAATAACGCAACACACAGCCATTAATGTCTAAACCACTGGCAGCAAAAGTGAGTACACCCCTAAGTGACAATGTCCAAATTGGGCCCAAGTAGCCATTTTCCCTCCCTGGTGTCATGAGACCCGTTAGTGTCACAAGTCTCAGGTGTGAAGGGGGAGCAGGTGTTATCACTCTCACTCTCTCAGACTGGTCACTGGAAGTTCCACATGGCACCTCATGGTAATGAACTAACTGAGGATCTGGAAAAATGAATTGTTGCTCTGCATAAAGATGGCCTTGTCTTCATGCTGAAATGTCTGCAGTGCTGTTCAGTCTCTTTATTAAAGGGCTTGGATTAATATTTCAAGAGAATGGCCATCTTTTAGAGATGTTTTAGCTGTTAATTTCTGCTACTGGCTCTGGATTGACTTTGATGACCCTTGAGATCCTTTCAAGCTGTATAAGTCAAAGCTTCAGATTAGCCATTTTTGAAAGCCTGAATAGTTCCTGACTTTTCAGACATCTGAACACGCAGTGTGAACACCTGCTAGATGTTGACAGTATCAGGTTATTTTCTAGAGCCTGGAATGAAGAAGGGAGGCTGGAAACAACTGTAGCATAAGCAAGTCACATAGAGCATCGAGGGGAAAATCCATTTAACTCTTAGCAGCAAAACATAACAAAAAGAAAGTGTAGAAGGAAGAAAGAGTAAATATATGAGAAATGGTTAATCAAGGAACAAGTATCTGAAAAAGTAATAAGTAGTGTCTCTGCTATATTTTTCAGTAAAGTTTCGAATTGTGAGGCTCAATGAAGAATTTAAGGCCCTTGATGAAACTGTAAGTATTACTATTACAGTGAGAATACAGGAAAGCTTCACCAAAATTGTTGTTGTGTGGGTCTATTGCAAAGCAGGCCTTAGTCCCTTAAATAGCTAACACACACACCATAAGTAGAGTAAAAAGGCCACAACTTCATTAATTACAACAGCAGTTAAAACTGGCAAGCATTGGGTTGGATCCTGCTCACTGGGAGACCTGACTGCCTCTTGGTGTGGCACCACTGGCTCAACAGGACCTTTCCTGTAAGACCACTTGAAATGGCTGATTTCTGGAGACCATGTGGATGTATGCAACTCTGTGGCTCCTCACTATCCAAGGGCAGGGGCAATCTGTCCCGCCCAAGCTGGGACAGTCCCCACCCCCATTGCTGGTTCCCTTTTAGGGATTCCATACCAACCAGGACATGCAAGTCCCCACTTGATGCCCTCTGAACACCTGGATCCATCCTAATGCCCCAAACCAGCCCCTGAGTTGTGACAATGAAGGAGGGAAAAACCTTCAAGCAGTGCAACCATGAACCTCTAACTAAAGTGCAACCAGCATGTCTGAAGAAAAGGGTGGGGAGGGAAGGGAAAAGCTGCTCCAAGGAACTGGGGTTTGGAAGGCCGTGGTTCCCTCTTTTAACATTGGTGAGTGGGCTGGGGTGCAAGTCCACCCCTTCTAGTCCACCAACCCACCTCCCTGCCCCCTTCAATCATGCTGGCCTATCCCAGCTGGCCTGTGCGACCCTTTGGGTGGGTGGTCAGTCAGTGGCCTTCTGCTGACATCATCACGTGGCTGCCGCCATTATGTGGCCTGGGAGCTACGCCACAGTGACCCGGCCACCTCTTCGCCACAACGTGGGACCCTGGCTAAGTCCGGGTTCCATCTATGTACAATGAAAACATCAAGAATCATAATAATTTAATTAGATCAAAAACAAAACAAAACCATGTGGTCCTTACACAGCAAGGGTAATAATACCGTTATTGGGCAACTAATTAAAAAAACCCTAGCTTTCAATCTAGTCTTCAACAAATTGTGCGTCCATTTATAAAGAAAGTCTCAGAAGTCATGGCAATGTCTATGCCAGGTCTTCTTCTTCAAGTTCCAAAATGCAGACTCCATACACAAGTATGGAGCATGAGTTTCAAATTCCACCCCGATGGTCATTAGTTGGATCATTTCTCCCAACTCACCAAGCAAAAGACTCACCAGGTTTGTGAAAGGAGGGAGAACCAAAAAAATAAAGAGAAACTGTATTGTTGTGGTCCAACAACTTTTTCCAGGTCCACAAGTTCCTCCCGCACCCTTTATAAACACAGAAAGTAAAATTCTTCCAGGGTAGTTTTTCCCCATTGTTGTGGCACTCTGCAGAGAAGACCAACCCCTGGTGAAACTCTGTCTTTTAACAACAATGATGTATAGAGATCTTTTCGGTGTCTAGACTGGAAACCCTGGAGGGAGAGCAAACGGATTTGGTGTGTACAGATTCAGGGGTGTACAGGTGGCAAGGGCATCGTTTTAGAGACTGATTTATGCTATCCAGACCCTGCAAATAAAAAGTGCACATTTTCTGAAAATAAAAGTCTGTCTCCCCCCCCCCCCTCCCCCGGCCCGGCATTCTGCAGATAGGTATCGCAGCAAAAATGGTGAAATAGAAAGCAGTCACCATGCTGCTTGTCGTATATGTTCCTTGGCACCAAGCAGTAGTGCCTTCACTTTGGGAAAGACAGAGTTGAAGATGAGGAAGGCAAATAAGCTAAGGAGAGTCTCTCTTCTCCTCTTCAGACTTATAGCCCACAAAGATGGTTACCATTGCGGCCCTCATGCTACAACACCACCAATGCCTTTTCAATGATGATGGCAGGAGAGGGCAGCTGGCTGCTTGTTTCTTGGCAGTTCTGTAGAAATGCTGGAGGGGCTGGAAATTCTGTTTCTTATGATGCTGATTCTCTCTCTCTCTCTCTCTCTATCTTTCTCTCATCATTTGCAGATCCCTTTGATAGAACTAAAAGTGAGTAACCATGAATATTCCTCTTGACATATTCTTTTGTGCTTCTTTTGGTATATATGGTAACTAGAACATTAAAACCTATCTACACTACCTTTTTTAAAAAAAATATTTTCAAGTAGAAGTAAGAATGGTATCATGCAACATATAAGGTATTACATCAAAAGGTAAAGGGCTGAGGGTTATGGGAAAGAAATAGGGGAATGGAGTAGAAAACAAAGAGTATAACCCTGATAGTGCTTACCAGATTGGTACAGAGATAATCTGTTATTCATTCATCTGTGTGGTATATTAATTTCCACCATGAGTTAAATTTAAAGTAACATGACTATATCTCCTACTTCACAAACGAAGAGATGTGGGGGTCTGAATTTCAAAGCCATGACCGTTTCCTCTCTGCTGGAGTGCAGGGAGCCCATGAGGGAAAGGAGGCAATGGAGCTGAACTTTCCGCAGATGTTCAGAGGGAGACAAAGAAAGGGAGATGGAAGGGGGATCCCATAGTGTGTTGTGTGTGCGTGCATGCATGCACATTTCAATAAGATCACAAAGAGGGTCCCTTTTGTAGTTTTGATTGGCAGGAAAGAAGGGGGACTGTGGGTTCGAATGCAACTTGCATCACATCTAGGGCACATGGTGAACTCCCAAAACATTCTGCAACCCCTGTGCGAACACTGACTGCAATTAAACATGTAATACAGGCTTCAAATCAAATCGAACTCAAGCTGAATTTTTCCAGTTTGTTTCTCCAATGTAGTTCTCTCACTCACTCACTCACTCACTCACTCACACACACACACACACACCTCCAAGTAATTTAGGATACTCAGCATGAGATCTGTGAATTTAAACACATTTGATGATGACAATCAATGACAAACATTACAGTTCTTTGTTGCAAAAAAAGGAAATTGTATTTGTATTACTCTGTGTGATTTTTCAATCCCATTTAGCAATGAGAGCCTGGGAGTTAATTTTTGCATTGTTGTCACATGCCATACTCTGTTAAAAAAATGTATTCGTGGTAAGATTTTCCACATTTCTCCAATGTTTAAAGTTAGAATTCTTTTGCCCTTCTTCTTATGTACAGGATTCTAATGAGAACAGGATTGGACAATGGACTGATGTGAAGCCTCATCATGGCATTATAGATTTGTCCTTTCCCCTGGCCTCTGAAACAGCCTTGGGAGAATACACTATCAAAATAGAGGGAATGGATGAAGCTGAACAAAATTTCAAAGTGGAGGAATATGGTAAGATTCAGAGGACTTCTCCTAAGAATTGTTCAACAGTTCCAGGAAGGAAGCACTTTCCTACCTTTTGAGTTCATTGATGCACAGTAGAGGTGTGCAAACTGGATTTTTTTTTAACTCCAACTCCTAGAATTCCCCAGGCAGAATTCTGTGAGTTCTGGTCTGCAGACACACACCGATGGACACCTACAGACGTTATAATTCAAAGCAGGGTAGCTACCGTTGCCCACGCTGAAGTAGGTTTTATTCTGCATTAGAGATGGAGCCCCAAAAATCCAAATTGGCTTGCCCTTATGAACATCTGTAACATTTTGAATGGATAGTTAATTATATCCACTTGAAGACTGACAAAATTTGTATTGCCTTAATAGGGACTGACTTTCCTAGAACAATGCAGAACTAGATGATTAGAAAAAAATCATCATTTATTTAAAATAAATAAATAAATAAATAAATAAAATAAAAAAGACCTGGAATAAAACAGAGATCAGTTCAGGTTCAGAATCAAACTTGAATATGACTTCTACGTTACACCAGCCCAACAGTTGCCGCCTACCATAAATAATGCTTCCCTCCCCATGCCCACCCTAAGACCCGCAAATTTTTATTATTATTATTTATAAATGTACATGATATAGGGGAAGGCATCAGAAAAACTGAGCGATCTATTAAAAACTATTTCTGCCCATGAAGCTACAGTCACAATTCTCCATCTTCTCATCATTCAGTGATGCCCTTAACCTATCACTTTTCCAGTTCCTATCTGTTTATCGACAGCAAAAGTGTGATAGGTTTTAGATCATGTGGATTCTTCTGTTTTGGTTATTTTTCCCCCTCTCCATTACAGTGCCAGTTAAATTCGAAGTGTTGCTTGAATTACCCCACCTAATCACCACAGCAGATGAGGAAATTCACGTCAAAGTGCAAGGCAGGTTTGTACAAATTTACCATCTTCTCATGCTTTATGCCATTGCTTGAAATTAGTGTTTCATTTTCAGTAAGGAGCACAGGATAGATGGATATCTATACGATCCTCTCCACTTCTAAACAAATTGAAAATGAGTTTTCCACTTAGCTGTAGTCTATTTGCTTAAAAGAAAATTACTGTTCTAGCTTGGATTCTACCAATTAGACTTAAGCCTGTATTTACATTTTATGGCCCATCCGTCACCAAAGCATACTAAATACAAGATAAGTAATAGATAAGAAAAAATATTTTTTATTACAACTCCCAAAGATGGGCAACATCTTTCATAACTTCTCTGGAGTGTCTCTCCAGAATGCATGCTAAGCACACTAAATGCAAGATATAAGAACAAGTGCTTGTTATGGCAAAATCCTAGACAGAAATATGTCTTTTGCAGCTGTCGTATACAGAAATTGGAATCCAGACACCCATTTTCTCTCTTACTTGCTCACCTAATACAGAACTTGTTGAAAACAAGCCACTCATTTTCCAACCGAAAAGATATTTGCTATGAGAAACAGTAGTTCATTTATTGGGTTCCTAAGTTGATTGATAAACAAATAACAAAGACCAATCAAATCAAATGAGATTAGATGAAATCTTTTTATTCAAATTATCATAGTTTTGTCCCTGTGTTAAGGTCTGCCATCTTCCTCCTGTCCATTTTGAATACATTCATGGGTTTGTGTTTATTTCATATAGTTTTAAAAGTAAATTTTTAAAAAGAGTTTTTTTTTTAAAAAAAGGAAAAGAACCTTCTTGTTTTGTTTGTTCAAAATAGTTGTTTTAGTTTAAAGAACAGCTGTTTCAGTTTGCAAAAGAAAAATCATGCAACATGCTGCTTTACTCAGGTATAGAGAGAGCTTTTTTAAAAAAAATCCTTTGCCTGTCTACATATTGCCAATTGAGAAACTGCCTGGAGCCATGGGTGCCTGACGTACGTACTACACAGACAGGTAAAGAATATTTTTTGGGGGGGAAAAAAATTAAATGAAGTGATTCATTGCATCAGCGACAATCTAGCAGGCATGGAAAGAATAAATTCACTACCGCTGACCCTCTACAGACAATCAGGAAAAGAGTTCAATTTCTGATATCCTGAAGCAGCTTGTAAACCACTTCAGAATATGGGATATTGACACTGGAAGGAGCTGCAACACTCTAGTTTAGGACATTCTAAGCAACCACACTCACTGAGAATGGAGTAAACTGTAGCCCTCCAACCTATATTAAATATAGTAGAGCACCGTGACAAGGGTTCCAAAAGGTGCAGGTTGGGCTAAATTTCTCTGCTCCAGTGATATCCATGTGTGAATGCTGGAAGAAAAGAGTGGCCCAACCTGACTCACCAGTGCACCAAACAGCAGAACAAATGCCCACAAGGACAGCCTCTAAGCATTGGTTTTTCAAAGACAGGGAGGATTTTAATATTTGGAAAGGGACTTCTTTTCCATTTCCAGAAATAAACTTTACAGCTGATTTTGCTCCCCTTCTTGTTTCTATCTCCTTGTGCTGCCCGCTACATTTTTTTTCTTAAGTTATCATGGCCATTAATTGTTTAGGTTTAAACATGGCTTTACTGGTTGTTTCTACCTTCTGATACAGGTACACATATGGGAAGCCTGTTCATGGAAAAGTACATCTCCATTTGACTCGTGATGTGTCGTATTATTTTTTTGAAGATGAACAATTGGGAAGAGAGGGTTCCATTCATCTGAATTACACAGGCCAGGTGAAAACAACAACACAGAACGAAACGTTAAGACAAGATGCTACCACCCCAAACTGCCCCACTGAGTCTTAAATGAATTCACCTTGCCCTCAATTCTCAATCAAGCAGACGGAATTGGATCAGGAGAGGAAGAGAACTGCTTGATCGTGTCAATTTGATTTATAGGAAGGGTTTCTGATGACATCTATCCGAATCAGCTCTTTGGGCAGTCAAATAGTTTTTCATATCTTTTACAATATGCATCTCTGAAGTAAATATATTTCATAACAGGTCACCTTCACACTTCAACAACAGTGGAAATTTTTGCACAAGATATGCATTAACCAAGCTGTGGTAAATGTTTGCTAATGAACATGTAGAGAAGGCAACACTGCTCATTAACGTTTCTTCTCTGCATCCCCAGACAGACAAGACTGGTTGCACTTCTTTTACAATCAAGGCAACAGACCTTCATCTGTCTCAAAGAGGTTATGACAGTTACATTAAGCTTTCAGCGGATTTAGAAGAAGAAGGAACAGGTATATGTATAAAAGAATAATAATTTTAAAAAGCAGAGGAAATTTTTTTATTTTGTTCCTTGTAATCTTAATACTCTTTCTCTATAGATGTATTTTTCTCTGAGCCCCCCCCCTTTTTTTCATAACTGTAGTTGCTTTCTTTCATAAATGCAGCTGTTTTTACATGATCAGA
This sequence comes from Intellagama lesueurii, assembly GCA_037013535.1. NCBI lineage: Eukaryota > Metazoa > Chordata > Lepidosauria > Squamata > Agamidae > Intellagama > Intellagama lesueurii. The sequence goes on from JBAJHW010000002.1 coordinate 130,868,903, forward strand.
TTTTGTATGGTATATTTTCAGAACCTGGATTACACTTCTCTCTTCAACAAGGGAGGTTAGAGTTGGGGCGCCGGAACCCTGTGTAGTTCAAAATCCGGGTATAACTTTTACGCCCTCCCCAAACATAATATATTGCATTATGTTTGGGGGGGTTATAAGAGTATTACATGAATTACATAAGGGTATAATAATATTCTGTCCTTTAGCTGCCTTTAACCAGTCGCCAGCTAAAGGAAAGAAAAAGCCTATTAAATGCTCAATCTTCCCTCCCCCACACAAGGAAGCATTAAAAAAAAATCTGTGTATAACTAAGACTACGCTGGGCGGACTCATGTAATTCAAAGGAGATGTGTATTTTTCTAAGCTTGCTAGCAGTCACACAGCATCCGTGCATTCTGAAGCAGGTTTGCTATATTCCAATCCTCTAAAACTGGGCAGCATGGTTAGACATTATTGAGGTGACACTATTTCCATATTATGTGAATATTCAATTCTTAAAAAAAACAACTTGGTTTATGAATGTGGGATATTGTGTTTCTGTACTCATGATTTAAAAAGCCTGGGAATGGCCCAATATTGCTGCACAATATCATGCCCGCGTTGCCAACAGGAAAAAGGATGCCAGGCTTTACATAGCAAAGGGCAGCCTGAATGTTGACAACACCCATGACAGCAGTCAAGATGGTCTACAGGATACCCTCTTGTGCTCAGCACCATTCACACTGGTTGAAAAACAGCCCTAACAATTGCTTTGTGTTTGGGTGAGAAGTGGTGAACTGATGAAAAAAGGAGTCAGCTTCTGGTATTTTCCCTTGCATGGTGTCACTTTGTGAACAGTAGTGGTGCCGGGGGATTCCTGTTCAACACTTTGACCATTAGCCTGTAGAGTCTTTCTCAGTTCCATGATTTCCCACACTGTTTCATAGATACATGAACAACCTGAAAGAGGCTGTCTAGAATTTTGTGGTCTGGTACCACCAGTCTGCTGATCCATTAGGATCCATGCTTTGAATTGGTGTTTTTTCACTCGGGGACCTGCAATTTCTTTGCTTTAGGGTGGGGGTAGAGATGTGGCCTGTGATTGGACTGCAGTTTGAGGATGATCCTACATAAAAATCATGTGGATCCATGAAGACAGTACATCAGATCTATGTTTTTGCACCACTGCAAACCATGTACTGGGGGACCTGTGATATCTGTGGTGAAGTCTATGGGCATAGATGGGATCTATGATTTGATGGTGATTTGGCTAGGATCATACAAAAGAATCATATGAAATCATCAGAATACATTCTTGATTTCATGGATCCGCATTTCACACAGATTCCCCAAAACCAGTATTTTCACAGCTTAAATGAGTGAGTTTCTGAATATTATGCTATTGTTTAAAATTTATTTTAAAATACTTGCAAGTAAACGAGGTAAACGTACTCCTCAGTAAACCAGGTAAACTTATTCATGAGTAAACAAGGTACATGTATGAGTAAATTGGCTAAACTTATTCATGAGTAAGCCAGGTAAACTTACTCATGAGTAGCTTTGCCAAGTTTACCTTATTTACTTATGAGTAAGTTTACCTGGTTTACTCACAAGTATTTTAAAAGAAATTTTTAAAACTTAGTCATGAGTAAACCAGGTAAAACTTGCTTTGAGATCATTCCCAGCCACAAAGGAAAAAAAATCACACCTTAAGTGACTGAACTGCTAAATATAATTATCTATTTTTTAAAATATATTTTTAAATATTTTCACAGGCTGAAGTTAAAAAGGTTTTGCCAGGAAGGAGTTAAATACTTTCTTCCACATTGAATGCCCTGGAAGGGTTAAAAGTGACAGACGTTTGACACTGCCTTGTATAACTGCCTAGCTGACTCCAGACACATTGTGACTGGTCCAAATGCTATGCTATGCAAATAGTTGCCCTTTAGAATGTTCAGTTATTTAAAAATGCCAGTGATTTCAGAGGTTAAAAGCACTAATTACCAAGTATGAATTAGAGTCATGAATGGCTCAATTTCTGTGAAAGAAAAGAAATAAAGAACTTAAATTGGAGTGTTTTATTTCAGGTATGCAAATTTTGTCTTATCAGTGTATTTCATCTGTTTTCAATCGGCTGCAGCTTCAGGTCTCTTCGTTCTGCACAGGGTAAAAACAGTGTTACTTTTTAAAAAATCATAGCTTGAAAACCACTTGCCCAAACATCCCCACATTTGGCATAGGACAAGAGCAGATGTTCTACTACATCTATGCCAAATTTGGTGCTGTTCCAAGGTCAAGTTTCATATTATAATTTTTTGTTTGGGGCATCCCTATTTTTTGACTTGGCTTATGGAATGCTTTCTGCTCCTAAGAGCACAGTATATGACTCAACCAGGCTTCCTCTTAAAAAGAAAAATTAATATGTTTTTTAGACAGCCCACCTCTCCACTGAGACAGCTGGGCTTTTTTTATTTTTAATTTTTTTTAGGGTTAGGCAGACACATTTTTTTTTAGATAGTCACCAGGCGGCAGACCGAGCAGCTCCCACATGCTGACGGCCTTTTCATAGCTGATAAGCAGGCACATATGCAGAGGCAGTTGGCCTAAGGGGCCAGCCAAGCTGTGCCTCTCAAGATGGCAGCAGAGAAGGAGGTAATGACAGCAAAAGGTAGGGGAGGTGATGGGGCAGTGGGAAGGGGATGAGAGCAGTGGGAAAAGTGGTGTTGGTATCTCTAGGTGCTGGGGGGGGGGCGTTTTCTAGGGCTGATGAACCGACTCGTGGTTCATTCGGGAAAAATTTGGAAATTCATGGTTCGTGGTTCTTGGACTTTGACAAACCACAAACCATGACAAACCACAGTTTTGCTGGTTGGTGCCCATCTCTAAATTGTATTTTAATTAGCATATAGTTTGATCGTTTTTTAATGTTTAACTTAATATGTTTTTTATTCTATTATTTTTAATATTGTGAGCTACCTTGGGTCCCCTTATTGGGAGAAAATGGCCTATAGATAAAACATACAAAAAACCCCACAAACAAACAAACAATAATATAATATAATATAATATAATATAATATAATATAATATAATATAATATAATATAATATAATATAAGTTACTGAACAGGATTTCAGCTCATGTAAATAAAAGGAGTGAAGGAAATATTGATATGGGAAGGCTCTGAGCCTGGCTAATTAATTCTTGCAAAAACTGATTGAAACAGTGATTCTGTGTTCTGCCTTCTATAAGATTCTCTAAGGTCTAGCATTTGTGTGTGTGTGTGTTTGTGTCTGTCTGTGTGTTTAATGAATACCTGGAATTCAGGTAGGCTCACGAGTTCAACAAGCATCAAGCCATAAGCCTAACTCTATCTGGCCATTGAAGTATTAGGGCATCTATATTCTGATCCACATGACAAACTGGAGGCATCTTAAGTGGGTCACATGAAGGAAATGTCACTGCGTGTGTGCAAAAAATCTGTGTAAAAGGTGTGACCTATTGTGTAAAAAATGTTGGCTCCTCACAGTTCCTGCTTCATGCCAAAGCTCTAAATAGGGGAGGCAAAGCCTCATGCACAGGTAGATGTATTTTAGTGGGATTCTAAACTACAGCAATCACACTCATTTAGCAGATGTTGGCCAATGTACCTCTGAATTCAGGTCTAGCCCTTGCATAGCTTCTTTACTGAAACAGAGTAACTCGGTCATAGGTAACCAGAAGGTCTGGTTATATATTAAGTGCGCTTGACTCTTGATTTAGCCCCTTGATTTATATATATACATTTATGTGTGTGTGTGTGTGCGTGTGCGTGCGTGCTTGACTCCGCCCCCCCCCTCTGCACAGCTTTCCTCCTCCCCCATGCACCCACAGCTATCGTTTCCAGCCCCTTTCATTCCTGTCGCAGCAGAACCCAATGTGATCACCAGTAAATCAAGTGGCTAAGCTGCCCCTTGAAGCAAGAGAGAAAAGAAACCGGTACCATGGTGTTGCCAGCCATAATGATTCAAATAGGAGGAAATAAATCGGTACTGCTAAAAGTTCTTGGGACGTTTGTCCCAGGATATAAACCACATGAGCACAACTCAGTACACCAGAGGTATGGAAAGTATCAGAAGAACTAGAAAACATTTCCCTTCTGTGACCAGGGCCTGAGTTTAGAATTATGTTCCATCTTTAAGATCTTTAATTGTATAATTCTAGAAACAGAGTTGTGCTTTCTCTGTCATATTCTCACAGTCCTCTTTTCTGCAGACATACTAAGCAAGGATTTAATCTCTTTTTCTCCCCCTCTCCTCCTTTAGGAACAACCATCTCAGGACGTGGCACTATTGCCGTTCAGACCGGTTCGGTTGAAGTAAACTTCATGCATCTGAACTCTTACTACAAGCAAGGATTTCCGTATAAAGGAAAGGTCAGATGCTAAGAACTACCAGATCACTTTGCCCACTGAAGGATCGCAGTAGTCCTGACAGATTTGATTAATCTAGGATGGTTGTGAGATTTAAAGAGATTTAAAGGTTCCTTCGCAGGTTGAAGGGATGGGATAGCAATATTTAAATGCTCAACTTTATGGACCAAGATTCATTTCCCCTCACCTCCAGAAAAGAAAAGAAAAGAAGCCACATAGTCCTTGGGCACAAACCAGAAATAGGGCTGGAAATGCCTTTTTAGTATAAGACTAAAAACAGGTGTGTTTTTCAATTTTCAGAATTAAGTCCCGTTAATTATCAGCCGGGGCAACTTTTTTTTTCTAAGCAAAGGGGTCTATCCCTCTGAATGGCATGTCTACCATACCTTCTTTTCACTCATCTCCTTCCAGAGGCTGGACAGCACCATCTATTCTGACTTGGACAGATTTCTTTTTTTAAAAATATCATTACCCCACCTTTCTTCTTAAAAAGAACTCAAGGCGGCTTCCATTAAAAGACAAAATTTAAAAGCTAAAAACAGTAAGAATACAAATATTTTGAAAGAATTAAACAAATATTGTCTTTAAAACTGCAAATAAAATCAATTAATTGAAAAATAGCAAGGCACAACAATCCCTTTAAAAACACCTCTTAGGCAATCAGTCACTCAAGGGAAGCCTGCCTAAAGAGGAAGGTCTTCATCTGCTTGCGGAAGGACAGCAAAGATGGGGCCAGCCTTGTCTCCTGAGGGAGGGAGTTCCAGAGTTTGGGAGCGGCAACAGAGAAGGCCCTCTCCCGTGTACCCAACAAATGAACCTGTGAAGGTGATGGGACCGAGAGCAAGGCCTCCCCTTAACACCTAGGCAGGTTCATAAGGAAGACACAGTCCTTGAAATAGCTTGGACCCTGGCCATTTAGGGCTTTATAGGTTAAAACCAGCACTTTGAATTGTGCCTGGAAATGAATCGACAGCCAGTGGAGCTGCTGTAACAGGGGAATTATATGTTCCCTATAACCAGCCCCAGTCAGCAATCTGGCGGCAGTGTTTTCGGCTGGCTAAAGTTTCTGAACACTTTCCAAAGGCAGCCCCATGTAGAGTGCATTACAGTGATTATGTTGCGTTGCATCCAGATAAATCTCCAGTTTTTTCAACCACACTATGATTTTATCCTTGATGTTGAGCATCGGAGAACTATTAGTATTCATCAGTATTGCACACTGCCACGTTTTAAATTATACCTTCTAACCCCTTGATCTTCCTATCCATTTTAAAGGAGGTGTATATCTTCTCTACATTTACTATTCTATATGTGACAGGTGGGCCATCTCTCTCTCTCTCTTTACTGTATTTACAGTATGTATACATGTATACATGTGTACCTATGTATGTACACCTCACTTTCAATTACCCTGGAAAGAAACAATGGACAATCTTATGGAATGCCTATGGCCCCAAGTCCACCAGCAGTCTACATTGTTCTAACCACAATTTTTCTTTGGCGTCCTTATTTTTGTTTCTAATATTCTTTATATTGTGTTTGTCCATTTAGTCTCTCTTCCATAGCTCAAATAGTTTTTCTGTCTTTCACGTCATACATTCACAGTTCTAGTTTGAGGTTGCTCTTGGCCTGCTATTTAATTGCCCATCACATTAACTGCTCTCCATAAAATTATCCTTCAGTATAAATTCCTGAGTTAGTCGATTAGGTGTTTTTGAGGAATAAACCATGACGACTGAAACACTAGATTTAATTCAGGTTAATTTGAAAGTGGTGTTGTTTAATGAATTCTTTTCTCCTTTCCATGCAACCTGTCATGGAATGGTGTCGGACGAGTTCCATAATTTGAGAAGAATGACAAAATTCCTGTTTTGTTCCCTCAGATGACATTTACTGTGGGGAGAGTACCTGTAAAGAACCAGACTGTCTATCTTACTGTTGACATCAATCATGTGGATACACACTTTTCATACGTCACAGATGAGAATGGTGAAGTTAATTTCTCCTTAGACACAACAAAATGGAAGAACACTGCAGTTGCTTTGCGGGTGAGTCATACAAACACTGACAAAGAAAACATGTCAGACTTGCAATAGGTTTGCAACAAAAGAAGTTACACTTCACAACTGCAATCCATAAGCATTTGGACTAGTGGATCATACAGCATTGCAAGATATGGCTGAGATACATTGTGCTGTAGTCGTTGTTTTGATCAGTATTAACAATGCAGCTTCAGGTTAGTATTGGATAACCAAAAAATACATAGTATAGCAGTATTGTTGCAAATGTTTATAAAATCTACAGATGAGCTACACATGAATCTGTGGTATAATAGGCACAAGTAATGTAACATTCAATAATTACTAGGGATGTGCCCAATGAAAAATTCTGCATTTCTTTCCTCTCAGGCTTCTTCAAGCGCTAGGACGATTTCTTTCATTTTTCTATTTTTCATGTAATGGCGCTTTCATTTTATATGAAGGGGAATGCCTCTTTGGGGTTTCTCATTCATGTTTCCCCATTCTGTTTCCTGGCACTCCAAAAGCCGTTCAAAAAGAACCCCTGTAAAACCTGCTTTTTGGAGACAAGGCAACAGAGAATGGGGGCGTGGTCTGCTGCCATGGAAGACGGCAGCATAAGAGATCTGCTCCTCTCTCAGCCTCCTTATAATGTAACTAATAAATGTGAAACCTGGCAAATAGAGAAGTAAAATTTGCCAATTGATACAGAAATGAGGAGATCAAAGAAGATGGGACGAGAACGTTGACTGGATACCTCTTCAGAAGCAGAAGATCAAAGTGATTTCATGGGGTCTTTGGAGGACACGAATGGTGAAATGGCAACCAGGAAGACAAAAGAGAGGGGGGGGGGGGAAGAAAACCAAATCAGCCAGTGAGCTCAATGAAAGTATGAGACAGCTTTTAAAACCATGAAGAAAAGACTTACATATCTGAAAGCTGCCTTAACACCAGGGAAAGAAGCCCTGGCAGAAATGAAGGCTAACATAGAACAAATAGAGAAGACTGCTAACGATGCTTTTGAACTAGCCCAGCATCGGCAGACTAAAACTGGTGTTATGGAAAATGAATTGAGAGTATTGAGAGATAAAGTGCAAGAAAATCGTAATTGCCATCAAAACTTGTATATAAGGAATTTAAAAGAGGGGAAAGGGAGGAGGACTTGAGAGAGAGCGAGCGAGCCCTGAAATGGATTCAAAACCTGTCTCCAAAATGAAAGATGACATAGGAAGATTTGGAAAAAAGTTCACAGAGTGGGCCCTAGGCAAGAAACACAGCAAAGATATATTGTTGTAAGGTTTACTTATTATATAGTGAAATTAGCAATGCACCGTGTATTAAACAGTATAAAGGAAGCAAAATTAAAATCTTCAAGGATTTAGCTGTTGAAATGATTAAGAGACACAGGCCTTGTAATCTGTGGTTGCAGAGTAATCTGAGGTTGCATCCAAAAGTCTCTCTTAAGAGCAGCATCTTCAGCAACCTCTTTAAACTGGAAAGGGAGGGGGATAGGCACAGCTTGACCGGGAGCTGGTTCCACAGAGCTCGTGCAAATAAAGAGAATACCTGGAGGAGAATTTCCTGGGAGGATCTGGTGGAGTGGGTGATGATCTTGGGAAAAGATGCTCTGACAAGTAATGGGGTCCCAAACCATGGAGGGCTTTGTAGATGAGCATCAAAACCTTGAACTTCACCTGGGATGTCACAGGAAGCCAGCGCAGGCAAGCCAAGACTGGGGAGATGTGATCAAATTTACTCACACCAGCCACCAGCCTGGGAGCCACATTCCAATTCCTCTGGAGTCTCCAGGTCAGTCTCAAGGGAAGCCCCACATAGAGAGCATTACAGTAATCAATCCTGGAGATCACCAACATATTCACCAACGTCCAGAGAGCTCCCTCATCTAGTTGGGCAACGAGCCTAAGCTGAACAAAGCCTGACCTGGACACAGCTGCAGTCTGGGAATCCCAAGAGAGAGCTGGGTGCAGGAGCACACTCAGGTTCTGGTCTTGGTCCCTAAGCAGGAGATTAACAGTCTAGGGAGAATGCCCCCAAGCCTATCTAGGGACCCCGTAGGAGGAGGATCTCTGTCTTATCAGCTTGAGCCTGTTAGACATGGCCCATTCCAGAACCAAAGCCAGGCACTGCTGCAGTGTCTGGATAGCATCCATTGCAGAGTTTGAAAAGGAGAGATAGATTTACATATAATCAGTGTACTTTGACACCACACTCTAAATCTCCCGATGACCTCCCCCAATGACTTGACATAGATATCAAAGAGCATAGGGAGATTGACAAGCCTAAGGGGCCGACAACCCATACCCAAGTTGCACTCTCTGGACTCTGCCTCTGAGGAAGGACCAAAGCCAGCTGAACATTGATCCCCACCTCAGCTGAACATTGATCCCCACCTGTCCAGGAGAATACCATGGTCGACAGTATCAAAAGCTGCTGAGAGATCCAGGAGCACCAACAGGGTGCGTCCTCCCTTGTCAGCCTCCCTTAAAAGGTCATCATGCAGTGTGACCAGTGCTATCTCAGTGTCTTGCAGGAGTCTGAATCCAGACTTGAATCGATCAAGGCAGTTTTCCTCCTCTGGGTGCATCTGGAGCTGCTCCGCCACCACCGGCTCGATCACCTTAGAGATACCAGACATGTGTTGGAGAAGTTGTGGTTCCAAAGGACCATTGGAACATATGTGGATCTCCTGTCCAAAGGTCAGATCATTGTGACATGATGCAATACATTGACTGGGCAAGTTAATGTAGCAAGAGATAGATCCTAATGAAATTTTACTGTTTTTCTCATTCTTTACTGGAGAGAATGAGAATTTAGTAAATAAAGAGTTGGTGGTGATTCTTGTAGGGCCTGTGAGAATTGAAATTGCTCAAACATGGAAAAACACTCAAGGACTTTCCTTTCAAAGATATCTGGATAGGATATGGTCAATAGCACTGATGGGAAAATTAACTATCCATCTTAGACTGCTCAGCATTAGGACTGAAAGCATTGGGAAGAAATAAATCACCAGGAATAGATGGAATACCGAAAGAACTGTTTCAGGTCACAGAGAATGAATCTGTCAAAATCCAAAGAAGAATATGTCAACAAATATGGAAAACAAAACAATGGCCCACAGACTGGAAATACTCAATATACTGTACATTCCAATCTCTAAGAAAGGAGATGCCAAGGAGTGTGCTAACTATAGGACCATTGCTTTAATTTCTCATGCAAGCAAATTGATGCTCAAGGTGTTTCAACAAAGACATTTACCTTACATGGAGCAAGAAATGCCTGATGTTCAAGCTGGATTTTGAAAAGGAAGAGGCACTTGAGATCACATTGCAAATACCCACTGGATACTGGAAAGCACCAAAGAGTTTCAGAAGAATGTCCGTATATGATTTAGAGACTACAGCAAAGCGTACCGTTCATGACCAGCAAAAAAACATTAAATATATTATAGGTTAGATATATAAGGCAGTACAACACTAATACAGAAGGAAAAAGGAAATAAAGTAAAATTATAGTTTAAAATCATTACCCATCAAATCTTTGTGTATCTTGCATGTAGCTGAGAGAAATTTTGCGCAAGTAAGTATAATCTGAGGATTAAGACCTAAAAATAGTTTATGTGAGACCTCTGTGTTAGGACAGCCTGAAAACTAGGTAAACAGAGGGAGAATGATGTTAATACGGTAGAACTTTTGATTTTAGTGCCATCTAGCTAGTGAGAAGGCCCTGCGGTGGGTTGGCAACTCCAGGAGAGAGAGATAGGCATTCAGAGCTACAATATATCTGGAGTTACCTGTTGAGAGAAAGTTGGGAGTTTTGCTAATATCACTTTGTCCCTTTGTGTCAAACACCCTCGGTTTGACAAATGAAGTTGTCTTGTCCAATTCCATTGTAAGAAGGGATTCTGGGGGGAGAAGGCTGTCCTTGTGAATTTGGATTTGATTCTCTCTAATGAGGCAAAGCTAGGGGCAGGTGGCCTCAGGATTGTCCCATACAAAAGTTGTGAAGAGGGTGTTAACCTGAAATAGCTTAAGGGCCGTGGGGATATATTGTTCTTGCCAATTCAATTTATTTTTTTAAAATGGCTTATGCAGATTTTTCTCCTATCTAGGCTACATGTTCTTTTTAAAAATAAAATTCTTTTTCTTTTTTGTTAAAAATATTTTATTTCTTTATTTTATAAATCCATTCAAAAGATAAAGAGATAATGTAAACAGTGTGTATATATGACGGTATAAGAGTTTATGAATAAAAATTTACTATTATTATAATATAATAGGTATTGTTCTGTTATGTGGTTTTGTGGTCTTGGCTAGATGTTCGTGATAAGCTCTCCTTGCCCTGTTTGATTGTAACACTACCCCTACGTACTTATAGCTTGCTACTTGCTCTAATCTGTGCCCAGTGATGCTCCAGGCTCTGGCTTTAGGTCTTTTCTCAAAGGAAATAATTTTTGTTTTTTCATAATTGATCTGAAGCTGATTCTCCTTGCAATGGGTACTAAATGCCTGAAAGGGTCTTCTGGGACCTGCAGGGATTCTTGAAAGTAGGACTATATCATCAGTGTACAGTAGTATGGCGGATCTTTCTATTGTCTATGGCAGAAGGAAATGTTTTGATGTTGCTGAAGGGTGCATTTTATCCCCATAGAAGGAGGAGGAGTGAAAATTGGTGGAAGAAATATCAATAATTAAAGATATGCAGATGACACCATCTTAATGCCAGAAAGCAGAAGTGCCTTGAAATGACTGTTAGGGAAAGTGAAAGAAGAAAGTGCCAAAGCAAGTCTGCACCTGAACATGAAGAAGATGAAAATCATTACTAAAGAAGAACTACAGAACTTTAACATTAGCAATGAAGAAATTGAAATAGAGATTTTGTATACCTTTGTTTAGTAATCAATAGAGATGGTGACAAAGCGCCAAAATGGTGCTTAATCTTGCTTCATCATAAACTATGAATTGCCCCCCCCCCCGTGACCTGACAAACAACGAATCAATTTGTCATTTGTCGGGTCATTTAAAAAAAATTTTTTTTTGCTTTCCCTCCTCTTGCTATGCAAGAGGAGGGAAAGCAGGGATCAAAGCGATTGCACAGCCATGACTGCAGGATTGCTTTGATCCCTTTCCCCTTCCTTTTGCTAAGTCCTGCGGGGCTTAGCAAGAAGGGGGAAAGCAGGGATCAAAGCGATCCTGCACTGCTTTGATCCCTTTCCCCCTCCTATTTCCCCCGCGGGGCACAGCAAGAGGAGGGAAAGCAGGGATCAAAGTGATCCCGCAGCGGCTGGGGGATCCCTTTGATCCCTCTTTGATCCCTTTGATCCTTTTCTTATGCCACGCAGGCATAGGAAGAGGAGGAAAGGGGAACCAAGCCATGTCCCAGTCCTGGGGGTGGGATTCCCTTCCCTTTAGCAAGCCGGCCAAAGGGAAAACCCCTCTCTGCTTATGTCACAGAGGAACAGCTGATTTGCGGGGGGCATAAGCAGATAGGGAATGAAGGGACAAATATAAAAGGGTTATATTCATTGCTTCGTATTCGTTGGTGTCTCTGGACCCCAAGAATACAAAGCAACAAATATCTGACAAATCAGGGATATTTAACGAATATCCTGATTCATTTTTATATTTGTCCCGTGTCTAGTCATCAATCCTAATAGAGACTGCAGCCAAGAAAGCAGCAGAAGAATGAGACTAGGAAGAGCAGCAATGAAGGAACTAGAAAAGATCATCAAGTGCAAGAGTATGTCACTGGAGATCAAGACCAAGATCATCCACACTCTTGTATTTCTGATCACCATGTATGGGTGTGAAAGTTGGACAGTAAAGAAAGCTGACAGAAAATAAATTATCCATTTGAAATATGGTGTTGGAGGACAGCTTTGTGGATACCCTGGACTACCAGAAGGACAAACAAGTGGGTCCTAGATCAAATCAAGCCTGAACTATTTCTGGAGGCAAAAATGTTGAAACTGAAGCTGTCCTACTTTGGGTACATCATGAGAAGGCAGGATTCTCTGGAAAAGACAATAATGCTGGAAAAGGTGGAAGGCAGCAGGAAAAGCAGAAGATCAAGTACAAGATGGGCTGACTCCCTAAAGGAAGTCACAGGCTTGAGTCTACAAGAGTTGAGCAAGGTAGCTGAGGACAGGACATTTTGGAGATCACTTATTCATAGGGTCATAAGTTGGAGGTAACTTGACAGCACATAACAACAACTTAGACTACTTAGAGGAGAAATAAAAGAAGATAATTTTATTAAAATTTGATGCTCTTTGTTAGTTTTTCCTTTGCAATTAAATAGAGAGCATGATATTTCGAGAAGATTGAAATATTGGTCTGCTGACTTTTAAACTTGACAGAATGAATGTATGTATGAAGGGACTATAGGAATGAATTGTATTATTTGTACTATAAATATATTGCTGAATATGTGGCCTTATTGATAATTGGGTTACAAAATTGAAAAAGATTTTTTTTAAAAGGCAACAGAGAATCAATCTGCTCTAAAAGCAGGCAATTTTCTCCAAATTTGGCCCAGAACAAGTCTATTACTCTGCTAAGATTCTGTTGAAAAGTTATAACTTTTTGTTTTGACTGCTCCCTCCTACTAGGAATGGCTTATGGAATGCTATTTTGACTGGTCACACCATATCAGAGGTCCAACTCTAATCTATGTAAATCACTCACAGGCACATTAGTGGATTATAGTTTGAGTGGGAGGGTCACCCTGCCATTTTTGCTTAGGATGCTGTGCTCCAACACATGTGAAAATATTTTCTCATTATTATAAATTTTTCATTATTTACTGTTCCAGTTTTGCCTCTTGCATCTCTGTCATCTTATACAAGTTCCTACTACAATCTGTATGACTTATCTCCAGCCTTTCACTTTCCGTATCTCACCAGTAACTGAGAATGTACTTTTCAATTTCTGTTATGCTTTACAACCTCTGAAATGCATCTAGTTCTCTCTGCCAGTAATCAAATGCTTTTAAACCATTGGTTGTTTCGAAACTGATATCTCCTCTACCATTTAACTTTGTAGGGTAGGTATTCCATTTTTAATGTGACCCAGGGGGATCCCTTTGACCTTGACAGAACACGTAATGAAGCTTTTGCCTGGGTGAAGCCCTTCTACTCAGAGAGTAATAGTTTCCTTGAGATTCATCATATGGAAGAAAGGCTGCCCTGTGGAAAGGATCAGCAAGTACTAGTGGACTACATCCTTGATCGAACAGAATTGGACCCGGAAGCCAGTCACATAGATTTCTATTACATGGTGAGCATCTGGCCATTTGAAGAAAGAGGGAAGAGCACATGTGTAGACAGAGGAAATGATGCCAACACAGAGAACGTTTGAAGGGGACAAAGTAAAACAAAAGCAAAACAAGAAAAGCTGCAGTGTAGGACAAATATGGAAGCAGGATAAGGAATTACAGAAGGAGAAGAGTAAATATAAATAAGAGAAGAAGAAAAAACACCAGGGTGACCAGGTAAAGAAAAAAAGGGAGTGATAAGGTTACGACTACATTGATAAATACTTTGGGATTTATCCACAGTTAGTATGAGTGAATTCGAAATATTTTTCAGCAATCATACATTGAATGCAAATCAACCTTGTCCTTTTGTTTCCCATTTGGATTTTTTTTTCCCCTGCCACTGGGGGCTTTTGCTTTTTTAAAGCTGGAACAATTCAAACTGTATTTTCTCTGTGTGATCATTTATGGGGTACTTTGCTAGGCCTCAAAGAAAGAGATGGCACATCTGCTGTTCATTGGATCAAATCCTCATTTCAAGAGCAGGCTTTGCTCTGTTGTTGTTGGATCCAGAGGAGAGGGAGATGTTACGCTATTACATCCTCTTCCATTTAATTTTGTATTGGAAAAATTAAAGGGAAAAGAGGGTTCCGAAAAAAGAGGAATTATTGGGGGACTTCAAAGAATAATAAATTTGCTTCAGTGTGAGCTTTCATGAATCCAGAGCATCCAAAGCACAAGTGGATTTGCGCCCCTAAAGTCTCACACTGAACCAAAGATGTTAGTTTTTAAAGTGGCACTATTTATTTATTTAAAATATTTTACCCCTTTTTTCCCTTAAAAAGGGCCTAAGGTGGCTTACATCATTAAAAGGCAATATTTAAAAGCTAAAAACAGGCAGTATATAAATATTCAAGGACTTAAACAATATTACGTTAAAATTGTGAATAAAATCAATACTAAAAACACATTTAAAACAACACTACATAATCATCCATTTGAAAAACACTCTGAGACACAGTCACTAAGGGAAAGCCTGCCTGGAGAGAAAGGTCTTAATCTGCTTGCAGGAGGACAGCAAAGATGAGGTTAGCCTGACCTCCCGTGGGACGGAGTTTCAGAGTCCAGGATCCAGAACAAAGAAAACCCGCTCCCATGCCCCCACCAAATGCACCTGTGAGGGTGGCGGGATAGAGAGGAAGGCCTCCCCTGATTAACTTAACACTCAGGCAGGCTCAAAGAGGGAGATGCCCTCCTTCAGATAGCTTGAACCCAAGCTGTTTAGGGCTTTATAGGTTAAAAGCAGCACTTTGAATTGTCCCTGGAAATAGATTGGCAGCCAGTGGAGCTGCTATAACAGGGAGGTTGTGTCATTCTAGGGGCCAGCCCCAGTTAACAGTTTGGCTGCAGCATTTTGAACCCACTGAAGGGGTCAAGAGCTGTTTGTCCCCTTAAAATTTGAGATAGCTCCAAATAAGACCTGTCGTTCAAGGCTCTAGGTGACCCATAGCTTTAGTTACGCCTCCTGCATTTTTAGCTATTTGCAAGCCTAACATGTCAGCTCCTCCTGTCTATGGTCTAACATATTATCTCCCTGCAGGTTGTATCAAAAGGAAAGATTGTCACCAGTGGACAAAAAGAAGTGCCAACCAGCCAAGATGAGAGTAAGTGGGAAAAACCATCAAGTTCCATCAGCTATACTTGCACAGGCTCCACTGTGGTATGACACTACTCTACAATCACATTGTGGTCTTTATGGGAAACAGCAAGTATAACATACTGGGCATGTCTTTCTTGAAGGGTTTACACCACTCGACACCCCCAGTTCTTACCCCAACAGCACAGGCAACATAAGAGGCAGTGATTACTGGAAGAACACTTTATCGGTGGTGGGGGGAGGACTTCTAAGACCGGGGAAGGGAGTCACTGAAGGTGCACTGGATTGTTTGCACTTGGTAGGATGTAGGAAAAGAAAGAAAGAACGGTGATGAAGAATGAAAGAATGGGGGGAAAGAGTGTGAGGAAATGGGCAGCAACAACATCTTAAGCATGGGTTCAACACATAGAATCATTGAGTTGGAAGGAGCCTATAAGGCCATCGAGTCCAACCCCTTGCTCAATGCAGGAGTTCAAATCAAAGCTAAATAAAAAAAACCATATATAGGAAATGTATAGTCCGGAACCTTCTACTCTGCCACAGAAGCACATTCCCAGAGGAAAAGTAGCTGCAACTAATTTCCCAACTAAGGAGCCAGCTGATACCACCCAGGTTACACAAAACAAGATACAGGTATATCTTACATAAGTGAGTTTTTGCTAGGACGGCATGCATGCTTTTTGGCTATAACATTCAGCCTTAGAACCAAGGCTGAAGTTCCTTATGTTCTTATCTTTTTATACCCATCACTCTGGAGAGTTGTGTGATACCACAAGACTTCTTGTGGATTGCCCAAATTAGCAGCCTAGTGTAGCAGCCATTCCTTCTCTATCAACAGAAACTCTGCAGAACTGTGATGAATGGGAAGGGCCCCTCAAGCAAAGGGAGAGAGCCACGAATTTGCAATTCCTCTGTCTGCCTGAGCAATACTGGTAGTGCTTAGACCTGGGGAAACACCACATAAGGACAAGCTAAACATATTTGATGGGCCTGCCTTTCTGGTGTAGTGTGCCATCTCAAAATGTCATTTTTAAAATTTATCTTGTAACAGAAGTCTCTCTAAGTTTGTTTGTTTGCTTGCTTGCTTGCTTGTTTGTTTAAAATTACCCCACCTTTCTCCTTAAAAAGGACGAAGGTGGCTTATATCATTAAAATACAATATTTAAAAGCTAAAAAACAATAAGTATACAAACACTAAAAAGGATCAAAGAAATATCATTCTAAAAATGGTAATCAATAGTAACATCAAAAACACATTCGAAGCAGTAAGGCACAACAATCCATTAGAAAACTGCACTCCGGGTAGCTAGTTACTGAGGGAATGCTTTCCCGAAGAGAAAGGTCTTTGCCTGCTTGCGGAAGGACAGCAAAGATGGGGCCAGCCTGGCCTCCAGTGGGAGGGAGTTCCAGAGTCCAGGAGCAGCAACAGAAAAGGCCCTTTCCTGTGTCCCCACCAAACACACCTGTGAAGGTGGCAGAACTGAGAGAAAGGCCTCTGTTCATATAAGACTGGCAGCCAGTGGAGCTGCTGTAACAGGACGGTTATGTGATTCCCTGGGACCAATCCCAGTTAGAATCTGGCTGGTGCGTTTTGGACCTGCTGAAGTTTCCAGACACTTTCCAGAGGCAGCCCCACATAGAGCATGTTATAGTAAGCCAGGATATGACCAAGGCAGGTGTCACAATGGCCAGATCAGACCTCTCCAAGAACCTCCTCCAGGAAGTGACTCCTTCAGTGTAAATAATATCCAACAATAACTCAGTAGTTATCAGTTGGGGACATAGTATTGGAGAAGCCAGCCCTATTTCCTAGAGCATTCTGTTGCAGTGAAGTGTGAGAATGTTCATTTTTATCGTGTGACATGTTCTTTTTCTTTTACCATACGTTTTCCTTTACTATCAGATGCAGCACTGAAAGGGACCTTCTCTTTCGCCCTGTCTGCAAGCTCTGATTTGGCCCCCACTGCCTGGCTCTTACTTTTTGCTGTGTTTGCTGATGGTGAGGTGGCAGCTGACATGGATGAGTTCACCATTGAGAATTGCTTCAAGCATAAGGTTGGTGCTTCTGGGACAGCAAATGGCTAGAATCAATTGAACCAAAAGTGGTACGGTAGAGCCATTTATATCCATGTATACATTGTTTTTAGTTTCACTACCATCTGTAGTGAAACTAAAAACAGGATTTTGTGCAAGTGCCACAGAATAAATAATTGATTGTTTAAAGTCCAAACTCCAGATCTATAAATAGCAAATACCTTTATTAAGATCAACTGTAAATGTACAAAATATGCAAGTGTAGTCTCGATAAAGTCTTGGTTAGATGAGATGGTAAAAATAAGATCAGGGAAGGGGAAAAGAATGAGGAGGCACTAAAATCAAAAGACACGGATGCATCAAGTTCTGGACAACAGCAAACACAGTACCAAGATGGAAAGTATGACCTAATAATCATGTAGAGGTCATATGACCTCTGGCCAACCCCATTAGATAGGAAAGAAAATTGAAGACATAGGTTCCCTTCTCTGTAAGGACACAAAACAGCAATATTATTTGCTTTTTTAAAAAAACTGTGGTCCTCTACAGAACAGCAGATACTACTGTAGTAAAAATTAATTGTCCAGCTGCATATGGCTAAAGGGAGAAAACACTTGGATTCTTGTACAGGACACTGGCATCCTTTTACTGTTTATATGAAAGGAATAGATGATAAGGGATTTCCCAAAGCATATAATTTATTGAATTTATTGGTCATTAAATTATACTTGTGTGTGTGTGTGTGTGTGTGTGTGTGTGTGTATTGGGTTTGTATATAACTTTGCTGTGGAAGGGAAGGTGGGAGGAAGAAGGGAAGCAGAAAGATATAAATATGTACTGATTAAGATTGGTGATGTTGTCATTTTTAATACTGTTAATTAAAAAAGAATCAGTAAATACAGTACAATATAATACAATACAAACAGATCTGTAATCCTTTTGATTTTTAAACACCGTCCCCCAAAATGCTCTACCTTTTCACAAGACCATCCGAGGTGTTGAAAAGATCCCTTGCTTTCACAACCCCTCTAGCACAAAGGTGACTTTACCATACTGCCTCCCTAGTGGACAGCTCAGTGATTTAGTGGTATCTGGCTATGAAGTCACAGGTTGGGAGTTTGATTCCCCCTCCCCCACTGTCCCTCCTGTGTAACCACAGCCAAGTGGCAGAGTCCCAGGGCATCCCCAGAAGAAGGAAATGGTCAAGCACTTTGGAGTACCTGGAAAACTCTGGAAAGGGTCTCCATAAGTCAGAATCACAGAATCTTGGAATAACTCAGTTGGAAGGGGCCTATAAGGCTATCAGGTCCAACCCCTTGATAAATGCAGGAATCCAAATCAAAGCCGATCTGAGAGATGGTTGTCCAATTTTCTCTTGAATGCGTTCAGAGTTGGAGTGCTCACCTCCTGAGATAATTGGTTCCATTGTTGTACTGCTCTAACAGTTATGAGGTTTTCCTGATATTTAGCCTAAAGCTGGCTTTGTGTATCTTCAGCCCGTTACTATGTGTCCTACACTCTGGAATGGCTGAGAACAGATCCTGCCCCTCCTCTGCATGACAGTCTTTCAAGTATTTGAAAAGTGCTCTCATATGTCCCTTCAGTCTTCTTTTCTCAAGGCAAAACATGCCCAGTTCTTTCAGTCTTTCCTCAAAGGGCATGGTTTCCAGTGCTCTGATCATTCTTGTTGCCCTCCTCTGAACTTGTTTCAGTTCATTGGCATCCTTCTTAAAGTGTGGTGTCCAGAACTGGACACAGTACTCAAGATGAGGCCTAACCAGTGCTGAATAGAGGGGGAAGACTACCTCATGGGATTTGGAGACTATATTTCTGTAAATGAACCCTAAAATAGCATGTGGCTTTTTTTGCCGCCATATCACCCTGTTGGCTCATATTCAGCTTAGATCTACAACAATTCCAAGATCCTTCTCAATCATAGTATTACTGAGCCAAGAATCCCCTATCTTGTAACTGTGCTTTGGGGTTTTTTCCCCCTAGGTGTAGAACTTTGCACTTATCCCTGTTAACTTTCATTCTATTTTGTTCCTGTCTTCCAAGGTATTAGTTATTCTACCCAATCTGCAAATCTGAGAATTATTCCTTGCACTCCTTCATCCAAGTCATTAATAAAAATGTTGAAGAGCACTGGGCCCAGGACTGGGCTTTGTAGTACCCCACTTGTTACTTTCTCCTAGTTTGAGAAGAAGCCATTGATAAGCACTCTCTGGGTACAATTCTGTAACCAACTTTGTATCCACTCTACATTTGTTCTATCCACCCTACACCTAGTTAGCCTGCTAATCAGAATACCATGGGGCACTTTGTCAAAGGCTTTGATGAAATCAAGATATATTATGTCTACCAGGGAGGTTACTCGATCAAAATAGTTATTACTGCATTGTTTCCAAGGTTTTCAAGGTGCTTGCAGAGTGACTTCTTTATAATCCACTCCAGGCTGACTGGTCTGTAGTTTATTTTATTTATTTATTTGTTAATAAATAATAAATGGTTCCTCCTTTATGGCCCTTTTTGAAAATAGGAACAACATTAGCTCTCCACCAATCATCTAGTACTTCACCCATCCTCCATGATTTCAGGAAAATAATAGACAGTGATTCTGTGATTTCTTCACAGAATCACTGTCTTCACAGTTCCTTCAATATCCTTGGATGCAGTTCATTCGGTCCCAGGATTTGAACTCATTTAAAGTGTTAAGGTATTCCTTGACTATTTATTTATTTATTTATTTATTTACTATATTTATATCCCGCCCATCTAGTCGATCGACTACTCTGGGCGGCGTACAGCATACAAAATAAACAATTAAAATAGCATCATTATCAAATCATAGCATCATTTATCATTCTCAAGCTGCAATCCTATCCTCTCCCTTTGTACTTCACATTTGCCTGGAGGAGCATAGACTGTCTCAACTTGACAGTATATGATGATGATGATTAGTAGTAACTGAGACCCTTTTATCCATATTTCATAACATCTCCAACCACATCCCATTAATCTTAATACCCCAATCATATTCCCACATCTTGCCCTACCTGAATCAACACCAAAGTTCTGATCCTGCTCCTTTATGTATTTTTGCTAGACAATGAAATCCTCAAAGAAGTGAGGGATTTCACAGCTTGCTTTTTAATAACAACTTCTCTAGTAAAAATGTCTATCTGATACCTTGTTAGCTATGACATGCCCAAATTGCTGAAGTAATCTCTCTAATAGTTCCTAAGAAGAGGTTGTTAATTGATATAAAGCTCTGGTAATCTAATAGAACCAATCTTTCAATCTTTAAGGGTTAAATACCTCACCATTTGCAGAGTCCTGGGAGACAATATATTGCAATTAAAGGGGAAATTACTTCTTTCTTTGCTTTATCGATTGCGGGGGCACCCATTCATGCATGTGGAGGGCCGTGCGTGCATGCGTGGGGGCGGGAGATCTGTTGGAGACCCCGGTTCTAAGGGATACCAGCCAGCCAGCCCTAGTGCCCTGCTGCACCGCTACATGATAAATAAAATATCTTCCATCACTTTCTGGAACAGAACATCATAAATACGAATGATCTGTTTCAACAAACGAGACACAAACAAATCATTCAGGTTCATCTGTGGGGCACAACTCACCCAGATTCATCTGTATTTCCTTCATTCATTGTCATCATTCACCACATGCACATAAAACTGTTTCACATTGATACAGTAGTACCTCATTTTATGAAATTAATGTGTTCTACGGGACGTTAAGTAAAGTGAAAAATTCATAAACCGAAACGCGGATTGCCATAGGAACGGGGCGGCGCTATAAACCTCCAGGCACAATGCATCCTGGGGAAACTTTCTTCGTACTCCAGGGGAAAAAAACACCGTAAACCGAGGCATTATTTTCAATGGATTTCCCTTCGTAAACCGAAATTACGTTAACCGAGGTGTTCGTAAACTGAGGTACTACTGTACTTCCTTCCATATACTTGCCTAGTTACTGTTGCTGTTGTGCCCTTTTCTTGCCCTGCTAGCCCCCATCCCACTCTCTCCTCTTTTTCCTGCCCTACTCAGCCAACCCCACTGCTCTTTCCTCTCCTTCCTGCTGCCACCCTTCCATTCAGATTAGGTGATCACATGGAGAATGTGGATTGTTTCGGTGTCAGGGTACACACTGACCCGTCAGTCTGATGCTGTTTGATCTGTGTCACAGCCCCTCTTCCGTTGATCTCCAGCTCTCCTTTTATGATTCATTGTGAAGCCAGTGGGCTACATAAAGTTCTGGATGACGCTAAGGAAAAAGGATGGTTTTCCAAAGTTCTCCATAATGTGCAAATATATACACACATACCACAGAAACATAGTAGTCTGCTGTAGTTCATCGGAATTGTTTCGATGTGATATCAATTTTTAGCTTTTTTTTTAAAAATCCATGCAGAGGTGATCTAGTGCTAAACTAGTATATCAGTGTAGTGGTGGGAGGATCCAGTGCTAAATGTGGTAGTTTGTTTTTAAAAAGTAAAAAAACACTTTGTGGCAAATAGGGAGGAAGAATGCGGAGATGAGTGTTGCCCATGTCCAAAACATCATGCCCAGCTTAGTACGTCACCAAATACCACCCACAGTCATGCCCCCTCCCCATCCTTTTGGAGAATGAAACAACTGATCCCATGGGGGGAAGTCCATTTGAATTGCTCCAGCTTGTAAAAAGTAGAAGCCCCCAGTGACAGAGGGGGAAAAAACCTCTGCCCTCAGGAGCCAAGAGGACTAGACTGATTCAAATTGGCCAATTGTGAAAGGTAAAAATGTGAGTTTATCCATTTTACACCTGCAGCAAATCTCAAAGTATTTAACCATGTAGTTGCTGCCTGAAATGTCTTCACTGTTCATCTCTATCCAAAGGTAACATTGGACTTCTCAGAGAAGGAGAAGCTTCCACAGTCAAAGGTCAGTCTGCAGATAGAAGCTGCCCCTGGTGCACTGTGTTCTCTCCATGTTGTGGACAAAAGTGTACTCATCAAGGAGAATGTAACTCTGACACCAGAAAAAGTAAGTGTGCATTGACCCAGCCTGGGCGTCATGACCGCCAAGGGAGTTGAAAAGTGTTTTTTTTTTGGGGGGGGGGGGTTCCACAGGTCACCTTATATGTGTTGCAGCCTTTGTTAAACAATTTCTTCCTTGGCCTTTTTGAGTGAGATATTAAAGTTAGTGTGTATGTGTACGTATGAGAAACTGGTCCTTTGTGGGAGAAAGAAGCCTCTGCTTTCTGAGAAGGGATGACTTTACCCCATTAAAAATGTTTTTTATACAAACCCGGCTTGGGGGGGTGTCACACGTTACTTGGCTATTATAAAAGGGAGTTGCACTTTGAAAAAGGTTTGGAACCACTGTGCAGGCTTAAAGTCTCAGTAGTGAGGTCAGCAGGCTCATTCTGGAACTATTTTGTTGTTGTTGTTGTTTAGTCGTTAAGTCGTGTCCGACTCTTCAGTTCCAATTACATTGCATAGTGAAGCTATATCTTGTTATGTAACAGTCAGTTAGTTTTGCCTTTGTTATTGCAGAAGAAATTAATTGCAAGAAACTTGCTATTTATAACCGGTTTCTTCCAAGCCTTTCTCTGTGACTGGCAAAACCTACATGCGAAACTGCCACTGCACCATCAAAACTGTGCCTCTGGCCCTGCTTCCTGTCTTTTACCAACATACATAGCCAACTCATACAGACCCATGGCACTTGCTGCTAAATTTCAGCAGCATAGCACAGGCCCTGATGGATCTGAGGGGCTATGCAGTCCTCAGCCATGGGCATCCTTGCCATAAACCAAAACCCTGATTGGTTAACGTTGGAATACTTACGCAGTTCTACTTGATAGGCTGATATTGGTGGTGAGTGTTATGTGGTCTCCCTAACTCGTCCATTGATTTTCGCTTTCAGTTATATAATGATTATCGATTTGATACTCTAATTACTGCAAGAGGATTTATGTATAACGTGGAAGATTTTGAGCCATATCCATGCCTACCCGCTGAAGGCAAGAGGCAAAACCAACCCTTGATAGCTCCCTGGTTTCAAAGCCAGCCTGATGTCTATAGTCTGTTCAAGGTGAGTGACATCTGCTTCTAACCTTAGGTTTGATAACTGAACTGTAATCTTGTGTTTTGTTCTGAAGCCCACAAGACTTGGTGTCTTTTCAAAGAAGATGGGAATACTGAGAGGCATAAGATTTATTTGATGATGAAGAAGGCCAAATGTTAACTAAAATTTAAGCTGAAAAGAAGTCCTTCAATGTGTGCACATATGTATGTATCATCTCATTGTACTCAGTAATTAAAAATCCTGTTGTTTAGAGTAGGGCCATTGTATTAATGAGGATTTGGTGTGTCAACTCCTGCATAGGTTCCATTGATTCAAATGGGCTTACTGTAATTGTAATTAACGACAGTAATTAGCACATCGCAACTAGAATAGGCCCATTTGAATCAATAGAACTTACAGAGGATTTGATGAACAAATCCCCACTGGGTCTACTTTAGTGGAGTTTACTACACGAAGCAACTGGATTTCATTTAGTTGGATTATAATCACAGACAACACATGAAATGAGGAAATGCCTTTCAGACAAAAGTGGCTGTAAGATGAGAGTGCACCATGTGCAAGTTTCCCACATGTGCACATTTGTGCAAACTACGCAACTGCATGAACCTGGGACTTATATTTAGTGTGCTTCTAACACTGAAGTAGGAAGTTTGTGCTTCACATGCGTCATTGCTCTTTAGACGTTTTGGGCCACAGATTTCCACAGATGTCTGTAACACCATGCTAATAGGAGAGAAAATTATGGGAGAGCAGCCAAAGAAAGCTTCAAGCTTACTGCCTATTCCCATTCACTTAGATGGACACATAGGCAGAAATGATTCTCAGCTGAAGGTGCTCCGGAACAATGATTGATCACACAAGTTTGGAAATCTCAGTGGGTCCAAAATGCTGCAGCCAGATTGTTGACTGGAGCTACAAGGATCACACAACTCCCCTGTTACAAGGACCACATCTCCATTTATTTATTTATTTATTTATTTGTTATATTTATATACTGCCCATCTAGTGCCAAGGCACTACTCTGGGCAGTTTGTAAAAGTCACATACCCACAACAAATGAGCTTGCCTAAGTGTTAAGGTCATCAGGGGAGGCCTTTCTCTCAGACCCATCACCTTCACAGGTGCATTTGTTGGGTACATGGGAGAGGGCCTTCTCTGTTGCTGCTCCCAGACACTGGAACTCCCTCCCCCAGGAGACGAGTCTGGCCCCATCTTTGCTGTCCTTCCACAAGCAAGGGAAGACCTTTCTCTTCAGGCAAGCTTTCCCCCAGTGATTGGCTGCCTGAGTGGGTTTTTTTTTTTAATGGATTGTGTTTTTAGTGTTGATTCTATTAACCATGTTTAATATAATATTTAATATTTTTTAATATTTGCATATTTCCTGTTTTTTAGCTTTTAAATATTGTCTTTTTAATGAGGTAAGCCACCTTGGATCTTTTTGAAGGAGAAAGATGGGGTAAAATGTTTTTTAATAAATTAAATAAATAAACTTGCCAGGATGTCTATGTTCACAGCAATAGTTTTTTGAGTGGCCATGATCAGCAATATAGTTGTCACTTTAAGTATTTTGTTTACTTTCCCTATGACTTCACTTTCTAGAACTCCCCCACTCCATCAAATATATTGATTTTCTGCCTAATACTCCATGAATCTGATTGCAGTTCATGAAAACTTGTGCTTTGATTGCTAAACGTTTAGCATGACCATTAGGTTGTTTGTCACCTTTTAAAATTAGTTTTAGTTATTTTGATGTCGTCTTTTTGTGTATGTGGATTGGTGTGTTTAATTTTTGTTTTTGTATAATTATTATGTTTAATGTTGTTTAAAGTGTTGCTTGTGTTATGAACTGCCCAGAGTGGCCTTGGTGGCCAGATGGTCAGTATAGAAGTTGAATGAATGAATGAATGAATAAACGAATAAATAAATAAATTAATAGACAGACAGACAGACAGTCTTTTGTCAGGTACTAATTAGTGCCTTTCCACACAAGAACATTTGGGTAGACGGCACTGCCAGAATAGCATGTAACATGGGATGGGACAGTCTCTAATATTTCCTTAGATTTGCCAGACAATCTTTGCATCATTACAGAAGTGTAGGGCATTTCATGATGCTTCTCCTTTATTGTATTTTGTTTTCATACTGCCCTTCTTCGTCTCATGATTTCCACAGCAACTGAGGATGAAACTTTTTACCAACACAAGAGTTAAGAAACCAGTGTCCTGTCAATTGCCAGTAGAAGGAGAACCTTTGAGTGGTGAGAATCATGTTGTCATTTGACATTTTTTCTACTTTCTCTTCCTGGAGGATGGAATAGAAGAGGGTGATGCTAGAATCCATCTTCCTTGAAGCCTCTCTTGATCGGAGACAGACCATTCTTTTAAAGAATGTAAGATCGTGTATCAGACCCTGCATTACCCATAGGGTGCTAAGGTCTGATGCTATTGTCATTTCTGGTCAAAGAGTTTTTGCAGTATTTTGAAGCATTGTATGCGTCACATAATGTGTCAAGTCTGTTCTTACTTAAGGTGATCCTAGTAGGCCTTTCTAGGGTAGTGAGATATTCAAAAAGTGACCTCACTGAGTTTCCATGGCTGTGTGGGGTTTTGGACCCAGCTCACCTGCTTCCTAGGCCAGCTCTCTATCCACTATACTATAAAATGTAACATAATATGTGCTACTTGTTGTTTAAGAGTGTGTCAAACTCAGAGAAGAGTACTATATTTTGTTTTTAAGCTGTCTTCCCTGTGCTTCACTCTCTTTGTTTCTCAACTGTCTTTTGCTGCTGCCGTTCTTCATGCACATTTGTTGAAAATGTGCCCTTCTTAGGGTGCAGTTACACTAATGAAATACATTGAGTGATGGGTCGGAGTTTTTGAAATTAGTCACGTGGTCATATGGGTGTTGGCTCAGTGTGTGCATCCTCTTGGGAAAACTTTTAATCCATTTTAAAACTTTGTTTGTATTGGTGGAGGGGGCTACACGGGGTTTTAGAATTGTCGCATTTGAGGCTTGGAGCTTTGCCTGCCCACCCTCATGCTGGCTGCCTCTCACAGTCACTAGCTGCTGCTACTGTGATGTTGTTTTTATTGGATAGCTCAGTGGCTTTGGTCTCTGGCTGCAGAGCCAGAGGTTGGGAGTTCGGTTCCCCACTGTGCCCCCTTGAGAGGGCTGGGCTTGATGATCCACCGGGTCCCTTCCAGCTCTGCCGTTCAAAGGTGGTGGTGGCGGTTGTTAATTGCGATCTGGCATAGTGTTAATTCAGTATGACACATAGAAAAAAAATATTAAAACAGAGGTTTTCCTGCCACCTGATAGGCATGCATGGACACACACAGACAAATAGACATGGTGAAGGAGAGGCAAAGGAGAGGAAACAGGGAAGCGCCAGCCAAGGTTGAAACTGACCAAAGACATTTTGAATAGATTGGCATTTTTAGGCTTGTGAAGGAGGGAAACACACACACACACATACAGAAGGTGGTGAAGGAGAGGGGGCACGAGAGGCACACCAGTAAGTGACAAACCATACAGACTCAATTTAAATTGGCAAAGTTGTTCACATATGCCAAAATGATTCAAAATAAACCAATTTCACAATTTTTAATAAGTGACCCTCTCGCAGCTGAGTAAAATACTTTGCTTTCCAGCCAAAAAACATGCTTCCCGGGCAAAAAAAATTTTTTTAAAAAAAAATCTGTGGTTCCATTTCCATCATGTAGTCACCATTGAAAATATCAATTTCAAACATGCTAAACCTAATTCAAATACAGTTTCTTCCATGTGTAACCACACTCTTACGTTCCATCTTTTCTACCATGTGTATACCATGCTGCTGTTTTACCAAACACACCACTGTAGACATGTGAAGCACATCGTTTCCAAAGAATAGAAATAAATGAACACTCCAAGCCTAGATTTTAAATTTAGCAAAGAGGAAACCTTTCAACTTGGACTTGGTTCAGTCAAGGAGCAAGGGATGCAGCTGGCTGAAATTCTAAGAGTTGTCCAATGAATAACTTTCCAAGCTATGGTGAGAAAATTGTGTCTCACAAAACTAGTTGTTGTAAAATAAGCAATACAAAACAGGAACTCATGACCCAACCTCATTCCACAAAGTAATTAGAATGGAAATGATTGTATTTTAATTGAGATGTAATTTTTAAATTAAATATAGAATATTGCCAATGGCATGCTGCAGGAACAGAAGCCTATATATATGCTGGAGAAACAAACACATTTATTTATTCCTTTACTTCAAGCACTTTAGTATTGCTCCTCTATTAAAAAATTCCAAAGGGTGCTTCTAGGCTCTACTGCCCACATTAAAAAGTGTGCTGCTTATATACTGCCCCATAGCACTTAAAGCAGTCTCTGGACAGTTTACAATTTAATTATGCAGGCAACACATTGCCCCGAGTGAGCTAAGAGCTCAGTTGTGACTGACCTCAGAAGGATGGAGGGCTGAGTCAACCTCAAGCCAGCTACCTGGGATTGAACCTGGGTTCTGAGCAGAGTTTTGGCTGCAGTACTGCAGTTTAACCACTGCATCGTTGTGGAGCTCTTCTTTTATCCTATAATGATTTTATTCTTGTAAGAACCACAATGAAGGAAATAACAGTACTGGGTTGGCTGCAGATTGAAGCCAACCTTTCTGGACCTCTTGTAATCTTCGGTGCATAGTAAAAGCCTCTGCTGAGTGTGCAGAAAGAATGGTTGCAAAACCATATTAAAATATGAAAAGAAATGAAATAATTTAGTAACAGCAACAAATGCTAAAGTAAGTCACAGTTAGACTAAGTCTATTTGAATCAGAAAAAATGGGAAGGCTGTTGCCCTTTCCTCTGTGATGCAGTGCTTTGTTGCCACTCTACAGGTCCTGCTGTTGCCTCTGGACTCCTCACTCTCGCTGCCTCCGCTGCGTGTCCTACCTCCACTGCTCCTTCTCTCACCAGTGGCACTGCTGCTTTCTTTGTCCCTCCTTCTTTCTCACCATGGCCACCGCGTCTTCTTTCTTGCTGCCGTGCATCTCTTCACCGTCACCCCTGGTCCTTTTTCCAATCACCATTCTTCAAACCAGTTGCCACCACTGCCTTCACACCTCTTGCTGCTGCCGCCGCCACCACCCCTTCTCTCATGGCTGTTGCTCTTGCCTTTGCTTCTGTCCTTACCCATTGCTTCTCACCGTTGCTGGATCCACTCGCTGCCAAGACCCCATGATGAGGTGAGGCTCTCCTCTTTTAAACCTACCTGGCAGACCAGATTGTTGTCCACCAAGCAGCCTCTGTGCCATGGCCCTTGATTGGCCACCATTTCCTTCCAATCCTGAGCTGTTGATTAGTTGATTCAAGTCCCAGGCATTGGAAGTGGACTGTCCAGAATCTCTTTGCTCCTTTTAGCTGCTCCTAGGCCTTCAAGCTTGCGGCAGCACGGTGGAGGCCATTTCTGAGCACACCTGGCTTTGCTGGACTGCAAACTTGAGCCCCAGTTGAATTGAACTGGCGGGACCTGGCTCATGTCAGAACTTTGAAATGTTCCTTTTCTGGAAAACAGGTCCCATAATTTCTGACCAGGATTTGTGCTGTAGATTGTTTTGTATGTCCTTTTCGCATAAAAACAGTGCCAGGGCCTTTGCAAACTGATGTCCATAAATGGATTTCAACTGTTTGCAAAAGGATAGCATTTTGTGAGAATTGTGATATTTATCCTGTAAAAGTGGCTTCACTCATTGGCTCATCACGCGTAAAGCCTTGTTTCTTACAAGCCATTACTCAAAGTCCTATGCTCTCATTTTGCATTATATCTGCAGTTCCATGAGGACTAGAAACGGAAGGAAGGAAGGAAGGAAGGAAGGAAGGAAGGAAGGAAGGAAGGAAGGAAGGAAGGAAGGAAGGAAGGAAGGAAGGAAGGAAGGAAGGAAGGAAGGAAGGAAGGAAGGAAGGAAGGAAGGAAGGACTTGAAAACTAAAGATTCTGGTTTTCTTTATTGAATCAATCTATGCCATATTCAGTCTTCATGTTTTCCCACGGTCTTGTAGTTTATCTCACATTATTATCATTTCTAGTAGTGAGTCTTTGTCTTCTTGTCCCCAGAGAGGGTCTCCTCTGCCATAGGCTCCATGAACTCCAGACTCGCCTTGTTACTCAAGCTGGTCTTTATTAGGGTACCAAATCAGGATCTAAAGGTTTGTTGGGCACCTGGCTCTTTCTGTTCTGACAATCTCATGTCAGACTCCTCTAGCCCCTTGCTGCCTGCAATTCCCAACTGGGTCCAAGCTCTCATTTGTTGGAACTGCACTTTTAGCACTTTTTCAGATGGGGTGCTCCTTCACATGGTAAAGGTTATCTGACCTGCCTCACCTATGTCCCCTATATTTAGCGTACCTTGTTTTGTATTTGGTATTTGGAGGGTAAAGATAGGCTTAATTAGTAGGTCTGATTTCACAGGCATGTATCTGAAATTCTGAAAAAGGGTAAATTAGAATACACATTCACCTTAACATCTAATTTAACCCTTAAGGGAGCATATGTTTTTAATTTTGCTTTTTCTTGCAAGAAAACAGAGAGGAGTTGTTTTTCTTTCTTTTATTATTAATCTAATTTACCTAATGCTAAACTAGGATTTGATCTTGCATCTTTTTTTGCCAGCTCTTCCCTGGAAGCCCCTCTGTCATTTCTAGACATTGAAATTTGATGTTAATAAATTTTGTCAGTGGTAACCACACTTCTATTATCACCCCAACACATTGGTTCTGACTGTTTATCCATCTTTGCTGACAGACTTCCATTTTTTGCTCCCTTTTGACTACTTTGAAGGAGGTTTTCCTCAACTCTTAAGTTTAACTGACGAAGTAGCTGACGTTCCTCAATCACTTCCTAAACCAGTCACCCACAAGAAAGAAAAAGCCAAGCCCAGGGCATATTTTCCAGAGACCTGGATTTGGAATCTGGTTCCCATCAAGTAAGTAAAACTCTGTTGGGGAAGGATGTGGTCTTCTGATCTGACTAGCATTAGCCACAATATAAAAATTTAAGCCATCATTCCTCTTGAGTTCTTTTAGCTAGATCCCTACATGGACATGAGTGTCTGAATATTCATCTTTAATCAAAGCATCATTGTGTTGCATTTCCACAAGCCCTTTTCAGGAGTACAACAAAGATTAATCTGAAAGCATGAGCAGGGAAGTAGCTCTAGCCACCTCCTGTCTCTGACTCTCTTCCCATGAAGGACACTCTGAAGAGGAGACCCTATGCTACTGGCAGTATCCCCATGTAAGCCATTTGTAGCAGAAGTTCTTGTCTTCAGACAATGCCTTCCCCATGGAGACAGTGACAGGCAGGGAGCAGAACTAGAATTCTCCCTCCTGATACATTCAGTTTTTTTAAAAAACACCTGACTAGGCAACAATCTGTCGTAAGAAGGCCTCTTTCAACTCATGTTACCCCTTTCCTGGGAAAGCTGTACTGTGGATCATCAGAAAACTGCACATAATGCTGGTTCATGAGGCTGACACAGTGAATGCAGTGAGAGTGCATCTTGAGGCTTTCAAGATCTCCCTCCCATTTTCACCAAAAGTTTCCAAACATCTTAGTGATTTAAATCATATTGTTAAGTAATAGAGAGTCTATCGAAATGGCTACTCATTGGCTTGACGTAGTGGTAAGGCTTCATGTCTTCGCATACGTAAAAGTCGTGGAAGCGGCTGTGTGCGCCGTGCATGCAGGATGCTTGTGTGCAGATGGAAGTTGACATTGTTTCCAAGAAGGCTGCACATTATATTTTATGTGTGGCTCATGTGCCGTGGCCCGTGGCTGCCAACAGAGGTAAGCTTGTGAATCATGACAGTATTAGTGTGGATCACGACAGTATCAGTTCCAATCAAATAGATTATTTTTCTTAACTCCTTTCCTACACATCATTTTGATTTATATCCCCAGTCTGAAGACAGTGGGATATCTAAAATAAGGGACTTTTACAACAATCTTGACAATTGTTGCCTTTTTCACACACTCCACAGAGAGAGGGGGGGGAGAGAGGGAGAGAGCGCTTGTATTAGGTATTTGTCATGTCCATTGATGTTTAATAATCAGCATAAATAAAAGAGAAATGTTTTGATTCTGAAATATCATTGAAATCTGCCCAATGGACATTTCTATTCATATTAAGTATAAAAATATTTATCTTCTGTTTTGATAGCTGAGGCAATGACACTATATTATGATTTGGAAGCTGCTTAGAAAATCTTATAAGATTGGAAGGCAAAATCAAAAGAAATGGACAAGCAAAATTATGAAAAAATTATAATGATTGTCTTCTGAAATTTCTATTTTTAAGAGTTAATCATACACAATATATATTTAATTTGTTTTTTTAATTCCCATTGTTATGTAGTTCTGCTGCTGGTTTTCATCTGATCTGTTGATTGTAATAAAGGAGAATTGAACTGTAGAAGCTAACAGCTAATTAAATCTGGCCACTTCCTAATTATTTCTTGATTCAAGCATTCATCTGGAGGGACCATACTGAAAGGGAATTATGACATCAAGAGTATGCCTGAGTGCAGAAATTACTCAGGCTCTACATGCTTCTGAATGTGTAGGCCTCATCAGCATACTTTTCAATGTTCCTCAGTTCATTTTGATTTAGCTGTTGAGGGTCTAATCTCACTTAAAAACAGAAGTCAGACTCAGAACCTAGCTGAGTCTATAAGAGACAAATGTGAAGCTCAAATACAGAGATATTTGGAATGTGTAGCCAGGATCCTACTGAATACTGGCAGTGGTCACAATCAAGACCGCACAGTTTTCATTGTGATGGGTCCTGGATGCCTCTGTGTGTGGCCAGCAAAAATATGAAACAGTTTAAGTTGCAGTCCATTGCAAGGGCCGTTTGACACAACAAGGTCCTGGCCCTTGGCTCTCCTCATTTTTCCACATCTTACAGCCCATGGTCTCTTTGAAAACCAATGTGAACCATAAAAGTTAGCATACATTTCAGTAATACCTACTATTTCCAGATTTTTTTTCTTAATTCAGTTAAGAAAAGTGGCATATAGATAGGGTATATAGATAGGAGATGGTACAGTTTGGCTCAAAAGAAGTAGAAGAAGCAGAAGAAGACCTTGTCAGCAAGTGTTTCTACTTAAAATGAATCCTTCCCCTCAAAGAGCTTTTGGGCACCTTTCTGGCCCAGGGGTAGGGCATACGTTCTTTTGGGCATGTTCATTGTTTAGTCTGTTTAGCTGAGAGGCAGCAGCCTCCAGCAGCCTCAGCTTCCAACTGACATCAAGGCTGCAGATTCTGAGGCAGAGTGGGGAGAAAGTGGGGAGAGAACGAGAGAAGGGAAACAGGGAGTAGGGAAAGGGGGGAAAAAAAGAATAGCACTGCTGGAGGGAGAGAGGAGTGATGTAAAAATATATATATACTACTTCCCCTAACCCTCTGCAGACAATCAGGGGAAGTGCTTGGTTTGTTTGTTACTTTAATTTATATACCACCGAAGCACTGTTCTGGGCCGTTTACAAGCAGTTGAAACAAACTACACAAAGCAATAAACACTATGTTACAACACAAATAGCAAAAGCATAGTCTTAAAAAAAACGTAACAACCAGTGGCGCTAAACCAGTTTTTGGACTGAAGCAAAACTGGAGGGCGAGGCATTGGCGTGGGTTGACATGAAGGCTTCACTGAAAAGTAGTGTTTTTCACTGCCTGCTGAAGGAGTCGAGGGAGGGAGCCAGGCACAGCTCCTCTGGCTACAAGGCGTCGTTTTCTGTTTGGATGGGAGGAGCACACCAAATGGCCCATGGCTCCTCCTCCAGACCTCACCAGAGCTTTTGTAGCCCTCTCCACCCCATACCCAAAAGGGCCAATCGGGACAGGCCTAAAGTTAGAAACTTGAGAGAACTTGTATGATTCTCTGAGTAACCCAATATTGGCTAGAAGGATTCCACACTCTGTAGCTTCGTTGTTACTAAGCAATCTACCCCATTTCTGTTCTTCAGTGAGGAAGGGAAAGCAACACACTCAGTCACCGTTCCAGACACGATCACAGAGTGGAAGGCAAATGCCTTCTGTGTGGCTTCATCTGTTGGGTTTGGACTCTCCCAGCAAGCCACACTCAGAGTTTTCCAGCCCTTCTTTGCTGACCTGCAGCTGCCGTACTCTGTGGTTCGTGGAGAGACTTTCCTAGTAAAGGCCATTGTCTTCAATTATCTCAAAGACTGTATCCAGGTGAGTGCCCATTTTGGCCCCTGCCCCTGGCCAAAGACTTCTTTTACATAGATATCCTGAAAGAAATGAAAAACTGCCCTCGGCTTTGGACAAGATGAAGTCTAAGGCCAGGAAACCAGAGGTGAAAATGTCCTCTCTTTTCCCACACTTACGACTTCTCTGTCACTTCCAAGATGGAACTCTCTATCATTTCCTTCACAATATCCAACCAAAGTTCAGTGTTGGGGAATAGTTTGAATATCTTGCAATGGATGAAGTTTCATTTTAGATGTAGCTTTCAAAGTTTAGAAGTATTACAGAAGTGTGGGGAGCCAGAGGTACAGATGGAGCCTCATCTCTAGAATGCCATAAGATGTTTTGGAAGTCTTTCATCTCTAACTACAGAAAGATGAACAACTCAGAGAAGCATCTCGCTGAGTCCCTACAGTTTGTCCTTCCCAATCTAGAAGACAGTGTGCCACAAATAGTGTTCATGAGATGAGGGCAGCCAAACCATCCACTTACAATACCAAACCCCTATAATAGTGATTCCCAACCTTGAATAACCCGAGTGTTCTTGGACTGCAACTCCCAGAAGTCTTTGCCACTAGCTGCACTAGCTAAGATTTCTGGGAGTTGTAGTCTAAGAACATCTGGAGACCGAAGGTTGGGAACCACTGCCCTAGAAGGTTTGTAGACAATCTGATCCAGGCAGAAATTCCTTCCTGACCCAAATATAGTGCTCAGAGAGCAAGAGGAAAGCATACCTACTTACATTTTACTCAGCACCACTTCATATCCCCTAACACCCTTGTCAGCAGCAAAGCCCAAGTCATTGGCAACTGCTTCCCAGTAGTATCCTCTTGAGACATGCCCATTTCACACCTTCCATCAAACGGCTGCCACTTGCTGTGCTGTCCATATCATGTGTACGTATTTCTCCTTTGCATCATCCAGGTGAAAGTAGATCTACCAGAGTCTCAAGAAGTGGAGATGAAGCCGTGCCCAACCTGCCAGTTTACTGCCTGCCTCTGTTCTGATGAGGCTGAAACTTTCTTCTGGAATGTGACAGCTACCCAGCTGGGTGAGGCTGAAGGGCCTGAGGAAGAAGGGACAGGGGAAATCTATTCCTGAATTCTTTAGTTGGTGTCTTGTTCAGTATTTTAGTGTGTAGAACTCCAACTGTGGCAGCTCTCAATAGGGCTTTAATGAGCAACTATTCACAAGCAACTGGTACCTTGTCAGATGGCAGCTTTTGTAGATGGAGCTCCTCATGTTCATAAATACTGAATAGTGTACTGACTTTGGCCAGACCCTGTCTATCTATGCACACTCACCAGGTTGCAGAGATATTGATGGGCTTTCTTCCTATCTAGGATGATGTCCTTTCCCAAACCCAAATAATGCTAACGTTTGCATTAGTGGGGATTGAGAGACTGTTTATGTATTTGGATTTGTAATTCATGTCCATTCAAGAAATACTCAGCTCACTGCACTCCTGTGTCTGCCTAGCTTCTGAATAGAGATGTTGTGCCCAAAGGTTCTGATTTTGGGTGACAAATTAACTCTCTTATAGTTCATGTGACAAACCAAACAATCGAATTATGTGAAGTACTGCTACTATTATTGTTATTTGTAGGGAGAAAGTGAGAATCTTCTCCTCAAAGATGTTATATATTTACTGCTAGATTAGATTAGAAGCAGTAAAAAAATTGCTGCCAGTTAGAAGTGGCAAAAATTTTACAATGAAAGCATAATTTAGTATAATATGGGATGTTGCTCTAATAGAATTATTAACTCACAGGAAAATAAGACACATTATGAGAAATGTGGTGTCACGTTATTCTATATTTTTACAATAGAATTCCAGAAGTCAGTGTCTCACAAATATAAGTGACATTGTGGAGGAATTTAGTATGAAAATTAATTTATTATAAAGATGAATGATACTAATGATATCCTTTGTGAAAGGCAGCCAGTTTTCTCCACAATTGTATCATCGGGTACATGCCTACATGCTTATACTCTCCTTTATCTCCAACCCCACGCCCCTATTTCTTTCTGTAAACCTCAATTCTGATTATGAATGTCATAAAATGAGGTACAGTTATTGTTTCTATTTGAAATGTTTTTAGAAATGAAACTAAGCTGACTTTAGTGCCCAACAGGATGCTGGGTGGCTGGATGCTCACATTTGCATTGGGACTGGTAGTCAATGATCTCTCCTTTCCTGTTTTCCTATAGGGCAGGTCAACTTCTCAGTAACGGTTAAGGCTATGGAGACACAAGACCTGTGTGGCAACAAGATATCCATGACACCTACACAAGGCCGGTCTGACACAGTGATCAAATCCCTGCTTGTAAAGGTCTGTGTGTTGCCAGTGCAAAAGCCAAATCTGGTTCACACCTTTTAATCATTGGCAAGTCCCGAGGGCCTCTGGAAGATACTTAAAGGATTAATAATAAAGGGATTATACAAAGAAAGATGATTGTTTCTCAGGTCCAGGAGTCTGGCAATCTGGGCAGGAAAGAGCTAGGGCAGCCATGCTAGGTTCTTGTCTTTGTTGAAGCTGTACTTTGTTAAAAGGTATGGCAAGAAAAAAGCACATCTGAGGAGTCAACTAATAGACCCAATAACTCATTACTTCTTCTTCTTCCTACAGGCAGAAGGTGTCCTTGAAGAAAAGACCCACAATGCATTCCTTTGCTCTTCAGGTATGACTGGACAGCATTACTCATTCAGGACAGCTTCTCTTTCCCCAATGCCTCACTGAATAGTATTTGAAAGGAAAGAATGCTGCCTATTCATAGGCAATTGGAAACGCAACAATGGGCTCAAGTTATAGGAAGCTAGATTTCGGTTGAATATCAGGAAAAACTTCCTAACTGTTAGAGCAGTACGGCAATGGAACCAATTATCTCAAGAGGTGGTGAGTGCTCCAACACTGGAGGCATTCAAGAGAAATGTAGACAACCACCTGGCAGATCTCCTTTGATTTGTATTCCTGCATTGAGCAGGGGTTGGACTCGCTGGCCTTATAGGCCCCTTCCAACTTCATGATTCTATGGTTCTGTGAAGCTGGAGTGCTTCTTTTCTCCAGGGCAGCAATGCACAAGACTCAAAAACAGCTTTCCACCTGTTGAAGGGGAGGTTGGAAGAAGGGAGATGTATGTAGAATTGAACCTTCTATTCAAGTTCAAAGGTTCCAGATTCAAATCCTCCCATTGGGCAATCTTAACTATCTCTCAGAGCCCGATCCCACTGATACCAAGAACCGCTGTTGCCTCGGGTTTTTTAAAATGCAATATGTAATCAAGTGGCTGTCACATGATTATAAATCACTGTTAGCAATTCTACCATCCATCAGCTGGGTTTTACGGTGCCTGCTTAGTTGCAGTGACCTGGCTTGGCTGCTGCTGCTGCTCTTCCCAGATCACTGCTGCTCAGTGGGTGCCACGCCACCCAGCGGGTGGTCGGTGAAGCCTTCTCCTGGCTCCTGAGGCAGGAGGAGAGTGCCTGGACATGTATGTGTGCCTCGGCCTGGTGGGAAGTGATGGACAAGTGAGGACGCTGCAGCAAGAGGAGGCAAATGGGAGAATTGGTGGGTATACCTGAGTGTGTGGGGGAACTAGATATCTACAAGTAGGAGGGGGAGGAGGACAAGAGGGAAAGGGGTGGGAAAGGGGACCAGAGGTGAGGATGGGAGTGGCATGGGGCAAATGACTTGAGAGGACTAGAAGTGGGAAGGAATTGGAGGGCAGAGGGGATGAGGAGAAGAGGTTGGTTGAGGGATGGAGCAGGAGGGGAAGACGTCGGTGGGGGCTAGAAAGGGAAGGAAGGAAGGCTGGGCTTGGCTTGACAGACTGGTGGCTGGGAATCAGCTGTTTGGTGCGGTGCGGGCTTCTGCAAACAGACCACGACACTTTTATTTTATTTTTAAAAATTCTTGGAACAGATAGCAGGCATTTTAAAAATAATAATGCAGAAAGGGGTGTTCACCTATGCAGAATCCATTCCAGTCGATTCCAATCCATGTCAAAACAAACGGGCCTCTAGCAGAGGAGTAAAATAACTCTCTGCCACACCAAAAAAACTAACCCCCTTTTAAATTAATCCGTGCATGTGCGTACCTCATGTAAATGCCCACATTTAAATCAATGTAAACCATGCTAGACTCGATTTAATAAGGAGATTTTTTTACCAGTAGAATCAGACTCTCAGCTTGTTCCACTTGAATATGGTAGTTGTGTGTAGATCATTCAGGGAGCTCTGCTGTTAGAAGAAGTGGATGTGTAAGCAATAAAGACTTGTAAATGTTTCACAAGCTGCTGTAGAAGTGAACACCAAACACAAAACTTAGAACGGCAGTTAATTGGCAATGCAGCCACAAAGCAGGAATACACCAGATGAGCCACCTTTCCCTTTGGGGTGTTTACAATCCTCTTATACACTTTCAGTTATGCTCAGTAAGCAGTTAAACAATTACTACAACACATTTATTTTTTTACAAAACCAGGTGTTCATTTGCAAATCTGTTTTCCTCAGTTATGAATTGCATCCCTTTTTATAAGCCGGTGTGCCTTACAGTCCTTAACACATTACGTCTGTTTCCATATCTGCCTATGTGAATTGCTGACTTAATTGAAATGGCTCTTACCAACTTCCATGCTGCAAATTAACTTGTTTTTGTTTGTTGGCTAATCACTGGGGGGAAAAAGAACAGGCAGTGTTTGCCTATTGATTGTGCAAACTATTATTTATTTAAGTTTATTTAAATCATTTTTACCCTGGTTTCTCCTTAGAAGAGGAGCCAAGGCAACTTACAGTGTTTAAAGACAATATTTAAGAACAAAACAATGGGGTGGCATACATCATTAAAAGGCAATATTTAAAGCTAAAAACACTAAGTATAGAAATATGAAAAGGGAACAAACAATATACCCCTCTTAGAAATGGGAAAACACAAGCAATACTAAAAACACAAAGCAGTGATCATAACAATTCATCTAAAAAGATTGTGCCCAGGCAGCCAGTCACTGAGGGAAAGCCTGCCTGAAGAGAAAGGTCTTTGTCTGCTTGAGGAAGGACAGCAAAGATGGGGCCAGCCTTGCTTCCTATGGGAGGGAGTTCTAGAGTCTGGGAGCAGCGACAGAGAAGGCCCTCTTCCGTGTCCCCACCAAACACACCTGTGAAGGTGATGGAACCGAGAGGAAGGCCTCTCCTGTTGATCTTAGTACCCAAGCAGGTTCCTAATTCATAGCAGGTTTATAACAAACTATTGCTTACGCATCCTATGAAGAATTTTGCTTGCATATATTTTGGCTCTCACTGAGCTTATAGATGCAAAGTACTCAACAGCTCTGTACAAGAGCAATCTCGTGACTTTTATTTGGTTTAGCATAACATACTGTATTAATTTCCCGGATTTATCATTCTGCAGGGGAGCCAGTGGAAGATGATATTTCCATAGAATTGCCTGAAACTGCAGTGAAGGACTCTGGCCGTGCCACAATCTCTGCCATTGGTAACAACATGTGCACTTGTTGTGAAACAAAGTTCAGACCAAGAACCCTTCCCATCACCAACCCCATGAGAGCTGGGTGGATCTCCTACTCAGTCCATGGTGTGATCTGTTTGTTCTAGTTCCTGGCAGATATTCTGATCAGCTGTATGGAGCAATGCAACCATGGGGGCATCTCTCCATCTCTCCTTGCACATCTGAGAAGGGGCTACGCCATTAAGGAATCTTGAGTTTCCTCGTTATATCCAAGGAATGTTTAAATTGGGGTGGGCACAGACTGAATGTGGTCCCTTAGGGGTATTTCTTTTTTAAACACATAAGGGCCCCCCCCCCCCCATTCTCCCTATAAAAAACGGGGCCATTTTCAAAATTAGACAATACTGAGATTTTCTGTTCCTGGAGATCTTCAGAAGCAATGTTGGGTGGTTGTTGTTTTTAACTTCTTTGGATTGGAGGGGGGGAAAGAAAGAAAGACAGACAGACAGACAGACTGACTGACTGACTGACTGACTCCATCCAGGAATTTCCAATTTCCTTTAAAAAATCAAGCAAAAGTGCTACAGAGGGGGCTGGGAGCACAGGTTTGTCCCCTGAATTTGCCAATCTCAAATGAGCGTGTAGAGACTAGAAGCAGATTTTGATACTGCTGTGCTCCTCTCCTGCCCTGGCTCCTTGCATCTCATTAAAACAAACATAACGTCTTCTGGACAGCTGAGTGATCTTCCATATCGTGTCAGTCTGTGGGACATGGTGGGAAATAAACGAATGGGTCCTA
The DNA here is from genome assembly GCA_037013535.1 of Intellagama lesueurii. Taxonomy (NCBI): domain Eukaryota; kingdom Metazoa; phylum Chordata; class Lepidosauria; order Squamata; family Agamidae; genus Intellagama; species Intellagama lesueurii. Next base: position 130,908,870 of record JBAJHW010000002.1, read on the forward strand.
GACTCAGCTAGGTGGCAGAGTAATCCTTGAGAAGAGGACTCAGTAGCAAGGTTTGGCAAGTCCCTGGGTCTTTGCTCAAGGATGCCTTGTTACTGATGTGCCGGCCTTTTTTTTTTTCCAGACTGTTCACAAGGACAAGGATGGTTACTGAATATGTGACGTTGCCCTTTATGTCTCAGGCTGCTAAGGGAAGATTGCTTCTGAAGTCTGCTTGGGAGTTAGAAGGATTCTAACATTTTCATCCTCCATTTTGTTGGCATTCAGGAGATATAATGGGCACTTCGCTACAAAATATAGGCCAGCTGCTTCAGATGCCCTTTGGCTGTGGTGAGCAAAACATGGTCAAGTTTGTTCCTAACATCTTTGTACTTCAATACCTGGAGGCAACCAATCAGGCGACTCCTGCAATCAAAGGGAAAGCAGAAGAATACATGAAGAGTGGTGAGTAAGGTCAGAATTGGATCAAGATAGGCTGAGACCCACAGCTATGTGAAATTTCATAGGCCCCATGGCATTATCAAAGATGTATCATTTTTTTATGTTTTACATCTTTTTGATTTTTAATCAGAGGCCCTTAAAGAGCTTACTTTAATGCAGTACAGGGCATGCCTGTTCTGCAACTCGCCTACCTGAAGAGCAAAAGGCCATTGAACTGAACAAGTTACTGCAGGAATTCTGTGAATGAAAGCAGCAAAACCAGGATGGGTCCCTCTGAGTCACTTTGCTTGCCACTTTCAGAACATGAGTCATACAATACGTGATTCTTTTTTGCCACATGCTATACAATTATATTACTGTATTTTCATGCATATAAATGTCTGCATTATATGTTTTTTTTTCCCCAAGCCATGGGACTTACCATGTGTTATATTTGTAGAGGACACCCTAATCTTTTCAGTGCTCAGGGTCTTTAGAGATCTTTATCCGGCCCTGAATAAATCCATTCAGGATAAAATGTGATCAAGTACAGAAACTCCTAGGGCTGGTTTCTGTCTGTTGAATGTGCAGTAGACCAACAAAGAGGCACACATATGGCTGGCCTTCCCTCGTAGGTGAAAGAGAAATGGGAAAAACTAAAGTAGGAGAAATGTCAGCTTAAAAACAAGTGGACTTTCATAATAAACCAAAAGTAAATCAAGATACCCAACCTCTCCCAGCTGTCTGTCTTATCACCTCCCCCACTCCAGTTACTTTGAGTACAAGGTTAGCTGAATTTATTTTAATAGCTACCATCACGGACATAAGAAGAAAAAGAAATGGCAGCAACCGGACACATGTGTAATTTCATAGGCCCAACTGCAGATTTGCTGTGATTAAACTAGCTTTCTGAAGCATGCTCTACTACTACTCTAAATCCATGGTTGTGGGCCAAGTTTGCATTTCTGCTAGCCTGGTGTTATCTGCCTTTGCCCTGTAACAGTGATGGTAGCTGGTATAGGAAGGAATAAGAGATGCTGGGGTACGTGTACTGGATGTTATGTCAAAGACATCTGAGGCTTATATACTGTATATCCATACTAAACTTACACCCTGGTCACATGAGGGAAATGTCTTCTAGTTATCCCCCAATTAGTTAGTTGCTTTTTTTCTCTGGTGACACGATGCATAGTCAAGATTGAGACATTTTCCCGAGCAGCAGTGTAACTCCGGAACATTTCCCCATAGCCAGAAGGGTTGTGTTATTTTGTACCTTTGTTGTACTGGCATATTTCTTATCAGGATTGCCTGTGTGAATGACCTGCCCCACTTCTTTTCAGAATCAAAGTCAGGAAGGTGGCCGCCATTACTGCAGCACACAGGGGTGATTTTTTGTGCCCAATGCATTGATATGTTGATAAAAATATGCCACGGGGGGGGGGGGGGCTCTGCCATTACATTATTGGCGAGTAATAATTTTTTTATTTCTATGGGAAGATACATTGAAATGTTGGTATGCCAATGTCACGGGGGGGGGGGGGTGTGATCGCCACTACTGCTGCGCGGATATCCCATGTCCATTGTGTGCAGTGCATTTCTGCAGGCGCATCCAGTGCAACACAGGACACTTTCCTAAACAGGAACCCCTTCCCAATCAACTTTCCCTCTAATTTTCAGCTCCACTGGGTAAGGCTCCACCCCCACCCCACCCGTTTGCAAGTCTGCCCTGCTGTGTGGGCAAGTCCACCCTCCCGCGAGGGGTTCCAGTGTGACCGGAACTTAAGGGTCTGGAAACTAGTGCTGTGGGTGCACAGGAGAGGAGGAAAGCTGTGGGGCGGAGGCAGAGTCACACATGCTTGCACAGTCACGCACCTTAGAGAGAAATTTGTTCCAGATATACTGATGTATTGATATATCGATGTATTGATAAATATGAGAGAGAGAGAGAGAGAGAGATTTATATATAGATTTATATAGATTTATAGCTGGCCATAACGATTCAAATAGGAGGAAATAAATCAGTACTGCTAAAAGTTTTTGGGAAGTTCGTCCTGGGATATAAACCACGTGACCACAACTCAGTACAACAGAGGTATGGAAAGTATCTGAAGAACTAGAAAACATTTCCCTCATGTGACCAGGGCCTTAGTATCTATCACTAAGAATCTGGTGACATTTAGTGGTATGTTACCAGGCAGTAATGATCACTCTGGTCAAATGAAGCCAATTGTAAATGATGGCAAATGTTTTGTGTGTTTGTTCTCACTTTGACTCCCAGAGAAACAGCCCTCCTACCAAAACACACACTCATGAGATAGTTTTCACAGCAACTGCTACAGGTTTTCAGAGAAAGCAAAGCATTCCCTTTCTCTCCGTTTAGAGTAGAAATACAGCTGCCCTTGATGAAAAGTCTGTAGGGATTTTTAGTTAAATCGTTTAATGCATGCCTGTACGTGCAGTTACAAATTCGTGACCTGTATCTCACTATTTTCAAAGATATTCAGTGGAAGAAAATCATCTCATTGTGACTTCAGACATGCTGGTTCTGTGCTGTCTCCAACCTTAAATTCATCAGCCTTTTAGTAAATATCAAGTACAAGTTCAGAACTGACAATACTGTTCCCACTCATCCCCTGCAGGATACCAACGTCAGCTGCTCTACAAACATGATGATGGTTCCTATAGTGCTTTTGGGAAGAATGATGCTGAGGGAAATACCTGGTGAGCAAGTTGGCTGAATAGTTCAGTGAGTTGTAATATGTGGTTGCAAAGTATACTGTGCCTTTTAGGAACAAAGTCCAGCTGTGTAGCCTTAGGCAGGCTGCACAGTCCCAGAGAGCCCCCACAGGAAGGGCAAACCCTACTCACCCAAAGTCATAATTGACTTGACAGCACTTCCTTGCCTTTATTAAGCTGGGCGACCTGTACCATACAGGCAACATAAAAGCTATCAGCATTAGTAAATCAAAGAGTCAAAAAGTAAACATTGAGGAGAATGCCTATTACTTAAATTCTTCTCCTGGTTTTTCCATCTTGGATTATGTTTGCTTTTTTTAGTTTTTTTTTTTTAATGTTTTTAATTTTATTGCTTTTTTGGAATGTAAACTGCCCAGATTCGTCTAGATGGGCGGTATAAAAAGCCGAATAAATAAATAAATTACCAACAACTAACACCACTTTCGTCCCTCAAAAATGCGTCATTAATGAGACTTGCAAGTAATGCCTGTATTTTCACAAAACAAAGCTTGCAAAAGACAAATGCAAGGGAGGAGAATCGTGTGCTCTGGCAAAATAAGACCTCTTCCATCATTTGAGGAAGCACCTCTTGTAAAATTGAACTGAACATTTATATTGTACTTTCTATGCTTTGTTTTGTGATTGGTTATCTGAAGGTAATTGCACATCCAATGCTGAAGCAAGGATCTCTCAGAAAATCCTGTTGTGGAATGGAAAGACATGCAGATGTCTACTGTGACCCCTGAACTTCAGTTCTTTCTACCCTCTTCTTTTTCTGAACTACAGGCTGACAGCTTTTGTGGCTAAGGCTTTTGGCCAAGCAAAGTCCTATACCTATATTGAAGAAAAGCATATTCAGGATGCTGTTCACTGGTTGGGGCGGCAGCAGCTTCCCAGTGGCTGCTTTCAAAATGTGGGAAAGCTCTTCAACAATGCTCTGAAGGTAGGAACAATGACATCTGTGGCAGTAGCATAACACATAAGGATTCTGCCAGAATAGCTATACTCATTTGCTGTCATAAAAATCAAGTGGTCTATTCCTTGCAGCATAGTTACAGTAATTTATATGATACTTCCGCAAGCTGGCAGGAGGCTTGTGGCGCAGTGGTTAAACTGCAGTACTGTAGTCAATACTCTGCTCATGACTTAACAGGCTCAGGTAGCTGGCTTGAGGTTGACTCACCTTTGCATCCTTCCGAGATCGGTAAATGGAGTATCCAGCTCTCTGGGGAAATGGGGAAACGTAATTCAATTGTAACCCACCCACCCGCCCCCGGGAGTGCTTTAAGCACTACGTGGCAATATATAAGCAGCACACTTTGCTTTTTCTTTTGTCAGGAGAGCTACGCTAAGGTGAAAGCATGGTTGGTGATCTGCCACACCTGTGGGTACACCAGGGGCCTCTGTAGCAGTCTTTCTGCACCTTCCTTCCTGTAGAGTAACAGTGACAGGAAAATAGCATGGGCAGGCCTAAATTATTTTGGTTCCTGTGGCGCGAAGTCTCATTTGGATCCCGTTAACCTGAGACATGAGCCACTCTGACCTTCTTTAGCACAGGTCTCCTGGAAACGATGGCCACTCCCCTTCATTTCAACGCCCTTTGTGCACGTTAAGTCCTGGGGTTATGGTCAGACCTCTGTATCTCCCACTCTTTATTGCCCCTCAAGTCCAGTCTTGGAAAGAAGCACTTGCCTTTTAATGGGCTTGTGCTCAAAGCAAAGAGACAACCTTGAACAGTAAGCTCCACACGGCTCCTTATTTGCTTCTTCCACCAAGATTTACTGGACTTAGCACTGGTCTATGAGAGGCAGACATCATGATGACCTGATCCATAAAGTCATTCCTTTCTTTCCCCATATAATAAACCCAAAGAGGAAGCCATTTTCTCTCTGAACATCTGAACGGGTTTTGCCTTTTATCAATCACATGCCTATTAAATAATTACTAGAAAGCAGACCTTCTTTAAAAGCACTGCTTTCCAGTTTCTTATACTTCACACTCCCATTTCTTTGCAATAAGGGGTTTTTACCATCACTTGTGACAATGTCCCTGGGGCAAGGGAGGCAAGGAAAAAACTATTCCTTGGGTCATATATTCTGTCTTTTAAGGTGATGCTTGCTGTTGCCTGGCAGGCATCCATAAGATGGGTATTTGAACTGTTGCCAAAATGGGGATGTGAAGAAATGCACCTTCACAGCCTTCTGGCTTGACCTCACTGCTCATCTACAGGGCGCCGTGGATGATGATTTCTTACTGACAGCTTACATCACTGCCTCCCTGCTGGAGCTCCACTTCAAGACAGATGTAAGTCCTTCCTTAGTTTTTGTTTCTTTTGCAGACGTCTGAGGTTTTTGCTAATACAGAGTCTGAAGAATGGATTTTCTGACACAATGTATGCAGACTGAACACATTTGACACCAAAGCAAGTATTAGGCAAGTTCTAACATACTATATATTTCATTTCAGCCTATGGCACAGATGAATATGCATAGGTGCCTGCTGACCCTCATCATAAATGCTATAGGAAATACCTATATTTAGAATCTTATAATTCAAAATATTTATTATGTAGAATTTTGTTTCATTTTGTTCTTTTACAATGATTCAATGCAGCCAAGATCAGGTGTATAAATAGGTCACTGCTTCTGGGGGATCAAAAATGATAGAACTCTATTAGAAGGTACCCCAAAATTCATCTGGTCCAGCCCCTTGTATTCTGCTTAGTGACGTAACTAACTATTGCTGTGTTATAGAATACCATGGTAGATGGTGGCTTGTGCTGCCTGAGGAACAACTCAAAAACTATGAACGGGACCTACCCCAAGGCCCTGTTAGCTTATGTCTTCTCATTGGCTGGTGATAAAGAGATACGACAACAGCTCCTGCAAGAGTTAGAGGACGAGGCTGACAAAACAGGTAGGAACAACTATTCCATTCAATACGGTATAGGTAAAGGTAAAGGTTCCCCTTGACATTTAGTCCAGTCGTGTCCGACTCTAGGGCGCGGTGCTCATCCCCGTTTCCAAGCCATAGAGCCAGCGTTTTGTCCAAAGACAGTTTCCGTGGTCACGTGGCCAGCGCGACTAGACACGGAACGCCGTTACCTTCCCACCGAGGTGGTACCTATTTATCTACTTGCATTTGCATGCTTTCGAACTGCTAGGTTGGCAGGAGCTGGGACAAGCGACGGGAGCTCACTCCGTCGCGTGGATTCGATCTTACGACTGCTGGTCTTCTGACCCTGCAGCACAGAGGCTTCTGCGGTTTAACCCACAGCGCCACCATGTCCCATGTCAATACAGTATACCACCCACAAATATTTTTAGCCAGGGTTTCCCTATGGGTTTGATCTGAAGAAGAATTTCATTGGATTTGGCAGCGTCTGCGAAAGTAGTATTTTCATACCTCCTAAGACTCATTATAAGAAGAATTTAATATATTGTTCTATGGTTCGAAGACAGCTGCAGAAGAGATGAGTAGGACAAAAACAATTTCATTGTGCAGAACCTCCAGAATCATCCTGTTCAAGCAGAATCCGGGTCTTTTTTAACTGGCCACCAATTGTCATAGGGCCACTCCCTAAATTACAATAATAAAGCTATTATTAGTGTTATTCATTATTAATCCTGTAGCAATTTTAAAGACTACCAAACGTTAAAGTTAACATTTGTTTCTTTTTTTAAAAAAAAACTTTATCTAAATGTCTCCAGAGATAGCTGTGATTAAGGAAGAGGCTGTCCATATCACTATGGATTAATTCTCCAGTTGAGGGCAAAGGCTAGTTTTGCTCCAAATTCAAACTTCTAAAAGTGTTTCTCATACAAAGTAATCCGTGGGAACCTAATCCGTGGGAAACTAGAAGCCAGTAATTTTAAATTGCATGATGTGAAGTAGTGGGTATGGTAGGAAATTGAACATTAAAGCTAAGAGGCTGAATAACTTAGTCAACATTCTATACTTTTAAGCTGGTTTCTGTAGCATTCTGCTAAAGATGTTCAGTTGAAAGTGATGTGCAGATTCTGTAGTTCTTTATAGAGCTAGTCATGTTAATTTAGCTGTGTGTCTTTATTTGGGGAAGAAAAGATCTCATGTTTTAGACATTTCTCACACTGCCCTGGATTGACTGGTACAGAGTCTGTCCCATGCATTTCAAGAATGTGAACATGCTTGAGAGATGCACTGATGTAAGAACTGGACTACAGAAGACATTTTGCTGAAAGTCCCACCAGACCTGTACTCATCTATGGGATCACCTAATATTTGGATATTTTTCCAATTGTGAAGTATTGTTATATCTTTTTCAGAAAACATGGTTAACAATTCTGAGATTAAATTGATGCTTCCCAGTTGCCTTCAGGGTGTGCAAAGTACAGCAGCCTAGTGGGCAAAATCTTGGAAGCACCTGCACTTCTCCAAGAATTACTGTGAATTATTGTTGGACATTGAAGTGACCCCTAGTGGTGGTCTTCTGTTCTGAACTGAATTTGAATTTGAATCCATTTTCATCCCATTATTTTCCCCCTCCTTTTAGATGGTACTCTGTCCTTCTTAGAGACTGAGACAACTGCCTACTTTCTCTTGGCCCATCTTTCTGCACCGGATGTGTCCACAGATAAACCCTCACAGATTGTACGTTCCCTCACCAAACGGCAGAATCCCTACGGAGGCTTTTACTCCACACAGGTAAGGAGCCAAATCTTCCCTGCAGGAAAAGAGTACTGCACAGGGGATTGAGAGTAGCCACTGTTGCAGAGCACGTGGATTAGGAAGTACACAGTCTGGCAGCAAAAGCTTGCCTCACTAAATTCAGGGGCTCTGAATGCCATGGCTAATGGGGCTAGTAGTGGTGACAACATTTGAAATGTAAATGCAATGCAAGTATGGCATATGACAGCAAGGTTTTATAATATAAAGACATAAAGACTGTGTGTAAATACTGTTTGTTGGACAATTCTTTATCCAATATGCCCATGAGAGAAAGAAGTCAGATAAATATAACATGTTAAAATATGTCTGCATCAACTACCAGGAGCTAGCTTCACATGTGCAGTGGTAATTTAGCTTTGGCACAGAATTCAAACATGCAGTTCTACAAATGCATATTTCAAAGACAAGAGGGTTGTACAATGAGGGATTGGTCATCATTGTGTGCTGCCAAGTCAGAACTGACTGATAGTGACTTAATAGGGCTTTCAAAGTCAGTGAGATGTTTAAGGAGTGGTTTCACTAGTTCCACACTCCCAGTGAACTTCTGTCACAGAGTGGGGATTAGAACCCAGGCGCCCTGAGTCCAAGTTCGTCACCCTGTCCATGATACTACACTGGGTATTCATAATGATAGTAGGCTATTTCAATTAAATACAACTCCCGAATAAGGTTTAATTTCATGAATAAAAGCAAATGGAGTCTGGGAGCTATCAAAATTGGAAGTTCACAAGTAGCTGAAAAATATTAGATTCATTTTTAGTCTGCCAAATTTGTTATCTAACCATGAAGTATGAAGCAATTTGTGGTTATCTAAATCAACTGAATTGTTATTTTATTTGTCTTTGGAAGAGTTTGAGGTTTGTAGTGGCTGGATCTTACTGATGTTCACTAATTTGCACACATTGTTGTGGCTAATTGTGGCTAAATGATGAGATGCTGAGGTGCATCTCAGTTGCACAAGCAGGCATGATAACCATAATTAGACATGGCAGTTAATGTATACCTTACATGAACACATGGCCAGGTAAATAATTTGAAATAAAAAATCGCTTGAAAGATTGAAAATGAATCGAATGTTTTGTAAAATTCAAAGAAAGGGACACAAAGGCCTAAATCAATAGTGTTCGTTTTCAGGGTTGTTGTTTTTTTGCCCAAAAGCCCACAGAATTGGCCAGAAATTAGCTCTGGGTTGTTGCAGCCCTTGAGATGCTTGGTAGCGTCCAGGTGGGGTGTGGTTGTCCCCTTACACTGGTAAAAATGCAACATTAGATATAACCCATATAGGCACAGTGAAGGCTTCAGATTCATTCCTCTCAGCCTGATGATGTGATGGTCTTTGTGACCTTTCTGGAAGAGCATTCTCCAGGCAAATTGTGAGCTCATGGCAGTCTCACTGAGTCTGATCCAAGACTGGGTACAATGTAAATTTGAAATGACCATATAACTAGTTCAAAATCTAGATCTATAGACCTTCTGCGCATTATTCCCATCCATAGCCCCTCTAAAGAACACATTATGTCCATGCTAACTCTCCCTCTTTTTGTCCCCAGGATACAATTGTTGCCTTGCAGGCTTTAGCCAAATACGCAAACTTGACTTACCACGAAACAGAAGAGCTAAAGGTCTTGGTGAAGTCCAGCAAGGATTTCCAGCATGAATTCCATGTGGACAAGAAGAACCGTCTGATGCTGCAGAAGGTCTCTCTTCCAGAGATCCCAGGTCAATACAAGGTGGAGGTCTCAGGGAATGGCTGTGTGTATGTGCAGGTGAGCTAATGGAAACTCTACGCAACAAACTCATAAAGGCATCAAGGAACCTGGCCTGGAAGTAGATTGTGAAGCAGGGATTGAGGAGAGAGTCCCCAAGGAGTTTTTCTAAGGAACAGAGAAGGTTGATGGGGTGACTGGAATCCTGAGCAAGACTGAAAAAGTGAACAAAAAAAATCCATGTTTGTCATGCTGTTGTCATGCTGTGCAAGAGCACTGCTGGAAACCTGCCATGAAATGTATAGGCTGGAGTAAGTCTGAAGGGGGGGGGGGAGGACTCCTCTTCATCTTATGCATCAGTATAGAATTAGCCATTGGGTTTTTTTCCCATGGGAAATTATCAAGGCCAGTAGTAGAAAGAACTAGGCAATCACATCTGTGACTATTAGTGAGGTACTTGTCACTGTCTTAAGTGGGGGGAAATCTATAGTAGACCCCTGATCCAGTCCACAATTAGTTCCATGTTCCCTTTAATAACTGTGGCACATCAGTACTGAACTATGTTCCTTGTGCTGGACTGCGTTGCTCCCACTTGTCCAGCCAAACACCATCAGACGTGTCTGAACTACAGTTATGATCAAAAAGAAACATCAACCATATTTGCATTATAATGTGCACCTTGTGCAGAAATGTCTGTCCAGAACAGTAATGAGGAAGATTTCTGTTACGATGCTGCTACAGACATGGAGTTTGTTCCTTCCTTCCTTCTTTCCTTCATGGTGCTTCTATCCTGCCCATTTAGTGGCGAGTACTCTGGGCAGCTTACAAAAGAACATATAACACAACATTCAGCCAAAAGTAATGCAACAAGATAGCAAAACAGACACAATAACCGTAAAATCATGTGAAATTCTTCCTCGCTGCAGAGCAAGACTTTAGTTTTCTTTGGAGATCACCAGAGAATTAGGACATTTCTGTAAAAAAAATGCAAGATCTAGGACAACCCATAACACAGTTAAGATTTCCTGCAGAATGCTGGTCAGCCCTCTGCTTCCATTTAGTCTCAGTTCTGACATACATAAATGACCAGACTCTTTCTGTTATTCTAGCTGACCTCTGGATTATCACATTCCTTAGAGGGGGAAGAGAAACTGGAACTAGGGATGTGCCATCCAGATTTTTTGAAGTCCACCTGACAGACCCACACCTACACACACCTACATTTTGCTCGAAGGTTCTGTGGCCTGAACCCAGCCCAGCTTGCAAAAATCCAAATGGCACTTCCCTAGCAGATATAGTTCCTTCCAAAATCTGTTACCTATTATCTTTATAAAAGCAGAGCATGTACTAGGCTAGACTTCTTTGTCCCCTCAGTTCCACCTATTTCAAAAACTGGAGTGGGATGAACTTTAAAAGCTTGATTAGACCAACCCTACACATTACAACAATATCAAGGCTTCCTTTTTAACCAAGTTAGACAAAGGATGTCTTTCTCCTTAAAAAGTATCCAAGGCAGCTTACATTATTAAAAAATAGTATTGAAAAGCTAAAAACAAGAAGTATACAAATATTATAAAAGAATTAAACAAATATTATAAAAAAATGATAAATAAGATCAAGAAGACATTTAAAAGCAGCAATGGCTCAACAGTCCATTAAAAAACCTCTCCCAGTCATGCAGTCACTAAGGGGAAGCCGTGCCTGAAGAGAAAGGTCTTTGCTTGCTTGCAGAAGGACAGCAATGATGGGGAACCAGCCTGGTCTGTGGGAGGGGGTTCGAGAGTCTGGGAGCAGCGACAGAGAAGGCTCTCTCCTGTGTCCCCACTAACAATGCCTGTGAGGGTGGTGGGACCAAGAGAAAGTCCCCCACCCTGAAGATCTTAACACCCGAGCAGGTTCATAAAGGGAGATGCCTGAAATCTTTACCATCCAAAATGCAGGAGATCTAATACTGCTCAGTCCCTTTCTGTCAAAACTCTTTAGCCACCAAAAGTCACTCTGCTCAGTGCGAACCAAGTGAATAGCTTGGGTGTTATATCTGCCATACAAGTCTTTGTGAAAATATAATACTACAAGAGAAATCCGTTTTGCTACAAGGTTGGCAAATGTTCTTGTGTCCACATACAGTAGATTCATTGCTTGATAGTATTGCCCATGAGCAGCATGGTTTGGATACAGCAACGTTCTTCTCCTCTCCCAGGCTGTCCTTCGATATAACTGGCCACCCAAGATGACTAATATGTTTGCTTTGAATGTGGAGACGTCGCCTAAAGAATGCAACCAGACTTCCAGGAAACATTTTGACATCCATCTCCAAGTGAGGTATGGCATTTTATCTCACTTGGAGGTCAGAGAATCACATTTGGAAAAAGGCAGCTTGTGAAACTTTACAAGGTGTATGAAGAATTATGCCCTACTCATATCGCTTCCTGACAAGGGCTTGCTGAGAATCTCCAAGAAAAGGTCATCACAGGTTCTTTCCCAGAGTTTTGACAATTGCTTTTCTTGCTGAAATGTCTTTTCATCCTTTAGTTACAAAGGTAAACGAGAGACAAGCAACATGGTTCTGATAGAAATTTCCTTGGTATCAGGATTCATTCCTGTGAAGAAGTCTGTGAAGAAGGTAAGAAAGTTTTGAACCATACTTGGCTCCGCATCCTTTTGTCCAGGTGGGCACTGCCAGAATTGTTGCTTGCAGCCCATGCTATATACTTTCCAGTGCTATATGGGGTCAAGAGACACCATATAGGGTCAAATTAGACATTACACACAATTTGTATTTCATCTGATTCCCCTGTTTTTCCTCCCATGATGGAATTCCATCACACATAATTGCCTTAGCAATAAGACTCGTAAGACTTGAGTTTTTCCTCCAGTGAGCAATAACAGCAACAAAGCATACTAACTATAGGAAAATCACACACTGTGACAAAAAGAAATATTTAATCATTTGAAGGGAGGTGGGGAGCCCAATGTAAAAGTAGTGACAAATGTAGCATTTAGTTTTGCCTCAGACACTGTTATCTGGATGGACAGAGGAATAACAGTGTGACAGCAACCAACCTTCCCAGTGCTGCAAAAGCCTGTGTGATGGTGCGGAGACCTCTTGTAAGAAGAAAGGTGGTTGCCAAGCTGGATTTGTTGAGCCAGAGTCTTACTTGTGAGTAAAAAGTCCAGTTGAAGGAAAGCAGAAACCTGTATAAAGTTGGGTGCTGAATATAATAATCATTCTACTATTATAGCAGAGGTGTGGAACCTGTCAATTTAAAGATTACTTATGATCTCAGCTCATATTTTGTGTGGATGTACATTGATCATTACTAGTTGTTCTTCATGGCTTGTTGTGTGAAGAAAACTACAGTCAAGCTACAGTATTTCCTAACTTTATCCCGGTCTATCCTCTGATAGCTGGAAAGGGAAGCCCATGTAAAGAAGGTGGAATTTGATCCTGATAAGATCAGCATCTACCTGGATGAGGTAAGAACAGTGGAAATGTCTGTCGGGTTCACTCATGTCTGGGACCTGGAGGGACAGATCAGGGTCTGTAGAGTTCTGTGGGTAATAATTCCAGCTGACTAGCCATCTTCTCAGGTATAGCTTTTGTCTGAAGGAATAGGCCCTGTGAGAAGTCTGGCACTGATATGAGACCTTTCCCCACTTTTTTCTCTTTAGTTGGATAGCGGAGTTCAAAGCTACAGCTTCTCTGTGGAACAGGAATTTGAAGTGACAGATCTTAAGCCTGCAATTGTAAAAGTCTATGATTATTATCATCCAGGTAAGCATGCAAAATGCATCAGCATGTTGAATAGTTGAATTTGATTCTTCAAGCTGTTTTGTGCCTTTTGTCTCTCTCCTTTTGGCAGGGCCCTGGGTTCTCAACAGCCACTGGTAATTTAACTACCACTAATTAAGTGGTAGCTTAACTAGTTGTTGTAAACCACCCAGAGTGGCCTTGGTTGCCAGATGGGAAGTATATAAATTAAATTAAATTAAATTAAATTAAATTAAATTAAATTAAATTAAATTAAATAAATAAATAAATAAATAAATAAGCTGACATTTAAATTTCCCTTGTTGAAGCTTCCATGTTGCCTTCAAAGGCAGCCCCATGTAGACAGCATTGTAGTAATCGATCCTGGAGGTTACCAACACATGGACCAGTGTGATTAGAAAGTTCCTGTCCAGAAAGGGCAGCAACTGTGCAATCTGCCAAAGATGAAGAAAGGCAGACATGACCACGGCAGATCTTTATTTCGCCCTGGTGAGAGCTGCATCCAGCAACACCCCCAAGTTGTGGACCTGGTCCTTTAAGGGGAGTGTGACCCCTTCAAGGCCAGGCAAGGTACCTTTTAATTGGGCAGGCTGCCCTCCCAACAACACAATCTCTGTCTTCTCTGGATTTAGTTTCAATCTGTTAGCCCTCGTCCAGGCCATAACCAAGGTCAGGCACCACTCCAGGGTCTGCACAACTTCCGCTGCTGATGATGAGAAGGAGAGATAGAGCTGTGTGTCATCAGCATATTGATCACAATGAACTCCAAATCTCTGGATGATCATCCCCAGTGGCATCAAATAGATATTAAATAGCACTGGGGAGATGACTGACCCCTCTCAGTCTCCACAACGCACAACTCACAGAGATGAGACAAAATCCCCAACCTGCACACACTGGTCACAGCCATTGAGAAAAAACCAGAGCCAGTGTAACACTGAGTCTCCAATCCCCAAACCCAACAGCTTGCCCATAGCTGACAGTATCAAAGGCTGCTGAGGGATCCAGGAGGACCAACAAGATCGCATTCTCCTAGTTGGCCTAACTCAATAGGTCGTTGAGCAGAGTGAGCAAAACTATATTAGTCCCATAGTGTTGTCTGAACCCCAATTAAAATGGGTCCAGACTATCAATATCTTCCAAGAACATTTGCAACTGGTTTGCCTCAACCTTCTCTATCAATTTTCCCAAAAACAGAATGTTAGCAACAGGTCTGCAATTATTTACATCCTCTGCTGCTAAGGATGATTTTTAAATAATGGGCTTTATTATAGTTTCTTTCAAATAAGAGGGCAGAAGGCCCTCTTGTAAAGAGGAACTAATTATCAGGGTGGCCCATTCCACCATTGTCTCCCTGGCAGATTTCAAAAGCCACGGAGGACATGGGTCCAATAGAGAGGAAGTGGCTGTGCAGTGTGCAAGCGTCCATGTCATCAGGCATTACAGATTGAACCAGATCCAACAAAACCGGAAAAGACAGTGCAGCACAATAAACGGTGTCCCTAAGAGAGTCGAGGTCCCTAGGGATGGCCTCAATCTTTGCTTGAAAGTGAGCTGCAAGTCAGTTAGCAGTGACAATATAAGATTGAGGACCATAAGCTCCAAGAGTTTAGCCACCTACAGCAACTAAAAATAAATTACACAAAATCTAAAGTGATGATTTTTGGAAAGCATCCCCCCAAGTTTAGCTGGACTATAGGCGAAAACAAAATAGAACAAGTCCAGACCTTCAAATACCTGGGAGTGCATTTCGATGAGAAAAACTGCTGGAAATTCCAGATACAGAGCATGAAAATATCGGTGCAGAAATCTAGCCATGCTCTGGTCAAATTTTTTCATTCTAAAGGTGGCAAACTAGTAACCCCAGCCTTAAAAGTATTTTCAGGGAGGGTCATCTCCCAAATGCTTTATGGAATTGAGATCTGGGGTATGAATCAGAACAACCTACATCATCTTGAAGTAGGACAGAATAAATTTCTGAGACACATCCTTGCGGCACCCCAGGGGACTCCAGCAGCTTTTCTTAGAACAGAGACAGGCATGGTATCCATCAAAGCCAGGGCAACTCTAGCTATACTCTCTTACTATAAGAGGGTGATGGATATGCCCGACCACCGCCTACCCAAACGTTGTATGGTAGAGCAACGGAAGAGTGGCGGCTGGGCAACTTTAGTTCAAACCCTACTAAAATCTAAATCCCTCTCCACTGATATTTTTGTTTTTTCTGGGGTTAAAAGAATGTTGAGAGACTGGTTCTATAAATTGGATAACGACCAGGACCTGGCCTTAATTCACTCTTCAAATTTCTCTCAATGGTACCATCTACTGAAAACAAACCACTCAATGGCGCAATACTTACATACACTTACTTTTGCCTCCTTGAGAACCGCATTCACAGAACTCCGCTTCCAAACCATGCCAACCGCTGTCTTAGACGGCAGGTATATGAATGTCCCTAAACATTTAAGGCTATGTATCTGCGGAGCAGGTGAGATAGAGGATGTTCTCCACTATTTACTCTATTGTCAGCTATATCAAAACCCCAGAGAAAAGCTCCTGGGTAACATTTTGGCTGCTCTACAGGAGGAAAGCCCTCAGATAAAGGTGGTCAGGTTACTCTTCGACTGTGACCCTTACGTTACGTATAGAACAGCGCTATTCGCAAAAGTGGCCAGAAATATTCGAGCTAATTTTCTGAAAGCCATTTCGATCAATTGTGTGGGAGATTCCCAGATTTAAAGGGTCTCTTATTATTTTATTTGTCTGTGATTTTACCATGGTTTTATTTGACCATATCTGTATTTTAAACAATTGTGATGGCTTTTAGCTAATACAATAAACTTGAACCTGAACCATTGGACTGTCCAGCATTTGTGAGGTCCCAGACCACTCGATAGAGAGTATGGTTTGCTGGTGAGATGCCTCATTAATGAGTGAGGTATAATAGGCTCTCTTAGCCAATCAAATGACATTACAATATTGCTGGACAGTTTTCTTACTGCAGCTAAATTCCCATCTGAGGGAACTTTCCTCTAGTTACTCTCTAGCCTTCTCCTTCATGGCTTATAACTCATCCATAAACCAGGATGAAGGATGAGTCCTGGATTGGAGAGGGCATTTAAGGGCAATTGTGTCAGTTGCCTGGTCACCAAGGAATACCATTTGGCAACCTGGGTTTTGACAAGTGCACTGACCAGGCCCTTTGGGAACCCTGCCCTCAAAGGCCTCCTGGAACTCAGTTGGGTCCAATAGCCTCTGGGGGGTAGACCATCTTAATGTCTCCAACCTCTCAGCAAAGAAGGGAGCCATCATCATCCACCCAATTCTTATTCTTAGAACCACATATTAGGATGACCAACAGCATCAGATTACCCCAAATTAATGAACCCCTCCTTTGATTTTGGATTGTGCTCATCTTCATCCCCTAATTTGTGAGTCAAATAAATAAATAAATAAATAAATATTGTTTTTTTTCTCTCTCTCACACAGATGAGTATGAGGTTGTGGAATATAGTGCACCCTGCACCATAGGTAAGGATGGGGTAAAATGGAGCTGCTGTTTTCCTTATTCCTTTGCAGGGATTGGGTGTAATACTACATACAGTCAACAAAAAAGAAAGTACACTCTCTTTGAATTCTATGGTTTTACGTATCAGGACGTAATAAAAATCATTTGGTCCTTAGCAGGTCTGAAAATTACCATATTTTTCTGTGTATAAGACTCTACTTTTTCCTAAAATCATTACACTAAAAATTGAGGGGTGTCTTTTACATGGAAGTAAGCTGAGATAGTTGAGGAGAGAGCAAAATGGCACATACCTTGCCTCTGTAAACAGGCTTCCTTCAGTCACGAGGCTTAGCTTCATATAGTCAGGAGACTTAGTTCCTCCAATCACAAGTCTTATGGAACTGACATCAGCTGATGCTGTACAAACCAATTGGAACACACCTCATTGGAAGTGGAGCCTGTAGGCTCAGATTCAACAGGGATGCAAAATGTCCGACCATTCTGAGCCCAGAAGCTGAATCCTCAAAGCTAAGTTTTCTTAATTTTGGGGTTAGAAAGGGGGGGCATCTTATAAACGAGGGTGTGTTATAAACAGAAAAATACGGTAGGTCAATGGAACCTCAGATGAACAACACACAACATATTATACCGTGTCATAATTTATTTAACAAAAATAAAGCCAAAATGGAGAAGCCATGTGTGAAAAACTAAGTACATCTTACGATTCATTCGCTTGTAGAACCACTTTTAGCAGTAATAACTTGAAGTAATCATTTTCTGTATGACTTTATCAGTCTCTCACATTGTTGTGAAGGAATTTTGGCCACTTCTTCCTTGACATTGTGTTAACACGCACCCAAATGCTCCAAACCAGCAAACTGCTAAAATTTTGGCTTTTATAGAGGTGGTCACACTTGTTGATGATCAATTATTCAAGCACACTCGGTTAGCAGCACCTGGCTGCTACTTAGTCTCTTAATTCCTATGGAAGTGGTAAGGCAGTACTTAGTTTTTCACAGATGGCTTCTCCATTTTGGTTTTATTATTGCAAAATAAATATTGACACAGTGTAATATGTTATGTGTTGCTCTTCATCTGAAGTTGTATTTACCTAATTTTCAGGACTGGTAAGGACAAGATGATTTTTATTATGTCCTGATACATAAAACCATAGAATTCTATGCCTCTTTGTATTGCAGTGTATTATTTAAAGTATGGGCAGTAGTTATGCCAGAAAAGTAATTGGCAGGTATGAAACACCTGGTGGAGAATGTAGTTGCATATGGATGGTGATGGTTGACAGTGACTGATCTACAGATGTTGCCATGAAGGTAAAAGTCTACACTGCACACAAACCAAGTTTGTGAACTTCAGGTGGTAAATTTCATGAAATAAATTCCATTTCTCAGTTCGCAAATAGACCGTGGCATAAACACTGGTAATTGTGATTAATTAACCAGGTCCTGCAAAAGGAAAACATTCTCAGAGTAGTGCTTATAGGAATGCAATAATAACTACTTGAAAAGTGTTGTTTCAGAATAAGAATGTGTGAGAAGGGGGGTCATTAGTGCAAGGGCTCAGGTGAATTCTGTCAGTGATAAAGAATATTGTTCTGAAGTATTAATGGTGAATGCCTCTGAACACATACTGTTCTTTCCCTTCACGATTCCATATCCACATTTTGGTGGGCAACAAACCATAGCTTTATTAAACCATAGCTTTATAGGATATTAAACCATAGCTTTATAGGATTGGAGTGGGGACCAAGTTAGCTCTGGTATATAAGCACCTCGTTTTTAAACATGAGGTAATGAGTTCTCCCTTCTTCCCACCCATTCTATGCCCCTTTATTTAATCACCCTCCCACCCAGTCATTCTCATCAAAAAGAAGAGACTCCTGTTGTCAGCCATGACCATTTTATTTGGAAGTAAAGTATTTCTAGTTTCCTACTCAAAGCTCCCATGGAATCCCTTTTATCGTCGGGAAGCAATGATGCCCACGGGACAGGGGAGAATGCTTACCCTAACTGCTGCTGAAAATTACGTCCTTTTTATTCCAGTAGTTAGGAGAGCATAATCAGAAATGACACTAGACTGCTTGCAGGTAAAATTAATGGGAAGATTTATTTAAGTTTAATACAGAGGACAGAAAGAAAAGAACATATTTTGTTGATTCAGAAAGAATGAAGCATTTTCAAATAGAAATCAGTAATATTGCAAGAAGAGAATGATAACGGCCACAGAATCAAACCCATTGTTACCCACAAGGAATTTTCTCACGCAAAGTGGACGATGATTCCATTTTCACCAAAGCTGTTTGAATAACACAATTCCAAACAAACTAAATTAACTCTTTAAATGAAATCTGTAGCGTTCAAGGTCAAGGCTGCGAAATGAGCAACCACTGGAGGTATTGTCTGGCACCACCTAAAACTCCCTCCAGCCCAGACTCTTAAAAGTTCCTAACTGTATGGCAGCAAAGCTGGCAAATCAAAATATGATTAGAACAGAAATTAAAACATTATATCTACCTAATCCAATGTAGAGATCTGAAGAACTTGGTCCCATGGGTCCAGATAGGGTGGGTCCAGCAGTGCTTCCTCCTAGATCCCAGACGAGGGCCTCTGCACAGTAGGGAGGTTTGTCAGGAAAAAGATTAGGGTTAGGGGCAGGGAACGTCCTCTTCTCTTCAAAAGGGAAGGGGATCAGGAACCAAGTTTTTTGGGAAAAGATTGAGGGGGAGGAAAAGCCTCTTCTCTCAGGGTTCAGTGGCTTTTTGTTCCATTGACACCTCTAAAGTTTCCTGCATTCTTATTGATTTCTTTACCTTCTTCCCCAGTTGCTAACCACAAGATGGTTCTTCCTTGGCGAATAATGTGGTGGGGCCAAAACCTGTGGAAACAGTTCTCTATTGTTTTTAGGACGTGACATAACCCACCCTAGGCAAAAGAAGCAGCTGTGTCAGCACCATGAAGTTGTTCCCAACATCCCATTTCCCAGGCAGTTCACATTTCCTGCCCTATATGGGAGCCTGGACCTACCTCTGAGCCATCTTCTTGCCCCTTCTTCTGGCTTGTTCCCCTTTTGAGCCCCCTGTTCCTGATGTGTAGGTGTCTTCAGGATAGAACCTGAGTAACAGTCCTCCCCCACTGCTTTGCTCTGGCAAAGACCAAAGTCAGATCCAACATCAATTAGACCAAATTAGTTTCATCTCGCTCATGCTAATGACCAATCCCTCTTAGAAGCAACTGGTGAAATTTAGTCTGACCATGGATCAACATGTTATTGGATACTTCATTTGTTGGAATTGTGACAGAAATTCTTGATTTTTCTTCTTAACCTAAGAACACTGAACCATCAGCATTCCACACAACACAATCTTAAAATTATAATCACAAGAGGATGGAGCAGAAGATTCAATATCTCATTTACATCTGAGCCTCCCCCTTGAAAGGGGTCCCACCAGGAAAATTTACAGGATACCCTCTTCTGGTCACTACCATTCACACTTGTTGAAAAACAGCCCTGACAATTGCTTTGTGTTTAGGTGAGAAGTGGTGAACTGATGAACAAAGGAGTCAGCTTCTGGGATTTTCCCTTACGTGGTGTCACTTTTTGAATGGTAATGAGTGGAAGAGGGTATCCTGTAGACCATCTTGACTGCTGCCATTGGTGTTGTCAACATTCAGGCTGCCCTTTGCTGTGTAAAGCTTGGCATCCTTTTTCCTGCCAGCAACCCAGGCCTGATATTGTGCAGCAATATCAGGCTTTTTCCTGGCTTTTTGAATTGTGGGTACAGAAGCACAATATCCCACATTCATGAAACAGAGATTTTAAAAAAGAATTGAATAATTCTGAATTCTTATGTTTTCCCAACCTAATACTCTCTACATCCAACATATATGAGGGTCATAAATTTGGGGAAGGCTGCTCCAGACTCACTTTTATAACATGCATTTCTCTCCACAGAAAGCGCAAATGAAACGAAAAGAAAAGAAAAGTCATGAAAAGAAACGAAGGCACAATAAGATTCTCCATTTTTGTGTCCATAATAGTCCACTGTGAACAATAAAGCTGCTGGAGAAGACTTCCTTTGTGTTGAATCATATTTTTGGACTGCTTGTTTAATCATAAAATCATAATGACGGGATATTAAAAGATTGTTCACATCACATTAAACATCCTTCAGAGATGAAATCTTTTTGGATACTTAGTTGGGAAAAGATAGAAGTTGTTCAGTAAAATGGACCAACACTTTTCAAACTAACAAGCCCAGCCACATTTCACCATAGAAAAGTACTACTTCTATAGTGAAAAGTTCTTTTCCAGTGGTTTTCATGTAATAATATAGGCATAGGAGATATCCATGCCCTTGGGGGCATGATGTCAAACAGTATTTTCCCACCTCCATCTTTCAAGATGCAGAGGATCGGAATCTCTGCAATACAGTGTTCCAGCACCAGGCAGTCCAACAGAATACCATGGTCAAATGTCACTGAAAAGTTGCAGTCCTCTTATCCAGTCTTGGAGTAGGTGACTGGATAAGAGGACCAAGTCTCATATCCCAGCTGAAAGCCAGATGGAAAATATATTGAGTAATCGGGTCATCCAGGCGTGTTTGGAGTTACAGGGCCACCATTTTTTTCAGCTAGAATAAATTTTATGGCCTATAATTAGTGAGAACTTTAGGGTCAAGGGCAGTTTTCATTAACATGGGTCTTAAAACAGCTTCCTTTAGACAGACTTAGAGATAGACCCTCTGAAAAACATTTACCCTCTCCATTAACCATGACATCAGTGCCATCTTTGTAGATTTGATTTGCCAGGTGGGAGAAGGGTCAAGTAATCAGGCAAAAGCCTTTGCCATTCCGAACACCCTGGTTAGATGGTCATGATGTAGAAGCTGAAAAGAATTTGTGCTAGAAAGATAAGCAGTTCCACATGACCTACCCCAATAGCAAATGTATTCAGAGTCCGAATACATTTCATTGAATTAACAAACACCCCCCTCCCAAATCCCTCAGCCAGCATAGTCACTGACGATGGTGGGTGGGAAATTCTGGAAGCTGTAGTGCAAGGAAATGTAAGGTAGTCCAAGAAAATAACTCCTCCAACTCTGCTTTGTAATAATTACATATATACACAAATGTATATTTCCTGAGCTGCAGGTCTCAATTTAGTAGGATCTATATCTGAGCCATACCAAGCCAAATACATAGAAAATGATTTTCATCTTAGTGTCTTCTCCTCTTGGATGCACATCTAAACATGGTGAGGGGGGTCTGAGTGTGTCAGAGAAACTGAGATCAATGCCATCAGGAGGCTAAACTCCATTACAAGCCTGGACACCTAGCAAAATCATCCAAGGTGGGATGTTCCTGCCAGGTTGGAAGGCATTCAGTCAGTGGATTTAGTTAATCCTTAGCACCAGCAAATGTTTGGACAGCATGAATCAAAGGCCTTCCATCAGAATCTGGCTGCTTTGTTTCATGTGATTATGGGTATTCTTTTGTGCCAATAATATTTGTCTACTATTTTAATACAGGGTGAGGCAAAAACAAACAAATCCCTGATTTTAAAGGTCAACAAAAAAGGCACAGTAAATGCAATTCAAAATTTTATTACATAACCTAAAAGTGCATGTTGTTTTGAAAATGACATTGTCCATTTTTAATTGCGTTTTGAGGTTTTGCATCATTTGTGGCAATATCGCTGCAATCTCTTGGTGCATAGCAGCCTTCAGTTCATCAATAGTTCTTGGTCGATAACACTTGGGTAACACTTCCTAAAAGCCACAACCCCAGAAAGGGGGTGGCATGCCAGGGAGTGTAGAGAAATGGTCAGGATTGAGCTTGATGGGTTCTCTTGCCTCTACCGCCTTCCTTGAATTTCCCCATCTCGAGATGGAAAAGGGCAGAGGAATGGAGATATTATCTGAGGAGTAGACCAGGAAGGCTTGGCAGACAAGTCAAATTGTGACAATGACCAAAAAAAAAAAAAAGTTAAGCTAGAATATTTTCTGGTTAGTCCCTGAGCAAGTGTTTGGGAGGGAGATAGAGAGCAAAGTACATTGTGTGACTTGTCTGATCCGCTGATGCTTCTCCCTTTGCTGTTCAAGGAGGCTTGAAGGAATGCAATGAATGGGCATACTTCTGTATGTAGATGACGGAGCATATGAACAGGTGAGAGGAAAGTGCTCTTCCTCATAGGCTTCGTTATGAGCTATAGGTGTGCATTGCTTTATGCTGCAGGAGATGCTCTGTGGTGGTGCAGTCTAGCTGACCCCAGACTTCCATCACAACCTATACTCTGCCATGTCATGATGAGCCCAGGGTGGCTGTCAACACAAGGACAGGGTTTTTTCCCTATTGAGGAAAAGAGGGGCAAGAGAGGAATTCTTTACACTGCTTCCATAGTAAGGTTGCACTCCTTTTCAGTCTCACTTTAACTCTTCTTCTGCTTCATCTTTGCCAGCATGGCAAATTCACTGACAGTTCTATTAGTATGTTTAAGCAGGTGCACTGGTACAGTGCGTTTCCTAAATATCTTTTTTAAAAAACAGTGGTGAAATCCGGAATAAAATGAAATCATCATCATCATCATCATCAAATGGATGCGTCTATAATAATGTTCTAGAAACAATGTATTATAAAGCATACAGAACAAAATGCCTTTTTAAAAAAAATTGAGAAAAGAGCATTTATTTTTGAAATATTTTTTATTCTTATTTGATTATTCTTATCTGAATAAGTAAAATAATTACTTGGTGTAGGAAACCAGTTGCCTTTGGTGAATAGAGAGTAATAATACAAACAGTGCACAGTTTCTTTGTTGGTGTTGTTTATATATATATATATAATGCTACTTGTCATTATTATGACCTCTGTTAATTATCTCAGACTGAAGCCTGGATTATTTTTCTCATCTTGACATCAGTAGCCTTCCTCTTCCCTCTCCTGATTAAATCTTTCAATTTGTTCCACTTTCAACCAATATCCAAATGATAAGTGCTTCCTGAGTTCATTGTATCACAATGGCTAAGATATTACTGGCAGTTAAATGAGAAAGGTTACATTTATAATAACATATGATGAGCGATCTTCTTGAGCAATTACAGTATTCACCAGTGATGGAGAGGTACTGCAAGCTTTAGATATAGAACTATTGATGATCTGTGGAAGAAATATAAATAAATTAGTTTCCATACTTTAAACATAAACAGGGCTGTGCTAAAGGGCTTATCAAGGGTTCCTTCTCCAACCGGAAGGAGGTAACAAGCAGGGTACCACAGGCTCAGTCCTGAACCCAGTGCTCTTTGACATTTTATTTAATGACCTGGATGAGGAGGTGCAGGGAAGGCTTATCAAATCTATGGCTGACACAAAATTGGGTTGAATAGCTAACACTCTGGAAGACTAAGACAAAATTCAAAAAGGTCTTCAGAAACCAAATGCTCATTTACAAGATGGAGAATACTTGGATCAGTAATACTACATGTAAAAAGGATCTTGAGATTTTTTAGATTACAAAGTAAAAAATGTGTATGAGCCGAAAGTGTGATGTAGCTTCAAATAAGGCCAATGCTATTAACAGAATTATACCCTCTAAATCACGTGAAGGACTAGTTTGCCTATATTCGGCACTGGTTATGCCTCATCTTGAGTACTGTGTCCAGCAGCAGTTGCTTGAATTGGAAAACCTGATTTAGAGGTCTCAAGATAAATGATTGACCAAATTAATGATTCAAAAGCATAAGTATGTACAGTATCACCTCACTAGCCAATGGTAGTTCTGAATTATTGGGAGTCTGAGAGCCCCTCCTCCACCTTTTGGGATGTGACTAAGACTAACCTCCCCCCCATCCTTACCTCTGCTACAAGGTGTGTTATATTCTTCAACCGCATTGTCTTCTGCGCATGAAAGAAAAAGAGAGGACAGTCCGTGAGAAACCCCAATACCACCTTTTCTCTAATGTTCTGCCAGAAGTTACTGCTGGACAAGAATGGGCAAAACGCAGCCCTGTGGATGTTGTTAGACCAGTAACTCCCACCAGCCCTCACCAGCATAGCCAAGGATGAGTGATCTCAGAGAAATCTTGGGTCCTTCTCACTGGATTTACAGGGCAAAGCCGACTTGCCACTGTCTATGGAGGCTCACTTTATCTTAGGCTTTTAGTTACTTTTTAAAAATGTATTTTTTTTTCAGGCTTTACTCTCTGATGAATTTGTATTTCTGTTGCAGCCGTTTTCGGAGCAACCTGTTTCCTGCAACCTATGGTAAATTACAGGGGGGGAAAAGTACTTTTGGCATTCAATGAGTCAAAAATATTCATTCATTCGAGATCCTTTGCAAACAAACAGTCTGAACCTAGAAAAGTACACCACTAATATTTTTATTTAGAAGTGTCAAGAAATGTGCAGGGGGAGAAGAGAGATCCAGGCATTTATTTAGTGTGCTTGAGGACATGGCTTTCCATTTTGCTTCGCCGGGAGACTCCATTCAAATCTCCCATTAGTGTATGTCTATACGTGTCAGTATAGGGACGTGGTGGCGCTGCGGGTTAAACCGCAGAAGCCTCTGTGCTGCAGGGTCAGAAGACCAGCAGTCGTAAGATCGAATCCACGCAACGGAGTGAGCTCCCGTCGCTTGTCCCAGCTCCTGCCAACTAGCCGTTCGAAAGCATGTAAAAATGCGAGTAGATAAATAGGTACCACCTCGGTGGGAAGGTAACGGCGTTCCGTGTCTAGTCGCGCTGGCCACGTGACCACGGAAAACTGTCTTCGGACAAACGCTGGCTCTATGGCTTGGAAACGGGGATGAGCACCGCCCCCTAGAGTCGGACACAACTGGACTAAATGGCAAGGGGAACCTTTACCTTTACCTGTGTCAGTACTTCCTTGTCAGGAGCTAATAACTCATCGTTATAATTCACAACACTCAGGAAGCATGAACGTCAATGTGGGTCAAAATATGTCATATCATTTATTTTGGACCCAGTGAAATTAACATGACTCTGATGTGGTAAGTGCACATCTGAATCTGTTCAGACATTCATGAAGGAGGGCTGTAGTCTCACAGTGAAGGGGTTTCACCTCTGCATGCTCCATTCCCAAGCTCCTAATGTTGGTGAGGTAGTCTGAAAAGATGGCCGAAGAGCTTCAAGTAGAGCTTCATGCAGCTGGGAATGCTGGTTTATGAAGGTTCCTGGTCTTTGTGGAGAAGTGTAAGAATGTGGAACTGAACATGCTTACAACCGACTCCCAACAAATATCCTTTATCAACACAAGAGTGAGCAGCTGTGGAAAGGGCAGGAGCCAAGTGCACATCCCTGGCTCCCTTCAGTGTTAGAGTAAAGCCTTCTATGACTAACACCTAAAGAGGATTTGTGCATCGATAAATGGAATCCATTTGGTTATACCTATCCCTGCTGCAATGTGATATGCTTACCGGGATGATAATAATCATAGACTTTCACTGTTGCTGCCTTCAGATCCAATACTTCAGTTCTCTGCTTCACGGAGAAACTGTACTTTTGGACATTGTTATCCATCTACAAGGAGAAGAGAAAAATTACAGATAGTGTTGGAAATGGTGAATGGTGCAACACTGCGCAGAGCTCTGTGCTTACAAGTGCCTGTAATACTGGAAAGAAAATTGTTAGGTAACCTGACCATTTCTTATCCTGTTTCCCTGTGACATAAACTAATTTTCTTAGGAACTCACTTGTCTCCTGGTTCTCGAATGCTTCTTTCCTCAGCTCCCCTACTTGGCATATAGCACAACAACTTAACTTGAACAGGGTTCCAATAGTGAAGATAATTCTCTCTGTTTAATCTTAAACTGGTTCCTTTATTATTAATGCAGATTAACAAGACGAGATAAGTGAGAGAGGTGTCAATGCATGCGTACGGGGCGGGCAGCCGCACATACGCACATTCCTGTTCCTTCAGCCCTCAAAAATATTGGAAATATCCAGGGTGGCCCTCAAGGTCAAAAGTTTGGAGACCCCTGTCCTAGGTGAACCACCACCTCAGAGCTTCTTCTTCATACTCCAGTTTTATGTCACTCTAACAGAGATGTGAATATCTCTTACCTGATCCAGGTAGATGTTGACCTTGTCATTCTTAGTTTCCACATTTTTAACTTGGGGCATCACCAGCAGCTGCCAGAACAGAAGGGAAAAAGACATGGTTAAAGCATTTTAATGTTAATGTAATTCAAACAACAGTGTCTCAATAAAGGTATTGAGGGAGGCAACTGGAGTCCCATAAAATCTTGAACTACACAAAGGACCTCAAGATCAGCACATATCTTCGCGATTCTCCTGCAAAAAAATTAATGTATAGTATATTCTTTCATGGTAAAAGAGAAAAAAAGCATGTAGGTGAATAAGTAGATGCCACGTAAATTGGGACACTGCTCAAACACTGCCATAGGCAATGAATGAATGAATGAATGAATGAATGAATGAATGAATAAGAGGGAGGGGAACTAGAGGGGAGGTTTAAAGTTCTTGCTCTTTTCTGCTGGGTTTCTCAAGCTTTAGTTGTGTTTTTAATGTTCTTTTATAATTTCATAAGATATTTTTCATAAAATATTTTAGACATAATTGTTGGGGTGTTACAACAGCCAAAATTGTGTTCTGTCAATTGTGTCTGCACAAGGACGATTGGTTGCAAGTTGGTCACACCCCAGGATGGGAGCAAGAACTCTTCGACTACCAGTAATTTGATGGTGATGGTAATATCATCACTAAGGGGAGGATTTCTATGACATGTCAAATTTTTCACTGCAACCTATGTTTGAGCTTATGGGTGCATTTGAACATGTTTATGAGGAATCTGGTGAGAAAGGCCGGATGACTCATAAACATGTTTGAACTTGCTCATGGGTTCAAATGTAGGTTGCAGAGAAAATGTGAAACATCATAGACATCCTCCCCTTAGTCATCACCTTTATGGAACAGGAGTTTTGACAATATAGTAGGATAAAAATTCTAAAATAAACAAATTAATTGAGGGTGTATAGAAGACAATTTAAATCATCTTACCTTCTTTACAGATTTCTTCATGGGTCTAAATCCGGATAGCATATTCACCTCTAAAATAACCATGTTGCTTATCTCCCGTTCACCTGTGTAGCTACAGGAAGAAGGAATGAGATTTCAATAATAAAGACAATTACTAACATTGTGAGAAAGATGAACTTGAGTGGTGGACTTCCTTTCATTTCTCACAGATGAGCAGCCTGAAGGACAACTTTAACATCTCACTCTGGGACTCTATATCCTTTTCTTCCTCTGATATTTTTATTTAAAATATTGTACCCCACCTTTCTCTTTAAAAAAGGACCTAAGGTGGTTTACATAATTAAAAACGCAATATTAAAAGCTAAAAAGAGTAAATTATTGAAATATTAAAGAAGAATTAATAACATTGTTTTATAAAATTTAGGTTAAAGCATGACCAAAAAACCCCCAAAAACAGATTTAGAAGCAATAAAATATATACCACCCTGTTTACTAGACAGTCTGTCACTAAGGAAAAGCCTGTCTCAAGAGAGAGGTCTTCACCTGCTTGTGGATGGCATAAATGAGGGCAGCTTGGTCTCCTGTGGGAAGGAGTTCCAGAGTCTGGGAGCAGCAACCGAGAACATCGGAGTCCCAGTGAAAATAACACCTTAGCCCTTCTTCCTCTGCTGACTAAGCCCTCAGTGATTTTCATGATATTTCAAAACCACTTCGGTATGTGTTTTCCTGTGCCATAGGGATCCCTTCCCTGCTGTCCTCAGTTAGCTGCACAAGAAATTGTGCACTAGACTCAGCTGAAGGCCCCTCTGGCCTCATCTTTTAGAGTAAGGCTTCTTCAATTGCCACTGATAAGTCATAAAATTTGGACAGGCTTGTTTGATGCAGTGATCACGACAGACCTTTTTTCCCATCGCCATCATGTTCTATGCTGCAAATCCCTTGGCCAGTGCCCTTTTGGTTCTTTACATCCCATCTCCTTTTCACCTTCTGCATGTGCATGTGATCCTGTTGTTCTTTGCTTCTTGGGCTCCTCCCCAGGGGCCTGGCTGGGGACTCCTGCATTCTCCTTTCTTCCTTGCCCCCAACACAACTACCTGGCTTTTCACCCCCCAAAAAATTCCAGGTAACCTAGAACACAACAATTAGTTGGCTACAGATCAAAGGGCAGGAATTCACGGGGTCTAGTTAATCTACCTGCCTTTCTGCTCATCATTCTGCCTCCAAAGAAAAACATGGACTGAAGATGTATGACAGAACAATCACATTGAGCAGATATTTTAAAAACATAAGGCCTGTTCCTCCAACATACTTATCTGCCCGCAACTATAACTTTTTCCCATACTCTTTTTGGCTCCCAGTGTGCTGTTTCTTATGGAAAGCAGAAAGACAAATAAGACTTGAGTACAGAGCACTACCTCACTTGGAGGTAGACATCAAACTGTTTTATGGAAGTCTGACTGCAGTCCTTTGATGATGTTGTCACATTTAGAGCAAAAGCATCAGATTTCAGAGGAAGTTTATTATAGCGAAGAGTGGTCTAGGAGACAGAAGAACATGTTTTATTTCGATACCTTACAAGTAACAGTGCTGGGTAAGAGAGATCCTATAACAGTGATTGACAAATGGCTAGACTGTGTATTCACCTGGGGAACGTTGAGTGGTCCACCTAGTTTTCCCCCATCATTTAGTTTTATACTCCAAGTGATATGTATTTCAACTCGCTTCAGTTCAATAAACTTGTGGGATACAGCAGTCTTCTCCAATCTGGTACCCTCCTGATGTTTGGAGTTTCAAATCCCATCACCCTGACCTTTGACGATGCTGATGAAATACAACTGGAGTCCATAACATCTGGGGAGGAGTGTGTTCGGGAAGGCTGACATTGGCAAGCAGAACTGGGATAATTCTGGGAGGGGGATATATTTTAAGAGTAGAAATATCTAATGCTTTCCCCACATTTTGGACAATAAATAACGAAATCCTTTTCACAAGCTGGACTTAAACAAAATACTGCATCATGGAGGAGAGTACTCCTGTTAAGGATTCCAGCCAAACCTCATTTCCACCTCAGTCTCCCAGGACAAATTACTTGGCTATGTTTAGTCAGTTTGATAAACACAGGTTCTCTATTCATTTGCCTGTACTGCTCCCTTCGATACACTTTCTCTGGCTCCCGTGATAACTCTTTGGAGACTTTTGCCAGGTTCCACTTCACATCTCAATCTTAGTAAATCAAAGGCCATGCTCACTGGTCTTTTTCTGGTCCATTAGCTCACCTGCACATACACACAGCCA
Organism: Intellagama lesueurii; assembly: GCA_037013535.1. Taxonomy (NCBI): domain Eukaryota; kingdom Metazoa; phylum Chordata; class Lepidosauria; order Squamata; family Agamidae; genus Intellagama; species Intellagama lesueurii. The sequence continues at coordinate 130,939,040 of JBAJHW010000002.1, forward strand.
TTCCCTGAGACCTCCACCTTGTATTGACCTGGGATCTCTGGAAGAGAGACCTTCTGCAGCACCAGGCGGTTCTTCTTGTCCACATGGAATTCATGCTGGAAATCCTTGCTGGACTTCACCAAAACCTTTAGCTCTTCTATCTCACGGTACGTCAAGCCTGCATATTTGGTTAAAGCCTGCAGGGCAACTATAGAGTCCTGGAAACAAAGAAGGAGTTACCTGGGCAAGACAAGGTCCATCATTATTCTTTGGACCAAGAAACCATTTTAACCTATATTGAAATCTTGTTTTGAATATGTTGCATGCACCGCCAAATCACCCAAATTTGCTCCTGGTGATGATGCCATCATCACTGCACACATGAAGCTGTGCAACAGGATTTCAGCTATTAGTTTTGTTTATAAATACCTAGTTGTTGTTGTTTTCTTGGAAAAACCTGATAAAGAAGTTCATATTACGCAGCAAACCCACTAACATGACATTGAAGATCCTGACATGGCCAATTGACAGAGGTAGTCCTGGAGGACCAAACATTAAACTATATGATAGAGCAGTTAAACTGGCCAAGAGGTTTCAGATGTAAAGATATATCAGAATGGACACCTACATTAAGTAAAGGTTGAAGACCATAGGAGAGAACGGGAGTTACCTGTGTGGAAGAAAATCCCCCAAATTCATTCTGTAATAGGACAAGGGCGCCTGCAAGTTGAGAGGCAACATTGATGTCATCTGGGGACACCTCTGGTGCAGAGAGGTGGGCCAAGAGAAGGTAAGCCAACGCCTCGATGTTCAAGAAAAATATTAAATTTTCTACAAAGGGAAGAATGAAATAAGACTTAATTTTGAGGGGAAAAGCAAGCCACCACTGAATATACATTTCGTATACTCATATACACACCACAGAGGAATTGCTGAAGCAAGATCCGAAGGTCCTAAGCCCTTCCAAGCCTTTCGCATTACAAGATAGCTCTACTCTGAACTCATGGACTCCTTACTTTACCAAACTGTCCATATGCTATGTGCTAAGCTGCAATAATAGAGAAATTTAGTTTTGTTCATGGGAGTTGCTTCAAAAATCATCTACATTTACTTTCTGTACTGAAAGAGAATAAGCCTTGTTCAGTTGTGTACTGGACTTGGAATGTTTCTAGATGAATTCTGTACCAATATCGGAATATCATGGGGCACTTTGTCAAAGGCTTTGCTGAAGTCAAGATACATTTGCTGAAGTTAAGATATATCATACCTACAGCATTTCCACCATCTAACAGGGAGGTCATCTGATTTTTTTAAAAAAAGATAAGATTAATTTGGCAGGATATGTTCTTGACAAGTCCATGTCAGCTTCTAGTTATTACTGCATTGTTTCCAAGGCACTTGCAGAGTGACTGCTTTATAATTTGCTCCAGAATTTTCCCTGAGACTGATATCAGGCTGACTGGTCTGTAGTTCCCTGGTTCCTCCCTTTTGCCCTTTTTGAGGATTGGGACATTAGCTCATCCGGCACTTTGCCCCTCTTCCATGATTTCAAGAAAATAATAGACAGTGTTTCTGAGATTTCTTCAACCCTTCAGTATCCTTGGATGCAGTTATCTGTCCCCAGGGATTTGAACTCATTTAAAGTAGTAAGGTATTCCTCAATTTTTCCTGCAATCCTGTCCCCTCCATCTGTAGTTCACATTTACCTGGAGGAGCATAGACTCCTTTTGGGAGAAGACCGAGCTGAAATAGGAATTGAGTACTCCTCCCTTTCCTTTGTTGTCTATTAATATTTTCCCATCCTCATTGATTAGCTGAGCCACTGTTTCTTTTCTCTGTCTTTTGTTATGCATGTACCTTAAGAATGCTTTTCTGGTTGCTTCTAGCATCTCTTGCTAACCTCAGCTCATACTCTGCTTTCTCCTTCCAAACACCATCTCTGCAATTCTTTGCTAGTTATCTGTACTCTTCCTCTGTGGCCTGGCCTTTCTTCTTATATGTGTCCTTTTTTTATAGTTTTTAGTTTTTCTTCTGAACTTTTTATGTCGTATCCCTAATCTGTACTCCAGGGAGAAAGCATGCCTGGAGAGTCCACGGATCTTCCTGGTATATTTCATTTTCAATCCCACACAGTAGGAGTCTACTAGTGTTAGTACTACCAGGGAAGCTCTATGAACTCAAATCTCACAGAATATTATGTCAACAGGTAATGAAAAGAACTGCATTTCATTGATTCTGACTCTTAACATAAGAACATAAGAAGAGCCCTGCTGGATCAGGCCAAGGGCCCATCTAGTCCAGCTCCCTGTATCTCACAGCAGCCCCACCAGATGCCTCGGGGAGCACATGAGACCACTAGATACCTGTCTCCTGATACCCCTCCCCTGCATCTGGCATTTTGAAGTACTTTCCTTTTAAGCCTGGAAATGATACATCCCCATCAAGGCCCTTGCCAGTATTTTCTCTTCATGTCCCTTGCCAGTGTTTTCTAGATATACAGTAGCTTACAATTCCTTTTTTTTTTCTTTTTTGGGGGGGGGGCTGGATGCTCTGGGACAGTGCAGCTTGCCCAAGACTACACAGGCTGGCCCTTCTCCCTAGAAGCACGGTGGGGAATTTTGTTGGAGTTACTTCAACTTTGTATGCTGCCTCTGGTAGCTTTGACTGGGTGGGACCTTTCTGGGCTGATGTGACTGTCAATCAATCAATAGTAAACAATTGTTCCTTCCCTGCATCTGATTTCAAAGAGAGCCACACCTCTCTGCTCTGTCTCTTTTTCCCTCTCTGTCTTTTTACTTTTCTGGCAATTATGTAGTTAGTGTGCAGTGAGAATGTAGTCTGCAGGAGTCTGCTGAAAGCAGTCAACAGGAGTCTGTGGAGGACTGCTACTGTTAGCATTCATTTTTGTTCAGTATGCTGTTTTTGATGTATTAAACTGTGAGTAAATTAAACCTTTTATTTGTTCTCTTACTAATGTCAGAATGGGTTGTTGAGACTGTAAATGCCAGTTGATGAGACAAAAAAGGGGTGGTATACTCTGGGAAGACTTCAAGCCAATTCTGCTCTGTCAGTCCTTGAACTTCTGCTGTGCAGCTAGAGGTTGCTGGGTTTTCTAAACCAAAATTCAAAACTCTGCAAGAAATTTAACTCCCAACCTCTGGCTCCACAGCCAAGTATTTAGCTCACTCAGCTATCCAGCCCATGGGGAGATTGCAACTCTCTTTTTATAATAATGAAATAATAAGATTTCATAAAGCTACCAGAAAGATGAACAAGATAAATAACAGAGATTCTATGAAAAGAATAGTTCTTGCAATTGTGGAGAAATCATTTTGACTTATTGACATAAAGAATCACCTGAATTAGAATTAATTAATTTATTTATTTATTTATTCATCTATTCAGTCTATAGCTTTATTTTCCCCCAAGACTCAGATTCATAGGAGGTATGTTTAGGAAAGTTGGGTGCTCAGAAATCATAGTCAGTGGAAAGGGCTGAGAGTCAGCCGGGATCAAGGCTCACAAAAACAGTAACCAAGTGCCATTACTTTGAAACAAAATGCTGAATAGAATATTTCCACTTAACCTTTTTTGTCAACAAGTTCATCTAGTTCTCGCAGGAGCTGTTGCCTTGTCTCCATGTCATTAGCCAGCGCAAACACATACGCCAACAGGGCCTTGGAGTAGGCTCCATTTACAGAACTTAATTTTCTCTTCAGGCAGAGCAAGGCATCATCCACCATGGTATCCTATAATGCAACAATAGTAAATTAGATTGCCAATTAGAATATGATCTTCATTCAAATGAACTCTAATTCACTTATGAAGGCCTGGAAATGTTTAATAACAGATTTTTAACCAATTCTCATTCCCCTGGAATTCTGGAGTGATGAAGGTTATTCATTCAGAAAGTGACCATCATGTGCTTCCTATCCACTTTAGCTTGGCTTCCAGGCTAAAAGGAATATTGTTACAGAACCTGGATACAGATTTCACTGAAATACACAAGCTTGGGTAAACAGTACTTGATACAACATAAGGTCTTGTTCTTTCAGTCGAGACTGGTGCTGGAGAATTTTGAAAAGGCTGAACATAATGACTTGTGTGATATACAGACTTCACTGATAAAATGATTGGAAATTACAGATAAGCTTATGGATTTACTGTTTATGCTCCTCATCATAGGGTCCTCCACCGGAACAAAAGGCCTGATGCAGTCTTGAATGTCTAGATGAGGATGAGAGAAATTCCTTCACTGCGCTCAGGATCATAACCAGCAGCCTTGTGAGGCTGACCAGGTCAGGCTTCTTTTACTTTCTGCTCATGATTATGTATGCTGCATAATGTCACATGTTGTGTTGTCATACATTTTGTCTTGTAGCAGTTCTGCTTATTAAAATTACTCTTTAAAAAATATGGTTCAGACGGGACTATTTTCCATATTTGCTCGCTGGCTCACAATATCATAGGTCTATAGCATTCATTACAAGATGTGGCAAAGTATTTTAGGGGTTGGAGCCACTGACAGGCTGCAGGGTTGGCCCATGCAAAATAATTACAATCTTACAAGACAAAATATCCAGATGAAGACAATTAAAATATTCCAAAGATTGCAAAATATGCCAAAGAGCATTCAGATAAGAACTGGCAGTTGCTGGCAGCTGTTATGCACTGTACACATATTCATTGCTATGTTGATAGATGTCGTATTTCCCCTTTAGGAAAAGCACACAGGAACTTGCTTTGTTTTAATGCAGAGTAAATGTCTGATACTATCAAATATTTACATAGATTTAGCAGGTGCCATCCATAATACCTATGGAGGTTTGTAGGCATTGTCCACAAACAAAAGGAGATACCACAGTATCCCAGATATGTTTGCTGTGCTGTCGCTTTCTAATTGAAAATCCCTTTCTTGTCTCATATTCATATTGTTCAGCTGACAGTAGGCTGATCATTCTATTTGGAATCAGCCTCACCTAGATATCAGGATTTGGGGATAGGGAAGGGCTGCTGTAGAGGTCCCACTTACATTCTTCTCCAGATGGAGCTCAAGCAAGGAGGCAGTAACATAAGCCGTCAGTGAGATATCATCTTTGACACCACCCTGTAGACGAAAAGAACCCAGACAAGACCATGAGATTTCAGCCTCTCAGCAGTTTGGTGACATTTTTAATGTTACACATCCCAGTCTGCAGGGATAATAATTGGCCTTTTATTAACTAAATTTTAGTTCTCTGTGACGTAGATCAAAATTATAAGTCTCTTGCCTATGAAAATTCAGCAGTTTTATATTCAGTTTCATTAAATCTCTTGCTTCAATCTTTGATAGCCCTGCAGAATTTTTAAAAAAGGAATATTGAATTACTTACCACCGTACAATAGTGCACCATTCTGCAAATGGCATGTGACTAATAGCATTGTTATTATTCTCATAACGTGTATCAGAATTCCCTTTACATGTGTTTAGTGATTTTTTAAAATCAATTGATTCATTTATTAATATTTTAAAAATAGGTGCCCCATCTTTTGGATATTTATGGTATTGAAAAAACTTTGCTAGAAGTGTGTGTGTGTGTGTTTTAAAAAAGGAATAAAAGTTGTGCAGTCCTTGTACAGAATCCAAAGGCAAGGATGAGTGATCTGTTTATGAGTGATACCATAAGCCTAAACTAGCTATTGTCCCTATGTGGGTCTTCCATCAGGCTAAACACCACAGCGGTTCCAAAAGAAATTCTAAAAATCATGGCTACATATGCATGGCAGGCTCCCTGACTAAAATCAAGTTTTAAAGTATTGGGGGGAGACTCTAGTCAGAGGTATAGGTTTCAGATTGATTGATTTGTTTGCTTGCTTGCTTGCTTGCTTGCTTGCTTGCTTGCTTGCTTGCTTGCTTGCTTGCTTGTTTATTTGTTTGTTTTAAGAAAGACTCAAGGTGGCTAACATCATTAAAAGACAATATATAAAGCAAACAAAACAGATCAAACAGATACCACACTAAAAGACAGTTAAACAAAGGCAACACCGAAAACACATTCAAGGCAGTAAGGCACAGATATCCATTTAAAAATTCCCCTCAAGCAGCCAGTCATTAAGGGAAAGCTTGCCAGAAGAGAAAGGTCTTTGCTGCTCGTGGAAGGATAGTAAAGATGGGGCCAGTCTGGCCTCCTGCGGAAGACTTGTTTTTAACAGGGACTCGGACTTGGGGCTTGGCACTCAAGACTTGGTACCAAAGACTTGGGGTCGGACTTGCGACTCGGACCCAAAGACTTGCCAACATCCCTGCAAGGTTTCTTTTTGGCTGGGAACAGAGACACAGAAATGTGGCAAATCTCGTGTCAGAGAATTTGGGATGAAATTTAGTCTCATGTGAGGTAAGCCACCAATTACAGCCAAATTAACACTATTAGCTAATGATTGGAAAAAGACATTGTCTTCAGTTCACAGTCCCAGTTGGACAATATTAAATGTTTGCGTTTTGTTTCTGGATGACGCACTGGTCAGCAATTTAGAGTTTTTTCCATAGTCCAACCAAAAAGGGGGAAGAAGCCACAACTGCATACAAGGACCCCATGGTTTTTAATTCTCATTGTTTATTACCTCATCTGAATGTCTTTCTTTAAAAAGATGCAACAAGCCTATAACAGAAGTCCAAGCAAACAAAAATCTGCCATTTCTTGACTGAGCAAGGTTTGGTTGGACATCTCCATTTAGATCGGAAGCTTTTTCAGGGGATAAAGCCAAATAACACCTTACCTCCTGCTGCAGTCCCAACCTACATTGAACCCTTCTGCCTATTTTTGAACCTGGAAGATGTTGACTACTTTTACTACATGAGTGGGAATTTTCCTTCCTATGCAGATACGGTTTAGACCAGGACCACAGAGGGATACAAAGACTTAAAGCAAACCTGTCCACCTTCCACTGCATCTCCATCTGCATTGGCAGTGCACTCATATTTACTTTTTAAGAACCATACATTAAAAAAAGGTAAGTGTATGAATGTCATCATATCTAGTTTGGCACATATATTGCAGTGTTCATGGGGGCCACACTTTTATCCACTATCCAGCAATTTACAATGTTCTTACCTTCAGGGCATTGTTGAAGACTCTCCCCACACTTTGAAAGCAGCCACTGGGAAGTTGGTGTTGCCTCAACCAGTGAACAGCATCCTGAATATGCTTTTCTTCAATGTAGATATAGGACTTTGCTTGAACAAAGACTTTAGCCACAAAAGCAGTCAGCCTGTGGAATTAAAACAAAATCCCAAAAGAAGTGAATACATAGTTTAACCAGAGAACCACACACCCCACATACCATTTATTTTTCATTTGAGCTTTTCCCTGCACTGTAACTGTCCAAGTTCTAATCTTTGTGTCTTCCCTAAGCATTTATCTTGGGCAAAGTAAGGAACCTTAAGCCTTTCCAAACTCCTTCCTTAGGAGATTTAATGTATAGATTTTAGATTTAATGTATGCATGTTTGCTGAAAAAGAAAAAAAAGAAGTGGATATTACCGTGTCCGTGTGTGAAAACATATCAAGCAGTCCAGCATATGCTGCTTGGATATATGTCTGTTTTGTTAAAAAATAAAATAAAAGCATTGAAAAAGAGCAATAGTTAAAGCTCCTACATCCCCCACCCCAGCAGAAGCTCTCTAATTACAGGCAAATTAATCTCTTTTTCACCAGTAACAGAAGCATCATTCAAACAGAAAACAAGAACAGAAGTAGAAGCTGTAAGGAAACTAATGTTTCAGGGTTTTTTTGCTGACTTCTCTTTAAACTTCAGAGCATCTTGCCCATGCTGGCTGGATATGATTTGACTTGTAGTACAAGAGTGTGGAACTCTAAGGTGTCTCCATTACATGAAGTGAAATATTGCATCTTCATTTTAATTCTAATTCCAGATGAATTTTAAAAATTCCTATGCCTAAACAAACTTAAATAGTCCATGTATGGAAATAATCTGTTACCCAAATATGCCTAAACTTTCTTGCAGAAACACAGGGGGTTTGAAAATTGAGCTATATGCAATGTTTAGCCATTATATCTTCCTCTTGGACGCCTGCCTTAATGGTGGTGGTGATGGTGGGTTGATTGTGTCAGAGAAGCTAAAAGCAGTGCTGTCAGGAGGCAAGACTCTGTTGCAAGTCTGGACTCATAGCAGACTCAGGACAGAATGGTCAAGCTGAGGCACAACACTAAGATGCATCTACCCTCTTCAGGATTAGTGGCCACATCAGCAGAAGAGAATAGATCATTCCAATGGTGATGTGGGCGAATCTACCAAGCAGCAGCAGTAGTAGAAGGTGCCCTGGACTGGGTGTTTAGTGTCCAGCAGAAGAGGTGTGGCTAAGGTGGAGGTGATATGGCTAAAGAAGACTATAGACAATATATCTGTGAAGATTCTCAGTCATCCAGGTGAGGTCATCTGGAAGTTGAGTCATGGCAACTGGACTTCTTTCTTATTAGGTTGAAACATTTCGCTACTCATCCAAGTAGCTTCTTCAGACTGAAGAAGCTACTTGGATGAGAAGCAAAACGTTTTGACCTAACAAAAAAAAAAGTCCAGTTTCCATGACTCAACTTTCAGCTAAGACTGTAGACAGTTTGAGTCCAAGTCTTGGCAAGCCAGATTTGGCCCACTGGCCAGGGGTTCTACATCATTGTGCTGGGGAAAGGGCTGCACAACACAAACTCAAATGTTTAGGGTAGGCCACTCTAGTAGTGAGACAAAAAGGCAGCAAATGTAAACAGTACCAGTAGGTCATGGGGCACAGGATTTGATTATATCACCTCCTACAATTGTTAAAAGCAGATGGTAAAATACATAACTGGATGGCACCCAATAACAATGACCAGTTTCTCTGGCTGGCACTTGGTCTGCTTACTCACCATGTATTCCCTTCAGTATCACGCTTCCCAAAGGCACTGTAGGAACCATTATCATGTTTGTAGAGCAGCTGACGCTGGTAACCTGTAGGAAGCAGGCAAGGGAAGAGGTAGCACCACCATTTGTTTTTCTTTATTTCTACTTTTACTTATTTACTGGTCTCTCTTTCCAAGTGGAAACCTCCCATAGTTGATGACTAAGTTAAAACAATTAAAATAATAAATATAGCTGTAATTGTACCAGAGGAAAATTACCACAAATCACTTGAAAAAGTAAAATTCAACATTTAAAATGACTAGAAAAATCTTGAAGTCTTCAACGAGCACAGAAAATACATAAGGCTCAGCATGTGGTCATTGGGATTTTATTAGGTGAACCTCATATATGAATTTAGTATGCAATCAAAGGTTTGACATTTTATATTTCAGCATAAGACACAAGCTTTAGCCTTTCTCTGACTTTGTCTCTGCAAACTAGGTGCAACGATAGTGCTGCAGAATTTTCAAAGCACTTCACATTTATTATTCCAATAGTCCTAAGAATGACTTAATAAAATAAGTTAGTACCATTATTTCCATACTGCAGTGTATATTTATTTACCTGTTTTTGTTTGTTTTATTTACAGGCCACCTTTCTCCCCTATAGGGCAGAGGTCGTCAACCTTTTTCATACTGCGGACCGGCTGAGCCTCTGAGGGAGGTGGGGCACCCCCTCGCGCTCGCGCTCTTGGACGCATGCGCGAAGCGGTGGGGGAGCGCGTGTGCCAGAGGCGCGAGCGCGTTCCCCCACCACTTCGAGCATGCACAGGAGCACCTGCCCACCCGCGCGCCCACCCCACCCCTGCGTGCGGGCGCATGCTTGAAGGGGTGAGGGAGCATGGGAGTCTGAGCATGGCCGGGGTGCTCCCTCCGGCCGCTTGCCTCCCGACAGACTCCAACAAGGCTGGGGGCGGTGCTCCTCGCGGGAAATTCAAATGGCGGAGGGCAGCGAGGAGCGCCGAGGACCGACGCGGCCACCCCAGCAAGCAGCCGCTGGTGCCAGTTCTGGAGCTGGAGGCACCAGCGGCGGCAGCGGCCTGCTGAGGGCGGCGAGGAGCACCGACCCTGGCCTCGTTGGAGCCCGCCGGGAGGCGAGCAGCCGGAGCACCCGGCCATGCTCAGCCTCCCGGCTCTGGGCCACTCCTGTTGCCGCCGCCGGGCCACGAAGACAGACCTCCTGCCCCCCCGCACGCACTCCCCTCCCCACAGCTGCTTTGCGCATGCAGGCGCATGCGTGAAGGGGTGAGGGAGTGCTCATGCCGGCGCTGGCGCACGAGTGCAAAACAGCTGTAGGGAGGGGAGTGCGTGCGGGGGGGGCGGGAGATCTGTCTTCGCGGCCCGGTCCGGCTCAGGCCAGGGACCGGCACCGGGCCGCAGACCGGGGGTTGATGACCTCTGCTATAGGGTACCCGAGGTGGTATGTATAGCAAAGGAGTGGTAGAAGCTGGAGACAGAATGTTGCCTGATGCTGAGGGACAAGGCTTTTTGAATTCACCACAGAGGTAAGATATGGACATAGCCCTCCTCCTTCTCAGACACCTTATTACCTTAAGTTTAACTTGGAGCTGATCATTGTGTGCCCCAAGGATTGGATTACCAAAGTAAAGTCTGGATTTTGCTTCACTGGATTTGAAGCAGGAACAGAGGCAGCTTGATAAAGCTAAATTGGAAGTAACCTCCAACTCAGAGCAGCTAGGATAGATATTTGAGACAGAGAATGCAGGATTTAGCTTGAAGTGGTTTGGGAAGGTAATGGGATCATGCCTCATCATAGGCACCAAAAGGGTGCATAACATTTACACTTAACCAAGGATTACTCCAAGTTGAATAGACCTTTCTGTAGGTCCTCTCCTCTGTTGGTGGACCTTGGGAGGTTGATGGTAATCCGTAACACACCAAATTGTCAAGCCACCATTTTTATTTATCACAATACAACACTGTGCCAACAGTATTGTTAGAAATTTTGTTGCTTGTTAGACTCTACTACTTCCTGATACTTGAAAAGCTGGACCCCAAAGTATCAGACTATTGTATACCACAGGTACAACAACTGAATATCTTTAGAATGTTCTTCTTAACAATATTGATACACATTATACAGTCATCATGCTATTACAGTGGTACCTCGACTTGAGAACGTCCCTACATAAGAACGATTCAAGTTAAGAACGGCTCCGTTCGCAAAAAGTTGCTTCGACTTGAGAACGGAGCCTCGACTTAAGAACCAAAAGAAGAAGAAAAAAACCTTTCCTGCCCTTTTTTTGACCTAAGTTCACCTTTGGTCAAAAGAAGAAGAAAAAAATCGCCCCCTAGTGGTAGATACGGATTAACCGGCTTTGCATTAGTTCCTATGGGAACTAATGCTTCGACTTAAGAACAGCGCCTCGATTTAAGAACGAAAAACAGCAGATACGGATTAAATGGTTTTCAATGCATTCCTATGGGAAATGGTGCTTCGATTTAAGAACGTTTCAACTTAAGAACGCAGTCCCAATACGGATTAAGTTATTAAGTCGAGGTACCACTGTACCATGCAATATGTTGACATGTTATTGCTTTCTAAAGAGGCCCTGCTATCTGGATTCTGGGAGCTGTAATCCAGAGAGGTGGCTTTTTCAAGCTCCGATTGCTTCAGCCTGATCCCAGTCTTCAACAAAGGCAGCATTCAGCAGCAAGGAGTTCAAGAATAGCATCCAGAAACTTTCTAGAGAACCTATTAAAATATGGTAAGTTGCAAGGTTGATTTGATGAAATCTTATGACTACTTCTGTCAAATGGTAAAACAGAGAAGCCAAATTCCCATTCAGAAGACAGCTCACCCGAGGGCCAATTTGCTGTGTGAGCACTGCCAGTCTCCAACACACTTTGATCTTTGCAAAGAAATCTCAAAAAGATCCCATGATTCAGAAACCAGACAGCAAAGGTTCTAATGCCTTCCCAAAAACATCTGCATGCATGGTTATCTTGAGAACAACTTTCCCAATTCATCTTCCATTCTGTCCATGCTCCTGAGCAGGAAGTTGTGGTCCTCAAGCCTTCTGCTATTCACACAATCCTTGCTAATGAACCTCTAATTCCAAGAATTAGATGAGGCAATACTTACCGATTTTCATTAAATTTGTCGCCAAGTATTTGATCTCAGGAGTTGCCTGGTTGGTCTTCTCCAAGTACTGGAGTGCAAGAATGTTGGGTACAAATTTGATCATGTTTTGTTCACCACAGCCAAGGGGTAGCTGAATCAGTTTGTTTAAATGTTGCAGTGAGATGCCTAAAATATCTCCTGAATATTGAAAAAAGGGAGGACAAAAACATCCTTTAAACCTAGAAGGGTAGGTCACTATGGGGATTTACAATGACAATTACTGCTATACAAGCATCAAGCCTGTGGGTCCAAAATACAAACTAAGGATTTCCTCATTTGTAGCCTACTATGGGATGTTAGTACCTCAATCAAAAGAGAGTTGTTTCAAAACAGGTTGAAACCTTAATTACGGGTACAGAGGATGAATATCACAATAGGAGGAGAGTGCCTCCCAGGTTTAGAGGCCGGCCAGTCAAAGTCAGCCTGGGGCTGGTGTGGTGTTCAGGGCCCTACTGCTGCCTCTAAGAAAGAAACAAAGGGATTGTTTATACAATGCTGGGGGGCATACAGGAGAATTGTTGCATGAAGAGACAACATGTGAGAATTCTTGCTTGCAATCCATCCTTGCCCTGGGATCAAGCAGAACAATAGACATGCTTCATTTTTTTTTCTTACATGAGGACAAGGGGATAAAGATTGGGCTGTGCTTTTTCTGAAAACGTCTTCCAAATTCTAACCCCTCTTCGGGCACATCTTCTGTGCCTCGTGGCGCAGTGGTTAGACTGCTGTACTGCAGCTAAAACTGTGCTCACGACCCGGGGTTCAATCCCAGGTAGCCGGCTCAAGGTTGACTCAGCCTTCTATCCTTCCAAGGTCGGCAAAATGAGTACCCAGCTTGCTTGGGAGGAGCAATCTGTAGCCTGCATAATTTAACTTGTACATCACCCGGAGAGTGCTTTAAGTGCCGGGGGGCGGGGGGGAATAAAAGCAGCAGGCTTTGCTTTTTTTGCTTTTACTTCCTAGAACACCATCTCATAGGTTTTCTGGTTGTGGCCTGCTGCAGGTCTCTTCTCCACTATTCGCTCAGGAAGGATTCTCGTTAAGGCCTGGTCTCACACTATTCCTATGCCTTTTGTAAATGCCACAGAAAATTACTGTCCTGGCAGTTGTACTTCAAGCCAACTTAATTAATTTAACTTGTTTCTTACTAAACTTTTAACAAACATCTATGTAAAATATTTACTTTGTTGTGGTCATTGGCTGAAACCCTTTCGCGCAACTCTGTGTGAGCAATGCGGTAATGTTAGCAGCAGCAGCAAATGCTGTGGATTAAAGCTGCTTTCAGGATGCAAGTGACTCATACACAATGCAATGAAGTAATGCATACCTCAACATTGCCAAATGAACCTTGTAATGAGCAGAGATTTGGCACTGCTTCTGATGGCCACCCTACTGTGCATGCTGTCCAATTACCAGGTAAGATTCACTCTTGTCTAATGCTGTGATAGATTGTTCCCTCCTTTTATGAAAACTTCAGACAAAAGACCAAACACTCTAGTGAGCAGGACAAGTAATAATCTGTTTGCATTTTTCCTTTATAATATCTCTGGTTTCTATCTACAGTTCTTCTGGTCTGAAGTTAACTGAGTTCAAAAATGCAAATCTATGATTTACACAGAATCATAGAAAAGTGAAGTTGGAAGGGGCCTACAAGGCCATCAAGTCCAACCCCCTGCTCAATGCAGGAATACAATCAAAGCATATCTGCCAGGTGATTATCCAAATTTTTCTTGAATGCCTTCAGTGTTGGAGCACTCACCAACTCCCAAGGTAACTGGTTCCACTGTCGTACTGCTCTAACAATTAGGAAGTTTTTCCTGATATTCAACCAAAATCTGGCTTCCTTTCCTTTATAATACACGATCTAAATTTTTCCCCCAGGAATTTTATTAGAATTATATTTTAGCACTACAATTGTTTTAGAACTCCTTTTCAGCTTTGCTCGAATTATGAACAGTTCACAGTCTATAACACAATCCACTTCTGATCATCTTTCTACAGAGACAATAGAGCTCCTTGTGCTTCCAATTATGTATTATGATATGTGTTGTTGAGTCACATTGGGTTTCCATGGTTGAGTGGTGATTTGAACCCAGGCCTACAGTCTCAGTCCATCACTCTACATACTAACCAAACTGACTCCCATCCAGGTATATAGTCCCCTTGATTTCTATATTGACCATCACAACAACGACAGTTTACAATTGTCTGCTCGGTTGTCTGAAGCATATATTTGCAATAAACAAATTTGCTCTCTTGCTTCATTTCTGAATCTTAGGGCAAATTCTGACAATGTTTGGTTCTGCTTTATTTCCTACTTTGCTTCATGATTACCAGCATATCATGTTTTGGTGTGTGATCAATTTCTTCTGAATACTTGCACAAAAGCTTTCAATTTCTTCGTCTTCAGCTTCTGTAGTCGAAGCATAGACCTCAATAATGTTTATGTTGATAGACTTTCTATTAAGTGTGATTCATATTATTTGGCTATATGTGTCATACACCATAAGACTTTCCTTTTGCTTCCACAAAAATCAGCAACTAGATGTACTTTTGACTGTAAGGCAGTTGTTTCATTAGTGACAGTGCTGTTTGTACTTATTCTTAGCTTTTCCCAAGTAGCTGATCAAGTGCTTTCCAAGTGGAGAGTACTTCAGTACTACATCCATCTACTATATCACACTTGGGATTCTCAGAGTGGTGTAGTGGATAGAACGATGAACTAGGACTCTGGAGAACAGGGTTCAAATCCCTTTTTGGTCATGGAAACTCACTGGAGGAGTGGAACTGGTAAAATCACTCCTTAAATATCTCACTTCCCTTGAAAGCTCCATTCGGGCTGCCATAAGTCAGTTCCGACTTGACAGCACAGAACACACACACACACACACACACACACACACCTCTTGTTTTATTTTGGATTGTACCATCATAGGATTTTCATAAGATAAATATTCAGAAGGGGTTTACCATTGCCTTTTTCTGCACAGTACTAACAAAAAGCTAGCTTGAGTGCCACTGCTATTGTTTCGAACTAAGGCCATATGGGCAGATATATGTACACACATTCCTGTGCTTCTTTGTTTGTAGAACTGGCTGCCTAAATTGCAACCATAAAACAGCAACCAGACTCCTGACCTCCATCCAAGAGAGACAAGCCTGGCGAATGGCCAAGAACTGCTGGACTTAACATCTTAAGGGCAACTTTCCTGGCAAAAAAAATATATCTTGCCACATACTTTGGGACCTTAAGTTTTGGACTTTAAGTTCTTCACACTGATACAATCCTGATGAAGTGGTGTTTAATCCACAAAAACTCAGTTTATTGTGTGATGATTTTTAGTGGTCTATAAACATATCACCTCGTATTTTTGCATTTAGCTTTCTGTACACACATCTTTGGGACAGCCAGCTAAGCAGATACTACTCTGAGGCTGGCATGAAAGAAAGCAAACACAGAAAACAAACCGGTGCATAACAGTCTGATGATATGAGGAGTGGGCAACCAAACGGCAAAGACTGAGCAACAGAGACAAAATTAGATCAGAGCAGCCTGCGCTGAAACATGCCGTCTTCTCATCTTTACAGAGTCTGTGAATGGGAGAGACTCTTGGTCTGAAAACATTTTCTCACCAACAGCAGAAATGGTGGCACGGGCAGAATCCTTCACAACAGCTTCAGGCAGTTCAAGGGAAATGCTTTCCACCAATGGATCCCCTACAAGAAGATAAAGCCAGAGAATTATTATGATCCTGTTAGGAGCTGGCCCAGAGCACTGCATATATTCGACTCCCACCTGCCACTGGGGTTCCCAGTAGGCTCCCAGCTGTTGCAGAGTCCAAAGAGGTTGTTAGATAGGGTAACGAGACTGACCAGTTGCCTGGAAGCAAGGCAGAGCCACGAGTACAACTCGCTAGAGGGCAGGTGCAAGAAAGGGGAGGGGATAAAATCCCCATAACTGAGACTAGGAGGAGGGTGGAAGACACCAAGGAAGGAGAAGGATGGAGCTCATGGAGGAGGAGGGGAAGTATGATGGCCAGGCCTTACTTTTTGACAGCTGAAAGGAGAAATTCTATTCCTTATCATTATTCCCCAGGAGTTTTAAAGGGGACGGCCTGGCCAGTTACGCCCTTGGACCTCTCCCTGAAGCAAAGGAAGAGTGAAATTTCAGAATAAGGGTCTCAACAGGGGGAAATGATAGAATTGTCATGGGGGAAAAGGGAATTCAAAGAATGAGGAAGAGTTGCTTCATAACTGGGCAGTGAAATATCTTTTCTGTATTTTTCAGGCCTTTATGATTTTTTTAAAATTATTTTTTTGGTTGGGGGTGGAGTGCTAGACCATCTAGTGGTAGATGATGTTATTGCACCTCAAATTTGTTTTTATTGAATATTTATTATCAACACAGAAAGGAGAGTTGATAACATGAATGAATATGGACTTAGATAATTCCAGACATAGACATGAGTGACACAACTCCTCCTGGAACCTCATCTTGCCCCTGCTTATCTGCCGGGGGTGTGTGGGGGACTTTAATCTCGAATGGACTAGTCTTAGTCTTGAAAGATTCAGAGTGCAACTGCACAGCAAGAGAAATACAAGCCCACTCACATTCCCTCGCTGTGATATCACTCTGGGGAATTGGAGTCTGTTCAATTTTAGTGGCCACACAGGGAGACGGGAAAAACCTTGTTATTACAGCTCTACTGAAGCACCTGTGGGTGGTGCAGCTCAAAAAGCACATTCAGAGCCACTATTTAGCTCTCCTCCCTACCATCCGTCAGGGGAGAGCACATTTCTTTTGTCTCTTTGTGTCATGCTAACACATTAGGACACAAACATTTCCCCAGTCCAGCTAGAAACACTCCCATATCCTGTAGGGCCCTGGGACAAGTGAGATTTTCTTGGCAAGGAATGCAGCTGGATTTTTACTACTGCTTGTATTTTCTTTTTGTGTGTGTGTTTTCCATTTCTCAGAGTAGCATTTTTTAATATTTGTATACTTATTGTTCTTAGCTTTAAATTTTGTCTTTTAATGATGTTAACCACCGTTGTATACTCATTGTTTTCAACTTTAAATATTGTATTTCAATGTTTTAAGCCACCTTGGGTCCTTTTCAAGGAGAAAGGTGGGGTGAAAATATTTTAAATAAATACCTGAAGAGCAGAGGAATTTATTGTGGTTCTTTTCTTCAAGGATACCTTCTGGCTGTGGGAGAAAAGAGCAGTCATGGTTCATCCAGGCCTACTGACTCAAAGGAATTCCCCTTTACTCATGGTTCCACCCAGTAGATGTGCTATTTTCATGCCAGGACTTCTGAATGAACATAGAAGCATGTAACTGACCTAGCAAGGTTAGCACCATAAAAAAGAGATACTGCAAAACTCAAAGGTTCTCTTTCGGCCATAATCTTGGTGCAACTTCTTTATGGGCATACCATCCTCCAGGGCCTCCAGAACTTGTGAATGTTTGACAGATGTAAACCAGAATGTGTCTTCTGTGCTGACAACACACTGACCTTTACGAGCAGGGATTTGATCACTGTGTCAGACTGGCCTCGTTTGGGTATCACAGAGACCTTGTTGCCACACAGCTCTTGTGATGCCATAGCCTCAGCTGTTACTGAGAGGTCGACATGCCCTGCAAAAATGAAAAATGAGCAAGCTGTTCAAGTGAGCAGCTGCTGATGTTCAGTGGGACAGAACCTCACCCCACCTTCACTTTGGACACCGTAATTGTGACTTGCCGCCTGTGCAAAGGAAGGCCATCATTGTACATCTCTGCCAATGAGATGGTGTAGACACAGATCTGAGCAGGGGTTTGGATGCTTCTGGAATGAATAGGAACTATAAACACATACACTTGAGTGCCCAACTATGCATTTAGTGCAAACAACGCTTAAACAATTAAGCAGGGGTTGGGAAGGGACACAGACCGGGCTTGACCGAAAACTTACATACAACCACTACCATCCTTTGCAAAATGGTCTGTCTTAGTATTCACAGATACAAAGTATTTGAGAAGAAAGAGGAAGCCTGAACTATGCCAATCTCCATATTCCCTATGGCCCTCTTCTTCAGACCCTCCAGCCTTACCCAGATGAGTAGCTGTCATATTCCAGGAGAAGGTTTTGGCCTCATCAGCACAGAGGCAGTGAGTAAACTGGCAGGCTGGGCATGGCATCACTTCTACCTCTTGAGATTCCAGCAGGTTTACTCTCACCTAGAAGATGCAAAGAAAGAATACTTATGAGGTAGATGAGGCAGCTGGTTCATTCAAGTGTCAACTATTGAAAATAATCAATGATGTGGTCACGTTAGCTATGGACAACTTAAACAACTACAGGCCCATCCCAAATATTCCCTTTATGGGAAAGTTGATTGAACGGGTGATGGCAGAGCAGCTCCAGATGTTCCTGGAGGAAGAGAAATGCCTAGTTCCATTTCAATCTGGGTTCAAGCCATGCCACAGTACCGAGACAGCTCTGGTCACACTTCATGATGGCCTTTTAAGGGAGGCTGGTGGGGGAGGAATTACCCTGTTAGTACTCCTTGATCTCCCAGCCGCTTTTGATATCGTTGACCAGGATGTCCTCCTGGATAGGCTATTGGATGTGGGGATTGGAGGGCTGACACTTAACTGGTTCTGATCCTTTCCTGATGGTCAGGTCCAGAGACTACAGCTTGGGAAGAAACTGTCGGTCCCACGGGCCCTCAGTTATGAGGTGCCCCAAGGGTTGTTCATCTCTCCAATGCTTTTAACATCTATGTTAGGCTGCTGCAAGAGGTATTCCAGAGATTTGGAGTGTGCTGCCATTAGTACACTGTTGGCATGCAGCTCTATCTCTCCTTTACATTCTATGCAGTGAATACAGTCCATGTTCTGGAGTGCTGCTTGGCTTTGATTCTGGAATGGACTAAGGCTAATAGGCTGAAGGTAAAATAGGGTAAAACCGAGATCCTACTTCTGGAGGGCCCTTTGGACAGGCTAGGGGATTGCCTCTCTAAGTTGGCTGGTGTTACCTTCCCTCTTAGGGATTTTCAGAACTTGGACATATTCCTAGACCCTGCCCACTCATTTGAGTATCAAATAGTGGCCATAACTAGGTTGGCCTTCAACCAACTCAGGCTGGTCACCCAGTTGCACCCCTATTTGGATGATGGGGCCCTGAAGGCCCTGGTGCATGAGCTGGTGATCTCAAAGACTGACTACTGTAGTGCTCTGTGTATGGAGCTGTCCAGAGACTACAGCAGGTGCAAAATGCAGCGGCCAGACTGGTGTCCGGTGTGAACAAGTTTGATCACATCTTCCCAGTTTTAGCTTAACTGCATTTGCTTCCTGTTTTGTTCTGGGCCAGGTTCAAGGTTTTGGTTTTAACCTATGAAGTCCTTAACAGTTTGGGACCCCATTACTTGTCAGAACATCTTTCCCAGATAATTTCAGCCCGTGCCACCCAGTCCTCCAGGTCTTGCTCTTACTGGTGCCTACACTGAGACAAAGACGACAATCACAAGAAATTGAGACTTCTTGGTTGTGGCCCAATTCTTATGGAATGGGCTCCTGTTAGAGCTTCATCAGACTCCCTCTCTCCCTACCTTCAAAAGGATGCTTGAGACAATGTTGTTTAAGGATGCTTTTCAACATCTTCAATTGAGTCACATTGTATTTGAGCCAGCAATTCCACCATCTCTTAGGTTTAGATTCTACTAGATTAGATTTTCAGCTTTTGTGATTTATTTTTTATTGTTGATTTGATTATACATTGCGTGTTTGAATGTTGTTGTTTTTTTACTGTAAACCACCTTGAGTAGTGCCCATCACTGAATCAGGTGGTATAGAAGTTTACAAAATAAGTAAGCATATATTATGTGGGCTGTCACTACTAGCAGTCTAGTGCGGAACTGTGACCAGTAAAATTTGTGCATATTTAGGCCAGAAAGGAATCTCTTCCCAAGACAAATTATCTAGGAATCCTCTGGGGGATTTTGCTTTGTGGGTGGTTTGGCTTCCTTATGTGGACCTATAAAGATTATTGCTCTGCAAGCATCCCATGCACTTTTTTGTGGCATATTCTGGTCTGCATTGGTTCATCTGTAGTTTTGACTGTGGGTTACTCATCCTTGTAGGGGGACGTGGTGGCGCTGTGGGTTAAACCACAGAAGCCTCTGTGCTGCAAGGTCAGAAAACCTGCAGTCGTAAGATCGAATCCACACGACGGAGTGAGCTCCTGTCGCTTGTCCCAGCTCCTGCCAACCTAGCAGTTCGAAAGCATGTAAATGCGAGTAGATAAATAGGTACCACCACGGTGGGAAGGTAACAGCGTTCCGTGTCTAGTCGCGCTGGCCACGTGACCACGGAAACTGTCTATGGACAAAACGCTGGCTCTACGGCTTGGAAACGGGGATGAGTACCACGCCCTAGAGTCGGACACGACTGGACTAAATGTCAAGGGGAACCTTTACCTTTACCTACTCATCCTTGATTGTTCCAATAATTAGTTCCAATGGCGATGAGGGCAGAGAAATTCTAGAAAGGCAACTAGTGGACATCTGCCATAATTGAGGGTGGAACTTTAATAGAAAACAGCAATGACACTCATGCCAACTCTTGTTAGTACTGTGCAGAAAAAGGCAGGGGTGAACCACTTGTGAATGCTTTACATCTCAGAAATCCTATAATGAGACAGTCATAAATAAAATAAGATGTAGTGCTGGAAGATGGGACTGCAGTGTCAGAAGGTAATTAATCATCTCCCTGTTTATAATAAGTAATTAGAATAAAGCCAAAAAGAGGTTAAGCTTCTGATATGGACAAACGTGAAATGGTGCATTTTATTGGAATGTTAGAAGTATGAATCAAAGTTTTAAAAAAATGTAAAACAAGAAATGGAACCTTGCAACATGCAACATCACTTGCATCTCCTCCTATAATGACATGGAGAGTAGTTGCTGGAATAGGCTCTCTATTAGAGCAACAGAACTCTTGAAGGGCCAATAGGGCCAAACCATAAAACTAATCAATTTAGGGTGCCAGGTAGTTAGCTTCACTCCCACAATTTTTGGGGCCATCCCCTCAAAAATATTTTACTGGGAGGAGCAGAGCCCCACCTCTACCAGCTCCAGACACCTTGCAGGTGTGCAAGGCATGGGGTGCAACAATAAGGGTGCAGTATGCAGGTGGTCAGCTTTCCTTGGATGTGAGTGGTGAAGGCTCCTTCTCCCACTATTCCTCCATAGTCTCTGCTGGCAGCTGCTATGGTAGTCTTCTCAGGGGACACGGCCAAACTCTACCTGGACCTGGCTGGCCTCTCCTGTGTAGCAGGGTGTGGGGTGAGAGCAACCTGAGGCTGTCCTCCCAGATGCAATTCCCAGAATCTTTGAGCTACAATTCCCAAAAATTTCCAGCCAGTATGTCAGCTGGAAATACTGGCAGGAGGATTCTTCAAGTTAGATTCAAAACATAATTTCTTTAAGTGCCGCTCAGCCCCCAACATATCGTATCATATAATAGGACAACAAGATAGCAGTTGTATCACAAAACATGCCTGGGGAGCAGCAATGGAAAGCCACTGCTTGAACATTGTGTTTTTGAATTGTGTTTTTTGAACACAATTCAAAAAACCCACCAAGAAGTTGCAAATGACTTGATGGATACCACAATAGTAAGACCAAGAAGTGGTTAGTGTTAGATGGACTCTGTGTCTTAAATGCATGGTGGTGTCTGTGATGAGCCCACTTCCCCTTCTGCCTCCTTGGCTGGCAATGGGCTCACCACTAATTCTCAATCCTCCAGGCCTCTCAGCACTTAGCCTGGTCCCAACGGACCCAGGTGGCTTCCTCTGGCAGCACCAACAACTCAACTGAGCAACCAGACTCAAGTTCACGGCAGCGCACTGTCTCCCATTCAGCCATCGATCTCTCTGGCAGAGACTGTGTCTCCTAGGCCTCATATGCTTCTCAGTCCATGGTGTCCTCCCAACAAACCTCCTCTCCTGCATTGTTCCCATCCTCAGATCACAGTCCCACCAGCACTACGCCTGTGGCCTCAAGGGCTTGGCCTGCCTCTCCCTCGCCAATGCCCCAAGTGAACTGTGGGTCGGGAATCTCACCCTTACTCTCAGGGAGGTGGAGAGTCCACTCTCGCAGGTAGTGTCACCCTCACTGGTCCCACAGACTGCAATAGGACATTTTCAATCAGATAATTACAGCATATTTTACTTGGGTAATGACCAATTCAAAAGAAGTAGAAAAAAAACCAATCAACTGCATGGATGTGTCACTGGAGATCAAGGCCAAGATCTAGTCCTCCCCTCTACTGCTTTTCTTCTCCCTTTTTCTTTCCTTGTGGTCTCCTTCATCTCTTCTACAGCCTTCTGACTGTTGCTCTCTACCTTGTGCCTTGCTCCATCCAGAAGGTTCCTCACCTATGGACTCTCAGGGCAAGCCCCTGTCAGCGTTTTCCCTTAGTCCATCTCTATTGGTGACTTTGGCAGGCTTAGTAGCTTTACTGTAAGTGCTGGGACCACCTTCCAAGGATAGGATGACCCTGGGGAGATTGTGCAGGAGATTGAGTGGTGTGGAAGGCATGGGGAACAGCCAGAGACCATAACCTTCTGGGACCCCTTCCCATTGCTTCTTCTTTCTTTCGTGATACCCATGTAAGGAAAACATTTTTGTTTGTCAGATGGGAACTCACCTGGATACATTCACTGAGGTAATTGAAGACAGAGGCCTTCATCTGGAAAGTCTCTCCCCGAACTACAGAATAAGGCAGCTGCAGCTCAATAAAGAAGGGCTGGAAAATTGTAAGTGGGACTTCTTCGGAGAGTCCAAAGCCCACGTCAGAAGCCAAACAGAAGGCATTTGCATTCATTTCTGTGATTGTGTCTGGAACAGTGACTGAACGAACTGCTTTCCCTTCCTCACTGCAAATCAGGAAAAGGACAATTGAGTACCTTCCCTCACCCTGTGATTATATGGGCTTCATACAGGGCTTTTATTGTGCAGTCCATCTGATGGAAACCTTGAGTTTGATGGAGATCTGAATGGCACATCATTTGTAGTCTTTCCATCTTTCACCATCCCTACTTGTTTCTTTTTACTTGCCACCAAAAAAAAAAGCCGTAGAGAAAAGAGGAAAAGATAAAATAACTCCACAATTCCTTCTAACTGCTCATCCTAAAAGTCATGAATCTGCAAACACCCTTCATAACTATAGCTTATTGTTCTGGAGGCTGGATTTAAACTTTCAAAGTAAAACTGGACTCCAGGTTATGTGACTGGAGCATAGAAGAGACTGGCTCAGAAATCCACACAGCTGAACAGCAAGAATTTAAATCTGAAGAAATGAACAGTATTTCTCAACGTGTGAGTCGAAATAGGCAGGGAAATTATCATAAAAAGACTTTCATTTTTATACAGCTGGAACCCACAAAAGCCAATTTCCTGCCACAGAAAAACAGCAGAGTTCCCTAATTTATTTATGTTTTAAGTTAATTAGATGGTGGAATATTTAGAAAGTGCATTCACACTGTCAATTGGCCACCTAGGTTGCTCATTTTAACCTTCTGCATAAAAAAATACATCGAAACTACATAATAAAAGGCTGATGGGGAAGGAAAAGAGGGAAGAGTGAAAAAAAATCTGGATCTAAGCAGAGCTTGGAGAAGTTACCTTCTTGAATTATGACTTCCATGCTTGACTGGGGGTTTCTGGAGTTGCAGACCAAGTAAATAACTTTCCTGCACTCTGCACTAACATTAGGGACGGTGTGCACCTATAACTGCAGAGAAACTAATTTATCAGTTTTGAACACAATGGCCAAAACTCCTTTCTTCATATGAATAAACTATGGGGGGGGGGGGAATAACCCATCATTTTAAATGGACGTCCCTACTATGTTTCAGAAAAACATATTATGTTTCAGAAAAACATAATGCATATAGATCCAATGTGATTGGGAAAAATAAAGTATATTTATCATATCACCAAAAGGAACATACAAATACTATGTATGGCTTTTGTCTGTTTTTGTCCATGCCCCACTGTATTTAATGCATTTTCTCTACTACTGTACATTTTAGCTCGATAATTTAATCTGCTCCTGAATTTTCAAGCAAGAAAGGGCTATAAATCTCTTGTGTCGTTCTTGTGCATGGCACAGGAAACTTACAGCCCTTTCTTGCTTGAAAATGTCTATGTTCCTATGGGTGATATACTATACCATTTATTTATTTTTTCCTAAAGAAGTAACCACATTATGTTTTCCTGAAACACAATAGGGATGTCCATTTAAAATGATGGGTTAATCTACACACACTTAGCCTACCCCGAAAAGTGGTTTTGTGGCATACCTGTTCCTTACAAGAGTTTCGGTCTTTAGTAAGTAAGCAAAGATTACCTTCTCTATCAGCAACACCTAAGTGAGATGAAATCAGCACAATCATTGGCATGTATTTAATACCTTCCTAGAAAAGTTCGGGATTCACTCACTCGATAGGCACTAAATCCCAGATCCAGGTCTCTGGAAAGAATGATCTTGTTCTGGCTTTTTCCTCCGTTTTGGTTTCTACAGAATCAACAGCCTGAGGCACTTCTTCCACTAGAGCATTATTTTCAGGACCTGAATCACCAAAGAGTAATAAGAGAGAGGAACAGAGATGTCAAATATTCCAAGTAAATGTGAATCAGCAAAACTGTGGCAGAGGACCAGCAGCACCTGTCTCATTAAGAACTACTGCATCTAGTAATCAAAGCACTGACTTGTGTGACAGAAAATCAGGAAGAAGAGAGCTCAATTTGGTAGTAGGTAACCATCAGGTAAGCAAATATCAATGAGAACTAAATGTTAAGTAAGTGTGAAGAGTCAGAGGGTTATAACCAACATTAGTCTGATATCGATCAGACCCATTCAAATGACTAATAGCTATTAGTCACACAACTAATTTGTCCTATGACTTCAGTGATTTTAATTAGTCTTAGGTAGGTCTGATATTGGATTTAGCCCAGAGAAAAGAGATCGGGATAGAAGAGTAATACAGGACTACAGTATCCACAGGGGTTGGTTCCAATTCTACCCCCTGCAGATGCCAGAAATCATGGATAAGCGATCCCTATATATAGCATAATATCTGGTTCCCTCTACTGGACAATTCTGGTAATATATATTGGAAACATATATCTGGGCGGTGTTTTATTTAATATTTTCAGTCAGCAGATAAGTGAAACTGCAGGTACTGGTCCCACTGTAACTGGTCCTCCAATATTTTCCATCATTAAAATAGTGAAATGGCTAATTCTCACCTTTTTTCAGAGTACCTCTGAAAGGTATTCTCTCTGCACTCGGAAGGTCACATGAAACAGGCTTTTTAACTTCCATGTTGGTTAAAATTTTAATTCGCAGTTTCTGTAGAAAACCAGGAGAGCAAAGAAGTCAGGAGCAGAATAATCAATCAGTCTTGTTCATTTGCTTCTTGCTCACAAGACTGCAGTCAAGGTGAGTGCAGCTATGGAAGACAGAGGTTACTAGCCCATGCTAGCTCAGGGTTTGAAATCTTTGTGAGAAATTCTTCTCTCAGTCCCATTCCACTGTTGTTTGGTGAGAATACTGAGAGTCCTAGGCTCTGGGATCTTCCCAGGGTCTAGAAATCACTATCATGGGAGACTGTTAGACAAAACCCTTCCTCTTTAGGCAAGCCTTTGGCAGCTGAGCTGGGCTGTTCTCATGAAACTTTTCACATGGTGGACAGTTTTGTTCTTTTACTGCTTTTTCTTCTTGTCCTTCTCCTATGACATGGCTAGATGTCATCATGCCTATTTTGACTTTGGATGTAACCATTCTACGATGTTGTGTTCAAACAATTTTCCAGGATCTTAAGATAATATGTTGTTCCCCAACAGCATATTGCATTCTTTTCCAATTTTTTTCAATTCAATGATCAGATATAACCGTCTGTATTTTTCAGAAGTGACAGAAGGATTTTATGTGTTCTATGGTTTCTTGATCTTTAATCATTCACTTATTAAATTTATTGGTCATTTATTGGTCACCTTCTTGTTCCAGGAAACTCTTAAATGTCTTGAGCAACATTCCCTATAATTTTCTGTCTTGCTGCGTGGGAATCTCACTCCATGCACACAGGGGTGGTCAGGGCTTCATTCGAAATGGGAAGTAAACAAACCAGCTACTGGCTGCCCATGTGCACCTTAGAGGGAACATTGGTCTTGAGATAAATACATGATTTCAAAACAAATATGTGAAGTACAATTTTAAAAGACAATTTCTTTTAAACATTTGTCTGTGTTTACTTGTATCTTGACTGTACTGAATGCCATGATTCCACACCATAGAGTAGAATACATATATGCACTTTACTATGTGTTCTCAAAGCAATTTGTGTGTGTGTGTGTGTGTGTGCGTGTGTGCGTGTGTGCGTGCACGCGTGTGTGTGACATCATCTTAACACTGCTTCACCAGGCCATCTCTATTTGTTTTTCATCATATGGTTTTTGACCCCTCTGTTCATTCAAACAAATTCTAAGGTACATATATTTGTATTCTCGAAGGCTATTTGTCAATATTCTCCAAAATTTCATTTAAGATTTTTAACTGAATTTCTTAGTCTGCTTGCTTTTTACTGACTGCCATGAATGTGGATTTCTTAACACTAATTTTTAGACCATGAGCATTACTTGGTTCATTGGCATTATTGAGTAATCTATTCAGACCATCGGAATTGTTAGCTAGTAATAGCATATCATCTGCACACTGGCCTTTATGGATAACTTTTGTTGATGGTACTATCATCTGAATCAGCAACTGTTTCTTTAAAAATGTTTTCAAAGAACAAAATGAAAAGCAGCAATAATACCATACATTTTCATTATATTTCCGATCTTTCTATCCTCTGTCATCTGATCGTTACCTTTCACTGCAGCTTTTTGCATCCAGTAGGGGTTACCAATTAAATAGCTATTGTGTCATAATAATCCTTCTTTGTTGGACTTTGTCAAAGGCTGTCTTGTGGTTAATAAACAAATCACACATGTCCACATTCACTGCAAGGCATCTTTTCCCAAATATACTGTATGTAGGCAGAATACTGCTTCCCTTCTTCCCAATCCTCCTCTGAATCCTTGATGCATGTCTGCTGCCTCTTCTTCACACATCTTGTACACACTATTATACTTTATCTCTAAGAAAATCTTAAGCAAATGGTTCATTACGCTAATCATTCTATACTAAGTACAATAGGACTCTCATTTCCATGGGGGATCAGATTCCACAAATTATATGGGATTCTATAGATTCCACGATCTACCATGAATGCCTGAAACCACAGACGGTAGCAAATGTTATATACAACATACAAGGAGATAGGACAAATGCCACAGGGTCCCACTGTATAAAAGGTGGTATTTTTCTTTTGGGATGATATAATGAAGGGTACTGTCACCCCAGTGTTTGGTGTTCCTTCTTCTGTAAAATTGATTGTAAAGATTCACTAAAATGTTACCAAACATCCATGTTTTAATTTTCTATTAGCATTCTACACAGTCATTATTGAGCTTTTTGTTAGCTGTACTGCATTTTAGATGTCTGCATTTCCAGTCCAATATTGACACCTGATACAGTAATTTCTGTTGGTATATTATCTTACCAAAGCCCTTTAATTTACTCTACATTGAGATTTCAGCCATGGTACATATTGTACATTTTCACATGCAATAGTACTACTACAAAAATATCCAGGAAAAAATAAGGCTGATGTTATTTTAGGCTGCATTAACAGAAGTATAGTCTCTAAATCCTATCAGGTACTAGTCCCCCTCTATTCGGCACTGGTTAGGCCTCATCTAGAGTACTGTGCCCAGTTGTGGACACCACAATTTAAGAAAGGTGCCAACAAGCTAGAGCAAGTTCATAGGAGAGCAACATGGATCATTTGTCCTTTACTGTACTCCATATTTTTCTTGTCATATATGTACTATGGACATTCAAAGTTCCTAACATAACTTTCAATTACCGTATTTTTCCGTGTATGAGACGCCCCCATGTATAAGACACACACACCACTTTTCTAACCCAAAATTTCTTTCTTTACAAGAAAGTGGAGGGGAAAGGCTTTCCCCCTCCACTTTTTGGGGAAGAAAGTGCTTTCCTCCTCCACATTCTTTGCAAAACGTGGAGGGGGAAAGCAGCTTTTTGCAAAGAAAGTGGAGAGGGTAAGCACTTTCCTCATAAGAAAGCCAGGATGTGTGCTTGGAGTATACGATGTGGCACTTTTCCACTGCCTTCCATATCTCAATGCCATCGCATAGTACAATGGCGACCATCAACCTTGCAGTTTTCTGCAACAAGACCTAGCCAGCATCTTTTGCCATTGGGCTCTGGTACATATTGACATTACTGCATCCCAAAGAGGAATTTAAATCAATTGGGATTTAGAGGATATTCAGTTCAAGGTTTCACAGGCTGCCTTTTTGACATCCTCCACCCAAAGTCATTTGCTTTTCCAGGGAGAGGAATAATTAACTGCTACTCAATACTCGATGTGGCTGAGGTATGACTACTCATTGAAGTCAATCCAGAATTTACCTTTTTTTTTTTCTTTTACTACTGTGTTTTAAATTGTATTTTCAACCTTTCCAGTTTCAACTATTTAATTTTTTTTGTATTTGTTTTATGTGGTTGTATTGCAAGCCACCTGAAGTCCTTTTTTAAAAAAAATTAAGCCAAGATATAACTCCAATAAACAAGCAAACAAGACATCTCCTACCATTCCTGTTCCATGATAAAAAGTGCAATGTGAAAAGAATTGTTGCCCCAGTCGCTTTTTCAGAAATGGAAGTATAAAATGAGTACTGCCTGACAAAGCTCCATCTATTTCACATATTGGCCAGGGGACATCTTACCCCGATACCAAGAATCTGTGTGTCAAGAACCACTGGATATAGTGCCTATAATTCTAAATCTGTATGAATGTTGCTGGTTCCCATTTTATTTATGGAAAAAAATCAATAGCTTAACTCAAGATGACATGAGAAGTTGCCAAGATGTTATCCAAACCAGTATGGAATGAACGTTTGATCTCTCAAATCTAAGAGAGTGGTCTGTGGCTAGGAAACTTCAAGGGTTACTTGCAGATCCTTATGAATGGAAACACAGGCTAGATAGACAGATAGGTTTTTTGAAAAAAAATGTATGATGAATAAGTACAAATAAGAAGAATGCTCCATACCAAAGAATGAAAACTTGTTAATAAACCTTAAAATCTTTGGCCATGTTTAAAAGAAAGGAGCTCCCTAGCAGCTCACAGAAATAACCAAGGAGACTGTGAGAGAAGCAAGCCAGGTTCAGCAACAGATGTTACTCACCTTAAACAGACTGTAGACATCAGCCTCATTCTGATACCACGGGGCTGCCCGCAAAGACAGTTTTTGACTTTGACTGGGACCGTGAGGAGGCAAACAAGGGTATGGCTCAAAATCTTCCAAACGATATGGAAATCCTCTTGCAGAGATTATATCAGAGTTGGAGGTGTCAAAAGCTTCATATATCTAAAAAGAGAAATTGCTGAAATGAGTTGAAAACCTGGCAATGCAACTGTAGACTATGATTATAAAACTAAATTAAAGTGGCATCACTAAAAGGTTGAATTGCAAACTAGTGGTACCACTAGTTTGTAGTTCAGCCTTTTCCCAACTTGGTGCCCCTCCAAAAATTGGGACTATGACTCTCAGAATATTAAACAACCATGACCAGCAGGCATATTTTTGCTGAGGCTGTTGGCAGAAAATAGCCTCATGTGTAACGTTTTCCGTCGCCCCACACAACCATCACCCTTCATAATAATACTGTGCCACCAAGACAATTCTGACTTATGGCAACCTTTCCAGGGGTTTCTACGTAGACAATACTCAGAAGTGGTTTACCATTCCCTTCTTCTGGGGGCTCATGACTACACAGGCTAGCTCTTTTCACAGGAATTCCAGTGGGGAATCAAATTCCCAACTTCTGGCTCCACAACACAATACCTGAACCACTGAGCTATCTAGCCAGCTAACCTTTAATTAGCAACACTACTCATTCAAAGTACTGGACAAGTCACTAGTGCTCATTCAGATAAAGTACTAGGAATTCTGATGGAGGCACGGAAGAGGAATAACAGCTGTCTTAAAAGTAATGGAGGTGAGGAAGGGTATAATGTGGTCAGGAAAGGAAGCTGAGGAAATCTAATATTCTACAATGGATGAGAAACTGAGGGGATTAACAAGTCATTTACTAGCCAACAGAAGAAATCAAGTAAACCACTGCCTGCATCCAGAAAGGCATAGAAGAGGAATTAATTGGCCCTATTTAGGAAAGAAGAACTTCCTTACTGTTTGTGCTGTCAGACTGTCATCCTTTTTCAGAGTAACTCTCTTGTCTATAGCATGAACAGAGCATAGTGCACCAGGGGCAGCTTCTAGCTGCAGATTGACCTTTGATCCTGGAAGCTCCTCCTTCTCTGAGAAGTCCAATGTCACCTGTACAGTAAGGCAGATAAGAAGATTATCACCTTTGATGGGAGTGGATGATCGGCAATGTCAAACCAGCCACACCATGGCATCGTGATGGAGAAGAGCAATAATACTAAGAAACTATTG
The DNA here is from genome assembly GCA_037013535.1 of Intellagama lesueurii. Lineage (NCBI taxonomy): Eukaryota > Metazoa > Chordata > Lepidosauria > Squamata > Agamidae > Intellagama > Intellagama lesueurii. The sequence continues at coordinate 130,969,744 of JBAJHW010000002.1, forward strand.
TAATCAAGAGAAAGAATCCAAGATTGAACACCAGGTCTTTTCCTGCCCTTGCTTTCTCACAAACCTTATGCTTGAAGCAATTCTCAATGGAGAACACATCGATGTCAGCTGCCACCTCACCATCAGCAAACACAGCATAAAGTAGAAGCCAGGCAAAGGGTGCCAAATCAGAGCTTGCAGACAGGGTAAGAGAGAAGGTACCTTTCAATGCTGAGTGAGAAGAAAGACAAGATGAAAAAAAGAAGGTTTAGACTTACACCACGACATCAAGAACACAGTGGCCAAAATCGTGTTTCCATAAAGGTTACATGGCCAGAAACTGATGATGTCATCAGCTGGCACCAGATAACAGTTAATTTAAACTAATTGAAAGCTTCCTACGCCCCCCCCTCCCCATTTTAAGTTCTGAGGTTCTCTAGGGCTCCATTTTGCCCTGGAGAAGCCTTCTGGAGCTGTGCAATAGAGGGGAGAAGCCTTTAGAAGTCAAAGAAATCACTGCTAGATCACTGCCAGTGGGACCAGGACTGCTGGCAGTGATTTCTGAAGGCTCCATCCATCCTAAGGCTTTGAAAATCTTCCCCAAGGCAAAAGGCTTCTCTGGGTAGTCTCAGAACCTAAAACAGAAGCACAGGAAGGTTTTAATTAAGTGTTACTGGTGTCATCTGATGATGTCATCCACTTCTGTCACCTAACTTCATGCAAACAGGATTTTGGCCAGTGGATCTCTCTCACACCTGCTAAATGGCAATAAAGCAAGGGACAGTCAATGAACCCACTGAAACACTTTGTCTGTGCATTGCAGAGGAATTTGAAACAGCCATTTTGTTATTTTGAAACTGATTTCTCACCAAGAATTTTTGTTCTGCCTCTACATAAAGAGCTTCAAAATGAATCCATTTTCATCTATTACACAAATATATATTATGGTAATTCATATTCTTTGAATATACTGACTTTTGATCATATATCAATTGGTACAAATAACTCTGTTCCCCTGCCCCCCTTTTCCCAAAGGAAGTTCTATTTGTTTGTTCATTTGTTTATTCATTCATTTTAATTGATACGCAGATCCAATCAGATACACTTCGATGTGGACGTTGTAGTTGATACAGGTTCTGTGGATATAACTTTGGCCCTTGCCAAATGGGTACATTTCAGCTGGTGCAGCCTAAGGGTGTGGACAGGATTCTCGGAGAGGTGAAAGTTATCACATGTGTACTGGACTTTTCCCGTTCCTGGCTTATAAAAGCAGCCAGAGGGGGACTGGCTGAGTGGGTTAAAAGAGTGGTGAATGCCTCCTTGCAGCAGGGTGGAATCCAGCATGCTAAAAGGAGTCAGTAATAAGACGATTATTGAGAAAGTCCTCCTTGAATCCCACTTCATTGGACAATTATCAGCCAGTCTCAAATATTTCATTTCTAGGCAAGATACTATAGTGTATAGTGGTTTCTCAGCTTGAACAATTCCTGGATAAAATGGATTATCTAGACCCATTTCAATCTGGCTTCAGGCCTGGCTATGGGATCTTGATGGATGACCTATATCACAAACTGGACATGGGGAGCGTGTCCCTGTCGGTTCTGTTGGACCCTCCAGGAGCTTTTTGATATCATCAGCCATGGTATCCATCTGAGCTGTCTCTCTAGGATGGGACTCGGAGGCACTGTTAATGATGGCTCCAGTCCTTCCTGGAGGGGAGGGATTCAGAAGGTGGTACTGGGAGCCTCCTATTCAGCACCCTGGCTAATTGGCCTGTGGGTCCCTCAGGGTTCTGATTTGTCTCTGATGTTATTTAACATCTACATGAAATCAGTGGGAGAAGTGATTAGGGGTTTGGGCATTCCAGATTTTGGGGGGGTTCATTGTCACCAGTATGTGGATGCCACCCAACTCTAACTCTCCTTGACATCTAAATCTGAGGATTGGCTCTAGATCAATGTCTGATGTCAATAATGGACTAGATGGGGGTGAATAAACCAAAACGTAATCCAGAGTGTGCTCCTGGTAAATCAAAAGGCAGATAAAGGAATAGGGATTCAACCTGTGTTGGATGGGGGTTACCCTCCCTCTGAAAACTATTTGCAGCTTGGGTGTACTCCTGAGTCTGTATGCTCATGTCTTGGCAGTGGCCAGGAGTGCATTTGCACAGTTAAAACCAGTCACCAGTTGTGCCTGTTCCTTCAGATGTCTGATTTGGCTACAGTGAGACAAATGTTAGTTACACCACATTTGGATTACTGTAACATGCTCTACATAGGGCTGCCTTTGAAGATAGTTTGGAAACTTCAGCTTGTCTAAAATGCAGCTGCCAGGCTGCGGGCTGGGGCCAATTATAGAGAGCATATAATGCTCATGGTGCAAAAACTGGACTAGCTACCAGATCATTTCTGAGGCCAATTCAAAGTGCTGGTTATCACCTATAAAGCTCTATACAGTTTGGGCTATCTGAAGGACCATATGATCTTTTACGTCCCTTAAAATCTGCAGAGGAAATTCTTCTCTCAGACCCACTGCTATCGCAGACATGTTTGTTGGGGACATAAGAGAGGGCTTCCTCTGTGGCTGCTCCTGAGTTGTGGAATCCTTTTATTCAGGAAGTGCGGTCAGACTCCTCCCTTCTATCCTTCCGCAAACAATTGAAGACCTACCTGTTCAGGCAGGCTTTTAATAACTAGTCCCTGGAGGATGGTCTCCACTTTTCTTAAATTGTTTTCGGAGTTTTAAAATGTTTTTATATGCTTAATGCATTTTAATTATTATTATAGTTTAATTGCTTTTCAATCTATAATTTACTGTGTTTTTTGTATTACTTGTTTTAACATTATGAGCTGCTTTGGGTCCGCTCACTGGGAGAAAACCTATAAAGAATATTAACTAAATACCTTTGTCCCAGAACAAGGACCCAAGGTGGCTTACAAAATGTTTAAAAGATAAAACAGTATTTTAAATATCAATACTGAAAATATTACAAAGCAATTAAAGATGTGATGTATTAAAACCACAACTGAATAAGACAATATACAACCATTTCAAATCTCATTAAAGAAGGTAAAGGGTACAATATTCCTCCATTAAAATCCCTTCCTTTGCAGCCACTGACTTGCTTGTTACTTACCAATTCGGCCTCTCTTGGGAAGGAGTTTCACAGACTAGGAACAGCCGTGAAAAAGGCCCTCCCACATGTTCTCACCAGACATGCCAGTAAGGTTGATGGAATTTTAAAAAGACTTCCTCTGAACATCTTAAAAACTAAAAAGGCTCAAGTGGAGAAGATACAAGCATTCAGAAAACCTGGGTCAATATCATTTAGGAATTTATAGGTCATAACCAGCATTTTGAATTTTTTCTGGAAAGGAATCAATAGCCAGTGAAGTTATCATAATGAAGAATTTTGGTGCAGTTCCCCTTGTAATCAGCTCCATTCACCAGTCTGGCCATGCATCATGGACCAATGATTTTTCCAAACACTTTCCAATGCAGTGTGACTCTTTTGGAGCAGACTGGTGCAGGGTAAATAGGGTTGTTTGGCGTAGGGTAGAGATATTACATGCCATTTGGTGTGATCCTCATATTCAAATAGCATATTGGAGCTTAAGTGACCCTATTCTCACAGTCAAATCCATGACCAAGTACATTTACAAAGTGGTTGATGGGGGTGATGGCAGCAGGACCACTGAAATTGCACTCTGCACCACAGAAAGTGGAGCAAAACAGCCCCACACACACACACCCAGCAACACCTCAGACTCTTAAGTGCTCCAGTTTACAGGGTGGAGTACACGTTCATATGTCTGCCCTTTTCACTCTCTTTTTTCCTCTCTCAAATGCACACACACAAGCAGAGCTAGAGACAAACAACAGCCATTTCACAATATTGGCGAATCAAAGGAGGAAGGCTTGCTTTGGATCATTTTCAGTGATCACATGCACTGGAAACAATCCAAACCAGAGAGATCCCCTGTGTTACAATAGGTCCGAGATGGAAGAAATTATAGCATGTGTCTCTGTGGCCAGATTAAACATCTCCAGAACTAATATAGCTGGTGCACTAGTTTTAATTGCATAAATACTCTCCCAGCCACCACTGAGATGAGGACATCCAGGCTCAGTGATGACTCCAGGAGCACACCCAAGCGCCTCAGCCTTGCCTTCATTGAGCTTCAGTTCCTTTGCCCTCATCCAGTCTGTAACTGTCACCAGACACTGGTCTAGAACAGAAACAGCTTCCTTGCATTTGGATGGAAAGGACAAGTTGAGTTGTGTGTCATCTGCATGCTACTGACATTGAACCCCCAAGCTCCAGACAACCACTCCCATACTATTTCACATTTATGTTAAATAGCAGGGGTGGGACAATACAGAACCCTGGAGAACACAAGGGACCAACAACCAGAATATCAAACTAGAGTCTCCTAACACTACCTTGTGAGGATGGCCCATCCAGGAAAGACTGCAGCCACTGTCAACCCCAGATTAAGCATTAAGCAAAATAAGCACATGCTTAGGGCATCAACCAGGGATGGGGGCACCACAGATTCTTTTTCAGTGCCGGATTTACCTTGAACCATGGTGCAAATGGTGACCCTCCTTAACAAACCACATCCATCCATCGAAATCCCTCAGCTTTCTTCTTCCGTCTGGGCTTTTCAGTTTACTGATTCTGACACAATCTGTTTACATTCATCAAAGCATGAAAGCACAAGATTTGGCCGGAAACTGATAATTTGATTGTATGTATGATTTTGCATTCAATACAAGGTTCTTTTTTGCCACATGCTATACAATTAAATTACCTTATTTTCATGCACATAATGTACAATTATATGTTTTTTTCAAGCTATGGGCCTGTCACATGTTATATTCGTAGGGGGCACCAAAACCTTTTCAGTGCTTAGGGCCTCTAAAGGTCTTAATCCAGTCCTAGCCAGTGTAAAACAGTGTTTCCAAGACCTAACTCAGAAAGACAGAAAAACATCATGGTCAATAGTACTTAAAGCTGCCAAAAGGACCCACAGAACTGACAGAGACACACTTTCCCTGTCCAGTTTCTAGCATGGGTCATCCACCAAAGTTACTAAAGCCTTTCTCATCCTATAGTAAGGCCTGAAGCAAATCTAGATGATCTGTCTCGTTCCATTTAATTAAACCATCACACCTTATTAAAGCCAACAAACACCCCACTCTATTAAAAAGGCTGTGACTTGTGAAGAGGGATGGCAGATTTTAGGAAGACAGAGCATTCTACACAGCTTGCCTTACAAGGCTGGTATCCATCCCTTTGTCACACATGGTTACTGCGGTATTCTGTTTCACCGTGAACTGCTTTGTGGTTCAAGCTCTGCCTAAAAGGCAGGGTGAAAATGGAGTAGGGGGGAAAGCATATGAACAAACACCAGTACAGAGAGTACAAGATTTTGTAAAATGGAAAGCAGGCCTGCCAGACTTTATTACCCTGATCTCATGGGGTGCTTCTCATTTAACAAAATATACTGATGGAACAATGTGGTTTCTCTCACTTACTCTCATCATTGCCCACCAAGACTCGCTTCTGTCCACTAGACACAATCCGCCCTTTTGATAAAATCTGCAGGGAAACAACAAGTTAGCCTTGAGACATGACAAAAATACCCCTCTTGGAATTGCAGAAACAAAAAAAGAAAACAGTAGAAAACACGGGACAGTGAAAACCCCAAGACGGTAGTGCAGTTTACCAGAGAAAGTCCATGGCTTAATAGGAAGATAAAGGATTAGAAATTTTCTGCCTATCACTTGTCCACATAACAGTGTCTTCCAAGTGAAGCCAGAGCTGTTGCTTCTGAATCTGCAAGTGGAGGCAGCAATGAGGAAAGCATAAACGCACACGGGAGATCTCCAGCACTCATTCCTCGCAGGAGCTTCCATGGAACAACAAGGAAGAAGAAGAAGAACACAAGGAGTAAAAACGAAGAGCTGGGCTCAGAAGAGTAGAACAGAAGAGGAAACAGGAGAAGCAACAACGACAAAAAGGTGGATGCCAGGGCTGAAGGGAGACTGAATGGAGCCTGAAGAGGGACCAGTGGCAGCAGCCAAGTGTGTCACCCCTCCCATTAAGGAGCTGCTACTTTACTTAAGAACACAGTCACAAAAGAGCAGAAATCACTTCATGGGCCAGCCCAAAGGACTGCTCCCACTGCCAGAATAATCTAGCAGAGGGATCGTACTTTTTCGATTCAGGCTAAAGTCCACATGAATCCAAAACTTTTGTGGCGGTGTGTGGGTCCAATGGGGGGAGGGGAAAGAATGGAAAGGGAGGGGGAGGGGATGAGAGAGGAAGTGACAAGAGGTGGGTTTTTTTTTTGTTTTGTTTTGTTTTGTTTTTTGCAAACCTGGTACAAACGCGCGCGCACAAGTACACATACAGAGAGAGAGAAGAGGAGGAAGAAAGACAGGTTTAGAGTTTATAGTGAGGAAGGCACAAGATCATTTCTTCCCACTGGATGCAGGAGACCCAAACTTTTCACCTAGAGAACGAGGAGGAGGAGGAACTTTCTCTTTGAGTTCCAGTTCCTGGAGAAACCGCCTTCATAAATCCCCATGATTTTATATGTAGGATCACCCCAAACCACAAAGGTATGGGTCCCAGCCATAGGTCCTCATGAATTTTATATGTAGGATCACTACAAATCAGAAAAACTTGGATCCCAGGTATGCATGACTTGGGTTGGCATTCTGTGGACATAGATGAGATCTAGGATTTGGTGGTGGTTTGGTGATGATCCCATATAAAAATTATATGAAATCATGAAATCTTCTCTTCCTTCTTGTCCTTCCCACTCCTCCTCCTTTTTCTTCTTCTTGTCATTTTCCTTCCTCCTTCCCTCCAGCAATCCTAAATAAATGACTCTCTGCCAAGCCAAAAAAGTGTGCTCAGCTGTGTGTCATGTAAATGGATATTTTAAAATTGATTTAAAACCTGCTTAAACCAATTCAAAAGCAGTGTTTTTGTAAATGTAACCAGGCTCATAGATGCTTTCCCCCCCCCCCCCCTCACGATATTTGTGCATTATCCAGTGCAGAGGGCTGGTTCTGTATGTGTGGTTCAAAATCTGCTATATTTCTCTGGATTTTCTTTTCTTTTGTTGTATAGGATGCTGATTAAGTGGTTCAGTAGTTTCTTGGAGATGGCGCTGCATAATCTTTTGCCGTAATCCGTGGGGTATGTGGAACATAATGGTTTTTTTTACTCATAAGTCTTTTGCAGATGGAGTCTTGTTTGCATTTAGTAGGATGAGATACACCAGACAAGACATAGCTGCTGCTGTAGGAATGCTAAGCAGAGAAAATCGTTCAGCAATACACAGTGACTGGACAGCTGTAAAAAGGGAAGCTAGATATTTGGAAAGGGACCACGGATTTTAAGTTCAGACTGCCAGCTAGTAAAAACCCAAAGCTTGTCGGGTATACTGATGCAGCTGGGCAGAGGACAATGCAAATCATAAGTTCACTAGTGGTTTCCTGTTCATGTATGGTGATGGTCCTATTTCATTGGCTAGTCACAAACAAGATGTAGTTTCGTTTTCCACAGAGTCTAAATTAATTGCTGCCCCTGAAGCATGCAGAGAACTGCTATGGCTGGAGAAGCTGCTGAATGGTTTTGGGATAAATGAAGAAATGCTGATCCAGGTGATGTTCTGCTTATATACTGTCCCCCACCACTTAAAGATCTGTCTGGGTGGTTTACAGGGTTTTTTTTAATTATACAGACTACACATTGCTTGCCCCCCAAGACAGCGAGCTGGGTACTCTGTTAGCCAACCTCAGAAGGATGGAAGGCTGAGCCAACCTTGAGCCAGCTACCTGAGCCCGGGATTAAACTCAGAGTCTTCACTGCAGTACTGTACCACAAGGCTCCTTTTGATGGAAGACAACACAGCTGCATTAAACTCTTAGTCTGTTGTAAGCTGTGTCAGTTTGTTTGCATTTGATCTGTTCACAACTGTAAGCAATGGAATACTTTTATTTGTTCTCCTACAAATATCCCAGAGTGATTTATTGAGACCTTAAGTGCCAGTTAATGAGAAATGGTGGACTATCTGGAGAACTTGAAGCTATTCTCCTCTGTGAGTCTCTGTACTTCTACTATGTAGCAAAAGGAATTTTAACCAGAAATTCAAAACTCTGCATCATTAATAAAGACATGTTTCCATACATAATAACTTTGAATGTTGGTAACCTCAGCCTACTCAAAGTTATACCCTTCTCCTTCTTGATCTATACATATATGGCCATGTCTCTGGATCTCCAGGGTGGTTGTGTTTTTCAGCAGATCTGCATACTATGCACAGCAAAGACATATGACACTGCTATCAGGCCTCAAGCTGACTACCTGAGCAACAGTCTCTGGCAGCAGTCTCTAGTACCTGCTCAACTTTTTCTCTGCCTACAAAGTGGCATACTTTCAAAACAACCTGTTTGCAACGGCATTTTTTACATGGGCCACTCACTCCTGGTCACACAGTAGAAAGATTTGGGAATGCTTCATAAAGGACTCAACCAGTTGTGTAATATAGAGTTTATTGTAAATAACATTGGTTGTTGATGGCTGCTATAGAAAAAGCTCAACATGCCCTAACCATATTGAATCAGCCCCCAGAATCCAACAGGTGCCATTCCCAAATAGGTATAGTAACTCACCAATACGCTAGCCTGCTCTGTTACGTGGGCAGAAGGCAGGAGGGCCCTCATGCCAACAGTGCTTTATATTTTCTGATTCTCTCAATTTGAGAAATACTGGAAACCGGGCCAGGAGGGGCATAGAGAAGGAGCAGGCAACCTTCCTCCCTTCATACTACGATCCACAAGAAGTGCCAAGTGAGTAAAAGCAGCAAACAAGAGCTGGGTGCCTCTTGTCTTCCAGGCATGGCCTAGCTTCTCAGGAGAAGTTCCAGTCACTTTATCAGCATAGCTTGGAAAGCAACCCAGTCCACCATGGTATGAGCTCATAGAAGGATGTACTACACAGAACAGCCAAGCTAAAGGGAGCAACAAATTTTAATACCTAAAAGCAAAGAGTGTAATCCGAATGAATGACCAGCTACATGAAAGTCAAGGAAATTCACACTTTGGCCCAATTTTTCTAGTTATTATGTCATTCATTCTTTTCTCTCTTCTTTTTTTTCTCACACACGGTTTTAATTTCAAAAATCATTAGATACTCACCAAATAGTAGAAATCTAGGTGGTCAGCCTCTGCATCTAGTTCCTTCCGGTCAAGGATATAATCTACCAGTACTTCCTGATCCTCTCCACAAGGCAATTCTTCTTCAATATGCTGGATCTCAAGGAAACTGTTACTGTCTGAGTAGAAAGGGTTCAGCCACATTAAATCTTCAGACTCTGTCCTCCAATTACCCTCAAGATTAATTACATCCTCAAGAGAGTATCTACCCTAAAGATCAAAAAAAAGGATAGAAAATGTCAAGGGTGTTTGGGAATGACATGGGGAATTGTTCAATTATTGAACTATTTTGTGTTACTAAGAAATTCAGGCATAGGCTTTGTGTATACCTGTAATCTACATGCTTTATATGTTTGTTGACATCTCTCCTAGTATTGCCTCTTGGCTAAAGTATCAGTTTTGTTCTTAAAAGGCTGCAACATCAAGAGTATTGGTGGCAGTCTGTCAAAGATGATAAAAGGGCAACTATCACCTGATCACAGTTACTGAACCTGTGTATATCCTCTACAATAGCATAATCAATGGAGGTGCTCAAATGTAATGTGCGAAGTACAAGAATTCGAGGCAGTGTAAATGCTATCCTAACTGCCTATGAAAAAGAGGTGCTACAAGCACATAACCATTAATGTAGTTGTGTCTGAACAAAGCCAGAATATACACAATCTGTATATACAGTGGTGCCTTGACATACGAACTTAATTGGTTCCAGAACTCCGGTCGTAACTCGAAATGGTTGTAAGTCGAAGCACCATTTCCCATAGGAACACACTGAAATTAATCCGTTCCAGCCAAAGAAAAAAATCACCAAAAAAAAAAAAAAAAAAAACACTGCAAGACCCTTTGGAAACGCAATTAATCCATTCCGGCTGAAGGGGGGGGGGGGGAGAAAAGCAAACAAACCATGCAAGACCCTTCGGAAATGCAAAAAAAACAAAGCAGAAAGCAAACAAACCATGCAAGACCCTTCAGAAATGGAAAAAAAGCAAAGCAAAAAGCAAACAAACTGTGCAAGACCCTTTGGAAATGCAAAAAAAGCAAAGCAGAAAGCAAACAAACCGTCCAAGACCCTTCGGAAATGCAAAAAAAGCAAAGCAGAAAGCAAACAAACTGTGCAAGACCCTTCGGAAATGCAAAAAAAGCAAAGCAAAAAGCAAACAAACCCTGCAAGACCCATCGGAAATGGGGGGGGGGGGGAACCAAAAAACAAACAAACCCTGCAAAACCCATCGGAAATGGGGGGGAAAAACCAAAAAAAACAAACAAACCCTGCAAGACCCATCACAGCATAGAAACATAATCCCACCACCCAGCCCAAAATCACGCTGCAAAACCCACCCAGAACAGTTTTTAAAAAGTAGAAAGCAGCACCTTACCAGGCAGTCCGAAGCCTCCTCCAATCGCACACTCTCTAACCGTTGGGGCGAAAGAGCTACAAAGAAGCAGCCTCTTCGCCACCAACGGTTAGCAATTTGAATTCCCTGCCTTTTTTCCCTGCCTTTTTCTGGTTGTAACTCGAAGCTCCAGTCGCAAGGAGAAGCAAAATTTTGTGGCTGGAGCTGGTCGTAATTCGAAATGTTCGTATGCCGGGACATTCGTAAGTCGAGGCACCACTGTATACATATATAAAAATACAATCATAATGTATTATTAACAGTATAATACAATAACGTATCAATGGTAGTGCAGATGGTTTCAAAGCACTGCATGTTCTACCTATGTATATCAAATAGTATTAAAAAAAGTATTCTCGAAGGCTTTCACAGCCGGGATCCAATGGTTGTTGTAGGTTTTTCGGGCTGTTTGGCCGTGTTCTGAAGGTTTTTCTTTCTTTCTTTCTTTTTTTAAATTTTCTTTTTATTATTATTATGATTTATAAAATCCATCCATACTTATTTAACATTGTGTCACCTGGGTTCAGCTTATAATCATTTGTTAATACAACTACAATACATATTAAGCTATTAATCTAGGTTTTTCTTTCTAACGTTTCTCCAGTCTCTGTGGCTGGCATCTTCAGAGGACAGGAGTTAGAACCCTGTCTGTGTTCTGGTGTAGTGTGTGGGATAGTTGAGTATTTGTAGCTATGGGCTCAGTGTTTTGTCCTTTTCAGGAGATTGGGTGATTATGGTGACCAGGTTGTTTTTTGTTATGGGTGTATTGTTGTGATGGGGGGGAGATGATCTGTTACTGTGATTGATGGGTGTCATTAGCTAGTCCTGTGCAGAGGACAGGAGTTAGAACTCTGTCTGTGTTCTGGTGTAGTGTGTGGGATAGTTGAGTATTTGTAGCTGTGGGATCAGTTTTTTGTCATTACATCACCGGTCCTTATGCCTGGGTAGAGTTCGTTGACCTTTTGCAGGCTGTATTTTTCAGTGCTGGAAGCCAGGCTTTGTTGAGTTTTAAACTTTCTTCTTTTTTGTTGAAGCTCTGCTGGTGTTTGTGGATTTCAATGGCTTCCCTGTATAGTCTAACCCAATGATTGCTGGTGTTGTCCAGTACTTCTGTGGTTTGAAATAAGATTTCATGTCCAGCTTGTTTCAGGGCATGTTCAGCTACTGCCAATTTTTCCGGTTGTTTTAGTCTGCAGTGTCTTTCATGTTCTTTGATTCTGGTGTGGATGCTGTGTTTTGTGGTTCCAATATATACCTGGCCACAACTGCAAGGTATCCGGTATACTCCTGCAGTGGTGAGGGGGTCCCTTTTGTCCTTTGCTGACCGTAACATTTGTTGTATTTTTGTGGTGGGCCTGAATACTGTTTGTAGGTTGTGTTTTTTCAAAAGTTTCCCCATGTGGTCCGTGACCCCTTTGATGTATGGCAGAAATACTTTATTTGTGGGTGGCTGTTTTTCTTCTTCTTCTGTTGTTTTCTCGGTTTGATGGCTCTTGTGATTTCATTCTTGGAATAGCCCTTTGCCTGTAGGGCCCAATTCAGATGGTTGAGTTCGGTGCTGAGAAATAGAGCTTCACAGTTCCTTTTGGTTTTTTGCCCCAGTTATTTTGATCCAGATGCTCTCAATGGAATGACCAAGTTCCTCTTCCTACATTTATATGCAGGAATATGTGTTGCAGTTTTACAGTGGTGTCTAAAAAATGTACCTGTTTTGTAGATTGTTCCATGATGAGGTTGGTGTTTGGAAGGTCATTGAAATCCTGGTGGAATTTTCCAGATATTCCTTTCCATGGGTCCAAATCAGAAAAATGTACTTCAAATACAGGAGTGATTTTTGGGTGCAGCAGCTAAGAAAAGCTGTTCTAAGTCCGTCAATATATTTGCATATTGTTGAGCCATATGAGTGCCCAAGCTGGTTCCACTAATCTGGAGGTAAGTTTTATTGTGAAAGGTGAAATAGTTATGTGTGAGTACAAAGTTGCAGAAAGTAGTGACTGTGTGTGCTTCATCCTTACTTTGAATGGTATTCCTGACAGCCTGTAGTCTGTCTCTGTGTGGGATGTTAGTGCAGAGAGCTTCTATGTCCTTTATGGCTAAGATGGAAGGAAGTTGTGAATGGATTCAAGTTTCTTTAGGAAGTCGGTGGTATCTCTTACACAGCTAGGTGCACTGGTGGCATATGGTTTGAGGATGGAATCCACATATCCAGATATCCCAATGGTGACTGTATTAATGCTTGATACGATGGGCCTACCGGGATTCCCTGGGTGTTCACGTATATTTTCATGGATTTTTTTCATAATGTTTTGTAATTCCTTTTGATATTTGGTAGTTAGATCTCTAGTTAGAAGCTAATAAAATTTAGAGTTGGACAATTGTCTCTCAGCTTCTTCTATTTGACAAGCACAGTGCCACCCTCTTTGATTATTAAAATAGGATTGTTTCTGAGGCTGTGCATAGCATCATGCTCTGTTTGGGTGAGGTTGTATGTTAAGTCATGTCCCTTGTTGATGATCTCAGTCTGGGTGCAGTGGCGAAAGCACTCAATGTAAAAGTCCAGTTCTTTGTTTTGACCTTCTGGAGGAGTCCATGTAGAGTTATTCTTTTTGTGGTGCTTGGAGAAAGGTAGATGTGGGTCAAAATATAATTCCTCCTCATGCTATTGGGACATTTCCTCCTCCTGTTGTGGAAAGTGGGACACAGCTTGTGTGTTGTCATTCTGGATGGTTATTATTTTGAGTAATGTGTTTTTTTACTTATATAACAGTTTTATGCTGTTATCCTGCTGAAAATTGTCCACTGGGTTGGTGTTTGCCCCGCCAAATATCCACCCTGAGAGTTTTGAGGGGCAATTGCATTGACAATAATGTGGGATTGGGATAATCAGATTTGCATTACTTTCAGTTCACAATGTGATGTTTAAGTCAATGTGAATCAGCCCAGAGTTTTTCCCTCCTAATCTGTAGGTTTTTTCCTCTCCTGTTTGGGCTTCTATCATCCTCATCATTTTATTTTATTTTATTGTTTGAATTGAAGGTATTTGCATTGGTTCACACAATGTGATCCTAAGCCAATGTGGAAGGGTTTGCAGCCATTCTATTTGAAGCCACTCCAGATAGCTACAGCAGCAGTGAGAAAGTCAGGGCAGCAGGGAAACTGACTGCCATCTGTAACATTGTGTCCTCCGAAACCTATTGCCAGGTTCTGCTTTCCTTTTCCCTTCCAATTCTGTTTCTTTTTTCCTTTCTTTCTTTTAAAGGATTGCTGCCCTAGCACTAGAGTAGCCAGGTGATTGCCAAAACAAAAACAAAAAAAGGATTGAAGACTCAGCAGAAAGAGAGAGCAGGAGCAAAGGAGAAAAGGAAGTTATCAACCAGTCTTGTTTCCAGCCTGTTAAGGTAGCTCCACTCTAATATGCCTCCTGTAAATCTGGATGGCCAGATCAGAGCTACCTTAAGCTGCAAACAAGGCATTCAAGTGACAATTTCCTCCCCTCTCCCTGCTGACTCCTGTGTTAATCCAGAGAAACCCAAATTACTGGGTGCAACTTCACGTTGAATCTATTCACATTTTTCCTTCTGTGTAGTCACACCTTACGCAGATGAGAGAATATAAGTAAACATTAGTGAATAAAATCTTGTTGTTGTTGTTGTTGTTTAGTCATTAAGTCATGTCCGACTCTTCATGACCCCATGGACCAGAGCACGCCAGGCCCTCCTGTCTTCCACTGCCTCCCGGAGTTGGGTCAAATTCATGTTGGTAGCTTTGATGACACTGTCCAACCATCTCATCCTCTGTCGTCCCCTTCTCCTCTTGCCCTCACACTTTCCCAACATCAGGGTCTTTTCCAGGGAGATTTCTCTTCTCATGAGATAGCCAAAGTATTGGAGCCTCAGTTTCAGGATCTGTCATTCCAGTGAACACTCAGGGTTGATTTCCTTCAGAATGGATAGGTTTGTTCTCCTTGCAGTCCAGGGGACTCTCAAGAGTCTTCTCCAGCACCACAATTCAAAAGCATCAATTCTTTGGCGGTCAGCCTTCTTTATGGTCCAGCTCTCACTTCCATACATCACTACTGGAAAAACCATAGCTTTGACTATGCGGACCTTTGTCGGCAAGTTGATGTCTGCTTTTTAAGATGCTGTCTAGGTTTGTCATCGCTTTCCTCCCAAGAAGCAGGCGTCTTTTAATTTTGTGGCTGCTGTCACCATCTGCAGTGATCATGGAGCCCAAGAAAGTCAAATCTGTCACTGCCTCCATATCTTCCCCTTCTATTTGCTAGGAGGTGATGGGAATAAAATCTTACATACTAATTAAAAACTCATTTTCAGAATGCCAATCCTTGTATAGCCAAAAGATCACCATTTACAACTAAGAGGAAAGTACTGTGTCAGACAACTAACCCTTTTGTAATTTCAAAAGCCACAAGTTTTGAATTTATCTGAAGATCCGCTATTACACTTGCATACTATTGTGTATGTTGAAACGTATACCCCATGCAGTAGCTAAATTACACACTTATGATGGTGTGGTACAATACCTTTACTTTTCATCTCTTCCCTGCCATATTCTTTGTAAACATGCCCACATTTTTAACTCACCCATAGAGAAACCAGAGTGTTCTTCCAGTTTGTTGTGTCCAGGGAAAATTGTACTTCACCATTCTCATCAGTGACATATGGAATATTTGTTTTCACATCATCAACATCAACAGTGAGATAGACAGTCCAGTTTTGAACAGGAAGGCCAAGGACTGAAACCATCATCTGCAGGAATTAAAGGCAATCTGTTTTACTAGAAACGTAATAAAAGTTTTGTCATGGCTGTCATAACTCTCTGTGTTTTGTATCATGTGCAAGAATCATGAGAGTGTATTCATATACAATATTTATTCTGTGACATCACAACTCTTTCTCTCCATTCTTGCATTCTGTATTTTGTAATTTTTTTAAAAAGGTTTACATTATTTATTCGTTCCTGACTGAGTACTCCCCTTCTCTACATCCCAGCACAAGAGGGCCCATCTGGTCCTTTTAAAAATCCTTTGCAGTCAACCAGGCAAAGACCAAAGGTCAGGTATTTAATAACAGGTCTGGTCAACCTAGAGGTTATATAGTGCCTGCCAGCTGCAGGAAATAATGTGCATTTTCCTTTCTTTTTTGTGTGTCTTAAGAGGGCTGTGAGGCAATGGAACACACTATCCAAAACAACTAGGCCATATATGTCACCATATTCCAGACGATCCTGGTTCAGATCCTGACAATGCCATAGGAACAGAACAGACAGGATTTTTGCCACATAAGATCTGCCTATCAAGTGAAGAAAAATGTAGCAGTAACCTTTTTCAGGCACAGCACTCAGTGCGTAAGACAGAGTGCAAGTCTGCCGCCTGGCCTCATCACAAACTTCACACATCCTATTTACTCCATTCCCTGGACGTCTCTGTGTTCAACACAATATATGCAAAAGGAACACCAGCATGGGCAAATTTTTACAAGCCCTGGTTTCCTTTTTGCTGATACCACACACATCAGCAAAGAACTGAGCCTGAGAGTGCAATCGGACTGACCCTTCCCGAAGTTAGCACAATGCATGGTGCACCATGTCTGGAGCCTCCAAGATGGCAACAGCCCACCTTTTTCCTGGACATTTTACCATACTGTAAGTTGATGCCTTTACCCACTGACAGCATGATTCAGATGCACAAACTATCACAGAATAGGAGGGCTCTCCTCAGTCTTTTGCTGAGCTTAGTTTGGTTGCCTAGCTAGGCTCAGTGACAATAACCGCAGCTCTGTCCTGGCCTCTTCTCTATACTCAATGTATGAAGAAAGAGATGCCATGAACAGTTGGCTCACATTTACTTTTTAAGGTGACCTTATTTATTCACTTACACTGTTGTCAGTATCAGAAAAACTAAACTCTTAACTCAAAAACACTTTCTTTCAATGTCCTTTTGGGCAAAGCAAATGTTTCTTGTGGGAGTTATCCCAGACAAAGATGAAAATGTCAATGTCTTGCCTTCCCACTTGGAAGAAGTGACTTGGAAAAAGTGACAATCTGCCCACAGGGTCACTGAACAGGAAGGGTTACCTTTCCAGTGTAGGGAAACCCTTGTTTATAGAATGGATTGAGTATGCCAAATTTCACTGTCACCTCCTTGACAGCTATAGAGATATTAATCGATTCCTCCTCCTTCACTCCTGCAGAGAGAAACAACATGTTGGCTCAGCAAAGAGTGTGAAAACCAAATGCATGATGTAAAAATAGATCTTTTAATTTCTCCCTTCCATTGCCCAAAAGATGGTCAACAGGCAAAGGAACAAGCTGTATAGTACTAATTACATAAATGGAACTAATGAATACATGTTTTGTTATCTGCAGTTGTGGTGGATGCCACAGGACTGAGAGTGTTGAGCAGACATGTAATTCTTCCAAGATGCTTCTAGATGAGACTTTCTTTGTGCAATTGCCTTTTGTGCAAATGTATGGAATTTTAATGGGGAACGGGTACAGACAGCAACAATTTCCACTTATTACACATTTTCCCACTAATTTGTCCTTTCCATAATCTGTTGGGGAGGGGGGAACTAGAACAACTGCATATGTTTGGAGCAGTCTTTTGACTAGCAGCATCCCTCTGAAAGCAATGTTTCTTGCTGCCGTTGCCCTAATAAAAATTGCCTCTTGGAAGTTGCTATTTACATTCCACAGGAAATCTCCATTGCCACCACAGCAATCATGCAATTAATGTAATGTCTAATTGGAACGTGTAAACACCGCAGTGTTTTGAGTCAGTGAACTAAAGTGGTCTGGAATGGGACGTTTTTCAGTCAAACAACTATAAAGTGTTCCACTTTGGAAATGACAAAATCAGAAGAAATGAAGTGGCTCTAATACTGAGGCAACGCATAGCATAGACAACTATGGGCTGTAATGCAAGGTCTGACCAAATAATATCAATCTGACTCCATGGAAAATCTATCACCATAACCATCATTCAAGTCCATGCTCCAGCTACCAATACTGAAGATGATAAAACTGAAAGTTTTTACAACTGTTGTACCCTTGGACATCACCAGATGGTCAATAAAGAAACCAAATAGACTACATAATTGGAAGCAGGAGATAGAGAAGCTGTATTCTCCCTGCCAAAACAAGACCAGGAGGAGATGGTGGTACTGATCATGAACTGTTAATATCCAACTTTAGAGTAAAGCTGAAAAAGAACATTAAAAGAATCCTAGTGCCAAAATATAATTCAAACTACGTTCCTGATGAATTTAAAGTCCACATTAGTAAACTCGATTGATCATGAACTAGAAGAACTGTGGATTGAAACCAGAGATATTATTAGGGAAGAATGCAAAAAGACAAATCTGGTAGTAAAAAGAAAAGAAAAACCTAGATGGATGATGGAAGAAACACTTAAAATTGAAAAGGGCAGGTGAGAAGCAAAAGTAAAAGGTGATGGAAATAGGGTCAGAATCCTGAATGCAGTTTTTCAGTGATTGTCACATAGAGACAAAGAGAACTACAGCAACAACCAATGCAAAGAAATAGAGGAAACAAAAAGTCAAAAGCAAGAGATCTCTTCCAGAAGCTCCAAGAAATAAAAGGGAAATTTAAGCCTTGAATAGAAATGCTGAATGATCAACAGGGAAACACATTACCTACCCAGGAGAAAATAAAGAGAAGGTGGAAACCATACTGAAGATCTACACAGAAGAAGAAAAAAGGATAACAGAATCCTTTGAAGAGGAATCCTATGACAAAGAACCTGTAGTTCTAAAAAGCGAAGTGAAAGCTTCTCTGAAAGCACTTGGAAGAAATAAATCACTGGGGTAGGTGGGATACTGATAGAACCGTTTTAAGCCACAGAAATGGAATCTGTCAAAAGCCTAACAAAAATATGCCAACAAGTATGGAAAACAAAACAATGGCCTGCAGATTGAAAATGTTCAATATACATTCCAGTTCCCAAGAAGTAGTTGCAAAGGCATACAGTAACTGTGGAATCATTGCTTTAATTTCCCATGCAAGTAAAGTGATGCTCACAGTGTTGTAACAAAGGCCTTTACCTTATATAGAGTGAGAAACAGCTGGTGTGAATTTAGAAAAAGATGAGGTGCTCAAGATCATATGGCAAATATCTGATGGCTACTGGAGCACACCAAAGAGTTTCAGAAGATTATCAGACTATGTTTTATAGATTACAGCAAAGCCTCTGAATGTGTAGATCACAAGAAAGTATGAGTTGTTCTGGGGGAAAAGGGTGCGCCTCAGCACTTGATTGTCCGGATGCGTAACATGTATTTTGGACAAGAAGCTACTGTTAGGACAGAATATGGAGAGACAGAATGGTTTCCGATAGACAAAGGTGTCAGTGCACTTTATCCCAGGCAAGATTTAGATGAAAGAGGAGTGAATATTGTCAGAAGAAGCATCAATAATTTGATATATAATTTAAGCTGTGCAGATGACACCATCTTACTGGCAGAAAGCAGCAATGACTTGAAATGACTTTTAGGGAAAGTGAAAGAAGCAAGTGCCAAAGCAGGACTGCAGTTGAATGTTAAGACAAAAATCATTATCACAGAAGAATGACACAATATTGACAGTGAAGAAATTAAAATAGTTAAGAAAATTTGTACACATTGATTCAATCATCAATCCAAATGGAGAGTGCAGTCAAGAAATCAGAAGAAGAATGAGTACTGGAAGAGTAGCAAAGAAGGAACTTGAAAAGATCATCAAGTGCAAGGATAAATCAGGAAAAGGCCATGTGGTCCCCAAATGGGTACCAATGCAGGAACAGATAATACCTTTATTGGACCACCAAAAAAAGGAAACGAAAAAAACAAACAGCTAGCTTTCAATGATAATTCAGCTTCTTCAGGCTGTGCACCAAGTTCTTGTGGGTAGTTCCAAAATTATGTGTTTTTATTAAAGTCCCAAAGTCTCATGGCCATTGTTGGAGCCAGGTTTAGCTTCTTAGATGGAAATAACTTTATTAAATAGGTGAACTACACAGAGAGCACGAATTATGGTGAGTGACGAACTAACCAAGCCATGTGAGATTGAAAAAGGAACAAGACAAGAGTGCCCACTATCAACATTTTTATTAATTCTGACATTGGAGGTGCCAAATAGAAACATAAGGAAGGATGAGAGAATTGGAGGTGTTAAAATTAAGAAAGGGTCCTATAAGTTGAGCTTTTGCAGATGACAAAAGTTTTAACATTGGAGGAACCATTGAATGGAATAGAGATTGGGACACTAACGGGCCATAACATAAATAAGGAAAATACAAAAATGTTAATAAAGAATATGCAAGTGGAAGATCAAATACAATTAGTGTAGAAAACAGGGTTTAAAGGTTACATTGACAAATAAGAATTGTATCCGATTTGAAAATAACAACCTTTATATAAAACAAGCTATTTTGAGGATCTGGAATATTTTCAAACCACGATTTTCACTAAAAATGCCAGTATGAGTATCCCCACATGAGGTTTAGGAAGGAAATGACATTCAAGGGTACAGTAAATGGTTAACTAATAAAGATATCTTAAAACTGGAGCAGGGGAAGTATAAAATGAGGTCAAGAGAGGATTTATTGAAAGATGGCTATGTTTGTCAATGGTTTGCATATGAACAATTATCAGAAAGATTTAAAGCAGTTTAAAAAGTATTTGGTTTTGAGAGAGAAAAAAGTATGTTTGAAAAAGAAATGTGACAATGAGGATCATCTGATTTGTAAGATGTATAAAATGCTTTTGAAATTTGATACAGAGGAAGAACAGATCAAAGAATGCCTGGTTAAATGGACAAAATAAATGGACATAATATTCAAACGGAACAATGGGCGGGGTATGTGGTAGTAGGGATTGAAATTTACAATGAGTTATAATCTTAAAGAAAACTTTTACAAAATAATGTGCATATGGTATTTGATGCCAGAAAAGCTGTCTAAAATGTATAAAAGGGTTACTAATAAGTCTTGGAAATGTCAAGAGAAAGAAGGCTCCTTTTACCATATGCGGTGAACGTGCAGTGCAGCCAAAATGTTCTGGAAGCAAATTCATATAACAATGCAGGAGATACTAAAAATCAGCCTGCAATGCAACCCAGAAATGTTACTTTTGATTCTAGCGAATAATCAAATTAAAAAGAATAATGCAGTAATTATCAGATACCTGACAACAGCTGCAAGACTTTCTTATGTGCAATAGTGGAAATTGAATAACTTATCCACAGTGGGAGAATGGTTATTTAAGGTGCTGGAAATAGTGGAAATGGTGAGATTGCTGGCTCTAATTAAGGACAAATCATTAACGAACTTCAGAACAACTTGGAAGCGTTTATTGGACTTTCTGTTACATAAGGGGAAAAATGAACTGAAGGGATATGTTTTTGAACTTCAGAGACACGGATAAGACATATAATTAATGGCGATTTCTACAATCTTGAGTACATACTAACTTTCATGTAGTGAATGTTAACTATGAGGTATCTACAGATAAGTGAATGAGTAACTGTAAGAGGAATAAAAAATGGAAAGTTCCAAAACATCAATACTTCAGAAAAACTGGTTTGCTACCCCCGAACTCCTTTCCCCTTTCTGTACCTGTTTTACTAGAAACTTAATAAAATCCTTAAAACAATAATAATTTTCATTTTTCACTTTTGAATATTCATGCTGTTGTAATTTCACTATATTAATTTATCATTACTGTTGAAGAAGAATTTTGGGGAAAATATCCTTTTATTTGTTGTTTACATATGCATTTATAGAGATGTGCTTCTCTCAAGCCCTAAAAATAATTCCATGGGAAAGCAACATTTGAAAGTCTACGGTTTAAAAGCATTGACTGAGAAAACAAGAAGTGCAAGGTGATTGAAGATTGTTATAAGGTGGAAAACAGTTTCACCAAATCGTTTGCCTCGTACCTGTTCCTTTTTCCTCCATTTCTGCAGTAAGCTCAACATATTTGGCATAGCCTTTTTGCAGCAGCTTAATATCAGCTCCATTAATAGTAAACGTAGCACAACCTGTTTTATCTGCCTGGAGACACAAATATATATATATATACAGTATATACCACTGGAAAGCCATTTTCTGATTATGCTCCATTGGGTATAATTCAGGATAGCTCATGTATTATTTCAAAGTTGGGGGAGAGAAAGTAAATGTGAATTGTACTTTCCTGATTTTGTGCAACCAGTTCATATTCAGCAAGGCTCAACATGGCAGAGACAGACAAATACACTTCTATAATCAATATAATCAAACCTAAGCCTCCCAGAAAGCACTGAGGCAGGATGTCAGCCCCAAAGAGCCTACTGTCCTAGTCCACTGGGCAGCGTGGCAGTAGTGGCAGAAGGGAGAGGGGAAGGAAGAGGAAGCCTGGAGTGAGTAAGGTTGGTGCTGGGGACCATGAAGGGGATCTTTCTGGGGGGGAAATAAAGCGAAACAAAACACCAACAATGAAAAGGTTCCGCATGTTGTTTCACTTCATGAAAGAGCTGAACTGCCCATGAAACAAACTACGGACCGCTCCGATTCATGAGGGGTTTTTTTGGTTCATGGTTCTTTTCATGCCCATCTCTAATCATGTGCCATCAAGTAAATTCTGACACATGCCAACCCTTTGCAGGGTTTTCCAAGTAGAGAGTACTCAGGAGTGGGTTACTGTTCCTTCTTCTGGGGGGCACCCTGGGACAGTGCAGCTTGCCCACGTCACACAGGAGACACAGTGTGGAATCAAACTCCCGACTTCTGGTTCCATGACCAGATATCTAAACCACTGAGCTATCCAGCCAGATGAATAATCATGTGCTATCAATTCTGACTTATGGCGACCCTACACCAGTCTAAAAAGATGTGTTTTTACTCCCTTCTTCAAATCAGTCAGCATGGAAAGAGATGGCAACCCAGGAGAGAGGACTTTCCACACTCTAGATGCCACACAGGAGAAGATCCTCACTTGCAGGCTCGTTAGGTGGGCTTCTGGCACTGCTGGTATTTTTAAGAGGGCCTCTCCTGATTATTGTAACATCTGGACAGGCTCATAACAAGACAGGCAGTTCCTTAGATAACTGGGCCCTAAGCTGTTCAGGGCTTTAAAAGTTAAAACTAAAATCTCAAATTCGGCCCAGTAATCGATTGGCAATCAGTGCATATCTTTCAGTGTCAGGGTCTTATGATCATGACACTTTGTACCAGTTAGCAGTCTAGCTGCCATGTGTTGCACCAACTGAAGATTCCAGACCATCATCAAGCGTAGCCCATGTAGAGTGCATTGCAATAGGCAAGATGTGATGGAATTAAGGCATGGATGCCTGTCTCTAAGTCAGGCTACTCAGAAAAGGTCGTATCTAGTGCCCTAAGCGGAAGTGTGCAAAGCCATTCCTCGTTGCCACTGCCACCTGGCAGTCCAGTAACAGTGCCGAGTCAAGGAGCACTCCCAGATTACAAACCTGACCTATCGGAAGAACACAAATCCTCCTGCAATAGGTTGAATCCCAGTTCCCGAATCTGACTTGTAATGCCTCTCAGCAAAGTTATTCTGTGACCAAGTACAGAATACTGTGTAATGTTCTGCACTCTGTACCTTAGAAAAGACATTGTTGAACAGGGGGGAAAAAAGGATGTAGTAACGAGCAGCTGGATCACTGAACTTACAAAAAAAGGTAGGAATGTTTGTATTCTTGTGCAAGCATAGAAAGCCAATTCAAAATACAAAACAAAATAGATGCAGAGGCATGCTCCCTACAGACTAATGTGGCCCCATAAACCACCGTGCTCTTCTTCCTCTCCACCCATATTCTTGGGATGCAATGAAAAATGGTCAGTGGAGTGAGGGAAAATGGAACAAGGTTACCAGTTTCTAAATCAAAGAGCAGATGTAGGTAATTCATCTCATCTTTCCGTTTCTTTGAAAACCGCCCCTTCCCAGTCATCTTACCTGGCCCGTGTACTCTTTTTTAATTATAGACAATGTTTCATCAAAAACTTCTTCAAAAATATATGATATGTTCCTCGTCAAGCGGAGGCATACATTTCCTTGAACAGGCTTCCCATAAGTGTACCTATGCCAGAGATAAAGCAGAGGAAGGGAAAGAAGTATGCTTTAGTCAAGAGAAGTAGTTTTCACACTGTGTCCTGAGAGACTCTGGATCTCCTTAGAAGTTTATTAGGATTTGCCCAAGGAGAATATTGATAATGGCTGAGAAACTTACCAGAAAGTTGGAGCCTCATGGTGCAGTGGTTAAACTGCAGTACTGCAGTCAAGACTCTGTGACCTGAATTTGATCCTGATGGAGTCAGGTAGCTGGCACAGCCTTCCATCTTTCCAAGGTTGGTAAACTGAGTACTCAGTTTGCCGGGGGGGAGGGGGAGGGTAATGTGGGAATATCAGATTACAACTCTTGTTGATGCCATCAGGCCAAGAGGTCTTTGAGCCATGTATGCTGTAACTTTCACATTAGGTTTGAATTTCTTTGTCAAACTTAGCAGTTTTTTCACTCTGTCCTGAGGTGAGTAAGCTCTGGCAGTTCTAAAATCCAGAAGTACACCAATGTGATGGACTGTCTGGTAAGGTTTTATATTTGATTTTTCTAGATTCAGATGAAAACCATGATCCACCAGGAGAAGTAAGGTGAAAGAAATGTGTGTGTTTTTCTCAAGACCTTGGAGTTGGCAACAATCAACCACACGTGTATGTATGGAAACATTATTGTACTGCAGAGTCTGAGGTAAACAGTAC
Source organism: Intellagama lesueurii (assembly GCA_037013535.1). Taxonomy (NCBI): domain Eukaryota; kingdom Metazoa; phylum Chordata; class Lepidosauria; order Squamata; family Agamidae; genus Intellagama; species Intellagama lesueurii. The sequence continues at coordinate 130,994,123 of JBAJHW010000002.1, forward strand.
GTGGTGCCATACAGATTTGGGGTGCTATAGAAAGACCAAAAGGAATTGCTTTGAACTGATGCATATCATTGTTCAATGCAAACCACAAGAAACAGAAATGGTCTTTGAGGATAGTAATATGGAAATAAGCATCCTTCTTTGGGACCACGAAATAATGGGCATAGAACCCAATGAGAAGCATATCTGGTGGAACAGATTTGGTGGCATCCATCTTCAATAGTAATTTTTAAAAAAAGCAAAGCATGCTGCTTATATACCACCCACTAGTGCTTCAAGCACTCTCTGGGCAGTTTTTAAAAAGTGAAAATTTTGAATCTGGTGCCTCCTTACTAAGACAGTACAAACACTTTGAATGTTCATTGGTGAAGGTGGTCTTGTTGGTGCATGTAACACACTTTTTGAATGGGCCCACCGGGGCCACAAAAGGCAGGAAGGCCTCAAATACAACCAAAAAACAAACAAAACCCTATTTTTTTAGGAGTGACTCACAGAAAAGGTGCAGGACAACAAAGACAAAGAAGACAACAAACATGAAGGTAAACAGGTAAGGGTTTTCAGAAATATTAAGAGGAAATAAGCTCTAAGGAACATTCCAAGAAGTTTCCTTAGCTGCTAGGTGCATGCGCAGTGAGGGGAGCTGCTCTAACAGTTCTTTCCTTAAGCTCTAGAATGTTCCAACACGTTTTGCACAGGTGCAAAAACACCCGCATGTATGATTTCCAGAGATCATGAAGAAAAAAATGCCAGACTGCAAATTGCCAAAGATGAGAGATTCTGGGAGCTGTAATCCAGCAACCTCTAAGGAGTGGATGGTTGTGAATTACTGCTCCAGAGCAGCCATTCTCAATGGGGGCCATATGGCCCCTTGGCATGCCCTGGCACATTTGAAGGGGGCCACAGACTGGAAATGATTCTTCACACACCACCTTATAAGGTTTGTTATGTGACTTGTACAATCCTACATTCCTCTCATATTGTGTTTATGGCTGTTGAGAATGGCTGCTCTAGAGTTCCATTGAAGCAGACAAAATAAGACAAAATATAATAGAAATATAACAAAATAGAATAGAATAACAAATGACATATGAAATATGGGTCATGAGAAAATTAACGTAAGATGTTGCCAAAGGCCTTCCTAAACAGTTTGATCTTCAAAAGTCTTCTAAAGGTTTGTACAGAGTGGACCCGTCTGATTCCTAAAGGGAGTTTGTTTCACAAGGAGGACGCCACTACGGAAAACACCTGTTTCCTAGTATGAGTTTTCTTTACTTCCCTTGGGGCTGCCACCTTTAATAGTGAGGCCTAAGAGGATCAGGTTGACTGGTTAGATCTTCTTGGGAAGAGGTGCTGTGACAAGTAATGAGGTCCCAAACTGTTCAGGGCTTTGTGAGCCATAACTAACACCTTAAACTAGCAGGGAAGCCAACAGGAAGCCAGTGAAGACAAGTCAGGATTGGGGAGATATGATCAAACCTTCTAGCCCCAGAAATTAACCTCGTTGCTGCACTCTGGACCTGCTGAAGCTTCCGTGCTATCTTCAAGGGAAGCCCCACATAGAGAGCATTACAACAGTGAATTCTCAAAATTACCAATGCATGAATTAATGTCTTCAGGGATCTCTCATCCAGATATGGGCAACACTGGGCAATCCACCTAAGATGAAAAAAGGTGGTCCTAGTCATGCCCAAAATTTGTGCCAGAACTGAACTCAAGTTGCGAATCTGGTATTTTAGGGGGATGGTGTGTAACCCCATCCAGAGTAGGCAGTTTTTTCCCTAATTGGACAGGAGACTCTTCTGACAACAAGATCATTTTGTCAGGACTGAATTTCAAACCTCATCCACCTCATCCAGGAATAGTGTTCCTATTCAACCACATTGGTTGATGGATAAGGGAAAGCACTCCAAACCTGGGCTAGAAAGGGCAGAAATCCTATTGATTTTAATAGTTTCTATAAACCACCTTAACCCAGTCACCCCATGTCTCCAATCTGCCCTAGTGCAGGATGGAATAATCTGGGGAGGGGGGCAAATTTGTGAGAGGGCTACTCCTGCGTCCACACCCACCCAGTTCTCAGTAATACACACCAGATCAACTTTCTCATCTGCTATTAGATCATATACAATTCAGATTTATTTTCTCAAACTGGGACGAGGTAACAAGTGAGGTACCACAAGGCACAATCCTGGGCCCAGTGCTTTTCAACATTTTTCTTAATGACTTACACGAGGGAGTGCAAGGATTGCACTCATCCCAGAGTTCAAGACAGGTAATAATAAACATAAGCTATAGGAAGCCAGATTTCGGATGAATATCAGGAAAAATCTCTTAACTGTTAGAGCAGTACGACAATGGAACCAATTATCTCTGGAGGTAATGAGAATGAGTGTTCCAGCACTGGAGGCTTTCAAGAGGATGTTATACAGTCAACTGTCAGATCTGCTTTGATTTGGATTCCAGCATTGAGCAGCATTGGACACGATGGCCCCTTCCAACTCAACCCATTCTATGATTTCATGATTCTATGAATTGACCAGGTGTTACACAGCAAGAAGGATAGATTGGAGGATGTGCTGAGTTGGTGACCTCATACATGTCTTCTACTAGACACAGGAGGTAATGTGCTCTCATAAGACAAGTCAATGTGCAAATCTACAGTCTAGAGACCACCTGGGGAAAAAGCGTAAATGGGTAATCATCTCCATAAAATAAATGAAGAAAGGTAAAGCCCAAGGAAAAACAAACAAACAAACCCTTGGCATAGGGAACCTTCTTTTTGCTGAAATTTCATGAGCCATCAACACAAGGAGAGAAAATATACAATATTCTAGCACTGGTTTTCAAGAAGGAGATTGGGCTCCACAAGTGACAATCACAATGAGTCATTTTTAGTTCTGGAGTATAGCTACCTGTACCAATGTTGTACTGTATGAATTTTACTTACTTGCCACACACTTTGACCTGAAATTCTTTATCTGAAGTGGTGACCAGCGATGGGATCTCAAATAACACTTCAAAATTATGCAGTTCTGTAATGAGACATGATGACAGGGACAGAAGGAAATAAATAGATAAACCGGTTTATGTAAGATTAATAGTGGCTGCTTATATTATATAGATATGGATATAGAGTTAGAAATCATACCTGATCTTGAAGGAGTATAAAAATACATCAGAATACATTGTCAACTATTGACTGGGTTTCAAGTGGTATTAAGTTTTTAAGTGATATTCAGGTTCCACTCCTTGCATTGGAATGGATGGAATAGAATGATAATTCTTCCTTTGTTTTCCATTTCACATAGGAACCATATGATATTGTCATCAAATTATTGTTCTCCTTTGCTTTTCCTAGGGCTCCTATATCTCTTTTTGAGAATCACAAAATCTGACTATTTTGATGGAACAGGATGGAAAAGCAATGCAATCGTCCCTCATATAGAATGTCTTAGCATTACTCTTTTGTCTATGGGAAGAACTCTGGTTTTCATGTGGGTACTGATATAGGGTGTTGACACATTTCTGCATAAGAAGAACTCTTTGGCTGGATCCGACCAAAGACCTCTCTAGCCCAGCATCCTGTTCTCAGAGTAGCCCAGCTGATGCCTCTTGAAAGCCCACAAGCAAGACACAAGTGCTCGTATTCATACAATGAACATCATTGATCTAAGATACACATGAGATCTGATTTCAGGCCTTAACTTTCACAAGAAGACCTGATTAAGAAGCAAGGCTAAGTTGTTAGTGTTGCATGCCCCAAATAAAATACTGCTCTCAACCTTCCCTCCTTCTGAAACAGCCATGAGGAATGCATTGAAGCATTTTCCTTCTGCTTTGAAGTCCGCATGTTATATATTGATGTCCAAACCAAAACCATCTTAACTATGGTTTAGGAAACTAAGGGAGGGTAATAAACCATAATCTTAAGTAGTCTTGTTTCCTTGAATTTTACTAAAAAGTGACTACAACAATAAATACTGACTTGGACACAAAAATAAACCTTCCTGAAAAAGGAAGCTTCCAATCTCTTCCTGTGCCAGAAGATAAGAGGTGAATGGCAAGCTCATGAGCTTGAGGATCATTAGGTAATACTAAATCACAGCTTAACATTTGGTATGAACAAGGACAGACTGTCTCCGTATGGCCTCAAGTGTGCCTCACATGTTTCAACGACAATGAACAATTGCAGTTCTATTTATTCTGTATTATAGTTCAAGTTGGAACCGACTTATGGCGACCTTGTTAGGGCTTTTAAAATAAGTGAGATACTTAATAAGTGTCAAGCTCTATTTTCTCTCATTGTGTTTACATTTAAACTTTTACCTGAGTTTCTTATCTACCTTCCGAGTTCCAAATGTTTTGGCTAGTTAGATATGAATTGCTGAATCCCTGAGTAAACATTAAAATTTGTATTTGGAAGGGAGAGTTTGTATGAGAATTGTAATGTATAGAATCCAAATGAGAAATACTTCTAGGGTTGCAGAATAATATATAGTTTAATGTTTCCTTTAAAATCTGTTTGGCAAGGCAAAAACTACTTTTCTTTAGTTTACTTTCAATTTTCTGGTTTTTCCCTCTCTCAGACACAGAGGGTTACAGTGACAGAATCATTTTAGTTGTTACACAATGAAAATGAGGAAGAGAAATTTCTTAGTTGAAGAACTTCATGTTGCAACTCACTACCGAAAGTGACACCCCATAGGCCAACAACTGATTTATTATGTATTTTGTTTATATCATTTCCATGCTGTTTCCATGGTTGAGCGGGGGTTTGAACCTTGTTCTCCAGAGTCCTAGTCCATCACTCTATCCACTACAGCAAACTAGGATTCAATATATTATTACCTCCATTTAAGGCTATAAGCTCTTGTCTATTTAGATTGAAACATGATTTATATTCTTGTCTATATATTTTATAGCTTCTAGTTTGTAACTGAAGTAGATTTGTCTGACTTAAGTATTTGCCTGTAACTTAAGTTCAACCTTCATATATTTTTAAACATTTGTACCTACAGTTTATTCATAGCAGTAAGATTGATTTCTATGTAACTGAAATGTGCCTATAACTTCCAAGTTTCTATATTTTTATACATATGGAATATGGAAGTAATTAGATGAATAAAGCTTGTAAATTAATCAAGTTGATGTTGTGGAAGGGGATTTGTAGAGATTTCCTTCGCCATGAGTGAAACAATAGTTTATTCTCATCCTCTGAAGAGAGATAGAATATTTGAACAATGAAATAACTCATAACTTGATCCCCAAACGAACTCTGATATGACTGACATGGTTGCTTGATTTCACACTGAAATTAATCCTTAAAAGGAATAAACAACAAAATCAAACTACCAAGGTGTGTTATAAATGTTATAGTGCTCTGATGTTTGATTTTATCTTGACATCTTATTTAAATAATACCATATTCTTCCACTGTGAATTCTTTCTCAGTTTCATCCTTCGTGTCAGATGAAATGCCTTCTAATTTGATGGTGTATGTTCCCAGGGCTGCTTCAGAAGCCAAAGGAAAGGACAGATCCAGAATGCCATGATGAGGCTTCATATCTACCCACTGGCCAATTCGGTTCCCATATGGATCCTGAGCACAGAAGTAAGATCAACAGAAACATACGCTCATTTGCTTGACTGATGTCAGTCACCAGAATATTAAGATTAACAGAACAACGCACAGAAATTCTGGAAGAGTACAGATTTTGAGCATGCTCTGACAAGTTGGTCCTACTAGAGGTGATGGCAAAGATATCCCAAAACTCCCTCTCTTGGGCTAGCACCCGGGCTATCTGGCATTGGCTGAGGTGCTTCCCCAATGACAGCATTTGCCCCTTTGTCTTGTTCCACTATCAGTCTCAGGCCCCATGACACCATCCTCAACATCCCCAAACAGGGCTTCCCAATCTTTCCACTCCTTAAGGAAATTCACATGGAATATTTGGGGAGACTTCCTGTGGTTGGGCATGTGGATTTCATAATCCACAGGGCCCACCAGATGTACCAGTTAGAGTGGCCCTTGCCACTGAGTGAACAACTTGACTGTGCCAAGGACCAGAGAAGTAAGACCTTTTGCTAAGGCATGAATGCTGATGGTCGGATTCCAAAAGATCTCCTGTATAGAGAATTAGTGGAGGGAAATCGCCCCAGAGGGAGACCACAGCTGCGATACAAGGATATCTGCAAGCGGGATCTGAAGGCCTTAGGAATGGACCTCAACAGATGGGAAACCCTGACATCTGGGCGTTCAGCCTGGAGGCAGGCAGTGCATCATGGCCTCTCCCAATTTGAAGAGACCCTTGTCCAGCAGGCCGAGGCAAAGAGGCAGTCCCGAAACCAGCAAAATCAGGGAGCTGGCCAGGGGACAGGTTGTATTTGTCTTCAGTGTGGAAGGGATTGTCACTCTCGAATTGGCCTTCTCAGCCACACTAGACGCTGTTCCAAGTCCTCCATACAGAGCACGTTACCATAGACTCTCGAGACTGAAGGATGCCTAATCTAAAATGCCTGGGGTTGTACTCACAGGTCATACCGTCTGTTTTGCACCTTTTGAGCCTCTTTAGCCAACCCTGAAGCTGTCCACAGGTGCTCTCTCATTTCTATCACTCACTGAACCACAAGGCAGTAGTTACGTTCTCTCTCTCTCTCATTCTCTCTCTCTCTCTCTCTTAATGGGGCAGATCCCTAAGAGGAATGGATGTATTAGAATGACGTTGGCTTGTGAAGTTCAGACCAACTTGCAGGCCAACATTTTAGAAGACAATGGAGGATAGAGGGTGGCATAATCTATAATGACCAACACATGTGTGGCCTTCAGCTGACCTCCCCAGGGGCTCTACTACAGTATGTCAAATCTAATTCACTCAGAGGGCTGGTCAATCAAAGGCAGGGGCAATAGGGGGCCTCCTGGCTGGGGCTTTTAGCTACGTGCACTAGCACTCAGGACAGGAGGCCCAGATGAGCTCTACCTGCTTGTAGATTCCTGACCAGTAAAACAGCTGTGACACCCACACCAGCGTCTTCTCAGCAGCCAGGTTGCTGGTGACTGGTCATGATTCTGGTCATCGGCAACCTGCAGGACCATTGCCCTTAACTTCAGGAAACTACCAGTTGGAGTAGAGTTGCTTTCCCACTCCCACCCCCAGGATAAGCCTATACAAGATCACAAGCTGAATATGAGCCAAAATGTGATGTGGCTGAAAAAAAAGGCAATACTATTTTAGGGTGCATTAGCAGAGGTATAGACTCCAAATCCTATGAAGTACTAGCTCCCTTTTATTTGACACTGGGTATGCCTCATTTTGAGTACTGTGTCCATTTCCGGATGCTATACAGTGGTGCCTTGCTAGACGATGTTAATCCATTCCGCGAAAATCGCTGTCTTGCAAAAACATTGTCTAGCGAAGCACGTTTCCCCATTGGAATGCATTGAAATCTCTTCAATGCGTTCCAACGGAAAAGTCGTCGTCTTGCGAAGATCGTCCATAGGGAAACCTCGTCTAGCGAACGCGGGTCCCCGTTGGAATGCACTGACAGCTATTGACCGCTAGTCAATGCATTTCAATGGGGAAAACTCGTCGTCTAGCGAAAATCGCCCATAGGACACCATCATTTTGCGAAGCGCAGTAGCGATCGCAAAAAGCCATCGTCTAGCGAATTCCTCGTCCTGCGAGGAAATCGTCTAGCGAGGCACCACTGTACTTTTAAGAAGGATGCAAGCAGACTGAAACAGATTCAGAGGAGGGCAACAAAGATGATCAGGGAACTGGAAACCAAGCCCTATGAGGAAAGACTGAAAGAACTGGGCATGTTTACCCTTGAGAAAAGAAGACTGAGATGACAGCACTTTTCAAATACTTGAAAGGTAGTCACACAGAGGAGGGGAAGGATCTGTTCCCGATCATCCCAGAGTGCAGAACACAAAACAATGTGTTCAAGTTACAGGAAACCAGATTTTGGTTGAATATCAGGAAAAACCTCCTAACTGGTAGAGTAGTGTGGCAGTGGAATCAGTTACCTCAGGAGATGGTAAGTGCTACAACATTGGAGACATTCAAGAGAAAATTGGACAGCCACCTGTCACATATCCTTTGATTTGGATATCTGTACTGAGCAGAGAGTTGGACTCGATGGCCTTATAGGCCCCTTTCGGCTCAATTATTCTGTGATTCTAAGAGCCCCTCCTGCAGCTTGATGCTGGGGAAGGACCACTCCGGCATGTCCTCTGGTTGTGCCACAGCCAACGCCTCTGCCAGAGAATGGTCCTTTTTGTCAACTTGCTCTTGGGACACCTTCCCCCAGCCAATCACACCCATCTTCCTCTCCAACCAAAGTTGGGTTTGGCCCCTCCTTTGGGTTAGCTTCCCTTCCAGCCCCTACCCAAAACAGTTTCCTGCAACGGGGCAGGGACTAGTCCCACCTGCAGCTGGCACCTCTGCTACCCCACCTGCACTGTCACCCAACAGGTTGCATAGGACCGTTTTAGAGTTGTGCATGCTTCTTCATAAACTCTGGGTGTCTGGGGGAGCGTGCTGTGCATCTGCCTCTAAACATAGAGCAGGGGGTTGACACCTCAGAGTCTCTGAGACTTCTCCTTCCTTCCTGGTGCTTCCCTTGAGGGCCACCTTTCCTCTCTTCTCTATTTTCTCTTCTCCAAACACAGACACTGTACATGTAAAAGAACAAACCCACAAACCATATGTAAAAGTACTTTGTTGCTTTAATGAAGAAGCACCCAGTAATCATTTTTTTCCCTTTTCCAATGGAACGTGTGTGATTAGGCATGTATCTCCATGCTTTTCTCTGAATTAAAAAAAAGGAATAACGAAACTCCAAACCCCTCCAACAGATATAACACCAGAGATCTTAGAATTGTGCAATTGTAATAACTGAATGACTTTCACTCCCATTTAAGTATGTAGTGTAAGATAAGTCAGGTGGCCCCCAAGGAACGAGTAGCTCATAATGTGAGAAAGATCATTCTAAATTACTGTACTTACTTTCAGCAGTATCTCTGGGATCTGCAAAAAAGAGGGAGGGAGAGAGAGAACAAAGGAAATCAGCTTCATGAAAAATATCCTATTTTTCCTAACATTTCTCCAAAGCCAGTTGAAGAACTGATATGAGTTAATCAACACAGCTTGCTTGTCTAAAGATTGTAACGTTTTACAGAACCTTTGATCAAGTTCACATAGGATGTAAACAGTACCCAAACTAACAAAGGTATGCAGATGATTTCCCATACAAATTGCTGAGTGTAATTCCATGGTCAGTATCATGTTGCATAGCTGTCTCCATAATGGGAGTGAAATCACTATATGTAGCAGGTTGTTGCTAATTAAATAGTTCTCTCTTTTTTTAATTTCAGTGTGTGCATGACTCACTCATAATGATACAAAGTTTCATAAACCCTAACATAAAATTTAAAAACTCTTTAACTAGAGTGAGACCCACTATCTCGTCTCCAGTGTTTGATCTGCCAGCTTAGAGTGTGTTCTGCTGTGTGGGTTCAATTTCTAGGGGTTTTTTTTTCTTCTTTTCTTTTTCTTTCATTTGCTTTTATTGATATTGCATTCTGTAGTGTGCATTTATTATTGTATTTTGTGTTTGTATTTGTTGTATCTATTAATTTTGATGTCTCATTTTTGTATTAAGCTGGTTATTATTGTTACTAATTTTTTTTCGTAAGCTCCTGCTTGTTGTCAGTATTTGAGGATGTAGTACAGATCGGGCCTTTTAGCCTTATTTGTTATTCTAATTTTGAAAATATAGCTTAAGAGACCTTCTCATTGAGGATTGCTGGGAGTATACTTTGTGGGTGGGTGATCGGGTTTTTTCTGTGGATTTTTTTTTTGTTCTTGGTTTGTTCTTTGCTTCTTTCTTTGCTTGTGGGTGTGGCCTGAGCTCTGTGGGGGTCAGAGGAGGGGCACATAGGATGGCAAGTAATTCCATTCTGGTGCTAACAGGTAGAGGGAGATATGCTGTTGGAGGGAGGCTGGCTGTTTTAGGAGAGCTCACCCTCAATGCATCGTATCCATTCTAAGCTCTAGCCCTCCCGACACCCAACATATGCAAGGTAACCAGCTCAGATGTCCCTCTGCTCTGACCCTTTTTGCTGTTTAATACCAGGTCAGTCCAAAACAAGTTCCAACTGATCTTCGATCTAATTGTGGATGAATGGGCTGATTTGGTGTGTATAACCAAGACCTGGTCCCTCAGATCTTACTCCCAGGTTACTCTATCCAGCATCAGGGCAGACCGGAGGGGAGGGGAGGGGGTGTTGCCATTGTCTACAAAGACACCATTAAGCTTAGCAAAGTCTCTGACATGACTTGTACTGGTTTAGAGTACCTCCACTTAACTGCAGATGATGAGGATAGACTTGGGATAGTGCTGGTGTATTGCTCTTCCCATGACCTAGCTCTCTCCCTCTCGGGGCTGACAGACTTCAGCTTGGCTGGGCCATTGAGGTCACCTAGGCTTATGCCTGAGATGACTTAAACATTCATGTGGAGGTGGCTGTCCATGGTGCAGTGCCAGAGTTCATGGAGGCCATGGCATCCATAGGCCTATCCCAATTTGTGAAGGGTTCCACTCATGCTTCTGGACATACCCTTGGTCTAGTGTTTACAATTGACTGAGATGAGGATGATCTAAGGGTTATGGATCTAACAACTTCTGCTTTTTCATGGTCCGATCACCATCTGATAAAGTTTGATTGACTATGATACCCCTCCTTGGCTGGGAGGTTGGATCCATTAAGATGGTCCATGCCTGGAGGCTACTGGACCTGACTGGGTTCCAGGAGGCCTTCAGGGTGTTCACAACTGACCTGGTCATTACTCCTGTCGAAACCCAGGTCACCAGGTAGTACTCCTTGGCGGCCTGGATGATTGACACAATTGCTCCTAAATGCCCTTTCCATTCAAGGGCTCATTCTTCATCCTGGTTTACAGATGAGTTACAAGCCATGAAACTGAGAAGAAGGCTAGAGAGTAACTAGAGGAAAGCTCCCTCAGATGGGAATCTAGCTGCAGTAAGAAAATTGTCCAGCAAATATTGTAATGTCATTTGATTGGCTAAGAGAGCCTATTATACCTCACTCATTAATGAGGCATCTCATCAGCAAAACGCTCTCTGTCAAGTGGTCTGGGACCTCACAAATGCTGGACAGTCCAATGGTCCTCAATCTGATATTGCCACTGCTAATTGACTTGCAGCTCACTTTCAAGCAAAGATTGAGGCCATCCCTAGGGACCTCGACTCTCTTAGGGACGCAGTTTATCGTGCTGAAATGTCCAATACGCTGTCTTGTCTGGTTTTGTTGGCCTTTGATACTGTCAACTATGGACAGGCTGTCGGGTTTGGGGATTGGAGACTCAGTGTGACACTGGCTCCAGTTCTTTCTCGACAGCTGTGACCAGAGTGTGCAGGTTGGGGATGTTATCTCATCTCTGTGGGTTCTGCATTGTGGAGACTCACAGGGGTCAATCATCTCCCCAATGCTATTTAATATCTATTTGATGCCATTCAGGACAGTCAGCCAATGATTTGGAGTTCATTGTCATCAATATGCTGATGACACACAGCTCTATGTATCTCTCCTTCTCATCATCATCAGCGGAAGCTGTGCAGACCCTGGAGTGATGCCTGACCTTGTGGATGAGGGCTAACAGATTGAAACTAAATCCAGACAAGACAGGGATCGTGTTGTTGGGAGGGGAGCCTGCCCAATTAAAAGGTACCTTGCCTGGCCTTGAAGGGGTCACGCTCCCTTTAAAGGACCAGGTCCACAACTTGGGGGTGTTGCTGGATGCAGCTCTCACCAGGGCGAAATAAAAATCTGCCGTGGTCAAGTCTGCCTTTCTTCATCTTTGGCAGATTGCACAGTTGCTGCCCTTTCTGGACAGGAACTTCCTAATCACACTGGTCCATGTGTTGGTAATCTCTAGGATCTATTACTGCAATGCTGTCTACATGGGGCTGCCTTTGAAGGCAACACAGAACCTTCAACAGGTACAAAATGCGGTGGCCAGGCTAGTATCAGGGGGTGTGGGGAGGGGAGAAACATGATCATATCTCCCCAATCCTGGCTCGCCTGCATTGGTTGCCTGTTTGCTTCCATGCCAAATTCAAAGTGCTAGTGTTATCCTATAAAGCCCTTTATGGTTTGAGACCTCATTATCTGTTAGAGCATTTCTCCTTAAGATTGTCTACCTGATCTATACAGGCTTTGTGTTTGCAGGTGGTCACCCCTATAGAGACGCCCAGAAAACAACCACCAGGAACTGAGCCTTCTCGGTGGTGGCCACAATGCTATGAAATGCATTGCCTGTCAACGTTTGCCAGCGTCCGTCCCTTTCGACCTTCAGGGAATGGGTGAAAGCTGAGCATTTCAAGGAGGCTTTTGGTAACATCTCCCTCTCTTTAATATTTTCATAGATCCATTTGTTTTTAAATAAGTTTTATTTGCTGTTGCCTCTGGAGTCTTTTCGTCAGTACTTTAATTGGGTGTATATGCTGGTGGGTTGGTTATTATGTCTTTTTATTGCTGTTTGCTGCCCAGAATGCAATTAATAAATTGAATAAATTAAATAAACTAGCAGCAACCTGACACAGCCAGTAACATCACTCCGATTACACGTGTGGAGCTATGCACCAGAATTCCGATCCATGTTTTTAAAATGAGCAATGAGAGAGACCCTCTTGGGTCTCAGATGTGTTTCAGTGTAGATAGAATGAAGTACATTCAGCCTTTGTTTCACACAATAAGAAAATAATACTCACTCTTTCGCCAACAGCTTTAAATTCTCCATTAAGCCTCACTATGCGAAACTTAACTGAAAAAGCAAAAGAGAAATTTATTACTGATCCTTTTTAAAAAGAGACGGCCTCTTTCCCCGGAGATGCAGAGGCAAGAAGGACCATCCCACAGTTTTATTCCATCATCATTCTCCATTTCATGTTGCTATATTTTGAAATGTCAGTAAACACAACAGCTTCCCCCAGCCTTGTTTTACTTCTATGTGTTTTTGAAAGAAATTGTGTTCATAAATAAGTTCATAAACTTACTGGTTTATGTGCCATCCAGTGGCACCTGATAGGGTAACCTTAACAGGGTTTTCAAGGTATGTAAGATGTTTAAGGGATGGTTTTACCATTGCCACCTCCCAGTGTGTTGCCATGGCTAAGCAGGAACTGAACCCAGGTCTCCTGAGTTCTAATTCAACAGTATCTACTACTCAATCCTGGCAGTTCTCCTTTAACATGCAGTAGCTCCCTAAAATTAGTGGATGCTACTCTCAAGAGGTTCTGGACGATTTTCAAGGAGCTCTGCTTTGGCTTAGCCAAAGCTTCCCAGGGCAACCCTTAGCATCCTTTGATCCTCTGATGCTTCCCCTCCACACACACACTTTTTTCTTTCAGATCAGAAAAGCCGCCATTATTCTGTCACATACATTTTGCACCTAGGTCAGCTTTTTTCCAAAATCTGAAGCAGCTTTTGGTCACTTTTAGGATCCTGACCAAAAGCAAGTCTGTGGAGACCTTGAAATGTGACAAAATTACTACCCATGCACCCTAGAGGGCACAATGGGCCTTTTAAAGTCACCCCAAAGTGACAACATTTGGAGAATTTCGGGGGAGGGGTGCGTAGGTGTGCCTGTGCAGAGGCAAGTATGTCCAGAGATATCTGGAAATTCCAACCCCAGTTCAGCATTGCATGTCTTACCATTCTTTCTCCCATTGCCCTTATCTTATTTTACATCATCAGAACAGGTACCGTTCTCTTTTGGGTTCCGCTACACTCAGGCTTACCTGTTTCTCCGGGTTTATAAAAGGGCTTGCTTGGTTTTATAAAAACCTTTGGATGTGCATTTCTCATCAGCACCTTCTTCCGGCCTTCAAAGCTCACACGGTCACCCTTTTGAATGAAGACGTGAACGTGGGCAATTTCTTCCTTCACAGTGCAAAAGAAACAAGTGGTTTCAACTGCAGAAGTGACAGCTTTTCACAAGTGGAAGAGAAGTTTAGGAACTCTCCTCAAACAAGACCTCTTTTCTGCAAACCATTAACTTGGCTACACAACTTGGTTGGTGTAGGCCAAAGAAGGTCGCTTTAGGTTGGGTGGCGATCCTGTATGCCATGTGGTGCAATCTTTGCATCCACATGGCATAGTGATCGTATGTGGCCCACTATACCTTTTAGAGAGGGCGGGGGGGAAAGGTTTCTTCCTGGAAGAGGAAGGAGACAGTAAGAGACAAAATGGGTTCTTTTGTCTTTTCATTATAGCCTGGGAACCCAATTTGCTTTGCTAGGGACAGACACTCTAAAGAAAAGATAAAATACCTCACCTTGCTTCCTCCTGTCTCCTCCCACTTTCAAGAGGAAGCCTTCATCAAAAAAAAATCTTGAAAAGGAACAGCACACCAGCACTGCCCTAACTGGCTTTAAAATTTTGTTTTCCTTCTTCCCTTTGCTACAAGTGGCTGAACTGTTTGTTTAAACCACTTATTATACAAGGAAATTGAAACCAGCAGACAAATTGAAGCAGGAAGCTGAAACCTTCAGTTTGCTCGTTCGCTTTGGTTCATTTCCAGTGATCACATGGACTGGAACTGAACCAAAAATAGAGCGATCCTACCTGCACCACCTACTAGGGACATGGTGGCACTGTGGGTTAAACCGCAGAAGCCTCTGTGCTGCAAGGTCGGAAGACCAGCAGTTGTAGGATTGAATCCACGTGACAGAGTGAGCTCCCGTCGCTTGTCCCAGCTCCTGCCAACCTAGCACTTTGAAAGCATGTAAAAATGCGAGTAGATAAATAGGTACCATCACGGTGGGAAGGTAACGGCGTTCCGTGTCTAGTCGTGCTGGCCACGTGACCGCAGAAACTGTCTACGGACAAACGCTGGCTCTGTGGCTTGGAAACGGGGATGAGCACCGCCCCCTAGAGTCGGACATGACTGGACTAAATGTCAAGGGGAACCTTTACTTTTACCTTTACCTACCTGCACCCAAAAGTAGAAACCCTTGACAGGGGCCAGAAAGGTGAAGGTAGGAACACTTTGGAGGGGGGCTGATTTGCTCCAGCAGATATGTTGTCTGATTGCCAGCTTTAGGAGCAAACCAGCCCATCCCTCAAACAGATCAAATACAAAGCTAAATGCCCGTGTAGTCACCCCCAAGCCTCTTTCTGACTGTTCCCTAGGAAATGGGAAATCAAACTCACACACGACACACAGATATATATGTACACTGCTACTACTTTCACCTCAACAGCACATAAACATTGTCATTTTTCTCTGTTCCCAGATTTGTGTTGGATTTCCTCTTCATTTCCTGGTTTCTCTGTTTCATTTTCCCCCTTCCCTTCTTCCCTTCTTCCTCCTATGCCATTTCAAAATCCCTCCCTTTTGCTTTCCTCTCTAGAATTTTCATCATTGCAGTGCCCAGAATATTAGAAGAAAAGGAATGGTTGGAAGATAGAAGACTTACGTTCTGACTCAAACCATTTTCGCTGGGATCAAAGTCAGGGACCTACGGAGAAATAGAGAGAAGTAAGAAGGAAAGTGAGAAGAAAAGATTTATCAGCATTAAGTTTCTTAAATTTCCTTGTAATCTTATGACTCGACTAAACTAATCCAGTTTAATACTACAAGAAGGGATTCATCCACATTGTAATGTTGTTGCCCCTGGTCGTTTGAGGGTTGTGCTGAGTCATTATGATTTTTTTTTTAATTTAAGATCTGAACAGATCATCCTGACACTGGTATCCAGACAGGGGAAGGGTATTTATTGCTGAGTACTCTGATTCCCTGATTCTCCCTGGTACCAAGTATCCACACACACCTGGAATTGCTGTCCGAGTTCTCACTTCCAACATAGACCAACATCCCCTTTTGCCAACCTTCTCTGCTCTTTCACCGACTACTTCACTTTCTCTTTCCTTCCCTCCTTGTTTGTGACAAACCCATAATCCTCAGACTTTCATGTTTTCATGCAATGCATTCTAATTTCTTTTTATTTCTAATTTTTCTTTTCCACTGTTTGCATTCTGTGGCTGTTCCTGAGCTCTGCTTTTTTTTAATCGTTTTACACTATCACTATAGTGCAAAAGTAATCACATAAAAGAATAAAAAAGCAGACCTCAGGGAGAGCTGATCTCTACCCTCTCCCTGCCTACATCTCTCTCCTCTCCTCATTTTACTGCCAACTGTTCTTAGACTTTAGACTACAGCTCCAGTATTCCCCAGACACGGTTTTTGTAGTTGAAGTTTTCATGCAAAATTGATGACATTTTTTAAAAAAAAAAATCAAAAGCAGAACACAAAAACAGCTGAAAACTAAACATAGGTGGCAATAAGTCGTGGAGGGGCAAACGCCGATCAGATGAAACATCCTGTGGCAATTCTACTCATGCTGGATATGGGTGCAAGTATACTTATAAACAATATTGATAACAGGTTTGTATGATGAATGGCTATGAATGCCTGAATAATATACATGCATAGAATAAGTGTTAGTATGATAGGCAGATAGATGATACAATGTTGAATGCAGACTAAGGGATGTGGCACCTGGTGAAGGGGATAGAATTTTGCTAAACTAAAAGTTCAAGGAAAAATGATTGACTAAATATGAATGTGTTGTTATCCACCCATTCAAAGAGAGATTCATAGCTTCATTTGTAATTAATGTTAACACCACAATGACAGCAGTATTTAAAATAGTACCACCTTCACCTTTTCTCATGCACTGTTTTTTTTGTTTGGGTTTTTTTTTAAACTAAGGGCTTGATCCTATTAAGAAACACTGTTGTATCCTGTTCTGCTTTTTGAAAAAGGTTCAAAATAGAGGGCTTTTTTACCTTTACATTTGCTTCACGATAAGATCCATTCTAAATGGAATTGATTTAGAAATCATGTGGTAGTCACATGGTATTTGGGTTGGTGTGTGTGTCTCTTGGGAAACCTTTAATCAGTTTTTTAGCTATTTTGAATCTCAGTTGAGGCGGCTACATTAGCTTTTAGAATCATTGCACTTGAGGCTTTGTCCTGCATCCACCTGCCCTGCATTAACACTGGCCACTTGCCCCTGTTGCTGTGGTGAGGTGAGGGAGAGGAAGGGTCTGCTAGCAAAGCTGCTTGTTCCTTTAGAAAGCTTGGCTGCTTCTATCCCTTTAGGAATACTCCAGCTGTTCTTATTTGTATGCACCTAATACACCACAGAAATGAAAGGTGCCTGCCTTTGCAGTAGTGCAACAACACTGAGCCAAGCATGGATCCTCCTGAATCCACATGATTTTAACATGGGATCATCACCAAGCCACTGTCCAATCTGTGGGCAGAGATAGTACCTATGATTGTTTTGGGGATGATCCTACATGAACATTGTTTGGCTCCATGAGGATCTGTGCCTGATCCATTTTTTGCCCAAAGGCAACTTTTCACTCCTCCAACCCTGCATGGGACTGGCGGTGTCCTCCCCTTCCTCTCAGGCTCCCTGTGCCTACCTGTCCCTCCTTCCCCCCCCCCCCCCACTCAACTGTGGCTCTTGCTGCTGCCGCCTCTTTCACCGCCTCAGCTGGTTATTCAAAGGTGCAATTTGCAGCGACATAAGTGTTTAGACATGTGGAAACAATTGAAATAAATCAGGGTTTCATATGAGTGCTACAATAAATGACCCTCTGCTGGAAGAGTATTTTATATTGCTTTTCAACCAGAAAGCATGCTTCCCTGAAAAGTAATCTGTGCTTCTCCTTACATCATTCTCTTTCACATTATTTATTTATTTATTTATTTATTTATTTCATTTCATTTCATTTCATTTCATTTATACCTCGCCTATCTGGTCTTGCAACCACTCTAGGCGGCTTCCAACAACATAAAACAACAGATAAAATCACAAAATTATTACATAAACAATTTCCATAACAATTATAAAACAAAAAATAAAGATAAATAGAAAAGATAAAAAGATCAGATATTGACTGGAGGGAAGGCCTGTATAAACATCAATGTTTTTAATTGATTTTTAAAGATACCCAGCGTAGGGGTGACACGAATCTCCGGAGGGAGATCATTCCAAAGGCGAGGAGCCACCGCCGAGAAGGCCCGATTTCTTGTTCTTTCCCTACGGGCCTCCCTCGGCATCAAGCTCCTCAGCCTCACCTCCTGACTCGCACGGGTGATCCGGGTAGACCTTGGTGGGAGTAGGCGTTCCACCAAATATCGAGGTCCTAAACTGTTTAGGGCCTTATAAGTAAGCATTAAAACTTTGAAGTCAATGCGGAACCGAATGGGCAGCCAATGCAATGCGGCCAGAATAGGAGAGATATGCTGGTATTTTCTCACTCCACTAAGGAGTCTGGCCGCCGCATTCTGCATCACCTGAAGTTTCCGCATCAACCTCAAAGGCAGCCCCACGTAGAGCGTGTTACAATGGTCTAATCTTGAGATTACGAGTGCATGCACCAAGGTAGTGAGCGCCCCCATATCAAGGTAGGGCCACAGCCAGGCAATCCGCCAAAGATGGAAAAAGGCGGAGCGGACTACCGATGCCACCTGCGTTTCCATGGTGAGCGCCGGGTCCAGATGGATGCCCAAGCTGCGAACCCCACTCTTAGCGGCCAAGGCCACCCCCCCAAACGAGAGAGAGTCACCCAAGCCGCCAACCACAGGGGCACCCACCCTCAGAACCTCCGTCTTGTCCGGGTTCAGCCTCAGCCCATTTTCCTGCATCCATTGCAATACAGTCCCCAGGCAGTGCTGAAGGGACAGGACGGCATCACCTGCAGTTGGTAAAAAGGAGATGTAGAGCTGGGTGTCATCAGCATATTGATGACACGATGCTCCACACCCCCTGATGACCCGACCCAGCGGCCTCATATAGATATTAAACAGCGTTGGGGAGATAATCGACCCCTGTGGAACCCCACAATTGAGACTCCACGGGGCCGAGACACTCTCCCCAAGCAGTACTCTCTGGGGACGGTCCTCCAAGAAGGAACGGAGCCAGGCAAATGCCAAGCCACCAATTCCCAACTCAGAGAGCCTCCCCAGGAGGATACCGTGGTCGACGGTATCAAAGGCCGCCGAGATGTCGAGGAGGACCAACAGAGATGTTTTACCCCTGTCAGCCTCCCTCAACAGGTCATATTTATCTTCCTCAGGGATAAAAGAAACCTCCAAAAGGCTGTATTTCATGAAAACAAGGCATGTTTGGTGCATACATGATTGAGACAGTTGTTTCTTAAATAAAGGTTTTAACTTTAAAAAAAATACTGCAGCAATGCAGTGAGAAATGAAAACAACAGATTGTTACAGCTGATCATTGAATGTAAAAATAAATAGGAAAAGAAGTGCAAGAAGAACTCATTGGCTGAAGAACCTGGGAGACTCTTTTTGATGCAAGAAAACCTCGTCGTTTCAAAGGCATTATATCCAACATAGAAATAGCTAGGATGATATCCAGTCTCCAGTAGGAGAGGAGCAAAGGTTGCAGTATGGAAATCCACTGTACGTATCATGATATCAATTTGTATCAAATCATATTTAGGGAAATAGCTGCAGTCATAACAGTCCCCAAGCCATGGCTTAGCTGTATGTCATCATACTTGGCTTTTCCCCCCCCAACCTTTCTTTTCTGGCTAAGGAAGAAGAGCACCTTCTGGTTAATAAAAATGAACTGGATAAACTTGCCTGGAAGCTGATGCACTCATAGATTCCTGGTTTCTCCACATCCTTCTGCACTAAGGTATAATTCTGAGTCTCTGTTTCTAACTTTACTTCCAAGTGGACAGTCTCTGGGAGGGAGTGCAGGAGTATACACAGCTTTTCTGTATTAGGATGATTAATAACAGCTGGTACAACCACCATATAATGACTGGAAGAGAAACGAGAATATAACTCATTATCTTGAACAGTGTTTTGGGACGATTTCAGTTCAATACTGTCTAGGATCTAGACTTCAATCAGGTTATATCTTCTCCTCCTCCTCCTGATTTGCAAACTTCTTGAAGTCATATTGTTAAGTTCTTTCTTTAAAAGGAGCACTACCTCTTTGAAAAAGTAAAAACTCCTACAAGACACACACACACACACACACACACGCTTCAATTCTGTTGCCATTTCACAGATGTGCATTTTAAATCAAGGCACTCTTGTATCCCACAATTTGCTAGTAGATCCAACAGAAAGCTAAAAACGGCCATTTGTTGTTGAAATGGGCAGAGAGAGGTAGAGGGGAAGCAGAGTGTTTGTACTACTCCCTGGAGTTAGTTGAAACAATTGGTGGCGTGCATGGAAGTGGCACAGGGTGATCTGTGGGGGAACTGCCTGCATAAGGAAGTGCTTGTTTCCCTCTTGTCAGGCAGGCCCTGCTATTAATTTATAAATAAAGCAAACGTGCTCACTTTCTCACATAAGAAGTGAAAGCTGCTATGCAATGCTAAGGTGGAAGTCAACTCTCTTTAACTTAATGGGATTTATAAGGAAACATGCATAGCTTTAGGTTCATATCTAGGACTAGAATACAGTCTCTGGAACCTCTCCCATAACAAACCAATCCAAGCCCCATGTTCCACCTCCATTCCATTTTGAAGACAGGCAATGCCACATCTGAATACCAAGAACTCAACACTACTGTTCTCTTCTTCTCACACTCCCATCTACATTTGTATTTACCTACAGTTGAGCAGAGAGAAATGAAGAATAAAAATCTTACGGATCTGAAGTGGCCAATGTCATGCATGAAAGCAGAGCCAGGGTCCAGAGGAACACAGCCGCACCCATAGCTTCAAGTATAATGGGCAACAAAGATCAGGTCCACTCTGGAGTTCTGGTGCAAAGACCTAATTACCTCCCAGAGATTTCCGCATGTTAAAAAACATTTGACATGGGGTCAATGACCACCCATGTTTGCCTTCTTCCTTCTGTAGTGCTGAGTTAGCAACAGGTATCCCCACCAAGCCCTGGCCTAGGACATTATGTTGACTTTTACAGATGAAAGAGACAGAGAACTAAGAGGGTAATGAAATGCAGGCATGGCTGATATTTTAACATTCACAGCACTCCATTTTGCTCTCGACTCTGCTATTGTCCTGTCCTCTCCCCTACAGACTCAAGACAGAGGTGTTAAAAGGCATGTGTATTCAGTTTGAATTAAAAGCGTACTCTTGTATTCCTTTCAAAACTAGAATTATTTATAATTATTTATTTATACTTAGTAGAATCAACATATTTATAGTCCATAAAAGATACATGGATAGTCCAGTATAACAGGGGTCCCCTACCCCCGGTCCGCGGGCCGGTGCCAGTCCATGGCCATGGCAGGACCAGGCTGCGGAGACAGGTCTCCCGCCCCCCTGCACGCACTCCCCACACACACCCCACCAGCACGCATGGCACGCCACCCACATGCACTGGTGCCCCACCCCTCCAGAAGCACACCTCGCACCTCCGCTCATGCGCACAAGTGCACCCTGCCCCTCTGTGAGTGCACCCTGCCCCTCTGCACATGCGCACAATGCACCACATCCCAAGCTGGAATTAAGATTGCCGGAAGAAATATCAACAACCTCAGATATGCAGATGATACCACTCTGATGGCAGAAAGTGAGGAGGAATTAAAGAACCCCTTAATGAGGGTGAAAGAGGAGAGTGCAAAAAATGGTCTGAAGCTCAACATCAAAAAAACTAAGATCATGGCCACTGGTCCCATCACCTCCTGGCAAACAGAAGGGGAAGATATGGAGGCGGTGACAGATTTTACTTTCTTGAGCTCCATGATCACTGCAGATGGTGACAGCAGCCACAAAATTAAAAGACGCCTATTTCTTGGGAAGAAAGCAATGACAAACCTAGACAGCATCTTAAAAAGCAGAGACATCACCTTGCCGACAAAGGTCCGCATAGTCAAAGCTATGGTTTTCCCAGTAGCGATGTATGGAAAGAGAGCTGGACCATAAAGAAGGCTGACCGCCAAAGAATTGATGCTTTTGAACTGTGGTGCTGGAGGAGACTCTTGAGAGTCCCCTGGACTGCAAGGAGAACAAACCTATCCATTCTAAAGGAAATCAACCCTGAGTGCTCACTGGAAGGACAGATTCTGAAGCTGAGGCTCCAATACTTTGGCCATCTCATGAGAAGAGAAGACTCCCTGGAAAAGACCCTGATGTTGGGAAAGTGTGAAGGCAAGAGGAGAAGGGGACGACAGAGGACGAGATGGTTGGACAGTGTCACCAAAGCTACCAACATGACTTTGACCCAACTCTGGGAGGCAGTGGAAGACAGGAGGGCCTGGCGTGCTGTGGTCCATGGGGTCACGAAGAGTTGGACACGACTTAATGACTAAACAACAACAACAAAATCAAGCAAATACCATACTGAAAAACAGTAAACAAAAGCAACACCAAATACACATTCAAAGCAATAAGGCACAATCATTCATTTAAAAAAAGCCCACTCAGGCAGCCAGTCAAGGGGAAGGTTGCCTGAAGAGGAAAAGGCTTTGCCTGCTTGTGAAAGGACAGTAAGGAGCCTGGCTTCCTGTGGGTGGGAATTCCAAAGTCCAGGAGGAGGAACAGAGAAGGTCCTCTCCTTTATCCTCACCAAGCGCACCTGTGAAGGTGGCGGGACCAAGAGAAATGCCTGCCCTGATGATCTTAACACCCAAGTTGGCTCATAATGGAAGATGCTGTCCTTGAGATAGCTTGGACCCATCCCATTTATCAAATTCAGATATTTTTAGCATTTCTTAAAATGCTTTAAAATTCTTTTTAATCTTGATTAATGCTTAATCGTGTTTAATATAGTTTTTGTATATTATGTTACACCTGTTGTGTAGTTTTAATGATTGTGAGCAGCCCTAGGTCCCCTACAAGGGAAAAGGTGGCAAATAAATAATATATAAGTAAAATAAAATTGATATTAATGCATTTGTTTAAACGAAAGAGAGGTACATGAAAATGTCATGTTCTTTCATGTTTTCTCTTTCATTTAACCTTTGACCTGTTGCAGGTCAAATCACCTGCTTAATGTGTCATCAGATAGCACCATAAGTCTCAGGACATGGGCTGCTAGCTGCTAATCAGAACTGGGAGGGACACGGGGGCAGCAGGAAGGCTCCGTCTTCAAAAGGACCTTGAAACCCCTTCGCTCAGGTGGTGTCTCCTTATGGGACTGCTATGCTATTCTAGAGCTTCTGCTGCTGGTACCACTGCTCTCCATCTTTTACGTAAATTGATTTTTTGAGGACATTTTCCCCCTTTCCCTTCCTTTTTTTCAGATTGCCTCTCTCTGGTAAATGAGCTTGAATGCTGCTGTTGGACTCAGGATGTCACTCATGGATGGGGGGCAATCTCTTCATATTCCAAGAGTTTTGATTGCGGGTGGAGCTTTAACTATATTTTTTGCCTTTCTTTACTTGCCTTTTCCCCCTTTCGTTTTTGGGAAAGGGTTTGGTCTTTTTTTTTTCCCCCCTGTGTGTGTGTTGTTGCTGTTGCTGCTGCACTGCTTTTTCTGTTCAATAAATTTTTCTTTTAATTACTCTTTGATTGTTTTACTGTGTACAGTATATTTATTCTATTGGGGGGGCTGTTCTATATGCTTCTATGGGCGGGTGCTTGCCCTGTTTGATAGATTATTTTCAAATTGCTGTTTGGTTCATTTGCTGTGTTTATCTATTCTGCTATAAGTGCATTTTTTGATGGGTGACTGCGGGAATCTTCTGTTTGCTTCTGTGTGGAGGTGCACCAAATACATTGCTATAATCCTCAGTATTTAATTTATCCTGTGAAAGGTTTGTTTCTGCGGCATGCGTGGGCTGGGAGGTGGACTGTGTTTTTCCTTTTCTGCTCAGGCTCAGAGAGAGCTGGCCTTGAACCTTTACTTGCCTACCTCCCACGCACTTCTAATATTTGGATGCTTTGCTGCTTTTTGAATTGTCTGGTGGGCGAGCAAGGTTTGTTTTCTCTGTGTGTAGGACTGGCACCGGTGGGAGGTATCTTCCTGACTGGAGAAGCATCTTTGTGTGGTCTCTGTGCACACAGGGTCGGCAAAAGCTTTCTACGCTTTTGTGTTGTGGTGTGGAAATTCACAGACCACAAACCAACACCTTCTCTTCGATCAAATATGAGCAAAAGAATGCATCTTTCTAGTATCTTAACATCTATCCCAAGTACATATTATGGCAATAATCCTACATAGCATATTAGTAGTGGTATGAGAAACCTGAAAAGAAACACAGATTTGTGACTGTCAACACCTACAAACTATAGGTTTGTAGCACAATCGGGTCCAGTGTTTCCCAACACTGGGTTTTCGGGGGGGGGGGTGTTTGCGGGCCACCTTATATGTGTTGTAGCCCTTGTTCAATTATTTCTTCTCAGAGTGGGATCTTACAGTTAGTGTGTATCTGTATGTATGGGAAACGGGCCTTTTGGGGGAGAAAGAAGCCTCTGCTTTCTGAGAAGGGATTAAAATGGTATTAAAAAGACCATTTGATGCAAACATGGTGTGGGGGGTCACAGGTTGCTTGGCTATTATAAAAGGGAGTCACACCTCAAATAAGGCTGGAAACCACTGATCTAGTCCATGGTAAATGTTCATTAGTACAGTCCAACTGAACTGTACTGGGGGAAGGAAGTCTCACAGTGTTTGATTGACAATCCTAAGTAGATAGATGATTTTCTCTCTTTAGAGGATCAAAGAGTGGAACTCCGTTCTCGCGGTTTTGTTTTGTTTTGTTTTTACACGAATGGCGAAGTACAAGTGCTTATGGTTTGGGTGAGGAATTTTCTTACTTTTTGAGATAAACCTTCACCCATAAATTTTTGCTTTAAACTGAAATTTGTTTTCTGAAACAGGTTGAACGTGTAGTTTCTCCTTGCTGTGAAGGTCAATTAAACAGAGGTAGAACACTCTGAGTCAATGACCAGAAAGCCTACCAGTATCAAGATGGACATCAGGGTAAAGGACATAAGCCTTCAGGTTACTCAAACACAAATTTCAAAATGTTTTTGGAAAAACTTCTCACTAAAGACTCCTATAGAAACTTAGCATTCACAACACGAGAGCAGCAGACTGGCTAAACATTGTTGTTGTTGTTTAGTTGTTAAGTCGTGTCCGACTCTTCGTGACCCCATGGACCAGAGCACGCCAGGCCCTCCTGTCTTCCACTGCCTCCCTGAGTTGGGTCAAAGTCATGTTGGTAGCTTCGGTGACACTGTCCAACCATCTCGTCCTCTGTCGTCCCCTTCTCCTCTTGCCTTCACACTTTCCCAACATCAGGGTCTTTTCCAGGGAGTCTTCTCTTCTCCTGAGATGGCCAAAGTATTGGAGCCTCAGCTTCAGGATCTGTCCTTCCAGTGAGCACTCGGGGTTGATTTCCTTCAAAATGGATAGGTTTGTTCTCTTTGCAGTCCAGGGGACTCTCAAGAGTCTCCTCCAGCACCACAATTCAAAACATTAGACTTCACCAATTTATTATAGCTGCATGGGAATGAAACTTTGTTATCATGCAGCAAAGCAAATCAACATTCTATAGGGCAAATGTAAAAACAGAGGCAACCCAAAGAAAATTATATAACTTTGAAACTGATTGGTACCAAATTTGGCAGAGATGTAGCAGACAGACTGTTCTTGCTCTTTACCAAATTTAGGGAATCTTGGGCAAAGAGCTTTCAAGTTGTGATTTTTAAAAGTAAAACTGTTTTTCCCCATTATGCACAAATAGGCAACTCTAAACATTCCCAGATTTAAAACAGATCAAACAAACTGAAAAGACCAGTCTTGCTTATCTTGAAAGAGAATGGTTGGCTGTAGTCTTTTTTTTTATTTAGAAAGAATCCAGGCTGCGTGGTTTGAAATACTGGTCTTCAATAAAGACCTTTCAAAAGGAAAAACAGTGACTTTGTTATAAACTGAGCATTTGTGGAACAGGCTTATCAGCAAGAGAGGTCCAAAGTAAATACAATGTTGCAGCTTTTGGGGGGAAGGCTGTGGGTAATGGAAACAAAGTCAAAAGACAGGTTTTATTTAAAGAGTTAACGAGAACAAGCTTGTTTTAAAGAAAGTAATGGAGTGCCAGTCCTCCAGAAAAGGACATTTTGTCATGTATCTCCAGGGAATTAGCATACAATTTTGTACATCATATTTAAAGTATTTCTTCATTACAAAAGCACAGAACAGTTGTGTTTGTCCCATAATATTTTCAGTAAACATTATCTCAGGATTTCCCACCAGGCTCCTGAAACAAGTTTTTAAAGGTGAGATCACTTCCAGACGATGGAGTGCCACGTTCATGGCAAGATGGATTTTGCCAGGAAAGTTACTCTTAAAGCCCAAAAATTCTTGGCAAGATGGATTTTACCAGGCACATTTTCTTAGATGTAAGTCAGGAAAAAGGCTGGAAGCATGCCCTGTGCCCCTTTGTTTGAAGAACAGAGGTGTGAAACCCAATCCACAGCAGCCTCAGTTGCAACTTTAAAACAACAACCTCACTGCTTCTGGCCTTTAATGGTCTATAAAGATATCACCTATTCTTATAAATACTGAATATTTAATGACTTCACAGAACCTTTTAGTATATAAATAGGATACAAAATAGTATAGGAGTGTTTATCCTTCAGATGGAGGAATTATACATAAATTATAGGATAATAGACAAAGGTTAATTATAAAACATGTATTCTAAAAACTGGACATGGATCTGGTTAGAAGACCCATAGACAAAGAAATGGGAATGGCTCATGGTGCCCAGAGAAGAGGCTGAGAGGAGACGGAGAGTGGTAGTGCCAGTGAAGCCTTCTTATTGGGGTGAGAAGGAGGCTCAGAAGTGGGCAAGGAGGATCAGGGAGGAGAGAGCCCCGGCTGGACAAGGGGAGGAGAGAGAACAGTAGATGGCAGCGGCCCTCAGAAACAACAACACCTGAGACCCCAATGCTTGGGAATACTCGGGAGCAGGACTCGACAGGTCGACACCAAGGGCATCTGGAGGGAATGGGGTGCCCTTGCTGTCAGTTCCACAAGGTGCCACATGAATGGACTTCTCCTTGGAGAAAGGTTTTGAACTGTTGGACTTTAATGTTTCAAACCCATTTCAGAAACCAGAAGCTAACCCCTTCCTCACGCTGTTGTGTGAGGAAGATCAGTTACGTATTCCTGTCACTGTTGAAAGTTTCCTAAATGCACCTATAATAAATCCTGTTGGTACAATAAATAAATAAATGAATAAACATAAAAACAACAACTAGAAATGTAATCTCACTCGTGTCATTTGCACGATGGTGTGTCTTCCCCTCCCTCCCCCAAAGGAAAATTGTGAAGGTACAATAACTCTGGGAATATCTTCAGTGCCTTTCTCCCCCCCCCCCCCCCCCCAAGGAAACACTGGTTCCCAGGATACATTTTGTGTTCAAATTTCATTTTTATTTCAAAAGAAAAGCAGGTATTCCTAAGATAATAAAATGATTTCATTCTTTACATTAAACTCTTTTTTTGGAGAAAAGGAGGCTGCAGGGGTTAACATAAAAGTTTATGTGCATGTCAGTAGTAGTAGTTGGTTGTATATATGCCACAGTTTGTCCAAGCTTTCACATGTGTTACTTCATTAAATTGTTTACAACGGCAATCAAAATGATTCATAACTTAAATTTTTCGAAAGGTCAGATGGGAAAGGACCATCAGGAAGGATATATCTGTGTCCAGCAATATAAATCCTGTATCTGTGGCTGTGCAGGATTTCACATGCATATGAAAAGATACTTGAAATGTTCTGGTTTCTTCCTCCAATTTTATTTTATTTGTACCTGTCTTTCCCTAACTCTGTACCTGTACTCACAACAAAATGTCTTTTTTTCTTAGTATCAACTTATTAAAATGCACAGTAACTGCAGAATTTTGAACTAGAAGGACATTGAGAGTCTTGTCTATTTTACTGCTAATGCATAGTTTGGTGGTGACACAGCAGCATGAGGTTTATGCTGAAATTGATTAAAGAATAGTAATAAAAAATTATACAGGGAGTCTTGTGTGGCCATTTCCCATTGCTTCTGTCGATGGAAGGGAATGAAAAATATGCAGAAAGTTATTGTTAAAATTGCAGTGACAGGACAAAGGATGTACATTAACTGGAACAATATAACATGTACCTCTTCTGCACATGCAACGTGCATTTCTTCTACAAAATAGAATGTTAAGGAACACACAAAAGGGCTGGACCCTAGGAAGGCTTGCCTGTGAAGGGAAATTTACTGTTAAATTTAAGATTTGCAAAGAGGAAACAGTAATCACATATACACTGATATATTTGCAGACATATTTATTTATATTTTTAGCTCTGTGTGTGCATGTACACATGCGTACATATACATGTATACTGTTCACCTTTGAACAGCTTAGGTCAAACAGTATTTTCCCTATTGAAATCAAGGAAAGGAAAAAGAGGAAAGGAAAAAGAGGGGTGGTTAAACACCTTTGCAGCAGTACTGTCTTTGATTTTCCAGGTTCTTCCTCAGTTTGCAATTCATTTCCCAAATCCACCTTTGAAAGATAAGATACGAACTTCAAGATCTTGCACGAGCAATATGATCATGAAGGTTAATTCAGACTTTACAAGAAGTTCCCTCTACTTCGTTTGGTCTGGATTTTTGTGTTTTTGCAGTCATGAACACAGTTAGTGTAGTCTACAGGTTACTGAAACGGGAAAAAATCCTATTCAAAATACATTTAACCTATAGCAAATAGTTCTTCACAGCATATTGTTCTTGACAGCAGACCAACCTCGCAGGGTTGCCCGGAACATAAACCTGGGCACCAGACAGCCTTTTACTCCTGCCCATAGGTTGAAAGGAGAAGTGCAAAAGTAGCTATCGATCTAATCACAATTGCTAAATATTATGAGTAAAGTTTTAAAAAATATTTCACAAAATTGGTATTGAAACCAGTGCATTGCACAGACCCATGCTGTTTATTATTTAAAACAATATCTGTAATTGATAATGAAAACCAGTGTGAAATACAGGGGACCTTTGTAGGTCTGTACAGACCTGTACAGACAGACCTTTGTAGTAGTAGGCTCTTGAGTTTCCTTTTTTCTTCCATAGTTGGATGAAACGAAGGGTGAACAGGAAGATATCTACCTAATACAAGACCCAGGCTCTTTATAACTTAAAAAAAAAAACCAGTGTAACAGAGAACTGATCTTTGCAGCAGTATACTCTTCATTTTCTCATTTCTTCCTTAGTTCACAATTCATTTTGCAGGTCCATCTTTGAAAGATGAGGATGTCAAGCTCTTGCATGATGATCATTAAGGTTAATTCATACATTGTTCTTTCTCCTTATAATGCCTCAGGAATTCAAAAGGCACAGCAGCAGCTGTGCAATGGTAGTGTGGATCTGCAAAGTTACATTTAAACATTGTAAAAGAAGCTGTCAGCTTCCCTTTGGGAGTCAGATCAGTGGGAATAGGGATAGCACGAGGAAACTGCTCATCCAATGATGAGACAGAGATTTCACTGCTTCCAATGATGAGACAGAGATTGCAGCAGTATCCTGTCTGAGGTGGTCAGTAATCTTCACAAGGAGGAAGGTGGTTAGCAAGACAAAGAGTCACATCGCTATCATCATTGGTGTCTCTAAAAACTGGGCAGATAATATGTAAAAAAAAACTGCACTGTCACCTGTTGCTTGGTGTTTGGAAAACTATCTGGTCCCTCAATTTCTTCCCCAAGAAATGTATTCAGTGTCAAAGGGCGCCATTTGGTGGTTTAACTGAATGTTGCAGGAGATTGCTCTGAATCATAACCAAACAGAGAAGTTCAGAAAGGAAAGCCTTAAAAATTAACACAAGAAAATGCATACAATGATTCAAAAACCACATGATAACCACTTGATTATAAATCGATTCCATTTACACTGGTGGCATATTCCAATGCATATACCAGTGTAATCGGGCTCTTAGACAGAATTCCTGAAGTACATTTTCCCTAGATAACGTTCCACTAATTCTTTGTAGCAGCTTCCTTTTGAGTCTTGTATTTTTTCAGGACTGTTCCTGAATGTTGTCAAATGCTTCTTCATTCTTGTTGCATTTTTAAAGACTTCTGTCAACAATATTTACATTTACCAATTCTTTTTACAGCATTTTCAATGTAATGATGCCACACGCTAGTCCTCCTGTGTTTTGGCATTATGACTTAGCTCAAAGTAACTGCAAGCACTAGATGACTACAAATCTTATGCAAACACTTGTAACCTGAGGATAGAAGAAATGAGACACTTCGCTGAGAAAAGTGAAATGAACAGTAATCACGTTCTTATTTTCAGTTTCACTTTTTCTTCAGTTTATTACCGAAGAACCTAAACAACTATGTAATTGCTCAGATGTTTTACTACTTAAGCACATATACTTAGTATCCGTTTCTGTAGGTCATTTTTATTTTCAGATGTCAGAGACTCCTGCTTAAGTATCTTTTCAGAAGCTAGAAAAACTTCAGTGGAAATCATCTCCTTGAGACAGCTGAATGTTTCATCTATATCTGCTGCAGTAGCTTGAAAGAAGCCTCATGGCACAGTGGTTTAACTGCCGCACTGCAGCCCAAACTCTGCTCATCACCCAGGTTCAACCCCTCAATCCCAGGTTCAATCCCTCAAACCAGCTCAATGTTCACTCAGCCTTCCATCCTTGAGTACCCAGCTTGGTGGTGGGGCAATGTGTAGCCTACATAATTAAAAGTTGTAAACTGCCCAGAGAGTGCTTTAAGTGCTATGAGGTGGTATATAAGCAGCACACATTGCTTTGCTTTGAAAGGCTGGAGAATTTACAGACAAAATATCCCCTACCAAGAGAATGAAAGAAGCGACACTTCAGCCTAGTCATTTCTCACCAGGCTGTACAGGAACAGTCTCAAGGTTTCAGGAACATGCCTGACACCAAACTAAACTAAAGGGGAGGAAGGCTTTTCTCAGTTATCATCATATAAAGTTGAACAGCAGTACTTACCAACAGAATGAGTGTAAGAGTCAAGCATCTGCTGCTGTTTCCAATAGTTTTCCCTAAAAGAAAATTTAATCTCATTGAAAAGAGTGTTCATGTGGTCTGTAAATGTTTTCTGGATTTCTGCATTATGTTGCTTAACTGCTTTTTTGTGTTCTAGTTTTGTCTGCAGGCCAGGCACATCTTGAGTAGTCTCTTTAACTGTAGTAAGCAGCTAAGACAGAAATAAACTGTGAGACTTCAAATAGCACCTCCTTCATTACAAAAAGGTGATCTGATTGTCGTAGAATAATTGAGTTGGAAGGGATCTATAAGGCCATCGCATCCAACCCCTTGCTCAATGCAGGAATACAAATCAAAGCAGATCTGACAGATGGTTGTCTAGTTTTCTCTTGAATGCATCCAGTGTTCGAGCACTCACCACCTCTCGAGGTTATTGGTTCCATTACCATACTACTCTAACAGTTAGGAAGTTTTTCCTGACATTTAACTGAAATCTGGCTTCCTGTAACTTGAGCTCATTGTTGCATGTCTTGCAGTCATATTTAAGCCAGCTTAAACTGCATCCCTGCAGAACATGCAGCAGCAATCTTAAGTTACAGAAGATAGCCTTTGCCACTGTTTATGGCTTTTAGCAGATAACAAATTATTAATTTTTTTGCACTGGGACCATTTCTACTTGCAGAAGGACATTGCAACCTTACCAGCCAAACATGCCCTAAAGTAGGAAGTTTATTTCTGAGTGCCAAACACATTGAAATGGAAGTGTCAAAAGCCCTATCAACATATCAGTAACATATATGGCATCCATATGTGGAAAAAGAGTAGTCAATTGACTAGATAGGTGGGGTATAAATGCAATAAATAAATAAATAAATTAGGGTTGCAATGTAGGTCCTTCTGCTACTGCATCCATAAACCACCCCTGCCTTCAACATCTACATACTGAGCACAGACATCTGAGGAAACAATAGTGACCCACAATCAGCTGAGCTGCATCCAGCCAAATTCCATTCATTTCCCAGTAACTATGAAACCCGGAGCTTTTGCTGCTGAAACATGGTGCTAAAACATCACCAGATAAAAACAGCAAACAGAAATTCTCACCAAAATAAATTAAACAAGTGAAGACAAAAAAAAAAAAAAAAACTTCAGCCACAAAGGTCTGGCTTGCATGCAACACCAGAACACAATTTAATTTTGCACAGAAGAGCCTCCGTATAAAGGAACTTTAACAAGGAATCCTGTGTCAGCTTCTTTCTTTCTGGCTTGTCATTGGGAGTGGCTAAAAAAAACTCAACTTCAGCAAACCATGGTTTAAAGATGGTTTGCACAGTAAATGATCAGAATCACTAAATCAAATTTTCATCTTACATAGTTGTTCTATTTATGCCTGTGGGCAATTCTATCTGTGGGCAGCCCTGACATCTCAGTAAAAACAAAATGAGGTTGAGAGAGCTGAGAGGAAGCCTAATCTTGCCAAGCCTAGTCTCCTCAAAGTGGATGAAACAGGTTACGCGTATAATGCTCTTTTTCCCCAGGCAAGAAGCAGACAATCCATTCCTACTTCATCATTGTGTTTATTTCTTGATATGTGTCACAAATGAAACATATAGAACTCCAACAATGGAAGTTATAACCGAAGTATTCTAACCATATTAACCATGCAAATGCGCTCTGTGTGTGTGTTTGGGTGCCTGTGTACATGCGTGTGCGCACACGTCATCTGGAAAAGTATATTGTATGACCTTGGTAGCAGTGTCATGAAGTATTTCTTCTATGCTTTCCAAAGTTGAGGCAACATACTCTTCTTCAGCAAGATGGATGCTGGTTGTTTCCAAGGGCTTCTGAGTGTCTTCCGGTTCTTTTCCCCAGACTTGCAGGTCTGTTTGTCACTTTTCTATTTCATTTTTTTGACCCGTGAATAACTGTGACCACATACAAGATGGTGAAAAAAGCACTTGTAAAAATGATTTTCGTATAAGCTGAAGTAACATCAAGAATGCTGTCTTGACTATGAGGTTTTTCAGTATGATTTGAAGAGACAAACGATCAGAAAGTGAAATGAAACAGAGATGCTAAGTACCTGCTTTGTTTTTGAACAAAAGAACTCTGTTATTCACCATAGGCAAAGAGAAAACTTAGGACAAACAGAAAACTAAGCTTCAGAAGCCTTTTGTAGACTTCAGTTCTGTGAGTCACATTTCAGTAGTATCATCATCTCCAGAGTGGGACAAACTCTGGTTAGTTTTATGGCTCACCCAAAATGAAACAAACCAAAAACCTAGAATGGAACCATGGCTGGAAGTTGCTTATTTGGGCACATCATAATTAACACTAACTACCCTTTTCTCAGGCTTGGACATTGTCTAGCCTATCATCATGACTAATCAGTACTAGAAGCTTCTGCTTCTAATTTGCTGTTTTGTCCAAATGTAGGCAGACATCATTTTTATTCAAACTAGGACCCAAACCTGATTGTGATTAATTCAACAGGTATTTCTTGGATCTCAAAGGAAAATTTCCATGGCTTAGTCAACAATGCTTTAAGTAAGACAAACTGCATAAATAAAGAACATTTTTTTCAGTCCAGTCTAATATATGCTGAACAATGTTATTTAGAAAGGAACAGGCTACCTTTCATACATCTAATTTTCACCTGAAAGGTTTGAAATGACATGCAACATCACACCTTCCATACCCTTTCCCAACACAAAAGACTGAGAACAATTAATAATATCCACTCACTCTTTTCAGTTCTTCCTCCATGGCTGCAGTTTTATCAGTATACTCAGCAATTTGTTCTTCCTGAGCTGTCAGTTTGCCATGATGAGCACTTTAAAAACTATTGCATATTTGTATCATTTAACTTAGCCCGTCTCCTGTAGTCCTTCTTTGACAGGACCAAGGCTAGCCAGGGGAAGCGTACAGATATCCTGCTTGGAGATGCTTGGGCCTCCTCCAACCACATCACCCAATCAAGTCCTCCATTCTCAGTTAGGAAAATCTGTGGTTTTCAGGCTTGGCCTGATTGGAAAAGACCTGTCATTATGGCTATAGTTTTTTAGTTTATAGACCTATGTAGATGCCATATTCTTCCTAAGCTGCCATATTTTACAGATAGCCAAATACTCATAATTTTTCCAAAGAAATGTAAATACTATCTTTCTCTCATGCAACAATAAGATCTCATTTGAGGCATTCTGTCTCTTCTGTATACTCCAAATATTTGTAGAGCACGGGAACATATCCTCTAGAGTGGCAGTCATTGATGAAGCACGCAACCCAATAATTCTGATCCCAAATAAACTGAACAGTTATGGGATGCAATTCAGCGGTAAAAAGGAGTTCATAATT
This sequence comes from Intellagama lesueurii, assembly GCA_037013535.1. NCBI lineage: Eukaryota > Metazoa > Chordata > Lepidosauria > Squamata > Agamidae > Intellagama > Intellagama lesueurii. The sequence continues at coordinate 131,028,484 of JBAJHW010000002.1, forward strand.
AATAAAGGCAGTATACTGAAGGGACGTGGTGGCGCTGCGGGTTAAACCGCAGAAGCCTCTGTGCTGCAAGGTCAGAAGACCAGCAGTCGTAAGATCGAATCCACGCGGCGGAGTGAGCTCCCGTCGCTTGTCCCAGCTCCTGCCAACCTAGCAGTTCGAAAGCATGTAAAAATGCGAGTAGGTACCACCTCGGTGGGAAGGTAACGGCGTTCCGTGTCTAGTCGCGCTGGCCACGTGACCACGGAAACTGTCTTCGGACAAACGCTGACTCTATGGCTTGGAAACGGGGATGAGCACCGCACCCTAGCGTCGGACACGACTGGACTAAATGTCGAGGGGAACCTTTACCTTTATCTATACTGAACCTTAATGAGTGCTATTTTAATGAGCTTCTGGTTGACATAAAGCTCATTCATGGTATTTTTTTGTTCTGTGAGCATATTCAAGAGTACTGAGGGTCTCCTGTTATGTAAGAGACAGAAATGGCAGCTCACCAAGTGGCTTATATTTTAGAACTTCTGTACAAAGATACAAGAGTGTCCTTTGAAAAGAAATAATCACCAGTACAGTAGGAGCTGTGTATCCACAGAGGATCAGTTCTAAGCTACTCCCCACGGATGCAGAAAAATGCCAATTATAGCGAATGATACTTTAATAGTGAAGACAATACACAGCATGGTCTCTGGCTCCTTCTAGTGTCCAGTCCTGGTAATGGCAACATGAAAATATAGTTCTCTTAGCAAATGCTACTCATAGCATGTTCTCTAGCTCCCTTTAGTGGTCAGTTCTGGTAACTTCATCTTTAGAAATATATATCTAGGATTTTTCTTTTAATGTTTTTAACATTTTCAGACCATGGGTAAATGAATCTTACTGTACTCACTTCAGTAAGGGAAGCCCAATTTCCTTTATAGAACAATGGATCTTTCAGCTTGATTTCAATGCATTAAGCCAACCTTACCAAACCCATTGTCACTAGTATCTAGAACTACAACCAAACTGAAGAAATTTTAATGGAAAAATCCTAAAAGCATTTAAGTTAAGTTTACTGAATCTGCACATAGCAGTTCTTCCTGAACCAGAAAAAAAGGAAGAAAACATTAAAATTGGGTCTAGGTTCTCTGGCTTGGAATAAGTTTTTGCATTTATTTAAATGCTAAAATAAATTTAAAGTCAGTTTCTGGAAATACTGCTTTCTATTCGTGTAATTTATGAAACACTGCAGTCTTGAAAAAATCCCATCTCTGTTATCTCTTCCAAAAACAAACTTTTAGCCAATTTCCATAAATCCCCCCTCCAACAATCTGTCCCCTTCAATATCCGTCTGCATGTAACTGGAATTTGAATCACTAATGAAACTCCTGCAAGTTTTTTCATGTGTTAGAATAAGTGTAATGTTAAAGATAAATACTTCTCACTCAATAAAATAGGTTACAGAGGCACATCTTACCTCAAGATTGATTTATGCAGGAGAGACTGTTGCAATTATAGACATTTTTGTGTGTCCTCCAAGAGAGTCTTGCAGAATTCTGGGGAGCTTAGATGCTCTATATATGGAATATGTGGGGTTCTTTCAACAAGTGCAGTAATAGCTCTTCCCAGAGTCAGCTGAGACTGGTATTTCCAGCTTCACAAGCTGTGTTTCTTTTAACTGCTCCTGAATGACCAATGTTTTCACTTCTTGCTAAATCAACCTATAACTGCAAAACTTGCATACATCCAGTGGATCTGGGCCAGGTTCAAGGTGCTGATGGTAAACAGTTTAGGACCTTGCTACCTTTCAGAGTGCCTTTCCCTAAGAGTGACCTCTCCCGTACCGCCTGCACCTCCCAATCCATGATGTGACAGGTGGCCACTCCAAGGGCTTTCTCTGTGGTGGCCGGCTCGTTGTGGAATGCCCTACTGGTGGAGGTGGAAGAGGCCCCTTCCCTCCTCAACTTTAGAAAACAAGTGAAGACCTGGCTTCTTACTCGGGCCTTCCACAGTCTTACCCCTGCCTAATTTTATTCTCTGTAATTTTTGTTGACCCCGTTTATGAGATAATTGGCCTTGTTTTGCCACCATCTTGTGTTTAAGCCTAGATCTTTTCATATCGTTAGTCTTTGGGAGGGTTTTTCTGTTTGATGTTTTAGCTTATATTGATTATTGAATTTTATTTTATGCCTATGTTGATGTTTTGATGTTGTCAGCCACCCAGAGTAGTGGCTTTGCCACTAGATGTGCAGGGTAAAAAAAATTAAATAAATAAAAATAAAATGTATAAATATGCTTTCTCTTTCAACTGGAACCTGGGGTTTTACCAGCCAGAATGATACTCCAAGGTGGTAGAAGGGGCACAGCTAATTAAGTACAACTTCCTGAGAGCCACAAAGTGGGATGGCCTGCTTGCAAAAGTTCAGACTTGAGATACTATTAAACAAAAAAAATTCTATGAAAAACAAATGGTCCATATTATTGGGAAAAAGACCTGATCAAGGGCAGCCAATTAATCCTCATATTTGATGGCTGAGGAAGAGAGAAACTGAGATTTCTCTCAGATCAAGGCCAGCCATTGAACTCATGGCAGATCGTTCCTGTTTTCATTGCAGTTTGTAACAACTCTTACAGAAGGGAACAAGATGTTGCGGACCCTATTAAAACGCAAGACCAATAAACAGATTCAAGAGACAAAAATCTACAGTTTGAAGACCATTTATTGAACCACAAACATTAACCTACAGAGATGCTTGGGTCCATTTTAAAAAGTCCTTGCTGGCGACCCATCATATTAGTATTATCCCAGCCAATTTCTGAGGAAGACCAAAGCAAGTATTTCAGCACACAACCCACTGTTATCTGGCATTAGGAAAGCCGTTACCAAAACTGGCATTATGCTCCCTGAAGAGCAGATAAAGAAGCAGTACCATGAATGGACAATTCAGGCTTCGCTGTCTTCAAGTACATTGTGGTACACCATGGATATGAAGGAAAACGTAAAATGCAACTGCACTTCTGAAAATGGATACTAGTAGCATCGATCACTCTTGCACATCCTCTTCTCCAAAAAGAAAAGAACAAGGTCTAATCTTCTCCTCATCATATGAAAAGCGAGCGAGCGAGAGAATACAAAGGGGACGTCTTCCTTTGTCCACAATTCTCTCCTCTCCCAGCCCATCCCCAAATGTTTTCTCCTAGCCTAGCTCACTTCTAGAACTGGAACCCAGCTAGTAGGAGAAGCATCTGTAGGAGTAATACGAATAAATGGAAGGGTTGCCTCCACCAATTTAAATGGAGATCTGCCCTGACACAGATTGCCTCCTATCCTTTGTAGTTGAGGCCCCAAGTCATACGTCTTTAATCTCTCCTGTCCAAGGCCCAGAACAAATTCTCAGTTGGTGAAGACCAAAACAGAGCAGTCTCAGCAGTTCAGAGATTAGACAAGTCAATCCTATACATATGTGCGTGTGCAGACGCACGCACGCACGCACGCACGCACGCACACACACACACACACACACACACACACACCAGATTCACTGCTGAATTCAACATCTGAAGACACTCGAAGAGTTGGTTGTAAAAAGCAATTATTTTCTCTCAAAGAGAAAAGCTAATATAATTGGCACATCTTCTGCTGGAAGTAAGAATTCTAGATTAGAAGCATGCCCTTTCCATATCAAAGCAGTACTAGCCCTTTCTATCCTTAGCCGAGTACCGAGGCATCAAAGCTAAACTTTTTGCAACACTCCCTTTAGCAGTTACACATTTTCCTTCTTACCATCCCTGGAAGAAAAGCATGTAGAGTAATAGAGGACAGATATAAAGCTACCAGAGAAGTCTTAGTGCTCTGAATTATTGTGATGCTTCTTAGGAGAACAAAATTCAAAAGCAAGAGAATAAAAGCTAAAAAAATCTTTTGACAGCAGAAGGGGCGGAAGCATTCCTCATTCCAATCACACTAGCACCTGTTCCTAAAGCACCTCTGAATCGAGCCTGATGCAGAACGGAGGCCAAGGGCCAAGCCTTTTCCGGGTTAGAGTCCTTCCACTCCAAATCCACCCTCCGCTGTAAATAAAGGAGCACCTGAAGTTGATGTTGATGTTCTTCTTCTTTGTTTGCCTGCTGCCCGAACAGCCCAATTTCTTCTACTCTCTCTTGTCCCGATTTCAGCTTCCACAAATGGTGATCAGCATCCTAACTGCTCCCCCCATAAATATGTGGAGGTACACTGCCCCCCCTCCCTTACCCTGACTATCATTTAACCTATCTGTAGGGAGGCTAGGCCAAGTGGCAGAAAATTTTGGCAGTCCTGAGCTTTGGCAACATGGGTAGTCAAGTTCTTGTTTGCTATGTCCAGACTCTCCTCTTGTCTTCAAAGAGGCTTTTCAACATATACACCTGGAGGAAAGACACCACCAGCAACACACTAAGGTTGACAGCTGACCAGAAGTTAACTCGGCTTAGATTGCTTTCCTGCAAATTGCGATCTCGTGCTTCAAACGCTCGTAGTAATGCCTGCATTTGAATGCTTCGCTCCAGACGGCTCTTCATGGTTTCAATAGATTCCTATAATTGCAAGAACAAAGGTTCAGCAGTGATTAATGTAAATAAGGAGCCAGGAAATTATGTTAGTGATGGACAAGCACAGAAGAATCAAGGGCTTATGAGAGAGAGAGAGAGAGAGAGAGAGAGAGAGACTATAAATACAGTCTATGGTTTAAATAAAATGTTACAGTGTGACTTGGAACTGACTTCCAGAAACATTATTTCTGGAATAAATGTTAATCTTTAAGGACTCTGATCCACAACTATCTTCAATAATGAGCCAAAGTTATGTATTAGCCTTTTTCTACATACCTGTTTCAGTTTTGGTATTGCATACCAATATACTAGTACTGTACTTTTTTTTTAATGAGATGTTTCACTTGAAGGAATGTTTGCTAATCTTCCCTGGTATTGTTGTTTACACTGTATTTCTAAAAAATTAAAACAGGCTATACATTATCAACAGTTTTTAATTCATCAAAGTTAGGTAGAAAGACGTCAGGGCCTCATTGTGCCCAAAAGGAAGCCAACACGCCTCCTACATAGAGCAGCTACACCTGTCTCAGGGTCTCATAGAAGCAGCCTTGTTGGCAGCTACTATAGTCCAAAATGAGCAAATCATGTTTATCAATGCTGTTATATTTGGAAACTCGGCACAGCTGGCTCCCAAGAGGGGTGGATCTACATCCTAGCATGCAAGACTTCCATTGCTATTTCATTTCATGACATAAACTGAGAGCCCATGAATCCAAGAAAATTTTCCCCCGACAAAGCTTCCCGTCCAAAGGCACAAGTTATGTCTCTACATCTGTGCTGTGATGCTCTGCTTTGGCTAGTTTGAACCAGGATCTTGCTCTCTTTTTTTTCCTTTTTCTTTTTTTCATTATAAAAATCTCAGATTCCCTCTTCGAAGTTTCTTCATGTTATCTCAGTTTGGGAACCAGTAGCTCAGAATACAAGATAGAATACAGCACAACTATTACAGGTACTGACTATGCCATTGGCTACATATTTGTCAGGACTGCAGTAAATTAGTTCAGAACATACTAAGGTGCCTAATTGCTCACCAGACAACTACTGATTATAATTATGACCATTACATAAGTAAGTAAGAAAGTAAGTAAGTAAGTAAGAAAGTAAGTAAGTAAGTAAGTAAGTAAGTAAGTAAGTAAGTAAGTAAGTAAGTAAGTAAGTAAGTAAATGACTTCTGTCTCAGTCTTCCCCATGATCAGGATTTCAATGTAGTTGGGACTTGCAAGCCACGGCCACATCTCAGGGTTCTGCTTGGCAATCCAAGCCCACAGCAGGTGCAAAGCCAGAGCCAGTAGCTCTGAGCTATTGGAAAGGAGCAGAAGCTTGTTTCTGCATTGCAAGCGGGGGGGGGGGGGGACAACCCAACCCTGCATAGAACTGGAGAGGAAGGCAATAGCTGGCCCTTGCCCTTTCAGGGAAAAAGTCTCAGGTCAAGGACGAGACCAATCTTTGAAGGTTGCCAGGCATGGGCTGATCCTTCCTGCTTGGTCAAATTATCGTATCCTGTAAAAAAAAGTTTCAGGCAGGCTTTGAAATGTCTGGTTCTACTCCCTGTCTAATGCCAGTGTTACAAAAGCTGCATTCTGTCCCATTTCCCTTGGTCAGAGCACTCAGGATTTCTCAGTCTCCCCTGCCTCTTGGCCCACCTTGATATCTTCTATCTTAATGTCAAGCATTTCCTCTGGCTCAGCCACGTCCGCCCAGTGATTCAAGTCCTCGTCTTCCTGGGGGCTATCAAAGATTAGTTCAAAGAATACCAGCTTCTCTGAGATGGTGCTGAAGGAGTTGTCGAAGCACAGCTTATAATCACCGCCCTCTGTAGGTTCAACTCTGCAGGTAAAGGAGAGAGAAAAAAAGCAGTGAAGCTGAATCAAGACCTGAATGATAAAAGCACGTCTTTTCACCTCAATTGGACAAGGACAAGGCCAAAAAAAAAAGGTCATAAGTACCTTTTTTTTTTTACACAACAGATACATTGAAATGTTCCCATTTCTGCTGCTTCTAAAGGTCCACAAGCGTAGGCAAATAAATGATGCTTTCGATCTTCCTACTAACTTTCTTTCAAATCATATTTCAACTTCACATTGTCAGATCTTGATTGTAGCTTGATCGTATCTCTTTTTTCAAAACGGAGCCATAAGCTTTTTGTTATCAGTTTTAATATTTCTATTTTTATTTTGTGTTTTCTATTTTATGAGATTGTCACCCGCCCAGAGTAGTGCTACGACACTAATGGGAGCAGGATACAAATTGAATAAATAAATTAAATAAATAAATAAATGAGCTTAGTAGATTAAGATAATAGTCTAGATATATCTTGATTTCAGCAGCATTTTAGGTAAAGTCCATCATGATATTCTTACGGCCACAATAGGAAAATACAGGCTAGATTCTGCTGCTGTCAAGTGGATTTGTAGTGAGTTGACCAATCATACCCAGAGCGCCCACCGGTGACTCCTCGTTGTCCTGTAGAGAAATGACAAGCAAGGTGCCACAGGGTTTGGTCCTGGGCCAAGTGTTCTTCAGTACCTTTTTATAAACAAGTAGGATGAGGGTGTGGAGGGAGTGCTCATCAAATGTATAGATGACAAGCCAACTGAAGGGAATAGCTAATACTTAAGAAGACAAAACCATGTGCCGTCATGTCAGTTCTGACGTACGGCCATCTTTTTCATGGTTTTCAAAGCAGCAAATACTCAGAAGTGGTTTATCATTTCCCTTCTTCCAGGGGCACCCTAAGACTGTGCAGCTTGCCCAGGGCTACGCAGGCTGGCTCTCCTTATAGGAAGCACAGTGGGGGAATCGAACTCCTAACCTCTGGCTCCTCAGCCAGACACCTGAACCACTGAGCTGTCGAGCCACAATTGCTTATACACTGACTTTAAAAGTACTGGGGTTCAAACCAGACTATTAGATGTATTTTTAATAGTTGTAGGTGCAGAAGAGAGCGACTAAAATGAGGGCTGGGCTGGGGCACCTCCCTTATGAGGAAAAGCTACAGCATTTGGGGCTCTTTAGTCTAGAGAAAAGGCGTCTGAGGGGGGACATGATTGAGACGTATAAAATTATGCAGGGGACGGATAAAGTGGATAGAGGGAAGCTCTTTTCCCTCTCACGCAATACCAGAACCAGGGGACATCCACTCAAACTGAGTGTTGGGAGAGTGAGAAGAGACAAAATAAAATATTTCTTTACCCAGCGTGTTGTTGGTCTGTGGAACTCCTTGCCACAGGATGTGGTGATGGCATCTGGCCTAGATGCCTTTAAAAGGGGATTGGACAGATTCCTGGAGGAAAAGTCCATCGCAGGTTACAAGCCATGATGGGGATGTACAATCTCCAGGCTTAAAAGGAAGGTAGCTCCAAATGCCAGATGCAGGGGAGGGGTATCAGGAGACAGGTATCTCGTTGTCATCTCGTGTGCTCCCAGAGGCATCTGGTGGGGCCACCGTGAGATACAGGAAGCTGGACTAGATGGGCCCTTGGCCTGATCCAGCAGGGCTCTTCTTGCGTTCTTATGTAAATATTAGTGTGCTACAGTTCATAAAGCCAATTTGCAAAACAACAGGCATTCAGGAATAACATCTGGGATAGATGTCTGGATTGTCTGAGTTGCTCAGAATACATTATAAATCTAATACTAATCTAATAATCTGTAATCTGCTTTACAGATTACTAGATTTCACAACTACATCTTGAGTGAATTTTAAAGTCACGGGTTAAAATGAGATCATAGGGGGGAAAATAGCCTGAAGTGTAAACTTTCTTGCTTTTTCTCTTTGTAATCTAATGGAAGGGAGGGATATATGAAGACATGTAGATGAAGACATATAGTTTGCATTGTATAGAAGTGTGTAAACTGGATGTCTTCAGAGGAAGGTTGCTTTCCTAGATTCAAATGTCAAGATATTGTGCATATTTCCCGTAACTGTTGTGCACCACTATATGTTTCAGTGTAAATAGTCTACTCCATGGTGGATTTCCTAGGATCCTCATCTGTGCAAACTGTGTCCTAGAATGCAAGCTTCAGGTTCAAAGGATATGCAAAGACACTTTAAAGTGAGGAGGGAGAGAAAGCCTTTGGAAAACAGCTACAAGCTGGCCACTCTCTTGAAGTTATGTGTGTTTTGTACCATCAGGTGCCATTGACCGATGGCGACCGTAATAGGCTTTTAAAGGTATATGAGATATTTAAGTAGTAGTTTTACCATAGTTTTACCATTGTTACTATTACCACCTCTGCACAAGAACTGGAGGTTGTTCATGATTTCGTGTACCTTGGCTCAACGATCTCTGACACTCTCTCTCTAGATTTCGAGCTGGATAAACGCATTGGCAAAGCAGCTACCATGTTCTCTAGACTCACAAAGAGAGTATGGCTTAATAAGAAGCTGATGGCATATACCAAGATCCAAGTCTATAGAGCCTGTGTCCTGAGTACACTCCTGTACTGCAGTGAGTCCTGGACCCTTTGCCAAATAAAGTACTGTACTTTACTTTATTATAATCTTCATTTTATTGTATAACATTTGTCAGAACATCTCTCTCAGAAAACAGCTACCCATTTCACATGCTCCTCCCAATCCACAGTGTCAAAGGTGGCCACTCCAAGGGACGCTAGGAAAATAATGAGGAGTCGGCCTTTCTCTGTGGAACAAACGTGTCCATTGAGATGAGCTAGGCTCTGTCCCTCCCAATATTTAGGAAATTCTAAAAGGCAGCCTTTAAGAACATATCTTCAAATGCTATCGTTGAAGGCCTGTCAATTTTTATTTTATAGTGTGTATTTACTGACTGGGTGGTATATAAATCAAACCAACCAACCAACCGATAATCTTAGAAGAGAACATCGTGTTGACTATCATGAAGGGTCCCTGCCCTTCTGAATTTGCCACTACTCTGCTGATGGTAAGGGCGACCATTCTCATGAAACAACTTCATCCGTGCCAGCAGATCCAAAAGGCATTGCTGGGGCAACCCCAAGAGGAAGAAGCAGTGTTACTCACGTGTGCAACCCATCGGATCTCCGGAACTCCTCGACCAGCAAAGCGCCCGACGGGCTCGCCAAGGAGAAATCCACGTCCAGTCCCGCCCCGCCAATCACCTGAAAAGCATCCAAAAGGGAGGTTGGAAGGGAGAAATCCGTGTCCGGAAAAGAAAAGAGGCAGCCAGACCGCGCCGCCACCACCACCACCCCCTCAAGTGGCCAAGGGATGCCAAGCTTGCCTCCATCAGAAGAAGAAGCGCTGGGCACAAGCGCCTCTCGTCCCGCCTGCGCTCGCTTGGCAGGACTTGCACGGTTCGGAAAGCGTCCGCGCAAAGGCAGCTCCCACCCCAACGATCCGGTGGGCCCCTGTGGCTGCCACGCCAAGCATACCCCCCTCAACACACACCCCTCTACACACACACACAGAGAGAGAGAGAGAGAGAGTCACACCTGGTATTCGACTTCCATAGAGCTGTTGCCCGGCGCCACCTGGTAGAAGCATTCCCTCCTCCCGGCCGGCAGCAGGAAGGTGAACTCGGCGTCCTGCGGCAGGGCCGGGGAGCCCCCGACTGCCTGCAGGGATATCCCGGGGGCTCCCCAAGCCAGAACCAACAGCAGCGGCAGCCCGACCTCCACGGCGGCTGCGGCCATCACGCAGGTCGCCCTCGCATCCGGAAGGGGAACGGCTTGCTTGGGTGGACCCCGGGGAAGGGAAACCCGCGGCCCGCCTCCACTCTCGGGCGAGAGGGCGGGGGCTCGGAGGGGAGAAGGGCGCGGGGTTGGGGGAGTGGAATGGGGGGGGGGGGGAGCGCGCTTCCCGCAGCCGGAAAGCCTGGCCCTGCCCGAGGGTCTCCTCGGGAGGAGGAGGAGGCGGCAGCAGGCTGCCTGGGAAGCAGGCCTCTTTCCTGCCCGGGTGCGGTTGACTGCATGGAGCGAGAAAGCCAGGCAAAGGCCCGCGGTTGGCCAAGGCGAACTGACGCTGCCAGACTGCCCTGGGAGGGTGACCTCCGTCGATTCCCAGCCTTTCCGCTTTCTGTTTAATCACATAATGCACATCTGACTGTGACGACCTGCCTTCAACCGTATCGTGTGGAACAGCGTGTGCATTTGTTATTTCTCCGTCTTAGATAGGAAATCGTTTAAAAAATGTGCCTGAAAAGTAGGCAGGGTTCGGAATGACCGGCTGGCCCCGACCCAGGCTCGCCCAAAACATTTTGCTGCCTGAAGCAGAGCAGCGGATGTTTCTCTCATTCTCACGCAAATCCAGGGGTGCAGTACCTAAAGCCAGCCAAGTTATTGTGGCCCCAAAGCAGAATATGCAGCAAGAAATTCAACCCAGCCTTCACAGTAAAAAGGCAATAATAATAATAATAATAATAATAATAATAATAATAATAATAATAATAATAATAATAATAATAATAATAATAAGTAAGTAACTGTTGGCTGCCCTTTCCTGACAACCAAAATCTACTGCCAGAGGACCAAAAATGTGATTAGATGTTGAAATCAAGGTAGAGTTCCAGAGATGTGCAAAGAAAGCCCGTATTTACATCCTACTTACAAACTCTTAGAGATGTGGGAAGCTGTGACAATCAGCCCTGGAAAGAATTCCCTCTTTCTAATGAATTTATCTTCATGTTTATTTATGTATTCATTCATGCCAGCATATTGCAACATATAGAAAGATGGTATTCATATTTTTTTAAAATATTAAAAACATCAAATAAGGATACATATAAAATACAACAATATAGGATAAATCTAAATCAATTGCATTATCTTTTCCTCCCAAGAGGTGCTGACGCTGTCGAAGAGGTTGACGGCTGGGTGGGAGATGGTACGCCATTGTGATCCTGAGACCAGATGCTGGGTTGATCTACTCATTTTTGCGCCAAGATTTATGGCCATTCTTTGGGATCTTGACTCCATTTGTACAATAAGTCAAGTTGAGATGTCCAAGACACCATCGTGTCTAGTTATACTGGATCAATTTCTGCCTGTGCTGCCTGATGACATGAACAAGGCACTTGCACGCTCCAAGGCCATCTCCTTCTGTTCAGACCCATGCCCTTCCTGGTTCATAAAATCAGCCAGGGTGGTGACTGTTGAATAGGCCACTCAAATCATGAACTCCTCCTTACAGGAAGGGTATCCTGAAAAAAAAATTATGATCTGGCTGTAAGACTGACGGTGAGAGCAAGAACCCTCTCACGGGAGTGCCGTCCCTCTCGCCCTCTGCCGAGAAGGAAGTGCAAACGCCACCCATTCCCCCTCCTTGGAAGATAAGACCACCTGGAACAGACCCGGGGATTATAGAAGAAAAGTTGAAAGGAATGACTGTTGAAGAAAGTGGGAAGGTTTTGGCAGGAGCGGAATGACAGCCCTGGGTAGAGGTAGAGGCGGGGCTTGTAGATATAAAAAGGGGGGACGAAAATCTACCTCGGGGTTGGGAGTGGATCTGGTTAGAAGACCCATGGACTGGGAAGGTGGAGAAACTGAGAATCCCAAAGGAGGAGGCGGATGCAGGGAGGAGAAGGGAGAGTACCCCTAAGCCTTCTTATTGGGGAGAACGGGAGACTAAAGAGTGGAGGAGAAAGTTGAGGGAGGAGAAGGAAAAGGTGGAGCAAGAGAGGAGAGAACGATTAGAATGGCGGATGATGGAGCTACAGCGGAGGGGTCCCTCAGAAGACTGTGGCCAGAGGATTCCCCCTCACGAGACCAGATCTGGACCGACGACTGGGATGATGACACGGTCCCCTTACTGGAAGGGGAGGCAGGACAATTACTGAACTCAGACTTTACTCTGGACTGGCCGGGACCCTGGAATACCCAGGGGTGCAACCCCTTTAAAGTTGAAGAGTGGAAACCCCCTTCTAACCAGTTGTTAGAGGGAGAAAACGCTTGGAATGCCATTGTTGACACAGGTTATTTGTTAAATAATCCAATAAACGTTACCCCGATTTCTAAACCGAGGAAGTCTGTCAATTTATTTGAAGAAAAGCCGGAGCCTGAACCCGAACCCTCACACTGACCCATTCTCAAAAAAGCCAAACTGTATATAAAACTATATTTATATATAAATATATATATATATTATAAAATATATTTTATTTTATATATATTAAAACCTCCAGTCTAGCAAATATTCCAAGTCTATGTTTATTGTTTTAATTCTGTTTGTACATTGTTTGCTTGTTTTTTTGGAAGCCACCTAGAGTAGTGGCTTGTCCACAAAATGGATGGGGTATAAGTCTTAACAAATCAAATAAATAATGCCACCAGAGGAAGCTACCCAGGTCTGTCATGAGTAGGTGAGATGCTGAGAGATTCAGAGGCTTGAGAACCGGTGCCAAGCTTGTTGCCAACAATGGAAACAGCAAAGCAAACAACCCCCTCAGAGAAACCTTACGATCAACATGCCTGCTGGTCTCCTGAAGGTCAGCCTCCCAGCTCCTCCTCACCACATGCCCAGCTAGAGTGGAGAGTCCAGCCAGGTCTGGGTAGAGTTCTGCAGGAGGATTACCACGCCTACAAGGCAGCAGCTGCTGGTGGAAACGGTGGAAGGATGGTGGGAGGAAGGTGCCTTAACCACTTGCCTCCAAGGATAAGTGTTCTTGGCCCTGTTGGCTCTTTAAAAGTTCTGTTGCTCCAATAAAGGGCCTGCTCCAACAACCACTCTCCATGTCACCATGGAGCGGGGTGTGGGGGCCACTCACCAACATACAGAAAAAAATATTAAATACTGTTCACAGCCAATCGAGTTAAAATCTATGAAGGAAAATCCATGATGCTTGTGAGTTGCTTCTGTGTCCAGCTGCTCCATTGTGGTTGATATCTGGCATGTGTAACACAGTGTAAAGCTGTCTTGTTATGGTGAGGTGAATGTCTTGTGTATGTGTGTCCTATTTCCCCATATTTATGACTCTTAAAGTTGTTTTCACTTCCTCTCTGTCTGTAAACAAACCTCATCTTGCATGTTCTGGAGTTCTGGAGGTCTAGCAAAAAAGAAAAAGAAAGGAAAATTCTGTCGTGCCTGCAGTCTTTGTGACTCTAGGGGTCTGCAGTTGCATAACTGGTTAACTGCAATTATTATGGTTTTTGTTATTGTTTCGACGATTGATTTTGCAAGCTTCTATAACTCTAAAAATCTGTAATTCTAAGCCCTTAGACTAACCAGGTCTTATTACATTAAGGTTTTAGGACATTAGATCATTGCAAACATGGACTATTATGATCACCAGTAGGGTATACTATTGGACTGGCAAACACCATTTTCATATTTTCATCAAAAACAATTCTACTCATTATATCATTCAACCTTTAATTCACTTCCACGCTAAATTGGCAGACGTGAATGAAATTCTTCAAAGCAATGTTATCATATCATTAACCTTGTTCTCAAGATTAGCTGGAAAGCATCTGATTGTTTTGAAAAGCATCTGATTGCTTAGAAATTTTATGTAAATTGTTTCCCAAGCCATACTTTTAAATAAACTTTCATTTTCATGGCCACCTGTTCCACACCCCTCTTAAATCATTTTTAGCACTTTATAAACAAATTTTCAAATGTTCATTTTGAACATGAACACATGAATAATTTGTGTTCATGTTCAAAAGAAGTGAGGATAACACACTGGCCGGCCATTCTTTTGATTTCTCCAACTACTTCATCTCCTTGAAATTCAGCAAAAGATCTATGGTTCTGATGAAGGGTAGCAACAGATTTTACAACTTTGTAATCCAAAGATTATGGACTTCTAAAGGTACAGTTTATCTTTGGGGTCTGATTATTTTTCAGATAATTATTTTAGAAAAGTAATAGCCAACTTTTCATTTTTGGTCCAAAATGCTCAATCTGCTCCATCCAAATATCTAGTATGGATGTTTTACTGTTTTTGCATTTCCTAACTGCCTTTTCCATCTCCACAGACATAAACTCAGCTATTAATTAATTTGACTCACACCACTCCTATCACTGGATTTTTGTCTTATTTGCATGTCATCCAGTGTTATCGTTCAAGAGACATCTATGTGCTATCTGGATGAGAGAGACATTGACATGTGTAAGTTGATTCTTAGTTGAATCACTGTGTAGGCTCTTAAGTCTCCATGCTTCCTGGATGCTTCTAGACACTTCAAGCTCTTCTAGAATATTTAACAATGATTCCTTCTTGTTTCCACTAAGTCAATAATATGTTTACCTCCAGTCTGAGCTGCATCTTCACTAAATAGGCCTTCTTCAAATTTGAAAATACAGCCAGGATGTATGGTAGCTATTTCTAAGGTGAAACCTAAAATGGTTCCACATCTACAAGGAATGAAGATGTGGGAGCACTTCTGAACTGCAGCCACAAGCTGATCATAATTCCCTGGCAAAGGACTAGTTTGTGTTATAGCATTATTCAAAATTGGTGTAACCTTTTTCTTATTTGCCTTCTTAAAAGTGTATCTTCTATAAAATGGCACTATTTCAAGATGTGCTGCTGCAAAGACCTGGCACACAATAGATTTGTTTTGGATGTTTGGTCCTGGAATCCTCATGCTCTTCAAACCATGATGTGCTGTGTTCCCAATAGCAAATATCAGGTCAAGATTATAGCCTCATTGCCGTCTAGCACTGTTAAATGAAGGATGTAACTTCTGTTGTGTTTAAGAGTCAAATAGTTAAATTCTGCCCATTCAATGATAACTCACCATTATCATCATGTTCATACTCCCAGATATTACTGCTGCAGTTAAAATCCCCTACCCCGAAAATAAATTTTCTGACTTTGTAGATGGCAAGGTTCACTAAAATAAAAGAGATTATAAATTGATGGTTTATAAATTGATGATACTGTACAGCTATTGAGTTCAATTGTAAATATTCTGATAGTATCAACATCCGTTTAATTAGTGGAACGGATTCAAATGCCTGGTCTTTCAAAAATGGTAGTCCACATTAGTTATGAGACCTCTCAACCACTAGGTGCATGCCATGAACTAGGTTGATCTTGTTCAGTGCCTTGGTGGGTCTCTTCTAGTTGTCTTGAGTCACTTCTGCCAGCAGTCATATGTTTCTGGAAGCCTTGGCTTCCCTGGCTGGTCATTCTGTGCACTGACAGCTGATGACCAGAGCCAGGGATTGGGGCACATGCCAACGTTCTGGGGTGAGTCATTCCTGATTGCATTACAGAGGAAACTTGGCAGTCTTCAGCTGAACTGCTTTTTAGCAACAAGGCACTGAATTCTAATGGTGCTCTAGCCTTCCTTTTTGAAAATGAGGGTTCATATTCCCTCAGAAACCTTATGAGGTACATTAGGGTTAGTGCATGTGATTGAATGTATCAAGGTCACTCCATGAGTTTCACTTTTGAAGAGAAATTCAGGCCCAGCCTATGTCTGTTACCAGAAACAAGGTGTCTAACAACAGGCAATGCAAAGCAAGTGAGTGAGTGAGTGGAGGAGACTTCAAAGCATGAGTAGCTTTCAGAAACGATGGTTACATATTTTTAAACAGAACCAGGGTTCACAGAAAGTTTGTCTTCTTTTTATGACAGGCTACAGAGTAAATGAGTCTGACTCAAGACCAACATTCCCTCTAATTTTCAGCCGTGCAGCACAGGAGCCTCACCCCATGCATGTGGGGGGGCTGGACAGGGTTTCATCCGAAACTGGAACTAAATGGGCATCAACACTGGCTGCCAGTGTGCAGCCCTGATGGCACTCTGTGCACATGGGTGCATGCAGCTTAGAGGAAATGTTGCTTAATACATTTTGCTGCCTGAGGCGAACTGTTGTTCTTACACGCTGTCAAATTTCCTCTGACTTATGGAGACTCCTCCAACGTGTCCTGTCCTCAACAGCCTTGCTCAGCTCTTGTAAACTCAACCCAGTGGAATGTAAAGGAATTTAGCAAGTTAACTCATCTCATATTTGGTTTTCCTCTTTTCCTGCTGCCTTCAAACTTTCCCAGCATTATTGTCTTTTCCAGAGAATCTTGCCTTCTCATGATGTGCCCAAAGTAGGACAGCCTGAGTTTCATCATTTTTGCCTCCAGAGATAGTTAAGGCTTGATTTGATCTAGGATCCACTTGTTTGTCTTTCTGACAGTCCTGGGTATCTGCAAAGCCCTTCTCCAGCACCATATTTCAATTTTTTTTTCCTTGTCAGCTTTCTCTACTGTCCAGCTTTCACTTCTATATATGGTGATTAGGAATACAAGGGTGTGGATGATCTTGGTCTTGGCCTCCAGTGACACATCCTTACACTTTATTACCTTTTCTCATTCTTTCATTGCTGCCCTTCCAAGTCTCAGTCTTCTGATTTCTTGGCTGCAATCTCCATTTGGATTGATGATTAAACTGAGGTATATGAAAACCTTAACAATTTCAATTTCTTGGTTGCCTGCAATAAAGCTGCATAGTTCTTCTGTAGTCATGATTTTTGTCTTAATGTTCAGGTGCAGTCCTGCTGTGGTACTTTCTTTTTTCACTTTCACTAAAAGTCATTTCAGGTTATAGAATTTTTTTCTGCCATGTTTCTTCCTCCAATTTTCACTCCTCCTCTGTCTGAATCTGGTTTGGCTTTCCATGTGATCTGCATACAGATTGAACAGATCAGAGGATAAAATGCACCCTTGTCTGACACTTCGCCTATAGAAAACCATTCTGACTCTTCATATTCTCCTAATGTTTACTTCTTGTCCACAATACAAGTTACACATCAGGACAATCAAGTGCTGAGGCACACTCATTTCATTTAGAACAACCCATAGTTTCTCATGATCTGCACAGTCAAAGACTTTGCTGTAATCTATTAAACAAAGACTGATCTTCTTCTGAAATTATTTGATGAGATTCAGTAGACAGCAGTATTTGTTATCTGACCTGAAGTGCCTTTTCCTTTTTGGAACCCAGCTTGAACATCACGCATTTCTGACTCCATATAAGGTAAAAGCATTTGTTGTAACACCTTAAGCATCAGTTTGCTTGAATGGAAAATTAGAGCAATGTTCCTTTAGTTACTGTTCTCCTTGGCATCTCCTTTCTTGGTAATTGGAATGTACACTGAACATTTCCAATTTGTGGGCCATTGCTTTGTTTTCCAAATTTGTTGGCATATTCTTGTTAGGACTGATTCAATTTCTGTGCCTTGAAATAGTTCTACTGGTATGCCATCTATCTCTGGTGATTTATTTCTTCCCAATGCTTTCAGAGCAGCTTTCACTTCACTTCCTAGAATTGCAGGTTCTTCATCATAGGATTCCTCCTCAAAGGAGTCTGTTATCCTTTTATCTCTTCTTTATAGGTCTTTAGTATACAGTTTCCAACTTCTCTTTATTTTCTCTTGGTCAGATAGTGTTGGTCATTCAGCATTCCTAATCTAGGTTGAACTTTCCCTTTGATTTCTTGGATCTTCTGGGAAATATCTCTTGTTTTTCCTCTTTTGTTGTTCTCTTCTAGGTCTTTGCACTGGTTACTGTAATCATTCTCTTTGTCTTTATATGAGAGTAGCTGAAAAATTGCATTTAGGGTTCTAACCATATTCATGTCACCTTTTACTTCTGCTTCTTGCCTGTCCTTTACAATTTTAAGTATTTCTTCCATCATCCTTTTAGGTTTTTCTTTTCTTTTTACTATAGGAATTGTCTTCTTGCATTCTTACCTAATAATATATTGAGTTCCAATCTGCAGTTCTTCTGATTCACGGTCAAGTGAATCAGAAGTAACGCAAATCTGTTTCTTATATAGACTTTAATTCATCAGGAATGTTGTTTAAATTATATTTTAGCACTAGGATTTTTTAGGGTTCTTTTTCAGTTTTACTCTAATGTTGGATATTACCACAGTCTGCTCCCAGTCTTGATTTGGCAGGGAGGATACAGTTTCTACACCTCTTGCTACCAATTAAGTAACTCTATGAATTATTCTCCTGCTTTGTTTCTGTCCCATAGACCAAATTTTCCAACAACATTTGGTTCTGCTTTTTTCCTGCTTTAGTGTTCCAGTCCTCTATGATTGTAAGCATATCTTGTTTTGGTGTGTGTGAGACCAGGGGCGAGTGTACTACTCCTCTCGCAGGAGTGCCATCCCTCCCCCTCACTGCGGAGAAGGAGATCCAAACCATGCCCGTCTCTCCCCCTAAGAAAACGGAGCAGCTGGAGACAGATCCGGGAAAAGTAGAGAGGGAAATTTGAAAGTTGGTGGTTAGAGGAACCGGGGAAGAAATGGCGGGAAGAGAGTGGAAGCCTAGGATGGAAGTAGAGGCGGGGATAGCAGATATAAGGAGGAGAGAGGAACCTTTACCGCCAGGCTGGGAGTGGATCTGGATGGAGGATCCCTGGACCGGTACATGGCAGAGATTAAGGGTCCTGAAGGAGGAGGCAGACTACTGGAGGCGGGGGGGAAATACCACCCTGTCCCTCATATTGGGGAGAGGCTGAAGCCAAGGAGTGGAGAAGGAAGTTGACAGAGGAGAAAGAAAGAGTGGAAAGAGAGAGATCCGAATGGAGGGTGAGAGAAATGAGGGAGAAGGAGTACCTGAAGGACCCTGGCAGACCTTCACACCCACCCAGGACCCCTTGTGGACCGATGACCGAGATGAAGACACCGTCCCCTTGTTGGAGGGCGAGGCAGGACTGGCGCGAAACCCGAACTTATCTTTGAACTGGCCGGGACCTTGGAACTCGGGTGAAACGAACCCTTTCAAAGGTGAAGACTGGAAGCCCCTTGCCGACCCGTTGTTGGAAGGAGATAAATGTTGGACTAATTTTGCAGACACTGGTTTCTTGTTAAATACACCAATAAATGTTACACGTGTTTCAAAACCATATAAATCTGTTGATTTATTGGGACGAAGAAAGGAGCCTGAAGTAGAACCCTCACAGTGTGTGATCAATTTCCTCCTGACTGCTTGCATAAAAGCTTTAAATTTCATCTTCGTCAGCATCTGTAGTTGAGCATACACTTGGAATGATGGTTTTTTATACAGTCTGATTAATATTGTTTGGTCAGACCTTGCATTATAGTTCCTAACTGCCTGTGCTACATCTTGCCTCAGTATTAGAGCCACCCCATTTCTTCTGAGTTTGCCGTTTCCAAAGTAAAATACTCTGTATTTGTCTGATGAAAAATATCCCAGTCCAATCCACTTCAGTTCACTGACACCAAGCACTGCAGTGTTTTTATGTTCAGTTTCTTGCCTTACAGTTTCCAGTATTGGTTCATACTTCTCACGTTACATATTCCAATTGTATGTGTTGGGAAGCATCAGATTTTCCTTTCAGTTGTGTGAATATCAGCAACTAGACATCCTTTCAGCTTTAATCTGTTTGCCTCATTAGCAACAGCACTATTCGTACTTATCCTTTGCTCTTCCCAGTAGCTTATGGAGTGATTTCAGACTTGGGAGTCTCATCTTCTAGCACTATCTCTTATTTCATTTTGGATGGTCTCATCATACGATTTTTCAAAATAAGAAAGATTCAGTATTGATTTATCGTTGCTACCTTCTACACAATACTAACAAAAGTTGGCTTGAGTGTCACCACTGTTGCCTTCTCTGCCAGTCTCACCTGCTCAATAGCTGCCACCACTGGAATTATCCATTTTCTTCTGCTGATGTGGCTGTTACCCTTAAAGAGGGTGGGTGCATTTTTGTCTGGTGTCTCAGCTGTGACTATTCCACCTTGGGTGACCCTGCTAGGAGTCTAGAGTCATAATGGAGTGTGGCCTCCTGACGACATTGCTTTCACTTCACTAACATATTCAAACCCCTTCACCATGTTAAGGTGTGCCCCCAAGAAAAGGTGAGGTGAACTAGCAAATGGTATCTCTCATGCTAGTCAAGGAGCAGAGTACCCAGAGCCAGTCAAGTTATTTTGTTCACCAAGGAAGAAAATTCCATAAGCGCCCTTTCCCTGAACTGTCAGTAAAAACACAATAATAAATTATTTGTTTTCCTTTTCACTATTTCTCAGATCTGGTGCCTGTGATGGTTCCTTAGGACTTATGCAGCCTTGAAAATAAGGTTGCTCTTTTTTTACCTAATCCTCTCAGATTGTTTCCTCACAATCTAGGAGAAAGGGAGGATCTTTTAGTTTTTGAAAGCGTGCATTTTTCTTTAATGAAACCAGGCCTACTTACATGCAGTGATGTAGTGGCAACTTTGAAAGTGCATGTGCTCATCAGGAAAATCACCGGAGCCTGCTCTGTTCCAGAAATGCAGGTAACTAATTGGTCTATCAATAAATTAGAAGCAGGTCTTTTGTAAAGGACCATTTTTGCACTCCTAATTGCCCACTCTGGACCAAACCACTCTCAGATACTTGATATTACAGCAGGGATGGCTTGCAACAGTATATTGTTCCTGGGGAAATCTATGCGCACTCCAGCCACCCTAAACATTGCAACGAAGCTAAGAGGAAACAGGGAAACCTAAAGGGAGTGGCAGAGGATGTTATCATCCTTGCTAGTCAAAAAGCGCAAGGCCTTGGACCTTGCAAGTCCTAGCTTCACGATGCCACTGCATGTGTGGCGCTAGCTCATCTGCTCTCCTCCCCACTATGTTTTACATTTGTGTCTACACAACTGTGCCCTTTTGGTCTCCCAGGCCTGGCCAGCATTCTGGCAACATTTGCAGCTGGGGGCTGATTGAGGAGTCTGGTGCAAGACAGATGATAACAGTGCTGTTAATTGGGGGTCAAGACCACTTATCTGAATCACCATCTTCCAGTATATTGGCTTCCTGTATGCAGTAGGTTTAGCCACTGTCTCTGCCTAAAATGGAGATGCACACCTAGCTGTATCCAGATGCAGGACGGGAGCAGGTGGAGATGGAGCCAAATTCATGCACAAGCTAAGTAAGCTGTAGCTTCTACGAGGGCCCTCTTAATGTATTATCTATTCAATTTCGAGTTTTACATAACTGTTGGAATAATACACATTTATTTGCCAAAGTTTGACATTAAACTTGGCATAGCTTACATCCTCGTTATATCCTCATCTGGTGCAGGCATGGTACAGACAATACAGATATGGTCCACTACATGATTATGATGCACTTAATACAACCAGATGCAAACCTATGTTTGAGTTACTATAGATGCATAACTCTGGGAGGAGCCAATACAGCTGTATAAAAGTCCAGCATTTTTAAAATGATTTCTATTGTCATCATTATGATATATTTCCTGTATATGAGGGTGGTACTATATATACAAGGAAAGGTTAAAGGGCAGTTGAAGAAACCAGACAGATGTTGCCACAGATAGTATTTGGGGTAGTTACAGAATTGGTACACATTCTGCATTTGTTGAGACATCACCTGTGGCAAGAAAGCTGTAAAGTTTAATGTGCAACAGGAAATAGAAACTTTCTGCTTCTCCATTCAGGGACAAATTGCAATTTCCTTCTTAAAACAGGAAACTCCACATGAACTCTTCTCCTTTTTGTTTTTCCTATCTTGTAAATAATTTCTGTTGAGGAGTTGTTTTTTCCATCTCTGCCCACAAAAGATGCAAGATGTTCCACAGTAAAATGAGCATGAAAATTCTCGTCCTTCTATCTGGTATGTCTTCTCTTGTTTTGCCCTGTCACATATGAAAGAGCTTTGTAGGTGGTTCTCTAAATAAAAGAGAGACATTGGGGGGGGGGAGCTTTACTATGGGCTTTTGTGTAATGCTTAGGGTCAAACAATGGTTACTGCTGAGGTTATTTTTACATTTAGATTTTGGAAGTAATACATTAACTTTGGAGCAGGCAGAGTAAGTAAAATGCTTTAGACTTTCTAGGCTGTAGGGTGGGTTCTAACTAAACTAATGGAGTTTCTGAATTCTATTCAAATAGAAATGAGGCTACCATAATTTAGACATAGAGATAAGTATCCTGTTGCTAATCTCAAGCAGGGATTAAACCCATTGAATCATATTTATGTTTATGTACATCCTATGACTTATGTTTGAGTAAATCCTATGGAGTGAGTGGGTTTACTAATGTTTGGATACAGGCCAGAGGTTGTAACAATTGTGATTTAAATAATAAATTAATATCAGATAAGGATTAAGGTAATAAAACAATTATTCCAGATAGAACTTTGTGTTGTGTACAAAGTAAAGAACTCAAGTTCATGCTGTGATTTCATTAAAACTAATAACAGCATACTGATGAATAACTAAATAAGTTTTCTGCCCCTCCCCAGCATACACACTAGAAAATAACGGTGATAGGACCAGACTCTCTTTTGATGAGAGGATACCTGCAAAAGAATTATTAGACATTTCAATTGTTTAAAGCTGTTTTGAGCTAACAGGGTGCAGAGTATTAACAGCTGGTTAATATAAAGTTTGAATTGGCTTGAAAGGGTGGAAATTAACATATGAAATCCTGAAGAAATACTTTATCGAAAGAGCTGATCCTTAAATAATAAACTTGCTGGCCAAGTTTTTAGTCAGGGAGATTTCTAATGTTTTGTGGCATTTTGAGAGGAATTCATTTACGAGAATATCTTGTTATATCATTTGATCTGATAAATCCAAATTGTTTGTAGCTAAGGAGTATACTTCATACACCTAAAACCAAAGATGGCAGACAAAATGGTTGACACCAATCCTGAGAAACAGCAACATGCTCCTGGAGCCACAGTGTTCATTCAATTATGATAAAATTGTGAGAACAAGCTGATATAAAGTGTAATATTTGCCTCAGTTTAAACATTACAAAATGGTGGTCAGTTGAAATGTATTTTTGGTTTTCCATAGTGTAAAAAGTTCATCGCAGTTCCAGCATATAGTGGAAAAGTAATAATTAGAAGTAGAAGCAGTCAATCTGGACATGCTCTTGGGATGAACAGATGAACAAACCACTAAGGTTAAATATCTGACAACCCAAAATTTATTTTCTTTGAAAATTATGGTGGATCAAATATCCATTTTCTGTCCAGAGTTGAATATCTAGATAAATATCTAATCTTGCTATAGAAAGGTTATCTATCTTGGTAGCCATGTTAGTCTGTTGTATCAAAAAAGAAACCAGGCGTCTTATAGCATATTGAAGAATAACTAGTTTTAATTTTCCCTCAGCGTTCGTGAGTACAGGAAGGGTGCTTGGACTTGTGAAAGCTTATGGGAACTAAAAACAGTTAGTGCTACAAGACCTCTGGCTTCTCTTTTGCTATAGAAAGGATTAGGAGAGCCTTTCTTTTTTCCAGAATATGCTTTCTTTTAAATTATTTTGATAGAAGAACCTAACGAATGCCTATTCTGAATGTCCATTTCTTGACTCCTCATTCCTTTCAATCTTTTAGGTTCTTTGATGGCTTCCAGTCTATTTCCTGCTCCACTTATTTTGCTAGGCACTGTTTCGGATTGCTCTGCTGAAGGAGAATCTGTCAATATAGCTTGTTATGCACCCGGGGCTTTTATGGATGCTTGGTTCTCTTTGTTCAAGGATGACCAGGCTCAGGCAGTGCAGACTCTGCCTGCTGCAGAGACCCACCACCATGTTATTTTCATTCTGAAGAACATCACTACCAGAGATAAAGGACAGTACAGGTGCCAGTATGGTCTGTTCAATGGAAGTGAATTCAAGTTGTCTCAGTTTAGCCAAATCATACAGATTCCTGTGGGGGGTAAGTAATATCTCAAGCTGGAAGAGCTTATTTTTCAAGGGAACAGTCAAGGACTGCACATGATGTTGAGAAACCATGATTCATAATATATGGCCTATAAATGTCCTCTCTCATAGAATATTGGTATGGTTGAGCTTTTGTAACACAAAGTGTATAAAGAAAGTAGACAGCCAGTCCATCCTGCAGTGAACTGCAGGAGCCTCATGAACTGGGGGCTGGGCATTCCAAATCTGAAAAATTATTATTCTGCTTACCAAATATGGCAACTAATCTGAATTGTTAATAATGGTCAGATAGGTATCTGGTTGTCCATTAAACTCAGGAGATTGAGCTAGAAAAAAAGGCATCCTTTTATCTCAGTCCATTGTTCTTTAACTCTGATAAGTTAACCCAATTTAAAAACTGGAAGGACTGTATCATTTGAATGACCTGTACTTGTAGAAAAAGAAACAGCCCAGTCGTCTTTTTGTTTCAGAGTGTACCTTCACCACTTCTTCACCAACACATCTCCCAAGGTCAAAAGGTAAGCAGTTCAGATGTCCAATTCAAAGAGGTATGAAGACATAAGCTGATTAGGAAACACTTTAGTGGGCAGGCAAGGCCACTGTAGGAAGGGTAGAGTAAAGAAGCATGAAAACTCAAATGGCTAATCTGAAAACAAATGCGTTGGAGCCCTTTATTGGGAGACAGAGCTAGAAAATAATAATAATAAAGGCCATCCTTTTGCTCTCAGTCCATTGTTCTTTAACTCTGATACGTTCACCCAATTTAAAAACTGGAAGGGTTGTATCATTCGAATGACCTGTTAGTTGGTCAGTGTCATAAGACAGCAGCTCATTTTAGGGAAGAAGCAAGAAGTAAGAGAGGGCTGGCAAAATCCATAGAAACAAAACAAAACAAAACCATGTGGCACCTTAAAGACTAACTATTACATTTTAATGTGAGCTTTCATGGACACATCCACTTCATCAGACATATGGGGTTTGGGGGTTTTTTGTTTTGTTTTATTTCTTTGGATTTTGCCTGATATGCTTGCACAGACTAACACAGCTACCTCTTCTAAGAGAGGGCAGGTTTCAGATGTCGGAGTTTACATCTCAATCTGTGGTGAAAACTCAGGCAACTTGCCCTTTGTTTTCGAATCATTGGTCTTTTTCTCATTGGTCTTTTTCTCTGCAGATGACTCTCAAACTAGAATTTATAACATTCTGATTGATGTCCCTTGTGGAAGTACTAAGGGAGCCAAATTAGGCTGTGGTCACACTAGTAAATTTGACTCGATTTCTCTTCAGACTTTTTAAAAATCAGATCATATGGTATATAAACTGGTGGACGTGATCACATGCAGTGAATGGAAATGGATTCATTTCTGATTATTTAAACCATTTTTAACTACACTGCTGAAACCAACTCATTTCCTTTCTGTTTTAGGAGCATGCTGTTCTTAAAGGTTTTTGTTTTATTTTATTTTTTAAAAGTAAGTGATACATCAATAAATCGAGTGTCTAGGAGGTGCCACCTGGTGTCATAATAGTCACTAGAAACCAGAGGGAAAACATCAGAGAGGTGAACCCAGCCGATTAATGATGAAAAAAATTAGAATGGGGAAAAGGCTTCCAGATCCTTTGTGGGATGCTGCTGGTGGTGCATGGCCTGTCCTCCGTGAAGAGGCACGCCCACTCTGCACCCACTGGTCTTGTGCTGGCCCGCTGGCTCCTTTATTGGCTGAATGGAGAGAAGGGGGTAGGTGGTTGTAATGCCAAGTATATTGATAAAATGATGCAACGATAAAAATTTTAAGAAATAACGTTGAACAGTTTTAAAGAAAAAAATTGTGTCCCTGCCACCCAAAATCCGTAGACATAAATTAAAACAACAGCAGTGTTCACATCCACAAAACCACATGGAATTGATTCCATTTTAGAAGCCAGTTATTTTAAAAAGTCCCTGCTGGCCAGTTGGAAAAAAAACTCACTTTGCAGCCCATATAAATCAATTTCAGTCTTGCGTTGTGTGAACAATCAAATCTTAATTGATTCAAATGAAACTTAAATGTGGTTCATACTGCCAGTGTGACCACAGCCTTGGTGTGGGAAAAGGACCTTGGAATTTCTGTTGATGACTGTGTAACGATCAACCATGGAAGTAAGATTATTGATTTAACTAAAGTAAGATTACTGATTTAACAAAAGATTATAGCAGATGTGAAAATTAATTTTAAATTAAAATTAAATAAAATTATGTGGGACAACTAGGATAAAATACATGAAGCACTGACTGCAAAGTAACCACATAAAATAGCTAGTTGACTGTATCATCTAGAGATATAAAGCACTTATCCAGAGAGACCACATATAGCGGTGTAGCAGCCTTGGGATTCTATACTCAGATGTGTTTTAGAGAGCACTGGAACAGAAAGTGTTTGTTCAGTTCTGAGAGATCATTCTGGCTTTTGCAGTAGTGGAGGGATTAGTTTTTGAAAGTCCATATTTTATTTCATATTTATATACTTGTAGAAAAAGAAATGCCCCAATCATCTTTTTGTTTCAGAGTCTACCTTCAACACTTCTTCACCAACAGATCTCCCAAGGTCAAAAGGTAAGCAGTTTAGATGTCAAACTCAAAGTATGGAGCCATAAAGTGATTGAGAAACACATCAGTGGGCAGGCAGGACCACTGTAGGAAGGGAGGAGTAAAGAAGCATGAAAACTCAAATGGCTAATCTGAAAACAAACACTTTGGAGCCCTTTATTGGATCTGCCCAAGACTTGCGGGGGGGAGGGGGAGTGGGGGAAGGGAGAGGTGAAGGAAAGAAAAAAAATTACATTCTCCCACATTTCCCAAGAAAACGTGATAGATTTGTACTGTCATACTTTGCTATCTTATGCATCAGCCTAGAAAATACATCTAGAGTTTTTTTGCAGAAGCTCTCCACCAACTGGTGAAAGATGTAAGTATGTCATTGTGCGTGATTTTCCTCACCTATATTTCTTGCACTTAGCATGCTCTATTTTGTGGTTGACCATTGGAAGGCAAATGCAGGTTTGGTTTTCAAGTCTGCTGAGGCATTAATCTTTGAGGAAGTCCTGCTATCCAAGAGGAAAGTGGATAATCAAAGGAACTGCCCCTTCTTATAAACATCAAACTTGCACTAACTGACCTTCTGCCTCCATTTCCAGATTCCATTTCTTGGGTGGTCCCCACTGCTGTGAGTGTGACTGGAGTCCTGCTTCTGGTTTTGATCCTAGTGGTGGCCATGGTAGTAACTGGACGCTGTACGTGGAATGCAGAAGCTGGGTTTCTCTGATCTTTCTACTTAAGAGTGCAGGCCAGTACAGTTGAGGTCTAGAATGTGCCTATTTCAGTGATACAAAGAAGATAATATTTTGAACAGATCACTTTTCTTTATATTTATTAGTATGTAAACAGCAGTACCAACATTCATAAAGCTATACCGAGTTCTGTGAGTTAAAAAAAACAATAGTGTATTCCCTATGGTTGCCGAATTTACACTGGTCTCTACTGTTCTTTTCATCCTACTACGCTCTTTCGGCAGAAGCAAAGCGTGTTTTAGCAGATGTGTCTGTAAACTGTAATCACTGGGAAACAGAGACAGCATCAGAGGAGAAGCGACAGACCCAACAAGTCTCTTTCAGTAGTGAGACTTGTTCAAGATGCACAGCTAATTGCTGGGTGACGAGGAAAGGGCTTTAAATGTTCTCTTTTAGATGGGATTCTGGGAGTTGTAGTCTAGATTAGAGAAGATAAACTTTTCTAAGCGCTGCCTCTGGAGCATCATCTTTATCTGCTCCTTGTTTGCTAACCCATCAAAATTACAATTCTTAGCTGGAAATGCCAGACTCTGAGTCTCCGTTTCTGTGGTAAAGCTATATAAGCATTTCTCTTTCTTTAACAGTAAAAGAGAGAAGACAGAAGAAAAGGTGAGAACACTTCGCTCTTGTAACATTTCTACAAACCTCAGTCGAAATGAAGCTTTTCAGAGTGTCCCACAAGGGTGGAGAAACATCTGCCCGGCTGGAGTGCAGAATGATTGTGAGAAGAGACAGTAATTTTGTCCTTGTGCCTGCTACTTCTGAAAGGCTGGCTTTGAAGAAAATTTTGCACAGCTAAGATTAGCTATGAGGGAAGTCCTAACCATTAGTCTCTCTGGTGGCAAGTATAGCAGAAGTTGCAAAATTCACATTCCTGTACAGCTCTGCTGGAAATCAGGTCTTGTCCTACAGTGTGAAAAGACTACCCCCTATCTTTGGAACAGACATGTATTATGGTATTGCATAATATTCTTAGTTATTAGTTTGACATTTTCATTTGCTTAGGGAGATGGATTCCTGCTGGACAGAAACAAGCTACCCTACAACAGGTGTGTAAAACATAAGTGTAAGTACCTGTTAGCACTGATGACAAATTGTGCTCTTATTTTATTTTGTTGGGTGTAAGTATAAGGATTACAGTTACAGTTCCCCCAATATGAAAAACGGTTCTATAATGTATGAGTGAAATGCCAGTCTAAGACTTCCTCACATGATTCTCCCATCTCCTTTTCCAGTAAGTATTCAGATCTATAGGGCCAATCTGCCGAAGAATTTGAGATTAAATTTCAGAACTGAGTATGCCAGGTCCAAGAATCATACATACAGTATGAAAACAATAAAGCGCTGTTCCATTGTTTATCAAGGTGCCATGTTAAATGCTACAATGCTTGTGTGTCTCCGTTGTTGGTTGTTCAGTAATTTTATGCACACTGTTTTTTCCTCAGAGATATCCTTTGATAACTACATGTTCACTGTTTCAATGGTAAGTTATGCAAAAATCCAGGACTAAAAATCTTTTTGCTTTAAGCAGTGACCTTGGAGGGCAGACAACGAATAATCAAAGACTGTGCAAATGATGCCCCATGCAATGCAAGTAATGAACATTTCCTTGGGCTTGGGCTCTGTGTGGAGCTCAGAGCAGAAGCAGTCGGTACTGACAGTCTCTTATTAGAAGAGGGAATCATTAAACTGCTCAAAGTGTCTGAGTGCACAGCAGGAACCTTACTCTGTTTGTATAACTTGCAAACTAGCTTGCTTTGTTTTGTGATTGGTCTTTAGAATTTACGCACAGGATTTCTTTGAAGTCTGACTTCTCAGACACGAAAGCCTGCTGGAATCATGTTTCTCCAACACTAATCTGCTATCGGCTCTAACAATGAACTATCTATAGTGTCTGTTTATGCCCTCATTGCCCTCCCCCCACCAGTTGTTTTGTCTCCTTCATTTCTGCCCATTTTGACCATTTTATCTCGCAAGAAAACAGACAAAGAAGCTGTAGAGAACCAAAGCACCTGGATCTCTTTAGCCATGGCTGCAAGGCTTTCATCTAGCAGTTCCATAGAAAAGCCAGCCTTCTGTACCTTCAGAATTCCAGAATAACATCCTGGTACCTCTACATCAACACCCAACACATCATTCCTACCGCACCAAGGGAAGCAATGCTCATTGGATGTTCCTGCCAGATGCTCTTTCTTCATGGTGTTATCATCTCTCATCTATTTATGTATTGCCTGTTATCACCACCAATTATACATGCTGAACTTGAGTCATACATGCTGAATGTGGGTCACTTTGTTTCATACTTCTGAGACGTCTCCTGGGAATCTTGGTTGGGATAAGTAAGAAACACAAGAATGAAGATGGATTCAAGAATTACTCCGCTCTGGAACTACAAAGATAGGAAGGAATCCTCATAAATGACACTATTGTCTACATTTCAAAGTAGACTAAAAGTAATTTTTTTTTTGCCTTTATGCCCTGAAAACAAGCAACTATTTTAATCACATATTGTTTAACACTTTTCTTTAAAGGCCATCAACCCAATTTTCTGTGCTATGTTACCAAGTAACGAGAAATTCAGACTAGGTTTGCTGGACTGAAAGCTGAGAAGAATTTGGTAGCAATCTGAAGATGAACAAATATGTTTCATATAGTGCCAAAAGGCTATCAGATACAAGCTGTTCCTCAGTTGACAGACACACATGTACAATGAAAAAAACCAGATAAACACTGGGGCTAAAAACAACAATATACCAAACTGCCACATGAAAACAATGTGAATACATAAAACTGCTGTGCTGCAATTCATGAGCAAATCCAGTCCCGTTAAAGCAGACTGAGAGCATGTTCAGACAGGTGTTTGTCCCCCTTTTTGGTGCGTTGGTGGGGTGGATTGATCCGCTCTGTTTTCTGGCATACACAAGTGGAGTAATTTGCTCCAAATTGCCCCCAGGGCACCCCAGCCTGTCCCTTTTTGAGTCCCTATCAGGGTCTTCTACTTCTTCGATTCGGGTTGGTGTGCTCTAGAGCTCAACTACACCACCAAATACCTTGGGATTTGCTCCACTTATCAAGCAATTGAACCTGAAGTAATGTTTGCTGCCTGCATGGTGCAAATGCTGGTTCGAATCCATCCGATGCTTTTTGCTTGCAAAGCAGCTTTTTCCCCCCCTCTCTCCTGCCTGGGGACTTCTATTTTGTTTCTTGCCAGAGGGATTCAAAGGGGCTTGTTTCTGTGTGGATATGTGTAAAGATGGGAGATAGTGTTTCTGTAGAGGAGGAGTGGGGAAGAGCAGAAGGAGAAAGACCAGAGGAAAGAGAGGGAGGCAATGAAAGAGAGTGGGGAGTGTGGTGCATGTGCCTAAGGGGAAAGTAGGGGAGGAGAAAAGAGAGAGAAAAGGAGCACTCAGTGCCTTCGCAACCTTTATCACACTGTGGGAAGGCACCTGGCTCACCTCTTGCTTGCCTGCATATGTGTGTGTGTGGATAGTTTCTGTCTGAGGAAGTGCATGTGAAAGGAAAAAGAGCGGGGGGTTCATTAAGTGCAGGAGTGGACTGGCAGGAGGCAGAAAGAGGGGTAGTAGAGAGGCGTGAAACAGTGGTATAAAAATGGAGGGACCAACTGAGGTTGGGGAGGAGAGGCAGAAAAAGAAAAGTAGAGGGCAATTTGCCCCAAGCATAGAACAACAGACAGACTCATGAAGGGGTGTGTGTTGGAAAAGTGCTTGGAGTTTGTTATTCGTTGAATTGTTCGTGTGTGGAAGATGAACTCCCAATTCAACCTGCACGCCCAGGATGAGCATTGATTTATGATTTCAGACATAAAGGCTGCCAGATTGAAACTGAGGCTTGCCAAGGCTGCCAGCGCTCCTTCTGATTTCAGTCTTCAGTGTCACAGAGTACTTAATAAAGAAGCTGCTTCAGGATATCAGCAAACTGAAACACTTAAGAAAAGAAAGAAATACGTTTTGTTTTTCTGGAAAAATCCAAAGAAGAAAAGAAAAAACATTTTAAAAAAAAAGACAAAAAACCATGTGGCACCTTAAAGACTAACTATTCTATTATAATCTGAGCTTTCATGGATCGAGTCCACTTCATCAGACATATGAAATAAAATGAAATACAGAATTCACAAGTAAAATGTTCAAAACGTATATTGGCTTTAAGAGTCTGGAGTGTGTGGTTACATCTCACGTGCATTAATTTATGACCTATATTTGGTGTTGTAAACATTCCCACAGGAGACAGAAAACACATAACCAGGCAAGAGGGAGAGAGAGAGAGAGAGAAATGGGGGAAAGGGGGGTGGCAGTATTGTGAAGACCAACCATGAGCAGTAACAGGAATAGAGGATATGAGGCAAAGCCCGAAGAATAATAATAAAAAAAGGAGGGGAGAGAATACACACACACACACACGAAGATTACAGAGGAACCATGCATGTTAGTACAAGGAATATTAACAGTTTTTACCTTTGAGCCTTATAATGCGAGATGGGTCTGGTAGTTGTGAAGGAAAATAATAGTAGATAACAGCATACGTTTGGTAATGACCTAAGTAAACTTAAGCTTATGTTTGATCCATTTAAATGGCTATCCATCATGAGTATAAATTTTATCTCAGCTGTTTCCCTCTGTATTCTTGTTCTGTAGTGCTTCTTTCCCAGAATAACACCTTTCATATATTCTGAAGTGTGTTTTGGTAGATTGAAATGGTTGGAGACAGGTTTCTGTGTATTGTAGTTTATGACGTCTGATTTGTGGAACAAGTGAAGGGGCCCTTGATGTTGTGTGTGACATTGTTAGGTTCTGTAATTATGTTACCAGAATAGATGCCGGGGCAGAGTCGGCATCTGGTTCTGTGACATGGTTTAGTCCCCATGTCTGTGTTATAGTTGTGTGGTCCATTGTGTGTTAGCAGTTGTATTGTTTTTCTTCTTTTTTCCTTGTCTTTTTTTGGTGGGGACTTGTCTGTTGCATGCAAAAGAGAGGTGGAAAAGTTGGACGAAACTGGAAGGCAAAGGGTGGACAGAAAGTTGTGTGTGGTGCAGTGTTAAAAATTTCTTTTATTTTAACACTGACTTAGAGATCCTGTAGGAGAGGTCTCTTATTTGGATACACATACTCCCTTTCTTTTTAAACCTGCTTTGCACCCTCCTAACAATCCCCAATTCATTGTTGTCTTCTTCTCCTCCTCCTCCTCTTCCTCCTCCTCCTCCTCCTTATCTCTCTCTCTCTCTCTCTCTCTCTGTATGTATGTATGTATGTATGTATGTATGTATATGTACAATACAAGGTGCAAAAAGGGAGGATATCGCTTTCCACTGGCGAAACTGGGTAGCATGGGAGATTGCACACCCCTCTTCTCTGCATGTCCCCTTCCTTTTTCTCTGCCTCCCTCTCCCTCCCTCTCCGTCTCCAAACTCAGTGTAGCCAAACAGGAAGGCAAGGGGAAGACAGATGTCTGTCTGCTTTTGATTGGCTGCTTTTTCTTCCCTTGCATTGCCACACATAGCTTGCCTTTCTCTCTTTATGCCATTTGGATATGAGGATCATACTAAACTGCATATTGCTTCTTGACCCGACTTCAACTGACCCTCTTTAGGACCGGACTAGCCCACACCAAAAGAATGATTCTGGAATGCCCAGAGTTATACTTTCAGGGCCTGTCCAGACGGAGATTTGGAGTGGTCTGGTTTGCACTTAAAAGGTTATTGACTTAAGTGGGATCTACTTTATCTCTCATTTGAGAGATGCTTTCATTCACACTGGAGATGTTTAGAACTGCTGGATAGCTCTGCAGTTTAGGTTGGACATTTGATTCTCCACTGTAATCAAAATTATAAAAATATTGACTAGTATTATATAACAGATATGTACCTAAGTGTCTGTTAAATATCAGTGAGATCTTTCGATTGCCAGGTCTCTGTACTTTGATCCAGACATTTCTTCATTCTGTTACTACTATGTCTGGTGTGTTATGTTCAAGGTGTCTATGAGTTTGGATCCGGAAATCCCACAAGATCTTGACTTCTTCATTTTCTGACACCTTCCCTACCTGATGTTCCAACGTGTTTTTGGAGGCTGGAAAGTTATATTTTTTGCATAATGATCAGTGCACTAATTTTACCACTCTATCATGTCTAACTTTGTAATCTGTGCAATCTTTGGACATTCACAGATGAAGTGTGACACAGTTTCATCTTTTTCTTGGCAGAGTCGACATTTGCTGTTAGCACTAATTCCTTGGATCTTAGCTTTCAATCACATTGGTTTGGAGTGCTTGTTCTTGTGCAGCAAAAATCAAGCCTTCGGTTTCTTTCTTAAGGGTCCCCAGTTTTAGCCATGCCCATGTTGACTTATTATCATGCTTTCCATCAATATTTCTCAGGTGTTGCCCATGTAGTGGTTTATTTTTCCAGCTGTTTAATTTATTTTCAAATTGTTGTTTCTTATATTGAGCCTTTGTTTCTGTTGTTTTCAAATTATTCTCCATTTTCACTGCCTGAAGTAATTTTTCTCTGCTTGTACTGATATAATAATTTAGGCTTCTTTTTTCCTCTTCTACTACCTGCTGTATTTGCAGTAATCCACAGCCTCTGATTTTTCAGGGTAAATATCACTTTTTGGTGATATCTGTCCACATCACTTTTTGGATGTAGTGTATCGTGCATGTTCATTAGTTTCCGTATTTTTCGATCCAATATCTTCTAATTCATTTTGAGTCCAATCTATTGTTCCAGCTGGGTCTCTAATTACTGGAATAGTCCATGTGTTTATGGCTTTGATTGTATTTCCACCATTTAATTTTGATTTTAAGATCTTCCACAGCGTTTTGATATATTCCCTTTCTGTCAGTTCTTTAACTTTTGTGCTATCTGCTTCTTGTATACCAAAGTATTTATAATTTTCATCACTTGAGAGTGATTTTATAATATTGCCATTTTTAACTCTATTTCATCTAGTTTTTGGATCTTGCCATGGTATATAGACAGAGCTGCACATATGTCAATTCCAAATTTCATTTGGATATCTTCACTAAATATTTGCACTGTGTTTAGCATACTATCTCCATGGAACTTTTTGCATATAGTTTTATGTCATCCATGTATGAGAGGTGATTAATTTTTCCTGCTTGTTCTGAAATATAGTAGCCCAATCCAGTTTTATTTAAAATTATTGACATGGGGATTAGTGAAATGTTAAACAGCAGTGGTGACAAAGAATCTCCCTGAAATATTCCTCTTCTGATGCTAACCTTCCCAATTTCTTCACCATGGGCGATTAAGACAGTTTTCCATTTTTCCATGTTTTTCTTGAGGAACTTCTAAATGTTTTTACTAATCCCAAAAATTTTTAGGCAGGTGTTAATCCAGCTGTGTGGCAATGAGTCAAATGCCTTTTTATAGTCTATCCAGGCCATGTGAAGGTTTGTTTTTCATCTTTTTGCATTCTTCAGTACCATTTTATCAAGAAGCAGCTGATCTTTTGTGCCTCTTGACTTTTTAAAGTTCCCTTTCTGTTCAGTTGGGTATAGGGAGTTGTTGTTGTTGTCGTCGTCACCATCAGCATCATCCTCGGAGAAGGTTCCACACACAGGGATTTGTAACACTGGCTTTCTCATGAGCAGGTTTACCCATTTTACTTCTGAGCAAGGTTTACCTAGTTTACTCACAAATAAGATGGCAACAGCAATGGAGGACATGGTGGCACAAGGGAAAATATTGGGGTGAAGGTTTGGAAGATGGAGGGGAGAAAAGCCTTCTTTTCCCACATTTCTCCTCAGCTGGGGCTCTGCTGGAGCTGTGCTGCATTATGGGAGTGGACCCCATGGAGCTGACATAGCCCCCTTTCGCAACCATTTCTTGAAGCCGTCATTCACTGGGCTGCAGTCACTGTCCTTTTGTTAAATAAAGTAACTGGCATATGGAAATAGCAATAAAGCAATCTAGAATTTCACTGCATCAATAAGGCAAATATTTTTAAAAGGAAGATGGAAATAGAGGGGGAGGGTTCTCCATTCTCTCTTTTGTCACAATCTATGTAAAATGTCACAGGCTTGTTGTACCTACTCACACCTTTGCTTCATCATTTGATTAAGTCTAAAACAATCGTTCAAAATATTTTGGCACAGAGGTAATACAGCCACATCCAAGCAGTTCTCACTTCTATCTTCTCCCAGTAACCTGCTCATCTTCTGGAATCCTCTAGGTTAAGGTTAAGGTAAAGGTCCCCCTTGACATTTAGTCCAGCCGTGTCTGACTCTAGGGGGCGGTGCTCATCCCCGTTTCCAAGCCATAGAGCCAGCGTTTGTCCGAAGACAGTTTCCGTGGTCATGTGGCCAGCGCGACTAGACACAGAATGCCGTTACCTTCCCACCGAGGTGGTACCTATTTATCTACTCGCATTTGCATGCTTTCGAACTGCTAGGTGGGCAGGAGCTGGGACAAGCGACAGGAGCTCACTCCGTCGCGTGGATTCGATCTTACGACTGCTGGTCTTCCGACCCTGCAGCACAGAGGCTTCTGCGGTTTAACCCGCAGCGCCACTACGTTCCTGCTCTGGAATCCTCTACCACTGAATAATTCTATAAGGGAATTTTTTGATTGAACTTGTAGGTAGCATATATATATTTAAACTCTCATTTTAAAAAGCCAGGACATTTAATTCTTGGGGGGGAGGACCTCTGATTTATGAATGTGGGATATTGTGCTTCTGAACCCACAATTCAAACAGTCAGGAAATGGCCCAATATTGCTGCACAATATTGTGCCCGCATTGCCAGCAGGAAAAAGGAGCACAAGACATGGCAGCCTCAGTCAAGAAAAATTGATACAGGTCAGGCCACAGTAGCTAACAAACTCATCCTCACAGAATACTTCTCAATAAAATACAGAATAGTATTGAATTAAATATTGCCACAACTTCATTTTCCCATTCTTAGTAGTACCACCTAAAGCCTCTTCCACAAATGAGACTGAAATATGCAGCTACCAATTTATTTCTCAGTTTCTCCATCAAAGCAAGCTGGTTTATCAAGCACACTGTTGTTATAGTCCAGCTAATATATCTACTAGCCTCTGCTAGTACATGCACATAGGCCAGGTCCTGTCCTTATCTGACAGTAGCATACACAAAAGCTTTTTCTCTCATGCATCCAAAACCCAATATAATTTTGTGTTTCATGTACAAAAAAAACCCGCAACTCCCTTCTTCCTATCCCTTGCCTGTTTTTTTTAAAATTAGAATACATTAGCTTATTAGAATTTCCATTATTTAAAACCTCTATACGTTGCTGACTTGTAAATACTTGTCACTTATAGACAAAGGGTGCCATTGTGGTATAGTGCTTGAGTGACAGATTAGGACTCTGGGGCTCTGGATTGAAATCTCCATTTGGCCATGGAAACTCACTGCATGTGTGTGTGGCAAAGAGCAAAACCCACCTCATAAATATCTCACATGCCTTGAAAACCCTAAGAGGATCACTGTATGTTGGTGCGAGAAGATGGACAGGGAAGTCAGTACCAAGTCCCCAACTATTCGGGACAAATTAGAGTGTGGAAAAAAGCCTAAGGAACAGAACAACAGAAAGAGAGGGAAGAATCGGATAAGAAAGGAAAAATAAAAGGAGGGGAGGAGGTACAGAGGGGAAGGAAGACAGAGAAGAAGGGAGTGGCTAGAAAGAGTGACACACAGTTGGAAAGTCAACTTGACGGTAGTGGAGAGACCTCTCGCCAGAGGGATGGGAGTGGGTCAAGAAAGAAGACCCCCTCAACAAGGGTGTTGAGGAAACTTATGGGGCCTGGGGGGAAGCTGAAAAGCAGCAGAGACATCAGTCCCCTCCTAAGCTTTCCTATTGGGGAGAGAGGGAGGACCAAGAGCAAAGATATTTGGAGTGGGAAAGAACGTGACAACACAGGAGAAGGGATAGTGTTCCAGGATGGCCTCCCCAGCCCAAGAGGAGAAGAGCGGTGTTGACAAAAGAGAGGAGCTGGAGGAGCTGGGGTCACCATCCTTGTCACAGCAGCCTGTATATGGGATCCCTTCCTTTTCATCACCCACATTCTTCCCAGAACACATGTGGGGAAACTCCTTATTAAGATAAACATGAATGAAATAAAATAAGAACAGTTGATTACAAGAGGTGAACAGTGATGGTGAACTGGGACTCTCTGGAGTTATTATGGACAAGTTGCCTACTCGTATTTAAGGGCGAGTTAAAAGTAGAACCATCTCCATCTGTGAGCCTGGAATTGGGGGAGGCAAGTCAAGGGAAGCGAGAACTCCATCACAGTTGGATGTTATTGATGATGCATAATAACAAAAATTTATAGGCAGACCTGGCACTGTGGTATATATTACTTCTTAATCATAGCACATATACAGTCAGAACTAGTTTTAAATATTATTGGCTCCCAGACATCTAGAGTGATTCCTGCAGTAGCTTTTTATCTAATAACCACTATGCCTAATCAATACACTTTTACAGGGAATCCGGATGCTGTCATCCTCCAGCGAAACCCTCTCATGTTTTCCAATCATGCTATTTTGATTACTATGACCAGGAGCCCTCTTGTCTGTATGCACCCCTAATGTTCAAGGCATCTGCAAGAATTGTTTTCAAGCTGATTAGTGGTTTGATTGATTGATTGATTGATTGATTGATTGATTGATTGATTGATTGATTGATTGATTGATTGAGAATTTTGAGGGCAACAAGCATCTCCTCCCACATGGTATTATCAGATCTTCAATGTCCTCTGAACATTAAAGGCCTAAATAGTTTACTTCCATGTGTTCTTCAGACCATACATCCTATCAGCATCACAGTGATATAAGGAAATATATTTTCATAAACATCCTCAAGTATGAGGTTTAGCATTATTTTTCCCTTCACAGTTCTGGACTTGCAGTCTAGACTGAGCATCTTTGAACTCTAGGCCCCATGGGTATCATGGTGGGTATACTGTATATTCCTTCTCACCATATTGGGGCCCACATCATATTTTATGGGTATCTGGTATATCTATAAGGATAATGTTCTCCCATATGCACCTCTCTTTGTTCTTGGCGGTGAGATTCTGTGGGCTGTCTTTTATATGGGAGATTAAAAACAGAGCTAGTTTTCCTAAGTCTGTGTCATATTAGTTACTGCTTTGAGCAGGTTTTTTTCTCACCTGTCCGATAGCTTGCCAGGGAAAGTTTACAGTCACCTTTTCCTTACCTGACATTGTTAAGCTTTATTTATTTACAAAAATATTATCGGGGGATTTATTTGTCATTCATGCTTCTTTTATCGGGGGATTACCAATTACCAGTTTTGTTCAGTTGATGCTGTCTTTTAGATAAATTCCAACTTTTTTTCTTTGAGTTATCTCAAGCCAAAGATGTTTTCACAAGCCAAAGACGGAAGAGGATGAACTTTGGATGGCTATGAGCTCTATTTACAGATCTTTGGCTGAGGAACACAGGGCCCAAAACTGCAGGGCTGTGGAGACAGTCCTGTTTTATAGGATGTGGCATGCCAGCAATAAGCAGTGAGGAAGTTAAAATCCTAGTTGTCATACCTCAGGTTTGAATCCAAGTAATGGGCACTAATGTTTGTGTGAGACTCTGAATTTTAAATTCTGTTTGTTTGTCTTGGTAGGAAGGGAGCACGGTCTTGTGATTTCAGCAGACCACCTAAAGCTGAGAATGGTGAGTCCTCCTAGGTTTCTGCAGTATTAGTCGAACTATGGCCCTGCATGTTTCAGCCTTACTCCTCATCCTCCTATGCCTCATATTTTCTCCTTGCAGAACTCCTGTTAGGAGCAGTCTGTCTCTGCACGACGTTCTGTGGAATCAGCAAAAAAAGATTTACAACAAAGACATGTTCTGCTCCAAAACACAATTTATCCTATCCTCCAAATCAGAGAGTGAAGTCCCTGATGTGTTCGTCTGTTGCAGCAGAAGCAATAAAGAGATCTGGTGTACGTTTAAGATGACATTTTACTTGCTATAAGCTGTTGTGGTCTGCAGCTGACTTGTTTGTGCCTTCTGAGCTAATTGGAAGCCTTTTCCCCCCAGCAAATATGTCTGGTGAGGGGCAACCTGTCCATCATTCCAGGGCGACAACGAGAATCTGCCAGGTCACGTAGGTGTGTCCCCACACATTGCTGGCTTCCAGGGCTAGCACAGCAAAGAGTGGGTGAGGGTCCCAGAGTCAGAGTGAGACCTTTCTGGACGGAGAGATTCCAGCAATGCTGCTGGTCGCTGCAGGTCTAAACCTGTTGTGGCTCTGGGAGTCGAAATCATCTGAGGATTGTTGGATGGTGTGTATTTTGCTTCACCACTATAAGATGTTAACGTGTGTTTTCACTGTGGCAAAAAACTGCATGCTTCAGATAACCTGCAGTGACTTTTTACTGCAGGTTATCTGAAAACATGTCCTGCTTTAATGTGATTCCTTGGATTAAAGCAGGGCATGGAGCAGCCGCCGGCCTGCGGGCTGGCCAGTATTGGGAGGCTTCCCACACTATTGAGAGCATATGTCATGGCAGCCTTGTCTGCTTTACATGTAAGGGAAAAAGGAGCTGCTGGAGTTGGCCCCCTGGAAAGAACAATGTTGCCAACTGGACAGTGCTAGGGTGGCTAGGGAGCCACCCTGGCACTGGCTGGGCAGCAGTGTTCTTGCCTTAGGGGCAGCTTCAGTGGCTCTGTTTTGGCTGATGTTGAATCCTGACCCTGGCAGTGTGGGTAACTGGGACGCCTTCCAGCACTAGCCAGCCAATGACAGAAACCCTGGTGCAGTTTTAAAATGGTGTCAATGTGTATGATTTAAAACTACACCAGGCTTGGTACATCCAAATCTAGGGGGTAGCTACATTAGTATCTAAAAGATGTGAATTTAAAATTAAGTTATTGGACAAAGATAAGGAAGGTAGGTACCTAATAATACAAGGTCAACTTAAACGGGATGAATGTACTTTAGATTATGCACCAAATGAGAATCAAGGGGGGGGGGGAGTTCCAGTATTAGAAAAGTTAGATAAGGTAAGGAAAGAATATGTTATAATGGCAGGAGATTTCAACATGAGTATGGATAAGATTAAAGACAAAACAAAGCAACAAAAAGAAGAAAAGAAGAGTAGATATACAATTTTGAATAGATTCATTAATAAAACAGATTTGAAAGATGTGCAGAGGGAGTTAAATGGCGATGAAAGGAAATGGTCCCTTTACTTGCATGTGCATAAAAGGTACTCAGGAATAGGCTATATATTGCTATCCAAAGATGTATTGCCAAGAGTAAATAATACAGAAATAGAAATATTGGATTATGCAAGAGTAAATATGGAAATTATGGTTAAATGTTACTACATAGAACCTAAAAGATGGAAGATGGACACTAACATGTATCAACGCAAACATTTAATATATAAAATACAAAAAAAATGTGGAGGAGATTTGGACGATAAACAAGGAAGGAGAAGGACAAACCAAGGTAATATGGGATACTACAAAAGCTGAGGAATGGGAATCAAAGATATATGTTAATTTTAACATATTAAAAACAACAAGAAGAAAAAAGGACAAAAGAACTAGAGAAAAATATTAAGGTGTTAGAAAGGATATGTATTAGAACTAGAGATAATAAAGCTATGATGGAATTACAAGCAAAGAGGAAATAATTAGAAGGGATCCAATTGGAAAGAGTACAAAGGAACTAAATTTACTTAAACAGAAAGTACTTTGAGTTTCGTAACAGAAATTCTAAACCATTAGCAAAATCTACAAGTGAGAAGGGGTAAAGGAAATATAGGTGTGATTCAGGATGATAAGGGTAACAGGTGTAATAAAATGAAAGAAAAACTAGAATCATTTGAGTAATTCTTTAAAAACTTTGTATACCAGCAATAATCCATCTCTACATAAAGTAAAAGAGTATCTAAATTGTATTACAAAATTTCAAACAGCCTATTACTGAAGAAAAGACAGAAGAGATTATAAATAAATTAAAGGCAGGGGAAGCACCAGGCACAGATGGATTAGGTACAGAGTGCTAAAAGAGTTTTAAAAAGCTTCTTGTACCTACATTAAAAATTTTATTTAATAAAATTATAGAAGGGGAAGAAATTCCCCAGTTTTGGAAACGATAATGTTAAAACCCACTAAAGATGCAACTAATGTGGGTTGATACGTATAGGCCTATTTCATGAATAAACCAAGATACCAAGATATTTATAGCTATTTTAATTAACAGATTAAATAAATTTATTTGGAAGTATATTGCTAAAGACTAAAATGGATTTTTACAAGGAAGACAGATGGGAGATCTAATGAGAAGGGTACTTAATTTAATGCATATAGCAAAAGAAATAAAAATTAAAGCTGGGGTGTTATCACTAGATATATTTAAAGCATTTGATTAATTAAACATCTTAATTAAATATTTAGGGTTTAGTACATGCTTTATACACATTATTAAACAATTATATTCAGAGAACACAGCATCCAGTGTTAGTGAATGATGGTATAACAGGAACAACATTCCTAGGCTGAAGAATGAGGCAGAGATTCCTCCATCTCTAGTTTTATTTATATTGATAATAGATTTGTTAGCAAATGCAATTAAAGAAGATAAAGGAATAAAAGGAATTGTGTGTATATATATGTGTGTGTGTGTATGTATTTGCAGATGACACATTATTAATAATTAAAAATTCATTAGATTCCATAGAGAACATTAAGCAACACCTAAAGATATTTGAGGAAGGAACAGAATTAAAGGGAAATTGGGATAAATCAAAATGTATGATGCTAAATTATGTAAATGTAGAGAAGGAAAGATAGATTTGGGGGTAAGCTGAAGAATGTTTAGGGATAACTATTACATGGAATACCCAATATATTAAAAATCGAATTATGACACAATAAGAAGAAATCCAGGAACAGATAAAGAAATTTAAAAAGTTAAAATTCTTGTGGTTTGGTAAAATTGTTTTATGTAAAATGCAAATTATTCCGCCGCCCCCCCTTTTTTTCTTTTTTTCTTTTTTTGGATGCTAGCTATAAAAATCACATAAAGGGAGTTAAGAGACTGGCAGATATTGATTAATGAGTCTTGTAATGGAAATAAGAGAGCAGGGATTAATAAAAGGGTTTAGGCTTGCCCAATATTCAGTTGTATTATATAACAAACCTGTTGAAGCATATTCCAGATACTATAGTAAACAATAAACATGTAGTTTGGACAGATCTGGAATTCTGTGAGAAAGAGGGGACTATAGAGAATATCTTTTAGAAAGAAAATATTAAAGAAATAATTAAACATATGAATAATCCCTTTACAAGGATTATGCCGGAAAGCTGGAAAGAGTATAGAAGAATATTGAGTCCACTAATTTCTCCTCTGAGTCAAGAATTTCCTGGAGAATTTGAGAAAGTTAAAGAGGGTATTAATTGAGAAGGGAATTATAAAAATAAAAGACTGGGTCAGGAGGATGTATAATAGGGAGCAAAGAAGAGAGATATTAGGAGAAGAGGATATTTCTTGATTAAATATATGATAGCTGGACAACTGGACAAAGGAATGGAAAATTAAGTGAGGAGAAGGTAGACCACTGATGAAGTTTGAGGAAATTATTGGAAAAATAGAGAAAAGAGAAGTTAGTCAACATAGAAATGGGACAATAAGTGCAAAATATAAGATGTTAGTTAGCTTTAAAAAGAAGTTTGGCAAGGAGACTTAGCCAATTATATTAAGGAGGAAGACTGAAATAAAATGTGGAATAGAAGGATAATGAAAAATACGTCTGTAAGGGTTAAAGAAAATTGTTACAAAATCGCATGGAGGTGGTACTTAATGCCGGTGAAAATGAATTTATTAAATGAAACTGCATCACCCATGCTGGATATGTACAAAGGAAAAGGAGATATATTTACATATGTAGTGGACTTGTGAAATGTGGAAGGAGTGGTTAATGATTTTTAATGATATGACTGAAATATTGGGTAAAGGTAAAGGTTCCCCTTGACATTTAGTCCAGTCGTGTCCAACTCTAGGGCCCCATTTCCCACGGCTCATCCCCGTTTCCAAGCCATAGAGCCAGCGTTTGTCCGAAGACAGTTTCTGTGGTCATGTGGCCAGCGCGACTAGACACGGAACGCCGTTACCTTCCCACCGAGGTGGTACCTATTTATCTACTCGCATTTTTACATGCTTTCGAACTGCTAGGTTGACAGGAGCTGGGACAAGCGACGGGAGCTCACTCAGTCGCGTGGATTCAATCTTACGACTGCTGGTCTTCTGACCTTGCAGCACAGAGGCTTCTGCGGTTTAACCCGCAGCGCCACCACGTCCCTGGCGAAATATTGGGTAGGGATGTACAATTGTCTCCAATGATAGCCCTGTTGAATACAGTTAATAATAACAAAGTTAAATGGGAAGAAGAGGAATTAATTGTTATTATTGTGATAGTAGCAAGCTTCATTTTTGCAAAGAACTGGAAAAATAATAATCAACTCAATATGGAAGAACGGTATAAAGAAATGTGGAAGATGGCTGTTGATGATAAATTACCTTGTGAAACCAAGATAAGGAAAGAAGTGAAGGGTACCAAGACTGTCTCTAATGTATTAATCAATAAGCGAGAGACAGAAAGATTCAATAGATATTTGTTTATTTTCAGCTGAAAGCAAGCAAATAGACGCAAACTTCACACACAGAAAACATGTGGAGAAGAAGCGCACCCTGGATACAAAAAGTATACATTTTTATAAGGCAAAACATGAAAGCAGGGCCAAGGGGGTTGGGAGGAGGAGGAGAAATGGGAGGAGATTCTGTAATTGGTAGGAATTCCTGCAAGTGCTCGGCTGTGGGCAATAATTCATTCCTCTGTGTCAGACGCCCAACTTCTCCAAGGACAAGATTCCAATTTAGAAAATACTTTAATTGTAAAATGAAAGAAACTCAGACAGATACCCCTTCCTCCCTTGTTCATTCTTGCCTGCCTAAGCAAAACCTTAATATAACTGATTTCCACATTCATATAGCGAAGCAAGTTACAGAAAGCAAGATGGCTATGGTTAGGCTAAGATATATTTTATATGTATTAACTGGAGCCCTTCATCAGTATTGAACATCAACAATTTTAAAGTGATATAGAATTAATTCTTGGCCTATGTGTTTGAGAAAGGTTTATTTATTTATCCCTGGTGAAGAATCATTGTATTTCTGGAAAGAAATGGGGCGATACAATATGTAAAATAAATAAATAAATAAATACGGCAAATAGTCCTGAGGGGGGGTGGGGAGGGGAGCACAGTGTTATAGCTATACATTATAATTACATGTGTGTTTTCTTTCTAATATTATGGTTTTGTTTATTTGTTATATTATGATAAATTAATAAATGTTTTTAAAAACAAACCACAAAACACCAGGCTTGCTTCTTATGCAATGACTGAAGTCACTGCACATTTACAGTGCATTCTGCCATATATGTAGTTTGGCCTCTGTGGTAG
Organism: Intellagama lesueurii; assembly: GCA_037013535.1. Taxonomy (NCBI): domain Eukaryota; kingdom Metazoa; phylum Chordata; class Lepidosauria; order Squamata; family Agamidae; genus Intellagama; species Intellagama lesueurii. Next base: position 131,073,476 of record JBAJHW010000002.1, read on the forward strand.
TACACTGAGAAGCAGTGTTTGGTAAATAAGGATGCAACCTGGATTAGGCTGACCGAGAACAGACAATGGGTTTGATTTTCTAGAATGACTACCACAGTATATCTTTTGGTTTGGTTTCCCTTTGATTCACAGTAGGTTTACCTGTTTGTATATGGCTATTCTGAGGCTCAAACTATACTCACCAGAAAAAGCACCAAACTGTGCAGCAGTTCAAAATGGCACCCACTCGTTCTTTTCTGCTCGAGTTTTTATGGACATACTATGGTTTGGGGTGGTAAATGACTGCCCCTTTTTTCCTGCCAGTTGTTTGCTGACTTGTTCCCCACCCCCTGTTTACCAACTCTTCCTACATATCTGTCTCTACTATTATGTCTTCTTCTGTTATATTTATATTATATTTATACAGAATCATCCCCAAACCACTGTCCAGTCATAGGCCTAATCTGTGCCCACAGACTGCAACACACAAATCATGGGTCCTCCAGCACATGGCTTTGCAATGGCGCAGAAACCAATCAAAGGCACGAATCCCTATGGATTCACATAATTTTTACACAGGATCATCCTAAAACCACTCTCCAATCATAGGGACCATCAGTTTGCATAGAATACAACAGAGTTATCATGGCTCATGGCTTTGCAGTGGTGCAAAAACATGGATTCGACATATGGATCCTCATCGATCCACATGATTTTTATGCAGCATCGTCACCAAACCACTATCCTCTCATCAGTCTCATCTCTGCCCACAGACTGTACCACAAAAATAATGGGTCTCCCAGTGCATGACTCTTCAGTAGTGCAAAAATGTGGATCTGAAGCATGGATCCTCATGAATACACATGATTTTTATGTAGGATCATCCCTAAACCACTGAACAATAATTGGCTGCATCTATGCCCACAGATTACAACAAATAAATCATAGGCCTTTCAGCACATGGCTTTGCAGTGAAGCAGAAACATGGATCCAAGGGACAGATCCTCATGGATCCACATGATTTTATGTAGGAACATCCAGAGACCACTGTCCAATCATAGGACCCATCTCTGTCCACAGACTACATTAAAGAAACCATGGGTATCCTAGCACATGGTTGTGCAGTGCTGCAAAAATATGGACCTGACACACTGATCCTCATGGATCCACATGATTTTTACAAAGGATCATCTCCAAATCATTGTCCAATCATAGGTGCCATCTATGCCCAGAGACTATGACACAGAAATCATGGGTCCTCTCAGCACATAGCTTTGCAGTGGCACCAAAACACCAATCCAAGGCACAGATACTCATGGATCCAGACAGGTTTTATGTAGAATCATCCCCAAACTACTGTCCAGTTATAAAACCCACAGACTATACAACGGAAGTCATGGGATCTTCACCCCAAAGCTTTGCAGTGGTGCAAAAACATATCTGAGGCACTGATTGTCATGGATCCATATGATTTTTACATAGGATTATCCCCAAATCATTGTATCATAGGCTCCATCTATGTGCACAGACTAAAACACAGAAATCACGAGACATGAATTTGCAGTGTTGCAAAACCACTAATCCAAGACCCTCATGGATCCACGTGATTTTTACTCTGGATCAACTCCAAACCAATGTTCAATCACAGATCCCATCTGTGCCCACAGACTACACCACAGAAACCATAGGTCCCTCAGCACATGGTTTTGCAGTGGTGTAAAAACACCAATCCAAGGCATGGCTCCTCATGGATCCACATGATTTTTATATAGGACCAACCCCAAACCACAATGGCTTCTTCATTTTGGCTTTATTCTTGTTAAGTAAATCATGACACAGTGTAATATGTCATGTGTTGTTGTTCATCTGAAATTGTATTTACCTAATTTTCAGACCTGCTAAGGATCAGATGATTTTTTATTATGTCCTGATATGTAAAACCATAGAATTCAAAGAAGGTGTACCTTCTTTTTCACATGACTGTATATTGGACAGTAGCTTGGAGATGATCTTATATAAAAGTTATGTGGATCCATGAGGATCCATGCCTTGGATTGGTATTTTGGCACCATTGCAAAGCTATGTGCTGAGTGGGGCATGATATATCTGAGGGCACACATGGATGCTATGCTTAGACAGTGGTTTGGGGTGATATTACATAAAAATTATGTGGATCCATGAGGATCTGTGCCTTGGATCCATGTTTTCATGCTGCGGCAAAGCCATGCACTGAAGGACCCATTATTTCTGTGGCATACTCTGTAAGCACAGATGGGATCTGTAATTGGATACTGGTTTGGGAATGATCTTAGCAAAAAATGATGTGATTCTATGTGGATCTGTGCTTTGGGTTGGTGTTTTTGAGCCACTGCAAAGCCATGCACTGAGGGACCTGTGATTTCTGGGCTTTATTCTGTGGGCACTGATGGTCCCTATGATTGCAACATGGTTTTGGGATGATGCTATGTAGAAATCGCATCTATCAATGAGGATCCGTGTGTCAAATCCATGTTTTTGTGCCATGGCAAGACCATGTGCTGGAGGACCCATGATTTCTGAAGCTTTGTCTGTGGGCACAGTTGGGATCTATGATCTGACAGGGGGTTTATATGAAAATCATATGAAATCATGAGGATCCGTACCTGAAATCCATAGTTTTGTGCCACTACAAAACGTTATACATTGAAGGATCAATATATCTTGTGTTCTACTCTGTGGGCATAGACGGGATCTATGATTTGATCGTGATTGGTTTTGGACCACACAAAAAAGATCGTATGAAATCATCAGGATCCGTTCTTGATTTCCTGAATCTGCCTTTTACCCAGACCGCTGTTTGCCTATGAAACTCAAGGTACTTGTGGTTAACTAGTCGCTGACGGGATAAACATCCTGGCATGTTGCGTGTGTTAATATGGGTTTTGTGAATTGCCCATGTTAATAATACTGTTAAACCCTTTGCTCTAGTCGGCTTCTTAACAGATGCCACAGAGGCCTCTTCTGTTGCTCTCATCATTGGGATTACACTCCAGCTTCTTGCGCCTCTTTCTTACGGGAAATGGGAAAGGAACTCCGTGCACCTTCGCTTCCTTCGTTCCGCCGGCCGAGAGAGGGCGCCCTTTTTGCGGCCTTCCACCGCCTGGCGGAGAGAGCGCGAGCTCAGGAGGAGGAGGAGGAGCTTCCGGCCCCTCCACCATCTTCCTGCTGGTCTTCCCCTGTCTGCGCCTGCCGCGAGCTGCCGCTGTCGCTGTCGCTGCTGCCGCGGAGCGGGCCTGGGATGCCAAGATGGCGGCGGCGGTGTCGGTCTTCCCCGGCGTGCGGCTCCTGACTATCGGCGACGCCAACGGCGAGATCCAGCGACACCAGGAGCAGCAGGCGCTCCGCCTCGAGGCTCGCACGGGGCCCGACGCCGCTTGCCTCGCTCTCTATAGCCGTGAGTAGAGAGAGGCGTTGGGGTTGGGCAGCCGGTGGGTGGCTGGCTGGCTGGCGAGCGGGCAGGTGGGGCCTAATGGAGTAAAGGAGTGATGAATAAAAAGAAGACGGGAGCGTAAGCAAGGGGAAGCCCTGCTCGTCCTTTTCTGCCTGGCTTCTTTCTTCCCACCACAAAGGGGCCGGGCGACGGCTTGGCTGCTTCTTGGCGGGGCTCGTGTCAGTTTGAAGTCGGATGCCTCTGAACGTGTGGAGAGTGTGACTCGCGATGCACGCGTGGGCTCGGGCCGGGCACGCATGAATCCCCTAGCATTTAGGGTTTCCCTTTCCTAGGAACCTTTCGGGACATAATTTGGTCTTTGTAGCACAGAGTCTGGTTCAGAGATTCACCGGAGGAACAGCTGTAACTTTTTCTTTTTCTCCCTTTTTTTTTTTTTTTTTTTTTTGGCCATTCATTTGCAAGCAAATGGTGGCCATTCCATGTGATCGAAGTTCTTATGGGGCCTCTTGTTTTATTTTAGGAGTTGATTTAATGAACTTACTGCTTGTGTTTCTTGGTTTTAGACAAACTGACAAGTTATTTAAAGCTCTTAATTTATTTGATGAGCAGATCTGTGTTGTCCCCAAATCTTTATACTTTTGTACAAATCTGAGTGGAAAGCCCAAGATTTCAGTCAGTGTGATATAGATGAACCATCAGGAAGTATATGAAGTATCTTGAAGGGAGAACATTAGAAGTTACTCCCTAGTGACCCAATCTAAAATTATCACATTAGTGGCTGCTTGCAAAAGGATCTGAGGGATAAACGGGAGAAAGTTGAATGTGGATTCTAGAACAGAAGGATGCAGATAGTACAGAAGTGGATTGGGACAGACAGGTGATGATGTTAAATAAAGTGTAGGTCAGCAGTTAAATGAGAAAGACACTGGAATGATATATTTTAAAAATTGCTTCTCTGACAGATTTAAGGAAAGCATTCAAGATGTATGTGTGCACTAATAGCTACTCACTTTATAATCTACTTTTTCCTGAATATTGGAAGAAAGTACTGTAGAGCCAAAGGACCTGCGGCAGGATTCTTTTGTCCTGGATATGAAATGTTCATGCTAGTGGTTAGTGCTGGAACTGCTCTAAGAATAGGACAGCTGCAGTAAGAGTACTTAATTTATAGTACTTGGGGTTTCCATTTATTATTTCAGTAAACACTATGACAATTTGGTAAGAGAGCCTGATATTGTCATATTTCAGAAGCTAAGAGTGAAGGTCAAAGGTCATCTGATGAACTCATGTCTACACTGCAGTCTGAGCTGCATCTTCCTACTTAACAGTTCCCACTTCAAACCAGTATGCTGCACTACTGGCAGTCCTTACTTATTGATCCTGTGCATGTTTAGTAAGTTTCATCCAGTTTAAAAAGTTAATTGCATTCCCAGGGTCCCAAGTTAGTCATTAAGAGAGATAAATGCTAGCTTTTTCATTGTGCAATAGAAACAGCTTACCAACATGCAGTATATTCCATATGTCTGTGCTTGCTGGCAGAGAGGATACCTAGCAGTATGAAGGAAAAAAATAGGAATGTGAAACTGTAGCAGTCAATCAGAGAGGGACAAAATTGTTGCCCTGAAGTTATCAAAAGCTACTGCTATTTCAGGGTGCTAATGTGGTTCACATCAACTAGTAAGCCCCAGCCTGCTGTATGCATGCATGCATCCCATTGTTGATAACCTTAAAATTATTGTGGGCCATTCTAAAACATCTTAACACTAGCCACAGGATCATTGTTGCTTCTTAGCTTTACTCAGTTACTTGTTCGAAGAATGAAATTTGTATGCGCCGGTGGTAGTGGGGAATAGAAAGCTTTCATCCATTTACATTAACTATTCCTTTTGCTGGATGAGAACTTCATCCAGCTCCACAGCATAACTTTATGCCAATAGTACTTTGCCATCTGCCTGTTGTTCCTGCTTGGTTATGGTGGCTCTCTAGAAAGTTATTATGGAGATTTACACTTCCTATGCTCATAGTGTTTTCCAGTATATATGGAGGGGAGCCACTGCCTGTCTGACATGAATGCTGATGTGTAAATGGTTAGTTACCAAGTAAATTATAATCCTTTATGGATTATAACTATCAGTATGGTTATCACAAACTCATTTCTGGACTTTCTGTGCTGAGATAGATATAAGTACTTGAAACATATTGGGGAGATCTGGTGGTGGGGTGGCAATTTTCTGGCATGAGATACTTTGGAGACCACACAGACTGCTCCAAATGCCAGAAAAGGAAAAGGAAGAAACAAAATATCTCGATGTCCACTCCTGTTTCTTTTTTAATGGTATTTGGAGGTGTCAAATGGTTCAGAATGACTGTTGCCTATTTAAAAGGTAAATCACCACTCTCAGAGGTTGATAGTCCATCTGGGGGGGGGGGCAGGAAAAGAGGGAGTCAGGGAGTTGTGAACCTCTATGAGGCCCTAGTGATACTGTTTGCCTAGCTGTGATATGCATGATTCTGTAAATCTATTGATGATATTGCCTACATTATCTTTTACTGGACAAAATCCTGTTACTAAGCATAGTAGATTGTACTAGGGTAGGCCCATTGACTCAATAGAGATTTCTGACTCAACTGCTCTGTAATTTCCATTGATTTAAATAGGCCTACTATAGTTGCAGCTTACTATACTAAAGGAAGTTGCAGTAAGAGCAGGTCTGTTTGACTCAATGGAGGTTATGGAGGAATTGACTCACCAAATCTACTGCTTCAGTGGGTGTACTCTGATGTGAATTACTATGCCAAGCAACAGGATTTTCGCCACTGTTTGAGATCAGTGTTTACTTAGTAGGTGTCTGGCTTAGGTAAGATCTGAAGCAGATGTTGGGGTAAAAGGGATCTCTATCTGCTGCTAATTCTGATTCACAATCTAATAACAGTAGGATGCAGGAATTTTTTTTAAAAAACCTGCAAGTCGTTAATAGCTGAAATCTATTTCTTTATTACACATGCAGAAGGCACCCATGTAATTTTCAGTATTTTCTAGCTGGCAATTAATGATGATTCTCAAGTTTGCACACCAAGCCAATGAGTGCAGGCTCCCCTGAGAATCCTAATAGTGACTCATTAACTGCGAGCTAGAAATGACTGAATGTTACACAGTTTGCCTTCTGCCTGCATTGACAAAGCAAGAGGATTTCAGCCACTTGTACTACTTTTGAATTTAAGAATATATTTTTGAATTTGAATTTCATGGATGCCAAGGGATTCAACTGAGGTGTAAGTGGCCATGATATTATACAATAGATACCTTGATCAAGCTGTTTGGATTTGTCTGAGAAGTGATGTGGTAGGTTACTATAAAATGCAGTATAAAATCTGACACTTAGGTTTTGACTTGAGCTTTATAGCATCCATGACAATCAATCTGTTAGGTTTGGGAATGATAGAACAGAAATTGAAACATGAAGTAAAAGAGCAGCTCTTTCTGTGTTGCAGGAAAAGCAAGAAACCATAAAGCAAGTTCATCTAATTGGTGTCTGTTTTTCTGTATGTGAAGCATACAGAATATGTATATGATAACATGCCCTGAGGAATTTTAAGATAGCAATCTGGTGAAAAGATTTTGTCATAAAAAGTCATGCTTTTCTTTTCTTTTGACTTGGCTTGGTGAATCCCTTCATCACAAAATTAATGTCTGCAGATAGTATATCCAAAAAATATCTAGCAGATTCACCTAAATTCTTTTCAATTTGTCAACAGTCAGCTTTGAATAGGTTTAGAAAAATACCTGAAACTTCAAACCAGATTGCTATCTATCAAAGGCAATGAGTGTTAATAATAGTTAATTGGTAAATAGTGCTCCTCCTGCAGTAATGGTGGCCTTTACTACAGGAGTTGCTTCGTCTTTCAGGTTCAACTGTCTTATTCATGGGTTTCTTCCTTTTAATTGATCATTTTTAGAGATAACAATATGCTGGATACAAGACGCCCAGAACAGTATGTTGGATACAAGATATTCAGTGTGTTTATTCCAAGTAATCGTGAGCTTGTTACTATTACAATTGGAATTAAATTCTTAGAATGGTGTCTTTAAAAAAGTTTGTAGGAGACATCTGTGAGAATGGAGAATGTGTCCAGGATGGTAAGGTGCTGATTATTCAAGTTATTACCTAGCAGTCAATTCTAGTATGCTGGAATAAATATTGACCACGTCTGCACAAAATTATGACTTAGAACTCTGGAGAATCCTGTCTTACTGTTCATGAGTAAATGTGCTGGTTTATGGCACTCAGTTGCTCAAACTAGGCTTTGCAAGAGAAGAAGTAGCTTCAGTAACGAACTCATCAGGAAGAAAATGTTCAGCATAACATCTCAACTGAGACTCCTGGTTTACTCCTAGATCAGTCCACAGGCTAAAGCCAGGATTTGAAGTAAGATCCTGATTCCTGACTTGTTCAGGAATGATAAACCAGAAGGTAGGTTCAGATGTAATAACTAAGCTGCTGACACTGGTGGGAGAGGTCAGACAGTTGAGCAGTTGTATGATCTTCCTTGCTTGTGAGTTATATGGCAGGATTGCTTCGTATATCAGTTTGTTCCTTTTTGTGAATGTAACCGCTTGTTTGATATACTTCCTAAAATGCCACTAATATTTAAAAGTCCAGCTTTTAAATGATTTCCTGCTACACCCCATGTTTCCCTTTCTATTAACTGATCATCAAGTATTTGGCAGTATGAATCTTTTACAAACTTCCCAATACACAATCTGTTTATTCATTTAATCACGTATATTTCTCATCCTCAGCTACATGTTTTCTGTGTAGTCATTTAAAATAACAAAACATTGGCTGAAATCCAGTTGCTCAGTTATGCAAATTATATAACATTTTTAACAGTTAAAAAGTCTCTGTAGGTGACAGATTCCCACCTGGGGGTTGGGACCCACAAGGGGATCACAAAGTGTTTTCTGGGGAGTTGCCATGGTTATTTTTCATTGCAACTATTTTTATATTTATTATATTAAATATGATATACACAATGCTGTTTGTGTATACCATATTAAATCTGAACCAGAATTGCAGGCTACCTAGATTTCTTAGTTACGTATGTACTCTTTTGGGTGGATTTTCCTTTTATCCATACGCGTCGCTCTTACCCCAAAAGAGCCGTTCTTGCTTTTTTCTCTCTGTTCCTCGGCATCCACCTTTCGAGGATTGACATCAGCCCCTTGGACCAGAGCATTAGCCCAGCTTAAAGAAGTCTGAATGATGCAAGTGTGCAGTGCACACCAGGAACGCTGACATCCAAGATGGTAGCAGGATTGAAAAGTTGTTGCCGTTGAGGCAGTGGTGGCATTAGTGCCACCTGAGTCTCCAACTCTTCTGGGTGCAGCAGTGGCGGTGCAGTGAAGGAAGAGAGGACCTGGGAAGAGCGATGCCTCCAGGCCCACCTGAGTTATGGAGGAGAAAGGCAGGATGGGCAAAAAGGTGAGGGAGGAGAGCCAAGGAGGGGTGGGGCATGGGGGGCTGTGGGGGAGGTGTTTGTTTGGGCTTGAGGGGGATGACCCATTCACTAAGGGGGCTTTTTGAGGGGGAGAAGATGTGAAGGAAGAGTCATTTCCACACCTCAAAAAGTAAATTAAACTCAAAATATATTGACATTTATTCCTTCTCAAATTTTATCTGGTAGGGACAGATTTACAGCCCCTCTAATTATGTATTATTACATATTAGTATACTAGGGTAGAATTATATTTTGAAATATCTATTTAATGTCTTTTCTTTGCCCTGTTAAAAATGTCTTTTTATACAAATGTGCCAAGGGGGTTGCAGGTTACTTGACTATTATGAAAGGGAGTCACAACTAGAAAAAGGTTGGGAAACACTGCTGGAAAGTATCTGTTGCATACAGAGTTGTACTATTCAGCAAGCAACAGATAATGCCTATGAAGATTTCTTAATTTATGGCAATTCACATCTGAAAACTATGCTCTTTGCATAACTACACAACAGGATATCATCCTATAAGTTTTTTAAAAATAGTTATATCAAGAATATCATAAATAAAAGCAGAACGAGCAGTGAATATAAACTCTTTCACAGTGTGACAAAAAGTACACTTTTAAGATTATGCTGCTGGTTACCAGAAAAGGGAATTTCTCTTGTACAAGCAGTAATTTTGAATGCTGATATAAAGTGTCCCAATCTCCCTTTTAGAGCCTGTGGCCTGATCATTTATGGAACAGCTTACATTTATTTTTCTTTTCTATCTATCCTAACAAGAGCTCTGTGGGAGTATTTGAAGAAGTAGCTGTATTAGTCTGTACAAGTATATCAGACAAAAAAGCAAAGCAAAAACTTAAAAGAAAGACATTGTCTTCTTACAGCCTATTAGATTTTAATGTGAGCTTTTGTGGATCAAGTGCTCTTCCTCAGACATAAGAGGGAGACTGTGTGACTATGTGACTGTCATATTTATACATGACCCCATGACCAGATATAAAATGGGAAAAATGCCAGTAGTTCATTAGTAACAAAGTAGGCTATCAGGCTGTGAACAATTTCAGTTATCAGTCTACAAGGTAACAGTAGCATAGTTGACACAATTGGCAATTTGTGGGAATCAGTGTAGGATTTCACACTTATAATACTTGAGAGTATGTTAGACTTGAAAGAGAGTGACTGGCCCAAGGCCAGACAGTTATCTAAGGACCTATTTGGAGCTTGTATTTGCATGCATCTGCCCCAGGTATAGCATTTTTATCCACAACACCAGACATAGTGAACTGGTGGCCCTCCAGAATTTTTTGCACTCAGGTTATAGCCACATGTGGAATGGGATATTTGTAGTCTAATAACATCGGCAAAGTTTCAGGCTGCCTACTTCTGCATTCTGCTGCACCAACCTAGCTAGCTGGAGCAGTAAGTCTTATGTGATCAGTAAGAGACTTTTGGGACGTGGTGGTGCTGCGGGTTAAACCGCAGAAGCCTCTGTGCTGCAAGGTCAGAAGACCAGCAGTCGTAAGAGCGAATCCACGCGACGGAGTGAGCTCCCGTCGCTTGTCCCAGCTCCCGCCAACCTAGCAGTTCGAAAGCATGTAAAAATGCGAGTAGATAAATAGGTACCACCACGGTGGGAAGGTAACGGCGTTCCGTGTCTAGTCGCGCTGGCCACGTGACCACGGAAACTGTCTATGGACAAACGCTGGCTCTACGGCTTGGAGATGGGGATGAGCACCGCGCCCTAGAGTCGGACACGACTGGACTAAATGTCAAGGGGAACCTTTACCTTTTAAGAGACTTTTAGTCCAATATCCTAGGATCCCTAATCTAATTAATTGGCTTTGTTTTGCCTGTTGCTGGGAGATTTGAAAATTTCTATATAGTTCTGAGGGAGCAGTATCCTATTGAGCATCCACTTGTCGAAAGTCCTGCTAGAGTTGTAGTGCAGTATTGCATCTCTTGAGCAAACATGGCTGTTGCAAACGTGGAGAGTAGATTTTTTTAAATGCAGATCATCCCTCATGCAGTGTTTGCAGTCACAGAGCTTGTGCTATACTGTTTATGTTGGTTATGAGTAGATAGTCTTGCTTGTTACTTCACCTCAATAGCTTGGGGCAGCTTGAACATTACACAGTAGCACTATGCTTTAAAACAGCCATTCTCAACATTTTTTTTTTTCTGGCCACGGCTGTAAGTACAATATGAAAGAAATATAGGCCGAATCAGGATTGTATAACAAACCTTATGAAGTAGTGTGTGAAGAATTGTTTCCAGTCTGTGGTCCCCCTTCAAATGTACCATATGACCCCCTTGAGGACAGCCGCTTTAAAACATGCATTTTGGTGGGATGGCTTTGCACAGCTCTTTCCTTATATTTTTTTAATGTAAAATCTACATTCGCTAAATTTAGAATGCGAGTTCTTATTGTAAATAAAGTCTTTTCTGTTCAGAGAGAAGGGAGTGGGGCTGTCTAAGCCTCATATGCAGAAGCTCCAAAGGTGGTAATGAAATGCACATGGAAAGCATGGGGTCAGACAGTATCCCCATTCGGTAGTGGTCTTGTGGATTTGTAGCACGAGTCTTAGAGCCTACCTGGCTCGAGTATCATCTTGGATAGAGAGAGGTACAGTTTTAGTTGGGTGAGGTAACTGCTGTACACTTGGAATGGTTCTCTGGGGGGTGGGGGGGCACAAGGGTTTTTCAACTCTAATGTGACAACGCTCTGGCGGCCTTTTTGAATCTCTTGAATATATCAGGCATTCAGATCTTTTGTGTTGTGTGTATGGAAGGCTAGGAAACATCTGCTCTCCCCTTTATTCCTTAAAAAGAACTTGGAGGCCCAGCTTGACAGTCTAATTAATGTGCATGGGAGATGTTTGCATTGAATAGTTTGAAAAGGAGTATCTTGAAAAAACAGGACTCTCCTCCCTAGGTCCTGAATTGTGTCCTTTCCAAAGCACACAAAATGCCTTGGGATTTTTTTTCTATCCCCTTAACCCTTGCCTTTCTAATCATATTCAGTCTGAGGCATTGTTCATGTCCCCTCCCGGCTGCTTATGTTTTCAAGAGACAAAGGCTTATTGTGTTAATATTGTGTAGTAAAATGATTCCTGCTGAGCTCATGGCCTTGTCTCTGACCCTTCACTGATTTAGAAGGTCTCGGTGAGCAGATAAATTGCTTGGTGGAACTCTTGATCTTCTCTATCCTGCCCTCTGGATTTCTGTGCCCTGCACAGTATATGTTTTGCTTCTTCCAAAGCAAAAAACATTGGCTAGGAACACATTAAAGCTCAAAATCTCTATGTTTTTCTTCTTAGTTGTGTCTGAATAAATGGATTGTAATTAGACCTGTGCAAATTTGTATTTCTGGACTGCAACTCCTAAAATTCCCCAATCAACAGAGCCAGTGAAAATGCATGAGGAATTCTGGAGTTGTAGGCTAGAAACAAACCTCCATGGCCATGAAAATAAATTTGTCTAAAAGTTTGCAAGAGTGCAGTGAAACAAATATTTCTGAAGGCACCAACAGGTGAACAATCTCTAGTTCAACAGGATAATTATCACTATTTGGAGGATTTTCTTGCCTTGCTCTATTATAAGAACCCATTGCCAGATGGTTGAAAGTATTTTATTTAACAAAAACAGGGCTATATTGTGGATTTTTCTGTATTGTGAGATTTTAATTATACACCAAACATGTGATATTTAAAGAAGTGTATGGAGGGGGGGTTTGTAAAATTTAGTTATGCATCTCAGATGTTTCCATTTATTGTAAAGTCAAGTTTATTTTTAACTATAGTATTTTAAAAAGAACCGACATCACCCAAGCAAATTGTTGGAAGCAATCTGTAGATTTCAATATAACTTTCAAGTATTTCAAACATGATACGTTGGCAAGAAAAATGATTCCAAGATTCGAATAACTTCAATCATAGCTGGAACAAGTATTTCTGGAGAAACAAACACAGTCTGGGAACTGCAAAAATTTCTGATTGTGTCTTCCAGATTAAGTACTTGGGGAGATGAAAGGATTAACCTAAATAGTCTGTATAGAAGCTATAGAATTCCATAAAATTGAGTCCCCAATCCAAGAATTGTTGTGCCCTATTTACAAAATTATTTTTAAAAGGTTATGTGAATTTTGTCATAATATAGAATTAGAAATTGTAACCTTTTTTCTATAATGGGATCTCTGAGCTATAACAATAACATTTTAAAATCACTTTTTGCTCCCTACAATAAGGTGGCATAGGAATGATCTAACTAAATAAATGATCTGACTGAAATTTTAAAACTTTGTGTGTTTTATTTATTGCTTATGTTTTATACACACGGATATCTCCTTTAAATACAAGGACACACCAGTTCTAGAATTGCTGGAACCACTCAACATTTCAGATACAAACTCCAGTTTGGTCTCTCTGTGTTTATATTTAAAATGACACCTTTTGGGTTACTCTGCTTCACTCGTGCACTTGTAATCTTACTTAAGTTTAGTTCTTTGCCCCCGTTCTTAAAATGAATGTGCTTCCACATTTTTCAAGGAGAAGAGGACTGCTAGGTGAGAAGTACAAAAGTTGTTTGGGTCCATGATAGCAACTGGAAACCAGGAGGATACAAAGTTTCCCCTGAACACACAAGGAATGAAAACTTGTTACTTAATACAGTAAAACACACTGTAAGTCGCAGCTAGGGGTATGCCAGTGGTCCCCAACTGCAGACCGTTTGGGGGGTGGGGTCCGTGCGCGGGGGGGGGGCGTGGCACGCTCATGGGTGGGCATGGCGCACTCATGCGCAGACCATGACACGTGGCGCGCCCGCGCAGGGGCAGCAGATCTGTGTCCGTGGCCTGGTCCTGCCTAGGCCACGGACCGGTGCCAGGTCGTGGACCGGGGGTTGGGGACCCCTGGGGTAGGCCATAAGGTTCCCTCTTTATATTCCCTCAGCCACACTTGTCTTGCTTATCCTGAAGTGGGAATGCCAAGTGCGAGTCAGATATGGCAAAGGCTGTGGAAGTTTGATAGGAACTGACTGACTCCCAACACCTGTTTAGTCTTCCAAACTTTGAGGTGCTCTTGAGGGTTTAACACAAAAAAAAGAAATTTCCAAGACTAGGCACTGAGAATGAATGCGCCAAACTTGCAAGGTAGCTGCCAACATTCTCATGTGCAGAAACACTGCAAAAAAAAATCCCAGTAGCTGGACTAGTTTTGGTACCATCAGCCCTTTCAGTCAAAATCCAGACAACTGCATGAAAATATTGCTGTAGCTTATGAAAAAAGAAAATAAAATTCAAAAGGATGAAAGAGTAAAAGTTCCAATGGTTAAAAGGAACATCCTTTCAAAATACAGGAGCAAATTGACCTGATGTGTTTTCAGGTAGAAGACACATCAGAAAATAACAAAGCTAATCTGCCCTATCTAAGACTCATACCTTAACAGAGAGGTGGTTCTGGGGGCATACACAGAGTGTATCCTCCAGCACAGTTCCACAGGACAGCAAGCAGACTTATGTCTTCTCGTGAGTCAGGCAGAGTTTGTTTGGGCAGCAAGGGAACAAGGCACCATTCTCTTTAGAGACATGCCAGCCCCCTAACTAGTTTTCCTAATCCCTAGGGTAGGATATATTAGCTTTATTATTTTCTGATGTGTTTTATAAAATGAGCCATTAAGCACCTGTTGCCCACAGATCTTGAGTCTCTTTCATGTTATGTGAGAACAAACAGCAGCTTCCTCACTTGATGCCATCTCCATCGTCCAAATCTACATAACTCTGGGAAAGAAGGGCTGAGTCCTTTCTAGTCCAGATTACAGATAAGGCATTAGTGTCATTTTGGGACAGCTTTGATTTGTTTGTTTGTTTTATAGACTGCCTTTCTCCTGATAAGGGACCAAAGGTGGCTCACAATAGTAAAAAGAATAGAATTAAAAGCACAATAAGTTAAACACAAAAACAACAACTAAACTATACACTAATTAAAATACAGTTGAATAAATAAACACAAGTAAATGTTAAAAACTATCTCGGCTAGTATCTTCACGTTTTCATGGGTGCTATAATAGAATTCCTGACTGGTAGTAGGGACAGAAAAGAATTGTGTTGAAATGAACAGTCTAAGTGAAAACCGTATTTTCACACCTCTCTCATCTTATTCAAGAAGAAGGATAGCTTGACTCAAAATTTTGCTTACCTGTGGGACCTCAAGAGCGTTTTAGAGAAATAAAACTATTTCAGAAAAATACACACAATTGGAAGAAATACAGAGAAACGTGTTTTAGTCAATAGATGACATTGTCTTGTAACCTGATATGGGAGAGCAAGAGTATGCAAATATGATTTAGAGAAACAATGAATTTAAGGTTTAGATATTGTAGTCTCTATTTGATAGTATATTCAGGAAATAGTTTTCTACTGAGCATTCCCACTAAAAAATAGCTCTCTGCTAGGGCATGTGCTGTATATAGTTCTTAGAGCAAGGGTAGGTGTTCTGCCTCTCAGGAATATTTTATGGCTGTCCAACACCCCAGAGCTCTATCACTTCCTAAAATTTTGAATGTTTTTGACTTCTTTTTGGTGGTATTTAGGAGATGAGGGCAGTTTTGCTCAATTTTGAGGTCTTCAATCCTCATTTTTATTCCCCCCCCCCCCCGGAAATATTTTGGACAAATTGTTTCAGTTACAAAACAATATTTTAATTAGACCTACTTGTCAGCTAACAAAAAGCTATTGTAGCAACCTCTCCAAAAAAATTTAAAAAACTGAAAAATTAGCAAATTAGTATCTTTCACCATGGCCTTTAGTTCCCTTTGGGACTGCAACCGATGAAATGATGGCAGATTAAAAGAACCCCTGTCTTAAACAGTCCCCTAACTGGTACTTTTCTGTCAAGGTGGTAGTGCTGCATGATAAAGGTTGACAATTGTTCATGCTGCTTGCAGCCATGAAGCCAAGATGTGGCTAGTAATGTCTGTGAGTTCTTTTTGCTCTATTGCTTTTCAGCCACCCCCAGAGGAGATATTTTAAGCTTTATTTTCAGGATGATGATGGCTATAATAAGTATTGTTCTTATGTACCATCAAGTTGCTTCCAATTCATAGCAAACCTGTGAATTAGAGACCTTTTCCTCTTGCTTCCAACTTTTCCCAGCTCAAAGTACAATAACCTCAGGTTAGTCATTTTTCCTTCTAGGAAGAGTTCTGGCTTAATTTGATCTGTGTGAATGGCCCCTGCGCCCCATTCCATGACAACACAGAGATCAGTTGCTTGAACAAGCAACAAGGGTATCTCCACGATGGGGCCACTTGCCCATGCTGCTTCCTCTGCGGCTGGCAGGCTTGATGCTGGTTATCAAGCCTCCATGCCTCTTGGCACTTTGGCTGGTCCTGACCGCTTCCTTTGGCAGCGCTAGCAACTCCACCCAGTGACTGGTATCAGGATCATGGCAGCATACTCTTCCCCATCCAGCTGCCAACCTCTCTAGCAGCAACTGTACCTCCTCGGCCTCGCACACCTCACAGTCTCCAGCATCCGCCTAACAGTCCTCCTCTTCTTCTTCGCTCTCCTCCTTAAATCCCAGTCCCCCCATGGCTACACCTGTAGCTCTAGAGCATCATCCGCCTCTTCCTGGCCAATGCTCCAGTCCACAGGTGAACTGTGGGTAGGGAATCCAGTCCTTGCACTCTGAGAGGTGGAGAGCCCACTCTCATGGCTTGGGGGGACCTTGACAGTCCCACAGTCTAATAATAATTGTGTGCCATCATGTCAATTTTAATTTATGGTGACCCTTTCTAGGGTTTCCTAGGTAGTGAATACTCAGAAGTGGCTTACTATTCCCTCCTTCTGGGGATGCTCTGAGACTATGCAGCTTATCCAAGGCTACTCAGGCTGGCTCTTCTCCTGGGAGGCAAAGGGGGAATCAAGCTCCCAATCTCTGGCTCAGTAGTCCATTCACTGAGCTATCCAGCCAGCCTGATTTGATCTAGACTCCACTTATTTGTTTTTCTGACTATCCATGGTATCCACAACATCACATTTCAAATGAATCTATTCTTTTTCTGTCAGTTTTCTTCACTGTTCATCAGCACATAGTAACTGTGAATAGTTTGGTGTAGATGATCTTCACCTCAGTCTCCAGTAACTTAAGGCTCTCTTTGAGTTCCTTTATAGCTTTTCTTCCAAGTCTCAGTCATCTTCTGATTTCTTGGCTGAATCTTCATTTGGGTTAATGACTGAACCGAGATACAGAAAATCTTCAACAATCTCAGTTTCTTCATTGTCAACGTTAAAGTTGTATACTTGTTCTGTAGACATGATTATTTTGTTCCTAGTATTCAGCCGCTGCCATTCTTTTGCATTTTCTTATTTCATCTTCATCAAGAGATGTTTCAGATTATTGCTGCTCTCTATTAGTAATATGGTGTGTCCTGCACATCTAGATTATTGTTATTTCTTCCACCAGTGCTAATTTATCATTTATTTGAATTTTGCATTCTTGTTCCACATAAGAACCATAAAATGTTGAGGAACATTCATTTATTTTAAAACAATCTATAACTTTTTGTGGTCCTCACAGTCAAAGGCCTTTCTTTAATTTATGAGGAACAGACTGATTATCTTTTGAAATTCTTTGGTACACACCAGTGGCCAGTGTATATTTGTAATGAAATCCCTAATGCCTCTCTGTTCCTTGAATCTAGTTTGAATATTGGGCATTTCTCACTCTATATATGGTAAAAATCTTTGTTAAAAACTTTGAATATTACTTTGCTTACATGGGATTTATGGAACTCTTTGGCCTCTCCTTTCCTGGGAATTGGAATATATATTGAACATCCCCAGTCACTGGCCATGATTTTGTTTATCTATGTTTAGTATATTCTTATTAGGATTTTGGTGGATTCAGTCTCTGTAGTTTGGAATAGTTCTGTTGGTATCCCATCTATAACTGGGGATTTATTTCTTCCAAGTTTTTTGAGAACAGTTTTCATTTTACTTTCTAATATTGGACGTATTATTGAATTTCAAAGTAGTGAGATACTGGAGTGGTGTAAAGTAGATCAAAAGAAGCATATATATATATATACACACACCTCTATATATAGAGAGGTTACAGTTTTACCAAAGCAACTGATGAAGGCAAAAGCTAAAACATTTTGCTTAAATGTTTCTATTTGTAAATCACTCTTCCAAGTGTTTAAATATATTTTAGTGATTAACTGCACCCCTTAAATGGATCCAGAAAAAACTTGATAGAGGTGTTGTTTAGCTTTTATTATCTGTTATGTTTAAAGAAATACATTAATGAAAAGGATTTCAACGGAGACTGAAAACAATAATAGACTAACCTTAGTTAGAATTGTAGGAGGATGGGATCAAAACTTCAAGCCCTGTTCCTCATGGACTCAGAGAAGCTCCTTTGATCAATCTCTGTAGCTTCTCAGTCTCTGTATCTTGAAATAGTTTGTATTCCATCTACCCCAATGATTTGTTCTTTCTGATGTCTACAGAGCAGCTTACACTTCACTTTCCTGATCATCACATGACTACAATAGGACCCCCGTATCTGTAGGGGCTTGATGCTGGAAAACGCGATTATAGCAAACATCTCCCTCCCCAAACCAGATGCCCTCCCTGCCCTCGCCAGTTATCCAGAAGATATAGAAACAAAGCCCCCCTCCAATCCATGCAAACCCAAAGGTTACCTGAAGGGAAGGCAGAGCGCGGAGGCCATTTACCTGCATGCTGAGCTGTTTGTGCTCTTAGGTCTCAATGCAAAGCAAGCTGACTGGAGATGCCCCCATCCTGCTTCAGGTCTAGATTACCCTGCACTGACCCCCCCCTTTTTTCTTTTTCTTTTAAACACCTCTGGGTAAACCAGCAAGCAGGAGGAGCCTCCACCACCTGCTCCAGGGAGAAAGCTTGCAAGAGGGAGAGGCCTTGAGCAGCCAGAGACCAAGCTATGTACTCTTCATAAGCCAGTCTCTCCAGCTCCCTCTAGTGACCAGTTCTGGTAAAACATATGAATTCCCCCCCCCTGCATTTAAAAAAAATACTTTTAATACAGTGGTGCCTCGCTAGACGATGTTAATCCGTTCCACGAGGATCGCTGTCTAGCGAAAACATCGTCTAGCGAAGCACGTTTTCCCATTGGAATGCATTGAAATCGCTTCAATGCGTTCCAAGGGAAAACGCAGTCTTGCGAAATTTCCCATAGGGAAACCTCGTCTAGCGAGTGAGGGTCCCCATAGGAATGCACTGACAGCTGCACTGACAGCTTTTCACCACTAGTCGGCGCACTCCTATGGGGAAACCTCATCGTCTAGCGAAATTCCCCATAGGGAAACATCGTTTTGCGAAGCGCAGTAGCGCTCCCAAAAAGGCATCGTCTAGCGATTTCCTCGTCCTGCGAGGCAATCGTCTAGCGAGGCACCACTGTACATTATTTAAATTAATATTTGCAGACGGTGGATAAGTGACTCATCAGATACTGATTCTACAGATAAGGGGGGGCGTACTGTACATGCGTGAACAATTTTGCTGCCAGGGAAGATGAGGCACATAATAGATAGGCTGGAAACAAATCAGATTGCTGCTACAACTACTCTTCAGTTACTGTGGTTATAACTGGTGCTTCAAACTGTCTTTTCAAATGTATTTTTTCAAACCTTTTAGTTTGAAGTGGTAACGTTAGTAGGATGAACAGTGAGATGGATAGCAAACTATGTATATTTATAGGTGTCTGTAAAAGTGCTCTCATAAAATTGATCAGGTGTAATGGAAAAGTCATTGTATTGGTGATCTTGTTCCAGCATGGGTGCTTACAGCTTTCGTATGGTGAGACCTTAATATTTTTCTGTAAGTTCATAGCAGTTCTGTCTGTCTTGTGGGGTTCCTGCTGCGCGGAGGGAGGTGGAGGCAAGCACGTGTGTGCGCCGGCACACACCTTAGAGGGGAACCTTGATTGTAGTTGTGCCTTATCTGTGACAGGATGCACTGTATGCTGTTTAGAAGGCTAGAGGAACCATCCTTCTACTGTTGTCATGAGGGTTAGATACACAAAGTCTTCATTTGCCGAAAAGGCAGCTCCTTGGCATTCAGTTGTCACAGGTTGGAGTAAAGTGCATGGTTTCCAAAAGAGGAGTGGAGTGGACTGCAAATTAGTTTGAAGCTGAAATTGGGCCTTGCCTTGATATGAATGGAGTTACAGCAGATTTCTGAGTAGCAGAACTATGATTATAGTTAGTATGGTCAGGGAGCAAGTACTGGTGCAAGAGCCTCATTGGCCAAAATTTTGCACTGGGGCCAAATTGTTTCTGACTGTTTGCCTGATTAACTTTTTGCTTGCCAGATTCTCTAGCTAATCCTGTCTATATGTCAACTCTCCAATTAAGAAAGACCTTCTGTTTTATCCATGGGATTTATTTTGTGAGTGGAGCCATACCATGATAGACAAAGCTGAAATCCTTCCATAAATTTTGCTCTGTAAGGCTAATGATATAATCAGCTGTGATTATTTTTCAGAAATAAAAAAATTCCAGTCATCTGCTCCCAAGGCTCCCATGGAATTCTTTTTGTTATCTTAGAACTGCAGATTTGGAAGGGACTCTATGAATCATCGAGTCCAGCCCCTGTCAGGGAGGCACAGTGAGGAGCTCAACTCCTAACATCTGGTTCTGCAGCCAAATACCTAAACCACTGAGCTATCCAATAGTTCAGCCATTGGGGCCTCTGGGATGGGGGAGAGTCTTTAATTTCCAGATAAAATCAGTGCTGCTAAAGTTGTCCCAGTGGTAGTGCTTTTCAGAGATTAAAGACTGCAGCCATCCTGTGGCCTGCAACGGCTTCCCCAAAGTAAAGGGGGTCTCATGGGCAGCTTGGGTCCTGGGATGGGTAGAATGCCTTACATGGCATAGCTTTGCAAACAGGGTTTCATCTAGTGACTGGAGACTGGCCAATAGGAAGACCTGTTTTGGATTACTCTGAAAGATTCAGAAGCCACTGTTGGAGGAGAATCGGCCTCGACAACCTTTATCTACCAAGTCAACTTCAGATATGACTGGAGGTGTAAGACATAGCTGTTTATTTCTACAAAGACAAGTCTTAGATTACACTGCAAAATGGGGTCCTTCTGTAAAACTGCTAAGACAGACACAAGTTCTTACAAAGTTCATTTTTGCACAGTGTAATGATGGTGCAGAATATGTTTGTAATGATTCATCTTTTGGCAGAGTGGTCTAGTCATCCACTGTACTGAGATATCCATCCACCATCCTTACAGGTGAGCTTGAGTCACCGAGACTACAATCAAGGAAGGCAGGTTAGTTACATGTAACTGGAGTTCTTTGAGGAGTCCTCTGTGAACTCGCCCAGCCCACCCTCCTCTTCTCTTTGGGATGTCTCAGTTTCTTTGGCTTTCTGCCCTGATGTGGTAGACCAGGAACTGAGGTAAGAAGAGGGAAAATGACACAGACATGTACAGTTTGGTGGGTAGGGCTCCCATCAAAATGCTCATGTTCATCTATCGAAGATTCTGGAATATTCTGCACAGGCTCAGCAAGACCTGCAGGCATGAGTTCACATGTGATCACCTGAAGAACTATAGTTACAAGTAAGCAACTTGGGCTTACTGACTTCAGCTGTAAAGGAAATTGAAGATGTAAATAGATTATGCCTTTCACAACTGTTATGAATAAATGGAACCTCTCCATTCAGGGAGTGCTAAGGACATACATAAAAATGTGCTCCTCTTTGTTATGTGGTGGCTGATTAGGAGGAGGCAAGACTTTAGGCATACAAATGGCGGTTACTGTGGATGAGTGTTCTAGGCTCCTAACTTTTCTTTCTTTTTTCATAACACAAGTTCTTTCGTGGTATCTTAGTGTGCCTTGGCATATAGTTTCAGAACTATTTTCTTTCAGTTCAAGAAAAGAGCAAACTTGGAGAATGCAGGGAAGTGTGAAGCATAGATTTAACTGTATTAGGAAGATTTATTCAGCTTTCTAAACATTATTGAAATTGCCATGTATACTGAGACTTTGTTCTGCATAGGTCGTTAGTACTGTAGGAGAGTGCTGCTGCCTTCAAGTCCTGCTTGTGGTCTGAAATGTTTCACTGAGAAACAGGATGCTGGGCTAAATGCACCCTGTCCTAATCCAGTAAGGCCTTCGTGATATTAATAGCTAGTAATTATGACCGTATAATATTCCTTGCATGTAAATATTGATTATCTTCTCTCAGGAACTTTTGAGCCCTCTTTTGATTTCTGTAGAACTTATGAGTAGAAAACTAATGGGATAGAGAGAAAGTTTGAAACAGAGAATGATAGGGTGTTTTAACAATCGCACCCACATTTCTATCATACTGCCATGAACTACATGGGGTATGAAATATTTATCTTTTACAACAACAACAACAAAAACCAAAATGCTGAGTGTGTGATTGAATCACTGACATCTTCCTCCTTTCCTTTCTTTTTTTTCTCCATAGAAGATGATGTTTGTGTGTTTAAATGTTCTGTATCAAAGGAGACAGAATGCAGCCGAGTGGGCAAGCAATCCTTCATTATCACCCTGGGATGTAATAGTGTCCTTATACAGTTTGCAACACCAAGTGGTAAGTACTGGAAGATTTGCCCAAAGATGTTTACTCAGGATGCAAAGAAATAATTTTATTGCTTGAGCAAATAAAAAGATTTTGCATGGCTTGCCAATATGGGGAGCTTTCTAGTTCAGTTATCTACTCAACTAGCTGTTCCCAGGATAGGACATCTCATGTTTAAAGCATTCTGGCAGTTATCAAAGAGAATCTGTACCACCATCATGTACCATTGGAACAATTGTACTGTTGAAACTGCCGCTGCAGCTCTTAAAGCTGTGTCAGATTTGGCTGAAGTCTTTTGGTAAGTTAATTTTAAGCCCTGTGTTACCTGTCCTGTCTTCATGGGATGTGCTTAACAGGATTCAAGAGATATCGGTCCCTGAATTTGCTGAAGGCGTAAGGTATTTGAAAAAGTTGTATGGGGCCATGAGGGTGTGATTATTCTCCTCAAATGTGCGGGCCAAAATTTGAAATTATATAACATTGACCAGTTTCACCTAAATTTCATTTTTTTATTTTAAGAACATTAAATATACAATGTATAAGATTAACTGCAAACTAAAACATACTTATCTGAAAGTTAGCCCCACTGAACATAGTACAGCTTATTTCTAAGTAAACAAGGACAGGGTTATATTCATGTTTTGTTTTGGTATGATTTAAGAAGATATGCGTTTTAAAGTGCATATATTTTAAAAGTAATAACAAATAAATCCCATGTAGAGCTGCAAACGGTCATGCCAACTTGTAAAATATGGGAGTGGGATGGGGAGTTGAAAATGATAAGCATCATAAATGTGATATTCAGTGAGCTTACATTTTTGGCCTTAGAACCACTTTTCATGAAGAAACTGAGGAAACATGTCTGTAGAAAAATCTCACTGAAGATATACCGATAGTACTTGAACAGTATAAAACCAAATAATATTTTATGGAAGTTTTGTTTTAATTGTTCCACCTACTTTACCAACCCTAGCCTGAATTGGAGGACATCAGTAAGCAGCTATATTGTTGGGAAAACTCTAACTTGATTATCTTAATGTCCCATTCCCTCCTATTGGGACATAGGTGGGCAGTAGATCAGGAAACTAGCTTTGCCAGGAAATTGATTGAACATCTTAACATCTGTGCAATATAGAGGCTTAGAAATTCTAAAGTCAAAACTAATAGTTGTATGCTTCAAATTCTGCTCCAGTTTTCAGATTCTGTATTTACATAGTTTACTCAGAAGATGGCAATATGGGCATAGACTGATTTTAACACAAGTGGACCACCATGGGAACAGAAGGTTGCTTTGTGTCACTTAGTGAAGAGCTAAGGCCATCACTGGCATTGAAAAACTGACATGGCTGGAAAGGGGCTCCTTTGTACCAAGAAGTTGGGAACCAAACCGTACCATATTTATGAGTAGAGACAAAGAGAGCTCCAGACATTCAGTGGGAGGTGCAACAATATTATGTATATGCTGAAAGAGCTGCCATGAGTTGGGTACTGCTCTTTTGATCAAAGATGGCTATTGGTACTAAGTGCCAACATCTACAAACTCAAAAAACTTTAGGTTGGTATTCAGCACTCTGCTTTGTTTACGTGGAAGCAAAGAATCGTCCTGAATTCATGGCTGTACTTAGGAAGGCCACATTTTGACATGCACCGCCAGTGCCTTGACTGTGGCTTATTGGGATGCTGTTGAGTCATGTTCATTGGGCCTGACCGGCTAATTTTTTCTTGAGGTTATGGCACATAATACAGCCATGAGGACTTACTGCTGTGTTAACAGCTGTCATAGATTGCAAGGTATGATAGAAAGAGGATGCTCTTTCTCCTGCCCACAACATTAGAATATACATAGCCTTCTGTGTAAATGGATTATTTCCTTTTTCTCTCCTAGCCCAGTTTCCCTTTCAACCCCAAAGGGAGTTGCTTGCTAGTCAGATGTTCTCCAGATTCTTGGTTGGGTTAGCTCTGAATTAAAACATTTGAATGCTAAAGGGGCACCGCTTGGCTTCACTTTCAGACTTCTGCTCATTTTATAATATATTGAAAAACTGCCGAGGCCACAACATGGAGCAGTCAGTGTTCAGTGAGCGCACGGAAGAATCCTCTGCTGTGCAGTACTTCCAGGTGCGTAGATGAACAGCTGAGAGTGTTCTTCAGGGGGAGGGGAATGGGGTCAACGCCCAGTGTATGTTAATTGTCGTTTGAATTTTTTAAAAAATGTTTAAATTTTTAAATAGGTTAATTCTGCAAATTAGGAGTGCCTGCTTGTTGTTTGCATCTTCCTTCCACAGAAACAGTATATCACAATGTAATATTGTTTGTGCTACCTTGAGTCCCTTTATGGGAGAAAGGCAGCATAGAATTCACTCTTCACAATCCCTCATTCCCTTTTTCAAATACTAAAGGAGGGTTAAAATTAGAGAGATGGGTAGGATTTTGTCAGCATTTCAGACAGATCTATTGTGTGCTCCGTGTTAAACATGAGAAGAAATTGTCGGGGGGGGGGGGGTATGCTGAAAGCTAACAGGTCACAGTTTTGACTACAGGGACTTTAGCAGAGACTGTTTTACTTTTCAGTTTTATGGATACTTGTCTCAGCAGCAAAATATGATGCAGGATTATGTCAGAACAGGAACATACCAGAGAGCAATCCTGCAGAACCACAGTGACTTTAAAGATAAGGTAAGGGAGTGATTGTCTAATTACTTGTTGTCACTGTGTGCTGTATTTGTGATGCAAAGGAATGCGGGTAGATTCCTAATGTCCTGTAGATCTAAATTACTATAATGAATTTTTTCCTTAAATATATGAGTTTAAGTTTTGATATTGAAGCCACAGTTGTGCTGTTCTCAAAAGGAATTTTATTTGGAATATATGGAAGATGATAGAATACCTTATGATTTGCAAAATAATTTACAACAATTAGTATTGATTCAAACAAGTAAAAGCAGTAGAGTTGATACAGTATAATGCTGTCCATCAGCTAAGAAAAAACTATAGCTGAATTTAAAGGAAATGAACATAAATTGTACTATGCTTAAAATTGTCCCCCTATATGATTCTTGCATATGTATTCTCAGGACTGAAGCCCTCAGTGGGGGTCCTGAACACAGATTCAAGAAATTTTATCTATTACCATCAAAGTCTAACAAGGGGGAAAACATCAAAGATTTATTGAGTGGCATAGACCACAGCAGATCACATATTGAGGCCTCATCTTTTAAAAATCCTGTAGAGGAGAACTGTTCTCTAATCTGAGGAATAAAATACTGCCAGATTTCAGATGGAGAAGAAAAACTGAAGCTTGATCCAGATAAGATTATTGTAGATAGTTATTATTTGAAACTGTAAAATTCCTGTCGGAATGTATTACCCCGAGGTCATCTGCCCGCTCCATGAGGCTATGGTTCTCCAAGTAGCCATTCCAAGGGAGGCCAGGAATCATCCACTCAAAATAGGGCCTTCTTTGTTGTGGCGCCAATACTCTGGAACCTCTGGTAGAGCTGTGCCTGGCTCCCTCCCTCCCCACATTTAAAAGGCACTTTGAAACACTGCTTGATGGAGAGGCGTTTTTTGGGAACTCTGCCTGACACACTTTCTCTCTTTTCTGTTTCTCTTTTTGGATAGTTTATTTATATGCCTCACATTCTGTGTTTTATCTTTACAAGTTACACCTCTTGAAGTTTTTGTGGTTTCTTTAATTACTCATTTAATGTACTATTATTGTATGTTTTTAACTTCTGTAAACCACCCAGAATAGTGCATGGCACTAATGGGATGGAGATATAAGAAATGGAGCATTTAAGCATAGAGATACTTGAGTTGAACAAACTAAAGTGGACTGGAAATATGTTTTCACTACAAAGCATTTTACTCTGGAAATGACAAAGAAGAAACAATGTGGCTCTAATAGTAAAGCAAGATGTAGCACAAGCAGATAGAGTTTGTTTGTTTGTTTGTTTGTTTGGCTTCCATATCACCCATCTGGCTACTAGGCCACTCTGGGCGGTTTACATATTTAACATACACAGTTCCAAACAAACATAATACCATGTTTCCCCAAAAATAAGACAGGGTCTTATATTAACTTTTGCTCCAAAAAATGCATTAGGGCTTATTTTCTGGGGATGTTTTATTTTTTTCATGTATAACAATGTACATAAAATACAGTCATGTCATCTTCTTCTGGTTGCTGCGCAATGGTTGAGGGCGGGGTTTCACTTAACTGGGGCTTATTTTGGGGGTAGGGCTTATATTATGAGCATCCTGAAAAATCATAGTAGGGCTTATTTTCAGGTTAGGTTTTACTTTCAGAGAAACAGGGTAGTATAAAATCAAAATAAAGATAAAACAACCAACAATTTAAATAATAATAATAAAAATAATATAAAATATTCTATTTTATATAATATTGCGAATGCCAATTCTGACTCAATAATCTCATTCAGATTTCTTAGAAAATCTGTTGTTCAAGTCTGCATTACAAGTACAGATGTCTGATATGAAGTAGAAAGCTTTTAAGCAGGTTTCCAGGAGGAAATTTATCATACACCTAAACAGAAAGCACTGATATTCATAGGAGGCTGGAATGCAAAAGTAGGGAAAAAAGCGGAACCTAGCATTGTGAGAGAATTTGGCTCTAGAGTTAGGAATGAAGCAGGAGAGTGGCTTATACAATTATGTGAAGCGAACAGTTGGTCTATTGCAAATATATGTCTCAAGCAACTGAACAGGTGATCATATACATGTGTGTCACCAGATGGTCAATATAGAAATCAAATAGACAACATATATAATTGGAGCAGAAAGTGGAAAATGTATTTTCTGTGCCAAAACAAGAGGCAGACTGTGGTACAGATATTTGAAATTTGTTGTTGTTGTTTAGTTGTTAAGTCTTGTCTGACTCTTCGTGACCCCATGGACCAGAGCACGCCAGGCCCTCCTGTCTTCCACTGCCTCCCGGAGTTTGGTCAAATTCATGTTGGTAGCTTTGGTGACACTGTCCAACCATCTCATCCTCTGTCGTCCCCTTCTCCTCTTGCCGTCACACTTTCCCAACATCAGGGTCTTTTCCAGGGAGTCTTCTCTTCTCATGAGATGGCCAAAGTATTGGAGCCTCAGCTTCAGGATCTGTCCTTCCAGTGAGCACTCAGGGTTGATTTCCTTCAGAATGGTTAGGTTTGTTCTCTTTGCAGTCCAGGGGACTCTCAAGAGTCTCCTCCAGCACCACAATTCAAAAGCATCAATTCTTCGGCGGTCAGCCTTCTTTATGGTCCAGCTCTCACTTCCATACATCACTGCTGGAAAAACCATAGCTTTGACTATGCGGACCTTTGTCGGCAAGGTGATGTCTCTGCTTTTTAAGATGCTGTCTAGGTTTGTCATCGCTTTCCTCCCAAGAAGCAGGAGTCTTTTAATTTCGTGGCTGCTGTCACCATCTGCAGTGATCATGGAGCCCAAGAAAGTCAAATCTGTCACTGCCTCCATATCTTCCCCTTCTATTTGCCAGGAGGTGATGGGACCAGTGGCCATGATCTTAGTTTTTTTGATGTTGAGCTTCAGACCATTTTTGGCGCTCTCCTCTTTCACCCTCATTAAGAGGTTTTTTAATTCCTCCTCACTTTCTTCCATCAGAGTGGTATCATCTGCATATCGGAGGTTGCTGATATTTCTTCCGGCAATCTTAATTCCGGCTTGGGATTCCTCCAGTCCAGCCTTTCGCATGATGTATTCTGCATATAAGTTAAATAAGCAGGGGGACAATATACAGCCTTGTCGTACTCCTTTCCCAATTTTGAACCAATCAGTTGTTCCATATCCAGTTCTAACTGCTGCTTCCTGTCCCACATATAGATTTCTCAGGAGATAGATAAGGTGGTCAGGCACTCCCATTGCTTTAAGGACTTGCCATAGTTTGCTGTGGTCCATACAGTCAAAGGCTTTTGCGTAGTCAATGAAGCAGAAGCAGATGTTTTTCTGGAACTCTCTGGCTTTCTCCATAATCCAGCGCATGTTAGCAATTTGGTCTCTAGTTCCTCTGCCCCTTCGAAATCCAGCTTGTACTTCTGGGAGTTCTCGGTCCACATACTGCTGAAGCCTACCTTGTAGGATTTTGAGCATAACCTTGCTGGCGTGTGAAATGAGTGCAGTTGTACGGTAGTTGGAGCATTCTTTGGCACTGCCCTTCTTTGGGATTGGGATATAGACTGATCTTTTCCAATCCTCTGGCCACTGCTGAGTTTTCCATACTTGCTGGCATATTGAGTGTAGCACCTTAACAGCTTCATCTTTTAAGATTTTAAATAGTTCAACTGGAATGCCATCACCTCCACTGGCCTTGTTGTTAGCCATGCTTTCTAAGGCCCACTTGACTTCACTCTCCAGGATGTCTGGCTCCAGGTCAGCAACCACACTATCTGGGTTGTCCGGGACATCCAGATCTTTCTGGTATAATTCCTCTGTGTATTCTTGCCACCTCTTCTTGATGTCTTCTTCTTCTGTGAGGTCCCTACCATGTTTGTCCTTTATCATGTCCATCTTTGGACAAAATGTTCCTTTAATATCTCCAATTTTCTTGAACAGATCTCTGGTTTTTCCCTTTCTATTATTTTCCTCTATTTCTTTGCACTGTTCATTTAAGAAGGCCCTCTTGTCTCTCCTTGCTATTCTTTGGAAGTCTGCATTCCATTTTATGTACCTTTCCCTATCTCACTTGCATTTTGTTTCCCTTCTCTTCTCTGCTCTTTGTAAGGCCTCGTTGGACAGCCACTTTGCTTTCTTGCATTTCCTTTTCTTTGGGATAGTTTTTGTTGCTGCCTCCTGTACAATGTTACCAGCCTCCATCCATAGTTCTTCAGGCACTCTGTCCACCAAATCTAGTTCCTTAAATCTGTTCTTCACTTCCACGGTGTATTCATAAGGGATTTGGTTTAGATTATACCTGACTAGCCCAGTGGTTTTTCCTACTTTCTTCAATTTAAGCTTGAGTTTTGCTATAAGAAGCTGATGATCAGAGCCACAATCAGCTCCAGGTCTTGTTTTTGCTGACTGTATAGAGCTTCTCCATCTTTGGCTGCAGAGAACATAATCAAACTGATTTCGGTATTGCCCATCTGGTGATGTCCATGTGTAGAGTCGCCTCTTGTGTTGTTGGAAAAGAGTGTTTGTGATGACCAGCTTGTTCTCCTGACAAAACTCTATTAGCCTTTGCCCTGCTTTGTTTTGAACTCCAAGGCCAAACTTACCTGTTGTTCCTTTTATCTCTTGACTCCCTACTTTAGCATTCCAGTCCCCTAGAATGAGAAGAACATCTTTCTTTGGTGTCAGTTCTAGAAGGTGTTGTAAGTCTTCATAGAATTGGTCAATTTCAGCCTCTTCAGCATCGGTGGTTGGTGCATAAACTTGGATTACTGTGATCTTGAAAGGTCTGCCTTGGATTCGTATTGAAATCATTCTATTATTTTTGAGATTGTATCCCAGTACAGCTTTTCCCACTCTTTTGTTGACTATGGGGGCTACTCCATTTCTTCTACGGGATTCTTGCCCACAATACTAGATATGATAGTCTGAATTGAATTCGCCCATTCCCATCCAGTTTAGGTCACTGACGCCCGGATGTCAATGTTTATTCTTGCCATCTCCTGTTTGACCACATCCAGCTTACCAAGGTTCCTAGATCTTACATTCCAGGTTCCTATGCAGTATTTTTCTTTGCAGCATCGGACTTTCCTTTCACTTCCAGGCGCGTCCGCAGCTGAGCGTCCTTTCGGCTTTGGCCCATCCACTTCATTAGCTCTGGAGCTACTTGTACTTGTCCTCCGCTCTTCCTCAGTAGCATGTTGGACGCCTTCTGACCTGAGGGGCTCATCTTCCAGCGTCATATCTTTTAGCCTTTTGTTTCTGTCCATGGAGTTTTCTTGGCAAAGATACTGGAGTGGCTTGCCAGTTCCTGCTCCAGGTGGATCGCGTTTAGTCAGAACTCTCCACTATGACCTGTCCGTCTTGGGTGTCCCTGCATGGCATAGCCCATAGCTTCTCTGAATTACTCAAGCCCCTTCGCTACGCCAAGGCAGCAATCTGTGAAGGGGCTTGAAATTTGAGTAAGATCAAAAATTGGAGTACAACTGAAAAACACTGAAACTATCATAATGTCAAAATATGATTTGGATGATATTTCTAAAGAATTCCATATAAAGATCTTCATTACTAAACTTTACTTCTGAACCATGAAGCAGAAGAATTATGGATCAAAACCAGAGGTATAAATGGGGGGAAATGAAAAAAAGACCACTCCTCTCATCAAAAGAAGAAAAAAGTCTAGATGGATAACAGATGAAACTCTTAAAATTGTTAATGATAGATTGGAAGCTTTTGCTGTGATAGAAATAGAGTCAACTTTTCAGTGATTGGTGTATATAGAAACAAAGACAGCAAAGAAGAGAACAAAATCATAGCAGAAACAAGAGATCTTTTTCATAAGATCCAAGAAAGCGTAGAGAAGATTAAACCAAGATTACGGATGGTGACAATGTTGGTTAATTAAACAGAAATAAAATGGAATTGTTAAAGATTTTATATACCTTGGTTCATTCATTAATCCAAATGGAGATCATAGCTAAGAAAGCAAGACAAGACTGACATTTGGAAGGGCAGCAGTGAAGGAATTAGAAAATATCATCAGTTGTAAGGATGTGTCACTCAAGACCAAGACCGAGATCATCCATTCTATTATATTTCTTATCACTACAGTGGTGCCTCGACTTACGAACGTCCCTACCTATGAACGTTTCGACGTACGAACAGCTCCGCTTGCAAAATTTTGCATCGCCTTGCGAGCGGAGCTTCGACGTACGAACGGAAAAAGGCAGGGGAAAAGGGCAGGAAATTCAACCCATTGGTGGCAAAGAGGCTGTAGCTCTTTCACCCCAACGGTTAGGAAAAGGGAGGCTCAGCCTCCCTGGCTTCCACCGGCGGCGGGAGGCGAGCCGCCGGACCATCCCGGCCATGCTCAGCCTCCCGGAGGCCTCCCGGCAGCGGCGGTCGCGGTGGTGGAGCCCGGGCCAGGCAGCGTCTTTGGAGCGCGGGCCGGGCAGCGGCGGTGGAAGCGCGGGCGGGCAGCAGCGGTGGAGTCCAGGACGGGCAGCGGCGGTGGAGCGCGGGGCGGGCAGCGGCGGTGGAAGCGCGGGCGGGCAGCAGCGGTGGAGTCCAGGACGGGCAGCGCCGGTGGAGCGCGGGGCGGGCAGCGGCGGTGGAAGCGCGGGCGGGCAGTGGCCGTGGAAGCGCGGGCGGGCAGTGGCCGTGGAAGCGCGGGCGGTCGTGGAGGTGGAGCCCGGGCCGGGCAGGGCAGCATCTTTGGAGCCTGGGCCAAGCAGCAGCGGTGGAAGCGCGGGCGGGCAGCGGCGGTGGAAGCGTGGGCGGGCAGCGTCTTTGGAGCCTGGGCCGGGCAGCAGCGGTGGAAGCGTGGGCGGTCGCGGCGGTGGAGCCCAGGCCGGGCAGCAGCGGTGGAAGCGCGGGTGGGCAGCGGCCGTGGAAGCGCGGATGGTCGCGGCCGTGGAACCCGGGCCGGGCAGCGTCTTTGGAGCCTGGGCCGGGCAGCAGCGGTGGAGGTAAGGTGCTGCTTTTTGCTTTTTTTAAACTGTTTTGGGTGGCTTTTGCAGGGTGGGATTGGGCTGGTGGGGTTATGTTTATGTTTATTTTTGGATTTGTTTTGTTTTTTGCAGCCCCAGGGACTTGCAGTGTTTTATTTTTATTTTATTTTTGGTATTTTTTTGAAATGCTGGAATGGATTAATCCCGTTCCCATGCATTTCAATGGGAAATGGTGCTTTGACTTACAAGCATTTCCACGTACGAACACCATTCCGTTACGGATTAAGTTCGTAAGTCGAGGCACCACTGTATATAATGGGTGTGAAAGCTGAACAATAAAGAAAGTTGATAGGAAATAATTGATTTATTTGAAATACGGTACTGGAGGAGAGCTTTGCAGATACCCTGCACTGCCACAGAGACAAAGAAGTGAGTCCTAGAGCAAATTAAACCTAAACTATTTCTGGAAGCAAAAATGATGAAACTGAGGCTGCCCTACTTTGGGCACAAAATGAGAAGGCAAAATTCTCTGGAAAAGACAATAATGCTGGGAAAGGTTGAAGGCAGCAGGAAAAGAGGAAGACCAAATACAAGATGGATTGGCTCTCCCTTAAAGGAAGCCACAACTTTGAGTTTAGAAGAGCTGAGCAGGGTAACTGAGGACAGGACATTTTGGATATCTCTCATTCATAGGGTCACCGTACGTTGGAGGTGACATGACAGCATATAACAACAAGGGTGGTGAAAAGACTTAACTGGAAAAAGTCCAGTAGCACTGGGAATAGTTGAAGATAATAAAGAAAAAAGAAAAAGAAAGACTGAACATGAGATGGTCTGTGTGTCCCCCAAGTCCTCCATAGGGAGTGGGGCACCAAAGGGGTCCAATGGTCCAGACATAATGTATCAACAAAATAACTGTAAACTACTCTAGCTGTACAAGTCCTCTTGTAGGCAGTCTTTAAGGCAGTCTTTAAGTCCAGAGATTAAGAAAGGTTACTTCACTCTCCTCATACAAGTACCTGGGGGCTTAAAATTGTTTCTGCTTCTGTCATCCGTTGCGAAAGGCCATGCATTGGATGATCCATATCTCAGTTTCCAGCTGCCGCAGGCAGTTTAAGTTTTGTGAACTCTTCCAACATTACAACTGGGTTTGAGTGGGAATCACTGGCCGGGTTTTGAGGGTATCTGCTGACTACTCCTCTGCCACAGCTAGCTTCAGAGCTTTAGTTGGGTTGAAACTTGTAGCTATGGTCTTCTGTAGCTCAGCTTGGGCCACTCCAGTGCTTCCACTAGATCTCCTCTCCTCTCCTCTCCTCTCCTCTCCTCTCCTTCCTTCCTTCCTTCCTTCCTTCCTTCCTTCCTTCCTTCCTTCCTTCCTTCCTTCCTTCCTTCCTTCCTTCCTTCCTTCCTTCCTTCCTTCCTACCTACCTTCCTACCTACCTACCTACCTACCTACCTACCTACCTACCTACCTACCTAACCTACTGCCATCAGTCCTCTCCCTTCCCTCCTTCTCCTTCTTTTATAGCTTCAGGATCTCTCTCCTCCTTTCTAGACTCTTCAGACTCTGACTCTTTTCTCTGCACCTTGCTTTCTGGACTTTCTGGGCAAGACTGTCCTCTCTGTTCTGCTGTCCTCTCTTCTTCTACATCTATTGGTGATTCTGTTGGGGTTGGTGGCTTTGCAGAAGGTGGTGTGGCCACCTTCCAGGGTTAGGGTAATCCAGGGGAAATCACTTGGGGAACAATTAGGGCCGAAGA
Organism: Intellagama lesueurii; assembly: GCA_037013535.1. Classification (NCBI taxonomy): domain Eukaryota; kingdom Metazoa; phylum Chordata; class Lepidosauria; order Squamata; family Agamidae; genus Intellagama; species Intellagama lesueurii. The sequence continues at coordinate 131,107,324 of JBAJHW010000002.1, forward strand.
CACAAGGGAATGACGCAACACTGAGATCCTCTGGGACCACCCTACAGATGGATTGGTTTGAAAAAGGCCATAGTCTTTAATTGCCGAAAATCACTGCTCTCAGTAAAATCTTCCTAGCAGCAGCAATTTTTGATAATGAAAGAGATTACACAGGAGTAATGGGATCCTTAGGACAGAAGTAGGATGCTTACTTTCCAGAAAGTTGCCCCTGCTAATAACATCATTGACTATATGCTGAAATAATCTACAGAGTTTCAGCCATTGGATATTTTGTTCTGATGCTTTATTACTGTAATTTTTTTTCTTTTAATTTTGTAACTGCCTTGAGCAGGCATTTTGTTCTGAAAAGCAGCATGTAAATATGTACTTATGTAAGAATACTGAGTCTAGAAAATCCAGCTTTCAAGGATGGAAGGTATTCCACTCTGAAATTTTGTGGTTGCCAATAAAAGATGGCTTACATAATTTATTACTAATTGTTAAATGGGGTAAGATTAATTCATTTTATATAGTGATGAATTTGACTCTGCTTTTACCTCTCTTTTTTTGTCAATCCTTTTCTTCCAGATTGTATTAGATGTTGGCTGCGGCTCTGGTATCCTGTCATTTTTTGCTGCCCAGGCTGGAGCCAGAAAGGTCTATGCTGTTGAAGCCAGCACTATGGCTCAGCATGCAGAGGTCAGTGACGCTTCCGGGTTGATGGAGTGATTTCTTGGGTTCCAACCTTGCTTGGGGCACTGGGGTTCATAGCATGATAGTATTATAAAGCCAAAAGGAGGAAATAAACAGCTGAAGCCTCCCTACAAACAGATATCTAGCCTCTGTTTGAAATCCTCCAAATCCTGTAATAGCTTTTGAGATGGTCTATTCTGTTGATGAACAGCTCTTACTGTCAAGACATTGTTCCTGATGTTTAGATGAAATCTCCTTTCTTGTGATTTGAATCCATTAGTTCAGGTGGCTTCACAATCCTCTGAGACAACGTTCCCTCTAATTTTTAGCCCTCCTGGGCAGGGCTCTGCCCCTTGCGTGCATGTCTTCGCCCCCGCGCGCAAGGGTTTCATTGCAAGGGGCTGAAAACTATCACTGTCTGTGCATGGAGGAGGAAGAGCCCTGCGCTGAGGGGAGCAGAGCCGCGCACACAGGACCACTCCTTAGAGGGAGCCTTGCTCTGGGGCCATAGAATGTCTGGCTCCATCACCCATAGGACAGCCGTTCAGATAGTTCACCTCTTAGTGAAAGTATGTATCACCTTTCAATCTTTCATTCTGCAACGTAAACTTGCCAGGTTCCTTAATTGCTTCTCATACGGTTTTTTTCCCTAGACCATTTACCACCTTGGTCAGTCTTCTCCGAACACATTCCAGCTTTTAATACTTCTCTTAAAATTGTGGTGCCCGGAACTTGGGCACAATATTTCAAGCAAGGGCCATAAAATTGGAACAAGGTGATACTGTTGATCTGGATACATAATTCAATTGAGGCGACATAGCATTGCATTTGTTTTTTATACCATGACATCACATTCTTGAGTAGGGATGGGAAGGCCTGGGAAGAACCCAGAAAAATGGGAAAAATGGGTTTTTCCCACTTTTTCCCAAAGCCTTTTTTTTTTTTTAAAGAAAAATTGGAAAAAAAATTAGGGAGTGTGGAATATGTTCTTTTACAATGATAAATAATATGTCTGTGACATGGTCTTCAAACTATATAACATGAAGACTTCTGAGACTTTATGTATTTAAGTCTTGAGTTTTGTTTGCTTCTGGTCTACTAAGACACCGAAATTCTCATTGCTTCCAGGCCAGATATCACATATTTTATATTTGTACGACTTACTGGTTTCTGGATAAATATAGAATTTTACATTTTCTCCTGTTGAAATTCAGGTTTCTTTTTCCTTTTCTTTTTGCCTAGTTCTCTGACCTGTTAATGTTGCCTAGAGTGCTGATTTTGTTTTCAGAAGTGCCCCTCCCAGTGTGGTTTCATCTGCAAATTTGATGAGAATCCCCTCTATTCCAGTTGTTTATAAAGATGTTGAATAGAGATGGGCATGATTTAAGTCCTCCCATCCCAGGCAAGTCGTTGTTGCGCCCACACAGATGTTTTGCGGGCACAGCACCCGCCTCCCATTTATGCTTGCCCATTCCTCAGGCAACACACGCTTCCCTCCCCGACCCCCCAGCGTGACTGGCCACTCACCTTTTGCAGCTTGCTCTTCCGTCTTCTCCCTCAACCAACCACTCAGATGAGGTTGTCTTTGTGTGGCCAGCTGAGGGAGAAGGAGAAAGACAGAAGAGCAGGTTGCAAAAGGTGAATGGCTGGTCACACGGGGGGGGGGGGGGGGCACAAGGAGGGAAGCGCACGTCGCCCGAGGAAGTGTGTCGGAGAGGTGGGCGCCATGCCCGTACAACACCTGTGTGGGTGCAACAACAACAACATGCCTGGGACAGGGATGACTTAATTCGTGCCCATCTCTAATGTTGAATAATACAGGAAGCAGGACAGAACTCTGTAACATCCTGCTTATCACCTCTCCAGAATGATGAGGAATCGTATTGTGGTAATTGAAGTCTCTCATAGTTATTGCATCTTTCTTCTTTGAAGTTAGGTAATCTGATTTAGAAGGGCATCATTCAAGTGTTCAGGCTGGATTGGAGATCTGTAGCCCACCCCACAGTGATGTTACTGTTCTCTTCCATCTTCTTTGACTTTTAAAAATCCCAGTGCCCTTCATTTTCCACACCTGTAACTGGTGGATCTCCTCACAGATACACAGTCTTTCCATACAGTGCTATTTCTTCTCTTTTCCAGTACAGTCTGTTCTTTATTAATAAGTTGTACTCTTCAGTCACTGCATTCCAATCATGAGTGTTATCCCACCAGCTTTTAGTAATGCTGGGTAAATCCTATTTGCCTTCCTATGTAAAGACTTCTTTATCTGCTGTGAGCTTTAGTATAGAGGCACCTGAAGCCATGGATCATTTCTACCGGCTGCTTTGTTGTCTTTCCCTAACTACTGATGGGTTCCTGTACCACCCATCTGTTTCTGGTGCATCTCTGACACTCTTGTCCCCAGTGGTTGGTATCCTCCTGTTCTCCAGAATACAATGTTTCGTACAGTGGTAGAAGGGCATCCTCGCAATTGCTTCCTCCTCCCATCCACCTCAATAGACAGGATCTAAAGCCCAATCGTCTATCAGGGGATTCCGCCTCTAGTGGGAGGGGCAATCCCACATTTCAGTTTTAGTTCCTGTCTTTGCCTCGATAGGATGCTAATTTCTCTGTCTCCAGCTCACTCCTTTTTTTGTACTGCCTTAAGAATGAATTCCTTTCTACTGGGATTTCTCTCTGTCCATTAATCCTTCCTCTTGAGATGTCAGATATGGATGATAGCGTAAGGTTGTCAGGGGAATATCAGACTCTAACAAAACTAATCAAGGTGTGGTCTACACATGCACGCACCCCAGTTATAGACAGCCAGAATTTCGTAACTGGAATGAAAGCATTGTGGTGAGGGAAGCCAGTCCTGCCATTACTGGGACAATTACAGATTCCTGCCAATGGGCCCAGAGCCACACTGTTCCCAGCAAAGAACTCCCGCCCCCTACCCATGCAATTCCAGTTCCCTGAGAGGGCATCATGAGGTATGTCTGCTCGGGGATTCCTCTTGGAAGCTTCAAAGGTGAGGCTTAAGGATCAAACACACCTCTCTTCCAGCAGGCGCCATCTTGGCCATGCAGCAGGGAAGGGGGAGGAGCGGTATGCCGATGCCGTCTTGAAGGGATGGTCCCATGCTCATTCTAAGAGGCAGGCAAGCAACCATGCAACCTACATAATATTTTAATAAGGGTGCCCTCTATGGAACAGGGAATCAGGGATGTTCAACTGACCAAGACGTGATTTCCTGGTGAACCTAAAAAAGAGTCAGCCTATTCCTTCTCAACTCATTCAACATCTGGGAGTGATAATCGACACCCATACAGGCAAGGTATTCCCCTCCACAGACATAAGGGAGAAAATAGCCCAACAGGTACACCAGGTGATGGCAGCCCGCCAGTGTTCCCCCTCTAATGCTTCTAGCGAATTGTTGGGCTCCATGGTAGCCACCATGGACTGCGTTCCCTGCGCACGTTTTCATAGACTACCATTACAGTGCTTATTGCACCCCTTTCAAAGATAGCTTGCACTCCAAAGCTCAAGAAGGATAATGGTACCACCCCAGGTACAGACATCTCTCTAGTGGTGGACATCCTCAACTGGCAGATCCTTCCTTCAGCCACAGAAAATTCAGATTACAATCGTTGCCAGCCTTTGGGGCTGGGGGCCCACATAGGGTCCCTCATGGCACAGGGGAAATGGTTAAAGGAAGAAAAGGACCACAGCATAAACTGGCTAGAGTTGAGAGCAATCAAGTTAGCTCTCCTCAGCTTCTCACACCTAGTACTGGAACCAGGCAGTTCTAGTCCAAATGGACAACATATCAGCAAAAACCTTTGTGAACCATCAAGGTGGTTCAAAATCTTAAGCCATGATGAAGGAAGTGACCTCCCTTCTGGAATGGGAAGAGTCGAATCTCCTCTCACTAGAGGCAGAGGACATCAAGGGGATCCAGAACACCCAAGCAGATTGGCTGAGTCCATAGGACATGGACCAAACAGAATGAAGTCTGTCATCTCAGGTGTTCAGCTGGATTACCCAACATCTAAGCAAACTGGTGGTAGACCTGTTTGTATCCCAGGGGAATCACATGGTGAGGAGGCATTTCTCCTGGTACCTGACAGCAGGAGCAATAGGGATGGATGCCCTCCCGGCCCAGTAGTCACAAGGGCTTCTTTATACATCCCCCACATACACACTCCATAGCTCTTCTCAGGAAGGTCCTCTGGAGAATAAAAGCAGAGGGACATGGGGTCATTCTAAAAGCTGCCTTCTGGCCAAGCCCTATGAGGAAAGACTGAAAGAACTGCGCATGTTTAGCCCTGAGAAAAGAAAACTGAGGGGAGATATAATGGTACTTTTCAAATACTTGAAAGGCTGTCATGCAGAGGAGGGGCAGGATCTTTTCTTGATCATCCCAGAGTGCAGAACACGAAACAATGTGCTCAGGTTACAGGAAATCAGATTTTGATTGAATATCAGGAAAAACTGTTAGAGCAGTGTGGCAGTGGAATCAGTTACCTCGGGAGGTGGTGAGTGCTCCAACACTGGAGACATTCTAGAGAAATTTAACCCAACCACCTGTCAGATATCCTTTGATTTATTTTCCTGCATAGGGCAGGGAGTTGGACTCAGTGGCCTTATAGACCCCTTCCAACTTCATGATTCTATGATTCTATGTATTTTATTTGTGCCCTGCTGTATAGGGCTCCATAGCAATATATTTACAAAACATTCGGAGCTAAAACACAGTAAATCATGCTACTAAAAATACAGTTGACCATTATTATTGTATTAAAGCAATTAAAAAACTCCTCAGAAAAAGTAGAAGTTTTATCCCGCACCCCATTTAAATATCCCTTCAGCAAAGAAACCATTTCTGTTCAGTTGCTTTGAACAGAAAGATTTTTGTCTCCTGATAGATGGACAACAGAAAGGAGTCCTTGGGCCATATCTCCCCATATGAGTCTTCTTGGTACTTAAGATCATCAGAGGAGGCCCTCTTCTTGGTCTCTTTGCCACTTCAGGCACATCTGATGGGGGCTTGAGAGAGGGTTGCTCTGTGACTGCTTCCGGTTATGGAATGCTCTCCCTTGAGAGGTTAGGCTGACCTCCTCCCTTTTATCCTTTTATGGAAAGTTGAAGTCTCACATATTCAGGCAGGCTTTTAAACATAGTGGAGTCCCTGAATGCTGTTTTTTGAACTGAATAAGTTTGCTTCTAAATGTTTTTAATATCCAGACCATTTCAAGTACTATTAAGGTTTTTTTAAATGTATTATTTATTATGTTTTTTTACACTGTGAGCCAACTTGAGTCTCCTCATCGGTATAAATTCATAAATAAATAAATGAGTAAATAAATGAAAATAAAATAAGTCCAACCTGTCTTTGTGCATTATATTCTTAAGCTGCCCATCCTCCATATCTATATCCGTATCCAAGTGAAAAACACACTTCTAAAATAGCAGTTGTCTTGAACCAGTTATTGATGCAGTGGGGCTTAGATGGTGCACTCCGTTTACCACAATGGCAGCTTTCAGATACTCTAGTACCACTGTTACTACCGTGTTTCCCCGAAAATAAGACAGGGTCTTATATTAATTTTTGCTCCAAAAAACACATTAGGGCTTATTTTCAGGGGATGCTATATTTTTTTCATGTACAATCTACATTTATTCAAATACAGTCATGTCATCTTCTTCTGGTTGCTGCACAATGGTGGAGGGCGGGTTTTCACTTAACTAGGGCTTATTTTTGGGGTAGGGTTTATATTACGAGCATCCTGAAAAATCATAGTAGGGCTTATTTTCAGGTTAGGTCTTATTTTCAGGGAAACAGGGTAACATTTCAAAGATGGTGTGACATCTTTGGTGTAAATCCAGCAGATGAAGTGAAACATCTGATGCTAGTGTGCCTTGTTAGATTCAGCAAATTCTTGTTTAGATTCAGAATGAACTTCTTAGCCATTTGCTGAATGGCTTACCAAACCATCTACTTTGTCTTCAAGTCATTATCCCCAGTGCTATTAGAAGTAGGAAACTACAATGTCTCCTTTTCAATATACTATCATTTTTGGCATAAGGACCTTAACTTAAACTCTTTCTGACCAGTAGATATCTAAGTAGTGAATTAAAGTGAAATATCTGTATACATCAGGTCTTTTCCTTGCCTTTTCCTCTTCCTGGTCAGGTTTTAGTCAAGAGTAACAACCTCACTGACCGGATTGTGGTAATTCCTGGGAAGGTAGAGGAGGTATCACTTCCAGAACAGGTGGACATCATTATTTCTGAGCCAATGGGTTATATGCTTTTCAATGAACGTATGCTGGAGAGTTATCTGCATGCCAAGAAGTATTTAAAGCCCAGTGGTAAGTAATCTCTACTTGTGCATGTGTGGGAAGGGTGGCAACATCAGAGAAGGTTTCTTCAAGGCTTCTGACAGGTTGAACCCAGCTGGCCATATGAGCAGGCAGAGAACCAGTGAGTCTTGTGGAAAACTTAGTATTCACTGGAATTTGGGTAAGCCAAAAGACAATGTTGATCTTAATGTAACATTCTACTATAAAATCGCACTTGAAGCGTTTTCTGCTAAATACAGAAAACCAAATAATTTATAATGAGGAAAAAATGGGAAGAATGAAGAACAGTGAACAATGGGAAACAGCCACCATCACTGGAAAAGCCATTTTCATGGCTCTTTTGATCAGATTAACAGGTTAAAAAGCAAACAAGACTTATCAATTTGGATGTTTAAGGGCAGCAAGATAAAAAATTAAACTGGACAGGAAGAGCAGCTAAAGGATAGCTAGATTTCCCAAAATAAAATAGAACCAAATCTCTTACTTAATAAGAAGAGTCTAGATATTTTCTAGAGTCCTTTAATAAGATATTTTCTCTTGCATGGTCATTGTGTTCAGATCTTTAATTCTTTAGCATTCTGCCCTGGAACCACATACATTATTTGACAGACAGTTGAACTTAAATGCAAAGAGAAAGAATTTTGATCTTTGACCTGATCAGTATTCCACTAAATTTTCTTGCCAAAGCTCCCTGAAGATGTTTATTCCTATGACTGTGGTTGTTTCTCACAGTGTATTTTTCATTTTGCCTGCTACTCCTTCTTATAGATAATTATTTTATTTGTGCTTTTTTTTAAGGACATTATCTTTCCACAGATCTTTCTTTTTTTTAAAAATGCTATTTCTGTATCCGTTTGTGTTTTAGGAAATATGTTTCCAACAATCGGTGACGTCCATCTAGCACCATTCACAGATGAACAGCTGTACATGGAACAATTCACGAAAGCTAATTTTTGGTGAGTTTCTCTTCCCAGGAACTTGACACTTTTCCCAGTTATGTAACCTCCATAGCAAAATGGAAAAGATACAAGTCTTGATTTGTGTCAAAGGGGTTCTGTCTTTATTAGGATTTAGCAGCAACATTACTTTTCAGGTCTTCTCTAGTTTAGAAAATGATAGGGAATCCACATAGACTCATCCAGTGTCACTGTTTGGTTTTGTTTGTTTGTTGTTGTTTTTGAGACTACTCTATAATCTCCTTAATTTATTTTTATTTTATTTTAAAATACCCCCCTTCCTTTCTCCTTAAAAAGGACCCAGGTTGTCAAATTCTTGATCAAATTCTGTACCAGTTTTTTTTTTTAAATTTCTCTGCTGAGTTACCTTACCAGGTCATAAGCTCACTGTGTCTTGTCTTGCAGGTATCAGCCATCCTTTCATGGGGTAGATTTGTCAGCACTTCGGGGGGCAGCGGTAGATGAATATTTCAGGCAGCCTGTTGTGGTAAGTCTAACTTTTTCCATAGACTCCCCTGTGTGTTTTGATAGAAATTAAAATGATACTTTATGGCGATAAGCGAAATGAGAAGAGGCTGTGAAATGTAATTGAAGGCCATAAAAGCTGTGGGCAGACAGATATACTGTCAAATTTGTGTCTGCACATTTTCAAGCCCATAAGGGCTAGAAACTTGCTTTGTGCCACTGCTGGAAGAATCAGTGAGATGGATATGTTAGTAATTTGTTGGCTACTTTAAAAACATCTTCCTTTCTATTTAGTAGACACTGGTCTGATTTAAGAAATCACTATAGACATTATCAGTCGCATACTGAGTCACACAACTCAGTTCAGCTTCTGAACTAATCCACATGACTTGCAGCATATAGCCCTAGCTTTATTACTTGGTAAAAGTGTTGAATTTTGTGTATTCTTTATATTTTAGAAAATGTTTCACTCATTGTCCTACTTTTTAAAACCTTGGATCAGTCAATATCTGATTAGTGGCTGATAGATTAAAGTTATAGTTCATTATTTTAAATAATTAGTGGACTGCTTAATATATATTTTAGTTTTGACCCAGTTGAACAGTGTAAAAGGAGCTGTTCTGAATCAGAGGTCTATTTAATCCAACATTTTCCCCTCACTTTGGTCAATCTGAGGCCTATGGGAAGCTGGAAATAAGTGCAGTAGCATCCTCCGCTTCATGTTCCTCTGTTATATTGTGAATTGTGGTGGAACTTTACTTTCACTTTTAATGCATGTCTTTGAGGACTTTTGAATTTTAGGGCAACACCTTAGTAAATTAAATTTTTTGAACTCTTATCATCCCAAGAACTATAACTCAGTATTACACTGCCTCTGACCCCAGGTAACCATCACAACTAGCAGACATCAATAGAGGATAAGGTGATGAATGTATCTGATCCTCTATTTGAAGTGCACAAGCTCTCAAGGATTAGGCTGAAATCTCAGATCATTTGGCGGAATTGAATGATCCCAGGTTTCTAGTATTATGGGAGAGGGGGAAAAGAACCTCTCCAGTTCCTTCACACCGAACATAATTGTATAGAATTCTATCATGCTACATTTGCATCGTTTTCTAAACGGAAGAGCCCAAGCCATTGTAACTGTTTCTCATGAGAGAATAGCTGGATCTTTTGTATCATTTTGGTTGCCCTTTCCTCGCCTTTTCCAACTCTGCAGTGTCTTCAGGGTGCTAAAACCAGAATTGTGGTTGCACCATGCAATTTGTCTAAATGTATTATGATACTGATTCTGTTTCCCTGTTAGACATGCCTTACCCTACAGATGAAATCAATTTCAAAAGCATGGTTTACAATGTTTTCATCAGTTCAATGGCATCTTAACTTCAACAACTGAAGCCAAATCCTTCTCTGGTCAGATCTCATAAAACAAACAAACTCCATAGGAACCTTGTTCCTTAAGATACTGCTGCTACAAAGGAAGTAGATAGATTAGCAGCGAGGTGGTGGACTGTCTTGGTTCGTGCCACTGTTTTGTATGGAAGAAAGCTCTCCTGGCAATAGTGGTCACCATCTTTGCTTCCAACTAAGTCATCTTGGGAGCAAGGGAGAAAGATCTTGCCTTCTCTAGTGTGCATGCAGGCCCACATACTGTTGGAGAGCAGATGTACAGTAGCGTTGGCTCACACTCTGTATTTTTTTCATTGGTGTGCTTTTCTTTCCTAGGACACCTTTGATATTAGGATTCTTATGGCCAAATCTGTTAAATACACAGTGAACTTCTTAGATGCCAAAGAAGTGGACTTGCACAGGTAACTTCTATTGTTTTTAAGGAAAGGGAGAGAAGCACCACATCTCTGTCCCTTTAAAACTAACCTGTGTTCAGTTCTGTTTTGTTTGGGGGTGGGCATAGGCTTCTATAGTCTGCAGTCCAGTTTTCAGATGCATGGAGTATTGCCTGAATTGCTGAGTCACCATACAAATGTCTGGGTGGGTGAATGTTAATGGAAGAAATGGAATTGGAATGTAACAATTGCGGATGATTACAACGTTTATAGAGCATGATCCACTGACAAATACATATGAGATGAAAAGTAGTTTTCCCTTTCAAGCCACAGGAGGTAGAGTTGAACGCCTTGATAAATTCCTGTTCAGTCATTTCTTTACTTTGGTATCTGCCTTAAAGTTCTTTTGTTCAGATATGGCAGTCCTGGAGAATGGAGGCAGACAGCTGTGAGAGACTGAAGTGTTCTCCCACAGTATTTTGAATATTACCATTACAAGAGTATTGGAAGCATCAAGATTTGTGTTCAATTCTTCTTTGGCCTTTTTTTCCAGTTAGCAAACAAAAAATATATACAACATAGGAAGATGAGCCAATGTATGAACCTGTAAGGTTCAGGGTGCCATTTTTAGTTTTTGTAATAGTCTTACTAAGACAGAGACAAAGCTTGCATCTGGGTTTTTTCACAACTCACTGTCTGCACAATCTTTATTGCACATCTGCTGAAGTTAGTATTTTTCATTTCCTGTGAAAAGAAGTAAAAAAAAAAATACAAAAAGTTTCATGGAAACAAAACTTACCCATAAGGGTAAGGGTAAGTTAGGTTTGTTCTTAGAGGAACCTAGAGGTACTTTGTCTAGTTAAAACTGAAATTCAGCTGAAACTTTTAAGCTATGATTAGATAAGAACATCTGACTGATATGTTTATATATTTCTAATGGTTTGGCAATAATATTGTTCTACTTCATATTTGGTCCTGTCTTGGACTGGATGCATCTGGAGCAAGCTGTTCCACCTGTATCTCAGTGATAGTTGGGGAGGGGCGAAGGACTCTAAAATGGTGGTCATAAGCTGATAAGAAACAGTTTAGAGGAAGATCCCCAGAGGTGTAGTTTGGCTCTTGTTTGATGGGACTTTTTCAAGTCTGCAGCTCTGTAGCATGTACTGTGTGCTGAATGGGAGGACCATGTACTGCAGAAGAGAATACATCTTCCTGCGGCAGACATTTTCTTTTGTTTTCCAGAATAGAAATCCCGTTCAAGTTCCACATGCTTCATTCAGGTCTAGTCCATGGATTGGCTTTCTGGTTCGATGTTGCCTTTATTGGTTCAATGTAAGTGATGGTGATATTGTGCTTCCCTCATATCAGAACTTTTTAAAGCAGATCATTGTCACTCATGTTCCATACTTCAGCAAGTTTGCGCATTCTCTTTTGACTTGTATCTTTCTGTAGATTAATGTGAAACTGTTTGTCTAACCCAATGGCAGTGAAATTTAGAAATAATTCTGGTAGGGAATGAAATTATGAAGTTCTTCTTTAAACCAGAATTGTTCTTGGCTGGAGGATGCTTTTTGGTGTAAAGAAATTCAGCTGGATGAAGCCTCAATTCTTGTTGCATTGTTTTCAGGCCCGATTAAAGTTCTGGTTGTTCTCAAACCACTGTGTTCTTTGACCTCAGATACCTTGGGTAGTGCTGTCCTAAAATGAGGTTCTGAGCATCTGGTGGACTCCTGTTGTAGATATCAGCTTTGAAAATCCTTTGGGATATTGCTTCTCTTCGTTCTGGCAGTGTTTATGTGCCAGCTAAGACAACCTTGTTCTTCTGGGTGTTTCGGAGGGTAGCTTTTTACAGTAGTTAATTTTGTGGTTTAGTTCAGATTTTATAGTGTATGCATAAAACAGCAGCAGTAATCATTAGTAGTAGAATTCACATTTGCATTTTTGAAACTTTCCATTACTGTAAAAATACGAGGATCAGGGTATCCAAAAAAATTGTGAATTATTATATTCAGATATATCCATTAGAACCAAGCTCAAAGAAGAAAGCCCCACTGGTGCTTCTGTAATAGAGCGTAATTAAGCTTTCATAAGGGGTGGTATCACTTATATTAGCCTGAAAGAGAAAAACAGGAATGTTTGAGAATGAACACAGCATATGACAAGCCACAGTTAGCACTTTCAGGATTTGTGGTCAGATGTATGCTGAGAGCTGGGAGACGTAGTCACATCAGAGGGCTGGGCTATGAATTTCTGCAGCCAGATTTCTTCCTATTTCTGAACATAATCTTGTTGCCTTCCTCCTCCTGCTAGAATGACCGTTTGGCTTTCAACCGCTCCCACAGAGCCTCTTACCCACTGGTACCAGGTTCGGTGTCTCTTTCAGTCTCCACTTTTTGCTAAGGCTGGCGACACCCTCTCAGGGACATGCCTGCTCATCGCCAACAAGAGGTAAGTGGGGAGGATGGTTTCAACTACATGGAAAGAGCAATGTGCAGCCTGCATAATTAAGTTGTAAAGCTCTCAGAGAGAGCTTTAAGCACTACGGGGTGGTATATATGCAGCATGCATTGCTTTGCTTTAAATAGCACGGGGGACAGAACAGAACCTTGAGGGATGCCAAAGGCTAGGGTGTTAAACAGAAGTCTCCCAATACCACCTTCTGTGCTCTCTGTTTCCTGACTCCTAACAGAGCACAGCAGAAGGATAAAAGTGAGACAGACCCCAGGGAGCAAGCAAACAGAAGTTTTGACAGGGAAGAGGCAGTAAGGAAAGATCTACTGGAGAAAGAGACAAAATAAAAGGGAAAACCAAGGCAGAGAGGGCAGAGATTTAGACTAATAAAAGCAAGTGACCTCTCTCTCTCTTTTGTGTGTGTGTGTGTGTGTGTTAGTGTTAGCAGCCTTTAAGACAGACATTGCAGCAAGTGCAAACTGATAGCACTTTTGAAAGAAAAAGTGAAAGAATTGGAGGAGGAAGTGGCCACGCTTAAGGCTATAAGAGAAGATGAAGAGTACATAGGCAGAACTCTTCAGCAGCAGCCATGGGGGGGGGGGGCACTGGAGGTGGAAGAACAGCAAGACAAAGCAGTGGAGGAGGAGAATGCTGAGGAGAGAACTAACATAGTGCAGGAAGCACCGTGGAAAAGTTAGGAGCAAAAGAGAGAGAAGACACTCTTCACCAGTGGAACTGCAAAGCCGCTTTCAGATTTTTGACGAGGAGTCTGCCAGACAGCATGAAAAGGAGACCCCACAGGAGGACATGAGAAGGGCTGAAGCTCAGCAAAACACAGTCACTGAAACCACACCCTATAAAAAGAAGAACAGTAGTTGTCACAAGAGACTTCCTAATGCGTGAGGTTGAAACTGACATATGCCAGGAAGATCCATGGACCTGCCAGGTATGCTTTCTCCCTGGAGGACAGATTAGGGATGTGAGAGAAGGGCTGTCATCATTCATAAAACCCACAGATACACGTCCCTTTCTTCTCATCCATGTGGGAACAAACGACACAGCCGAGAAGATCTATGAAGAAATCACATCAGACTTTGAAGTTCTGGGAAGGAAACTCAAGGACTTTTGGGCCCAGATAATCTTCTCGTCCATCTTACCAGTACTCAGAAGAGGAATAGAGGGGGGAAAGAAAATACTTTGGGTGAATGACTGGCCACAAAGGTGATACTGATATGAGGGGTTTGGATTTTGGGACCACAGGCTAAGCTTTTGGGAAGATGGACTTCTGACAAGGGATAGTTTGCACCTTATATGAGCTGGAAAGAATGTGTTTGGCCACAGCATGAAGAACTGCATCAGGAGGGCTTTAAACTGAATTGGAAGGGGGAAGAAGACACAAGCTCAGAGGTAAAGATAGATGAAGGGTTATGTGCAAAAAGAGGAACAGTCCGAGCACGTCTAATGGGGCCCAATAATAGTCTTCAAAAAATGTAGGAAGTAAAGCAGATTGCAAAACACACAGTCTTAGTATTTATACGTGAATGCCAGGAGTATAGGAAACAAAGAAGAAAAACTGGAAATCCTAGTTCAGGAGGGTAAATATATTTGATTGGGATAACTGAAACCTGGTGGGATGATTCCTATGACTGGAATACAGCAATTGAAGGATACAAATTGTTCAGAAAAACCCAGAATGAACAGAAAGGGAGGTGGAGTAGCACTATATGTGAAAAACACATATTCTTGCATAGAAAAACACATATTCTTGCATGGTTGTCTCATTGAGAGCATCTGGATTAATATAACGGGCAAAAAACAAGAGGAACGTGGTATTTATTTATTTATTACATTTATAGCCCGCCCATCTAGTCATATAGACTACATACCACCCAATCAAAAAGAAGTTGCAGATGAAACTTTTGAAAAACAAATTGCAAGAATTTCAAGGAAACACAATGTAGTAGTAATGGGAGACTTCAATTTTCCTGGTATCTGTAGGGAGACAAATTCTGCCAAATATGGACCTTCCAAGAAATTCTTGGCTTGTGTGGCTGATAATTTTTTCCTGCAAAAAGTGGATAAAGAAACTAGAGGAGTAACTATCCTGGATTTATCCTAATCAGTAGAGGTGACTTGGTGGGAAGAGTAGCAGCAAGAGGAAGTCTGGGGGAAAGTGACCATGTTCTTGAGTTCTTGATTTCAGAAGAAACAAAAGCAGAGTGTAGCCACACATCTATGCTGAACTTTAGGAAAGCCAATTTTATTGAACTCGGAACAGTGGTAGGTAAGGCCACATGGCAGGAAATCCTAAGAGGAAAAGGAGTCCAAGATGGGTGGCAGTTTCTCAAAAAGGAAATTATAAAGGAGCAACTACAAACAGTTCCACCAAGAAAAAAAGGTGGAGGGGGGGTGGAAACCTGATAAATTTAAACTCCTCATAAAGAACAGATTGATGGAGGATGGAAAAAACATTTAAAATTGTTAGAGATAAACAAAATGTTAAAGGTGACAGAAGTAGGATCAGAATCCTGAATGCAACTTTTCAGTGACTATTACATTGAATCAAGGAAATTACAATAATATTACAATAATGAATTTTTTAAAATCCTAACAAGAATATGCTACAAATACAGAAAACAAAACGATCGTCCACAGACAGACAATATTCCAAATTCCCAAGAAAAGAAATGCCAAGGAGTGCAGTAAAAACTATAAGACCATTGTACTAACTTCCCATGCAAGCAAAGTGATACTCAAGGTGTAACAATGATCCCTTTATGGAAGAAATGTCAATAACTTAAGATATGCAGATAGCTGCATGCTACTGGAAGAAATAAAAAACAGTAATTTCAGTTTACTAATGAAGAGAGTTAAATAACATAGTGAGAAAGCAGGATTGCAGTTGAATGTTAAAAGGAGAAACATCAAGACTACAGAAGAACTATACAACTTTCATTTTGACAGTGAAGATATCAATTATATAAAGTGTTTCTGTATTTTCCAAGTGGTGAAAATAAAATTTACCCTTATTGCAGAGAATTTCAGCAGTCAAAATGTGCGTTGCTCTTAAATTATGTTTACTTTTTCAAACTATCCCTTTGAAACTAGGGAAAAGCAAACTGGCTAACTGGCAAAAGTCTCTAGAACAATTCATACTTGGGAATAGAGGGGATTACAAATTATAAAATAAATTAGGTACAATTTGCCTACAAAAGGAAGATTGGCAGTCCTTAATTTTTTTTATTTTTTTTAAATTTAATATAATTTAATAAGATACAATATACAAAACCATAAAAAGAATCCAAGATGGGTGGGAGTTTGTAAAAGAATTTCTAAAGACATAACTACAAGCAATTCTAACAAGAGAAAAAGGTGGAAAACAGCAAAAAAAAGACCAATGTGGCTTTACAAAAAGCACAGGGAGGACCTGAAAACAAAAAAAAGACACACATAGGAAGTGGAAAGAAGGCCGGGCTACAAAGAAAGAGTAGAGACAAGTTAGAAAGGCAAACACTGAGAATGGGCTGACGTTAGCAAGATATGCTAAAAGCAACAAAAAAAGCATTCTTCAGGTACATTTGTAGCAAAAGACAGAAAAGAAACAGTGGCTCAACTGCTTAGTGGGGATGGGAAAATGATAACAGACAACAAAGAAAAGGCAGAATTGCTCAGTTCCTACTTTAGCTCAGTCTTTTTCCAAAAGACAGCCTATGGTCTCCCAGGCAAATGTGAAGTGCAAAGGGGCGGGATAGGATTGCAGCTTGAGAATGATAAACAAATGGTTAAGGACTACCTTACTACTTTAAATAAGTTCAAATCCCCGGGGCTGAATGAACTCGATTCAAGGATATTGAAGGAACTGGCTGAAGAGATTACAGAACCATTGTCCATTATGGTTAGCCTTCAGGGGAGATATTATAGCACTTTTCAAATATTTGAAATGTCGTCATACAGAAGAGGGGCAGGATCTGTTCCTTATTGCAGAATGCAGGATACGTAATAATGGGTTCAAGCTATAGGAAGCGAGATTTAGGCTGAATATCACGAAAAAATTCTTAACTGTTAGAGCAGTATGACAATGGAATCAATTACCTTGGGAGGTGGTGAACGCTCCAACACTGGAGGCATTCAGGAAAAAATTGGACAACCATCTGTCAGATCTGCTTTGATTTGGATTCCTGCATTGAACAGGGAGTAGGACTCAATGGCCTTGTAGGTCCCATCGAACTCAATTATTCAATGATTTATCTCTCCAGCAAGGACTGTCAGCACTGCAAGTCAGGACCTCCTCAAGTCCCATCACAGTGCAGTGACCCAGAAGGATACTATGGTTGATGGTATCAAATCCTGCTGAGAGACCCAGAATCATCAGCAACACACTCCCCCATCCAGTTCTAGGTGCAGGTCATCCACCAAGGTGACCAAAGCTGTTTCAGTTGCATAGCTAGGTCTGAAGCCATAACAAAATGGTTGTAGACAATCAACTGTTTTCTCTCATTCCTTTGTTCTCTTGTACTCTCCAAGGGGTAGAAATGGCCCACCTAAGTTGTCAGAAAGAACTGATTGCTCCTTACTGGTATATCTATCTCTTTCTTTTTTTTCAGGCAGAGTTATGACATCAGTATTGTTGCTCAAGTGGATCAGACAGGCTCCAAATCCAGCAACCTCCTTGATCTGAAAAACCCATTTTTCAGGTGTGTTACAGTGAGCTCCTATGACTCTTTTTTCAGATCTGTAGGAAGAAATTTTGAAGAAGCAATTTCTGTGAGATAAAGCCATTGTACTTCAGTGTCAGACAGCAAGCATATCACTGCAAGCATAGTTCTACTATGTTTGATCTCAGTGAAAGAGTTATATTTATTTGGACTGCTAGGGCCATAGTTAATGAAAAATATCAAGTTGAATGACAAAGAAGAAATCACTGCTGCATTTCACAGTTTTTTATATAGCAGTGTTAGGACATTCTTTGGTCTTCCCTAGCAATAATTTCCCCAAATAACTTTTTATGGTTCCAAAGAAGTGTTGCACCACACATTTCAAAAGTGTTGACTAAAATGCTGAATAATGAGTGTTGTGACTGTGAGAGGTTTAAAAAAAAGTTTTGAGAAGAGTCCTTTATCCCTGGAAATCAGCCCATATGCAGGTTAAGCCTCGTGCACCATGATACATTTCAAAAAGAAAAACTTGCATTGCTTTCTGCGGTGTTAATTCAGCTATACTCAGCAGCTTTAGCAGTGTGCGTAGAGCCAGCCTACTGACAACTTCCCTTTCTTAACAGGCTGAGCTATTTTCAAATGTCCGATGTCTTTGTGAGTTAGAGCAAGCTAGCCTTTGCCACTCTGCCCTTGCTCTGCTCATGCAAAGCAATAGATTTGAAAAAAATGAGACCTGTCAGTCTCTGAAGGCTCTCCACAAAAGCCTAAACACTGGAAAACCGAGGTTCTGTGCTTGAGAGCAGAAGAGGAAAACTGATCTGAGGGTTGGCCACACCTCTTGGAACAGGGGCAGGCCGCATGCATCATCCTGGAGAAGGAGGGGCCTCCTCTGGACAGCCGTTCCAGAGTTTAGCACTCCAAAACAAAATGAAAAAGTAGGAAAGACGAAAGCAGCAGAGGAGCGCCCCTGCTGTCTGTCTGTTTTGCTCCTCAGCCTCCTTCCCCCAGGAGAGCCTCAACTCAGGCCTTGTCATGAACACTCAAAGGTGTCATGTGTCAGCAGTAGCTTCCATCATAACTGAACTAAACTTGCAGAATCCCATCCTGTCAGCTGTTTCGGAGCCATGTCCTGAACTCGCACACTCCTGAACAGTAGGTTCCTTGCATGGAGTTTTAATGTCATCCTTTGGACCTTCACAAAGTCCCACTTCAAACCCTTGGTGCAGCCACCCTCACCATCTTAAATCTCAAGTTGATTTTCTGAAAGGTGTCAGAGTTAAGAGGACTCTCTCAGTAGACAGCAGCTGTGCGTCTTCCCCAGAGACAAGGTGATTCTCACACCAGACTCAGCATTGATTCCCAGGGTGAACACTCCATTCTGTAGAAATCAGGAACTAGTCATTCCCTCCTCCTGCCCAAGTCCCCAACCCTTAGAAGCAGTGGCATTGCCTTGGTCTCCATTTGATAATCAAGTTCTGTTTAGACATGACAGAACTACATAGAGAGCATGGTGCCCTGTTTGTGTCATACAACGTTTTGGCCCTAGGCCACATCTTCCCTGATCAGATGGCTCAGGGAATTTATCAACCTCCCCCACATCTCAAGTGCTGCAGTGCTGGAAATAATTGCGGTGCACTCTTTTAGGAGCCTTTCTCCCTTAAGTGCTTTCTGGGAAACAGCTGCTCTGGAGGACTTATGCCAAGCAGCCATCTGGTCATAGATCCAGATAATCAAACACTTGTTCCTCATTAGAGGATTCCTTTCATAGGCATTGTCTGTAGAGAGTTCTGAGGTCATAGCAATGAGAGGAAGGAGAACTGGCTAGGTCCATTTAACACTTTGTTCATCCCGAGGCTAGCTGGCTTCCTTCCCTCTTCACCAGAGGAACAGAAATTTTGAGTTTTCATTCAAGTTGAGTGAAGGAAGCCAGCTAGGGTGCCTCAGCTGATCTTCCTTGTCCTTTACCTGTGTGGAAGGTAGATCACTCTCTCCCTGGATTGAGAGTTGTGTAGATCCTGGATCTTTGAACAAATTGCACAACCTGGTGGCTTCTAGAGATATTGGTTTCATTGGAAGAATCAGCTAGTGTTCCTAAAGAGAGGTGCTCCTCCTGGAGGAAGCCTGGAGCCTTCCTTCTGCCCTGTAGGTGGTAGAACTAACCTCTGGAGAGCTTTCATAGACTTGACAGGTAACCGTTCTTCAGATTTGTCCCTTCACATGAGCAAACCAAGAACAGCAGGGGGCAGTTTTTCGTAATTGAAAGCTTTCTCCTTCTGTGGCTTTTCTAATTCCTATCATGTCTAATTAATTTCACGTGGAAGCTGTGGGACAGAAGAAGAAAGTCTTGAATTATTAAAAATCTGCCCTGGCTGGTAATGTTATCTCACAGCAATGATTTTTGTTAATTAAAGGCTTCCTTCTTCCATCCTGCAGCTCCTGTGGCAAAGAATGAAAGGGATTATACAGGAGTCAGAAAAGCCACAGGACAGAAGTATGAAGTTTTTAATTACCGAAAACCCTTCCCTACTGGTGGCATCATCAGCCTACATTATTGACCAGAATTTCAGCCACTCTGTCATTAATTTAATCATCATTTTGAAACAATGGTATTTAAAGAGAATAGCATGTGAATCACCACCATTTAATCCTGGTGGCACATTTGTTAGTGGGTACTTCAAAAGCTTTTTGTTACTTCAAAAGTGGCTTCCCCATTCTCTTTCTATGGCAAAAGAGTTCTCATACCTTCTACAGCATTACCTCCTAAAGTTACATGGGAAAGGCAGGATTATGTGGTTTATTTTATTTATTTATTTAAAATATTTCTATCCCGCCTTTCTCCCAAAAGGTCCTAAGGTGGCTTACATCATTAAAACAGTATTTAAAAGCTAAAAACAGTAAGTATACCAATATTAAACTTTAAAAAGAATTAAACAAGTATTATATTAAAATGGTAATTAAGATCAATATTAAAACACATTTAAAACAACAGAGCGCAACAGTCCATTTAAAACCCCTCTCAGACCACCATCATTAAGGAAAGGCCTGCCTGAAGAAAAAGGTTTTGCCTGTCGGCAGAAAGACAGCAAACATGGGGCCAGCCTAGCTTCCCATGGGAGGGAGTTCTAGAGTCTGGGAGCAGCAACAGAGAAGACCCTCTCCCGTGTCCCCACCAAACGCACCTGTGAAGGACTGAGAGAAAGGCCTCCCTGATGATCTAAATGCCCGGGCAGCTCATAGAGGGAGATGTGGTTCAAAGTTGTTTGTTTAAAGTATAAACCCCATGCTCCGTCCCCAATTCTTTCCCTAGTTATGCTTTAGGAAAAGTCCTTTTGCTATGTTTCACTTTTTCTCTTGCTCCTTCTTTTTTGTTATTACATGCTGTCAGGTCACTTCTGAGTTAATGGCGATCCTCTGTATGAGTGACCTCCAAAATGTCTTGTCCTCAGTTACCCTTTTCAGCTCTTGTAGACTCAAGGCTGTGGCTTCCTTTAGAGAGTCAGTCCATCTCCTGTATGGCCTTCCTCATTTCTTGCTGCCTACAACTCTACCTAGCATTATTGTCTTTTCCAGCAAGTCTTGCCTTCTCATGATATGCCCAAAGTATGACAGCCCCAGTTTTGTCATTTTTGCTTCCAGAGATAGTGCAAGCTTGATTTGTTCTAGAACCCACACTGTTTTTCCTGTCCACTTTTCCCACTGTCTAGCTTTCACATCCATACATTGTAATTGGGAATACAATAGCATGGATGATCTTAGCCTTGGCCTTTAGTAGTATGTCTTTACATTTTCTAATCCTTTATTGCTGCCCTTCCAAGTCTCAGTCTTCTGATTTCTTGGCTGTTGTCTCTATTTGAATTGATGATTAAACCAAGGTATAAAAAATCAGTAACAGTTTCAGTTTCTTCATGTCAACATTAAAATTGTGTAGTTTTTCTATAGTCATTTTTTTTTCATCTTAGTGTTCAACTGCAGCCTGCCTTTGCATTTTCTTCTTTCACTGTCATAGGAAGTTGTTTCAAGTCGTTGCTGCATTCTGCCACTCTGCATATCTTTTTAAAATGAATTATTTTATTAAAACAAATCAAAAATACATTATTCCATTTCTAGCTAGCAAGAAGAGACCATATATTACAGTGACTAGTGTAGTTACACATTCCTAGACTAAGTGCAACAGCTGTAAAGAGAGCTAAAGAACATGCCTCCAAAATTTCAAAACATAGGACTTTAGTCATTGATACTGTGTGTTCTTATTTGCATGCTTGATAAAAAGCCATCAGGTGTTGCGATTTGTCTGTGACTCTAAGCCTTTAGATATTCCTAGTTTAGGAGGCAATCGTTCTGAAATACCTATTAACCAAGTTATATCCAACTAATTTGAAATTGTCCACATTTTTCCAGCACTGAGTAAACTCTGGTCTGGCCATGGCTAGCAGCGATGCAATTAGATTCTTGTGGAGAGCAGAGGAATTAAACCCTGCAAATATCAATAAAAGCAAAATATTACCCCTTATCTGTAGATTTTTGTCCTGTGATGTTGTTTATAATTTCTAGGACATTGGTCCATAATCTGGAGGCTTCTGGGCATTCAAGCCACATGTGATGGACAGAGCCTCTGTTCCCACACCCACTTCAGCAGTTCGGAGGATTTGAAAGGTACAGCTGTTGCAAATGGGTTGGAGTTTGGTGCCACCTGTCAGCCACCTTATATATATATTCATGCATAATTGCTGAAGTTGCTTTAATAAGGGTTGATTTCCAGATTTTATCCCATTAGCTTAATAGTATCTCAATACCCAAGATGGCTTCCCATGCCAGTTTAGCGCCTTATGTTTCAGAGTATAGTATTTCTGTCAACTATGCCCAGCCTGATTTGAGACGACCTGTGCTATTTGCATCTGTTGATATACAAAGTTCTTCAAATGTTTAAAATTGGGAATTATTTCTTTGTTTCTTACTAATTTATTGATTCTAAAAGGCATACATCTTCACTAAACTTCCTGAGGATATACGTTTTCTACCACCTCCACATCCAGCTCTTCTTGAATCAATGTGCTTGGCAATGATAAGAATGATACCAAAGCAGCAGGTACTTTGGGTGACTTCTGAAAGGGTATCACAAGATGTTTTGCCACAGGTTGATTCAGTCGGGTCAAATTTGGATGGCAATGATGAGGCTGCGCCAAGATCTCTTTCTCTGTTCGTTTCCTCACTCGATTCCCATGTTGGAGGCCTTCAGCCATTATCCCCCTATGAGGATATTTGTACCTGGATTGACCTTATGTTGAGAATGGTTAAATCTCTTGAACTTGAAAAAGCTACTGCCAGTAGTCACTTATCCAGTTTTCAAGACAGTAATGTCTACTGCTAGCATTCTATTACAAATTTGTGTGTTAACTACCTTGATGGAGCTTATCACAAAATCTTGGCAGAAACCACCTTCGACACTACCAACTTCCAGATGCATTGGAAACTTGTACAGAGTGCAAGAAGGAGTTAACTTTCTGTTCAGGAATCCATCTCCCAAGTCTATAATAGTAGAGATCTCTCAAGCTAGGACTACGGGTCATTCTTCTACTGTTCCACCTAATAGAGACAGAATAATTGAGTTGAAAGGGGCCTATAATGCCTATAAGGCCATCAAGTCCAACCCCCTGCTCAAGGAAGGAATACAAATCAAAGCAGATCTAACAGTTGTCTAATTTTCTCTTGAATGTCTCCAGTATTGGAGCACTCACTACCTCCTGAGGTAATTGGTTCCATTGTTGTACTGCTCTAACAGTTAAGAAAATGTTTTCTATATTCCACCAAAATCTGGTTTCCTGTAACTTGAACCCATTATTACATGTCCTGCACTCTCTGATGATTGAGAACAGATCCTGCCCCTCCTCTATATGATGACTTTTCAAGTATTTGAAGAGTGCTATCATATCTCCCCTCAGTCTTCTTTTCTCAAGGCTAAGCATGTCCTGTTCTTTCAGTCATTCCTCATAGGACTTGGTTTCCAGTCCCCTGATCATCCTTTTTGCCCCTCCTCTGAACTTGTTCCAGTGTGTTGGCATCCTTAAAGTGTGGTGTCCAGAAATGAACACAGTACTCAAGATAGGAGTCTTTACAGGTGGCCAAATGAGTCTTACATCAAGGAGAGTTAATAGCTTTCATAGATCTTATCTACATATTCCAGGTCACACATCTCAGCACATGTTCCTTAGATTCTTTTGTCACAATCAGCACGTCCAGTTTGGGGTTGTGTCCTTTGAATTGGGTTTTGTCCCAGAATCACTTCCAAGTTAAAGGTTTCCCTTGTTATTCATCTTCATTCCCAGGACATTTACCTTTAACCTTAATGAGATGACATCTTCTACTCTTATTTGAGGCATTGATGGGCATACAGGTCATACTCTCCATTCCTAGCCTCTGATAGATACTTGGTTGATGTTAGGAACTGCTGTCTAATGCTATCTGGGCAGAAGCCACTTGGGAGTGCTGCTGCAGACTGAGAGGTGTTTAGTGTACCTTTCCCCAAAGAGGATGTAAAACAATCCACAAAGTCAGGTTATTCAGGAAATGAAAAAAGGCAGATGTAATATACGTAGCCTTCTCAGGCAAATGGTCTCCTGACTATAGTTAGTGTTCTTTGCCCAATTTCATTCAAGTCCACTACAGTGATTTTCCCCCCCTGTCAAAGCAGAGGTTATTCTCAGGAAACATAAGACTCTCAAAAGGTCAGCCTGACCCTTTTTTGGCATGCTACCCCCCAACGTCTCCCCACCCTCAAGCTTTTCCTCACAGCAACACCAGCCTCATGGGGTGGGAAGCCCATTCCAGGCCAGGAACATGCAGGGTCTGTAGTCCGCACATCAGTAGATTCATTCTGTCAGCTGAATGGTCCTGACTCCTTCATGTTATGTTTTGGAACTTATGACTCTCTCTGTCAATAAAAATAAGTGCATCTTCTCTACGGACACAGTTCTATTGTAGGATAGCTTTTTTGCCACAAATAGAGATGGTGTATTGGGAAATTACTGTAAATGTCAGTTCTCTGTAGAGAAGTAGACGGCCATTTCCTCCTGGTTGGTGGCTTTTACTAGTTTACATGTAATTTGCTTCTCTACTTCAGTGTGTGTTGTTCTCTCTCTAGGTTTGAGGGTTCTACACTTTAATACCTATATATTACTTCACATACTATCTTTTTGAACTTTGCTTGTGTTTGACTATCAGAACGAGTAGTGGACCATTGGGTTTATATGTCAACATGAATGACTTAGAACCATATGATCCCTGCCTTACATTGCTGGCACCTTCACGTTAATTGATTGTTTGATGTCTCTTCTTATGCAGAAAAAAAATATGCCTCAGCCCTCCTCCCCCACTTTACTCTCCTGCATAGCTATAGAGACCACAGTGACTAATTACTGACCACATCTATCACCTCCCAGGATTTTCCTGTAACTGAAAACAGAGTAAATTGTTATAGAATATCAGCCTTGCTTGCATAGCAAATATAGAGCTTGCATAGCAAATATAGAGCACTACAACACTTTTAAAGGCTAATCAATAATAAACCTGGAAGTTTATTTTACTTGGATAGTATGATCTTTGGTCTCTATTATGCTATAATAAAATCTGTTAGATCACAATCCTTTGCATTTCTACACATGTATCAAACATATTTCAAACACATTTGACAAATGTATCAAACATATTTGAGGCACTTCTCTCGCTGCTGGCTCTTGTTTTCTTTGAAGCTCTTTTTCTCTTGTTGTTTTTCTCAATGGGCTTTGCAATTTTTTTTCAGTGCTTGTTTTAATATAACTTATTTAATTTGAATAAAATGTACCGGTTTTTAGCTGTTCCTTAAAAAAAAAAAACAAGCAGTGATGGGGCAAATGTTGTAATTTATTTATGTACTTTGCTCCAAAATCATGCAGATCACTGTATAGGCACTGGCACAGTATTTTACTTTGTCGTAGGTAGTTAGTGCTACTAACTGTTATTAATGCACTTAAAATATAATATTAATAAAAGTGTAAATTTGGAGAATTCAGAAAACAGGAAGGAAGCATGTATTTCAGAATGTGGAAATTTATTTTACTTACTTATATCCCACAATTCCCACAGTGGAGGGTGGAGGGTCCAAGGCAACTCATGGGAGAAATTAAAAATAGATATAGCCGGAAAGTCAATGAGTTAATGAGTTGTATTAAAATACAACTGAAGAGGTCCTGTGGAGGTGATTTGAAGTTGGTCTCTGTAACTTTTGTGGGTATGTGCAGGAGTGTAGGGCCATGCAGCTTAGGAATCTTTATTTTACACTAAACGTCAGCAATGATGTGACAGCCCCGAAGCTCCTTCAGAAATATTGGCAGTGCAGTCTCTTTCTGAGCTTTGTATCAGCATTGATGTTATCAAGATGCACTTCTCTGTTATGTAAACTGTCCCTGAGCGTTGGGACATGTCAAAACAAGTAACACACAGTCTCCAAAGGAAAGAAAGTAAAAAATGTCAGAAAAGAAATAACCTAACTGCAGAGTTCTTTATGCAATCATTTATTTATTTAAAATATTTTTACCCTGCTTTTCTCCTTAAAAAGGATCACAGAACTGCAATTTTATACACCAAGAAAAGTGGTAAACAATGCTTAGTTACTGAATAAGATAAACTAAGCACTATGTTGCTGATATGAAGCTGTATTTTAGCCAGAATTCTGCTGCTAATTTTCAGAACCTTCAACACAAGATCATCGACCATTTCTCGATAGTCTTGTGTTAGTAAAATCTACTAAATAACATTAGTAAAATTAATGACTGAAATCTTGCTGTGCAGTTATGCAGATTTTAGACGTGATTCAATATGCGACAGATAATGTCTATGGAGATTTCTCAGCTTGTGGTAGTTCACTTCCAAAAGTTACATTTTCTGTTTATTTCTATTGTACTACTTATGAAATAATATTAGTAAAATTACTGTGTATCTGTCTAATCAAAAGATAAATGAATACTGTTAAAAAGTTAAAAATAATCACCACCAATCAGCCAATTTGGGTGTGCAGCCCCTGGGCTGCTGGCATATCTGAAAATTCACCCTTGGCCTTGCAGAGATAACACATCCCTCTTCTATAGGTTCTTGCTATAGAAATGCATTTGAAAACGGTCTAAGAAATTGATAGCTGTACATAGAGTTGTTCTTGGAAGCCTATGGATGACTCTTCCTCTCTTGGAGGATGAGCACAGTAACGATTAACAGTATTTAACTAGTGAAAACCTCATCAACATTATTTTGGAGATGTTAGCTTTTGCCCCATTTGACCTGAAGAATTACGAATTTAACGTTAATGTCTGGAGCCCTGTTGGTGTTCACATAAGGTTTGCGTAACGTGCTATGCTAATTGCAGCAAAATGGTGAGGTGCCAGGGCTGCATCTCAGCTGTGCAGTCAGCTTCATTACCAGGTATGCACCTGAGACACCCCCTGGTCCATCATCAGTTAGCTGCAACTTGCCTACAGCAAGTTACACAAAACTTATGTGATCATGATTTGGGCTAATATGTTATAATTAATATGCTATTTCCAAATTCTGAATCTTTGTGTGAAATCATATATTTTAATACGATTGTCTGGTTGTCCTTTTAAGAACTTGTTAATTTGTTAATTGGATTGGGAATGATGGCTTATAAAAGAAAACAGTTCTGGAAAATAATATTAAAATGCAGTCCAAAGTTTGAAGAAAATGACCTAAGAATTATTATGTCATAAAACAGTTTTATGTAGCTTCCCTCCAGAGGTTCTCCATTGTAGTTCCCTCCTGCTTTTACCTACACTTACTTTGCTTAAAAGTGGTTGACCAGTGCAGTTTCTGGGGAAAAGTGCTAGGAAAAGGAGCAATGCTCCCCCTTACACCAGTCATTTGGCAACAATAAGTATATAAATAGCTGAGCTAATGGGAACAGGGAACAGAGTTTTGATAAGCTGTACTAATGGGCCATTATTGCACTTGATGGTTGAAATGTTTCAAGCTGTCACTGTATTGATTCTGAACATCCCTTGCTGTTATGTTTTTGGAACTGAGTTTGATCCTGAGAGTTTTAGCTGTTGTCAGACTGAATATATAGGCTGGAGTGTGGAATGGTCTCTTCCCATTTCCTTTCATTCTTTCTTCCAAAATTAGTGCTCAAATTGACAGGTCCTTGAAAGACAACTGTAATAAGCCAGATCAATTTGAACAATGAAAATATATATGCGAACACACACAATTTGTAGAGCTTTGCTTCCAACCTTGATTATAAGTATGAAATGCTCAGTCCTGGAGATATAACTGAAGCCCTGAATCAATTGCTTGCTGGAAAACCAAGCAAACTGTCAAGCTCCCCAAACAAATGTTTTTAAGAATCTTGCCTCTTCCTCTGGCATTCGCCTGTATCTTATTTGGCTATTTCCTTGTGAGGGTTTCTGGGGCAAGGTAGAACAAGAATATGGGCACTAGACTATTTTCCCTCATGCAAAATCCAACTATTCTGTTCAAAGGCAGAGCTTCAAAGTCTCTGTGAAGGATTTGCAAAGGTATTATGGCATCTCCTCAGTTGACACATTGCATTTTAATGAACTTCACAATTATCTGTAGGTAGAGGACAAATAACAATGGACCATCAAAAGCTATTCAATGCAGATAGTATATCTAGTGGCCTTTCAGTTGCATCCCTATTAATAGAATCTGACTTAATGAAATTTTAGTTGGATATTTTCACACTGGAGTTTCCTTGTGAGGTTCTGTTAGAGGATGCTTCTAATTCATAAGCAGTTTCACAAAAGACTGAATTGTTCTGTCTCTGCTTTCTGAATGCTGCCATCTTTAATATCAACTTCGTGTATGTTTGTTGTCTTCTACAGAGTCCAAACTGTTCTGATCTGTATGGAAGACAGGAGAGCAATGATGCTGTGTGATAGCATATATCACCTTATTGCATGAGCAAGTGAATGAGTTCTTGCTGGTGTAATGATAATATATGATTATCTGTGTAGATAGGGGCAGTTTGATGTGCTGCTGGTCTTCAGCTCAGACATACCCCATTGTGTTATCTGGGACCTTTTGGATGGATGGTTTGGATGATAGTCCTGCCCCTTCCACCCTCACCACAAACACTTGGCATGCTACTCCTCCTGTCTGCTTCATCTACCATAGTGACCCCATCCAGAACTTCTCTTGAGAGAGAGACTGATAGTTAAAACTATTTTGAAAAGCTCTTGTTTTTTTGCTTCAACATTCAATTTTATTTTAGTTATATGGTTCTTTTACTAGTATTTTGAACATCCCTAATTTTCAGTTGTTTTCTTTTTGGAGAACATTATTATGCTTTTTTTGGTGGGGGGGGGTTCCTTGGGACCCTTCTCAAGTATAACATCAAGCGTAGATGGAAAATTCCATTCTCTGGCCACCACAACAAGTATATTTCTTATATGCCCACATAACGTCCTTTTGCAAAATATGCTTCTCCCAACAAACATGGAGAGCCTGCAGCACCAGGACAAAATTGTTTCTTTTTTAAAAAGACAGTCTTGGCAGTGACCTCCCCATGATTGAGGACCTCCATCTGCAAGTTCCAAGGGATCCTAACTGCAGTTACCTCTGTCATAGTTTTACAACCCAATGAGACGTTGAGGAGGTACATGTGATCATCAGTAAATGACCAGAATAAATCCTTCAGCACAACCTTCATTAGCTGCCAACAGCTTCTGATATATGGTGATCCAGATACCTCTGAGATCATTCCTTACTCAAGTGGCTCCAAACACTCAAGTAAGATCCATGCATCCTCCCATATTTTCTGCCGTTTTGCATGGTCTAGAGGGAGAGGACCTCGCTGACCAACCTTCAGTCCAGCATTTTGGATGCAGCACATAATTTGATGTGGTCCATTTGTGAGGCAGCAGCAACCATCAGCCGATCTATAAGTTGCACACAGTGATCCTTTCTGACCATCAGAGGACTTCTCATCTCACTCTGAACTGTTAATCAGACTAGCCAGGTGCCTGAACATATCCTTCCACCAAAAGGAGCCTCAAAGAAGAACTCTGTCTTTTCAGCGCTTCATCTTCATTTCAGTAGCCTTTCCAGTGCTTTCATTGTTCATGAAATCTGTGAAGGAGATAATCAGGAATCATTATTGACACCCATTCCAAATTGTTTATACAAACAGTTTGCACAGAATTCAGGAGAGAAAATGCAAACACCTTTTTCAACACCTGGCACTGAATTCAGTAATATTAACCTCATCTGTGGGAAAGAAAATATCAACTGTTCCTCCTAAAAAGACCTGCTTGACCAAAAGAACCACACTGGTGCAGCCCTTGGGCTGAAAAGCTAACTTGGGGGCAATACTAGCTGTTCTGTGGGACAAGGGAGCTGCCCTCATTGAACACCTGGCAGAGGGTAAGAAACAGATTGTAGGCTCTTTTTCAGAAATGAAGAGAATGTGACTTGGCAGCAAATGAATTTAGCTGATCATAGGGTTTACTGCTCTGTGAGAGCTGTCAAGGACTTTGTATCGCCATTCTTGCCCCTGGTCCACCAGTCTGTCACAAGATAATAGAGACAAAGTTGCTGACATGCTTTCAATGGCCAGAATCTTCTGTTAAAATGGATGAGAAGCTTCATTTAGATCACCAAGCTGGCTAACATGGCTATACATATGGGAGTTTCTTCCCTCTGCTTTCCAGCACTGACAGACTACCTGAATGCTGGCGTTTTGACCATCATGACCTTGGCCACTACCATGAACATAATTTCAAATAACAGGAATGTTCCATACCATCACATCTTTCATGTCAATACAGAGCATAACACCTCCCATACCAGGCTGTCTTCAGCCCTGGAATACCATCACTACAGAGTGATGGGTGTTTGCTATAGTGCAGGGAGGCTGTCCAAGACAGGTTGATTAACTTCCAGTCATAAATGTATTCTGTTTGACACCACTGTCCAAGCTGCAGCTACAAGAAAACAATACTTACTTCACCAAAGGGCCTGTTGAGACTGTCCCTCACCATTTCTGCGGTACTGGGTTCTACTCGCAATACAGTGGTGCCTCGCTAGACGATGTTAATCCGTTCTGCGAAAATCGCTGTCATGCGAAAACATCGTCTAGCGAAGCACGTTTCCCCATTGGAATGCATTGAAATCTCTTCAATGTGTTCCAAGGGAAAAGTCGTCGTCTTGCGAAGATCGTCCATAGGGAAACCTCGTCTAGCGAGCGCGGGTCCCCGTTGGAATGCACTGACAGCTATTGACCGCTA
Organism: Intellagama lesueurii; assembly: GCA_037013535.1. Lineage (NCBI taxonomy): Eukaryota > Metazoa > Chordata > Lepidosauria > Squamata > Agamidae > Intellagama > Intellagama lesueurii. The sequence continues at coordinate 131,137,937 of JBAJHW010000002.1, forward strand.
GTCAATGCATTCCAATGGGGAAAACTCATCGTCTAGCGAAAATCGCCCATAGGGAAACATCGTTTTGCGAAGCGCATTAGCGATCGCAAAAAGCCATCGTCTAGCGAATTCCTCGTCCTGTGAGGCAATCGTCTAGGGAGGCACCACTGTACTGAAAAGGAATGAATTCCTCTGACCCAGTCTGAACCTCCAAAGTGTTAGTTAATACAAAGTGCTTTCATGTGGCAATTGTTGGTCTGGGCTACGTAACTAACAGAGTTTGCACCTGCAGTTTCAAGTGTTATGATTAAAAAAACACCCACATGCAGAATAAAAATTGTATTCTCCCTTGTATGTGTTCGTGCCAGTAGTTGATAGTAAATAAAATGATCACTTTGTTTTTTAAAAAAACATTAAATAACGTTTTCTGTTTAAAACACATATAGAATAGAATAAATGTGCTTAGGCATATTGGTACCTGTTACATAAACTTGTACTTGACTTAGTTATGCTAGTATATCATTCTTAAAACTTGACAGACATGGTTTCTCTAACAAATCTGTCTCGTTTAACATTCCATCTGACAGGCTGTATCCTACTACCGTGTTTCCCCGAAAATAAGACAGGGTCTTATATTAATTTTTGCTCCAAAAAGCACATTAGGGCTTATTTTCAGGGGATGTTTTTTTTTCCCCATGTACAAAAGTCTACATTTAGTCAAATGCAGTCATGTCATCATCTTCTGGTTGCTGCCCAATGGTGGAGAGCGGGGTTTCACTTAACTGGGGCTTATTTTGGGGGTAGGGCTTATATTACGAGCATCCTGAAAAATCATACTAGGGCTTATTTTCAGGTTAGGTCTTATTTTTGGGGAAACAGGGTACATGTAATTTGCCCTATCAAACCTTGTCAGCCTTATCAGCCCCGTCACATACTACCAGCTGTCTTAGGAGACTGCAAACTGACATTTGCTTTATGTATCTATTTGCCTGATGCCAGACACATTCTGATTGGTCAGAATTCTTCACTATCCAAGTATAACATTCTAGTCCTTCACAGAAACACACACACACAGTGTGTGTTGTACAATTATATTTTCTAACATTAATTGTGGCCAATCCTCTTCCCTTCCTCATGTGCTGGTTCTATGCAGGTACTGCGTCCCTAGATAATTGATTTGTAATGATCAACCTTAAGGATGCTTACTTTCACATTACTTTTCATCCTTCACATTTAAAGTACTTTTTATTTGCTCTAGGAGAAGATTCTTTTGGGGTTCTGTCAGCTTATTTAATTTGAATCAATAGGCTTCATTTTTCTTTCCTTATAGTACTTGAAGTTAAAAAGGATTTACACATGGAGTACAGCATAGATTTTCCTCTGCACTTGTTCCACCCTGGAGTCTTTCCCGGGTTTTAGCTGAGCGCATGAAACCTACTTTCTTAGTGGCCATTACATCACTATATCAAACACTGGAATGTTATGCTCTAAAACAGCCCAGCCTTACTTCTGATGGTATTGAGAAAGGGTGGTACTCAGACTGGACTTAGTTTTCCTGCCCAAGGTTGTGTCTTAGTTGTGTCTTCCTGCCCAGGTTTCTCCCCCTTGCCCATCCCCTCAGTATCAGTGGAAAACACTGTTCATACCTTGGATGTGTGAGAGAGTGTTGGCTTTTTATATATTGGGAACAGATTAATTTACACAATCCTCTTGGCTTTCCTTGGGACATTCTGGACTTTTTTTTTTAAAGCAGGCCATTTCTATCCAGAGATATGTCAGGTGGGTCCTGAGCTCAGTCACACATTGGTTTACCAGATGGTAATGAGATTTCTGCCTAGTGCCCCTAAAGCTGTTCCACAGGGCTATAGCAACCTCCACGACCTTTTAAGGAGGAGTTGTCTTACTTGAATTGTGCCAAGCTGCAGTCTGGTCTCTGCCATCTACCTGTATCTGGATTATCATCTGAACACAATGTGCTGCAAAGATGCTTCTTTTGGAAATGTTATTCTCCATACTACGCTTCAAATACCTATCCTCCTGCCTCCGCTTCTTAATTTGTGGAATTAAGATTGCTAGTCCTCACCAATTAGTGTGATTGCATAGAGGGAAACAGGTTGTCTTTTGGTCTTTGAATGTTCATCTCTGTTTTCACAGGACCCAGCCTTTCTATCCATTTCAGCATCTGCTGATAACATGTTTTCTCCTGTAGTGTCTGAATTTATAGGGCTGTGGAGTAGCATGCCAATACATGACTTGTAGATGGAAGGGGAAGGACTACTACCGAAACTGTCTGTCAAGTAGGTTCTGAAGGGCTGGCTGTGTGCAGGCCCAGACCCCTAGTGTGAATGTAGAAATGGCCACTTGAAGAACAGACATTATAAAAAGCAGTGTATTTGAAGGTACCATAACTGAAGCAAACTGTGCTGCATATATACCACTCCATAGTGCTTAAAGCTCTCTCTCTGGACAGTTTACAATTTTTCAGGCTACACATTGCCTCCTATCTCCCACCCCTGTGAACTGAATATTCAGTTTACCGACCTCAAAAGGATGGAAGGTTGAGTCAACTTTGAGCCTGGGATCAAACTCAAAATGTGAGCAGAGTCTTCACTGCAGTACTGCAGTTTAACTACTGTGCCACAAGGCTCATTACTGCTCTGTAGCTGTTTTAAGTTGTGAAACAGTTTTAAAAGAAGGACTGGCATAGCTGCTTCCCCCTTTCAGAAGATTTATTAGTTAAATAAATTTGTATCTCATCTTACTGCAAAAAAAAACCCCTAATATAAAAACAACTACATTAAAACACTATTAAAAACGCAAAATGACTTGTGTAAGATTCTGTCTTAGCTTTTGTTTCCCAGCCCTTGGAGGGTAGCACTCAACAAAAATCTGAAGATAGCAATAAAAACAGGGTTAGTATACGAAGTATACTTGGTATACTGAGTCGATGTGTACTGATAATAAATAATGCAATTTAAATGCCAAGTATGTTAGAATGGTGCAGAAATCCTAAAATACTGTCCATCTTGCATAACTTACAAAACTCAGTCAATTTCCTTTTTAAAAAAAAGAACAAGAAGACAGTAAGATCAAAACACCTTCAATTTAAGAGAGTGTGTGGGTATAGAGGTATGCTGTAAATGAGTAAATGTCATGTTGATGAACGTTTGCTGTTTACATGGTACAGAAATTACACTGGGTGCTTTAATTTCTGTACTTTGGGAGCAGGTCTTAAATTAATCATATTCTTAGAAACTTAAGTTCTGACATTTGCATTTTGCAACAGAACGTTACACATTGAATTACTTGCTTTCACGGACGTTTGTTGTCACCGTGTTATAGATCTGCCACATATTTATACATATTTATATATCGTCTGTTCTTGCGTCAGAATCAGGGCTTTTATGATGATGTTGCAATTAACCTGTCAGGAGTCCGTTCCCCATACGATTCTCCTGTTTTGACTTTTCTGGATAATGATAGGCTATTAGCAACTTTTGTCCAGAATGCACATAGATTCACGTTCTGCTTTCCACCATATTGATTTTGGGGCTGGTGTTTGAGTGTGTGTGTGTGTGTGTGTCTGCCTTCCAGGTACACAGGTACAACTCCATCACCCCCGCCGGGTTCGCACTACACCTCTCCTTCAGAGAACATGTGGAACACAGGTGGCGCCTACAACATGAGCACAGGGATGGCTGTTGCTGGTACTGTACTTTCTTGTCTGTCATTGCTGGGCTAAGCTAATCCACTGTTTTCCTTCTCAAATCAGTTTGGAGCCAGGGGTCCAAATAATCGGGACATCCGCCTAAAGTCTAGAAGGCCTAAGCTCAATCTCTCTCTCTGTCTCTCTCTCTCTCTCTCTTTCTCTTTGAAGGTTCACTGGCAACTTCCCGTATACATAGTCCATAGGTTGTAGAGCTTTTCATATATTAAAGCAGGGATGGATGACTTTGGCAGGTTGTTTCTTGCCCCGCCCCAACCAGCTGGGCCACACAGACTGCTAAAAATGGGGGGGAAACCCCAAGCACTTTGTGGATAAAATGCCTCCAGTTTGAAAAACGGATATTTTGGGGGATGATAAGTGAAGTGGTGAATTGGCTTCCCTGAGTTGAGTTGCAGCCCACCTTTCTTTTGCCAGAAAACGAAGGTTCTGAGGAGCCCATCAGGTCACTAATATAGCCTCGGGGTGGCAGGCAGCCCCGTGGTGGGACCTGCCTGTGTCCATAGTAAAGTGACAGCCTGTGGCAAGTATTATATTTTTATTTACACCCAGGGCTGAAAGGAAGCAAGGAAACACAAGAGCAGCATGTACTCTGAGTTAAAGATCTCCAGCAACAGGCATAGTGGGATAGGATCATGGGGGGGGGGGGGGGGGGGAAGAGAGCTTGCTGGCTGACCTGGCTGAGGGTCTAGATGTTATGCAGTGTCTCCTCATTCCATGTAGGGATACATTAGAAGGAGAAGCTTATTAAGTCTTCATCATTGATAAAGCAAATCTTCATAGGTTTGCTGAAGACATGTTAGTTACTTTTGTCTCTTTGTGTAGAAAGGGTATAGATCTGGGTGCAGAATATCATGTTCCCATATTATCACTGTTGAGGTGTTCATGGTACTGTTTGTCCTGGCAGCAGTCATGCAGCATATGTAGAACCTTCAGTCTGACGAGAATTAGTGGTCTCCTCTTCAGAAACACACAGGTGAAGTTAGGAAGCCCTCAGGAGGGGTGGCCCTTCCTCTTCCATTTGAAAGCTATTCTCCGTGTCTGCTGCCATTCTGGCCTACTGAGACGGACAACTGTCTTTTGCACTGGCCCTGTCATTCTTTTCTTGTTCTTTGTGTTTCTTACTATAATCATCATTTCATACATCTCCACACTGGTAAATTATTTAAACACACTGGAAAATTGTAGGATTACTACTGGGAGATTGTGCTTTTTCCCACATTCCATGGGTCCTTAAGGTTTCTCCTACTGTTTGAGGCACGAGCTAAATAGAAAGACAGGACTGATTGTTTTGCCCCCTTGTGATGAAATGATATGGGGAAACATCTAATCCTGTAGCAGTGATGAAGTAAAGAAGGTAAGGGGATGTGCATCTGGTTGACTACTTAGATGGAAGCCCTATGTAAGCTGCCCTGGGCTTTTCAGAAGAAGAGGAACAGAAGTGCAATAAAAATAATTCTGCGTGAAAGTACCAAGTTTCAAGGACTTTGTGCGAGCGCATTTTGGACTGCCTAGGATGTGGCTGTCTACTCTTCCAGTGAGCTGGATTAGCAGTTCCCAATCCTGGGTCACCCAGGGGTTCTTGGACTGCAGTTCCCAGAAGCCTTCACCGCCAGTTGTGCTGGCCAGGGTTTCTGGGAGTTGCAGTCCAAGAACACCTAGATTACCCAAAGTTGGGAACCACTGGTCTAGAAAATACAGTAGTCTGGTGCCTGTTTGATGCCATGTGCCCTGCAGTCTCTACCTGACTCAGTAACTTGCCAGCTCCTAGTAGAGGACGTTTCTAGTTCTCTTCCCAAACACACCCATATACATGGAACAGATGCAAGAACATCCAGTTAATATGAGAAAAGGTGAGGAAGTACCTATTTTGTTCTTGCAGACTGAGAGAAGCAGACTGAGTTCTGGGTTCACAGCAGCATCTGCCAGGCGAGTGTCTTCATGAACCATTCCATCCCTATTTTCTCTTAGAAGTTAAATATCCTGGCAACAACCTGCTCCTTCTGAGAAATGACCTGTAGGGAATGGGTGGCACAGTAAGCATATCTGCACAGATTATCTTGTGTGTCTGTAATATATTCTATGTAGTGTCCTCTTTGGCCAAACAAGGGCTAAGGAGGGTCTTTGAAAACCTGCATTTCTATCTGTGTCTTGATTAGTGCCTTCCTCATTTCTTAATCCTCTTCCCTTTTATCTTGTGCTGCAGGGATGCCCACAGCCTATGATCTCAGCAGTGTGATTGCTGGTGGCACCAATGTTGGCCACAACAACCTTATTCCTCTAGGTGAGTTTGTATGCATTGTGGAGGGACTGTATTGAAATGGGAGAATCCCAGGAAGTGTAGTCTACATGGGTGAGCTGAAGGCCTCCAGGCTTCAGTACTCCTGGCTCAGGGCTTGTGAGGAAACACTTTGAAAGACCACCTTGCTTCATCCTAGTTCAGTTTCTCATGGGCTATGCCTTCGCTTGGCCACAGAATGGTCTTTCTATTCCTTATCTTTGAGTTAATCACCTGCGTTAAGCCCAAGGGAAGAGTATCCTAGCTGGCTGGTCAAAGCTAATGCTAGGAAGCAGGGTGCTGGTGTCCAATCCGGATTCAGTCCCGGTATTGCTGGCATTTTTTAATTCACGCCCTAACTTCAAACCTTGTCTAATTGTTGCTTTTTAGTGACTTTTTTCCTTCCAGTAAGGATGGGCAGCTCCCATGGATTGGCCAGTTGCTTGAGGGTTGCATGCCCCAAGAGGCCTTAGAAGATGGATGGAGCTCAATAGGTTTTTTGACATCATATATTCATATTCACATATACATACATCTGCCATTGTGTGCTGTCAAGTTGCTTACAACATGCAACAACTCTAACACAGTTTTCAAGGTTTGTGAGATGTTCAAAGAATGGTTCACCAAGGCCATCCTACCAGTTGGTTTCCCACCACTGTGTGTGGACTTGAACCCAGGTCTCCTGATGTATAAAAATATGTGTTTATAAATATATGTGTGAAGACACACACATATACACTTATATGTACATGTGACATAGTGTGGCTCTAATAGTGAGTTGAGATGTAGCACAAATAGGGATATAATTGGTTTACTTGGAAAGGTTATCAGCATAACCATCATTTAAATTTGTGCTCCAACTAGAGGTACTGCAGAAGAATATAAAACCTCTGTACAAGTGTCCAGGAGAAACAATCACACACCAGAGCAGGAGGTTCCAGTAATGATAGGTGACTGGAACGCAGGAGTAGGAAACAAAACAGAACCAAGGATTGTTTAGAGAGTTTGGTTTAAGAGTCAGAAAATGGAAAGCCGCAGGTTGCTCATAGAATTCTCAGAAGCTAAGTTTTTGTATTCCATATTCAAGCAACTAAAGAGATGACTATACATGAACATCAGTGGATTGTCAGGATAGAAATTAGATAGACTACATAGGCAAAAGAAGAAGATAGAGGAGCTATATTCTCTCTGAAAAAGACAAAAACCAGACTGGTGTATATTATGAACTATTAATGTTAAAATTTAGAGTAAACCACACTAAAACAATTGTGGTGAATTTAAAGTCCATGTGAAGGACAGATAACTAAACCCAGTTGATCACAAACCAGAACTGTGGATGGAAACCAGAGATATTATTGGGAAGAATGCAAAAATACTGTGCTTGTATAGAAGAAATGCTTTCACGTCTGATGAACCTTTCAAAATTGTTAATGACAGATTGGAAAGACAAGGAAATGGTGCCAGGAATAGCGTCAGAATCTTAAATACAACTGTTCAATGACATAGCAGGTGAACTATTGCAATAATGATAGCAAAGGTAAAGAAGAGAACAAAGGAGGGATGTCTTCCAAAGCATCCAGAATTTCAATGGGAAATTTAAAGGTTAAGGATGCTGAAAGATCACCGAGGAATATATTATCTATTCAAGATAAAGCAGAGAAAAGCTGGAAACAGTATGCTTAAGAACTATACAGAAAAGATGCAAGGATGATAGATTTCTTTGAAGGAGAGAGCTCTGATGAAGAACCTATAATTTTAGAAAGTAAAGTGAAAGCTGCTCTCGGAGCACTTGGAAGAAATAAATTGGGATATCTATAGCTCTATTTCAAGTTACAAAGACTGAATCTATCAAAATCCTAACAAGAATATGCTAAGAAATAGGGAAAACAAAACAATCACCCGAAGACTGGAAACATTCAATATCTATTCCAATCATAAAGAAAGGAGATGCCAAAGAATGCGGAAACCATTGCTGAATTTTCCTTGAAAGTAAAATGATACTCAAGATTTTGCAGCAAAGACTTTTACCAAATAGAAGTGGCCATTATCTTAGTTTTTTTTATGTTGAGCTTCAGACCATTTTTTGCGCTCCTCCTCTTTCACCCTCATTACGAGGTTCTTTAATTCCTCCTCACTTTGTGCCATCGGAGTGGTATCGTCTGCATATCTGAGGTTATTGATATTTCTTCCGGCAATCTTAATTCCGGCTTGGGATTCATCCAGTCCAGCCTTTCGCATGATGTATTCTGCATATAAGTTAAATAAGCAGGGAGACAATATACAGCCTTGTCATACTCCTTTCCCAATTTTGAACCAATCAGTTGTTCCATACCCAGTTCTAACTGTTGCTTCCTGTCCCACATATAGATTTCTCAGGAGATAGATAAGGTGATCAGGCACTCCCATTTCTTTAAGAACTTGCCATAGTTTGCTGTGGTCCACACAGTCAAAGGCTTTTGCGTAGTCAATGAAGCAGAAGTAGATGTTTTTCTGGAACTCTCTGGCTTTCTCCATAATCCAGCGCATGTTAGCAATTTGGTCTCTAGTTCCTCGGCCCCTTTGAAATCCAGCTTGTACTTCTGGGAGTTCTCGGTCCACCTACTGCTGAAGCCTGCCTTGGAGGATTTTGAGCATAACCTTGCTAGCATGTGAAATGAGTGCAATTGTACAGTAGTTGGAGCATTCTTTGGCACTGCCCTTCTTTGGGATTGGGATGTAGACTGATCTTTTCCAATCCTCTGGCCACTGCTGAGTTTTCCAAACTTGCTGGCATATTGAGTGTAGCACCTTAACAGCGTCATCTTTTATTTATTTATTTATTTAGCTTATATGCCGCCTACACTACCCAAAGGTCTCTGGGTGGCTTACAACAATTAAAATACAATTAAAAAGAGAAAACAATTAAAATATAATTAAAATATATACTCTAAAATTGCCATCAGGACCCACAGTTGATATTATTTCAATTAAAAGCCTTCTGGAACAGGAAGGTTTTGACCTGGCACCGAAATGTCATCAGCGTCGGCGCCAGACGAATCTCAATTGGGAGGGCGTTCCATAGTCTGGGGGCAGCTGCCAAAAAGGCCCTTTGTCTACAAGCCATCCCTCTTACCTCCTTGAGGGACGGCTCTTTCAAAAGGGCCCCCTGGCTAGATCTTAACTGCCGGGTAGGTTCATATGGAAGGAGGCGATCCTTCAGGTATCCAGGGCCCAAGCCGTTTAGGGCTTTATATGTCAAAACAAGCACTTTGAATTGGGCCCGGGCAGCAACTGGTAGCCAATGTAATTTAAACAGAATCGGCTTGATGTGTTTCCTAGCGGCTTTTAAGATTTCCCTTTTAAGATTTTAAATAGTTCAACTGGAATGCCATCACCTCCACTGGCCTTGTTGTTGTTAGCCATGCTTTCTAAGGCCCACTTGACTTCGCTCTCCAGGATGTCTGGCTCAAGGTCAGCAACCACACTATCTGGGTTGTCCGGGACATCCAGATCTTTCTGGTATAATTCCTCGGTGTATTCTTGCCACCTCTTCTTGATGTCTTCTGCTTCTGTGAGGTCCCTACCATGTTTGTCCTTTATCATGTCCATCTTTGCACGAAATGTTCCTTTAATATCTCCAATTTTCTTGAACAGATCTCTGGTTTTTCCCTTTCTATTGTTTTCCTTTATTTCTTTGCACTGTTCATTTAAGAAGGCCCTCTTGTCTCTCCTTGCTATTCTTTGGAAGTCAGCATTCCATTTTCTGTAACTTTCCCTATCTCCCTTGCATTTTGTTTCCCTTCTCTTCTCTTCTCTTCTCTTTGTAAGGCCTTGTTGGACAGCCACTTTGCTTTCTTGCATTTCCTTTTCTTTGGGATGGTTTTTGTTGCTGCATCCTGTACAATGTTATGAGCCTCCATCCATAGTTCTTCAGGCACTCTGTCCACCAAATCTAATTCCTTAAATCTGTTCTTCACTTCCACGGTGTATTCATAAGGGATTTGGTTTAGATTATACCTGACTAGCCCAGTGGTTTTTCCTACTTTCTTCAGTTTAAGCTTGAGTTTTGCTATAAGAAGCTGATGATCAGAGCCACAATCAGCTCCAGGTCTTGTTTTTGCTGACTGTATAGAGCTTCTCCATCTTTGGCTGCAGAGAACATAATCAATCTGATTTTGGTATTGCCCATCTGGTGATGTCCATGTGTAGAGTCGCCTCTTGTGTTGTTGGAAAAGAGTGTTTGTGATGACCAGCTTGTTCTCTTGACAAAACTCTATTAGCCTTTGCCCTGCTTTGTTTTGAACTCCAAGGCCAAACTTACCTGTTGTTCCTTTTATCTCTTGACTCCCTACTTTAGCATTCCAGTCCCCTATAATGACAAGAACATCTTTCTTTGGTGTCAGTTCTAGAAGGTGTTGTAAGTCTTCATAGAATTGGTCGATTTCAGCCTCTTCAGCATCGGTGGTTGGTGCATAAACTTGGATTACTGGGATGTTGAAAGGTCTGCCTTGGATTCGTATTGAAATCATTCTATCATTTTTGAGAATGTATCCCAGTACAGCTTTTCCCACTCTTTTGTTGAATTCTTCTACGGGATTCTTGCCCACAATAGTAAATATGATAATCGTCTGAATTGAATTCGCCCATTCCCGTCCATTTTAGTTCACTGACGCCCAGGATGTCAATGTTTATTCTTGCCATCTCCTGTTTGACCACATCCAGCTTACCAAGGTTCCTAGATCTTACATTCCAGGTTCCTATGCAAGGAGGCTTCTAGTTGAAGAAAATTAAACATTTCCTCTGACAGTAAACACTGTTTAATAAACGCTGCTCTCGTTAAAGTAAGCTTCCCATTTAGCAGTTTGCCATCGCATTTCAGTGGCAAACCATGACTCTTTTTTTTATATAATTAAGGCATTCAGGGTAGCAAAAAAAAAATCTTGGGGGCTGCATTTGACCTGCAGGCTACACTTTTCCTGTGTATGCATAACAGTGTAAATGGTGTTCAAAATATGTATGCAGTAGCTCATTTCAGTGGAGGGAAACTAAAAACATATGTATCGTGGTACATTTCAAACTGTAACATTTATTTCAGTATGAGCTTTAATGGATTACAGTCTACTTCTTCCGTGTTTTCCCGAAAATAAGACAGGGTCTTATATTAATTTTTGCTCCAAAAAATGCATTAGGGCTTATTTTCAGGGGATGTTTTATTTTTTTTTCATGTACAACAATCTACATTTATTCAAATACAGTCATGTCATCTTCTTCTGGTTGCTGCACAATGGTGGAGGGCAGGGTTTCACTTAACTGGGGGTTATTTTAGGGGTAGGGCTTATATTACGTGTATCTTGAAAAATCATACTAGGGCTTATTTTCAGGTTAGGTCTTATTTTCAGGGAAACGTGGTTCATACATCAGTTTGTGAAGAAGCCAACTGTAATGCACAAAAAGCTCCCATTGAAATAAATGTGTTAGTTTTAAAGATGCCACAGTACTTGTATTTTTGCATTTTGTATTTGCTGAAACAGGCTAGTGATGCTATCTCTCTGATAACAGCCACATTTAAGTGGGTAATTGTGATTAATCTTTTATGCACTAAACCGTGTCCCTCAGAAGTATGTCTGATGGTATCAGTACCCAGGCTTTTCTTTGTCTGCTGATATGTGTAGCGGGAAGAATAAATAATTTCAGCTAATTACTATTATTCAATAGCAAAGGAGAATATTTAATGCCTTCATCTAAATCTCTAGTTGGCCACCCTTCAAATACGTCTGATCACCCCACCTTAGAAAAGAAACCTGGAAAACACACAGAAAAAGACAACCAAAAGATGTACAGATTGGAGGGCCTTCTGTGTGAAAGTGTGCCGCTTATATACCACCCCATAGCACACAACCACTCTGGGTAGTTTACAATTTAATTATGCAGGCTACACATTGCCTTCCTCCCGAGCGAGCTGACTACTCAAGTTACTGACCTCAGAAGAAGGGAAGGCTGAGTCAACCTTGAGCCAGCTACCTGAGCCCACCAAGATCAAACTCGAATCATGAGCAGAGTCTTAACAGCAGTACTACAATTTAACTACTGCATCACAAGGCACCTATGAAGAAAAGTTAACACATCTAAGGCTTTTCAGACTAGGGTGATAGTGGTGGGGAGACACTTCATGCTTGCAGCCTAATCCTCCTTTCTAATCCATCTGCCCATGCATTGCAGTGCATCTGAAGTGTATCAGTAACTTAGTTAAAAAAGAATCCTGATCTTCCGCTCTTGTATAGCACCTTCTTTATGTCATTTGCAAGAAGGGAATTCTTACTTTCCACAGTTACCTGTGGCTGTAAATTGCAAGTGGTGTGAAGAATGGTCAAGAAGCTTCTAATACCTGAACCACGAGGGGACCACATATTGCAGTTGATCTTGAGAGTTGCATCCCAATGAACACCCAGCAAAATGGATTCAATCCAGAACAGGATATAAATTATATAAACAAATTAGCTTCCAGGATATGAACCCAAATTTCAATACATGCCTTGTATTTATGGAATTTATTATATTAAAACCAGTTCACACAATTTGTTCAAACCTTTTTGTGAATATTGACTATGTAAGAAGTAATTTCTGTTTCCCACTCATGGCAGCCCCTGAAGTCTTCAGATGCACACGGTCAATTTGGAAGAATAGATGTGTTTGTTTTCATGAAACAAGCAGCTCAGAGCAGCCCTACTAAATGTTGGTTCCTTATGCATCAGCGATAAGAGGACAGTACTTTAATGAGAATGAATTATGCAGGCTAGGTCGCGTCCTTGCACTGTTACTCCAGGGAAATTTAGAAGAAATGGCAATTCCTCTAATAGAGTGATCTTTGACAGCTGTTTGAATACACTGTTGAACTGATGAATATTACTGGATAATAGTCAATGATTGGCCCTTTGGAGAAGAACCATGGCACACACAGGACTAACTTAGGAAGTGGTTCTGTGAAAATGAACTACCAGGGCTCTTCAGACATCCAGTATTTGCAGGATCTGCTTTGTTAGCCTTGGCATTGGGAAGTAACGCTAGCAGGAACAAACCATCAGATTAAATTCTGAGGTCATATGGCAAGATCTGGGCCTTATTTACCACTTTATTTAAAAGAAAGGAAGATCATGACACAAGCTTCAGAGTTTGCTAACAATCTATGCTGGCATGAAAGTCACCAAGAAAATCGTATTTAGCATCCAAGCATGTGATAGCTGCTAGAATAAGGCAGAGCCTGCTGCCTGCTAGGAAGCTGACCATGATCAAATCCTATGAGCACGAATATCTCCGTTCACTCTGCTGGGAGTTGGTTTCTCACAACTGTTTCTTTCCATCTGGTCTGGTGTACCTCTGAGAAGTGGGTATGGAATGCCCATTATTTAGCAAACGGAGTGAATCAAATCCATTTGTGCTAACAGAATAGATTCACAGACAGCTTCCTGGTGCTTGTCAGAGACAGCAACAAAAGCCTGTGAGGCTGAGAGTTGGGGGTGCTGTGTTGCTGAGCCAGCTAGTGGATGGTTGTGAAGATGAACAGCAACATTCCCTGGGCTTGATCAACTGCAGGACAATTTGCCCACACTTTAAGAGATGTTGCAGTTAACTTACTCTTGGAGGATGGAGCAGATACCAGCTCTAGAATGTTACTGAAGCATGGAATCTCTTACGTATGACTACATAAAAAGCACAAAAAGAACTTTCTGAGTGCCCCCCCCCCCATTGTTTCTCTGATCTTGACCTGAGTCTTCCACAAGTTCTTGTTGCTAGGAAAGAAACTGAGGATGGATGAACCTGTTTCTTCCATCTGGTGCAGTGAGAACCCCCTTCCTATTCTCTGCCACCTATGACAAATAAGGGAATGGGTTTCCTAGTTTGTGCTGGCTACCCAGTGTGGTGTAGTGGTTGCAGTGATGGACTAGGGTTCAGGAGACCTCGGTTCAGATCCCCACTCAGATATGAAAACTTCGGTGGGGGGATGGCACAGGTAAAAGCACTCTTAAAATATCTCACTTATCTTGAATGCCCTTTTAGGGCCACTTTAAATTGATTCCAGCTTGATAGCACCCACCTGTCAGGGACAAGTGATTGCCAGAAAGATTTGTGGTTGCTGGTCATCTGTAAGCTACATTTTTGGACTTTGCCCAGGGCCACTTTATTCAGAGGGCAAAGTGGGCTTTTGCCCAGAGCCCTCTGTCTGTAGAGGCCCACATGAAGAGGGGGATGGAGCGGCCGGCCAGAGCAGCAGCAGCCAGCCGGGAGCTGTTGGGGCGGCGAGGGCAAGACTGGCCCAGGGCTGTGGTGCAGCCCACGCAGGCGGTGCTTCTGGCTGGTGAGCTGTGGGGACTGGCCAGTGGGGAGATAGCCTTCCCCTCCCAACCCACCGCTGCCCCCGGGGAAGAACTGCCCCTGAGGCAGGCACACCTCCCTCCTCCATCGTTGGGGCAGCTGATCTTCCTGTGCCAGGCAGCATGCCTGCAGGAGGCACTGCTGGGCACCGCCACCCGATGAGGAGAAGGACACCCCAGGGCCCCCGAGGGTGCTGCACCCCTGGAGGTGCCCATGGCCATCTTCGCCCCTGGCCACTCGGACGGTGTCCTGGAGCTCAAGTGCCTCAGCGAGACCCGCCTCTTCCGACAAGAGGTCAGGTGAGGAAGGAGGGGGGAGTAAGGCCAGCCGGGAAGCGCAGGGCACTCTGCTTGGGCTCAGAAGCACTCTTCCTGCCAGTGCCCTCAGTTGGGTGGCAGTGGCTGTTCCTTCAAAGTGCTCGTGGCCCTCCGCCTCCTCCCACACCTGAGCTCGGTGTCCTACAATCCCAAACAGGCAGCCTCCCTCCCTTCTACATGGGGCCTGCTCTGGATTGCAGCCTCGGCGTGTTCTGCACACAATGTGCACAACTTTTGCTCTTCTCTGGGCATGTGCAGAGTGTCTCAAAGCCCAGCTTTAGGCTTCCTTTGCCTCACCCCTCCCTCATAAGCTAGACTTTCTTTTCATTATTATGTTCTTTGTTTATTTAAGCATTGTTCACTTATTTACTGCTACCAACATTACCTTAGGGAGCCTGTCTGTGACGTTCACCTCGAGGCACCTACGTTTTGTGCTCTCTCAAAGGCTCCAGTTGTGTTTTCCTATCACTGCCACCAGTGGATTACCTCAATCCACAAAATAAATGACGTTTGATCAGACACTTGTATTGTGAAAGCAAACAAACTTATTAAAGTGAAGCCAATTTAATATTCACAGAAGTTCTTCAGATGTACATACTATTCTCTTGCTATATAATTTCCACCTTCTCTATCTATTTCTCTTAACCAGTCTCTAACTCTTATCTCTATCTCTTCTGACACACACACACACTCTCTCTCTCTCTGACTCTGACTAACTCACCACTCTGACTCACTCTGCCTGACTCCTCCTCTCAGGCTCCGCCTCTCAACTACATTAGCATAGTACATGAATAATACATGACTTACACCTAACAAAGGGTGAACGCTACACTGTCTTATTTACATTGTACATGTGTGACCTATCTAGGCAGAAGGTAAAGGAAAGGGAGGGAGAAGGAAGGGGGCCCCCCACTATTATATTTTTTGCCCAGGGCCCACCAGAGCCTTGAATCAGCCCTGACCTTGCCCAATGAAGATTATGGGCATTAGACCTAAGGACAGGTGAATGAAAATGCTTATCTATTTTTATTTACATACTTATTTATTTTTTATCTCTTTCCTCCCCAGTGGGGCCTCAACTACTCTTAAAGAATGGAACATGTAATTGAGTTTAAGATTATGCCTATTATCATATTCAGTTATAGTGAGTTGTTGTAAAAATTGGCTTCTTTAAAAAGACACAAAATTCTGTTAAGGGCTTTTGCTTCAGTAGTTAATTATGGAGTGGCTACATGCTGCTACGACTAGCAGAAGAGCCATCGCTATTGCAGGTGGGCTATGTGCACAGGGAAGGCTTATTTGTTCTTAGAATCATTGGTGTGTGATGTAATAATCCCCAAGGGAATTGTTGTTCAAGGTCAGGCCACCTGCCGTTACGGAAGGAAAACAAGACTTTGCCCTGCTTCCGTCTTGTCCCCTAGTAGTTTTCTGATCTGGACGTATGACATTTACTTACCTTTATGAGTAAACAAAGAATCTAACCTGGTACACCATTATTTCCTGCCCCATGTAGAAAATGCCCTACTATCAGGAACTGAGCCTTTTGCTATCTCTCTAGCCTTATCCTGGCTTTTGTTTCTTGGTTGCACCCAAGGTTCACTCTAAGGTGTGCGCAATTCTGCCCCCCCCCCCCCTTCACACAAGGCTCCTCCACCGAGCACCTGTGGTGATCATTTTCAGCCCCTTTGATTCCGGTCACAGTGGAACCGCACCGGGGGGGGGGGGGGAGCCCTGCCCAGCCCAGCAGGGCTGAACATTCGAGGGAACATTGGTCATACCCAAATTTTGAAGGAGTTTGGGAAAGTGTGGCAGAATGTGAGATTGGCATGCTGAGTTAGTGTTGTCACTGCGTGCTACCATTTCTCTCTCCCACGTTGATTCTATTCTAGATCTAGATTGTGGGATGAAACTTTAAGCAAATGTAGGGGAGGATAGCAGGGAATGAATTTGAATACGTCATTCATATCCAGTCCATCTTGGAAATTTTAAACTTTAGGACAGCACCCTCACCATCCATTTAACCATAGTGACCCTCTTTGTCTCGAGAAAAATAAATTGTGCCTGCAATCAAGGAAGTTGCAGGAGGCTGAGTTGCTAATCCCAGACTACGAACCTCTTTCCCTTCCTGGGAAATTTTGTCTCTCTTGGTGAGGTGAGAGGTGAGAGGCCCTTTCTCACCAAATTCAGTAGAGTATCAGAGGAACCTGATTACTATTTATTTTGAACTGTTTGCAATTTGAAGTGATTTTGAGTTTGCATACTGTTCTTGTCAAAGCACCTCTGAGCTGGTGTTTTGAGTTTGAATTCAAACTTGGTTAGAGGTCCATGCCCTTTATTTTCATTGAGGTGCAGTAAGATGAGAGAAATAGATCAGAACGGTATTTTTCTTATGTGGCTTGCTTTTGCATTGGTATTGGGAACCACACATTAGTGCTGTGTGTTTAAGGATGATTGTGGGGAGGAGATTAAGTAGCCACTTAATAAATTGAAGGTTGATTAGCTTAGGGCAGAGATTTGGGTGTGTGTTGACTATTTTTCTTTCTTCTGAAGCAGCCAACACTGGGATTGTCAATCACACTCATTCCCGGATGGGCTCCATCATGAGCACAGGGATTGTCCAAGGTAAATAATGTCTCAGGGCGTTGGGAAGTTAAGGGAGGAAGGCATTGGGAGGGGATTAGTATGCTTTTTCCATATCTTCTAGAGTTTTGAAAGTGGCATTTTGATATCAAATCAGTTTGCATCATGAGAGGTAAATTTTTGTTTTTACAGGTGAATACGAGAGTAGTTGAGTGGTTTATGGCATGCAAGTCCCAAACAAGAACATCCTGTCTCTAAACTGCACAAAGTGGAAATAAAAGAGAAGCTAATAACATATATAGAGAGAGGTTTAGTCAGTGACCAATTTCTCACTGCACTTCATATACTAGAGGCTGTAGTTGGGTTCTAAGGTGCCACATCAGTCCAGTTAAAAATGGTATTGAAAATCATGTTGGGAACTAACATTTCAGTGCTTCTGCACTTACTCGGGCCTGTTTTTATGGATAATGTTATATTCTGTTGTACAAAGATGAGGCTAAAAACACTTTCTACTTTACAGGCTCATCTAGTGGTCAGAGTGGAGGAACATCAAGCACTCACTACCCAGTCAATAGTCAGTTCACTATGGGAGGGCCAGCTATTTCCATGGCATCCCCCATGTCCATCACCACCAACACAATGCATTATGGGAGCTAAGAAACCTTCGCTGCAACCTCTGAACTGACAGCACCAGGAAACTAAATGAAGACGTTTCATCTTGCCGCCCATCTGCCTGCTGCACCTTCAACAGTTTGGCAATTGCTTCCCTGGATCTCTTCTACCCCCAGCCCCCTTAGGCTCACCCAGAGATATTTTGACCCTTGTATAATAGAAGACAGCCTCCACTGGTTCTTTGATAGTGGACTTGTATACTTTTTTAAATGAAATGTTGGAAATTTCAACTTGCTCAACCATGACTGAGTTCCTGCCCTCACTGTGTCTTACAAACAATCATGTTGTTGATGGTATCACCTTCAGTCTTCCACGACTGCTCAGCGTTAGGCACAGGCTGCAGAACAGAACTGCTAACAGGGTCACTAGCATGCTGTGGACAGACCAGCAGCAGCAACTGGAGTCTTCATCTCTGCTCCCATTGTGTTAAATGAAAGGGCTACAGCTGGCTGTAGGTCAAAATCCAGCAGCATTATCCGTCATGCCCACCTTGGTTTCTCACCTATCCTAGCCTTTGGGAAGGTGTTTATTTCTTTGGTAAGACTTAAGGAGATATATCTCCTTCTGTGAGGGACAGTCCCTCTGGGCTGTTGTGGGGGTTGCAGGATCTTACTGCTACAGGTCTTGGACCTCTGGAAGAGCATCCGAGATGGGATGGGATTGTTGTGCCACAAGCATTTTGTCAGCAGGTCTGATGATCATCTGTCTTTTGAGAAATCTTGATGTACCATCAAAGGGTTAAACAAATTTTAAAACACGAATGTATTGAAAAAACAAAGGTGGCTGCCTGAAAGTGAACAATTTGTGTATGTTTCCTGTTGCTCATCTTGAAGGCTGTGGTCACTTCTAAGAGTCTCCTTCTTTGCTCGCTGTTTTCTAAGCTGTTGGCATCTGCTATCTCTTGTCCCTCTCTCGTTTGGGTAGGAAGTGGGCAGTGGGTGCCAAGTGGTTTGGTATGTAGACTTGCCTGTTCCCTGCAGTAGCCATCAGGGACTTTAGAGTAGATCGTTCCAGCATCTGTTATGGAAGCCCCTTTGTAGTATTTGTATGTATAACTTGTAACCATTTACGGTTTTTTTTTTCTTTTGAAAATCCATGAGCTGGCATTTTTGAAAGGACTTGGCAGGGACCCATTTTGTGGATAAAAAGTGTGTTTTCCGTAATCAATTTTTTTGGCTCCCAACAAGGACTTGCTGGATTGAATTGGGTGGGGGGAGGTATGGGGGAACATTGCGAAGAAGTTCCATAATGGCTCAGTTGTGGGTCTACATAAGGCCAAGTTCTAGATTTGGCTGATCAATGATTTTGTGACTATTGAATAAAGCTGGGCAGGTTTTAAAGACTTGTTTGCAGTGGCTGGTTTCCCCACTCAAGTTTGGATGGAACACCATAAAGCTAATTTTTGTTCCACTTCCATTTTCACAAGTTAAACCTCTAACCATGCAGTTGCAATGCTTGCATTCAGAGCAAGTACTCCCTCCAGCCCTAGGCATTCATTACTGACCCTTGTTGTCTTCTAAGGACAAGATGGAGAACTTTTTAGATGTCCAAGGGCCATACATGCCCACCCTGGACCATAGAGAGCTACATCCACATTTGCCCCCTACCCCCAAAATGAGATATGTATGTAGAGAAATACATATGGTGTGCGTGTGTGTTGTTGGTCCTTGAGGTGCCACAAGACATACGTGTGTGTGTGTGTGTTGTGGCACCTTAAAGATCAACTAGACAGATAGACAGGACCAACAAAATGTAAACAAACAAAAAAAGGTTTTTCTTGCCTCAGGAAGTTCCCCTTCTGCACTCAAGAAGGTGGTGGTGGAGAGTAGGAACAATAATATGTATGTATATATTGGACCAACAATATAGACAAACAACATATGCATTTCTTGAGGGCAGAAGGGGAACTTTTTGAGGCAAGAAAAATCTTTTTGTTTGTTTACATTTTGTTGGTCCTTGTTCATTTGTTTACATTTTTGGAGGTAGGGTGCATTTCAGCTTCTGCAGGGACACCCACAAGCTGTGCTTTGCCAAGCCTTGCCCAAACAGCTTCCCTTTGCTCTTCAAAGCTAAAGGAGAAGGCACTGCAGGATCACAAAGCTGTTACCTTTCAAAGCCATTTTCATTCTTTTTTAGTCAGATTTCCAATCAGCATCTTTCACAAATGAAAGGGACTGGCTCTTAAATAGGGGTACCATTGCCGTGTCATGTTGTATTATGTGCACAAGCCAGGAAGTTAAGGAGGAGCCATTCTGCTTTCAGAATAGTTTAATTTAAATTAGAGTTAACACAGAAAACAAAAATCCAATGGCTTAATTAAAGGAAATGCTTAAGTATTTCTATTTTCTCCAGTAAAGAAATTTACCCACAGAAAAATTGTTACTTCTACTATGGATTTTCCTCACCAAATGCCAGGGTGTTCACATATTTATCTAAAGATTCCAGGTATTCCCCTACTGTTGCAGCCCAACCGTATCAAAATCCCAAGTTTGGTTCAGAGGCATGACGTTGTTCCAAGTTCCCCCGCTCATGTCATGGGTCCCTGCGCAGGCTCATTCTAGTACAAAAAGCAGCAGCATTCCAGCCAAGTTGCAGTTCATGAGCCAAACTGCCGGGCATCTTGACTGGTTTCCAAGACCACACATCTTGCTGAGCCTTCTGGCTGGCAGAGAGGGAGGTGAACAACAAATCTTGAAAGGGTGGTTTCACACTTGCTTTGGCTCTCTTGGGTGCTCCCTCTTCTACCTAAGGGGTTTTTGCGCCTCTTGATTTGGATTACTTTAGTGGCCGTGTACTCTCCATTGCCCATGGGCTTTCCTTAGGGCCAGACATTCATGACCAAAGCCTGTAACAGAACCAAAGCATTGTGTTGTTAGAAGTACTGCTCCCGCCCCCAAACTCCTCGGAATTCAATCTTATTTCCAGTTATAAAAAGAACAAGTTCTAAGGGAGGGATGTGAGAACTAAACTAGTTACCCTAGCCACTGTGCTTTGATCAGTCGGGCTTTGAGGTCTTTAGAACACAGTAATACCCTTTTTAGAATTCTACTGCATTTAATTTGAGTCTCTTACCAGTATTTCCCCTTCACAGCTGCAAGCTGGCTGAGCTGTTGGTCAGGTGAGAATGTGTGCCTCTGGTGTTCTCAGCTACCGTTGTGTAGGGGACAGGAGATGAAGTGATGGGTTTTGGTTTCTGGAAGAAATACATCTTCAAAAAGAAAAAATTAAATTGGCTTCAGATGAAGCGGGAATCAAATAACGGATACGTTGCATTAGAAATAATAGTAATAATGGTTGTTCTTGATCCAATACATAATCTGCAGACAAACAAATTTTTAGCAAAGCTTACACTTCTAAAACTGAATAAACAGCATAAAAACAAATAGACAAGATCTGGCCAATTAACAGGAAAATAGATTCCCAAATTAAAAGACAGGCAAGATTTGGGGTCTGGGTTTTGGATTCAATTGGTTCAGTCTTCTCTCCAAGATAAGCCACTACGGGATGAAGTAATGGCAGGTTCAGTTTTCTGTAACTCCTGAATTCTGCAATATGGTCATTTCTGAAAGGATGAACAAGCATTACCATTTGTTTCCCATTTTATATATTTCAATCCCTGCTTCTTTCAGACTTTTGACACAAGTAATCATAAATAGTCACATTCTGCAATCAGTGTGTATCTATTAGGAGGAAACATTTGAAGTGCAAAGGGAAAAACTTTAAAATTGTAAGTATCTGTTGTTTGGTCACTTAATCTATACTGCTTCACACTAGCCTAAACAATATATTATCCCATGTATTTGATAATAGTTTCATCCAGGTATCTAAGCAAACCAGAGACCTCTGCTTGATCTTGACTGTGGACTGGTACCATTCTTATGAATCAGAGTCCAAATTCCACTTCATTTTTGCATGCAGAATGGGGCAGGATCAACAGCAGTCAACATAAATGTACTTCTAATCCTACAGTTTTTCTTGAAAACTTCTCTATTCTCAAATGTTAAAAGCTTCAGATTGCCCCTGGGAAAAGCTTAATTTGTGATGACATGACAGCATTTTTTAGAAAACAATTAGTATACACTAGTTGTTGCACATGTAGAAAAACACAAATCCTTGTCTCCAAGTTCAAAATCTTAAAAAAAAAAGACATAACAGACAAAATAAAAGAAATGTTGAGAAAAGGAGAGATAACCTTTGCAGTAATTGAGAATCTGCTTTTTAAGGTGTACATAGATTTAGTAGGCAAAATCCTGTTGCATAAAAGTATGCCAGAGTAAACTATATCTGATGCTGGAAATAATTAATTTAAATGAAAGTTTCCTTCCCCCCCCCCCCCAATTTCTTTCAGGTTCCGAGGACCCCTAAGACTCCCTTTTCCCCTGGGAAAACCATCCGAAGCCTCAGGACAGGAGGAGGGAGCCTTTAAGTAGTCAGGAATTGCCACCAGATCACCACAGCTGGGTTCAGGATTACCGCTGGCAATTTTTTTGCTATTAAAGGCTGTTCCCCACTGTTCCAAGGCTCACAAATAATTTCTGACACCAGATCCAGTTCACACAACAGGGTTTTGCCCTTTAAGTTGTACTTAAAATATAAAATTGAAACAGTAAAACACTACACAAACATTAATAAATTATAAAAAATAACTTGTTGATCAACAGTTGAAAATGCTTTTACCCTATATGTATTTAGTCCATGGGTATAGGTACTGCTGTGTGATTTTTCTAAGATCACTAATTTCCCCATTCTGGCCATGTCCTGTAATTTACAAATCTGGTTCAGATGGCACAGCAGACATTTCCAACCTTGTTGCAATGTTGAGTGCTTAGCTACTAGCCAGAATCCTTGTGGCATCTGCATAAGGTTTGCGTGACTTGCCAAATTAATTACTGACAACTAATGTGGTGCCAGGGTGCATTTTGCCCCATCACCTTGTCAATTGCTTGCAATTAGCTCCCAGAAGTTATGCAAACACCAATTGGATTCTGACCATTAGTAACCAACTCGCTATTAATGTATTCTAAATTCTCATTTATTAACAAGTTTAATAGAAACCAGGAAAATGTCTGAAATATTTTTTTTTCTACTGGGGGAAAAATGAAAAGCCCTTTCACCCCAGGATGTCTTGTAACCGCAGGTATTTTTCCACCAGAGCTGAGCACTTTCCAACCCATCTTGCAGACTTTTTCCACATGTCACCCCCAGCCTGAAGAAATGTTCAGGTGAACTCAAAAGCCTACTTACTATTTTTGTGTCTTTGTGTTATCGTATCATTGTTATAAAGGTTTGAAGGTAAGTTAGAATGTAGATGCAGAGTTTAACAAATCTTTCATATAACTCTGTTTTATTTTATTAAATGCATCCCAAGTGAATCAATCAGTGGAGCTTTAAAAATATAACCTCTGTGCCAAACCTGAACGTTTTTGACTATTCCACTGTCAAACACTGTTTGAAATAGTGAGCTTTAGAGATGGGCCCAAACTGTAGTTCGGTGCTTCGGTGCATTCAGCAAATTGGGCCCACAAAAGTGTCGTGCAAGAGCCCTGGATTCCACACCTGCCTCCTCTCACAACGCCCACTCAGTGGAAGTGCCCTGGACTTCCCTGGCCCACCTCCTCCTCTGATTGGGCAAACATGGGAGGAGGTGGAGCAAAGAATCTGTGGCACCTGCACAACACACGTGGGCCTGGTCCACCAAACTGCAGTTCAGGCCCATCTCTAGTCAGCTTCCATGCAGAAGCACCTGCATTTTGCATGGCACGTATATTTGTCCGTGACATATTTCACTCTCAGAACTGCCAGCAAAAACTGAGCTAATGAAGTTAACACAAATAGCATTTTACTCTACAAGCCTCCCTACAGATAAAGAAAAGAAAGTATACCTTGCAACCAATAGCCAGAAGGATGTGGAGAGAAAGAATGACAGCCAGGATGGCACAAGCAGCGGGCTTGGTGTCTGAGCGGATAATTGGCCAGAAGGTAAGGACCAGCACTGCGCCAGAGAGACCTACTGCAAATATGATCAGGAGCCACTGCAGCCACGGAACAGGGATGAGCCACAGGACCTATGAATGAAACTGGTGGTGAAATAGACAACACCAATGAAGAAGTTCTCCTTGTAATACCCTTCAAGAGGAACAGGTCCTCAGCAAATGGAAATCCACCTACAAAAAAAAAATCTCTTCTAAGGGAAGTCCAACAAAGCAGGGTTGGGAATAATGGGTAATAAAGAACACAGTTTAGGCAAAAAATGTAAATATTAATCACTCCTCCCCTTTCCACCATATTTGCCTACTCACCGCAGTGGGAATGTACACAAACAGCGAGTAGCCATAGATGCACACCATTTCCATGAAAGTGTAAGTGTTTCCGCTGACGTGAATTCCCTTCCGCCACTGTAGACAGCCCCACAGGCCAAGGGGTACTAGCCAAGCATAGCAGTAGATCACGACTGCAGCAATAGTCACTTCAGGAAAGAAAAGTTGCTAATGTTAAATTACAGCACTATTGCTATCAGGTAAGAAGTGAGGCAAATTCTTCAGAAATAATGCCCTAACCACAGCCTCTGGAAGGAGAGGAGAAGGTTCCTAGAACCACTACAAATTGCATAGTTACTATGTAGTCATCCATCACTGATGTTTAGGGGCCTGTGCATGTGTCCATCCTATCTCTGAGAGGAATGAAGAAGTAAAGTAGCAGTTTTGCCATACAACAACATGCAGCTTATACTTTATATTTGTTCCACATCTCAGTTACGACCATTCCTGATGTTGCTAGGATGCCCTACACTAAAGCAGCCAGCTAACAGTACTTTAAAAGCTTAAGTTGCAGGATATTTTTCTCACCTTTATGGAACTGGGGGCTGTAGTGGAAGTAAGGGCTGCCCATTTTTTCCAGGAAATTGGATAAATTGCCACTGATAGCCAGTGTGAAGATTAACGTGGTACAAATCCAGAAGGGTCCTGTAAGAAGCAGAAGAACCAAAAGGGCATAAGAGAACCTTTTCTGCCAAGAAGACAAGCCACGTGTGTTTGATTGGGATATGGAATGAAGCAACAAAGGTTCACCAGCATTTGATACCTCTTACCCTATCCACAACATCAAGAGAGTAACAAGGGGAAGTACCTTCTTACAGGCAGTAACTCCCCACACCTGTTCCTAAACCTGCTTGCAGGGATCCTCTGAGTGAAGATGTCAAGGACTGAGCTGGAGCCTTCTTTATGAAAGCATCTACTTGAAAATGAAGCTAGTAAAAAGAAAAGACTGAATTGCATTAAGAAGCCCTGCAACTTTGCATTGCTTTCCTCCCTGGAACAGTCTTGCTTCTGGCATTTCAAGATGCTCAGCGACTGCAAGGTTTCAACAAACAGCAACCTACCTCCCAGGGCCTACATGCTACACCACAAATGAACATTAATAGGACAGCATTGTACTGAAGTATTCACCATATAAGTCAGGATGGTTCCGCAAACGATGCCATACAAAGTTCTTCCCTGGCACTGGAAGCAGTGACCCCTTTATCCTGTCCAGCACCTGATAAACAAGGAAAGGTATGCATCAGCTCCCACAGAACATCGTGGCTGATATTCAAGGATCTACAGCTTCTTATCTGAAGAGACAGACGGACTAGCGGGAGCCATAAACAGACATTTCTATATGTTACGTAGAACATCACCTGGTATGCAAACGTGGCCAACAATTTGACACACAAACTATAAACTGCAAGTTTATAGTGCAGGGCAGAGACAATCTCAGATCCAGTTCAGCACCCTGGCTAATGGGCCATACTGATGTTTGTGAGACATAGAGCACAGAACACGGCTACCTCTTCTAAAACTACAGAGCACATTTGTATCTACTAATACATTATAGCACTCAGAAATCTAGTGACAAATATTCTCCATCTACATAAAAGAGCATCAATGATTGAATTTTGATTACTGAAGTAGAATGCTAATGTGTCCGCCTGTGTCTCCAGGCTCAGAACACAACTGTCATGAATGCAGGGTCACCACAGAGGATCCACTCACCACTCAGTCACACTACCCTCATACTACCTGGTATGGGTGATTCCAGGCAGATTACAGCACTAGTGATTGGGGGAGCTTCCTGTGAGCCCTTCTCCCAACACCCTCTGAGCTACCTGCACCTGCATGCTTCAGGGAGAACAAAACAAGCTGGTTGTTGCTTCTGGTTGCAAACCACCCCTGTAAGGGGTGAAAAAACCCACAAAAGTACTCAAAAATCTCAAGAGTGCATAAGACATGTGATTTAGTACCTTCAACCCCTTCAGCAGTCTGAATGAAAACACAGCTGTAATATTTTTTAATTTTATTGAAAAGAATTTTAGCAAAACATAAGTTCAGCAAAAGACTTAATAATATTATTATATGTTGAAATTCTATATTGCAGAAAAACAAAAGTAGTTTCAGAGTTTGGAGCTAGGAGGGCTTAATCCCACTGAAAACAATCTAGGTCTAACTATACTTACAGAACAGAAGCAGAATTCAGCATTATCAGTTACATGTTGAAACAAGCATGAAGAGGCTCAAGCTCTTACTAGAAGCTGCTTGACCAACCCATTGTTACATTCCACCCTATATCCCACCACCTCTTCATGAGCTGACTTGGATTTTCCACCAATCACACAAGACCACTTAATTGGCCTCTGCTTCAACTACACTCCCCAGATTTTCACAGGTGTAAAGAATGCATGAATTACGAGACATTAGCCATGAGCCTCTTCTCATAAGACCTGCCAAGGTCATAGATAATGTTTTGTTTCACAGCAGTTTGAATGTCTCTGCACAGTTATCCAAACATGCTTTTTCAGTTAGCTCAACTCAGCCAATTTACAAAATTTAGACAGATGACAAGACACAGAGATGATGCTTAACCACATTTCTGCTGGTTTCACCAAAACAACTTCTTCTAAAGGGCCTTAAAACTGAACAGGACTCTGTGCATCATCTACTCCCAACTGGAAACTCATATGACATGTCATCTTGTACTTAGAACTTCTCAGATGCCTGCTCAAACGTCTGGTAAGGGCCTCAAAAGTGTGTGCAAATTTGCCTTCTTGCCAAATGAGCTTGATTCTTGATTGCGCCTATGAGGCCAGAACTGCACATGTTCTATTACCTGATATGTGTCAACATCAAAGAAAGCCTGGTAATATTCAAAGGTCCAGAAACTGGATTGCTTCTTCTGGGAACTCAAGAGCTGCAGGGAAGAGAGTGCTTATTACTGCTTTGTCCTTGGTTAGATGAGAGACTGTAGCAAGCAAAACTAATATTTACCCATGAAGGTAAAGAACTCATTGCTGCTTTCTTGGTGGCATAAGAAGGCAGTTTAGCTGATTTCAAACCATCCCCAAAGTGGCATTTTTTTCCTATTTAATGAAGGGGTGCTTGCCTCACCCCCTCATTTCAGCAAGTTTTTTTTTTCTTTCCACGAGTTCCATAGGCTGCAATCATATATCAAGGGGAAGCTTTAATGTATGAGGGATTGCTGTTCCTGAGCTTCTACTCTTTTTTTCCACTTACTTTTCCAATAGGAAACAATAAATGCTTGGGATTCTCAAAAGCAAAGTATTGGGGAAGTTTCACTAAGTCTTAAGTGTTATCTACTCTATTTTGTCTCATTTATAGTAAATATGATATTACAGACATGTATTCACTATGTTTTTATCAGTTTTGGTTATGCGCTGCCATTCTCTGCTAGACAATGTCCAAAATGGATCATAATGAACATCAAAATACATTATTGTGTTTGAAAAACAATGTGTTACAAAACATATCAAAGAAACACTCGCGTAACTACATAATAAAGAAATTTTATCCAAGAGCCAGGTAGCATAGGCATACATAACTATCAGTTCAAAATTTTAAAAAATGCACCCTAATTTTCTGGATAAGAGGCTACCCCTCTCTCATCTGGCCAGGCTCCAGGGAACTGGGAGGGAAGAAAAGAAAACTAACTGGCTATTATAGCACATTCCAACCTCCGATTCAGCAACTTCTTTCCTCTTGGCTTTGGCCCCTCAGATTGGATGATGCTCCATCCCGCTGGGCCTGTACCTGCCAGCATGGCATTAGTTTGTATACTTAAGATTAATAAAAGCCTGGATATATTCTCTCGGATGTTGTGAAAAGGAATCCTTCAGTCTCCCTGACCTAACTTTTTGGACAGCTCTGTGTCCTTATGCCTACGCATCCTCAGAATTAACATTTAAGAACCTTTAAGAATCTGCACCGTTACCCACAGGGGCAAAGCTACCACTTCTTCCAGTAGTTATTCATCAGTAGTCAGGGCAAAATGTGACCCAGACTCACCTCAGTTTTATCATCCTCTTCTTCTGGTTCCTCATCATAGCTGGAGGACATGTTCAGAGTTGTGTGGCTTTGCTGCTCACTGTTCCTAGAAGTGGTGGTGGCATCAGCATTCGCAGCCAGCAAATCCATGGCCTCATCAAATTCTGCATAAAAAACATTATCAAGATTATCAGGCAAAATGCAAAAGAAACACAACAAAACGAGACAAAACCATGAAAGACTATTATATTTTAATGTGAGCTTTGGTGGACACCTCCACTTCGTCAGACACATGATGTCCACGAAAGCTCACCTTAAAATATAATAGTTAAGTCTTTCAGGTGCCCCATGGTTTTGTCTCGTTTTGTTTCTTTGGATTTTGCCTGATATGTTTGCACAGACTAACAGGGCGACCTCTTCCAACCGTAGCAAGATTGAGGTACCGCTGACATACATACTACGTACTCAGTGGTCCAGATGTCGGACAGCTGTAAACCCGAGCAGCCGCCCCCTTTTGGGTCAGAAGGACCACACCGGGTTGATTTTAGAAGCCTGCCTAAGCTCAGGCTCCAAAGGGAGAAACCACTCACCGTGAAACTTGAGTTCATCTGGGGCAGCCATGATGCAGCAGCCAAACTATCCTGTGGAGAAGGAAAAACGCGACCCTGAAAGGCAGCCTCACACCAGGAGGTCTCCCGCTGCCGGCACCGAAGCAACGGCCAACGCCTTGGCCTCCCAGGGCCCGCCGGCCAAAGTCCCCCCCCCCCGCCACCCCAGGCCTGGCTCCGCGAAGGCCGACTTCCCGAGCAGCACGCCCGGGAGGAAGCCCCCCGGTCCCCTTTTCCCCCCCCCGCGAGGTCCGCCCCCGCAGCCTCGACACGGGTCTCGGCGCCCTCGTGAGAACCCCTCCCTCGGTACCTCCGGGCGGCAGCGAAGACAAAACCAAGCGCCACCGCAGCACCGCCCAGCTCCTCCTCCACAGGCGCCGCCGTGTCACCGGCCAGAGACTTCCGTCTCCAAGGGGCCGTCCTTTGTCCGGTTCGTGCGCTGGATGGCCTTCCGGCAGCCACACGGCGCCGGCAGAGCCTTGGGAGCCGAGCCCGGCTTACGGGGGGGCTCGAGAGCCTCGGCGGCGGCGGCCTAGCGCCCTCTGAAAGGGAGCTTCTAGGCCACGCAAACCCGGGGGCCCTGAGAGTTTTTCAAAAGCCCCAAGGCTGTGGGAGGGGGAAGAAAAGTCAAAGGCGGGTCGATGAAATCAAGGAGGGAGCCTCGTGATTTTCATGCGATTTTTGTGCGGGATGCTTGCAAAAAAAAAAAGCAAGGGGGGGAAAGGTGGCGAAGGAACCAGGCGGGAAATCCTCTTTGTCTGTGCATTTGCAGCAGCGCGGTCTCTCCTTGAAAGGAAGGAAAGATGGTCTTCCCTGATCTCTCTGGTTTCTTGTGGGAGGGGCAGGATCAGTTCGCTCGCTTTTTAAATAGTTTTAAAATGTTTTGCAAGCCCAGACCTCGCGCCTTCCGACGTACTTCTGGTGGGGAACCTACACCTGGGAGACGGCTCCCGGCGCCTTCTCACGGACTCCCAACTTCGGGGCAGAAGTGGTGGCGTGTTTTCCAATCTTTACGACGCACACTCCCGCCGCCTTGCCGTTCCCGTCTTCCAGGCTAGAGCAAACTGGGGAACGGTCGCCCATAGACGGCTGGTGGGGGCCAGGGAGACTAAAGAGCGAGGTCCAGGACCACGCAGCAACGTGTGCTCTGCACCGTCGCTGCGCCTTAATAAGCTATAATATAATCAGGTTCCCTAATGGCAAAATCCAAAGAAACAAAACGATACCAAAAAAAAAAAAGGACACAAACACGTGGCACCTTTAAAGACTGACCATTATATTTTAATGTAAGCTGTCGTGGACTTCGTCAGACATGAAGAGCATCATTAAATATTAAAGTTCCCTAAACTATTTTTAAATATAGTGCAGCAGTACATAGCTCATCCGCTCTTCTCCGTCATGCTCTATCGGTGCCGTTGGACTTCAAAAAGGGATTCACCCACCCCTTCAAAACACCCAAACCTCTATCCCAACACAACGCGAGCCTTCGTCCAAAAGCACACGAGGAATTTTGGCCGCGCTCGGCTTCCATTCTCCCTAGATAGTAACTAAGGGAGAGAGCCTGCTGCTCTAGCCTTCCGCTCTCTATGGTGATGCTCCCCAATGTTTCCTTCCGTGTCCCATTGGTCAATTTTGATTTTGCTTCCGGTCGGAAGCTCCCGCCCCAGTTTGACCAGCAATGGCGGATCATCCGCCTCTGAGCCAGCCTGGGGAGAAGTTGCGCCTTTGGCAGCGGCTCCGCGCTGGCCGCCTAGGTCAGTCCGGGGTTGGAAGGGAGGCCGGCCTGTCGGCAGAGGCTTGAAGGCGGGTGGTTGCGGGGCGCCGTATGCTTCCCTGGGAAGAGCGGGCGGGTCCGTGCCTTGGGTCCCTTCCTCCCCTCGCAGAGCTGGGGCGCCGGGCTCTTCTTTAACACCCGCCCTTTTCCTCCTTCTTTGCCTCCCCAGCTTCGTGGTGGAAAAGCCTCCTGCGTGACTACGCCGAGGCCTGCAAAGAGGCGGCTCAGAGCGTCTGGCAGCGGCCGAGGAGAGCCGCGCTCTACGCCTCGCTGCTGGCGGGCGCGGCGGCCTGCAGCCTCCACAGCCCTTGCGAAGCCTCCTTCGAGGCCAGCCTCCTGGAAGCCTCGGGCGCCCTCCTCCTCCTCTCGCCTTGGACCCGCAGCAGCGCCGCCGAAGGGCACGTCCAGCGGCTGACGAAGCTGACGAACCGGGGCCAGGTGCGCTTCCGGAACCTGCTTTTCTGCTCCCTCGTCTACGAGGCCCCTTTCGACGCGGGAGCGGATCTCTACCAAGTGCACTGCAAGTACCTGCAGCCCCGCTGGACAGACTTTCCCGGCCGCGTCCTCGATGTGGGCTTCTGGGGCCGCTGGTGGGTCTTGCGCTCCAAAATGCAGGACGCCGATATTAACGAGGAGGAGTTCCAGCGGCTGCCCGAGCATCTCAGGACAGTTTCTTTCCACAACTTGCACTCCGAAGCCAACGAGAAACTTTTTGAGGAGAAATACAAACCTGTGGTTCTGACGGAGGAGCAAATCGAGCAGGCAGGGCAGGATAACCGGGAACCGTGAATGCTGTGCCATGATCATAGTCTCTCATCTTTCTGGAAGAAGGATTCTTTCTGGAAGCGTGAATCTTCTCTTTTCTTTTAGAGTGCTCACTGTGCTCTTATAGGAAGGAATGAGTAAATAAATGTTATTTAAAACTGGCTGTCGGCTTTATCTTGCTAATCAAACTTGCCCATCATTGATCCAGGTTGGATGCAATTTTTTAAACCCATCCTTAGGAAAGATGGATCAGTCCACCACCGCACAAAATTAAAAGATATGTCTGTATTACTACTTCTGTAACTACATCAGTGAAAATGGATTAGAAGTCCATTTCTCTTCCTTTATTTAATTATCTTTACTATAAAGAGCTGTTAATTATGTGACCTCTAAGCCATGTTTGCCCTCTTTTGGAAATTACACTTCTCCCTTCAACAACACTGGGGTTAGGGGGCGCTGGACCCTTGTGTATTTCAAAATCTGTGTATAACTCATGCCCCCAACAATGTAACTATGAAGCATAAACAGTTGATTAACACACACATACAGACCTCCTCTGACTTGCATCAGCCTCCTGGCACTCTCCCTGGACACCACATGGGCTCTGCCAGGACAGGAGAGGGAACCAGCCCGGTCACTGCCATTGGACTGGAAGCTACTGTGCTGTCAACAATAGGGGCTCAGTGAGTCCAGACCAACCTTTCTCAGGCCACTTTCTCAAGACAAATAGCAGCACAATATTTATTGAATATTTATTTGTTGAAATAATCATTTATTTATTGAAAAAAATCTATAATGAAAACTATGCTACTCAAATGTATGCAATTTAAGGGAAGAGTAATCTAATTAACAGTGGGGCCCAAAATGGTGGAAGAATCTTCCATTTTCTTTTAAAAAATTAAATCCTGATTTGAAGAATTATTATGTTGCATGAGCCCATTTTGAATGAATGGCATGACCCTTTCTGAATATGTTATCTTGCATGAAAACAAAAAAGCTTGCGTAATCAAAATCTTGCAAACTTTGTAAATTCATCAAGGACACATAATGTCTGTGAAGCCTTTGGAATTTTTATTTAGCTAAATATATTTGAATTACTGATTATTCTGGATGTTATCATGAGTAAATTTCATGGTCCCAGAGAGCACTTAATTGTAAACTACTTTTGAGTAGTCAATAGTTATGGAAAGGGCTGTCTTTGGTTGGCATTGACTTGTCAGCATGTAATTATTGTTATTGAGCCCCATTAGAGTTGCATGCTTTGTTCCTCTTATTGTGCACTCTGGATAGCTCAGTGGTTTAGGTACCTGGTGGAGCCAGAGATTCGGAGTTTGATTCCCCACTGTGCCTCCCTGACAGTGGCTGGACTTTATGACTTCATAGGATTCCTTCCAGCTCTGCAGTTCTAAAATGATGATCTTATCAATCTATCATCTTATCTTATTATCATCTCTCTTAACCTGCAGGTTTATGTCTTCCCTTCCCCTTCCAATTCAATTTAAATGATTGAAGTTCTTCATGCTGTAGCTGAACACATTCTTCCCACTCCTGTCACTTGCCAGCAGTCCATCTTCCAGAAAGTACTGTATAGCCCATGGTCCCAAAATCCAAATCCCTCACATCAGCACCACCATCATAGTCAATTATTCACTCAGAGAATTTCCTTTCTCTTTCTGCTCTTCTTCCAAGTACTGATAGGATGGATGGCAAGAGTCTAGTCTTCTTCCCAGAGCTTCAAAGTCTGATGTGATACATAGTCTTTTCTTCTCTGACTGTGTCATTTGTTCCCACATGGATAAGAAGAAGGGCTTCTTCTCGTTTGGTTTTATGAATGATGGCAATCCTTCCATCACATCCCTTATCTGTCCTCCGGTGACAAGCATACTTGGTGAGTCCAACGCTTTTTCCAGAATATTTTGGTTTCAGTCCTATGCAGTAGGGAGTCTCCTACTACAACTACTCTTCTTTTTGTAGGATGTTGATTGAGTGACTCTACTTAGCTGAGTTTCACCGTCTCTCCTGCAGGGTGTCCTGATGTCTTCCTTTGTGTGCTGTCTGCCAGACTCCTCTTCAAGAATCTGGAAGTGATTGAGTTCCAGTGGTGAAGAGCTTCTTTTCCTTCCTTTGTTTCTAACTGTGAATCTTTTCCATGGTTCTCCCTCTACTCTGTTCTACCTCAGCATTCTCCTCTGCTTTGGCATGCTGTTCTTCCCACCTCTAGTGCCTCTCTTGACTGCTGCTACTTAATGCCTTAACGTTTGTAGATTTCTTCAACAATGAGGTTCCATATACCCATAGGGAGGGTAATTGGAAGAATTTTTTTTTCCTGGTTTCCCCGTTGGGTCTGCATTTCCCCCTAGACCTTTCCTCCAATCTCATCTGACATTGTGCTCCTCCAGATTCCTTCTTCCACCAGTGTTGGGATTTCTTACTGTTTTCTCCCTTGCTGCTCATCATTCTCACTCTCCCCAGTAAGAGGGGTGGTAAGAAGGCTTGGGGTGCTCATGTTTCTCCCCTTCACCCTTAGGGACTCAAAGCTGCAATAACACCTCTTCCCAGGGATCTTATATATATATAGTTCCACTCCCCTGGGAATTTGGCCTCTTCCTCAGGGGAATCCTTGGCCCAATAGGTCCCAGGCCATTCATCTAGGGCATTGCCCCAAACCTCTCTTGAGCGTCTCTGGGATTCTATTTGGTCCCCCAAGACTTTTGACACTTCTTCTGGTGTTCCAATCCCTGTGTTCCCTTCCTTGGACTTTGTGGGGTTTTGCTCTAGCTCACCTTCTTCTACAGGCCCTGTTTGACAGCCTTTTCCTCCTTTTTCACCTCTCTTTTTTTCCTTCCCATCTTTCCCTGGCAAAGCATTTTTGTATCAGCTAACCATAAAGGGTAAAACACCACCTGTCAGATCTGGAAGTGATATCTTTCAAAGTTAATGGAAAGGGATCTCCAATTAAATGCAGGTGAATCCAGAGCATTATAAGACACAAGGCTCTTGACATATTAATCATGTATGAAACCCATCACAAAGGGGACCCATTCCCCCCCCCCCATGCAAACCAAATAAAGCTCTTGTCACTTGGTTGCAGGTTCTTCTGAATCACGTGGAGCACTGGGCTGACACTCATGCTCAAACAACAACACCAGATTGACTCCACAGCAGCTCTTGTCAAAGGAGCCTCTGTAATGGTTCAGGACCTCCCTTTGGGGAATCCTCCCCAGGTTCATAATTTGGGTTAGCAAGTAACAACATATTCTTAGGGTTCAAACACTCAACATTTATTTCGGGAAGATCTAAAAAAAAAACTCTTAACATTAATAGGAACTGTCAGTCTCTCCTCACGCAATGGGGTGAGGAAGGAGTTATACTCGTGGTTTACAAACAGATTGTCCATTAAAAAGTCCATAACCCATCTTTGGGTCAACACCCATTAATGCTGGGTTTTGTGGAACTAGCAGCAGGGACACCTGTTTCCTTCTGGCGTCTTCGAACCCAGGGTTTCCGATTCCTGGCTCCTGGATCTTCCGTGGCTTGGGTTCTTGTAATTCACAACCCCAGTCTGTCTCTGTCATCGTGCCCTCTCTTGCATCTTTCTTTCTATTTTTGCTTTATCTTCTCTGATCTGTCACTCCCACTTTCTTGCTTCCTTCTGACTGCAACAAGAAGATTTTGGGGGAACCATCTCATGCCTCCTCCTTTCTGCCTCTTCCCTGGGTTCCATAAGTCTTTCCCACTCGCTGGTCCAAAGGTTTTCCAACCAGATCCATTCCCATCCCTGGGAAGGATCTTCTTTCTTTCCACATCCATTTCTCCAGCTTCTAGCACCCCCTCTCCCGAGGCTTCTCTCATATATATCTTCTTCCCCTCCTCCTCCTTCATTCCCGCCTTTTCTGTCTTGCTACTTCCTTCACCCCTTCTCCTGCCTCTTTTAATTGCTTGGTTCCTTCACTCACTCCTATCCCCTCCTTCTCCTCTACCCTCTCTCCAACAGAGGCTGTTACTCTCCTTTCTACCCAGGTCCTTCCAAGCCATAGTTTTGTTGGTTCCTCCCCTTTCTCTAGGGGGATGGACAGCATTTCGGGCGGGACATCCTCGGGCCTGCCAGCCATCTCATTGCATCATCGTACAGATATTAAACTGCAGTACTGCAGTCAAGCCTCTGCTCACAACCTGAGTTCGATCCTGACAGGCTCGGGTAGCCAGCTCAAGGTTGACTCAGCCTTCCATCCTTCCAAGGTTGGTAAAATGAGTACCAAGCTTGCTGGGAGGGCAAGTAGTTGTTTGCATAATTATATTGTAAACCACCCAGAGAGTACTCTAACACTATAGGGCAGTATATAAGTCAACAGTTCAAAAAGGTTGGAGCGAATTGGTCCACTCCAGCAATGTTCACATGCTAGAAAAAAGAGCAGACCAATCTGACCCATAAACACAACAAACAGTGGGACAATTGTCCATGTGGACAGGATCTTGAATTAAAATCAAGGAAATTTATTTTACGGATATCTGTGAATCTTGAAAGAACAGCAGAAAATGCCAGTTCAACAATGTGGAAAGAAAAGAAAGAAGTCCCCACCTCTTAGAATGGATGGAATCTCAAGAACATCTAGCTTCCAGTCACAAAGAGAACTGAGTTACTTGGAAGTCACTTGATAGGCTACCGAATGGGATTGGCAGAACCAAAGAGAGCAGAAAAGAATAAGCAATGTCACATGCCATTGTGCTCTGTGTGCCCCTCAGTAGGCACTATGGAACACTCAAAGTGAGCTGCCCAAAATGCTTTTGATATTGCCAATCACTGAGTAAAATATATGATTATTGTACTGTGGTGCTTCTGATATGAAGGAAAGAAAGATCAGAATGTTAAGAGGTTTGGAAACCAAGTCCTATGAGGAAGGATTGAGGGAACTTGGCTTGTTTAGCCTGGAGGAGAGAAGACTGAGAGGCAGTAAGATAGCCATTTTCAAGTGTTTGAAGGGTTCTCACGTGGAAGACGGAGCAAGCTTGCTTTTTGCAGTTCAAGAGAATAGGGTTAGAAGTAATGAATTCAAAGGAAGGTTTGACCAAATGTTAGGAACAACAGAGTTGGATCCAAGATGGCAATGTGAGTACTGCTATGTTCTGCTCTGCTGCTCTGATTTGCCCTGCTGACCTGAAGAATATTTTAGAGACACTTCATCCACCTTACTGCAGAGAAGTTAATTATATTTGCAGGACATAGGGAGGGGGGGGGGAGATCAAGAGCAAGATCCAGCTCCCATTCCCCACCAAAACCTGTCAAACAACTATGGATTGATGACCTGATCTTTCGAAAGGACCTGGAAGTGGCACTCCTGTTATTCCGTGCTCCAATAGATAATAAGTTATCGGGTTAGAATCAGAAACCCAAGGTCCAGCAGATTAAATTTCCCCTTTA
The DNA here is from genome assembly GCA_037013535.1 of Intellagama lesueurii. Taxonomy (NCBI): domain Eukaryota; kingdom Metazoa; phylum Chordata; class Lepidosauria; order Squamata; family Agamidae; genus Intellagama; species Intellagama lesueurii. The sequence continues at coordinate 131,174,715 of JBAJHW010000002.1, forward strand.
AACAGTGAACCAAATGCCCCCAAAGGACACCATACAACCCAGCCGGAAAGCTCCCTGAGAAAGCAGAAGCTAATCAAGGTTATCAAGAGGAATTGCCACTGGAAACAATATCAGACTATTCCCTCCTTATGGCTGGGACTGTTAATCATATTTTCCAACAACTTACCTTCACTTGCATGCTTTTGGTGTTCTCAGCCTGACGATTGCAGAGGCTCTCCCCCCACACTGACTTCCCGGGAGAGCCATGCTAACTTTGCATTGCCTGCTGACAGGAGGGCACAGACTTTGCAGGCTGCTTCTCCAGGACGAGGAGAAGTGAGTTGGAGTTGTGAGCCAGAGGAACAAGAGATCTCTCGCCAGCCTCAGACCACCCAAATAGTGCTACATGTTGCTAATAACCAGATAAATAAAGAACAATTGAGAAATAGGAGAGATACTGAACATTCCCTAAGTCAGCTATTGCGCTCAGATGTCTCATTTGTTGACCTACAGAGGGTAGAGACACTGCCAGGTTCCCTGTCAAGGATAAGAATTTTACTAACTTTCAAACAGGCAACCATACCCTCCAAATTTATTAAAAATGAAGAAGTTTCTATCTCTCTTTGGTATATTAGCAAATAGAGTTGTTGATCAAAAGATCTGCCCTTTTGTCTGCAACCAACACTGGTAGAGCACTCACTCCTTCTGATCTTTAAACCTCAGCGTCTCCAGCCTGTTTAACCAAAACATCAACCTTATCTCAGGTAAAGGAACAGCACAGCAGCTATCAGCTCCTAACTTGTTAAAGGACAGAGCTTTGCCAAAGCAACATCTTAACTCCTTAGGAACCATTGTGACATTTGCCCCTGGTTGCCCCTGGTTACCTTCCAACCACAGAGCACATGAAGGCAAACCAAACTCCTTTACACACGCTGCCACCAGTTGATCACTAAATCAACGTACTTTGCTTCAGAAAGATGAAGGTCCATTCATCACTGTATTTTAAATAAAACAGGTTTATTGATTACAGATGTTTCTATAATAAATCATAAGTATCTTCTTCAGGTTTATCAAGCATCAATAACAATCTTCTGTTTGATCTTACAGGTTACTATTCACTCTTCTCACTAATCACACCTCAGATCTCCCAACTCTCTCTCTCTCTCTCTCTAAAACTCTCTCTCCACTCTGCTCTGACTCTCTTCTGACCCTCAGGCTCTGCCTTTTAATCGCTCTCTCGGCTCCGCCTCTCCACCACATCCGCATAAAACATGAATAATGCATGACTTATTTAACATAATAAGGGTGAACGCCACACCCATCCTTGTGATGATCGTTCAAGCCTCTCTATGGATTCAGAGGGCAATAGGAACTTAAGTTTAAAAGAAAGAACAGCAGTGGTGACTCTTGGTCTTCCCGCTGAAGGGTAAGAAATTATTAAGTGTTTAACATCTAAGAAAAGACCGCCGTTGCCTGACCTACCAGCCAACAGGATCAGTGCTAGATTTGAGAAGGAAAACAGGTCAGAGCTTCAACTGAAATCTCCAAGGAAGCCCCAGCACTCCACACAAACAGATACTTCAAGCCATAGGATTAATCCTACCAATAATTCCCCAGAACAGTCTAATCTATTAATTCTGGAAGTCACCCCAGCAAAGTCAAAAGCATCTCAACTGATTCTAACTCTTTGAACAACTTAATCTCTATTAGCAGCTAGTCTGAACCACTTTAAAAAAACCAGAAAATAGTGACAGTTGATATAACCTTTGAACCCTCCACCAGATCTAGTGTGGCTCAGCAAGCTTGATGGAGCAAGCCTGGCTCCTTCTGACAACAGAGAGCCCCAGGGAATTCATTGAAATGTGTCTCTTGGAACATCTGTGGTTAGTCCAACAAAAGATCTCATCGCTCATTCAGAGTATCTTAAATCCTTTGGTGTTATATTCCTACAGGAAACATGGTGTGCTGAGGATGTAATTCTAAATTACTATAAAACTTTTGCACCCCCTGCAAACTAATCTAGAGATCAGGAGTGATGGGGGTGGGGTGGGGGGCTAGCCTGTAGCATAATGACCTCCCTGAAGGGAGAAAGCCAGTTGTTAATAACTTACAACCCTGGGCTATGGCAATGTCTCTAAAGTTAATCCTTTCAATTTGTGTTATGTATATTTTACCTTGGAATTCGAACTATTATTGTGATAAGGTCTGGGAGAAACTCTCGGACTATTTATTCATTTGAAGACCCAATTCCCCAAAGCACATGTGCTTATAATGGGTGATTTTAACGCCTGTATTGGCTCAAACTGGGAACCTTTCTCAAGTTTGGAAGAATACCCACAAATGAAAGACAGGCCTTCTAAGGATCCTGTTACAAATATTCAAGGGAAACTCTTTACTCAATGATTTTGTAGGTTGGTCTCGACATTTGAAAAGGCTTCCAGAGAGAAGACCTAATGGAGGAAATTCACTTTCATCAATCACATTGGTGCTAGTGTAGTTGGTTGCATTGCAATCTCCTCATCCATGGTTAATCTAATTATCTCTTTCAGAGTAGACTCATATTTAACTAGCGATCATCAGCCTTTAATCCTCCAGATGGGTTACCTAGACAAGCTTCAGAAAGGAGTAGGAATTTTGAGCCCAAACACACAAGAATCTACATTTTGCTGTAAATGGGCAAAAGTTAATTTTAAGGATTTAGAATGTTTATGGCAATCTGAGGATATGTATCTTGAGGGATATTCTGGTCTCCTCATAGGACATGAAAATAACATGAGATTGCTATGCTCAGATCATAAAAACACTCCAACTTTTTCTCTTCCGGGAAGCCAGTCCAAGGAAGGCATCCTGAGAGTAGGGTGAACAATACCTGGTTTGATGATGATTGCAGGCAACTTAAAAGGGAAATGAAAAGACAGCACAATTTCTTGAGAAAAAAATGATGTAGTCCCTTCACCACAGCACTGTTTGATGCTGCAGAAACAGTATAAAAAGCTCATTTGAGAAAATAAGCTTTTCAATATACCATGCAGTAATGGGCTGAAATTGGCACATGGTCTTGAAAGCAACAAAATTCAAAATGTTGGCATCTGATTGGAGCCAGAAGGCACATCCACGAATCCTGTGCTGATCTAATTATGTCCACACATGAATAGGAGGTATAGTCTCGCTCCCTGTTTTTTGATGAGAAGGTCTGTACATCTTTGCTAGTGGATGACCAAGCACTGCATTGCTGGGCCTTGGTCACCTGTGAGGAGGCAGTTATGCTGCTTAAAAGCTAAAGAGGCACAAGGCCCCAGGCAGGAACAGCATCCCACCTGACTTGTTGATTGATTTATTCACCCTGTTGGATCCCAATGCTTGCTGCTTTATTTACTTCTGTAGATAGGTCTGGGAAATTCCCTTCCATTGTAGTACCAATCCACAAGAAAGGTGCTCGATCAGATCCCAGGAATTGTCGTCCTATAAGCCTCCTAGATGTAGTCCACAAATTGTATGCAAGACATCTTTCGGACAAGCTAGAAAACTGGGTGTCCTCAGAGAACCTCTTGGCAGAGGAACAAGCCGGATTCCACAGTGGCAGATCCACAATTGACTACTGCTTTTTATTGCAACACCTAGTGGGGAAATATACCCATCTGCCCATCCCCCCCCCTCATTCTTGTTTTGTGGTTTTTGTAGACCTTAAAGCAGCCTTTGACTCTGTATCTCGACCCCACCTTTGGAGCAAATGGAATCCTTGAATATAGATTGTAGGTTGCCTAGGAGAACCCAAAGGCTGTATGAGAATTCCACCCTATGATTAAGAATCCCCTCTGATGGCAATCCTTCAGATCCAGTCCCTGTAAATAACGGGATGTGTCAGGGATGTCTATTAGCCTCCCTTTTATTTGATAGCTAAACGACATAGTATCCTCCCTATCCAGCCTCAGATTTTTCCCACCCTATCTAAAGGGCAGGAATATCTTGGTCCTTCTGTATGCAGATGATGCTGTTCTCCTATCCTATACTCAGGTGGGGATAGAAAGACTATTAAGAGTCTTAGGTGCTTATTGTGCCAAGGAACATCTCCAAGTAAATGAAACCAAAACCAACATTTTGGTTTTTGGAAAAAGGAGAAAGAATTACAGATGGCAGCTGAAGAGGAAACTGCTTGAACAGACCAGCTCATATAAATACCTTGGATTAAAATTTAAAAGTTCAGGAACATGGTCAGGTCACTTAGAATCTGTAGCTCTGTCAGCGGAGACCTCCAGTAACGCTATTCACTGTTTTTCTTCTGGACCAGGTAGAAAAATGGCGGCAGTGCAAATACAATTGTATAAAGACAAATTCCTTCCTCAGATGCTCTATGGAGCTCCAGTGTGGGCTTTTTCAAATATTACAAAATCTGTCCCACACAAATTTTTAACCAGAGCACTACGAGTACCAAGATCTACTCCCATGGCCACAGTCCACTCTGAGACATTATGCTCCTCCATGGGTACTCTTGCTAAGAAACCAGCTGTGCTGTTTTGACTCAAGATAGTGTACCGTATGGCCTCACCGCTGGTCTTATTGGCCCATGAAGAAATCAGAAGGGACTCTTGTGTAGCTAAAATATTCACAATTATATCAAAGCTGGGTTACACCCCAGTCTACCTCCACAGGAGGGGATATGAGGCTGCCCGACAAAACATCCTTAAAAGATTATATAATAATTATATCCAGACTACCGTGGCATATGTAGTTTGTTGCCACTCCAATAGGATATACAACGGCTTTTCCTTACCTTTTGGAAAGTTGCCCCCTTATTTGTCCCTTATTAGCTCACACAAGCTGAGACAACCATTAACTGAATGCAGACTGAACTTGTTACAGCTGAAAGCAATTTAGGGACATTACATGGACCAACATGGCACAGGCAGACATTGCCCAGCAGGATGCTCTAAAATGGAGGACACGGTACACTTTCTAACGGAATGTCCTCTGTAGGCAGATTTGAGAGACCAATATCTTAAACCTTTAACAACTGGGATCAAGAACACTTCCCCTTTATTCCAGCTAGTTGGCACAGGCTGCTATATATCCTACAGGACTGCTACATTCGTTAAACGAGCCATGGAAAGATGGAACTTATTGCCTGCTTCACAAGTTCTTCAAGTTAATCTTACATTTTGATTTTTTAAAAATTATTTTATTATTATTCTTTTATTAATTTCATAGAATCATAGAATAATGAAGTTAGAAGGGGCCTATAAGGCCATAGAGTCCAACCCCTGCTCAATGCAAGAATACAAATCAAAGAATATCTGCCAGGTGGTTGGTTAAATTTCTCTTGAATGACTCCATCATTTGAGCACTCACCGCTTCTTGAGATATTTAGCTCCATTGTCGTACTGTTCTAACATTTAAGATGTTTTCTTGATACTCGGCCTAAATCTGCCTTCCTGTAACATGAGCCATTATTGCGTGTCCTGCACTTGGGGATGATCGGGAACAGATCCTGCCCCTCCTCTGTATGACAGCATTTCAAGTATTGTTTATATGTTCTTCTATGAGATGGTGAATACTATTTTTAAAGATTGGTTTAATCGATGTTCTTGCGTACAGCCTCATTGGCTACAAAGCAATAAAGTATTCGTATTCATATTAGGAACAACTTTCTAACAGTAATAGCTATTTGACAATGGAATTGGCTGCCCGGCAAGTGATGGTGTTTCCTTTCCTGGAAATTTTTAAACAGAGGTTGGATGGCCACCAGTCAGGCAAACTTTAGTTGTGGATTTCTTGCATTGGCAGAGATCTGAACTCAGTGACCTTTAGAGTCCCTTCCAACTCTGCAATTCTATGATTCTATAGCCACAGACTTCCACTTCATTGCCTATAAGTAAATTCCAAGTAACTCAATTCGTTCATCCAGCTTTGCCAGCTTAGTATATTCATCAAAGCTCGCTGGGGGCTTCTGAGAGTTGTAGCCAAAAAGTAGCATTTCTAGGCTTTGCTCATGATTAAACTGGAAAATCCGGGAGGCAGTGGAAGACAGGAGGGCCTGGCGTGCTCTGGTCCATGGGGTCACGAAGAGTCGGACACGACTTAACGACTAAACAACAACAACAAAACTGGGGGGGGGGGAAATCAGGAGGCTGAGAAAGTAGGTGGTGCAATTGCACAATTGTTCAATGGGAGGGGGCGATATGGAGAGATCCATTGAAATGGGTTTTGTCCACCAGGTGGCAACACCAAAGAATGAGAAGGAAGAAGCTGCAATTGCAGGATTAAGCCACAAGATGGCAATGATAGAGTGTGGTGGAAAAATGGCTTTCTTGATATTGGTTGTTTTGAAATCCAGACATCCAAGGCTCTAATACTGACTGAAAATAGCAATTTGAGAGGCAAAAAACTTCTGAGTTTATCAGCACGAAAATTTTAAACATAAAAATTCTTGCAAGCTTGAGAGTGGGGAGGTGGAGGAGGTCTAGACGTTTTACCCTGTTAGTCAGGACCAAATTAAATGACTCTCAGGATAAATTTTTTATCCCTTTTAATGAGAAACAGACATGAAAAATATTTCTATTTCTGGTGTAAAAATACTGAAAAAGATCTTTTAAAAATAGAGAATAAATATTCATAAGCTCACTCATTTAAGCTGTGAAATTACTATTTTTTTGCTTTCTGTCTGAGGTTGATCTACCTTGATGTTAGCAGAGCTTGGGTGCCTGTTCCATCCATCTTGCCACTATACCGCTGTTTGGTCATTAAGAAAAAAAAATCTCCAGATATGCTATGGGCCACCATGTCACTTCTGATGTGTGGTGACTATAAGCCTGTCCAGACTGGCCATTTGGGGTGCAAGGTGGATAGGGCTACAAAGGATCTGTTGAAGTGTAAGGGGAGCACTTATGTGCCATTCGGCATGTTCCTCCCATCCCCACATCATACGTATTACCCCTTCTAGCCCAATCAGCTATCAATGATGTGCTTTCCCTGATCCTCTGTGGTCTACCAGATAACCACTACCATTCACATTCACAGCCCTGACCATTACTTTGTGTGTGGGTAAGAAGTAAACTGATGAAAAAAGGAGTCGGGTTCTGGGATTTTCTTTCATGTGGTGTCACTTTGTGAATGGTAGTGAGCAGAAGAGAGTATCCGGTAAACGGTCTTGACAGTTGTCATGGGTGTTGCCAGCCTTCAGTCTGCCCCTTGCTATGTAAAGCTTGGTATCCTTTTTCCTGCTGGCGATGCAGGAACAATGCAGGCCATTTCCTGCCTTTTTGAATCATGGGTACAGAAGCACAATATTCCACATTCATAAACCAGAGGGTTTTGTTTTAAAAAAAGAATTTAATAGCTTTATTCATGAAAGGCATCCTTTCCTAACCCATGGGTAAATGGTGTGATCCTGTGAAAGCCAAAGAGAAGAGAAGGTGCACCAAAACTGTTCACCTATATAAAGCAGAATAAAAACTGCTAGTAGGTTAATTAAAAAATAATAATATTTAAGGTGCCATGGACTAGCACGGGAAAGAGATTTTAATCCATCAGTACTGCAAATCCAGTGGGTAAGACTCTGGGTGTTGTCCCCATTTAAATCCTTATCAGCACAGTTGCTGTTACTGTAGGTATATGCCGAGAGAAAGGATTATTCAAAATCTCACTTCCTTTAACTGCTTCATGTTTAGAGATCACTAAGAAATGATACCCAGTTTGAGGTAGTGGATAGAGCCACAGATGGCAACTCAGGAGACCTTGGTTCGACACACACACCCCAACACCTGGCCATGGAAACTCATGGAGTATGTGTGGAACTGATAAAACAATACCTTAAATATCTCACTTACCTTGAAAGCCCTATTATAATAATCATTCATGTGCCATCAAGTCAACTCTGACTTACGGTTACTCTTTTCAGGGTTTTTTTAAAGGTAGAGAGTACTAAGAAGTGTTTTATCATTCCCTTCTTCTGGGGGCCTCCAGGAGCTGTGCAGCTTGCCCAAGGCCACACAGGCTGGCTCTACTCACAAGAGGCATAGTGGGGGGATCAAACTCCCAACCTCTGGTTCTGCAGCCAGAGACCTCAACCATTGAGCTATCCAGCCAGCTGAAAGCCCTATTAGGTTCTTTATAGCTTGGTTTTCACTTGATGGCACATAAGACACACAAGAAATGGAAAAATCATTAATGGATTTATCATTAGCAGCTGGACTGAATGAGCTTGGACAACAGTGGTGCCACAGAAGCTAACATATGTTATAAAACTGGCAAGAGGCAAAGCCAGAAAGACTTTCCATGTTGTTAGGTACCCAGATATTACATATATGAGTAAAAAAATCCTTGAGGTTTAATCCACCAGTTCATCATATGAAAACCCGAACTGGTGATCTTACAGTTGAAGATGTCTCTGTGTGAATGTATTTGTCAGGCTCTGAACACAAAAATGCTATTATACAATGTATGTTAGCTTGTAATGACTATAAGATCAGAATGTCAATCTTTTTTTATATTATGTTTATTTTTGGCATTACGTTTTTAATATTAAAGAGCCATCATGGACTGTGTTGTTTTTCATAAAAATAAAGTTGAAACAGAAACCTTGTGCAAAGGTTGCTGTTTTGGGTTCCCACTCCGAAGCTCACTGGGGGATTTCAGGAACTGAAGTAAAAAAAAAAAAATAAACGTTCCAAATTATGCATTTTAATTATACATCTTTTCCAAAGTATGTTTCTTGTAATCCCACAATTCATGTTTCCAAACACTAGTATGATTTCAGTCCCTACCATAATGCAACCCATAGCAGTGAAACAAAACAGCAGCTAGTGGGATGATGGTTTAGAAAGTCTTTAGGTTGTGAAGGGGAAGCAAAATATGGGACATGCCACTTGGTTAATATGGCAACAATAGAAAAAACATAATAATGGTGTGTGTGTGGGATATCTGAAGAAAATCACCACCAGAAGCAGAGATAGGAAAATTAGTGACATTGTCACATGCTAAGTTAATTGCTAGCTGGCTGTACAGCTCAGTGGTTTAGGCATCTGCCTGTGGAGCCAGAGGTTGGGAATTCAGTTCCCCACTGGACCTCCCAGGATAAGAGATCGTCTGCCTGGCCTTGAGCAAGCACCACAGACCCAGGGCACCCCCAGAAGAAGGGAATGGTGAACCACTTCTGTATATTCTCCTCTACCTTGAAAACCCTGGAAAGGGATGCCATAAGTTGGAATCATCTTGACAGTACACAACACATAGATACAAAGGTATGTTTATTGTTAGTAAGCTTTAAAAAAATCTAATTAAATTATATTTATATTGAAAATAGGACATTTTAAACATGTAGATTAATTTTAAATAAGCATTTGTAGTTATTTTATATTACATTAAAAGCCTTAACAGAATTGAAGTGGAAAATTTCATGCATGATTTTACTCCTCTAATCCCATCGGCTCTTGGTTTGACCTTTGGAGAGAACAAAAAGGCTGCAACAATTTCTCAAAAACCAACCCATCCATTAAACACTTTTAATCTTCTCTTCCTTCCTTCCTTAACAGTCACACTGTTTTTTCTTTCCCCTTCTTTTGTTTCGTTTCAGGATTCTTCTAAGAGAAAGTAAGACTGGGTAATGCAAGACTTGGGAGTGGGAGGAGAAACATAAAAGTAAATAAATAATCCAATCTAGATTTTGAAATGGGTACTATCTGAATTTACACTGTGGTTTAAAAACAGAGTCTGCCACCTTAAATCCATTTGAGGTGTGGTGATGCCCGATTTCACCACAGAGGATGCAGAATCAAATCTATTTCTCTCCAAAATAACTACAAGTGAGTGAAAAGGCAATGGAGAATCTCCATTGCATTTTGGCTCCTGCACTGATTGTAAGCAGACTGACTACACAGAAACATGGCAATCCCCCATATCAGAAAGTTGGAGATGAAATTTACTAAACTTACAGTAGCTTCAGCATCTAACAAAAATATTTTTAGTAACTGAACTGGGAGATTCCAATAAGCTGTCCTAACCACACATGCTTTCTGCATTAGTCTTCACTGATGAATCCTCCAATATCAAACACAGAGTTTTAAGAATGCACCCACACTTCTGTAACTTAATTTGGATAGAGAGGTGTAAACTATTTACTGCTGCCTTTTTTATTTACGTTTTTACCTACACTTCCTCTAACCATCTGAAAGCTCTCCTCCTCCTCATCGGATGCTCACAACAACGCGGTAAACTAGATCCAAAGGAGAGAGGCACTTTCTAAGGAGTGGAGTTTTTTTGGCTCTGTTGAACTTGAACTTGGATCTCAGTCCATCATTCCAAACACATTTATTTACATCAAATAATTACATGCCAGAATTAAAACATGAAACATATTTCAATTTCTCGATCCACAATGGTCTGTGTTTAAATGCATGAGGTTTGTGCAATTCTCCATTGTAAATGAAACAGACCAAAGTGTTCCATCTAAAACATATCTCAGTGAATATTTACCTCAACTTTGGTAAAAACAAAAGCATCTGTGTATCTGTTAGTGAATTGTGGTGCTGGAGGAGACTCTTGAGAGTCCCCTGGACTACAAAGAGAACAAACCTATCCATTTTGAAGGAAATAAACCCTGAGTGCTCACTGGAAGGACAGATCCTGAAGCTGAGGCTCCAATACTTTGGCCATCTCATGAGAAGAGAAGACTCCCTGGAAAAGACCCTGATGTTGGGAAAGTGTGAAGGCAAGAGGAGAAGGGGACGACAGAGCACGAGATGGTTGGACAGTGTCATCGAAGCTACCAACATGAATTTGACCCAACTCCGGGAGGCAGTGGAAGACAGGAGGGCCTGGCGTGATCTGGTCCATGGGGTCACGAAGAGTCGGACACGACTTAACGACTAAACAACAAAAAACTGAGGATGTTCGGATGAATATGTATTTGAGACAAAATGTGTTTCATGAAGTAAAGAGATAACGGTTCTCCTCCTCCATTCCCCTTTGCTCTTTATTTCACATGGACTTCTACAAGTGTCAAGTCCACCAGTTTTACAGATAGAAAGAAATTTCTAGGCTCAGTCAACATGGACTCATCATTTTTTTCCAAGTGGGGAGGGTAGAATCTTTTGCTCAGATTATCAGCCTCAAAAGTCCTTAAGAAACTGCATGAACCAGTTTCACAGCATGAGGGCTGGGCTTTTAATTATTTGCTTCATTGTTGATCCTACTGCCTGACAACAGCTTTCATTCCCTGCTTACTCCTACCCCCGTTTAACACTGATAGTAATCTATCACTGGAGAAGCACTGATGTTTCTCCTCAACCCCTCCCAAGCTAAGTTAAACATTAATTAAATTGCCCACTTCCATTAGAACATGTCCCAATTCATTAGATAACTTAATTGATTGTAATATGTTAGTGTCAATTTCTGACAAGAGGTACACAACAAAATGGTGTTATTTATTTATATGCATCAGCTACTTCCCTTCTCCTTTTATTCTATAAACAATGGCACAAAGTGGGTTTGACTAAAAGGTACAGAATGGCTGGTGGGCATTAAATGGACTTTGTGACAAGGCAGGGATTTGAACTTGTGTTTCGCTGTTCTGAACCCAACATTATAACTATGACACTACACTGTGTGTGTTCTGTGCCCTCAAATTGGAAACAACCTACAGTGACCCTAACAGGGCTTTCAAGGTAAGGGGTATTTAAGGAGTGGTTTTACCAGTTCCCTGCCCCCAGTGAATTTCCATGACTGAGCCGGGATTTGAACCTTGTTCTCCAGGGTCCTAGTCTGTCACTCTATCCACTACAGCACACTGGGTATCCCAACCATACTAGCTTTCTAAATTCCATGCATTCTATAGAAATGATGCCAAACCTCAAATCATATTAGCAGAAAACTATGTAACAATTAGTTTGAAAAATATGAAAATATTGCCACCTAATTACCATGGTATGTATATATAATGGGGCCTATGGATTGCTGCCCAGGATCAATTTGGGCGTCCAGATGTTACAGGAGGCAGGGATGGGGGGGGGAGGAGAGTTGAGCCTCTTCAAACCTTCTCTCCAATGCCGTTTGACCCTCTTCCCAACATACTCCCCCCCCCCCGCCTGCCTGCCATTTAAAAAAATGCATTCAAAATGTATCCTTGTGCTCTCTGGGATAGGACAATTCAGCCCCACACACTCCCTCCCAAAACTACTGTAATTTTGGAGGGGGGGAGGACTTTTTCTTTTAAATAAAAAGTCTCTCAGAATAGCTTAGGAGCAGTAAAGAAAAACAAAACGTGGTGAAATGGCTCTCCGTGGGCACAAAGAAGCTTTTGCAGTAACTATAGAAGAAAACAAACATTCATTTTTATCATGAGAATGTAGTGCGTTAGAAAAAGGGGGACACTTTTCAGTTTGAGGAGACCAGATGCAAAGGGAGGCAGGGCTCCTGTACCTTTCGTACCGAGAAAGGCCATCTGAAATGGACTTTTTGAGATGACAGCTTCCAAAGTTCTCTCGCCAGGCTGGGCACTAGCCAAGCTGACTGGGGGTTTGGGGTGTTGTCTGAAAAAGTAACTTCCAAGCTCTTTTTTTTTTTTTTAATGTTGAGGAAGGTTAGGCCCTGACAAGAAAGTCATGGCCCGCTACATCTCCCCGTTCTCTTCCCCTCCCCTCCCAAGGCTATTTACCCACCTTCTCCAGGACTTGTACAACAACTATCTGTCGTTTCATAAAACGTACTTCAGTGTTATTTCTGTATCCCTTGGGGACATTTGAATGTAAACACCCTCCTAAGGCAAACTAAAATCTTCATAATGATTTAATGATGAAACATTTAGTAAAAAAAAATGATCAAAATAAAATGTTGAAGGATATTTGTCATTCGCCCTTCTGTTTCCCAGATATTGGGTCCTTTGAAGGAGAAAAGGTAAGGTAAAAAAAAATTAAATAAATTTTATCCCATTGAACTCTGAACATTTAAAATCATCTGTTCCACCAATTTACAGCAGGTAAAATGATGCCCTTTGGTGTATACTTTCTAATCAAGCAGTTCAGATCCAATGGTCCCCTTTGAATTGCCTGTGGAATCCTTCAGCACAGGCACTTTTCCACTTACCTTGCTTTATATACAATTCTATGTTTAAGCCTTTCCTGTATTTTCGGATCCTCTCACAGCCCAGCCTTTCATAATGCTGGTCTTTCCTGAATAGGGTGAAAGAGAAGAGTAAAAGGGATTGGAAGTGGATGATGAAGATGGACACTGTAATGCAGTCCGTTGTTGTGGCCTCACCTGCCTCACAAGGTGGTTGCTGAACCCGAGCCAGGTGAGATGGATTTTTTTTAAATATTATCTACTCAGCCATGAAAGTCTCTGGATGACCTTGGTCTTTTCCATCTGTCACCCTAACATCCCCTTTTCCTCCTTCATAGGGTGGTTGAAGATACAATGGGGATAATCTGGATGTGTTGTTAGATAAAAGGTGGGAAATAAGTAGGATGGTTAACTGTCAAGCAAACAGAATTCTCATAGGATGTTTGCAAACTGCATAATGGTGCCAGGCAACCATCTGAAGCTGTTGTTGTCTTCAGCTGCCCGACTATCAGATTCCCAATACCGCTTTTCCAGATGTCTTTCCAAAGTTCAGCAGCTTCACCAAAAGATGTGGGATGGACAAGGAAGGGACAGCCCTCACATCATTTCCTCCCCCCCTCCTCTCAGTGCAACTCTTCTCCCCGAAATCGCCAGAGGCCTTGAGCCTCTGAGTCTTGCCTACAGTTCAGCTGGTGAAGTCTCAGGACAGGTGCTTGCAAACAGGTGAGCCTGAGAGAGCCCGGCATGTAATGGCAGCACAAACTAAAATGAAGACCTTTGGCTCTAAAGGACAATCAGAAATACTCAGGCCATCCCTTTGTTGCTGTTAATGCTGCCAGGCCCCTTTTTTAACTTCACTCCTGTGCCTGATGCAGCAAATGAGGATTCTTCCATAATTTTATTTTCATGTCACCTGCTTAAACTCTTATCTCTTATCTATCTACTGTCTATCTACACTAGAGCCATAAAAAAGCTGGCAATCTCAGTCTTTATACAGGTGACATTTGCTACCAGCCTTTAAAGATAATGAACAATAATTGCTAATGATTTCTTGCTTAGCTTCCGTATTGTCTAATGTGCTGTTCCTTTCCTCCAGATCAATTTCTATGAAATTAAGAATTTTCACGTCCTCAGAAGCTGGTTCAACAGAACCTGATCATAAAGGAGGAAGCTGCCTTATCCTGAGTAAGGTATTTGGTCTATCTAGTCCAATATTGTCAACTCTGATTGGCAGCAGCTCGTCCGGGTTTCAAGGCACTATTCTTGCACACTTACAGGTGTCAGGAAGCTGATTCAGGAATTTCTTCATGCAAAGCACAGGCCCCTCCCCAAGAAAACACAGTGCTTTCTAGATTTCATGGCATGTTGACAAAATTAAAGGGGGAAAATAAATAGAAAAAGGGAGAGGAAAAAAAACTGCAAGATTTTGTGGTACTTGACTCTCATTCTTTTTTTTTTTTTTCCCCTTTACTTTTGCCAGCATGGTGAGCCAGACTAATCTGGCTACTCCTTTGGAAATTATGACCAATAGTAGTACAGTTTTGTACTGGATGTTCAAGAACCATTCTGTCCCACTACACAGATTTTGCATATGGATGTAATGTGTATGTGTGAAATGGCCAATGTATCTTTGCATTAACTCTCACTAGAATTTCATTTCAGTGCCCACTTTCACTGCAGCTGAGACTTATCTTACATTAACACACAGTTCTTCTTTTTAGCAATAACAACAAAATACATGTGATCTCTTAAAAAAAATCAATATATCCTGTTGGCATAAGCATTGGACTTCATCAGAAACTCATTTAAGCTTATTCCCATTTTTTTTAACATTTAAGGAGACAGAAGACATACATTATTTTTGTTGCAATAGATGGATAATCCCAAATTAAATTATTTTTAAACATGTGATGTTAAAATCTAGCCTTTTGTGCTTTGTGGACAGTAAATAAAATCTAGGCCTATCCTTAGATATGCTCTTGAATTATACTTTTAACAACCTTTGCCAAGGTCATTTACCTAGAGGTCAAAGTACTTTCCATGCATAATTTTGGTAATCCTAATACCTAGGGAAGAAAGTGTTTGTTATCCTGCTGTATCAGTGAGACAGGACAGTGACTTGCCTAAGGCCACCTAGCGAGTTGATGGCAGCTGTGGAAAAAAGGGAGGGCATTGTAGTTGAGACATTAAGGCTTCAGTTCTGTCTCTTCTCATGCAAAATGTCTTCCTATTCTGCAGCAGGTCAGGAAAATGTCATCCTGGGCAAAGCTGGTCCTGTTATGGAGACGGGCTATTCATTCAAATCCACATCCACTGCCCCTGGTTTCCTGTAAGACCAGACTATGCCCAGGGGGCCAAGTCCCTCTCTTGAGCACAGAGAGATGAATTGCAAAATGTTCTCCCCTCCAGGCTTGTGGGTGATCAGGTGAAACCGTTTGTTGAAGAGAGGTGAGATTTTCCTTGTCTCTCATAGCTCTGCAGCAGTTTAAACAAATAACCTATATTTCAGCTGCAGAACCTGAAAGGTTAAAAGAGTACAAAGAATGGGAATCGAGTTCAGAATGTACTTCTTTTTCCTCTTGTAGCTGGACATTTTGCAAAGTCTGGGCAGATTTTAGCATCCACAGACTGAACTGTTTCAATCTTAGGTGCCTTTCGCTTATATTTTAAGGTCTTTGCTGTTCCAGGCAGAGTTTTAGAAAGTAAGATAGAGCTTTGTGGCACTTAAAACGCTGCCAAGTTTTATTGACCACAGTCCACTTCTCCCGGTGAGGTCGTGGGCTGCAGAACATAGCTTATGCCAAATAAAACATAGCTGTCCTTAAGGTGCCACAACACTCTTGGTCTGTAATTCTATAAACCACCACTACCCTTTGAAAATAGTATTTAGATACAATCTCAACTAGGACTCAGAATTCCTGGGTTCAGATAACTCCACTTGGCCATGGGAACTCGCTGGGAAGTGGCAGTGATAAATAACTTCTGGACATCTTATTCACATCCTTCGAAAACGAGGGTTACTATGAGCTGATGGCACAGACCAGCGACAAAACTATAAAGCTAATTACTGTACAATGTTAGTTTAGTTTTTAAAACATATTCTTACTTTCCCATTTCTCAAAAATAATTAAAATACTTACCTTTAAAAAAAAATCTGAATTAAGATTTTAAAATTTCACTTCCTTAATCAGACTAATGTAAAAAGCACAGGAGCAAAGCCACAAAAAGTTGGCAACTCATTAGTTACTTATAGGCAGGCCAGAGTCTGGGAAACCTGTAGCCCTCCAGATGATGTTGGACTTCCATTATTGCCACAACATCTGGAAGGCCACAAGTTTTCCCATCCGCTGTAGGCAGTAAGGTGACCTGTTGTTACTAGAGGACAAGGCTCTTGCAGTCTGTTATGATTGGACGGATGAGTAAAAGGTTCATAGGCAGGATATTGTGCAGAGGTAAGAAACTGTAAGTGCTGAATTCTTTTTCTGTGCAAATCTTAGAAGACATAGGCACCACATGGACCTTTGTGAAGCAGTCATGCTATAACACAGGCTGATTAGAATCCCATTTATTTTTTTAAAATTCTCCTCTTTTAGCTGCTCTTTTTCCATGTCGATGGGTTTCTTGGATGGAAGGATTATTAAAACTTCCGACATATTTTCTCATCAGAACAAATGGGTGCTAAAAAGCTGAACTTGGGAAAAATACATAACTTTTTGGATATCCACTTCCAGAATTCCTAGCCCGTATAGTCATCAAGGCATGCAAGCTAGGGAGTTCTGAAGGTTGTCAAGCCCCAAAAACAAAATATTCCCCACCCCTGAGTGTATGTGTGTGTGTGTTTTGTTTTTGTTTTTTAAAGGCTTTGGATATTTTGCTGGCACCACCACTATAATCATAACATATGACAGCTTTGGAAGACTTGTGAGGAAAATGGTTTCCGTGCTCTTGAACAAATTCTTTCATCCTGATAGCTGCTCTGCAGAGAATAGCAATGGGATACAATCGGTTTTATGGTCCCAGAACTGTGTTTACTGAAAAAAGTCAACATGTAAGGCAACTGAATAATATCACTGTCCTATATTTTTTCTTTAGGGCTGTCACACAGAGTACTAACTCCGCACAAAAAGACAGATATCACAGCACTGGGCAGCTTTGTGGGATGGCATCATCCACCCCTTCATGGATTGCTGCCTTGTTGTGGCGAAGGGGCTTGAGTAATTCAGAGAAGCTATGGGCTATGCCGTGCAGGGACACCCAAGACGGACAGGTCATAGTGGAGAGTTCTGACTAAAAGCGATCCACCTGGAGCAGGAACTGGCAAGCCACTCCAGTATCTTTGCCAAGAAAACTCCATGGACAGAAACAAAAGGCTAAAAGATATGACGCTGGAAGATGAGCCCCTCAGGTCGGAAGGCGTCCAACATGCTACTGAGGAAGAGCGGAGGACAAGGACAAGTAGCTCCAGAGCTAATGAAGTGGTTGGGCCAAAGCCGAAAGGACGCTCAGCTGCGGACGTGCCTGGAAGTGAAAGGAAAGTCCGATGCTGCAAAGAAAAATACTGCATAGGAACCTGGAATGTAAGATCTATGAACCTTGGTAAGCTGGATGTGGTCAAACAGGAGATGGCAAGAATAAACATTGACATCCTGGGCGTCAGTGAACTAAAATGGATGGGAATGGGCGAATTCAATTCAAATGATTATCATATCTACTACTGTGGGCAAGAATCCCATAGAAGAAATGGAGTAGCCCTCATAGTCAAGAAAAGAGTGGGAAAAGCTGTATTGGGATACAATCTCAAAAATGATAGAACGATTTCAATACGAATCCAAGACAGACCTTTCAACATCACAGTAATCCAGGTTTATGCACAAACCACCAATGCTGAAGAGGCTGAAATTGACCAATTCTATGAAGACTTACAACACCTTCTAGAACTGACACCAAAGAAAGATGTTCTTCTCGTTATAGGGGACTGGAATGCTAAAGTAGGGAGTCAAGAGATAAAAGGAACAACAGGTAAGTTTGGCCTTGGAGTTCAAAACGAAGCAGGGCAAAGGCTAATAGAGTTTTGTCAAGAGAACAAGCTGGTCATCACAAACACTCTTTTCCAACAACACAAGAGGCAACTCTACACATGGACATCACCAGATGGGCAATACCAAAATCAGATTGATTATGTTCTCTGCAGCCAAAGATGGAGAAGCTCTATACAGTCAGCAAAAACAAGACCTGGAGCTGATTGTGGCTCTGATCATCAGCTTCTTATAGCAAAATTCAAGCTTAAACTGAAGAAAGTAGGAAAAACCACTGGGCTAGTCAGGTATAATCTAAACCAAATCCCTTACGAATACATTGTGGAAGTGAAGAACAGATTTAAGGAACTAGATTTGGTGAACAGAGTGCCTGAAGAACTATGGATGGAGGCTCGCAACATTGTACAGGAGGCAGCAACAAAAACCATCCCAAAGAAAAGGAAATGCAAGAAAGCAAAGTGGCTGTCCAACGAGGCCTTACAAATAGCAGAGAAGAGAAGGGAAACAAAATGCAAAGGAGATAGGGAAAGGTACAGAAAATGGAATGCAGACTTCCAAAGAATAACAAGGAGAGACAAGAGGGCCTTCTTAAATGAACAGTGCAAAGAAATAGAGGAAAATAATAGAAAGGGAAAAACCACAGATCTGTTCAAGAAAATTGGAGATATCAAAGGAACATTTTGTGCAAAGATGGACATGATAAAGGACAAAAATGGTAGGGACCTCACAGAAGCAGAAGACATCAAGAAGAGGTGGCAAGAATACACAGAGGAATTATACCAGAAAGATCTGGATGTCCCGGACAACCCAGATAGTGTGGTTGCTGACCTTGAGCCAGATATCCTGGAGAGTGAAGTCAAGTGGGCCTTAGAAAGCATCCCAATCCCAAAGAAGGGCAGTGCCAAAGAATGCTCCAACTACCGTACAATTGCACTCATTTCACACGCTAGCAAGGTTATGCTCAAAATCCTCCAAGGCAGGCTTCAGCAGTATGTGGACTGAGAACTCCCAGATGTACAAGCTAGATTTCGAAGGGGCAGAGGAACTAGAGACCAAATTGCTAACATGCGTTGGATTATGGAGAAAGCCAGAGAGTTTCAGAAAAACATCTGCTTCTGCTTCATTGACTACGCAAAAGCCTTTGACCGTGTGGACCACAGCAAACTATGGCAAGTTCTTAAAGAAATGGGAGTGCCTGACCACCTTATCTATCTCCTGAGAAATCTATGTGTGGGACAGGAAGCAACAGCTACAACTGGATATGGAACAATTGATTGGTTCAAAATTGGGAAAGGAGTACGACAAGGCTGTATATTGTCTCCCTGCTTATTTAACTTATATGCAGAATACATCTTGCAAAGAGCTGGACTGGATTAATCCCAAACCAGAATTAAGATTGCTGGAAGAAATATCAACAACCTCAGATATGCAGATGATACCACTCTGATGGCAGAAAGTGAGGACCTTGCCGACAAAGGTCTGCATAGTCAAAGCTATGGTTTTTCCAGTAGCGATGTATGGAAGTGAGAGCTGGACCATAAAGAGGGCTGACCACCAAAGAATTGATGCTTTTGAATTGTGGTGCTGGAGGAGACACTAGAGAGTCCCCTGGACTGCAAGGAGATCAAACCTATCCATTTTGAAGGAAATCAACCCTGAGTGCTCACTGGAAGGACAGATCCTGAAGCTGAGGCTCCAGTACTTTGGCCATCTCATGAGAAGAGAAGACTCCCTGGAAAAGACCCTGATGTTGGGAAAGTGTGAAGGCAAGAGGAGAAGGGGACGACAGAGCACGAGATGGTTGGACAGTATCATCGAAGCTACCAACATGAATTTGATCAAACTCCAGGAGGCAGTGGAAGACAGGAGGGCCTGGCGTGCTCTGGTCCATGGGGTCACGAAGAGTCGGACACGACTTAACGACTAAACAACAACAAATCACTCACAATCTCTTAGCTGCAGCTTCCTGCAGTACCAATAGAAAAATGATCAGTATTATTTGCACTAATTGGCAGTACAATTTGTAAATGCTTACAATTTCAGAAAAAGAAACAATAATAGCCACTTAAAATAAGACCTGAGCTAGGGGGGAAAATGAACTCTTGGATTTCTTGCTATTTGGAAGGATGCAGACAGACATGGGTACTTCTCTTAAACTTCTAGTTTTCATGTTTTTCCTTTCTTTTTCTTTTAGGGGCTTCCTACTTCCCACATTCTATTTGGAATGAGTAAAACTCTTGAAATGAACCAGGAATTTCTTTCTCCTAAGAGAATATATGTCAATCATTTGTAAAACAGAGATTGAAAGGGGGGAACTGGGTCAACTGCTTTGAAGGTGAAATCCGTTGGGAAATCTTCCCTGAGACAGCTGGCCATGGCAGTCGCCCTAAGGGGAAGTAAGAGGAATTTACTGATTATGAATGTATATTTACCTCCACTTGTAGAAAAGCAGAACTCGAGGAAAACTTGATATCCCTAGAAAACTACATAAGGGCCCTTGTTTTAAAAGAGCCAGATGCCCTGAATCTGTTAGGCTCATATGGGCTCAGATGATGATTTTCCGGCATCTAAATTTAAAATGATACCTAATATAATAAATGAGAACCTAGAGCCCCCGAGACAGGGGAGGACTTTTAAAGACCAATGTGCAAATTACGCTGGGGCCTGCTTGTATACATTTGCTCATAGATTGGGCTTCTTTGCTTTAAATGGCTCAACCACAGGTGAATTCATGTTTATGGCAGGGTCTAAAGTCAATACAATTGATTATATCTTGGTGCGCAGAGTTCTCCTTTCCATCGTTGAGCACTTTTGACTGTTTCCACATCAGGAAAGGGATCATTTCCTCCTTCTCCTATGCATATGGTTAGATTCCGGAAACCTACATCTAGAATCCAAATATGATATTATGATTTCACCACTAGAAAGAGATGGTTGCTGGGTAAAATGGTCCCTAATACTGGTACAAAGACTGAAGTAGATTCTAATTTGGGAAAACCCGATGGATTCTCTAGGTTCATCAGGAAGCCAGACAGTCAACCCAGATCCTCTAGCCATCCATGACAATTTCATTCAAAAGCTAAATCCATGCCTTGTTCACCCACATAGTGAAAAACTCCAGAAATCGTATCTCTGCTCTAAACCATGGTTTAATCATAAGTTGTATGATGGGGGGGGGGGGGACACACTAAACTGGAGATACCAGCAATACTTGAGTTCATAAGATCAGGGTAAAAGAGGCGCCCTCTGAAAATTGCAGATACAAAAAAAAGAAAGAATACAGTTGATACCATGTGGCAAGAAAGAACACACTAGACAACAATTGGGTCAAGTCTGTCCAGACCTATTTGCTGAAAATTGTCCTTTCTCCTCAGGACGTCTTATCTTATGGAATAGATCAGGCAAAAAAATTAGCTGAGCAGAGAATTGAGGATACAGAATATCAAACCAACCTTTCCAGCATACAAAATACTACGGTCAGGGCCTACATCAAAAACGTTGGGGAACCAGCCAATTATTTAACATCCCTGGAAGTAAAAGGGTTCAGAAGAGCCTTCACCTTGGAGAGGGGCTCGGCCCTCCCTCTCTTCCGCTGTACCTGAAGGAAAGTACAAGAATATCCCTCTCGTGGAAAGGCTTTGTACTTGCCCCTTAAGGGAGGCTGAGATGACAGAGCACAGGTTCACCTGCCCCCATTATGAAGTGGCATGTAAGGAGATCATCATCCCACTGATCAAAAAAACTCCTGATCCTTCAGAAAACAACATACCTAAGCTTCTCCTTTCTGATATAGACTCCAAGATCACTTACCAAGTAGCCAGATTCTATATGGAGATACTCAGGTCTCGGAAACTCTATGGTCATTAGATATCAGATTTTAAATTGCGTTTTAATGCTAAATGTTTTTATGAAGTATTTGGAATTCTGGAAATTTGTACAGGTTTATGTTGTACGATTGGTCTAAGAACCGTAACAATAAAGTAACTGATTAAGGAACATTTAGGGGGGAAAATCACTGACTGCAGCATCCTATGGAGAACATATGTGATGGTGGTAAACCTGGGATTTGCAACAGTTGTGGTATGAAATAGATTAAAACAGCTGTTTCATATGAACCCGGTTTTAGAACAATGCTGTTGGATGTATCCCATACAATCTCCATGACTGAATCTTGACAGAATGCTTCACCAAGATGGGTTAGGCACACCAGAGGTACAGCCCATCAAGTCCAGTTTTCTAACATGTCCAGTTGATGTCTCTGGGAAGCACACTCTTAAGGCAGCCATTTTCTGTGTAATGTGAATTAGGTTTCAGTTAATTAGAACTCCTCCAGTCTATGGCAGGTGTTGATTTACTACATCTTCTTTTATCCGTCCATTTGATGGTGTGTCATCTGCGTATTTGCAACACCTCCCCTAAAATCTTTTGTCCACTAGCACTCAGTGGACACCAATAGTTACATTTCAACAAACTTATCACTTGAGCAAAAATCAGCACATCTGTGTCTTTAAGACTATCATCTTGAGTTCTACTAAACCAAGTAGAACTTATTTCCCCATATACAAGCTTTGCTCTGTATGTTAAATGTAGAGGTATGTAAGCTTTTTTGTTTTGGCTGAAGAAATGCCATTTTACCACATCTGCTAGCACCCTTATTGCTTTCCTGAGAAATTGATGACTTTCTGCATTACTAATGGGTTACAAGAAAAGCTTCTATTGCTGAACATTGTCATGCAGCCTTAAAATACAAAAGAATTAGCGAGATTTGACTTTTAATTTCCCCAGTAAGAACTCCCAAGAAGCTTTCAGATTCCAATGAACTTGTTTCATTGGTGGGTCGTACCATGATCACAAAGGTGCCTTGTAATATAGGTAAGAAGTCAAACGTAATGTCTGTCCTCACTAATGATACAATGGTGTACAAAATCATTGGTCATTCAGATATTTTGGGACTCCCACTCACCATAGCCAAAGTGCAGGATTTATGGGTTGCAGTCCAAAATGTCTGGGGGATTAAGAATTCTCACCCTTTCTATATACAAATATATCAGGATTACAATTTCTAGGCTTTACACAATAGTGTTGGAACATTAGCCATTCTTCAATGACCTTACAATAGACTTCCAATCCTTTTCTTTAACCTGTATAGATGGGATGCTATAGGCAAATGGTGATTTGCTTGGAAATAGTAATGCAGCAGGATGCTCCTATATGTTCTTTCATAGGAACAATGGCAAAAGAAATTCACAAGTCTGCAGGGAGAGGGAAAAAAACCCAGACACTTTGATTTTAAGTTTGTGTACTGAGGTTCTACTCAAACGAGAGTTCCTATGAACATCCTCTTTCCATGAGAAGCTCTAGCACTGAAGTAGGGGCAAACCGAGCTCAAGCAAGTAGATGCAGTAGTATGAAGAACAGGCCACATCATGAATTTGTGACTGGAAAACAGGGGAGCTTGGTTTGGTACCAAGCAAAAAGCTAAGTCTTGCTCCCCACTTCTAGACTTCATTCTCAGATGAACAGAGGACAGAAGCCTCACAGCTAAGTGAGGATTCAAAACTGGCTTTCCAACTACAATAGTTTTTCTCATTCCACATTGCATAGCTATTATGCTAGATGAAACATGTTCTTGCACCATTGAATAATGTGTAAGTCGTCAAATGCAGATATTCCTAAAGAACATTGCTACACAAATAAATAAATAAAAAAGCAGAAAACACGGCAGGCCATGTAGGTAATCAATGTCTGTAATAAAGTATGCACTCATTGCAAATTTATTGTAGGATGAAAATTCAGTTTTCAACAATATAAACTCAGGAATGGAGACTATTAGAACAAAAGTCATCTTTTGTGTGTGTGTGCTTTTACTAAACATATTGAGGCATAAACCCTTGGAACATATTAAAACCATGACAGCAATACAAAAAAAGTTGCAATTAACAAAACAGCTTAAATGCGCCATGCATTTTCAATGAGTATACTATTAAACAACATTTAACAAGGCAGCTGCTACTGGCTAATTGTTTCTCACCTATTCCTTCATTAGGAAAGCCAATCTAGTTCAAATAGGTTTCAAACTGATGAGCTTGTAGAACAGGGGACAGTTTCACAGTACGGCTGAATAGGATGGAAATTTTCCAGTTAGGGGTACATTATTTAAAGCAAGACTTACTGCCACCTACGCAAACCTTGCTCACACCATGATTTTTGAGACAATGGGAAATATACAGTCAATAGCATTGTTCGATGGTGCCCAGCCCACAGACAGATCAGGGGGTTACACAGTTTTACAGAACACAAAAAAAACTTCAGCCAATGGTTTGAATAGAGGACCCAAGAAGCTAATCCATCACGCTAGAGGTAATTGTCTCAACTCTTGTGTCAGGGATAATGGGTTTGAGAAGTGCTTCACAGGTCATGCACAGATGGACATGAGTGTTATTTAGTACCAAGAGAATCTTAGGGAAACCTGCACAAACCTTGCCTATACTGTTATTATGTGGGTCAATGGTAAACCTAGTTAACAGCAGTGCTAGATGGCCGCTTGCTGCTAAAGACAAGCAAGGCCTCAGTATTCAGCCTAGATTATTTTGGCTTCCTGGTGGTATGTAGACAACTCAGCTATTATAGAACAGGTCTCCACACGTCTTTGGACTGTTATTCATAAAATCCCTTCTCATTGGCTATACTGTCTAGGATTGATGGAGAAAAACATTTGGAGAGCCAGTTCCCCTGATATAGAGTGTTTTTTAAAAGCAGGCTTTAGGACAGTGGTTCCCAACCTTGGGTCCCAGATGTTCTTGGACAAAAATTCCCATAAGCCTTCACCACTAGCTGCGCTGGCCACTATTTCTGGGAGTTGTAGTCCAAGAACATCTGAGGACCCAAGGTTAGGAACCACTGCTGTAGGGTGTAGGGATGACATGTTATTCTTCCTTTTTTCTTCAGGGTAGCCAGAAAAGTTATTTTGTGAGCTACAACTCCAGTAGCAACGCTGACGATGGGATTCCGGGAGTTGGTTCAAAACTGAGCAGATGCAGAAAAAGAAGTTTTTAATAGCTGTAACCAGTCATGCAGAGGTAAGGAAAAAGAAAAAACTGGGCTTACGCAACAAGCTACCCAGTGTTACCCCAGATCAAG
This sequence comes from Intellagama lesueurii, assembly GCA_037013535.1. Classification (NCBI taxonomy): domain Eukaryota; kingdom Metazoa; phylum Chordata; class Lepidosauria; order Squamata; family Agamidae; genus Intellagama; species Intellagama lesueurii. The sequence continues at coordinate 131,199,920 of JBAJHW010000002.1, forward strand.
AGTCCTGTCCTCCTTTGGTCACCATGGTCTTAACAGGTCTGCATATGAAGAAACTATTATGTATTATGAAAATATTGGGACTGAATTTTAAATCCACACCTACTAGCATCTTTGCCACTACAGGAACATGCTAATTCATGAAAAATCAAAGAGATACAGACCCAAAATAAAGTGACTGGTAGGGAGAAAGAGAATGGAAGGTTCCCTCTGCTCCTGTTCTGTTGGTTGCTGAGTTTTATTGCCTGCACAGCAGGCAAACAAGAAGTTAGGGCAGCAAAGGCAAACCACACATAGGCTAATTCTTGTATTTGTACAACTCTCTTCACAAAAATATCCTTCCACTGCCCGTTCACCTGTAGTTCCTTTCCCTGAAGCCAGCCAGGGTTGATCTAGGTAAAAGTTCAGAACAAGTACAGAAAATTGTTCCTGAAGGCAGAAAAGGAGCAGGGGAAAAGCCTAACCCATTTGTAAAGTGCCGAGATCTCTTTGCTCATACTAGCTGGATCTGGAGGAAGTGAGGTGATGGAGGTAAGATTCTGCAGTCTTTCCAACTGAAGGCTCTTGAGGGAGAAAGTCATAAAAAAAAAGAGGATGGCAGCTGGAAGCCTAGGGGGGGCAGTTGCTCTGTGCCCCTTGAGCCTGCAAAGGTGACTGATAATGCTGGAGGATAGAGGAGCTGGGCAAGGCGGCGGCTGCAGTAGCAGATACATTTGGGAAGGGATAACCATCCTCCACCTTCACAGAAGCATACTCCACACTCGCCGAGAAGCCATGACAGAAGTTCATCTTTTGCTGACTGATATAGCTGATGGCCTGTTGGCTGTATGAGGGCCCAGGAGTTTTCCCAAAGAAGTTCCCATCCTCACCACTCACAACTGGGTAGAAATTCTGGGGGCTCCCATAGATCTGGTGGTCGCCACTGCCGTAGTTCTGGCTGTTTCCGTAGGGCGAGTTGCCAGCATAGTTCTCGTGCATGCTGGCCAACGGGTGGATGTTCCGACCATCTGCAATGCTGTAACTTTCATGATAATTAGAATTTATATCCAGATAATTGTTCTGCGAGAGAAAAGAAGTGAGGTTTGCACACACAAATACTTGGCACTGGTGTTCAAATGTATCTCAGTAATTCTTGCAACAACGCTGTAAATTAGGCCAATACGATCATCTTTCTATTGCAGGCTGAGCAACAAGCACAAGGGTGGCTACTGTGCGCCTGGCAGAAGATTTCCTTTATATTATAAGAAAAAGGAACGACAGTTCTGCTTTGCTATAAATCTTCCCCCCTTCCTGAAATCTGTCTACCCTGCCTCCCCACCACGACCCAGAAGACGCAAGCGTTTCAGTAGAGCAATGGAGGACAACTGCTGCTTAACCCTGGCTTAAATGATTTAGTAGTCCCAGCACCAATAGCCTGCATTAAGTACTGAGCAATCCTTTTCGGAAGGGGTTTAAAAGGCAGAAGAACTTCAATACAGTTTGCCATTATCTGTCCGCAGTTTGCTCGAAAGTGGAGACAGAGCTCCAAGGTTTTAGGTTGAAACAAGCCACCCTTTTCAGTGCCAGGAACCGGATGAGATCTGCTGCATGAAAAGCATGTGCTTCACCCACTGAGCAATGGCCCTTGGCCCACATTTCGCTCAGGCCTCCAGGTCTAAATAACTCACACTTGTTCTGCGAGTCAGAAGACCTGAGAACTTCAGCCAGCTTCTTATTACCTGAGGTTGACACATTCCTTTCCTGATCCACAGTGTTTCCTTTTGGGTTCGCTTAAACTTCATCCGCTGATTCTGAAACCATGTCTTTATCTAGAAGATAGTCCAGGATAAGAAAGTTCTTCATTAGCCTGCAAACAACCCATGCACAGGTCTCTTTCCGTCCTTTACAGAAAGGTACTTTCCCGAGTCCCTGAAAACGTGGGCAAAGCAGGCAGCGAGACACAAGGGACAAGATTGTACAAAAGACTTTAAATGGGTTTCTCGTTCCTTCTCTGAGCTGTGCTTTTGTGTAAGCGAGAAGAGACCATCGTTACTTCTACCTCAGAGGCCCAAGCGTGAATGCTACTGGCTATGCAGCCTATGAATAAATGTTTTATTGATTTGTCTGTTAATAAGACAAATAAAATAAAAAATAAACTACACATCTGCAAAAGTTACAAACAAGAAACACTAGGGGTAGGCAAGTTGTGGTCCTCTGGGTATTGGGCTGCAACTTCCAACACCCCTCACATTTTCTATGCTGGGGAGAACCAATGAGAGTCCCAGTCCAACGGGGTGAGCTGGGTTAGCTTCTAATAGTTAAAAAAAAAATTACCACCAGATTGCTGCTGGGGATCCTGATCCCAACAGCACTTTTGTTAACTATTCAAGGCTCCCCTTCCTCTCGTCTGAGGCTCCCAGAGGGTCCCCCGGGCAAAAGGGAGCCCTAAGGAGTCCTGGAACCTAAATAGAGTGGGATAGGAAGCTTTTAATAACTTCAGATTAAATGTTTCCTGTGTCTGATCCAGGTTTTGCCAGTGCAAAGTTATGCCACAGGATTTTGCCCAGAAAATGTTCATGGGCTTTGGACTGTCAACTATTAAGGGGTGTGTTTGTTGGACTGAATTTGCTGGTTGGCAGACACAGTCCACGATATTACCTTTGATATACTCTGGAGAGATGAATTGATAAAATACTGTCTAGGGCAGAGGGAATGGAACGCAATTCCCTGGTGGGGGGAATGGCTGAGTGGAACACTGAACAAAAGCACCCCCCACCCCTTCAATATTTTGTAGATCGGCATTGAAAGTGTCTGCACCATTTCCAAAATTATAATCCCAGGATTCTCTGGGAAATGTGAATTATCAAAGCAGCATAATACAAAATATTGCAAATAAAAGAAGCTCCAGGAAAGAAAGCAGGGAGTAACAGCACACACATCTTCAGTAAAATGTTACAGCCCTTCCCTTGTAAACTCACTGTGGTTCAGTGAGGAGACTGAGGGCGGTTTTAAGTTTATCCAAAACTCAAGAGTCTGGAGCTGAATTCCTTCCCCAAGTCCATGGTCTCCAGAGGGGCTGACCACCCTCCAGCCAGCATCTGCCAACTCACCAGGTTGAGAAAGCCAACTGGAGTCACAACAAGGGCAAATCCTTCTTTGCCAGGTCCTGCGCCTTCCAAGCACTTACCTGCTTGTAGGTGAGTTCCAGCGCTGTGGCCAGTTCTCTGATCTGTTGTGGGCTGAGGTACTTCTGACTCTGGAATCGGCTGTGCAAGATCTGGAGCTGCTTTTGAGAGAAAGCTGTGCGGGTTTTGACCTTTCTGCCCCCGGAACTATCTTCCTTGGGTCTCTGAGGTGTAGAAGTCAGCTTTGGAGAAAGGGGATGTCTGTTGGGGCTGGTGGCAGAGTCAGGAGTGTAAAACATGAGCGCTCCAGAACTGGGAGACTTTGGAGAGATGTCTAGAACATAGTGAAGGTAATATAATTAAATACGACACAATCAAGGATGCATGCCACAGGCCAAGTAGAACAGGAGGATTTGCTTTCAGTGGAAAGACCGTGAAGGTCAACAGCAATTACAATATGGGTCAGACCTACCTACCTGTATCACTGGCATTCCAAGCTACACAAATCTGTACAGCAGGTATACAGAAAATATGGCCAGTGCTCAGATGGTTATGAAATTTGAAAACTTGTACACTTACAAGCCATTCATTCAATAAGCCATCTGCTTCCACGGTCTTACTACAACCAGCTACACGTATTTACTTATAATCAGTAAGCTCATTAACACCATTGCCGTTTTTAACAGGCTGCAATGGGCGCCATTGGGTACATTCACAAGTGGAGGAACCGGCTGATGAACACCAGCTCTTGGAGAAAGTTGGGAAGGGCCCGATTCGTTGACCACGTTGCATAAAGAGGCAGGGTTGCAACCCGAACCAACAAGCCTTTCACCCGCTCCAGTTCTCCCCCACTCGCCTCCCTTTCCTCTGCCAGAGTATGACTTTTTCTATACCTTGGCAGGAGGAGGCCCTTTCCTTGCACCCCAGGCGTGGTCGCCGCGGTCTGGAACTCTTTAGCCAAGGGAGAACCGGAAAGCCTGCGGGCAGGAGGAGTTCGGCGCCCCTCGCGCGCGCAGCTCCGCTTCACCCGAGGCAGCCGGGCGGCCAGGGCGGGAGTCCCGCGCGGCTCTGCAACCTTCCCACCCCCCCCACCTCACCCCCGCCAGGAGGAGACGCTGACGGCGGGAGGGAGAAGGCGATGGGGGCCCCACGTTTAAGTGCAGTGAGTCGGGAGCGGCCACAGAACCAGCTGCAACAGCACTCCACCCCCCCCCTACCCCGGAGGGCTTCGTTACTCCGAAACTCGGTCCTGCTGCGGGACCGGGCTGCAAGGAAAGCAAGGCTCCAACGCCTGCACTTCCGAGGCGGTCCTCCGGGAGGAGGGCGACGGCGTGGGGACACCCGGACTGCCTCTCGCAGGCTTCGCCGCCGCCGCCGCCGGCCCAACTCTCGGCGACCAAGCGCCCCGCAATCCGCCCAGCGCCCCAACCTCGGGAGAGAGGCGGTGGGACCATCTCGAGAGCTCTTGAGCCGCTCGAATTCGACCTCTGGCGGACCCCCGCCCCCAACGCCGTGGGGCCTTCGACCTGCAGGCCCTTGGCGACTCCTTGGGGAGTTCCCCTACCTGGGTTATTGTCGGGCGCCTTCTCCTCTGGGCCGCTCAAGGCCTCTTGGGTGGGGAACCCCTCCGAGACGGGCACCGGCTCGGGCGCCCCACTCTGGGCTGTGGCGTGCCAATAATAGCGGTCGTAGCCGGGGCCGCTCACCACCCCGGTGGGGTAGACCCTGTAAGGGCCATTGATGGCCAGAGAAGCGTTCATGGGTGGCGGCGTTGCGGGGCCCTCGGGAAGAGCCACTGAAGGCCCCCCCTCGGCCCTGGGAGTGGCCTTTTATGAGCGGCCTTAACATGACAATAGGGAGGGTCCGCCCGCCTTAACGATGGGCCCTGATCGCAGGGGCGCGGCCTCAGGTGGAGGTGTGCGGGGCCAGGTTTGCTAGCCGGAAACTCTGCGGAATCAAGAGGCCCTTGCTCCTGTGGATAGCTGGGGTTGCAGCTGTTTACATCACAGTTCAGCAGCTATGGATCTCCAGGTGTTTTTCAACAGGGTCGCCCACAGTCCCTGACTCTTGACTGTGCTGTGGGGTATTCGTTTGTAGGCCAGAAGAAACCTGGTAAACCTTATTGGCCACCTGGGTGGAACAGAATGGCAGCCTAAGCCTGACTGATCTCAGTAGGACTGCCTTTTGAGTGATCATAGGGAAGAAAATAAAAGGCAGACCTATGAAATCAAAAACGGATCCTCATGATTCTTATGTGATTTTTACAAGAGATTCTGGTCAAACCATCAAAAAGCCATAGGTCCCATCCATCTCTCACCACACACTACGCCACAAAAAGCATGGGTCCTTCAGTGTAGTGGTTCAGAAACATGGATCCCAGGTGTGGATCCTCATGATTTCATATGATTTTTACATGAGATCCTCCCCAAACAATCATCAGATCATAGATCCGATCTGCGCCCAGAGACTAAAGCAATCAAATCCTTCAGTGCATGACTTCAGTGAAACAAAAATATGAATCCAAGGCATGGATCTACATGATTTTTACATGTTTTTAAATTGTGTTTTGGGGATGTATCCAAAGTTATGTAACAAAACAAAATACAATCCAGGTCACCATCATGCTTAAAGAATGAACCATGGAAACCTCAGGTCTTATACTTCCCTTCACTACTAGAATGGGAAGAAAAATTAAAACCATGGCATAAATCCTCTTAGAGCCTGTTGTCTTCTTCAGAGGAAGTACCCATAGCCATGCCAAATCACTGAATACATCTGTGTCAATAGACATGACAATAAGCACCACAGATACCTCCGTTCATAGCACCACTGTAGTGCAAAAACATGGACATAAGGCACAGAGCCCGTTGTATCAGCTACCTCTGGTGAAATGTTGTCTTTCACAAAACTATTAAAGGTATAGGCATTCTGGCCACCTTTCATGTAGCCATTCTGTCCTTGATGAAAGACATCTCCAGCAGGACTATGGCATCCCCACAGCCATCATAGTCAAAGGATAAACCCCTGGTCCAGAGTTGACCTTCCTGTTCTATTTCCTGCCTGTTCTTGTTCAAGAATGTCTTCTGTGTAACCTATTCAATCATTTTTCATGCAGATGATGAGAATATAGTTTGCTGATAATGTTTAGCAAACTCATTGGATGTAACAGGCTGGATCAGCCTTTCTTGTAAATTGAGATAATGATGGCTAAACCCCAATCTTCTGGGATGCACACTGTATGGTTCACAACCAATGTGAACAATGATGCCAGAACTGGGGCCTACCAGATCAACAATTTGATGGCAGTTTGTTGAGGATGCCATGTGAAAAATCATAGGGATCCATGAGGATCTGTATCTTGGAACTCTGTTTTTGTAGTGCAGCAAAGTCATACACTGATAATTTCTGTGATTTAACATGGCTTAGGGAGGATCCCACGTAAAAATAATGTGGATCCATGAGGATCTGTACCTCAGATCCATGTTTTTGCATCACTGCAAAGCCTAAAGGACTCATGATTTCTGTGGTGCAGTTTGTAAGAACAGTTGGGACCTATGATTTGAGAATAGTTAGGGGGCAGATCCAATGTAAAAATCATGTGTATTCATGAGGATCCATGCCTTAGATCAGTGTTTTAATGCCGAAGCAAAGCCACACACTTATGAATCCATGATTCCTGTGGTGTAGTTTGCGGGCACTGATGGAATCGATTACTGGACGGTGGTTTGGGGTGGATCGCATGTACAACTACTGTGAATCCATGAGGATCAGCACCTCCATTTTTTGTTTTTCAACCACTGCAAAACATAAAAGAGATCCATGATTTTTGTGCTGCCGTTTATGAGCGCAGATGGAACCTATGGTTTGATGGTGGTTTGGCATGGATCCTGCCTAATCATGATGATTTGTTTTTTATTTAATGGACCCACTTCTTACTTTTTCCCATTTTGTCCCATGCGCTGAAGGATTCATAATTTCTGTGGGAAAGTCTCTTGGCATGGATAGAACCTATGATTTGAGGGTGGTTTGGGGAGGATCCCATGTAAAAATCATATGGATCCATGAAGATCCACCCCTGCAAAGCTATGCACTAAGTGATCAATGATCATTTGCTGTGTCTGTGGGCAGATATGGGGTCTGTGACTTCATTGTGATATAGAGAGGATCACACCTAAAAGTTATCTGGATCCATAAGAATCCACACCATGGATTCATGTTTTGTTTTCCACTGCAAAGCTACGCGCCAAATGACATTCTGCTTGTAGTCTGTCGTACAGATGGGACTTATGACTGGACGGTGGTTTGAAGGTCCTACTTAAAAATCATGAGGATTCATGAGAATCTGCACCTCCGATCCATGTTTATCCATTGTCTCTCCTACCCTCAGGTGGCCTTCTCTGTATGGCAGCCAATTTTGGAGTCTGCTCTTTGCCGCTTTATAGTGCCCTCCCCGGTGATGCAGCCTATCTAGGATCCTCCTCATTGCTGCCTTCCTCTGTCCACCCTTTGCTTTTTGCAGCACATTTATGAACCTGCTCTCTGCTTCCCTTCTATAGCCTCCACAATAAAGCAGCCTATATAGGAGTACCAGAGGGGAAGAATGAGCCGGCCGATAAATAGACTGCAGTATCAAGTTGGCCACCAGAGAGCAGGTTCATTAATTAAACTGCATTTCCTGGGGTGGCCACGCAAAGCAGAGAGCAGACGTATACACAAGACTGCAGTTCCAGGGTGGCCAGCAAAGGGAAGAGCAAGCAAGCTCATACTGTACTGCAGTAGTACAGTGACCAGCAGAGGGTAGCAGTGAGCAGCCTCATAAATTGGCTGCAGTACCAAATTGGCCGCTGGATAGCAGCAGGGAGTAGGTGCATAAATAGAATGTATTACCAGAGTGGCCACCCAAGGGCAGAAAAGAGCAGGCTCATATATACATACACTGCAGTACCAGAGTGGCCTTCCCTCTGCTGCCCTTGGGTGGCCACCCTTATACTACAGTCTGTTCATGAGCCCGCTCACTGATGCTGTCCGGTGGCTGCACTAGTATGTATATGTGTAGACACCCTGGTACTGCACCTGTGTATGAGCCTGTTCATGATCCAATCTGATGAGTATTTCCTGCACTCATTAAGTCATTATTAATGACTATTTTATTATTATTATTATTAACTCATTAATCCAAGTCATTAATAAAAATGTTAAAGAGCATCAGGCTCAAAAAATGAGGCAGGATTAATCTGGAAAGATTTGTTCTTGATAAATCCCTGTTGGCGTCTATTTATTCTTGCATTGTTTTCAAGGTGTTTGCAGAGTGACCGCTTTATAATCTGCTCCAGAAGTTTCCCTAGAATTGGTATCAGGCTGACTGCTCTGAAGTTCCCAATTTCCTTCTTTTTGAAGATAGGAACAAAGTTAGCCCTCCTCCAATCATCCAGCACTTCACTCATCCTGCATAATTTCAAGAAAATAATAGACAGTGCTTCTGAGAGTTCTTCAGCCAGTTCCTTCAATACTCTTGGATGCAGTTGATCCAGTCCTGGAGATCTGAAAGTCTTCAAGGCAATAAACTATTCCTTGACTACAACAGGACCCCTGTATTCATAGGCTCAGTACCCACCAATTCATTTTCCTCCAGAGTTCTTCCGCCATCTCTATTGGTTCAATCAAGCCAAAGACAGGTAATCCTCTAGTTTCTTCCTCTATTTTTTGTAGAAAATTATCAACAACACAACCAAGGAATTTATTGAAAGGGCCATATTTGGCAGTCAAATCTTGGTAAATTTTACAAATGATGTTGTTTTAAATGTTTTGTAAATGAAGCACATACCCTTCCATTAGTAACTGAAGTCACTTCATTGATAATGTGGCTCTACATTTTTGTTTCTAGTAGGAACCACTAAGCATACTCCTCACTACTTCCCAAGAGGCTTTTCTAGATCGCTACATGATGTGTGTTGAGAGCAGTCCTAGAAGTGCAGCTGTGGAACATGTGATCGTTCCTCTATGTTCCTGCTCATCCTCTGCTTGCAGGGTACATTTTAATACACATGGGCTGGCGATGGAGGAACCTCTGCCATAATAGACAGCAGCAGTGTTCCGCAATTCCTACAAAGGTTGCCTGCAATATGTTGGTTGGTTTGGCTATTCTTGTCAATTATCTCTACTTAGTTTTATGAAGACGAGGACTCTCAGATGCAGTTTCCAACATAGGAAAACTAGACCTTGGTTTAATGGGGTTTTTTCAAAAAAACTGTTGCCAAGTATTTTTTTCAGTAGTTGCTGCAAAAGTACTCAATAAGGTAAGTCTGATTCTTCGTTTATTATAACCTGGTGCGATCAGAAAAGGGAAGCACTGAATGTCCCCACTGTAAATGAGCAAAACATGATGTTTGTACAAAGACACAATATTACTTCATGTATGATCCCTAATGGCTAGATCACTTGAGGAATGAGAGGAACGATGACAATGAAACAGCAAACAGCCATAAAAAAAGGAAAGACTGAGAAGGGTTTCTTAAAGTAATAACTCGGGCTGCTTTTTGCTGATGTGATTATCAGTAAGGCAAGGATTTCTATGACATGACATGTTTTTTCTGTAACCTTCATTTAAATTTATAAGTGTTTTAAAACATGCTTGGGAGTAATCTGGTAAGAATTAAGTGGTTTTAAAGTCATATTTTGACCTTTTAAAAGAGTCATGTCATATTTCTGGTCAATTTTGTCAGAAACGTATTTTGGTTGTCAGCAATCTTCCTGATGAGCCAGCAAACAACACGAGGTGAACAGGTAGTCATGAGGCTACCTGACTCACCTAAGTGACTGCAGTGGCTGAGGGAGAGGCATGTAGTAGAGATCGGCAGTGGAGGGCACTGCGTTCCTCGAAAACAAACTGCAGCACGTGTGAGCTTATGCGCTGCAGAGCCTTTTCCCTGATCTGCAAAAGTCTTGAAGTGACATCAGCAAGAGCAACTTTTTAAAAAATAACTTCAGCAGGCAAAAGCTTCTCCCCTGCCCAGGCCTGGAAAAAAAAAGTGACAATTTGACTGTTTTTTTCTTTTTCTCATTTGCTCCCTATCTCAGGGTGTGTGTGTGTGTGTGTGTGAGGGGGGGGGGGGGTGATGACCAGGCCTGAAAAAAAGGTGAGAATATGCCTTTTCCCCCCTATTTACCATTTTCTCCCTTACTCAGATGTGTGTGTTTGAGACAGTGAAGTCACATAAGAGCTGCAATCTGATTTCAACATGCCTAAAAGTAGATGTTTGGCGAGTGTAAAATTACAGCGTTCCGTTCAAGAGTTTGGGGAGCAAATCTTCAGTAATGATGGTGATATTTTGTTTTGTAAACTATATGAAGTTGTCAGTCCAAAACCATTTTAGTATTCAATAACATTTTTATCCCGTGAAACATAAGAGTTGTTTAGCAAGATTTACCTTCGCTGAGAACAGGCGATATCTCCTTTTTGAGACAGCTTCCTCTTCAACTGCAGGTTCATCAATTACCCAGTCAGAATTTTGTAAGGTTCTCTGTACAATTTACTTCAAATATTCCTTTAAGGAAATTAGGTAATGGTACCTTCAGACATTTCTTGGAGAAGTACACCAGTCTCTCAGTTCTAAATGAATCTAGCCTGCTATGAAGATGTACTAGGAAAAATAAGATCTGCTGTTGGCAATAACAAGATATGGGTTTCAGTAGATGAAACAAGTGATGTAAATGGCAGATATACAGCTAATATTATTGGCACTCTGAAATGTGACAAGCCTGGTGAAATATTCCTTTACAAAAAGTAAACAATTCAGCTATCACTACACTCTTTGATGATTCTATAAAACTACTCTGGCTGGCTGGTGTAAAGAGGGGAAACAGCCTCCTCTTTGTAACAGATGCCTTTCCATACATGACTGAGGCAGCCAAGGGATTTACACTTTTTTATCCAAAAATGATCCATACCACATGCCTTGCACATGGTTTATGCAGAGTGGCCAAAGAGATCTGAAGCAACTATCCTGATGTAGATAATTTCAAATGGGAAAAAATGTTCATCAAAGCTCCACTTCAAGTACAAACGTTCAAAGAAATTGCTCCTACTTTGGCTGTCCCTCCCCAACCTGTCGAGATGTGTTGGGGGATTTGGCTGGATGCCGCTATGCATTATTCAACAAATCATGATTCCTTGCAGCGGACAGTTAAAGAATCTGACTGTAGTAAATCTTCCTCCATCAAGATTGTGCAAGGTTCCTTTTCTGAAACCTTGGCCAGAAACTTGGCATATATAAAATCTAACTTCAGTGGACTATCAAGAGCAATCACCTGCATTGAAACTGTAGGAATGGAACTTAGTGATACACTGAAAATTGTGAAACAAACAGAAGGTGACTTAAAGCAAAAGGGAAAGTGGCTGAAAAAATTAGTAATAAACTGGGTTATTCAACATTTTGAAAAATAAGTAACATTCTAAATGGACTTGAAGCAAAATTTGATGACTTCGAGCCAGAATTTTCTCCAGATGAGTTGGCTTTTTCCAAATTTGTTCCTATTACCTCGTGATGTCGAATGGAGCTTCTTCAGAAACAAGAACATACTGACGGACAGTTCTGAGTTTGATAACCTCAAGATGTGTCTGATCATCCAATGCAACTCTGCTGTTGATGAAAACTAATCCAGGTATGACTATTTTACTCTCAAAATGTTCATTTGATTCATCCAATACTAGTACTTCTGCACTGGAAGTGAAAAAGAATATAGATTTTAAATTTTATGTGGTGTGTATAAGCACAAATTTTTAAAACATGGGTGCTAATTTCAGAAAAATTATAAAGTCACATTTTTTGTTTTATTGGTCATATTTAAACAATTTTAAGGTCATAAATACTTACATATTTCTGACACTTTTAAGTCATAGAAATCCTCAACTTAATTATCAGATATTACAAAAACCAAGAAAAGCCAAGAGAGCAACAGAATTCTTTGAAGTGTCAGTATTTATTCAAATGGTCATTTTAATAAATACAGGTACTTCTGATAATCTTCTTTCTCTGTTTGCTATGTTTTGTTTCCAGTGCCTTTCTCTGCTTTTTCCCCCCTCCTACATTGGGACAGGCAAGGTATGGCCTGTAGACTGAATGCAGTTACCCTCTCCCCTGAAAAAAGTGTTTAAAAAATTTTTTTTTTGCAAAAAGATTAGTCATGTTATGCTCCTGGTGGCTGCCAGGGGCCTTGGGGGCATCCCTTTAAGGTCCCCCTTCCCATTAAAGAAAGAAAAAATCAAAAACAGAAGTACCCATCCACACACTTCCCTCCGTAATAATACAAGCTCCATGCAGTCCTCACAAATACAGCTCTCAAGTGTTCTGAGCTTGCCCAGTTCTGTCCTACATAGTGTACAACCACTTCCCATTAAAAAATTAAAATGGACATGGTTTGAAAATCAGCTCTACCAGATGGATGCCCAGGTAGATAGTTGTCACTATTGAAGGTAAGATATGAACTGAACTAAAATGTGTCTGCTCAGTTCAGGCTCAAGACCCCTAAGTGTCTATTGGAACAACAAACAAACAAGCCAACAGCACAAATTGCCAGAGACTTTCCACCAGCAGAATTCCCTTTATTTTAGATTATTAATAGGATACATAATGGAGGCACTTATCCCAAACTACTGGGAACTTTTTTCATCTAAAGATGAAGGAAAAAAGGCGCCATAGCATCTTTACACATGGCAAGAAGAGTCAAGAGGAAGCAAATCAGATCAAAATGAATGGAAGTAGGAATCCATGCTACCAAGCGAATGCCATCTTTTGGAGAAGTAACCAGTAGGTGTAAGTGGTGGGAGTTTATGCAATGCACTGATAAGGAGACAAAGCTGTTGCTAGTGACTTCTGAGACAACGGATCATTTGTGAGAAGGCAACATTGATTATTAGGGCAAAATGGCATAGAGTTCAAGCAGTAAAGGCACAAAGTAAGTTAGCACCATCTGGGAAGGGTCCTATCACCCAGGACATAAAGCAAGCAGTGACTGCTCCAATTTAGGTACAAAGGGAAGAACCCACTGGAAGAAACACTTAAGGCAGATGGTGTGTGTATTGCTATTCCTTACATCTTATCTCAGGAAGGGTGAGGTATCCCTGACACGCTTGGACACTTTGGGGCAGGGAGGATTAAGCGTTGATTTTTTAAAAATCTAGGATTTATACAAATATTAATACAGAAGAAATATATACAACCACAGCCCAGGGAGGGCAGAGTGCTTTACTAGACCTGTTGAGAAGGTGCCAACGTTGCCCACTAACTCTCAGAGTGGTAACACAGTTCCAGAGACAGAACAGCCATCAGCCACAAAACCTCCTCTGAGAGAAGAGACTCCTTTGGGAGCTTCTGCGGGACTTCTCAGCACTGGAATCATGAGATCTATTTCTGAACATAATTTGCAATTAAGAACCTCCCTCAACCTAGATGGCAGAGGTAAGCTGCAGCCACAAACACAATGAGTTAATTGCATAGAGAAAAGTCAGTCTTCTGAATAGAGAGGGAAAAGCTTTCCACAGAAGCGATTCATGCAGATGACTGCAATCCTGATGATCTCTCTCTCCCTAGCTCTTTCTCACCACCCCTCCTTTGCGACCAAGCCAGCTACAAAAGGGCACAGTCAACCAAGCCATGTTGAAATGACGAACATCCCTGCAACTGGTTACCTGGGTGTCCTAGTGGCGTAGCACACCAACCATGCTTATCCAGGCCACAAACTGGTAAGCTGGATCAAATGGCACTCCTTCCGTTTAAGCATAAGCCCTTGTTGTGCAGAGGGTAGCATGGTACATGAATCGTTTAATCAGCATTATATGAGAGGCCCAAAAATAATCCAGTGCCTTCCTCTTTCTAACAACTCTGTTCGGTTAAGTCCTGTTTCAATTTAGTGAACTATTTAAAACTGGCTATCTGTAGTTCCATCATTTTCTTTTCTTCCAAGGTATGAAATGGAAATAAACTGATCAAGTTTTGCTTTGAAGTTTAAGGGGGAAAAGTTAAGGCAATTGAAGGAGATGTTTTAATACATATATAGTACAAACAAATCCACAGGGTGGGGGGGGGGGTAAACAAGATGGACAACTTCACTCAGAATGAATGGTAAAAGCAGATGTTTTGTGATGGAAAGACAAGTTCTCTTATTTTTTTACATTCCCAGCCAATCACTCCACTACAGTTCTTTTCTGTATTCTCAACAAAGTGCAAAACAACTCCACAAAATAGAATCTTCTGTGTTCCCATCAGGAATGGGGCTGGTGTGACCACTAAGAGGAGAGCAAAAACAAAACAGCAACTCCTCTTCTTCCCAGGGAAGATTCTAGTCACCAAATCCCTCTCTAGCCAAGGGTAGGAATGCTAGGATTCTCAGAGCTATTCACAGGTAATTGACTTAGAGCCCTCTTCCCGTGGTGACTGCTGCTGTAGCTCTGCTATCGGTAAGGTGAGGAAGATGGGATGGAAGGATGGGAAGACTGGGCCTTAGCTAAGGCGGATCACTTGCAAAGAGCTCTTTTACATAACAGAGTAGGCATGAGTTCCATCCACAAGATAGTTAACAAGCAACTGCCTCTCCTCCCTCCTGGATAGTGGTCATGGTTAATCTAATAAGGAAGGCTCAGTCGGTCTGATGATGGTGGGTCGGTTCGGCGCTGCAGGGGGTCTTCTACTGCAGAAAGAAGAAAACAGGGAGACAAGTGAATGCTGAGAAAGGGGTAACTGGACAGATAGATGAAGCTGGTGCTCATAACCCAGAAGCAACTGGATATCTCTGTATTCTGAATGGCAAAATAACTATGCCTTTTGGCATAAGCAGCCAACAAGTAAAGACTACAGGGCCCATCATTCAATATTATCTTCCAGATGGCCAGGGATCAAACAGCGTCCCAATCTGCCATATCTTTTCTTTCATTGCTGGCAAAAATGTGTGCCTTTGTGCCATTCAGCGATACCAACTCTGGCTCAACCATGTTTGTAAGGAGCGCTAGGCAAACAACAGGCACACTAGGGAAGAGAGTGGCGTTCCCCAGTAAATGTGACACATGTGATCATCTGCTAGCTGGCATCACTCCTTTGTCTGCCTTCCTTGGTAAACTGCCATGTGATGGAGAGCCATCATTGTAGTTTTGCTACAGTACAGGCTAGGCTTTTTAAAGAAGAAAAAGAAAAAAGAATTCTGCAAGAAGGTGACTCAAATTCTGCAGCAAGAAGTGACTGAATTTTGTCACGTGTAGGCATTATACAAATAAACATGGGATTGTCATAAATTTTTGGAAAATACATTCAGCTATGGTTATGAAGTAATGTTCATAAGTGTTCAAAAACCTTCTGTTCTTATGAGGAACCATCCCTGGACAAAAAAACAAACAAACATGGGGAATGTAAGGCAGTTCATCAACATTAAAGCAAAAAGTGTGTTACTTCTATACCGTCCCATTGGGGCTTAAAGCATTCTCTGGGCACTTTACAATAATTACAATCTAATTATGCAAGCTAAACACTGTCCTGGCGAGCAAGCTGGGTACTCAATTTACCGATTTCAGAAGGATGGAAAGTTGAGTCAATCTTGAGCCAGCTCGCTTTTGGGGACATCATTAGCAATTTTACGCCCTTCTTTTATTTATTTATTTATTTAATTTATTTAAAATGTTTTTTACTCTGCCTTTCTCCTTAAAAAGTACCCAAGGCAATTTACATCTAAGACTATGTTTAAAAGCTAAAAACAATAAGTACCAACATATTTACAATAATTAAATAAATATTATATTAAAATGGTAAATAAAATCTGTCTGGATTAAGTTTATTAACTCTCATCCAGCTCACTACTAACACTAGACACTGATGTAAAGCCAAAGCAGCTTTCTTGGATATAGATGGAAAGGAGAGAGAGAGTTGGGTGTCATCCACGTACTGGTGACATTAAACCCCAAAATTCCAGACAACCTCTCCCAGTGGTATCATGTAGATGTTAAATAGCATAGGACACAAAACAGAACCCTGAGAGACCCTACAGGCCAACGGCCAGAGTGCTGAACAGGAGTCCCTCAGCACCTTCTGAGTTCTCCCCTCCAGGAAGGACCAGAGCCACTGTAAAACAGTGCCTCCAAGTCCCATCCCAGAAAGATGACCCAGAAGGATGGCACAGTTGATGGTTTTGAAAGCTGCTGAGAGGTCCAGCGGAACCAACAGGGACACACTCCCACTGTCCAGTTCCCAGCGTAGGTCATCCACCAAGGCAACAAAGCACTCTCTGTCCCATAGCCAAGTCTGAAGCCAGATTGAAAACCAAGCAGACATGGTAGCCTTCACCTCTCCAAGGGTCCTGCCCACATCCTCAGGCTGCAAATCTGAAACTTATCCATTAACACAGGACAAGCAGGGGTCATAGTTACATTCAAAGGACCTATATCAACTACAGCATCCAAGTCAGGGCAGATTCTCAACTTTCGTCTGAAACCATAAGCACTAAATAGTTAAAATACAAGCTCCAGTTCTCAGGTAGCTAAATTCTATGCCCAGTGTTAAAATCTGCATTTTTTTTCTGTTCCTGTAAGGAAAAAACACAGCAAGACATACAGATAGCCAACCGTTTTTTCTATCACTGCTACCTCTAAATTCAGGACTGTTTATGTGACATGACTTCCCCAGTGAGCTTTGAAAAGGAGGCAGTTTTCTTCCTTGCAATACTGAAATGAAAACAATTGTCCTCCAGGAAGAATCCACCATTTTAAAGGGGAGAGGCTTCAATGCTGGTGAGCAAAATTAGCAGCAGTTCCTTTCTTCAGCCAGATGTTACTGCTTCATCTGATTCACATTACACATACCTCACTCAATCTAGGAAGATGCACCAAATAAACATGTTGCATGGGCTATTTTTCCAGACGCCAGTTCTAAATTCTACCTTATTCCAGTTACGGAAGCCTTCTCACTCTTCCAATGTGTTTTTAAAATTAAAAGTCCTCTTGTGTCCTCAGGAGGGAGGGACCATTAAGTCACATTTTGCTGCCATGTCTGGAGGTTAACCACCCTTATTAGAAAAGGCCTGTAAGCTTGAAGGCCTATCAACACAGTGGTTGCTGCAGCCGTACAAAGGACAAGATGAGCACAATGAAAAGATGCAAACCTGAACAACCCCCTACCTGGGTACGCCTGGGGGGATGCCGGGTGGAACACGGGCTGGTCGGGAAGGAATCTGAGGTGGGGCTGAGAAAGGGTCATTATTAGCAGCAAATGCACTTTGCGGTCCAGGGCGTGAAGGAATGGGTGGTGCCACGAAAGAGGAAGGCCCTGCTGCTGGTACTGGGATCAGTGGAGGGCCTGGCAGAGGACCCCTCACAGCTGGGGGTCTCCCTGGTGGCAACACAGTAGAAGGAGGCCTGCGCTGTGGTGTCGGGCTGCAAAAGAAAGGGAATCATCATCACAAGGAAGACTAGTTTGCACAGTGGAGGAAAACAGAACCTCAAATCACATCAAACATCTACTGACAAAAGGTGAGCTGAATGTTTAAATTGCAAGAGAGAGGGGCCAAACGTAGTTCCCCAGGCTCTTCCTGGAGTTCTGAAAACCACAGGAATTTGATTATGTCGTTCACCTGAGATTTGCCCCCTTTCAATTTCTGGCTTGTCTTGGCTTCCCTGCATGTTTTAAGAAAAAGCGATGGCAGAACCAGATGGCTACTCCATGCCAACTCACCTATGCCCACTGCTTCCTGACTGCAGCCATGTGTCATCCACGGGAGGAGGGACCGGTGTGGAAACTGTACTGGTACTGATGTCGCCAATGATGTGCAACGCTTCCTTCAAGGCATGGTACATTCGCAACATGTCATCCCTGCGCTGTGCCTGGTCTGCAGATTCCTCCATCAAGCTATTTTGGTCTGCAGAGGAGTACAGGTAGGCAAGCAGCTCTGAATGGATGAAATCCTTGGTCTGTAGTAGTGGAGTGGAGGAGAAAGACAACATAGAGGTAAATACCCTCTCCATCCGACAGTCTGGACTTGATATGTCCAGTCTAGAGTAATACTAGGGCAGAAACCTGCTCACATTTATCTGCAGCAGTCAGAGAGAAACACACTTTCATGCCTGTCACTGGCAAAAGGATTCAAGATCTCCAGGAATACACACTCCTTCCCTCTCAAAAAGATCAGCCTGGTTGAGCAGCTGTCTTTCATTTTCATGCATATACTCCACCTGCCAGCCTTATTAATTTTTATCGCTGAGAACCACTACAAAAGATAATCTTTTCCTTGAAAAGCAGAATAAATACAATGTAGGACAGTCATTCAAGTAATATAAACATAAAGAATGACATGCTTTATTCATCTTTTGTTGCAGCCTCTTATATAAACCTTTAAAGCAAAGTATTCAAAAATGATGTATTACTAATATTTAACACTGATTTACTCACATAAGGAAAACTACTGAGGTAATTTCCTTGTAACTTGATGGCAATTAGGAATTTTGGGGAAAAGGCACCTGCTTGCTCAAATATGTTTTAGTTCCAATTGAAAAGATTAAAAGATTGTCAAGTAAAAACAACACAGGTATGTGCTTGCTGTTTTGTTATGTTCACTTTACACTGCACGTATGTTTATACATAGTATTTAAAGGGAAAAGCTTTTGACTTCTGTAACTAAATAAGAGGGTGCATTTGAAAAATTGTATATTTGTTAATTTGCATGACACAGCACACACTTACCCAAGCCAGCCACCATATACAACTTTTACTATTTAAACTATTTACTATTTAAACTTAAACCTGTACTAATAATGATTTAATGGGATACATACATTTATTTCCTTAAATTGTAGGGATGTGTGCTCTTTTGTGGACTGCAATTCCCAGAATTCTGTGGTTCTGAGAAAAGTTGTTTATATTGAAGACTTGACTGTTGACAATGGAGTTGATAACAATGGAGTTGATAGAGTGTTTTGGGTGGAATCTGGAGGCATGTTTAATGGTTAGTGGGTTTCTGATATAACATAGTGCTGGCATGTCACTTGTACAACACCGTGGAATCTAGAAAATGCTGAGACTGTGGTTGAGTGATTAATGTTTACCAGGTAAGCATGTCTGGAAAAACATGGAATTCTCCTGGAGGTCAAAGAGGAGGATTCCATGTTTGTTTCTGATATGCTTACTTGGTAAACAGTAATCACTCTAGCCACAGCCTCAATGTTTCTGGATCCCACAGTGTAAATCTCCAGTACTTGTGTCGACTGGTCCAGGTTAAGGCTGATGGAAAGATCAAAGCTGTTGAAATCCTGATGGAATTTCTCTAGTAATTCCTTGTCAAAGGTTCAGATGACAGAGATGTTGCCAATGATTCTCAAAGGACATAAACTGAGGAAGTGTAATTCCAGGTCTGCCATGAATTTATTTTCAGACTGTGGAGACATACACATCCCAGCTGCACCACTGATCTGAAGATAAGAGCCTCGTGGCGTAGTGGTTAAACTGCTGTACTGCAGCCAGAACTGTGCTCACGACCCGGGGTTCAATCCCAGGTAGCCGGCTCAAAGTTGACTCAGCCTTCTATCCTTTCGAGGT
The DNA here is from genome assembly GCA_037013535.1 of Intellagama lesueurii. Lineage (NCBI taxonomy): Eukaryota > Metazoa > Chordata > Lepidosauria > Squamata > Agamidae > Intellagama > Intellagama lesueurii. The sequence continues at coordinate 131,219,586 of JBAJHW010000002.1, forward strand.
TGGTAAAATGAGCACCCAGCTTGCTTGGGGGGGAGGGCAAGGTGTAGCCTGCATAATTAACTTGTAAACTGCCCAGAGGGTGCTTGAAGTACTATTGGGCGGTATATAAGCAGCAAGCTTTGCTTTTTGCTTTTATTCTATTGCTTAAAGGTAAAACAGTTATATGTAAGAATATAACTCGCAATGAATGTGACAGTTAGATTTGCATGACCTCATGTAGAATAATATATTTGATGGCTTATAGATCAGCTTTGTGAGAAACATACATGTAAAGTGTCTGCATAGCCATGGTGGCCAGGGTGGTACCCTCTGGAAGGTTGTGAGTAGACCACAGTTCTCTTAGGAAGTCTGTTCTACCTCTGTATCTGGGGGTGTTGAAGGTTTCAGGACACATATCCAGACACCCCAGCAGTGATGGTACCTATAATCAACACAATGAGCTGTTCAGGGTTACCTAACTGTGTATTCTGGACAGTAGGCAGAAAGTGCCTAGTTGAGCATCTTATGGTATATATTAGAGATGGGGGTATTCATATACAAATATGAATATCCCCATGCAGCTGGATTTAACGAGGGGCCGGCCCCTGTGGCCAGCCTGTCCACTCATGCGTCCGCCAGCGGCCTCGCTCATCCTTCCCCAATTGCTCCCGGAGCTCCGCTCTCTTCCTGCTCGCCTGACCACTCCAGGCAGTGGGAGGGAGGACGAGTCTCCCTGCATGGCTGCTGAGTGGCCAGGCGAGCGGGAAGAGAGCGGAGCTCCGGGAGCAATTGGAAGGATGAGCGAGGCTGCCACCGCCACCGGACATGTGAGTGGACGGGCCGACCGCATTCGTATACGAATACCCCCATCTCTAGTATATATGTTAGGATTTGGTTATTGACATATCCAGGAAATTCTTTCATCGTGTTGATGATGAAAGCAGTTCCTTCTGCTATTCAGTATTTGGGTGTGTGGCTAGGGAACGCGTACAATTAGACACTGTATAAAAATGTCCCTTGGCCTCCTGTGTTCAATCTAATTTGTTCATGACAATAACGGAGCCCCTCATTTGTCACCATCTTTGATGACAGTATTGGGCTTGTCCTGAGACTACGGATAGCCTCACACTCCATTCGGCTGAGACTGTGTGGCAAACAGAATCACAGAATCATTAAGTTGGAAGGGGCCTATGGGGCCATCGAGTCCAACCCCCTGTTCAGTGCAGGAATCCAAATCAAAGGACATCCACCAGGTAGTTATCTAAATTTCTCTTGAATGCCTCCAGTGTTGGGACTCTCACCACCTCTCAGGGTAATTGGTCCCATTATGTGTCTTGCCGATTATTTCAGCTTGGGCATGGCGATGCAAGCATTCAATACAGAAGTCTACCTCTTCAGCCTCCATGAGGATTCCACATGTATTTCTGACATGCAAAACGTAGTTACTCTAGCCACAACCTCAACATTTTCAAAGTCCATTACTTCTGCTAATAATGCTATTGTCTCCTCAACAATGTATAATTGCTTATAGGCCTGTGGCTAAATATTTTACTCCATCTGTCTAAAAAAGTGGATTAAAAACTCGAACTAAAATAATTTTTTTTCAGTGTTTTTAAGGTACCACAATACTTCCTCATTTTATTTAGCGCTTCTTAAGGGGAAGGAAGAATTTCTGAGTAAATTTTGTTTTCTGTTTGGCTTCCCTGAACATTGTCACCTCACCTGCACAATCTTGTGCAGCCTATTCAGGTGTTAACTGTATATGTGCGTTCATTCACTTGTGCGTTCATTCATACAAGCCTGGTTGTTAAGCAGAATTGTGATGCACAGGAATAAGGTCTACAGGAAGTAACTTGCAGTAACTCCCAAACTCTATGCTCAAACTGATGAACAATGTCAGCAGAGTGGTGTAAACCTAGTTTCAACCAAGAAATAAATGACAAAAAACTCACATTGTTTATCATTAGGTGCATTATTGTCTTTGGCATAAGGTCCCGAATAGATTTGTTGATGATTCCAACGTAAGAGTCAACAAGATTGCGGATAGTTTCCACCTGGCGCTCCAACTGAGGATCCATAGAAAAGGTGTTCTCCTGAGCCCCATCTTCATTCTCTGCCTAGAAGGATACAAATTGACAGTATTGGATGGTTCCCTTGATAGCACAGGGAAGAGCCAAACCATTGTCATCATCACATGGTCATTTGATCATAAAAGAGCAGTCTTGTTACTCTGTAGTAGCAAAAACAACAAACTATTTTGTAGTACCTGAAAGAATAACACATTTACTACTGTATAAGATTTAATTGATAACAGCTCACTTCAATGTATGAAGCATTTTCCAGAGTTTCCAACATATAAATAAACAAAAAATGTTAGTAACAGTAGTTACTGTCAGTACCTTCTACATTTAATTTCCTTTTGACTTCATTGTTTATAAATTCCTACCTTCCAATTATATGCATGCAAGAAACTCTGGATAAATTAATGCATCTGATGAAATGGGCTGCAGTCTACAAAAGTGGAGACAGAATAAATTTGACTGCCGTCAAGATGCAAGAATCTTTGCTGGTTTTGCTATCCCAGTGTTTCCAGCAATCACAAGCAACTTGAGTCTGCAATACTGCTTTGTGACATACAATCCAACTAGATGAGGAACTGTGGGGGATTATTAACTCTTCTCTGTCAAACCAAGTATCTCCTTGTTTCTTCAGCTTCTAGTTCACTACATAATATGACTTGCATTTTGCAGGTATAGGTATATTCAAGCAGGCCACAGGCAAATGCAAAATAGGTGACTACAAACAGTACATCAGGAATGCAACTCAGATAAAACATAGGGAGGGAACAAGACCAGGAATGGTATATAGGCTGAAGAATATGAGATGGTATTAACTGCAAATTTTTCCAGGCTTCTTAAACTGTTCTTTTGTAGTTATGGAGAAGATAAGGTTATTCTGGTCATGGGCATATCAACTCTACTGCTAGCAGATGTGAGATAACTGGTCAGCCTGTGCTTTCCCATTTGTACAGAAAGTTTAATTTAGCAAGATTCCTACATCTTCTTCAGTTTCATAAGTAGAAAAGAAAGGAATTTTTATTTTCTTTGTCAGCTGTTACATTGAATCTTCGACTTTCATTATGTATATTTAAATAATTCTCTTTTTTTTATTGCATCTATTCTATATAGTATCAACATTGCACCTTTTTCTTTCTTTCTAAAAAATTTCTCATTATATACTTGATTTTCAATCCTAAAGGAAGCTATCAAAACATATTCCTGGTGTCTGTATTATTTTGTTATCAATATGAACCAAAAAGAGGGCAGGAGGCATGGGGGAAGGAGAGAGATCAAGGCATTCATATCAATACTTATTTTTTCATCTAGATTTCACTGACAGAGACACATAATTTCAGTGCATGAAAATGGAGAGGAGGAGGAGACAGCTGAAATTTCTTCCATCTGTCCCCTTCTTCCAAGAAAATTCTGTAAAAATCATGGAATGTGAACTCTGCCATTCAGGACATTGTGCTCAGCACAACAGAACCCACTACTGGTGTCTCGAATATTCATTCTAAGCCTGTTTGAATTAACCAATTTTTTGGGATGGACATCTAGTGCAAGAGAAACTCCCAATCAGGGGAAACAGTAGCCGCTAAAATATCGCTGCTGTAGTGTAACCCTACTAACTGGGCTTTCAACAAACCACCCCTCCCTTTCCTTCAAAAGACTGTGAAAAAAAAAAGGAATGTTTACTTGGTCTTTCTCAGGATAAACACCAGCACGAAGAAAGGAAGCCTTCCAGCTGTCCACATCTTCCTGGGAGTCACAGGCAAGTTCTATCTGACGCAGGTCTTTATATACATTTCTAAATCAGGAATTCAAGAAGAATAGTGTGAAAAAGCCAAATCCCACTAAAGCAGAACAGTCCACACTGTGCAATTTTAAAAAATCCTATTACGGGAAGATGCAGATTTGCCTTCACTTTGATTAATTTCTGTGGCTAGAACAGAAAGTTTGTAGGAAGACTCAACTGATGGAATGTTAGTTCAGCCATCTAAAAGTGCTGTTCTACTACAGCAATAAGTGCCCAGAATAACTGTGCACTACATTTAAACTACATCAATGGTTTCCACTGGATTTTAACCTCTTTAAAATACTACAGATCATTTATACTTTCTCAGCCCAATGTTCTTTAGGTATCTGGACATCAAACCTCATGAAACTCAACCACTAGCCAAGCTGACTGGGATCACTGCAACCTAATGTTTAAAGCATCAAAGTATCAAAAGGAGGAAGAAACTTTTACTCCGTTTCCTTCTTCTCTAACAGGAGCATTATGTCATGCCTTCTCTTAAGACCGGGGAAGAGGGGACTCAAGATGAATCATGCTCTGCTATATATAGCCTCTTTTCAGGAGCTGCTCCAGCCTTCATCACATAACACAAGATAGTAAATGCTTTGCTTTGAATACTGAACATGCAATAAGCAAGTATCTCAGAAGATAACTAAAGATGGTGAGGCATGGGAATCAATCACTACTTTCTCAAGCAAGGAAACATTCTATCTGAAGAATGATCAGTGCCAGAAACAGAAACTCACACATGTGCTGTGTATATAACACTGTTTTCTGTTATGTCTGGACTTCAGGTGGAGCTCACTTCTAGTATGTATTTTAAGAAAGAACCTGGCTGACCACTCTCAAAACCTCTGGCCTTACGCAAGACCAGTAAAACAACTTTCTCACAAGTTTATCCATGAGGTGAACAAAATGACCACATTTTTTCTTTAAGAAGTCTGAAAGGAAGAGCAGAGCTATTCTGTAATACTATAACAGGAATCCTTTACCTCTGTTCTGTGTTAAATATAGCAAAAACATGCTTGTTAGACATGAAGCCCTTCTCCACATCCCTGATTTTTAGGTTGTCCAGAGGCAGCATGTACTTCTTCTCTTTCTCCTGTGAGGACAAGAGGGAGGGGGTGATGAAAGACAAAAATGCCTATGTTGGCTTTATGCTATGATAAGAAACTCAACACATTAAAATTGACCAACCATCCATTCTTTCACAACCCATCCTTAGGGAATTTTTATTTTCAAGCTCCTCAAATTCATGTGCAGAATCTCAACACAAGATTGCAATGAAGTTTTTATATGTTATTTGTTTATACTTATTTAATACACTATGATGTTCGATTATTGCAATCAGCATTTAGTACTGAATACTTGCAAACTTTTGTGCTTTGCTATTGCTACAATCAAAAAGAAAAAAAATCTCAACAGACCAAGAGAATCTTTATTTGAACAACAAAGAAACCCTTGAAGTATCTGTTTGATGTGCAAAGAGATGTCTAATGGAATAATAGTATCTCTGACAGTTCTGATTTGTTGACACACAATGTTAATGTTACCTACCATGAAGCCTTTAAAATTGAGGCCTGGAAAGTCTAGATGAAAGGTTGCCCATGCAATTGTTTTCTTCTCCTTGCACTTTCCATACCCTTTTCCTCTTATTTTCTACACTCTTAATCAAGGCCTCCATTTGCAAATCTATTGCACTGGCATGTTTGGTTCTATCCGCATTTGAGCTAAAAGAAACCCAATGTCCTAGATTTCCAGAGCTTGATAGACTCACTGCTGCCACCACCCAGCATCTTATAATCCTAAGTATTCCTATGAAATGTTGAAGAAAATAATTAGGCGTTGTTTAACAGTTCTACATACGAGTTTGTAAGCACTGTACTTCGTCACTTTGGGAACTGAATGCTAAACGGGCAGTATTCAGATCATGCAAACAAAGTCCAGCCAGCTTACGAGTCTGTCCCTTTATCTCAAAGCTGGCTGAAAGAAACATACAGTTACGTCTGGAAATAACTGGACACGGACACACGTTTTGTTATTTTGGCTGTTTACCAAAGTAAATTCAAATTACAGTTAAATAATGAATACAAGCTTAAAGTGCAGTCTCTCAGCTTTAACTTGAGGGTATTCACATCCAAATTGGAGGAAGGCTTTAGGAATTACAGCTCTTTACTATGTAGCCCCCTCTTTTTCAAGGGACCAAAAGTAATTGGACAATTGACTCAAAAGCTGTGTCATGGACAGGTGTGGGCTAATCCATTATTTCATCATCAATTAAGCAGGTAAAAGGTCTGGAGTTGATTCCAGGTGTGGCATTCACATTTGGAAGCAGCTGCTGTGAACCCACAACATGCGTTCAAAGGAGCTCTCAATGCATGTGAAAAAGGCCATCCATAGGTTTCAAAAAATAAATAAATAAATAAGAACAAAAGAAAATAAATCCATCAGAGAGATAGCAGGAAGATTAGGAGTGGCCAAATCAACATTTTGGTACATTCTGAGAAGAAGAAAAGAATGCACTGGTGAGCTCTGCAACACAAAAAGGCCTGGAAAACAGTGGTGGATAATCAAAGAATCCTTTCCACGGTAAAGAAAAACCCCTTCACAACATCCAGCCAAGTGAACACCCTCCAGAAGGTAGGCATATCATTATCCAAGCCTACCATAAAGTGAAGACATCATGAGAGCAGATACAGAGAGTTCACCACAAGGTGCAAGCCATTCATAAGCCTCAAGAATAGAAAGGCCAGATTAGACTTTAAATATCTTTAAAAGCCAGTCCAGTTCTGAAACAGCATTGTTTGGACAGATGAAACTATGATCAAGTACCAGAATGATGGGAAGAAAAAAAGTATGGAGAAGGCTTGGAGTGGCTCATGACCCGAAGCATACCACATCATCTGTAAAACACAGTGGAGGCAGTGTGATGGCATGGGCGTGTATGGCTTCCAATGGCACTGGGCCACTAGTGTTTATCGATGATGTGACAGAAGACAGAAGCAGCCGGATGAATTCTGTATAGATACATTGCTCAAATTCAGCCAAATTCAGTGAAGTTGATTGGATGGCACTTCACTTTACAGATGGACAATGACACAAAACATACTGCAAAAGTAATCCAGGAGTTTTTTTTAAGGCCAAGTGGAATATTCTGCAATGGCCGAGTCAATCACCTGATCTCAAGCCAACTGAACATGCATTTCACTCGCTGAAGACAAAACTTAAGGCAGAAAAACCCATGAACAAACAACAACTAAAGACAGTTGTAGTAAAGGCTTAGAAAACCATCACAAAGGAGGAAACCCAGCTGTGGCGGAATGCCCATGTCCCACCTGTCCGTCATGTGTAGCTCTAGAGCTGGAGCCTATGAGAGGACAGGAGGGCGGGGTCAGGGAAACAGTTAGAGACAGTTGGTAACTGAGAGAGGAGGTTTATGAGAGAGGTTTATGAGAGAGATTGGAAAGTTGGTGTGGTACTGTTGGTTTATGAATTAAAGAATAGATAAAAGATAGAAGTAAAATAAATAGACAGTCATATAATAGTATTCCAGTGATTCACAGTGATTTATATGGAAAGTACTACCAATAAAGACGCGTGTCTAATGTCCAAGTAATGAGTGAAACATCATACAACATCTATTAATATACTTATGTGATTCTACAACTAAACAATAAATAATCTGTTATATTTGACAACACGTGTCCAGGAAGCATTATTGGTAACGTGTGGATAAAGATCCACTGGTGGCAGTTGGTGTAAGGAGAATAAAGAACGTCGTGCCCAAAGGTGGGACCTGGGTTTGAGGGAAACAAACTAGGGACACTGGGGGTGCGCGATACCAGCGTTTGGTGATGGTCCATGCATTCCAAACTTCAAGGAGTCATTGCCTTCAAAGGAGTCTCAACAAATTATTAAAGATGAATATTTTATTTAGGATTGTGTTAATTTGTCGAATTACATTTGAGACCCTGAAATAAGGGGACTGTGTATGAAAAGTTGCAATTCCTAAATGTTTCATATAGTATTTTTGTTCAGCCCCTTGAATTAAAGATGAAAGTCTGCACTTCAATTGCATCTCAGTTGTTTCATTTCAAATCCATTGTGGCAGCGTACAGAGCCAGAATTATGAAAATTGTGTCAGTGTCCAATTATTTTTGGACCTAACTGTAGGTAATGCAAAGCTAACAGGAAGAGAAATAAGAGAAAATTTCTCTCAGCTAGTTGGACAAACTGTACTGTAAGACGTCTCTGATCAGCAAGTTACCAGCCGTTTTCCAGACTCAACTTAAGGTTTCCACTTAAAAGCCCTCCACAGCTCAAAGCTTGGCTGATTAAGGGACTGTCTCACTACTTTTTTGTTATTAAGAAACGTAAGAGAAGCTGTTTTGAAGATTCCACCACTTACAAGGAAAGGTGGAAAGACAGGCATGCTTGAAGGACATGTTTCAGAAGTCTTTCTCCTGTGTTGCTTCCAAGTGGTGAAATACAGTCTCTCTCAGAGTGGGCCCCATGTCACTGCTTTTAATAACAACGCCATTCCCTTTAACTTGGCATTTTAAGTGGCTTGAATAGTGGTGTTGTTGTCCAAATGACTGTGTTTCATGCTCTTATTATGTTTCTAATGTTTTATTGTTTATCTGTTACGTACTGCCTCAGTGGCTCTGGCCAAGAGACAGTATAAAATACTAAATTAAAGAATGCAGTAATAGGAAATAATCTAAAAGCCAAAAGTCTGGTGAAGGAGTTTTTAAATCAGGTTAGATCTTCTTCAACAGGCAGTGTTACGTCTTTTCCTACTGCCACCAACTGCAATAATTTTACTTTACTGCTTCGTGCACAGAATTAAAGGATCATTTAGAAGCTTGGTACAAAAGGAAAGGAATCTGCCAGAGAGAATCTGTTGCAATCCCAGATTAATACAATGGAGAAATCTGGGTGGCAAGGAGTACTATACAAAGAACAGAGAATATAGAAAACTATCTCGCCACAGAATCCTGCTCTCTTCAACAAACTGCAGTCTGGTTTGGTAAGCACACACACACACATATACTCAACTGCCATGAGTCACAGAGAGCAGCCTCTGCAAAACCCCCACATCTGGAATTGTTTATACCTCCAGATGCTGCCTACTTCTCTCCCTCCCAGCACATACACAGAATCCCCAAAGTGACGTTTTCCTTTGTATGGAGGCCACAAACCTCACTCCCACCCCACCCCGCCGTGATTTCCTGAAAGGCCCCAAATATTTCCCAGACTGGATTCAGTTGTAGGCTTTGCCACGTCAGAGGAGAAAGAGAAGATTTTTTCACTGACCTGCTCTAGTTACAAAATCTAGGAAAGGAGAACAAAACAAGATTGCATTGAAAGGCATCTTCTGGATTCCAGCCCCGGCTACCCAGTGTTCAGACTACCTGTTCAGGATACTAAAACGGTGTACAGTAGTCTGCACATTGGTTAGACTGGACTTGGATGAGCACTGTTTCAGGGCTGCTGGCTGCTCAGGTAAGGATCTACTTCTGTTTGGGGCACAAACTTTTTTGATATTACCACAATTGTAAACATTTAAGTAGAAGTTAACTAACTGCACATAAGGATTTGTGCTCTTCTTTGAAAACTCATCTTACTACAAAAGAAGATGACTTGAAGGTCTGGACATTTTTTAAAAAGTCCACATTGCTTTGCTAACTAAACATCCTTCTTATGACCATCCATTTTAGAAATGTATACTAATTCATGTAGTCGAGGAATGTAGTAAGATGCATTATCTAGAGAAGTAGAGGTTGCAAACTAAATGCAAGGAGCAATTCACTTTTATAGGGTCTCTCCTTCTCCCGAAGAGAGTGACTTATTTATGCTCAGCTAGCTGGTTCTTATAATTCAAAAAAGTCCTCCACCAGAGAGGCCTCATATTATCTATGATAACTGGGGGAGGGGGAAGAAGGAAAAGCATTTTTATTAGCTCAAAGCACTTCCTTTTGTTTCAGCAGTGCCTTAAAGGAAGGCACAAGCAAGGCATCTTTCCACAATCTGGCTTAGGTCTGAACGGCAGTGCAAGGGATTTCATGAGGAAATAAATACCTTGGGGCTGGTTCCAGAAACAACACCTGCTTGCATTTTGATAGCTCTACTGAGCCGACTGCCATTTCAGGTTCATAAGGACCAAGTTTTACCAAGCAAGCCATCTTACCCAAAGGCTAAGGCGATGAATCAGAAAGGAACAAACTACAGGGCTAGAACTGCTGACTTCATTTCCAAATGTTGAAACATGGTATTCGTGCAGTACTTACTGCAGAGCAATACTTAAAGGAAATATCTCTGTAGTCACTATACAAAAGCAATCAGGCACTGTATGGAAGACTCTCAACTCTATACAAGCCCACAATGTTTTCCGATCATTAGAGGAGACATAAGAAGTGTTTCATGAACAGATCACCTTATGCTTAGATTTGCTGTCTTGTAAGATATAAAGAAGCTGCAAAAATCTCACAATTTCAAATGGCTTTTAACTGATACAATTTTGACAATGGTGCTGTTTCAACATTGTTTTACTGCTTGGTTTTAATACTAGCCAAATTATAATGTATTGTTTCTCTGTATTCTTTTTTTTTTTAATTCCGGAAAACATACATTCCATTCTTCTACTGTAAAAACATTACTCAAAGTAACATAGAGCAAATTATAGAATCACAGAAAATCTGAGTAGGAACGTCACAGAATCCAACCCCTGCTCAATGCAGGAATCCAAATCAAAGCAAATCTGATAGATGGTTGTCCAATTTTCTCTTGAAGCCTCCAGCGTTAAGAGTGCTCACCACCTCCCAAGGTAATTGGTTCCATTTAGCCTAAATATGGTTTTCTGTAATTTGAGACCATTGTTACATGTCCTCTACTCTGGGATGATTGAGAACAAATCCTGCCCCTCCTCTGTATAACTACCATTCAGGTATTTGAAAACTGCTTTCATATCTTCCCTAAGTTGTCGTTTCTGGAGGCTAAACATGCCGGTTCTTTCTGTCTTTCCTCATAGGGCCTGGTTTCCAATGCCATGATCACCCTCATATTCAGCTCATGATCTACAATAATTCCAAGATCCTTCTTGTTCCTAGTACTACTGAGCCAAGTATCCCCATTTTGTAACTGCGTATTTTGAGGGATTTTCCCCTCCAGGAGCAGAACTTTGCATTTATCCCAGTTAAATTTCATTCTGTTGTTTTCAGCCCAGTGCTCAAGCCTAACAAGATCTTTTTGATTTTTCCCCCCTTGCCTTCCAAGGTATTAGTTATTCTGCCCAGTTTTGTGTCATCCACAAATTTGATAGATATTCCCTGCACTCTCTCATCCAAGTCATTAACAAAAATGTTGAAGAGCACTGGACCCAGGACTGAGTTTGTGGTACACCACTTCTTGCCTCCTCCCGGTTTCGGAAGGAGCACTGATAAACAGTGTATGATTCTGTAACCAACTGTGTATCCACCTCATAGTTGTTCTATCCAACCCACACCTGGTTAGCTGGCTAATCAGAATATCATGGGGCACTGTGTCAAAGACTTTGCTGAAGTCAAGATATATTATCCCTACAGCATTCCCACCATCTACCAGGGAGGTTACCCAATCAAAGAATGAGATAAAATTAATCTGGCAGGATTTGTTTTTGACAAATCCGTTATGGTGTCTAGTTATTACTGCATTGTTTTCAAGGTGCTTGCAGACTGGATGCTTTATAAGGTTTTCCAGAATTTTCTCTGGAATTGATGTCAGTCTGACTAGTCTGTAGTTCCCCGGTTCCTCCTTTTTGCTGTTTTTGAAAAACAAAACAAAACAGAACAAAGCAGTAAAAAAGAAAACAGAGAAAGGTGCAGCAGAAAGAAGCAATCAAAACCACGGTATACAAAAACAAGCAATGGCCACTTTAGTAATCAATTATGTTATTCACCACATCTTTAAAGAGGTGTTCCACAGGTTGTTGGAAAGAAAATGTCCCATGGCCCCAAAATGTCTCACGGAACATTTTTAAAGGCATTAGTGAAACAATACAGCATGCCTGAGATACATGATTGGTATGAGACTCAGATTCTTACAACAGTGAGCAAAACAGTTGAAAATAAAATGTTTACAAACCTCTGTTTACAATTTCTCACATGTGCAGATGCTATATTTTTCTTCTGTTTTCCTGGTATTTCAAAATCCATATGATACGCATAAATTTACATAGGTTAATTCTATTTTGGATTTTTTTCATTTCAACACTGTATAAATGAACAGTTTTTTCCTATAAAACTGTTTTCTTGTCATCTATTCTCCTGAATACTGATTCACTTCATCATATAATTGTTTTTCTGAATAATTTTATTGTGAGCCGCCCTGAGTAGACATATGTCTAGAAGGGCGGGATAAAAATCTAATAAATAAATAAATAAATAAATAAATAAATATACTGTATGTTATGTCCCATATCTTTTATAAACTATTCTGTCCTTGCTATACAAAGAAAAGTGTGCTGCTTATACAAGAAAGACTTTTCCTGTTATTACAATGTACATTATGTTGCTGTTAATAAATGTACAATCTACATTTCCTGATTCCATTTTACATAGCAGGGGTACACTATTAATGGAGCACATGGTAAGGCATACACCATCATGTTTCCAATTTCATTCAAGACAGAAATTCAAAACATTCTCATTAATGGACAAAATCTGGATATATGGTAAATACGTGCACCTGCTACCTCACATTCTCCAGCAATCACCACTAATAGTCAGCTTTTGTGGAATAGATTAGAATTTACAGTGTGTTATAAACAAACTGCCTCATAACTCTGCCAGATGCTTGGCCTTGTTCTGGGGGAGGAACACTTGTGGGTGAATCTAACCATGTCCCATTGTATGTTATGGCCTGAATTGTGACCTCCTCTCATTGACCTGTAGACTGAGGTAGAGAAGGAGTGATAGTATAAACCGATGATGGTGCATTAGCCTTGCTCTGGAATCTGCTACTACTAGCCAATCATCAGTGTATGAAAAATGCAAATCCCTTAAGTTGAAAGGTATGCTCCACTGGGGCCATACATTTCATGAAGAGCTGGGGTGCTCTTGCTAACCCAAAGAGAAGTACTATTTCAGACTAGAAAATAGCAAAGGTAATGCCTGTGTGATAGATGAATGGCAATATGAAAATAAACATTTTTGAGATCAATGGATGCATGCCACTCGCCTCACTGAAGCAGAGAGCTTCAAATTCTATGGCATAGCTGTGTTCCATGATGGTAAGATTCAATCCATTGGTGGCGATGGAGCACCAGTTGGCTTATGGTGCAAAAGGTCTGGAGGTTGCGTTAGTGATATGTCTGCAACTGAGAAGAGCAGTCAAAATTATGATTTGGCAGGAAGGTTTCCTTGCTCAAGCAACAGAGGCAAATAGGTTAGACTGTTGGAAATAATGTTTGTGTGAAGTTGTTTGAGAAGATCTGGTGGAGGGTGCAAACAAACGTTTTCTCTGATAGCTGTACATATCCATATGGGTCTGGATTGCCAGTAATGGGTGGGTTGTTGAGATATGTCTAATTTCTTAGCTGTATTGCAAGACTTGATGAGGTGTTCCATGAATTCAGCAGTTTCCACACTGAAGAAACTCTCTCTCCCTCAAATGCAGAATCCCCCATAAGCTCTCTGGACTTCTCCAGGAGACTAGTTGTGCACAGTCAGGAGCGCCTCAGGAAGAAGACTGTCCCAGAGTTTATTTTTGAGGCGCCATCTGCTATATGCCAAACAGAGTTTATGTGGTGATTGTCAAGGTGATGCACCTCCTGGAAGAATGACTGAGTAAGAAGCTACTGGTTATCGTGTACATGGCGTAAGAATGGTTCCAGCTTTTCTGATGCAAACTCCTCGTATTCTGTGATGGTTGTGTGGTAGGTAAAGTCCCATGGCAGGAAATGGAGTCTAAGATGTGTTGGAGTTTCTAAAAAAGGAAATTCTAAGGGCACAACTACAAACTATTTCAACAAGAAAAGATGGAAGACAGCAAAAAAGACCAAGGTGGCTTCACAAAAAGCTCAGAGAGGACCTGAAAACAAAAAGGACACTTACAAGAGATGGAAGGAAGACCAGGCTAAAAGTAACAAAAAATATTCTTCAGGTACGTGTGTAGAAAAAGACAGAGAAAAGAAACACTGGCTCAGCTACTCGGTGGAGATAGGATAATTATAACAGACAACAAAGAAAAGGCAGAAGTGCTCAATTCCTACTTCAGCTCAGTCTTCTCCCAAAAGACAGTCTATATTCCTCCAGGCAAATCTGAAGTACAAAGGGAGGGGACAGGATTGCAGCTTGACTACCTTACTATTTTAAATGAGTTCAGATTCCTGGGGCTTGATGAACTCCATCCAAGGATATTGAAGGAACTGGCTGAAGAGATTGCAGAGCCACAGTCTATTATTTTCTTCAAATCATGGAGGATGGGTGAAGTACCAGATCATTGGAGAAGAGCTAACGTCCCAATCTTCAAAAGGGGCAAAAAAGAGGAACCAGGGAAAATTTGGGAGGAGATTATAAAGCAATCCCTCTGCAAGCATCACCTGGGACGATGAGCGCTGTGCCAAAAAGAAAAAGAGCCATGGATGACTTGGGCTGAGCGGCCTAATCTGCCACTTTGAAGGACTGATCCCAAAGGTAGCAGCATAGCTCTGACTGTTTGAATTGGAGGCCCTGCTTCATAAACCACTTACAGATGAGGCAGGGCTGGGAGAGATGTATTTTCAAAGACAAAATAGACAATGTGAATGCCGATCAGTAGGTGTGATGCACAACACAAGGTATATATTTTTAATAAGACTTTAGAGGCAATATGTGCAGACAAATCCTGCAAAGCAAGAAATACAATAGGGAAGAAAAGGGGGGGAAGGGGTGCACACAATAAAAAAAGGAAGAAAAAGAATGAAAAGAGGGGAAGACAACATGAAGGAAAACAAAAAGGTCATATGAGACAAACACTGTATAGATCTGCTCAGCAAGTGAAGTTCCAAATCGGTATTACTCTGGTGGTGAACAAAAAAGAACTGAGGGATCTAGGTGGGGCACGCCTATGTATGTACCTTGGAGGGAGGGTGGGGTCACCACCAAAATCAATATCTCAGCTTGGGAACATTCTAGAAAGGTTCTGCGCAGGCACAGAAACCCAACAGTGGGATCCACAGAAACCACGAAGAAGAAGCGGGTCCTGGTATTCTTCCCATTCCCGGAAGTTTAAATGATGAATGATGGAGCTAGTCAATAATCTGCCAGGCAGCTAAGCTCATTAAAGCCAAGGTGGGAAGCCAGGGAATACGGAACTATGGGAGATTGCATGTGAAACTCACTATGCAACCTGAAATCATTTCCTATTGTTTCTACATTAATAAAAACATTTTAATGATTTAATTGATTTCCAAACACCTCCTCTCTTTTCATTGAACATTGGACAAATATGTCTTCTTCTACAAAAGGCCTCTTCCATGTTTCTTTCCTATCTAGGTGGACATAGGAGAAAACACCTCCTCTGCTGTTGCCCTTGATTTATGGAACAGCTTGTCTGGTGGGATTTGCCTATGCCAGTGATTCCCAACTTGGATAACCCACATGTTCTTGGAGTGCAACTCTCAGAAGCGTTCACTACTAGATCTGCTGGCTGGGGTTTCTGAGAGTTGCAGTCCAAGAACACCAGGGTTACCCAAAGTTGGGAACCACTCGCCTATAACCTTAGGTCATTGTCACAAACCTTTAAGTGATTACCTTAGTTCATCTTATTTCTGAAGGCTTTTTAGCAATCTGGCCTCTTTACTAGAGATGGGGATATTCATATTCATATACGAACATCCCCCACGCACCTGGACTCCCTGGGCCTGAACTGTCCACTCACATGTCTGGCAGCGGCCTCGCCCATCCTTCCAATCACTCCCGGAGCGCCGCTCTCTTCCTGCTTGGCTAGTGACTTGGCAGCCGTGCAGGGAGACTCGTCCTCCCTCCCATTACCATTTGTGTGTGTGCATGCACTGCACAGTCAAGAAGGCACCCACAACATTGCAACTGTGTCATTGAGGTTTTTCCCCCCAAAGAGAGGAGATGAGATAAGGATTCCAAGGATGTGTGAAAACACAGAAAGTGATGTTCTCTCTCCTATTTTCTCTTGCTAAAGAAACTTCTTCCATGGTGTGGAATCAGTGGGGAAATCTCCACCACCTCCCTCCCTCTTTCATTTTCTTTACTTCGTTAGAGATTGATTGAGAGGCTCCAACCACCCTTATTCAGGAATAAAGTTCTGGCTGAGAGAATTTCCCATCTACAATTCAGGAGTGGTGGTGGTGGTGGATGGAACCAGGAGGCCCTTGCTGGTACTCTCCCCCTTAGCTGTTCCTCCCTGTTGTAACCTGATATCCTAAGAAAACTGGATGGCCCACTTTACGGGTCTCATTACAGCACTGGAAGCTGGTGTCTTGGTTGTTGTTTGTTCTATGGTGGGCCCAAAAAAGGGATATCCCTTCACTGTAGCCCTCTCTGTAAGCTGGTCGGTGGAGAGGCTAGAATTCTCTTCATTCTGCTCAGATACTGCCACAAAAATAGAAAATAGAGCTGAAAGAAGCAGAAGTAATGTAGAAGAGGAGAACTAGATTAGATGACCTATCAAGGGAGAGGGCAGGACGTCGATATGAGTTTCCTGCTTGTCCTCAAACATCAGAGGGTGCCAAGGACACATTTAATTGTGCAAAGTCCTGTCTATCAGACTGAGTGGAATAGACAACTCGAGGTAAGGAACTAAAAATGTCCTCTTTCCACTGCAAGATAATATATTGTATTTTTCATTGGTAATAATACAAAATCTACACACAAGTTTTTTATGTTGTTTCTAATCTACCCTTGATCCAAAAGCTGCACTGTTGAAGAAACATTTGCTAATGCTGCTGTATCTGAGCAGCCAAATTGTCTAGCTTTAAAAAAAGATAAAGAGAAAAGCTAAATGCTCACAAATCCACACATCCATCATAACAAACTGGCACTGTAAGTTAAAATGCCCATCTTAACTTCTTCACAATATAAAGAGTAAACCTGCTTAATAATCTTACATACTGTGCTTCTTTACATCACAGTCTCCATGCACCTGCACTTGCCATTGATTTTGTTCAGCCTTAATCTCTTCCTTGCTGCCTGAAGAAACACTGAAGCTCAGGATATCATGGGAGCCATGCTTGTTTAACTGCACAATGCCTCCCTGCTCTGTTCATCTGAGTTAGAGAGGATACTATGTGTTACTTGTGACAGGCAGATGGACAGGTCACAAGAGAAATACAAGGGAATCCTGAGAAATCACTGGCCATACCCCAAACGTGCAAACCTAAGGCCATTTCCTCCCAGCAAAAACTTAATGCTGGTTACAGAACCAAAGGAATGTTGCATCCCATTCAGAGTCATGCTATCAATTGCCACAGTTGCAAAATGGGATTGTATTTCAGGTTCTGTGTTTAGGTCTAGGATTTTGGCGTCCATGCCAGCAACTGAGTTTAAACATTAAGTTGTCTGCTGATAAATTAAACTGTGGTTTGGCAAATGGTGAATGAAATCAAAAAGCCCGAGGAACCCTTGGTCCCAACATGCAGTCAGGGGCACTGAGCTGCAAGCAGCCAAAGGAAAGTTAACATTGGCTGTGAATTGGGATTGGGAGGCCTAGCAATCAGTCAAATAAGTCACTAATATATAATGCACCACATGATCCAATTGATGCATGTGTTGGTTCCCAACAAGGCATATTGCAAGAATAAGAAGAGAGCCTACATCTAAAACAGCAGTCTTGCTGCAAACCAAACCACCAGTATTCTAGACAAGAAAGGAGAATGGCACAGGTTAGCAACAGTGGATGAGGAGGTGAGGACCACAGAGCCATAAGGGGGGAAAAAAGGACATAAACCACGTGGCTACTGGGGCAAGTATCTCTACCATCATGAGGAGGCAAACAAGACAGCAAGCAAAAAAAGGTTAAGTCTCACTTTGCCAGTTTTACGTTGAGTTAAACATGCATATGAATTGCAAAATTTATCTTAAGCTCTAGAACACTGAGGCTGGCAGTCAAAATTAAAAATTTAAGAGTTAGCAGGCACATGTTTGACATACCCCTGAGCCCAGCTCCAGTATTCCCTCAACCTGCAGAAGAAGAAGAAGATGATTTGGGCTGAAAAACCAAAGGGAAAGCATGGATGCAAGCACAATATGGGAGACTATGGAATCTATTCACTATTTATACAGATATTGGAGGGGTGCTCTAACTAAAAGTTTGCTAGCGAAATTCGAAGAGCACAAAATTGAGCATGAGCATATTCCAAGGTAAACACCTTTGCCTAAAGAAAAGAAACAAAATGAATCAGAATGGGCTGGGATAATTTTACATTACAAAATTATCCCATCCCTGCATCCATCATTTGATCTGGGCATCTAATTACAGTAGTGAGAATAGGGGAGGGGGAGAAACACTGAATGGCTGACACATACTGGCTTACAGTCATCATACAAAGCAATATGAAATTTCTCCCTTAAGCTTAAAGTCACTCCACCCACAGCACAGACCCCCACAGTTCCCATCTCTGCATCAACCAGTTTGCCCACTGTTTCCAACCCTGATAAAAACCCGGCACTGTCACTTACTTGAACCTTGCTTCACTTTCATCCAAGAGATACTCAAAAGAAATTGTAAAAGTTACAAAGCAGCAACAGGTATTTCTTCTTGGGGGGGGGGGAGGTGTTGGAATCTACCCATTTGTCACACAGGAGCTGTTGCCCCCCCCCCCCCGTATTTGTAAACAAGGAGCAGCCACCAATCAAGAGACATGGCACTGAGGCATTCCTCACCCCAACCCTTTCCTTTCATGAATGAACTACAGGAGGTACACAACAGCTTAAAAATACATGTTTAAAAGCACAATAAATTATTAATTTTAAAGGTGATTAAAAATACACAGTGTTAAAAACATCATTAGTGAAAACAAATTTAAAATGCCTAATAAAAAATACGCTGCAGCTCCTACTAAAAATTATAGTCTTACTGCATGAGTGCATTCAGAGATCAAAGACCAACTGAAAAAAGGTTTTCACCTGCTGCTGTAAGGACTGTAAGGAGGGAGGGAGCCAACTTACCCTTCTGAGGCACAGAATTTCATAGATGGGAAGCAGCCACCAAAAATGCTTTCTCATGAGCCCTCACCAAACATTCCTATCATGGTGGTGGGACCATGAGAAGGCCCTCCCCTAAATATTTAAGAAACCAGAGGTGGGGTGGAGAGACTATATGGGGAGGTATGGGTCTTCAAATGGCCTGGAGCCAACCCGTTTAGGATGTTATAGGTCGGAATATTGACCTATAGTTCCTTGTCATGCTGGAGTGAAGTGACAAGTGGGATCTCACAGGGATTCACTCTGTGCCCAGTGTTTTTCAACATCTTTAGAAATGATTTGGATGATGGTATCAAGGAGATAGTCATTGAAACTGCAGATTCTGTCACACCAGGAGGGGGAGCTAATATTTTGGAAATCAGGATGTAAAACTATAGAATGGAGCCAAAACAAGCAAAACGAATTTCAACAGGAAAAACATGAAATTCTAAATTTAGGCAGGAAAACTCAAATACAGAAATACAGGTTCAGTGACATTTGGCTTCTCCATAATGAATGTGAAAAAGATCTAGGGGGGTCTTAGACCACAAGTTAAACATGCATAAATAGTGTAATTTAGTGGGGGTGTGGGGAAGCAAAAGTAACACTAGGCTACATCAACTGGAATATATTGTCATGGGAAATAATAATGCTGCTCTGTGCTGCTTTGGTCAAACCTCACGTGGAATACTGTGTCAAGTTCTGGGCATCCAAGTGTAAGAAGGATACTGACAAGCTGAATTGATTCTAGAGGGCAGAATCCTCCAAAGGAGGGCGACAGCATAAAGAGTCTGGAATTCAAGCCTTAGGAGGAATGGTTTGAAGGAGCTGGGTACTTTTAGCCTGAGGAAGAGAAGACTGAGAGATGACATAAGAGTCATCTTCAAATATTTTGTAGGGCTGTCACAAGGAGGATAGAGCATACTTCTTTTCTTTGGTTCCAGAGCACAAGACGTGAACTAATGGTTTTAAATTATAAGGAAGGGGATTTTCAGTGAACATTAGGACTGTTGTTTGACAATAGAAAGGACTACTGTAGAAGATGGTGGACTGTCCTTCATGGGGGGGGGGGGGGTTAAATAAAGGATGACTAGTCATCTGTCACTGATACTCTGACTACTGATTTCCTGCTTCAGCAGGAGGGATGGACGTGAAGATTCTTGGGGCTTTTTCTACAATTCTATGATTCCATTTCTGAAGGTCAATGGCAGAAAATCTGCACATCAGGATCCTTAGAATATAACACTTTTTGTTTTGTTTTACATAGGGATCTGTTCTCGATCATCCCAGAGTGCAAGACAAGTAACAATGGGCTCAAGCTACAAGTTTAGGATGAATATCAGGAAAAATGTCATAGCTATTACAGCAGTACAACAATGGAGCCAATTACCTCAGGAGGTGGTGAGTTCTGCAACACTGGAGGCATTCAAGAGAAAATTGGACAACCACCTGTCACCTGGATTCCTGTGTTGGGCAGGGAGTTGGACTCAGTGGCCTTATAGGACCCTTCCAACTCAATTATTCTATGATTCTATGTTCTTTTAAATAAAATATTTAGCTCAACATCAGTTACGCAATCCTCCATTCTAAAAGTATAGGCGATCAATACTTGAACAAAGGCTGTTCTGATAAAGGCACATGCATGATTTTAATACCTTAGTTTAAAATTCTGCAACGGATAACAGCACTCTCAACAAACATGCCACACACAAATTACGCACCTCTTCATCCTTGTACCAAGATAAACTCTCTGCTGTCAAGACAAACCAGTACTCTTTAGAACCCCCCTTTCATGATGCTGATATTGTTGATGGTCAGCCAGCCTCGTCGGATTACCTGGAGTAAACAAAAAGTGGGAGGGGAGGGTGGAGGAAGAGACAATTACAGACTAACTTGAAGAACACAGTATGAAAAGGATTGCTTCCACCAAATGTTTTGATGCAATGACTTCTTGAGATTCCAGCCCTAGCTGCAGCAGGAGAGGCATTAATTTATCTCAGTTTAAAGCCCCAACACAGACTTGTCAAGACCTGAAACTGGAGCACTGATCATTCCCACTTGCAGTTTCACTCTTTCCCATAGCATCCAGCTTGTTCAGGGCTGGCCTGTCCATGACAATCTCACTTAAGAGCATGGAATTGAGTACTATCATGGTTAAGCAAGGAAGCGTAAGACTTGCTCAAGACTGTAAGTACAGTATAACCAAGAATCAAATGCAGACATTTCAGCAGAAAACCAAAGAGCAAAGGGCCCTGTAAAACTTCTGTGCCACAACCCAGGCTCTGCAGCAGAAGGCAAACCAAAACCATCAACCTACCCACAAGATGCAGAAGAGCCAAGATGGAATAATTAATTGTTTTTGCTTTTCCAATGAACACTGATAGGCAAACTCCCCTCTCCAAAGGACAGGAGCCCTCCACGATTTCTCTTTACAGTAAAAGCATAAATATTTTAATTTTTTTTAAAAATCCTGACAATTACCTAAACTGTCCCCTGAACCCAATCAATAAAAAGACAACACAAAGTAATTAAGATCCTTACAGTCAGTCTCAGTCTGGAAAGTTAATATCTCTCACAACAAAAACAACCAAAGCCATAGTCAGCAAATGAAGGTACTGCTGTAACCATTCACTCTTGCCATCAGAAGTGTGCAAATTCAATTTCCAGAAAAACAGCCAGCAATGCACAACACAGCTACAGAATCAGTAAAAAAAATAAATAAATAAAATAAAATAAAAAAAGACAAATATCAGAACTCCTGACTAGAATTACACTGATTTACATAGGCCTCCTCCTGATTACAATGAGCTGGCCCCAGAACCTGAGCAACAATTTGTTTCCATGTCAACAGCCTCCAATCAAAACTCAACTAATCACTTGCATTGATTTGATATTTGTAGTCAGTAAGACTGTTTGCTTGAATGAACTATTTCCTGCTTGACAAGTTACCTGAACCTCACAGGAACCATTAACCCTCTGCTTTTATATATATCTTTTTAATATTTTATGTTCTTTGAATTTTGGATGAGTGTTTTAGTATTACTGTTTAAGTGCTTTGTAATTATTTTAGTTTAAATTCCTATTTGTTTTAATCTGTTTGTGAGCCACCTTGAATTCCTTCACTGAGAGAAAGGCAGCAAGTAGGTAGGTAGGTAGGTAGGTAGGTAGGAAGGAAGGAAGGAAGGAAGGAAGGAAGGAAGGAAGGAAGGAAGGAAGGAAGGGAAATTACCACCACTGTTTCATCAGAGAAACTAATCCTCTGTCATTTTCCCTAAGGCTAGTTTAAAAAATGACAGGTGCGCTTGCTCCTCTTTTTGTCTTTAACCCATTTATTTTCCTGCAAGCACACTAGGTGGACTTCAATCATCTGTCCATAATATTAAAAGCAAAGGGAGGTTCCCCACTGAAATATCAATACTGATGCATTTTTGCCTCTTGAAGAGATTATTCTCAAGTTGTTTGGAATTTGGCCCCAGAAGGACAGGACTCTTTTACCCTGATTTAAGGTTTAAAATGTAGTGTTTCAACCAAGAACTATTTAATTTGTTTTTCTCTCTTCAAACCACTGTTTTCACACAATGTTTGAAAGAATTCTGTGGTTCCTCAGACATTTACCATGAATGAGAGTTAGTATTGGTAAAACAAATTATCTTGAAAGACAGCTCACCTTTAAGTTTATAATAGCATGAGACTATTCTAGCCTATTTGACCAAATTCCGGGAGGCAGTGGAAGACAGGAGGGCTTGGAGTGCTCTGGTCCATGGGGTCACGAAGAGTCGGACACGACTTAACGACTAAACAACAACAATTCTAGCCTAATCTACCAGTCTTTCATGTAATGTATAGCTGCACAGAAGTGTGTGCTCCAGGCCCAGTAGGCTAATGACTAGCCTCCTGTGTGAACAGGTGTGCTCAAAATGTGCTTTTGTGCAAGCATCTTGAAATAGCAACCTTCCTGTGCAACAAATTGGGCTAACATGGCTACCTCTTCTAAACCTACAAATTGGACCAAGGTATGCTCAGAGAATGGCACGTGAGCAGATGTTTGAAACAAATGCCACTGCACCAGATACTAGATATATCCAAAAAGCAACATTATGTCGTGTCTTCGTAGCATCCCAGAATCTGATTAGCAAATAGAATCCTACTCAGTAGGATTGCATGTGTTCTACCAATGACATGATAGCCTGTCATTCAGTTCACTGTAAGCTTCCAGAATTATATTCAACAAATCAACTCCACGAGTTAAGCAAAACTAGATCTAGATCCAAACTCTGCTCAGTTCCAGATTTCTCTATTTCCATCTCAATTAATAGAGACTCTTCAGAATTCATTCACCTTACAAGGTTCACAATGTACTAGAAATTTTCCTACCAAATTGTATTCTGAACACTCTAAATAGCTCACAATACATCTAAGCAAAGATCAAGGGTTCTACTGACAAGCATGCAGGCAAGAGAATTCTTAATATCATGAAGCTTAGATTTTCATGGTAGCTGACCAAGCAGCTGGGAACATCCTTCAATAATCTTCACTGTACAAGTACAAGAACATGCCATTTTCCATCTCTAGACACTTGCTTCGTTTAACCCTAACACACGAGAAGCACATCTAGCTACATTTTCATATCAAAGAATCCAAAATAATTGTTTAGGACACCTGAGCAATGTCTCGTCTTCTTGATTGGTCCTTAGAGGGGCACAAAAAAGAAATATCCTTCAGGTGAAATCTACAGAGAAGATTTGAGCCCAGACTCAGGAGTTCTAATATGCTCATAGTCAATGCTTTGTTGTCTACTCTCAGTGTTCTCATTAATTTATTCCAATGTTTGTATCCCATGTTTCCTTCCAAAAGCAAGTCAAACTTTTAATAGCAACACATAAAACTCATTCTACTCAAGTTAGTATCACCACACCAATTAGTAATGAGCTGACTAGAAAAGAAGCAGTCTATATGTTTGAAGCATCTGAGTAGTCATGCCATTGCATACAATGGAGGAGGGGGAGCAAAAAAAAGCAAACCTAAGAGCTATAAATGAACAGAGCAACAGATGTTACAGGCAGCACTTCTGAACAGCTATGAAAAGGAACCAAGAATCTGAAATGGTCTATATTGACATAAAGCTTTCTAAGCATACATTTTAGAAGTCTGGGGGAAACAAATACACGTCAATTAGTCATATCCTCATCTTTACAGAGCTGCTCAGACTGCTGCCAATATAAACATCAAAGCGACAGACACACAGAAGTGGTGCACTGGTAGGCATGGGCTGTTACAAGCTACTGTTTAAACTCATTCTGTTCACCTGACAGAGGAAAGAAATGAATTAATGACCCTGGAAAGGAAATCACATTGTAACCACCTTTTAAATTTTTTTAAAAGACTCAGAATCAGAAATCATTCACATTTTAAATCGAATTGAGTTTTAAAAGAATGGGGATAAAAGAGTAGACCAAAAGCAGCAAAGAGATGATGAGACCTAAGAGACTTATATAGAAGAAGAAATAGATCTAGAGAAAGATACACTGGGCAGCAGTGAATTTGAGGAGAACGGTTAAGTGACACTTGCTTACGGGAAGCAATTTCTAGTGTGATCTGCAGAGAGAAAAAAGAAGAGGCTGAACTGGTCTTTAAGGGACTGCCTATGTTTGCAAATTCAGGAAACAGAATAAGGGCACATGTAATATGTGACAAGGCAAATTCTTCAAAGAAAGGACAAGAGAAAATATTTCTTGGAAATGAGTCACCTTATCGCTTACCTTGTTAATCCCTCCACCCACACAAGCCATGCTTGTAAGAAGCTGAAGAAAGATGCAGAAAAGTTTTCTTTAGACCTCCCTACTTCCTCTCTAATGTAGCAGGATGAAAGCTCCTCCAAACTCTTTCCTTGTTAAAAAAACAAGGCACAGCCCAGCCAGTCAGATCTCCACCATCCTCTTATTCTACCATAATCCGCATTCACACAATCAGCAACAGAAAACTAGGGATTGCATTGGAATTGGAGACATGGAGAACAGAGAATCCCTTAAGAAGCTTCATGGCAATGTTTCCCAAATGTTAGATGGCAGCCTCCTTTGCCAGATTGAACTTGGAGGTATACTTCACTCTTACACATCACGAGAGTGTAAGTATGTAAGAGAAAGAATTAATTACCTTTAAAGGAGCCTATTCCCTATTTCTGGCATGAGTTACTGTTTAATGTGTACTTCTTGATCAGAAAGGAGAAAGCCCAAAGCAGTGACTCATGGAAACACACAGCAATCAACCTCCTCCGTGCTAGTTGCTTTGGACTCAAATGAGCTTCTAATTTCTTAAAACACTCTAGTGTGATTGGATATCATATTTGAGAACTACTATTTTGAGATTTGCCCAGAGTTATGATGAAAATGGATGTGGCAGAATATTCAGAATATAACAATGAGAACATCTGCCAGGTTGTCTGAGACTGAAGGGCAAAGCTGCTCAAGGCGATTCAGTGTTATGGCATAGATATTACTGTAACTCAGCATTCTGGTCCACTGGGTCTCATTATAGAACTGGGTGGCAAGAAGTTCTTTAGTCCAGTGGAAATCACACTTCTCATACCTCAGATCTGAATAGAATGAATGAATGCATATACATCCAAAATGGACCAGAATGTAAGCATGCCTTGTATATAAATAAACACCATATTAGGTAATTTGGTAATAATAAGCAGATGAGAGAATTGTTTCCAGGACAGAAGCAGACAGAGGAGCTTCCTTGCATCTGTGTTATTAAGGCATTCCTTTCAAAAGTTGCTGTCAGTTCCATTTTCTTGTGGAGCCAAGAAACATACCCATTTGATTTCTATTTCCAGGACCATCCATAGCCCCTCCCCAGGGACCTTTGAGTTCAAAGCATTTGCTTACTCAAGTAGGAGTCAAATGCAAACGTATCTATCCAAATTTCTAGGGAAGTAGTGCACTTAAAGGAAAAGCACAACAGCATTTGTCTCACCAGACAAGGGAAAGGAGTACAGAGTAATGATGGAGAATGCAAACCTCTTTGCCCCATAAATGACAGAGGAGTCAGCACAAGCTGGAATGTATACCGACATCTGAATGGAAGATACATGAGAAAAGGTCAACAGTTCCCAAGCAATGTATTCAGCTGGCCACTTGTGCACAGACAAGCAACTTAAGGTTTAAAGAGGTTACAGGTGCCCTTCTCAACTGCAAGTGAACTGCAGATCACTGCCACTATCCCAAGAGGAGAAAGGGTAGAACCCTTCTGAGATGTACTTTGAAGTGGCCCAACCATTACTGTCTTCTTCCACTTGGAGCCTATGACTCTCCCTTATGTCCTCCTCTCTGGATACCAAAATTTACATTCCAAAAGCAAATCAGTCACTTCAATATGATGCACTATATGAAGGATTCAGAAGTATTCTGAAGAAGTAAAAGAGCAGTGATGGCTCAAATGTCAGAGGACAGAGCCTGCCTGGCAGAAGCTTGCAACATCAGAGTTACTAGCCAGGGTCCACTGAAACTCACAGTTTCAGACTCATTTCTCAGTCTTAGCTGAAGTTAGAGAATTCAGGAATTCTTCAGCAGCTGAAGTTTGGAATCTTAACTATTGGATATCCATACAAGTATGGTAATCTACCATACTAAAGAACACAAAGAAAGGACCATCAAAGCTTCAAGTCAGGCATGAAGAGAGTCTTTTCTGTCAGGACACTGAATCAACCCAATTCTGATGTACTAAAACATCCTTGGGATGCCAACAGGGATGGGACTAGTATTAATCCTCAACATGCTGAATGTACATTTCCAGAAACCACCAATAAGACATCATTCCTTCCTACCTAAAGCCACATTCACGGCCAGTTTCATAAGCCCAAAACTTTGGCATTAGCAACTGGCTTTAAATTCCCATGTCTGGATCTCCTCAAGGCCACTGGCAGTTGCCTGCTTTTCTGTACAGTTAAGTGCACTTTCATGTAGAGAGAGGGCTTAGTCTTGGGACTTCTCTTCTTCGGAAAGAGTTTCCGTCACCAAGTTTTATGAATCAGTCACTAACACAGTATTCAGGTACTTACCAGTATCTCACCCTTAGTGGTTGGCAAAATTAGTGGTGCAGGTAAAATAAGAAAAAGCAGGATGAGGGGACAAAACAATGAAGAAAACCAAATAATGGAATAGAATAGAAGGGGGAAAGGAAGAGAAAGAAGCACAAAAACGGTAGGAAAAAAAGAAAAAGCAGAAAAAAGTAAAAGAAAAAAATTACATGCTATTAATTATAATTGTACAGTGTTAATGTTTCATTACAGTCTTTCC
This sequence comes from Intellagama lesueurii, assembly GCA_037013535.1. NCBI lineage: Eukaryota > Metazoa > Chordata > Lepidosauria > Squamata > Agamidae > Intellagama > Intellagama lesueurii. The sequence continues at coordinate 131,246,893 of JBAJHW010000002.1, forward strand.
AAACATGATTCAACATATTTAGGTACATTGCATACAGACTAGTTTCACACAGCATGTCACATTCCCAAACTTGTGCTCAAGCCCTGCCTATCAGAAATGGGAAGAAATTCAACAGAAATTCAAAATCAACAGACAACTTTCCTTTAAGGTTTTATTACTGCACGATGCTGTCTTGAAGATTTCTACTCATGTTACAATTAGCATAGTGTTGTAATCATTTCTAGAAGAAAAATTGAGAGTTCTTTGCAGAATTCATTTCGATAAAAACAGTTAAGGAACAGGCAACTTAATGGCAGCACTGTAGCTCCTGCAGCTTCCTATTTTCTGCCTTCAAATGACACAGGGCAAGAACATCAACTGTGTTAAATTAGCACCATGCTCACAAGCCAATTTAGGTTCTGCCATTACACAAAGCATGTTCTGAAGAGTATACAGAGTATCCTGATGCTGTATTACTACTCAGCTGGATGAAGGTGACATGCATCAGTACCTGATTTGGTATTGCTCTTTTCTTGTTTGCTTGGGTGCTTCTTTGCTGTGCACTGAAAGAAAAGGGACAAAGAGATGGCTTTAAATAACATGTCTATCATTGTCACCCTCATTCTCAAGACTAATCAGTGTGTTAGCTAAACTCAGAGCCAGCAATGCATTTATTCCTGTTCAAGTCCAGCAAAGTTAAGAGAAGTGCAAATGAAAAAAATCACAAAAGCTGAAGGAAAATGTCCACTAGCAATTGGCCTAAACAGCTACAAGCCACACAACTTGTTCTTTTAATACCGAAAATCTATTCACAGCCAGAACATTTCAGAAACATCCCATGTCATGTCAACAGGCTAGGAAAACTAGGCTGTGAACCTGTGACTGCCCACAAAAAAAAAAGACAGAATGGGTTGGCTTCAGGAAGGGACTGGGAGGTGCTGCTTAGTTTTGCCCCTCGCTGAATCTTTTTTTCAACAAACCTGTCTTACAGAAGATGGGGAGAACAACCCAAGTGTTTGGACAACTGGGAGGCAACAATAAGGGAAGCCAGCTAATTGATCAGTAAATGCATAAGAGCACTTCAAGGAGCTTCATGCTGCAAGCTCAGATTGGTTTTCACTTACATGCCTCATCTCAGAGCAACAGTAATTGATTTTGAAAATATGCTAGAAACAGAACATAAACTAATTCAGGAGGTTCAGCTCTTGAACTAACTGAAAATAAAGAACTTAGAACATAGCTATGCTCCATGGGCTATCTGGTTACAAGGAGTACCAGCACAGGAGTCACTTCAAATAAATGTTGAAAAGAATTTTACTGGCAGCATTCGTTTGTTTCGTTTTTTTAAAGCAGGTTCTGATATGTTTTCCTATTGTACTGACAGAACAGTAGCAAATGAAGAGATTCCCCCAAGATTTCCAAAAATGTTTATGCAGCCCACAGATTTCAACAAAGAATACAGAAGAAAGAGTTTCAAACATCATGCTAAGGTACTCATCCACACCATTATAGAAGAGCTTGAGTGCCATGCATTCACCAGGTGGTACGATAAAATAACTTTAGATCCAGCAATTCAAGCCAATTTTCTGATTTAAAGGAGGTGAATGGTTCACAGAGAAGCAGAGTTGACAGGGGTCTCAAGGTTACAAAATGTACCCTCTACAGACATAATTTCATGATGTATTCAAGAAATGAGAATATGTCACATTTCTCAGCCCTTATTAGTCAGGATTTGTTTCCCTAAATAATATGTCAAATTACTTTATTGTCTTTGAACATTCTAACTCTGTATGTCGCATGGTTTCAAATGAGAAAAGTAGTTCAGAATATTAAACTTGCTTTGTACCTTGCCAACATTTGCAGTTAGGAACAGAACAACTTGGATAATCTTAAATGCAACTTATTGGGTCAGTGACCGCAAAATAAATACTACTACTACTACTTAAATGCAACTAACCTCATTATCAGTAGGTATCCTATTAGCTACATATACACTAAATAATCACTTTCACTATAATCCTCCAGTTGATTTGAGAATTTCAGTCATGTCCTTCTACGATACAGTACTGCAGTTTTTCTATAGGTCACAGAACAGTCCATCCACCTTGCATAAGGCAGTTCAGTGTACAGATATCTTTGTGAACCTGAGTTCTTTTGGTTATAAGAAAAAGGGTTAGAGTAAACAAAAGGCAAAAGAAACATATTTAAAAATGCAGAGAGAGAGAGGCAGGCAACCAATGGTTCTAACTCCCTTGGAGTCTTCTGCACCATGAGGACCCTTGTGGTGTAGTGGTTAAACTGCTGTACTGCAGGCGAAACTGTGTTCACAACCTGGGGTTCAGTCCCAGGTAGCCAGCTGAAGGTTGACTCAGCCTTCTATCCTTCCGAGGTCGGTAAAATGAGTACCCAGCTTGCTTGGGGGGGGGGGGGGGAGAGCAATGTGTAGCTTGCATAATTAACTTGTAAACCATCCAGAGAGTGCTGTAAGTGCTATGGGGCAGTATATAAGCAGCATGCTTTGTTTTCTTTCTTTCTTTTTTTGAGCATACAATCTGAATCCTTGACAAAAGGCCTTCCAGAACTAAGGTGGGCTACATTTTTTTTAAAGAAAACTGTGGTTTTGGTCATCACAAGTTTTCCCCCACATCTCACATTAGTTGAAAATTATGTGCATGCAAAGTAAAGCAATCTTTCCTACCCTACAGCTGCCTAAAACTCTCTTCTTTTCTGGGGCCCTCCTTTCCCTCCTTTTGAATGGAGGTTGGTGTTCTGTGTTGCAAAGCTATCTACTGAAGAAACCAGAAATGGTGGCTTAATTTACCAGCCAGCTATTAGCCGTGACCTGACCCTGCAGAAGGCTTTGGAGAAATGAAGGTAACGTGTCATTTATACTGGAGTTCAAATAAGGTAAAGCATGAGCAGAAGCCCATTCCACTATTGAAACAAACCTCCTGCTATTTCTTAATTTACTAATATGCAGAAATAATGAAACTGCCAATGAAAGGCTCTTGTTTGATAGACACCTGCGGCATCTGCACCTGGAAAACAGATTTCTGGAATTCTATTTCCAATTACCTAATTTTCACTCTAGCCTTAAGACCCCTTCAACAAATGCTCCAAAAGTTAGACAAGCTCTTGCCATACGCAAACCAAACTCTGGCAGATACGCACCCAACCACTACATGCTGCTCAGTGTAACAGCTGGGAAGATTGGGAGAATTTTCAGAGGTGTCCAGACAGAAGAACAAGGTGATTCAAAGGAAAAATCGAGAATGATTAAGAAAAAGAAGAACTCGTGAATTCAGCAAGAAAAGAAGAAATGTCAATAAAGGCGTCATATAACAGCCACCCAGACAGACAAATAAGTCCAATACCCGCCAAAGGAGAAATCCACCGCTAAAGCATCCCTAACAGAGGACTATCCATCTCTGTTTCAAAACCTCCAATGAAGAGGAGTCCACTACCTTCTGAAATAGTACATTCCATTGTCAAACAGCATATCTTATCAGGATATACTTCCTAAAGCTGAGCTGAAATATATCTTGACTTCAGCAAAGCCTTTGACACAGTGCCCCATGATATTCTGACTAACAAGCTAACTAGATGTGGACTGGACAGAACAACTGTCAGGTGGATACACAGTTGGTTACAGAATCATACTCAGATAATGATTATCAATGGCTCCTTCTCAAACTGGGAGAAGGTAACAAGTGGGGTACCACAAGGCTCAGTCCTAGGCCTGCTACTTTTCAACACTTTCATTAATGATTGGGAGGAGAGAGTGCAGGGAATACTCATCAAATTTGAGGATGACACAAAATTGGGCGGAAACAGCTAATATTTTGGAAGACAGGAACAAGAATATCTTGATAGGCTTGAGCACTGGGCTGAAAACAACAGAATAAAATTTAACAGGAATATGTGCAAAGTTCTAGACCGGAGGGGGGGGGGAGGAACCCAAACACACAGTTACAATATGACTCAGTTATACTATGACTGAGAAGGATCTTGGAATTATTGTAGATCAAAAGCTGAATATGAACCAACAGTGCAATGCGGCTGCAAAAAAGGTCAATGTGATTTTAGGATACATTAAGAGAAGTATAGTCCCCAAAACCTGTGAGTTACTAATCCCACTCTATAAAGCACTGGTTAGGCTTCATCTAGAGTACTGTGTCAAGTTCTGGACACCACACTTTAAAAAGAATGCCAACAAACTGGAGCAAGTTCAGAGGAAGGCAACAAGGATGATCAGGGGACTGGAAACTAAGCCCTATGAGGAAAGACTGAAAGAACTGGGCATGTTTAGCCTTCAAACAAGAAGACTGACGGGAGATATGATAGCACTTTTCGAACAGAGGAGGGGCAAGATCTGTTCTCAATCATCCCAGAGTGCAGGACACATAATAATGGGCCCAGGCTACAAGAAGCCATATTTGAAAACCAGAAAAACTTATTAACAGTTAAAGTGCTACGACAATAGAACCAATTACCTTGGGAGATGGTGAGCACTCCAACACTGGAGGCATTCAAGAGAAAATTGGACAATCATCTGTCAGATCTGCTTTGATCCGTATTCCTACATTGAGCAGGGAATTGGACTTGATAACCTTATAGGCCCCTTCCAACACAATTACTCTATGATTCTATGAAATGTCCTTTCTTTTAATTGTAGTTTAATTCCTCCCTTCTGGAACAGCAGAAAACAAATCTGTTTTGTCTTCTGCATGATTCAAATATTGAAAGGAGCTATAATATCAACTCTCTTCCCTTCTTGAGGCTAAACATGCCCAGTCTCCTGAACTGTTCTTGCAGGTCTTGGCTTCCAGACCCTTACCCTCTTGGTCACCTTCCTCTAGACACACTTCAGCCTCTTGATATCCTTCTTAAACTGTGGTGCCCAGAACTAGACATGACAGCTCAGGTGAGAGAAGAGCAGACTAAGAGATATGACAGCTATTTTTTTTAAAAAAATTGAATGCTGTTGAATGGAAGATGGAAGAATTTTTTTCTTGCTGTTCCAGGGGGTAGAACCTGAACCAATGGATTCGAAGTACTACAAACAGCTTTTGACTAAACATTAAGAACCTTCTGATGGCAAAATATGTTTCATAATGGAAAAGATTACATCAGAAAGTGTTGGACTCTCCATCACTGGAGGTTTGGAAACAGAGATGGATGGCTTTCTGTCAGGGCTTCTTTAGCTTTCAATTTCTCCTTTGACAAGGGTTCGACTTGATAACTCTTGGGATCCCTTCCAGCCTAGAATTCAATGGTTCTTTTAAAGTAGAGATTACCCAATCCGTCTTTAACAAGGCATAGGTGACTCTCTAAACTGGGTAAAGGTTGTGGGCATGTACTCAATGCCATAAGGTTCTCAGAAAAAATAGAAGTAAATCACTTGGGGCAACAGTAACGCTGTTTGAAGAGGAGGAAGAGGGAAAGATGAAGAGAGTAATTTGTGCAGATACTTAAGTGCACAGGAAAGAATGTTCTAGCGTCAGGTTAGCAACTCCTATTGAAGTGCAGATAAAGATATCCTCAACACAAGAACAGCGTTAAAACTTTAAAAAAAAAAAGGGAAGCCAGTCCCACTAAAGGAAGTCACAGCTCAGAATGATAAAGCATAAGGATTCACCTTACAGAATAACTAGAGAGACTTGAGAATTATAATAAAGACAGCTGGGGATATAGCAGGCATGAAGTAAACCAGGGGTTCCCAAACTATGCGCTGTGGCTCCAAGGCCCCCCATGAATGCCAGGCAGGGGTGCTGCGAGAAAAGGGGTGAAACAGAGCTATGAAGGCTATAGAGGAGCTGTTCACAGCTCTATGACAAGTTCCTCTACAGCTTTCATAGCTCTATGTCTAACAGGAAGTGGAAGCCATGTGCCTGTCTCTCCTTCCCCCATCTCTATGGTCCCCAGTGGAAGTGCTTGCCAGGTAGCCTCGGGAGTTTCCTGTATCAGGACCTGGAAAGAGGGGGGCCCTCAGGAATACGGGGTGGGAGAAGATGGGATGGCTGGGTGTGTGTGTGTCAAGATCCTGCTCCAAGTGGGAGAGAAAGCCCTGATGGCCCCTCTGAGCAAGGGGAGCCATGGGAAGAAAAGGAAGGGAGCCATGAGGCAAAAATGTTTGGGAACCACTAAAGTAAACAGAAAGGCACCTAAGACCTCTAGAGATAGCTGGGACTCAATGATGATATATTTACACAGATACACACATTAAAATTGGGAAACAGTAAACAAAATTCTGGATTCCAGAAAATGGTTGGCAGTAATTCTACACTCACCAAGGCAGCTAACGAAATATTAACGACACCATGCACAATACCTACATATGCAGGCTTGGATTAAAGGAGCTGGTTTGTATTCACTATTTAGATTTGTTGTACACTGGGAACATCATGAGGCAAAGACAAAGTGTTTGAAATAGACATCATTCAGTTAACAATAAGGGAACTGCTGCTACCCAGAATAACTAAATTCCTGTAAAGCAGCACTAAAAACTCTGGCAGGATCAGACTATGATGGGCTTTTGACGTGTGTTAACTTATTCCTCAAATGAATGCAGTAAGTTAAATAAACAGATTAAATAAAAACCAAAAAGTTAAGTCTGTAAGGTCAAAGCCCTTCAGGAAGCTGGAATTTATATCCAAAGACAAAAACATAGTATGTATTAGGAAAGCATACAAAAGGAGGCCAACATGACTGAACAAGTAAGAAGACTATACAAATAACAATTTCTTCCCATATAAAAGAGAAGTTTTTCTAGTCAAAACTCAGATAGCCCAAACGTTCATTTGTAACAGGCAAGCCATAAAGAATTTGAAACACGAACTGAATATACTGTAAAAATACAGAGGTATTTAAACACTAGAAAGAAAACTAACTGTTTAAAAAAAACTATTAGAGTCAGAGCAAGTACAGAAAGTTGATTTTTATTTTATTTCCCTACAGTAATGTAGGGCAGATATCTGTTTCTGAGTGACCTTTCCCAACCTTAGTACTGATGCAGAAGTGACAAATAATTTTTTTTCCTGATCACCAGCACCTAAAAACATCACCCAAGAATCTTTCAATATTCTTGGATTAGCTATTGCAAGGAAAAGCCCATGTTGTACTTCTAAGAAAGGAACGTTTTTCACCAGCTCCGTACTTAGAAGGATGCTTCTTTCTGAATACATTTAGATTTAACGACCATTCTTCCTGAATGTGCAGCTCTGAGGTTAGACTAATTTAATGCTGCTTTTGTTTCAATAACATAATGGTGGTGGCAGTACTAGAGAATCAGTCCTCCACAATCTTGGTCCAACTCCATTTTCCTGTAACGGCATTTCAAGGTGCTCACCTGACTCCAAATGCTAGTCCCGCTACAGCAGACCCCTGAATCAATTGATGTATGGTGAGCCAATGGTTATGTGAATCTCACTGTTTCAACAAGTTTACTCGAGTTGGGACTACCAACTGGATTAAACTGAAATATTTGAGGTCCAACGTCTCTGCAAGAAACTCACTTTCCATATGTATTCAGTTGACACTACCTTTCAGTAGCTGAATTTCTCTTAATACTGTTATGTCACAACATAAGATCATCACAGACATGGAAAGGCATTCGCAAAGAGTACACTGTACCTCATTTTCCCGGAGATATGCCAATCTATTTTTCTGAAAGTGATATAAAGCCTTTCTATTTTAACTGGGGGCAGCTGACATAAATCTCTGATAAAGGATAGTCTACAGATCTAAATAAAGTTGACATGAGTAGTTAATTTTAATACATGAATTTATGCATTTTAATTTTCTTCTTTTCCATTTTATTTATGAGTTAATTGCCTCAAGCCTGTAGAATGGGGTAAGACACAAATGGAAGCTAAATATGCACTCTATTCAATTCCTCTTGCTTTTGGCCACGGCTGGATGACACAATAGTTCATTGAATCACAGGAATTCTAGCTTATCACTTATGAGCAGTGTGCTTCTGAATGTTGTTTGTTCAGTTGTTCTGGCTACAAATTACAGCCACCAAGCATACTGCTTGCCACCCTTAAGTCAAGGCTGTTGCCTTGCCTTTTTGTATAATCTAAACTGCGATCTGCTACCTACTTGACAAAAAAAAATTGCCTTTTCTACTATGGGTCTCAACTACATGAATAAATTCAGCTAATCATTCAATTTCTTTAAGCCTTGTAACTTAAATTTATATTAACACACAGTAATGCTGTTAAACAGTTTGAAACTAGTTCAAAAACTCTCAGCTTTTGAGTAGACCTTTGGTCTAGACGGGCAGGGTAGAAATCTAATAAAATAAATCAGCTTTTGCTTGATCTTGCCAAGGAATAGGCATGTAGTCGCAAAATGCTCTCAGCTATCTTGCAAAGAACAATTATCAACAGTTACATTATCTTTATCACATAATGCTTCCCAGCCTCTCTCTGATCTCCCTTTGCAGCAGATACTCACTTGGCAAATCCAATGAAGTCTTCATGGTTAGTATTTATGTAGGACAGCTCTATGTCAATCAACAAGAGAATCTGAAGAGAGAAAAGATAAAATTATCAGCTCAGCTGGATGGCAGCTACTTATTATTAATCTATCTGTCCTCAAAATGAGAGGCCTCCCTTCAGGAGGACAAAGAAATTCTGATGGGGAGAGACACTGAGAGACTTTTAATGAAGAAAAAAGTATACTTATTGTGACGATTGCCCCACGTCACTCCTGTCACTCATGGTCATGATCTAATTTGCATGAGCCTATGAGAGGATTGGAGGGGCGGAGTCAGGGGATATATAAAGGTTTGGCAGGAGAGTCAGTCAGTGAGTTAGTCAGAGAGAGATACAGATAGAGAAAGAGATAGAGAGATAAGAGACTGGTTAGTCAGAGAGAGAAGGAACAGATACTAATAGAGATAAATCTGGTTAAGATAAATAGATAGAGAAGGTGGTAATTATATGGCAAGAGAAAAGTATGTAATGAGAAACCTGTTAATGATTTGCTTGTGTACAATGTTCATCTGAAGAACTTCTGTGATTATTAAATTGGCTTCACTTCAATAAATAAGTTTTGTTTGCATTCACAAGACAAGTGTCTGGTCAAACGTCATTTCTATTGTGGATTGAGGTAATCCACTGGTGGCAGTGAGAGGAAAACACGACTGGAGCCTTTGTGACACAACACGTAGGTGTCTCAAAGGGTGAACGTCACACTTATCAGCTTAAACAAATGTTTATGATAGTACTAGACTTCAAGATTTCTCCACCACATAGAACAGACTAGCTGGACTCTGTGTAGCCCCGGCACTACTCTTTTGTTTGTTCTGTGCTCTTCGTCAACTGAAATAAATTATAGCCTAGTGCAGAGGTACCAAAACAGTGTTAAGACTGGTGAAAACATATCCTAGATCTGGCAAAAATTCAAATCACAATCCTGTCATTAGGTTACTTCACCTCAAATTAAAGAAAATATAGAAAAGTAAAAGCAGAAAGGGCTTACATTCACACTAATCAAGCCGACTATATATTTTGATATTAAGGAAGAAGTTCAATCCATCAATACCAATGCACACAAACAGCTGAGATATGTTACTTCCTCTACATTGATAGAAGTATTAGTAACAGCAACCTCAGAAGAACTATTTTTTTAAAGGTGGAGAAAAGAAATAGTGCAGTAAAAAAGAGAGAGATGAATAATACAATATGAAAAGACAAGTATAGAGAATTATACAAGAACGTGGTCCAAACATGAAAAGAAACAGAAAATGTAGAGAAGATCCATGATCCCTTTAATGCGCATTAAAAGATCAAGGAGGCAGCAGGCATGATGGATAATAATTCTTCGAGTCCTGATGTCAAGGGTAAAATCATGATGTGGACTGAGTAAATTGAAGAACTATTTGAAGACAACAAGCCTACAAAATTTATTGTACCAGACATTATCTCAGAAATCTACAATCTAAAATTCAATGTAACTAAAAAGACTTGGCAAAGCTCTTTGACTCAATGTTGTTTTCACATAAGTACTAAAGCTTCTTCTTTTTTTCATTTCAGAATCAGCAAAGTACAATTAATAAATATACCAGATTATTTTCACCCAATAGCACATAACATCAAGAGCACTTGGGGTAGTTAACATCATCAACAACAACAACAACATTCTTGATTTCTTCACATGGACCATACCTCTCATTACTCCCAGCCAGAATGATGAGGTTGACATGTTAACACAGCTGAATGTCAGACAAATTGGAGCAACAGTAAACTTCTTTTACCAACATACTGCTGCATATTGTTAAGCATACTGCCTCCTCAATATATAAATGAACGTAAAAGACTTATGTTGGTTACTCTTATTTCATTCCAGCGGAGACTTTTACTGTAGCCAGTGGTAGGCAGGCATTACAGCAATGAAAGAGGTCACAATGGGCTGCATCTAAATTAGGGATGTTGGTAAGTCTTTGGGTCCAAGTCCCAAGTTCATCCAAGTCCAAGTCTTTAGTACCAAGCCCTGAGTCCCAAGCCTCAAGTTAGAGTCTCAAGCCCCTATTAAAAATAAGTATTTCCCAGAAAAAAAGGGAGGGGTGGGTGGGGTCTGTGTGGAAACTCTATGGGGAGGTCTGAGGCTTGTGAACCACCCACTTTTGTTCCCCTCTATCCTTCCCCTTTTAAAACATTTTTAAAACATTTTTAAAATGTTTTAAAAATCTTACTTCGCTTATCTTTTGAACAGCTCAATTTTCAGGCAAGAATCCTCTTTTTTAACAGGTTGCAGACAGAGGGAAACTGTCAGAAGCCTGTCATGGCTTGCGCCGGACTCCTCCTCCCTTTGCCCAGGCTGGGATGTGTGTGTGAGAGAGAGAGGCTGAGGGAGGGAGGGAGGCTGCTTCTCTGGGACCGGGTGGACGGAGGTTCTTATAAACTTGATTTCTGAGCTCTTATCTGCAAGTTTTTGCATCATTTTGCAGTGTGTGCGTGCTCGCGCACGCACGCAAGCATGTGAGTGACTTTTCTTCTTGAGCTGCTTTCCTGTAAAAGAGACACACACACCCTCTCTGAAAAATGGTGAAAAGTTTTTGCATTGTTTTGCAGAGATGGAGTGTGTGTGTGTCTCTTGTAGGACAGCAGCTCAAGAAGAAAAGAAGTCACTTGCACAACAGTTCCCTTTTTGGTTACTGATGTTAGCGGTATCTGATGTCACTAGTGTTTCCCAGGTAATGAACTGTAATGCCTCAGAACACAGAGTGGGAACTGAGAGAGAGGGGGAGAGAGAGAAATCGTGTGTCATGCCGCTCTGCTTTTGTGCCACTACCAGGTCACAGTTTCTTTGGAACTTAAGCCTATGCTAAAAAGAGACAGGCTGCTGGGAGGTTTCTTGCCCCACCAGTTCAGGAGACGGCCAACCATGGTCTCCCTCAGGCGTTTGTTTGGAGGATATGAAACCCAACCATCCCACTGAACTGCAGATCCCTGAAATGCCTTTTCTTCAACAGCTTCCTCTTTCGGGGTGGAAATGTCTACTTGCTCAGAAGGGACCGAGTAATAAACTTCCCTTCCTCCTTCCTATCCTTGAAGAACTGGGTCAGTCCTTCTTGCCTACAGCCGCCCCTTCCTCCTCACCCCATGCCCCCCACCTCTGCACTTCTTCACACAAACTGTGCTTCCTTGTCTTGTCTTGTCCCCTCCCCTCCCAGTCACGCTTGCTCTCTCCTCCTCCCTGCCTCTACAAGGACTGTGAGACTGTGGCCGAGCACACTTCTTGGCTGCGATAACACATAAGACAACAGTCTGTCTGTCCATCCATGAGTCCATTGCCACTAGCTTAACTATGATCCCACCACTGGAGGAGCCAGTATGCTCTAGTTGGATGCCCTTCCAGGTAACTTGATATTTCTGAGATGCTTGCTTTGTTTCTCAGATGGAAAACATATATTTGAGTCCTGGTTAAGGTTGGGTTTAGGTTGCTTTCTATAATAATACACACAGAGTTATTTTATTGCATCTGTTAGAAGATGCTCCCAAATCTAAAAGCTGTCCAACAGAGAAGAAGGTGTAAGACTGTCAACATAAAAAAACCCTTTTGGTGCTTTGAGGAAGTGGTTGTTGTGTAAATGTTAAACAAAATACGTAGGAACCAGTACACTGCCCTAGAGTAGGCTTTTTTAAAAAAAAAAAGTCATCCATCAGTTAAATTTGTCCTTAAGTTTGCAAAAAGATTGCTATTATTTTAGTTAGCTTGTAATCCTTAGTTATACTGCAGAATTTTAGCAGTAGTTCTTGATGACGAACAGTGTGTAATAGGTGGCCAAGAGGTCAACAAAGGCTACCTCTGTGATCTTCCTAGTTTCAAAACCATCCTCAATGTGTTGCTTGCTTTATTTATTTACTGCTCACTTAGTACAAAGCATTTCTCTAAGCGGTTTACAGTAAGACAGTACAACAAAACCCTCCACCGCATACACCAACATCAAACACCTCTAAGTAGATAATAGATTTTAAAAGCCCAAATGATAACAAAACAGGAAACACACAAAATATTAACTTAGGCGAGGATGTCTTTGAATGTCCCTTGAAACAAGACAGTGTTTAACATCCTCTTAAAAGATGGGAGGGAGGAGGCCTAACCTACTTCTATCGGGAGCCCAATAAGGAAGGGACCACGGTTCAGGCGGGACGATTTCTGGTGACAGTCTTTTTTGCCTCCCTCAGTGTGGCAATCTGGAGAAGCAAGGCCTGTGAAGAATGGGTGCCTTGGGCTGATGTTCTGAGGAAGAGATGCTCTAACAAATAATGGGGCTTCGAACCATGAACAGCTTTACCTTGTACTGGGAAACAACAGGAAGCCAGTAAAGGCATTAAATGTCAGATTTGTGCTGTACAGTTGATCCCAGGTTTAAAGCCAGCCTGCTATAAGATGAGGGGTGGTTCCACTACTTCCATTAGATGGTTAAGAATTATTCTTTCCAGGACTTTATAGAAATGACGAACTAATGAGATCAGCCTGAAGATTTTTGTAAAAGATAATTATTAAAAAATTTAAGAGCCACTTATTTGTTCCTGTGCCAAAATATTTTATCTGTTTTACGTTGATTGCTACCTTGCCATTTCTGCAGCTACAAATACTGAATGGTCTTGTAAAGTCACTGGCCTCCAGCTGCTTGTTTCTTTCCAGTTCTAATTCCCTATGGTGATGTAGAGATCTGCCATTAATAAGGAGATGATGGGCTATTTGATTTGCTGGGATTGGACAAATGTTCACTATAATTCCATCCACTCTTGCACTTAATTTCTGCCAATTGAATCTGGGGTAAAGATTGACATAACACACTATAGATTAGTAGAAGTACCACGTCCATATTACAGCAATATTGGTATCTTCTGCTATTGAAAAATAGGGAACATTTGCTGTTGTGAGTTAGACCTGTTAGAATGTTTCTATCTGTTGTAATACCACTTCCCCTCTGTTATCAAGTGCATGTTCCTAGACATGGCAACTGAAGTCTCCAATTATAAAATTCATTTTTGGTTATGAAAATTGTCCAGGGTTTTAAAGGAAAAAGTTGCATTAAGTGGTTTATAATTGGAGGATAGCATGTAATTACCTGATTCTCAGCTGCAAGTTCCATGCCAGATATTTTGGTGTGTTGCTGATGGTGGTCTCTATACATTTCTTAAATACAAAGCACATGACAATCATGTGTTCGGCAGTTGCTCATGTTTAGGTATTGAAAATCCCTCTATGTTAATAGAGATTATAGTTAGCTTTGGCCCTGAAAAGGCCCTTATGTTATTTGAGGTCTCTTGCAAGCCACTGTCAAAGTCATAAAGTCACCATCACACTTGGAAGGATTAGTATCAAAGCTAAGAGAAAATGACAGCTTCATTGTTCTAGTGAATGTTTTCAATGAAATTTACAGAACAAGAATGGTTCCTGAAATCTGGCTGAGATCAACCTTTATTACTGTACCGCAAAAGGAAAGTACTGATGTTTGCAATGAAAACTGTATAGGAAATGTAATGAACTATTTGATTGACTTTTTTTAAAAAAACATAACACATGAATTTACATGTGTTATGGAGGCACAGCATACAAAAAAATTCGATTCACAGGAAGATTTGGAAAGGGGTTTTACTGACCATGAGAAAGACCTGGATGAAGTCTAAAACAGCAAGTTGTTGAAAAACAAAGGTCTTGATTTAAGAGATACTTTGAAATGTAGACTTATCTCAGGATACTATGCATTGCCTGGATCAAGATGGGTGGCTAATGATAAGTACTGAAGTGAACACCAAATGGTCATAAAACACATAAAATGCAGGAAGCTAGAATATGTCTGTGAGAGGCGTGATGAGAGCATAGAAGCTCTCATCGGAGTGCCGTCCATCTTTAAAGTATCCAGAGAGGTACAGACCACTCTGCCGCCGACCCCGCGAGAAAGCGTGCACCAGGGAATAGATACCCGGGAGCTGGAAGAGAACCTACGGGGTCTAACTGTAGCCACTCAGACAGAAGGGGAATTGGCGGGAAGGGAAGAAAGAGGGAGGTCCGTGATTGAGGCGGGAATGGGGGATATAAAAAGGGGGAGAGACAGCATACCAAGAGGCTGGGAACTGATCTGGGTAGAGGACCCGTGGCAGGGAAATGGGAGAAAGTAAGAGTGCCGAGGGAAGAGGCGGATTATAGACGAAGAAGAGGGTTGCCACAAAGACCCTCTTATTGGGGCGAGTCGGAAGCTCGGGAGTGGAGAAAGAGATTAAAGGAGGAAAAAGAAGTGGTGGCCAGGGAAGCGGAGGAACGGCAGCTATGGCGAGCGGAGGAAGCGAGGAGGATGTCATACCTCCAGGACCATGGGGTTCCTTGGAACGAGAGAAGGAGCCGATTTGGATCGGAGATGGAGGGGAGGAGACCCTACCGCTGTTAGGAGACCAAGGAGAAGAACCGGAGCCCCTAGCCCATGATCCTTTTCTACCTGGGCCGTGGGAGACCAAGTCGCTGAACCCCTTCGAACATGAACCATGGTTGCCCTTGCGGTGTCCATTGACGTCGCAAGAGAAGTTAAGAGATGAGCTGTTAACGAACATTTTTCAGTTAAAGAATACAATAAACCCGAGTTTGGACTTTGCTATAAAAACGACTCCTGTTTTATTCGGTAAAGAGGCAAAGGCTAAGTACGAACCTTCACAATGTCCATCATATCATAGGCAAAAAGAAATATTACATATTGTTAAAACTGATCATTCAGAAGGAAAAGAGGAGCAAGAAGGGAAATAATATATTGGCTAAGGGAATGATGAAGACTGGTTTGGATGTAGCACAACACTGTTTAGAGATAATACGTCAAGTCAAAATATCCTTGATTGACTGACTGACTGACTGATATACCGTCCATCTGACAAATGGCCACTTTGGGCACTTTACAAGCAATCATTATGATGTCCCATCCGCAGTACAAGAGGAAGAAGCAGCAGCTATGAAGTTAAGACTAGAAATGGCATATTCGTATACGAATACCCCCCCCCCACAGGTGGAGATAACAAGGGTCCGGCCCCCTGGGGCCAGACTGACCACTCACCGTTCCGCTGCTGCCGTGGGCTCAGCGCTCCCTTCCTATTGCTCCAGAGCTCGTGGTCGATTAGCCACTCCTGGCAGGAGGCGGGATGACGAGCTTCTCTGCCAGGTCAAAGAGTGGCTAATCCAGTGCAAGCTCCAGAGCGATAGGAAGGGAGCATGGAGCCCGCAGCAGCAGCAAAAGGATGAGTGGATGGTCTGGCCCCAGGGGGCTGGACCCTTGTTATCTCCACTTGTGTGTGTGTGTGTGGGGGGGTATTCGTATACAAATATCTCAATCTCTAGTTAAGACCCTATTCAAAGTACACCCTGAATCTGCTCCCAACTACACTCTTTATAAAACTTGCGTTCTCTTTTTCCTTGGCTTCTGCTTATGTTGGATGCATAACTCATCAAACATAAGTAAATCCATGGAAAAATCATGCTGACTTGCAGAAAAGATATTGCTTCTCTTTAAATAGGTCTGCAACTTTCTAACAACACCGCATCAATAACAAAACTATGTATGATAGGGATGCAGATGGGTGCATCCAGCCAGTCATCAAAACAAGCTTTTGAAGTTGAGGTCTCATAAAACCCAAGAATTCAATGCTATCTGAACTGCCCAAGCAGAGGTGCTACAAGCTCTCCTTTATTATGCTGCTCTTACAACATTTTGGAGTCACTAGAAATATCAAGAAAACACAGCAAAGATGAGGTTCATTTTGTTTTTATTTACAGCACACACGGATTATGCTTCTGCTAATCCTTACTCAGCCTGAAAGTTTACCTGAAGAGTAATCAAATAAGATGCTCACCTGGTCTTTAGTTTTCCCCTCCCGTTCTCGGATGTACGTTGTAACAATTCTTTCTGTTTCTTCTCTCAGCCTAGGGTAGGAACCAAGCTAGAGACAAGCGGAAAAAAGATCAGATTTCTGGAATCTTAACCAAAATTCACATAGAAACACAGGGAGAAAAGAAGGGAAGGGCTGAGTTGCCTCCCAGTCTCACCACCGAAAAAGGACTGATGCACCAAATAAAAAGAATTTTGCCACTTCAGTAAAGATCCTAAACATTATTGGAGAGGGAAAGAGGCTTAATATGACCTTCTGGGAAACAGCCCAAGAACCCCATAAATTTAGCAGAAAAAAGGAAGACACAAGAGCTTTTACTCGTGGTGCCACAGCCAAAAAGAGAGCTGTCTGCCATTTTATTAAATATAGTTAGATATAAAGGGCTAACACAAATCACTGTGGGAGTGTGGATTAGATATTGCTAACTTGCTCTTACAGCTAATATCCATTACTAAAATACTCATACCCTATTTCTTCTGGCATGCAGAAATTCAAAAACAGTTGTGTGTCATGAGGCTCTGCTACTTTCCAATGTTTATTAAAACTGCAGCAGTTACCACCCAAGCAATTCCTATGCAACACCACAAAATGATCCTGATGTGAATTCAAGTGCAGGAGCCCACAGGAAGGGTAGCCAAGAAGCCAATTGGGGAACTGAACACTGGGTATAATCCTCTACAAGCGGCTTCATCCTTCAAGGGATGAAGTCCTTTGTATGCTTTAAGGAATGAGACTTGAGCTCTGGATGGACACACAGCCCTTGATTAAAAGCAGTTCAGACTTTCTTTCAGTTGGGCACCACAAGCAGACATATTCCAGGTGTTAGTAAAATAAGAGGAGAAGAAGAAGAGTAAAAACTCATTACCTTCTCCGCACACTTTTTAATGACCATGGCCAGCTCTGAAACCACCAGATCAACACACTTCAAACTGGGCTCTTTGAGCTTTATAATCTGTTTTTTCACTATGGCTTCAAAAGCCATGTCAGGCGTGAAGAGCCCCGTCCTGTGCCATGCAGAAAGCGCGAACAGAAAGGAGAGATTCCGAAGAAAAATAGGGGGGGAAAGTGACAGAAATATTCAACAGGTTAGTCATGTGCAAATGAAAAAGCAGCAGCACTTCCTCAGGAAGGTCCTTCTTATACTGCCAAACTGCCAACAAGGAATTATTTCATCTCAGGATCTCTTGAGTTACACTGCTCAGTAGGGCTCAAACCAGCTTCAAATAAAGGACCTATTTTTTGACTGCCTGTTTTCTACAGAATACTCCAAGTGATAATAAGAACCACCTACCAAAAAGGTCCTGTCAAAGCCTACCTCTGACTTGCTTCCAAAGGCAGAAAAAAGCTGCCCCTGTACAGAAGGAGGGAGAGAAGAAGTACCGTATTTTTCCATGTATAAGACGATACTTTTCTCTAAAATATTTAGATTAAAAATTTACGGTCGTCTTATACACGGACGTAAGGAGGGGGAGGGATCAAAGCACTTTGATCCCTGCTTTCCCCCCTCTACTTTCTTTGCAAAAAGTGGAGGGGGGAAAGCAGGAATCATCAAAGTGTTTTGATTCCTGCTTTCTCCCTCCACTTTTTGCAAAGAAAGTGGAGGGGGAAAGCACTTTCCTCACAAGAACATGCTTTCTTACAAGAAAAGTGGAGGGGGGAAAGCACTTTCTTGCAAGGAAACTGGAGGGGAAAGCACTTTCCTCGCAAGAAAGTGCTTTCTTGTGAGGAAAGTGCTTTCCCCCTACACTTTCCTCAGAAGAAAGTGGAGGGGGAAAGCAGGAATCATCAAAGCAATTCATCAAAGCGATTCCTGCTTTCCCCTTCCACTTTCTTCGCAAGAAAGTGGATGGGGAAAGCAGGAATCAAAGCGCTTTGATCCCTGCCTTCCCCCTCTACTGTCTTGTGAAGAAAGAAATTCTGGGTTAGAAAAGTGGGGGGGGGGGGCGTCTTATACGTAGGGGCATATTATACACGGAAAAATATGGTAGGTCAGGGCTCCTGGTTCCACTATGAACTTGATCTGGAACATGGCAGGCCAGAGTGACATAAATATGACGAGTGGTATTGCCAGAAGCAATACATGAGACCCTTGGAAAGGAGAAGGGCAGCCAGAGGATACTGCTCTGTTACAGCCAAGCTTCCAAGTCCTTTCTCCTCTAAGGCTATGCTGCTGTTTATATGTCATCTCATGGAAGTCCCAGTCTAGCTTTTCTTTCAGCACAAGTCCTGGGGCTGGATATATACTATAAAGCTCAATAGAGCAACTCTATATTATACTTTGGGCTTGAGGCAAACATGGCAAAAAGTTGATCACTGTTAAACTAGGGTCTATGTAGTAGACACAAAGCAGTACATATCTTTGACTTGATGGTGAGAGGGAAGACTAATTATATCCTTGGTGATAGTCTCTATTTTTAAGTAGCACAGCATTATTGACTTTACATTGCCAGGATGGTTAACTGGTACCTTCAGTTGAATTCCGACCCAGGAGATGTTGGAATTCTTTGCTGGTATTTTGGTTTGGTATTTTGGACTGTAGCAGGAAAGAGGGCTCATGAGAATAAACACTATTTCAGCCCTAAAAAAATAATCCTGCTACCAATGTGTCTCTGAGGATGCTACATTAGAATCCTTCTCCATAAAATGCTAGTTTTTGATCAGCAGATAGCATTTGCATAGAGAATCAAATGTACCTCCACATACAATCTGAAGTAGCACAAGTCCATACACTAGTTGACACTTGCCTTGCATTTACTATTGCACAATGTTGCTATTCACAGCCTATCTTTCTTGTCCAACAACATTTCCTTAGCCTGCAAAGAATGCCACTTCTCTAGAAAAGGGACACTGAGATCTGGATCTGAAGTCACTCTCCTGTCATTGCTATGTCTCAAGTATTCCCCATTAAAAGCTGTGGCCCACACTACCTCTTTGGAGGGTCAGCAGTAATCAGATCGAGTGGTAGCTCAGTACTCACTCACAGGTCAGAGAAGGAGTTTTGAGTACAGGCCCCTGTAAAAAAATCCTTAACACGATTAACATCTTCTTGGCTACTTTACTGGTCAGAAGAGAGCAGGAGATCCTGCTGTATTTCAGGAACTAGGAATTGAAGGACCTTGGAGAGCAAGTGCTGGCTTCTTCACATTAGATCTACAAAAGCCTATCCTCTGCCAGAAAGAGACCCAGAGTTCACCTACAAAAAAATGCCACTGCAACAAGCAAGCAATGTAAACCGCTCTTAAGGGAAGCATCTTTGTTACTCTGCTAATAATCAACTGCCAAGGCAATACACAGACAACGTGATTGTGCAACCTCAGCTTTTATGCCCTGCTTTTGATTCCCGGATGCTAAGCAGGGGAAAGTCAGTTATTTAACAGGTGAGTTTTTAAATACGGAAATAATCCATGTAGACAGAAAAACTGTACTGAACAGTGCAGTCCTCAATAGATGGAGAACTTTAGAATGGGGCGTAGCTTATTATTTTAACCAATACATGTGAATATCATTTTCAAAAACTACAGCCTTGCCTTTTACTCACAGCCTTGTGGAAAACTTAAGGAAGCGGTTTAAATGGCAAATGAAGAAGCCATGCACTTAGAGAAGGGCCAGGATCTGAGAAAAATCTGCCCACTAGCCTAGGCAACCTCCAGATACCTCACAGCAGTTGCTGTTTATAAGCAAAACATAAGAGCAGGTAAGAATGAAGCTGCAGACCCATCCTGCTTACGTTGGGACACAACACCAAAACTGCAGCCTTAATTGCATTATGCCACATTTCAGCACCTCTCTAGCAGCATATAAACCTGGATGGTTTTCCCTAAGTGAAGCCCAACCCCCATCTTAACAGCAGCCAGTCAAGAATTTTGAAACTGCAAGTACCAATACCTGGAGGTTGTACTAGGCAAGATGGACAGATTAGAATAGTGTAATTTGGGCAGGTTTCCCAACTCACTCAGGAAGGGCTAGACTGCCTCCAGCTAGTTCAATACCTTAGCAGTACACTGTCTAACTGTATTGATTAACTCCTGAATAACCAGGTCGACACACTTCAGACAAGGCTCTTTCAGCTTCACCACCTGTTTTTTCACAATGGCCTCAAATGCCAAGTCTGGTGTGAACAGGCCCGTCCTACAGTCATCCACATACAGGAGGAAGGGAGGGCAAAGACATGGCACAAAAAAAGAAAGAGGGAAGAGAACAGGTTTAAAGACCGGTAACATTCTAGAATGCAATTCTCATCAAGTATTAGCTCCTTCATTTCAAAATCTCCCTCCCCACCTGACAGTAACACATTTCAATTAAATAATAATAATGCAAAAGATGGCATGAAAGTGCAGATCATGAAAAGAATTGTTGTGCACGAGACATAAAGGGAAAAAAAGTTAACTTCTACCATATGAAGACATTTTGCAGATGGAGTATTACAATACACTTATTTACAGAGGATCTCTCCCCATCAAAAAAAAAGATTCTCCCTCTACATCAGAACACAAAGGGAAGGGGATAGGCAACAAGAAAGGAAAACAGACAGCTACGGACTTTTTGGAAAACTAGATGCCCCATGGGAATAGGAACAGGCAACCACGAACAGTGAAAAAGATGAATGGAAAGGAGCTAGCTGTGACAAAGATCACTACAGACACTACTGGTGGTACAATGAAAAGGGAAACGGAGAGAAAAGAGAAATTGATTGTTCTGAAGCAATGGGGTTCGCATACCACTGCCCCCAGAAACAGAGGGACTAACAGGAAGTGGCAATCTTGTTCTCCTACAACAGGCCTGTAGAACCTCCTAGCCTACACATCCTCTCTGACATGGATATTACACAAGGATATTAAAAGCCCTGCTTCAGATTTAGCTACTCACAGGACCAGCCCACGAAATCTCAAAACCAAGTCTCTCTGTGCTGCATTTTTCCTTTCAGAGTAAGCATGCTGAGAGGCACCAGTCAGAAGTACTGCATTATTTACTCTGCTTTGTTATATAATTAAGTTGTGCTATGAGTACTTGCAAACCAAAGAGCAGGCCTAGGCTCTTCTGTTTCTTCTGCTCTTGTTCAAATTCCTTTCATTGACAGGAAGTCTGTGACCATCAGGTCTACAAAGCACCAGGCATGCTGACAGGGTGATCATCATGCTATTTCTCTAAATCTTTTCACTTATATGTTTCTTTTTTACTCAGGCAGAATGGCAGGCAATATCAGCAGCAGACTTTCCAGACTGAACTCCTATTTCCTATGGGTGCCAAAGATTACCTCTCACTCTATACTCATAAGCAACGCTCAAGATGATACTGTGCTATGCCAAATCAGCTGCTATTCCAATACTTGCCTTACACCATGGATGTTTTTGATTGCATAGCTGATTTCTCGCCTTAGATCCTTCTCATCAAATTCCATCTAAAAGGGGAAAAAAGGAACCAATTAATTAAAGGAGAGATGAATGAATGAATGAATGAATGAATGAATGAATGAATGAATGAATGAATGAATGAATGAATGGTAGCTTCTCTCGTCCAATCCCAGAGGCAAGTTTTGACTTAATCTAGTGGGAAGAGGGTCATGGAGTTTCAATGAAAACTTCAGCTTGGGGCAAAATCTTAAAATCTATGTGACCCATCTAATGAGTCACCATCTAATGAACTAGAAATAGACCACCACGCCTTGGCCGTTGATGGGTATCAGGAGTATAATATCATGAGTTCTCAGAAACAGATTTTTTTAAAAAACTTATTCTTTCAGGTGTTCAGTGATGTTTCTCTTCCACAACAAACTCTGGCACTTCAAATCTACATGTAAGGGCAGAATACATTCTATCACCAGCAAGGATAATTAAATTCAACATAAGCATTTCTCTCTCCCAGCAGATGAAAGTATGCTCAATTCAGAAGTTGTGATGGAACCTGACCATAAGACCCTGTAATAAAGAGGTTTAGGTTTTGATTTCCCATGGTTCCTCCTTAACAGGCACTAGAATCAACTATCTAAAGGGTCCTTTCCAGCTCTGCAGTTCTAAGATTGTTGTTGTTGCTGCTGCTGCTGCTACTGAATTTGTCGTCGTCATTATTATTATTAGTAATATTAATATTAGTATTGTTAGACAGTGTTTGACTGGTATTACATAACATATACAGATATCAGTATGTATGCTGTTCCTAATATTGCTGTTTTTTTGAGCTCTGATGGTGTGATTTCTGAGATCTGCAACATAAATTTCTTGATATTGTTCCCAAAGCCCCAATGACTACGGGGACCACTGAAGTGTGTTTCTTCCAGAGGCAAGATGTTTCGATTGCCGAGTGTCTGAACTTTGTTAGTTTTTCCAATTCTTTATATTCAACTCTGGCATCCCCTGGAATTGCAATGTCAATGATCCAGACATTTCTTCATTCTATTACTACTATGTCTGGTGTATTATGTTCAAGGTGTCTATCCATTTGGATCTGGAAATCCCACAAGATCTTGACTTCCTCATTTTCTGACACCTTCTCTACCTGATGATCCCATGGGTTTTTGGAGGCTGGCAAGTTACATTTTTTGCATAATGACCAGTGCACTAACTTTGCCATTCTATCATATCTACCTTTGTAATCTGTTTGTGCATGTGGTCCTCCGTCACCATTATACTGGCCTTTCAAGAAGAAGTAAGTGCTCCCACCGGTTTCTAGGAGTGGTGCAAGAGTTCATGAGAGCCTCAAGGGAGCACGGGATGGGTTGCCTCGTTGCCTATTAGGCTGTACAGAGGAAACCTCTCAAAGTGCAAGTGCAGGATACACAGCAGGCTTCGTCAATTTATTTCAATCGTCTTACAGCAGAAGCCAGTTTTTAAAAGGTGGACTGATGTATTCCTCCCCTGAAATCTTGGTGGGCTGCATCTACCCTTATTTTCAAAACTGAAAGTGAGAATATCCCTTCTGATTTTCAAAAATGTTATTTTGGGGCTAGAACAAGTAATGGAGACCTCCAAATCAACTGCTAACTGCACCCCTGGAGTCATTTTAAAGGCCCTCAATTATCAGTCTGGTTTAGGGGCCTAAGTGGGTGTCATGGGCCACATGCAACCGTTGGACCGCATAGTTCCCATGCACTAAGGAAACTCACAACTACAGACTGGGTGAATAGCACATTTTAAAAATCACACTCACACCCAATGGAAAGAAAATTCCACCTCAGCTTTACCTTGACCAGCTCGAAGGGGAACCTCTCGTGGAAGATGCGGTTTATTCTGGCTCCACCTGAGAGTTCTAGTGTGTCCACTTGGTCTCCAGAGCCTTCAATTCTCTTCTCAAAGTCCACAGCAAACTGCTGGACCATCCTGTATAGATATAAATGGAAGCCAGTAATAGGTTTCCACCGTGCTAAGCCCAGCTGAAACAGCAAAACATCCTGACTTGGCAAGCAGAAATGCCCAATAAAAATGATTTTACCAGATCAATTTCTGTTGGTTTATATATACAAAATCTTACTAGGGATGTGCCATTCAGATTGTGTTCAAACAGAATTCTGGGAGTTCCAGCCCACCTTCAGACACACATGTACATTTTGCTCACCTGGAGAAGACTAGCTTGAAAGTTCCATGGCCCAGCTCTGGCCTATATTCCTGTCAAAACAAGAAGCTGCCCAGCTGCTGACTGGGAATCCTAGGGTTTCCTGGGAAATGTAATCTCACTCTTGTAGGTGTATCTGAAGGTGACTGTAGGAGGTGGGTTTGTGAGCTACAACCCCCAAAATTTTGTCTGGGAAATTCTGGTAACTGGAGTCCAAAAATCGAAATGGCACACCCCTAAAATTTACCTCTTTGCCAGAAATGTTTTGAAATGTCCCAGCAAGAGGTGATTTTTTTTTTTTTTTGCTAATGCTAATTCTTAATTCTCACCTCAGCATGTCAATGTAATTTCATTTTTGTATCATTGCAACAAAACTTGCTACAAAGGTACTCTTGACTATTATTAAAGGTTACAACGAGTCTCCTAAACTCCCAAAAATGGATCCAATAAAAAGCTAGCACAACAGACTCTGATTATCTGGAAGTTGAGTCATGGCAACTGGATGAGTAGCGAAACATTTTGACCTCACAAGAAAGAAGTCCAGTTGCCATGACTCAACTTCCAGATAACCCCACCTGGATGACTGAGAATCTTCACAGAAACATACTCTGATGTTTATATAGCTTACACATCCAATAGTATGTCTTTCATATAGAGATCTGCTGCAAGGAAAAATTATCTCTTAATTACTATAAATTTTAAGAGTTATCATAGCAAAAGGGATGCAATTTTAGTCTTTTCCTATTTCAGGGCAGTTCAGGTAACACAGCAAGGTCACTGCCTCTCACCTCTGACAAAGAAAACTATTGTAAAAAAAAAAAGACTTCTTTGTCTCCTCTGTAAAGCTATTGTGAAAACAAAACTATAAACAGAAATGATATGCACTAAAAGGTTTTTAGAGCTGGCATGAATAACTGTGATCCTCTAGTTACTGTTGGACTGCAAATCCTAACAGACTAAGTCAACATTGTTAATGGTAAGAGATCATGGGAGCAAGCATACAAAAAAATCCGGAGGGCCACCATTACTCACTGGAAACAAAAACTTAGAACAGTGGTTCTCAACCTTGGCCCCCTCCCCAATGTTCTGGGTCTACAACTCCCAGAAACCCTGGCCAGCATAGCTAGTGGTGAAGGCTTCTGGGAGTTTTGGTCCAAGAACACCTGGAGACCCAGGGTTGTGAACCACTGGCTCAGAGTAACAGATGTCAGCCACAGCTAGCAAGACCAGTTGTCCTGACTCTCAGATCAGAGAAGAGCACAGCTTCAGCAGAATTCCAGTTTACAGTGCCAGGCAAACCAACTTACTGTAAGAAAACCAATCTGTACATTCCACACATCTTATAAAAAACTGCACAGGGTGGCAGAGCCTAATTTTATTTGTTTCAAAGATTTAGCTTTTCAAACCCATTGGAATGAAGATTGGAAAAGAAGTGACTTTGTATTTAAGCCAGCATATGTACTTTTCAACTATTAGGACCATGACCATGTCTTAATATCTGAAAATGTGTTGTATTTTTTTTTGTAACATATCAACATCAGAAATATTTCTGCCTTCCAATATTTACGTCTACATTTATATCAAGTCTTAGATTTAACCCTTTCATCTCCAACTACAACTGCAATAAATCCTGAACACTTGTAACTGCATTGACTTCCACCCATCTCTTGCAACCCTTCTCATAATCTCTACTGAAATTAAATTCAATATTTTTCAGGGACAGGAGTCTATCTGTTTTTGTGTATGGAATTCTAAAAAGCAACATACATCAATGACTGTATAAGTAATACTAAGAATAATTTCTGGATGTTTGGCACAATAAAGTTTTCCTTTACAATACAGAATGACTTTTTCTTACCTCCTAAGTAACACATTTGTGACCCTCTGCCATAAAGCAGGGTTGGGAAGCATATGACCTTCCAGAAATTCTGAATACCAATTCCCATGAGCCTTTACTATGGACTGTTGATGGATGGTGGCTAATGGTAGCTATAGACCAACAACACTTGCAGTACCAAAGATGCCCCTCTCTTGCCCCAAAGCATAACAAGAAAGAAGCTGCACAAATAAATGGCAGAGCACGATGCAGATTTGACCTACTGAAGCAAGGCTTTGGTTTTCCGTGTAGGGTCATCAGGGCGAAAATTCTTATATTCTTCCACTTCTTTTTCTAATGAGAGCAACTGACTCTGGAGTTTGCTGCGTAGAGATGGTAGTGTTTCCCGTATATGGTTTGTCAATTGCTAAGAGAATGAGAATACAAAAAACAACAATAATTTACACCAATATCACCTCAAGCAAGGGCTTCTTACTTCCGAGAGAACAAAGCAGTCTCCCTTCCAAGCAAGCAAGATTGAGGCCCACAGTTCTTCCTCAGTACTTTCTGTCTCTTTTGCTCTTAGACTGGAGAGAATTATGGCATGATACATCCCTCACCTTCATCTAAAGCAATAGAATAGTCTATGGTTCTCTAAGGCACTGTTAAGGGCAATTATATCACCATGCAGTGCCATCTTTGTCAAACAAGACTCCAGCTCTTAGGACTCAACTTTACCCTTCTTTCTAGTACCAAAATCCTTTCCTTACTTGGTCTCATTAGGGATGAGAAACACAGGAGAAAGCTTTGCTCTTTCCAGAACATTCTAACAAGTTTCTCCATGTTACTGAGAAACCTGCATACAAGAAAATAATGTTATTCCATGTCAAATTCATATCAGGTAAAGAGATTTGGTCAAATTTGATAGAAGCAGAAATTCAGTAGAAATCAATGGTTCCTACTTTGAAATATTTAAACAGCTCTAAATTGAAGCACAATGCAATCCATTTGCAAAAATCGAGATGAGGGAAAAATCATATTTGAGCTGAAAGGTGAGAGGCGTGTTCCACGATCATTGGAAGTACAGAGGAAGTCTCACCTTCAGCTGACAACATATAAATGGAAAAAAAAAGGTCAAACAGGTGGATACAGCAACAGCCTACCTGGTTGAGGACCTTCTGCAAGTGGGGGGTGCCCATGCGGTCTGCCATGTGTCTGTAAGCAGGATGGGAAAGGAAGAACTTGCGCTCAGCTGCCAGTGCTGCTCTGATGTCCTTCTTACCATCGATGTCCTTCTGGCTCCGGTTCACAACTCCAATGTAACCTACAAACAGACAGCTCCAAATGTTAGTTTCATCCTTATGGCCTGCACAAGGCCCCAGTGCAAATTCTGAAAGGACACCTATGTCAACTCAGTGCATCAATGTCAGGAAGTCATGCAGTTGTGACAGCAAGGAGCTTCTCCCACAAAAAGCAAAACAAGCTATGTTCAGCTTTAGAAAGATTCTACCCTTCCTTCTCTACATGAAAATATGTGACCATATATGGGAAAAAGGTGGGACTTTCAACAGGTAAGATCTGGGTCTTCCTCACTCAGCATTGCCTTTTCTCATTGGGCCTGGCCTTATAGCTTGATGTCCCAAACCATCTTCTTCAGCACTAAAAAATTATCAGAATCCAAATATATATATAAAATAAAATAAAATAGTACTACCTGAATTAGAAAACAACAAAATGGTACAATGGCTTATTCTAGACAAAGAACAATGGATTTTTTTGCAGGACGGCAAATCACACTGACTGAAAGAGTAATCAAGAATCCATGTCAGAAGCTTATCTGATGAGATGAGTCACTTTCTAGTTCTGTCCTAAATACACAACAGATCTACTAGGTCAGTGTTCCCTAACCTTTTCCGGTCCGCGGACCGGCTGGGGAAGGCGGGGCACCCCCCCCGCGCGCATGCACAAACAAGTGCACGCTTGCCCTTGCACGGGTGCGCCCCCCCCGCGCAAGCGCACACCACCATTTTGCGCATGTGCACGCCGCTCGTGCGCATGCGCAAACGGCAGCGCGCACTTGTGCGGGCCCACGAGCGCCCGTGCGCATGCGCAAATGGCGGCGTGGCGCTAATGCGGGCATGCCGGAGCGCGTGCGCAGGCGCAAACAGGCGGCGCAAGGGTGAGTGCGTGCGGTGGGGGCGGTGGGAGGTCTCTCTCACCGGCCCGGTCTGGCCCAGGCCAGGGACCGGCACCGGGCCGGGGACCAGGGGTTGGGGATCGCTGTACTAGGTGACATTTGTTGAGTTAAACCCTAATAGTCATGCTGGCTGGAGATGATGGTGTTGCAGTTTAATACACTTGGGAACTACCAAATTGAAGAAGGCTACTCTACTTGCAGGATTTCCATTAACTCCTGTTGTACTGTACAATTCTGGTTGCTTCTAAATAGGTAAAATGTGCAGATTCAGATGCCCATTGACTACTGTCAAAGGAGGAAAAAATGATAGTTACAAAAACATTAAGATCTAGTATCAAGTTTGCCTGCAACTCATGTCCCATAAGTATCCTGCTGGAATTATGTGCCCAGAGATCCCCAGTGCAAAAGGAAGCCTCCTTCGATCACATCTGCAGGTCTCAATGGTTCAGAAATGCTTTAGCCAGAATCCTATTGGTGTTCATGACTAATGAGATACCAGGGTGTGTCTTGGTTGTGTGCTCAACAACGAGCCTGACAGCAGAATCAACATGTGCCCTGACTCCTTAACAATTAGCCACAGCAAGTTACACCAATCTTATGTGAACATCAAGAGGAATACAGCCTTTAAGTGAAAAGGATCAGAAAGACAACAACCACCTGACTTAAAAGACTGACTACATTCATGTGCTTCAGTGTACCTGAAAGATATCCAACTGCATGCCCATTAAATGTACCTTGTATGACAGTCAAGAGCCATATAATTAATCTAGTTATTTCCTACATACAATCCTCTTTATGTGTTTTATTCAATAATATGATTTTGAACACTACTACTAAGGCTTCCATTCAATAAAACATTCCTTGGCTATAAATACGAATAACTTTCTACCTCTGCGCAAAGGTAAGAGTTTGTTCTCCAGGATATCTCTGGCATCTGTGCCTTCATCCATTAGGTCTAGCTTAGTTATCACTCCAATTGTCCGTAGGCCTGAGAAAGAAACATAACTGCTGGTTAAAGGTGGAGCAAGTATGTTGGGGAGCAGTAAAGGAGGGCCTCAGGATGTTATCAGAAATTACTTCATATCAGAAATGGATGCAGAGCTAGGGATACATCAAAAGAAATGAGCTGCCGTCTAGAAAAGCTTATGCCAAGCAAAGGTTATTGGGCTCACAGGTGCCACAAGACTTTCTTCCTACGTTTGTAATTCAACAAGGAATCTTGCCTTGAGTATGTACTGTACACAAGTATTATTAGTGACAGGTGCACTATATCAAACTGTGCAACTATGTACATTTCTAGATTTCTCGGTGTGGTTGGGCATGTGTCCTACCTATTTTATAGAACTTTTGATCCTTTATACTGCTTTACAGAATAGAATTAAAAAATTACAAACAGTGAGGTTGGGAATTAATGCATTTTGTTCTGCACTGCATTTTGTAGTATGTGATGTTTTAACCTTATGACTTCTTCAACTACATAATTTCTGCTCCTAGGACCCAACAGAATTTTTCTTTAAAGTTCAGAAGCATAGCAAAGTCAGGCTTGTAACTCCAGATTACTGGGCATGTTGAAAACCAGTCAATTCTGCCTTGGAGGAATTAGGGTTTCTTGTTATCAGGAGAGCTGAAAGTGATAAGTCAGAGTCCAACCTTATTCTCTCGTGTGACTAACTGCACTTACCAGTGAAGCAGAAGAAAGGAAAAAATGAGCTACTACAAACCTTGAGGGTCAACTTCTTTAGCCATTTTAAGTGCATCTGAGTTGGCCAAATCCATGTTGGCTGGAGTCACTGCAAGAATCAAGGTGCTTTCTCTGCTAATGAACTGCAGAATCATTTCTTTGATCTGGTATTCAATGTCTTGGGGTTGGTCACCCACTGGCACCTTAGTGATACCCGGAAGGTCAATCAAGGTCAGATTCAACACTGCAAAGAAAAAAATTAGAAGGCATAGGGACTTCCTTTGTAAAGGTTATGTGACTTTTTCCTAAAACTACCAACAATTCTGGGCTTTAAGTGGCTTTCCAAACCTTTCTATACAAGGTAGAGAATACTGTCAGCTATTAGAGGAGCAGAGAACAACACATGCCACCTGTACGGCAACGTATGGCTCACAGAACTAACAAAAGTCCTGGGGTCCGCCAAATTTTACTCAAAATTCATCTTGTAGTCTCTATGGGTAGTGGAAGCAATTCTGTCATGTTTTCCAGGGCTTTTAACATCTCCTTTACAGGGCACAAAGAAATGTTTTCATTCAAACACTTGTTTTTGGTTAAACCCCTTTTTCATTTACCAAAATCCATTGCAGCACCCATTACAGTACATATCTACTATATTTACCGTATTTTTCCATGTATACGACCCCCCAATGTATAAGACGACCCCCTAATTTTTACCCTTGTTGGAGGAGCAGTCAATGGGCAGCAGCGAGAGGCGGCCGAGCGTGGCTGCCACTTTGCCTCAGTCTCCGCTGCTGAGCCCACAAGTGGCGCTGGAGGAGACTGCAGCAGGAGGCGGAGACTGAGACAAAGGAGCAGCCGTGCTCAGCCGCCTCTCGCGGCTGCCCATTGACTGCTGCCGCCGCTGCCGGATCGCCTCCTTCAGCGATCGTCTCCTTTGGGCAGGGGACAAGGCGGCAAAGTGAGCTGGAGGTAAGCCCTGGCAGTGGCGCTGGAGGGGGCAATCGGACGGCAGAGGCAGCAGTCAATGGGCAGCTGCAAGAGGCAGCTGAGCATGGCTGCTCCTCCGCCTCCGTCTCCTGCTGCTGCCTTCCGTGTATAAAATGACCTTCAATTTTTCCTCTACTTATTTTATGAAAAAGTGTTGTTTTATACACGGAAAAATACAGTAATTAAAAAAAACATTAAATCAAATGTGCACATTAGCTTTTTGACTATGTCCTCCCCTTTAGCTTCTCCCCTTGATATATCTCATCATCCGAAAGGTTAGCCATACCAAATTCTCATTGCCAGTAAGTGCTCCACATTTATTATGTTTCCCTTTTAATTGATATTTCCGCTCCCATGCACTTTCAGAGGCCAGCAGCCTTCAAATACAAGAAATAGTCCAGTAATACTGACTTTCAGAAGGCTCACTAAGAAGCACATTTACCATGTGGTGAATATACTCTCAGGTTAATGGGAATGGGAGAGATTCCTTTGTTCGTTCCAGTGGCTCTGTCTGTTTCTCCTTCAATCTCCTGTCGAACTTCATCAAAATCTGTAAACTTCTTGGATTTGCAGTGCAAAAATTCTGCATATTCTGAAAGAGAGGATAAACTTTATGTTGGGGGGTGGGAGATACAAGCTCCAGAAAACATTTTGAGAGAATAATCAAGAGCTATCTGTTATCAAGACTAACTGTACTTTACCATGCTTCCTTAATTTTAGATCTGTGATGCATGTCCATCCATTTACATTCCTGAGATGAAAACAACACTGGGGAAAGGAGTAATGCATCCTGAAATTATGCAGACACTTGACATGGCCAGTACCTGTTAATGGTGCTGTCCCACCAATGTGATGCTGCTCTGGTGGCATAAAAACTGGTTCTCTTCCGGAGTTGTGAGTGGTCACAGCCAATCAGGATAGTAAAGACAACAAAATCACAACACTACACAGCCAGATTTAGCTATGTAACAATGTCACAGATAACTTATAACTGGAACAATACTTTCTTGTTCAACATAGAATAAACCATGGGGACTTCTGGAATCTCTCAGAACAGAAAGATTTTAAAACAAATTCAGATTTTAAAACAAATTCAGAAAGAGCTGTAAGTCAAAAAGCCCATGTCAGAAGTTATTTCAAAATGTTCCCCACAAATTCATCTTAGTCCTACTACTGTAGTTTTACAACCACACTGCAAAAAGCTGAAACCTGATTTTAAAAGCAAAACCGCAATGCGTAGTATTATTTGGCTTGTTTTTTTAAATGCTGTAAACCACCTTGAGCCCTTCAGGAGAAAGCCGACATATAAATATTTTAAATAAATAAATGAGTCAGATACAATCTTACAGAAAGAAAGAAAAAAGGTGATGATGTAGAACAGCATTTACTGAGAAGTCCAGCATGCTTCTGAGAAGCATAGTCTTGTCAAACTGTGTTGTACCTTGTATAGTACAAGGTATTCACACTGAAGTCGAAAAAGAGGATTGATTATGGTGGTCCACAAATTTTGCCTGAGGCTTGGCACCCAACCATCATTTCTAGCAATGTGTGAAGCCTGGGTTCGTTTGATGCTCCAAAGAGTCGAAGTGACCAGATCAAATTTTACTTCCTACCAATGTTCCCTTCTAAGCTGCGCGTGCAGGCTTGCCCAGAGCTTAGTCGGGGTTGCGCACAAGCAGCCAGATTGTTTACTTCCCATTTCAAATGAAGCCCCATCCATCACTGCACACATGGAGCGAGGCTCCCGTGCAGTGGGATAGAAACTTATAGGGAATGTTGCTCGCTACCCAACAATGGAGGGACAATGTGTAAGGTATATGTGGCAACCTGTTCCTTCAACCATCAATCAATTTCTTTATTACAATTAATTATCAGTATTATCTCTCTCCCCTATACCACAATAGCTTTGATCCACCAGAACACCCAGTTTGGCTGCATTTTCAAATGCATGCTCTGCTTCTCTTATGTGTGGCATTCTAACAATGTGTGGCGCTGCCCTGGGATTTCCAATTTATGGAAACTCTAACAGTATTTTCAAGGTATGTGAGATGTTCAAGAAACAGTTTATGATTGCCACTCCCAGTTGAGTTTCCATGAGTGAGCAGGGATTTGAACCTAGACTTCCTGCATCATATTCCAACAATGTATCCCTTCACTACACTGGGTTTCGCTGATCCCTTCAACTGCTTAGTATAAACTTCTCTTCAATAGATCATCCTGGAACTAACTAATGGAGTGATTCATCTCAGTTCTTTATATTTCATGCATATCAATTATTTTCTAGTCATCTCTCCTGTGTAATATGCTACTGTGTCATCAAATCAATGTTGCTTAAGCTTATGATTATCAAACCTCTCACTTAAAAAGTGTCCTGGGTTCACTCTCATATTCCTTAAAAAGTTTATTGCAATCACTGGTGAAAAAGTAAGCCTCCAGTATAACAATGCCTTAGGCATCACTGTGCTGGAGCTATCACCGCTCCTCTTCATCTGCCTACATCATGCCATAGGTGTTCTTCAGGCTTTCATTAGAAATCTTCACAAGCAATTTTTCCATTTGATGTAACATGCAATAACCCATGCATTACTGCTGTGGCAGAGTATAGCAGAGGCTGTCTACCACTTAACAGAATAAAATAGCTATTTGCCACTAGCAACTAGGCAACTGCATTTGTGGCCCAGTGGCTCCAATACACACTACTTTAAACCCTATCTCAGGGGTCTCCAAACTTTTCAGCATGAGGGCCGCATCATATATTTTACACAGTTTTGAGGACCAAAGAAACGCGCACACAGGCTGAAGGGAACAGACCTGAGCTTGCGGCGTTCGCCAGGCCAGATAAAAAGGCATGGCGGGCCAGATGTGGCCCGTGGGCTGTAGTTTGGAGACCCCTGCCCTATCTGATGAAATTCTGAAATGGCAAATAGACTTTGAAATCACAAAAGCTTTTGTGGGCTATAATAAAGAGTGAAGAAGAAATATACTCCTTTAGACTAGAGCAAACCCTGCTATCACACAGGCTGAAGACCAACTATTACATGGAGTCTGGTATGCTAGGAAAACTGTGCATTCTGTAAACCATCTTATGTTTTTTGAATGCACAGGTGAGTACATTCACCCCAATTTTGTCCTCTGGAGGTTAAACATTAAAAAAGCACTTTTTCAGTAAAGAAAGCTTCAGAGAAGAGTCAGTACTTCTAGAGCAGAGGCTGTCATACTCAATTTCATCTTGGGCTGGATCGGCATTATGGTTGCCCTCGTAGGGCCGGTTGTATCTGTAAGACTATATAAATATATCTACTCTTTATCATATTAAATATAATAAGAGATGGGGGTTTTCGTATTCATATACGAATATGAATACCCCCGCACAGGTGGAGATAACAAGGGTCCAGCCCCATGGGGCTGGACGGTCCACTCATCGATCCGCTGCTGCCGCGGGCTCCGCGCTAGCATCCTATCGCTCCAGAGCTCACAATCAGCTAGCCACTCCTGGCAGGAGGCAGGATGACAAGCCTCTCTGCCAGGTAGAAGAGTGGCTTGCCGATCACAAGCTCCGGAGCGATAGGATGCTAAGCGCGGAACCCACGGCAGCAGCAGATTGGTGAGTGGACTGTCCGGCACCATGGGGCTGGACCCTCATTATATCCACCTGTGCAGGGCTATTTGTATATGAATACCCCCATCTCTAAATATAATCCTCCTCATTCGGTTATTACTGGTTTTAGTAATAACGTAATAACTAGCTCTGAAAGTAAAAGTCTATGATCAAAGTCTAGAAATAATGGCAAGCAGATATTCAAGTGTACAACTATTGTACAATTTATTGAAAAGTGAGTTTTAGTAACCCCCGTTGATGCCCGCTCCACAGCCCCACCTGTGTTTGTTTTTTTAATTATTCATGGAAGTCTCCCATCTTTCCCTTGCGCTTGCCACGACCCTCGGCCCTCGTTATCACCTGGCTCCTCACTCGCATCCGTAGCTGATGCGGGAGAGGAGGCGGAGATGGCCGCTGCTAGGCGACGCCATCAAACAGTCCTCGCTGGGAGCCATAAGAACAGGAGTGGGCAATAGCGAGGACTACATTTCCCAAGGTGCTGTATGCCCCCCAAGCGGCTGCACTTTCTGACTCTTCGCTGCTTGGAATGCTGGGATTAGAAGTCCCACTGGGCGGATTCCCAGCATCCTTGAAAAGCATTATAGGTGACCAAGTAAGTGCCTGCATATTGTATGCTGCACAGCAGCAGGTAACACTGCGAGGGCCACATGAAACAGCCCAGCTCGGGCCTTGAGTTTGACACATGTGTTTTAGAGGCTTAATTCTTTATATTACCCACCTGCATTTTAAAAAGTCACTGGTTTCTAGTGCAACAGGGCAATGACTTAACACAGTGAGATCAAAAGGGAAGCATCCAGAATAATTTTCCATTGCATCCCCATGGCATCTGTCTGCTAGGCATATATTTTGCACAACAACCATTAACAGGTGCATGTATTCCAACCTTGGTCTAAGCAGTCCCCACCCTCCAAATGGCCAAAGGACCCTTCTTACTAATGGTCCTTCCTTACCAATGTGAAAATCTCACTAAGTCATATGTTATCCTGCTCTAGCTCCTATAGTCGTAATTTTATTTCAGGGTTGAAACTAAAGGGAAGGGGGGGGGGGAATACCTCTGTTTTTTTTAAGTGGACCAAACAACAGAGAACTGACCAAGTCTTTAGGCTGGAGCCAAACTAAGGAAGAATGAGGAAATTCATTTTTCTGTAACTAGAGTACTATCATTTATCTAACGTAACTAAATATTTTTAAATAGACATTGTTAATTTCAATAATTTTTAAAATTACTTCAAGTGTATTACTTCATTGTTATTAACATTTTCAATGCCTGATGAATTCTAAACAAGAATTTATAATTATAATAATTTCATAATCCACATATAAATATTAGGCAGCAACTACTTGTATTTTAAGTTTAATTTATCAGATCCAGAGTTCAACTTTGCAACAATCACTTCATGCTTTGCAAGATAAGATTGCAATATAATTTGATAAACATTTAATTGACCCATCATTTGTATGCTTTACCTCTCAAATGATTGCTTTAATCATCTAGCTATCTCTGGGTATTTATTTCCTTTATTTAAAATATTTTACCCCACCTTTCTACTTCTCTACTATATCATCACAAACCATAAAAAACAACCAAACTACAAATGACATCAGCCAGCCAAATTTACACCCAAAGATAGAAAGAAACATAATCAGTACTTGCTTCACTATTCCTAGCAGTCCAACAAAATTAAATCCTGAATTCCTTCTAGGAGAGTTAAAACCTTCTCTTTAGTCTGAGATTTAGCAGCCTATATCAAACACATGTGGAATATCTACTCGGGCATTTAGGCCTAAATCCAACTGCTAGTTGCAACTCCAGCAAACCCATTGCTCAGTTGCTGAACAGTAAGACAACAGTTATGTAAATCTTATTGATTGAGCAGATTTACTTTAGTTCAGACTTGCAGCTAGATTTAGGCATTCGTTTTATTTTGTTACCCATCCTGAGCTTTCAAGAATAGCTGGGATAGAAACTGAATTCAAGTATAAGGAAACAAGCTGTCACCTATTTAACACACCAAAAGAGAGATAGTTCAAAATATGTATAAATATAAGGTGTGTTTTGTATACTCTTCAGCATAAAATGGTCTAATCTAAATCAAACATGTATCCCTTAAAGCAGAGGTTGTCAACCCCCGGTCGGCGGCCCAGTGCCGGTCCATGGCCTGAGCCAGACCGGGCCGCAGAGACAGACTTCCTGCCCCCCTGCACGCACTCCACTCCCCACAGCTGCTTTGCGCACGCGCGCCAGCACCAGCATGAGCGCTCCCCCACCACTTCACGCATGCGCCCGAGCGCCCACACGAAGGGGGGGCGGGGGCAGGCGTGCAGGCGCTCCTGCACATGCGCGAAGGGGTGGGGGAGTGCTCATGCCGGTGCTGGCGCGCGTGCGTGTGCTCCCCCACCGCTTTGCACATGCACCCGAGAGAACGCACGCATGCACCCAAGAGCGTGAGCGCGCCCGCACGTGGGGGTGCCCCACCTTCCTCAGAGGATCAGCTGGTCCGCGGTCCCAAAAAGGTTGGGGACCACTGCCTTAAAGCAGGGGTCCCCAACTCCTGGTCCGTGGCCCAGTGCTGGTCCGTGGTCTGGGCCGGGCCGGGCCGTGGAGACAGATCTCCCCCCCGCACGCACTCCCCCACCGCACAGCCCCTTTGTGCATGCGTGTGAGTATGCGCGCACCCAC
Organism: Intellagama lesueurii; assembly: GCA_037013535.1. NCBI lineage: Eukaryota > Metazoa > Chordata > Lepidosauria > Squamata > Agamidae > Intellagama > Intellagama lesueurii. Next base: position 131,283,788 of record JBAJHW010000002.1, read on the forward strand.
GCGAGCGCCCCTACCTTCGCGCATTTGTGCGAGTGTGCACAAGTGCCCCCGACCGCCCCATCGCCCATGCGCGCGAGGACCCGTGCAAGCGAGCGCATGCGCACGAGCTGCCCCGCCTTCCCCAACCGGTCCGTGGTGTTAAAAAGGTTGGGGACCCCTGCCTTAAAGCATAACCTATCCAGCTATTGCAAAGCAACTGCTAAAACCAGGGACAAGTACTTTCCTATCTAAGCAGAGTAAATTATTTTATTTGATCAAAAACTCTAACTAGCTCATCTGTGAACAGCATGAAAATCTTTGCAACATATACCCAGAAACAATCTGAGGTACACAGAGAAGACAGAGATACCTGTACTCTGTCAAGAAGAAATTGTACATGACCATCCACCTCCAAAGAATGACAAAGACCTGAAAAGTGAGGCACTGAAGCAGCCAAACAGGAACCTTGCATTTCAAAAGTAGACATAGGGGATATGCAGATTTTTTGGCAGTCCATGGTTTGAAGAGGTAGGTAGAAAATTCCAGCCAAATGGTACTAGGAGTGAAGCTTGAAACCAGCACCATCAAACGCTGTTTGCAGCCAGTGTTTGAACTTGTCTCTCAGAAACATACCTGGTACAGCCACCTGCCATGAATTTTTGGAACTCTCGTTCATAATTTTTCTGCACGATCCACAAAATACCGGTCAATGTCCTGAGAAAGTGGACTTGACCCAAGAAAGCTCACTGTTGGTTCAAATTTTTAAGTGGTCCAATTAAGGTATCACTTGCTTTTGCATTTGTATAAAGACCCAAGTCACTCTTTTAAACAGAATGAAAGAATGTCATACCTGTTTTAGAGAAAATGAGCTGAAGGATAAGAGGCCGCCTGGTAACAATTCCAGAGCCACGGGGCAGGAAATCTCTGCAAAATATTTTTAAAAGATCCTGTTACTTCACCGTTTTCCCACATATGTTACAGTCACAGCGTATAAATAAGACATTCTAAATTGTATTTATGTACTTTATATATTGGAACTAAGCAGAGAGCATTATCACCCTTGGAATCTAATGTGCACAGAGTATGATGGACACATTAATGACAAAACTGAAACACTTTGTAAAGGCACAGAACAAAATATTATTCAGAACATAATTCACATTGAACTGGAAAATATTATAATACATTGGACTTTCAATATATTCATAGTCTCTTAATGATAGACTAGTTTTTTGTTTCAAATTAGTGAATATTAAAAAGGAAGGATAAAGTTGTTGTTCCCCAAAAATTTCAAAGGCCTCCGATAATGAACTGAGTTCACAGTAATTTTGTTAATTACATGTCAATTTTTGCATACATGGTCACACAGAATTTTGGACTTCTTTCTCCCCAGCAGGAATACAGTTCTTAGTCGTAAGGGTGTATGGTTGCAAACATACAAAAAAGACACTAGTGTTCAAAGGTTAAATTACTCATATCTTGCCCTCCCATTTACTGTCTGCACATTAAATTCTCTTTGACCATTTTACCCAACAGTTACTTTATTTATATTAATATGCCCAATCACATCAAATTTATACTTCAAAAGCCACCATAAACATCTTAACAATAATAGTAATTCCATGCCATCAAGTTGATTCCAACTTATGGTGACCCTTTTCAGAGTCTTCTAAGTAAAGGATATACAGAAGTGATTTACCATCCCCTTCTTCTGGGGGTGCCCTGGAACTGTGCAGCTTGCCCAAGGCCACGCAGGCTGGCTCTACTTCCAGAAGGCACAGTGGGGAATCAAACTCTCAACATCTGGCTCTGTTCCCAGATACCTAAGTCACTGAGAAATCCAACGAGCTATGCAACATTGATATTTGGTGCTCTCTGGAGGAAGATACCTCAAGAATCTATGAGCACCTGCCTCAACCCCCTGAAGATTATTACTGTTAAAGCACTACATCCACAGCACTTTGAAATCTTTAGGGCTGTGTCAACCGTGTCTATCCCCGTTTCAGTCTTACTGACACACTAGAGAATCCACACCAGCAGAGGCCCCTCTTCAGATACCTGCTAATCCCCCCACCCCCAGTATTGTTTATTTTTCTTCAGCCCTACTGGAATATACACAATCAGATCAGATCTTTTTAAAAAGCCATATGAGTAGAGAAACACAGTCCCCTTGCAATGAACGAGGGGACATTTCGCCTAGCTGCCTGGAGAAAGACAGAAAACTGGGTCCTCCTCACAAGATGTGCTAGATGCAGTAAAGATGCCAACACATCTCACTATCTGCATCAGTTCTATCCTAAAAGTCTTAAAAAAAAAATATTTCCCCTTCCTTCCTCTGCCCTTCCAGAGAGAAGCACAGGAAGTGTTTAATTTCACAATATTGTGAAGTAGCTAAACTGTCTTATTAATCAGGAAACTGAAACCTGCTAGCAAATTAAAGGCAAGAAGCTTCCCTTGCTTCATTTCCAGCAATCACATATTCTGGTAATGAACTAAAATGGAGCAATCTTACCCACACAAAAAACCAGTAGCCCCTAACAGGGGCCCACAAAGGTGTGGGTAGGAACATTATGTTGTCTGGCCACTTAATTTTAATTTCTTTCTCACCCTTGTAAAAAAAAGTTTCTATAAATAATCTGCTTAACATTTTGGGGTGTGCAGACTCCTAAATACTTTATTCTAGAATAAGTTAAAGAGATGCCAAAGACTGAGTAACTATAGGACCATTCCATTAATTTCCCAAACAAGCAAAGTGATGCTCAAGGTTTTGCAACAAAGACTTCAATCATACTGTACAGAGAGCAAGAAATGTCAGATAAAAAGGTAAAGGTTCCCCTTGACATTTAGTCCAGTCGTGTCCGACTCTAGGGGGCGGTGCTCATCCCCGTCTCCAAGCCATAGAGCCAGCGTTTGTCCGTACACAGTTTCCGTGGTCACGTGGCCAGGGCGACTAGACACGGAACGCCATTACCTTCCCACCATGGTGGTACCTATTTATCTACTTGCATTTTTATATGCTTTCAAACTGCTAGGTTGGCAGGAGCTGGGACAAGCGACGGGAGCTCACTCCGTTGTGTGGATTCGATCTTACGACTGCTGGTCTTCTGACCTTGCAGCACAGAGGCTTCTGTGGTTTATCCCGCAGCGCCACCACGTCCCTAGCACCTCAAAACGCAAAGGTACTAGAAATTATATTGCTTATACTGTATATGTTGGCTACTGGAATGTACCAAATAATTTCAAAAGAAAATCAGTCTACTCTTTATAGATTGTGTAGCAAAACCTTTGTTTGTGTAGATGATGAAAGTCTATCGATTGTTCCAAAAGACTTGAGTGTGCTTTCAACATTTGTCTGTCCTGATATACCTGTACGCAAAACAAGAAGCCACTGTTGTAGAGAAGCATACATTTCCCATAGGCAAAGGTCTCAGACAAGAGAGTATATTATCTCCCTGTCCAATCAATCTGTATTAAGAACATATTTGGCTGAAGTCCTGTTCCATAACTTACACCTTGTAATACTGATTGCATCATCAGTAATTTTTCAGACATAAAAAGGTTCTGATTCCCTTCCATGTGGGGAAGTCATCAAGGGGCATTTGGTAAGAGGACAGTCTTTGATTTCTGAAAATTGCTGGCCAGGTAACACTATACAGCAGGCCTGAAGTCCAATTTGAAAAAGCCAGTTTAACATTACAAAGTTGCTACTCAGGAATCAGAAGTACTGACAAGGAAGGTATTTAATGCTTTTAATTCCTTGCAGAACTCAATTTCATTTGAGCTACAGATACCCCTAAACACAACACAACCTGTTTCTGAGATTCTCCTCAATTTCAATAGTGGTTTGATATGAAGAACTGGAGTTCCTGTTCAAGACAAATGCCAAAACACACTGGAGACAAGGTGAACTAGCTGCATACTTCTTTGGAATTACCTTGAATGTTTAACAGTCAAGACACCATGCTGATTACAGGATTCAAAATTCCATTACATCAGAATAAGGAAACAATAAACTGGGTTATCCTTATTCTAATTTCCAGGATACACCAGGACAATACCAAATGCTGCCTTGGACCGTCCTCAAACCATCTACATGCTAAATAGCCCTGAAGAAACAGAATAAAATAACCCATTCCAGGGAACAAAAGGGCTACAACTGCATGTGTAAGAACACAAAGGTTCCCTGCCTTATCTTTACACAAAAAATATTTGATTTCTAGTATGGACAAGCACTTCACCACTTGAAAAACTCCACAAAGAGAAGTGAGCTAAACTGCATCACTCCACAATCATCACTGTTAAAAATTAAGAGTTGAACTGATTTAGAAAATGTTTTCAAGAAATGTAAATTAATTCACAGTTTAACAGAAACTATCAATCATAGTTAGAAGAAATTGCACTGTTGCACATCTCTTTACAGGAACACTCTAGATCCAACAGAGCCTCAAATAAATAAATAAATAAATAAATAAAGCATGCAAGTATGCCACAGCTCCACTACCTAATCTGCCTCACCAGTTATCAACCGCAATTTTAGTTGACTGAGCTATCCATTAAAATTTCAGCCTACTAAAACTACTTAATAAAGCAGCAAAGACAACAGAGGCTTTTGTAAGTGACTACATTACAGGACAGGAAATACAACCACTGTGAATCAGCAAAAGAGATCCAGAGCTCTCCACTGCACAATAGTAAAACAACTAAGCTTCACAACCTAACTGGCAGACTACTGTAACCAAGGCCAAAGGGTAACTTGGTTTGGTCATACAAAGAACAAAGAATTACATTCTATATTTTTTTAAAAACCCTCCAAAGCACATTACATAGTGGCTACTTCATGGAGATAGAAGGACACACCCACTGTGCAAATAAGAGAAACAAAGCTGAATACAGCGTGGAAGTCAGGTGATTCTTACAAGGAACACAAAGACATTGTGTGCATTACAAGCAAACCACAGGCGTTTCTCTAGTTGCCTTAGTTTTATCATACTTAACACATCTAAAGCACTACACAGAAGGAGACTTAACATTACGCATCACCAGCAAACTCATTTTCTGTGTACTCTTAAAGATCTAAAAAATATCATCCACATGTGATGAGGAAGCGACCCACAGGTTTAGTAAGACTTCAGAACCAGTGACTGAAGGTTAAGCATAATCAGAGTTTTGATTCTGAGGAAATAAAGGAGAAAGGGGATTGGAACAGAATACACTGATAGCAGACATAGTAAGCTAGAATTCTGAAGGGAAGCGCTCCATACTGTGACAGTTTGCATTCCATTTGTCCACAGGAAACTTCGGTTCAGAAAATGGCTGGGATCATACAAAACAAAGCAGGAAACCCAGGTTACCATATACAAGAGGTGTGATGAAGCAGACTGTTCTATCATGCCTACTTACAGAAGGATTAATATACTATTGAGCTTTGTTCTTATTGTGGCTTATTCTATGACACCCAAACACAGGCACTGCCTTGTTTTTCTCCAACCCCCTCCATCAAGGACAGCTAAATAATCCAGGATTTGTTTTAAGACTTCTTTTACTAGTTTGCCACCTGCTTGTCCATGGTTTATTTAGGAGTAATTACGCAGCATGCATGACAAGCCAAGATTCCCATCATACACTGATTTGTTGCATAGTCCAAACTGGCAAAGTGTCAAAGAGTTCAAAATCCCGATACTGACTTCATTCATTACACAGAGACGTCCACAACCATGTAGAGCTGCAGTGGTATATAACAGAAGAATAATTAAAATTATTATTTCATTTGTAGAACTTTAAAAAACTTACTAGTGTCTGTGGACAATAGTTCAAAGCACGTAAGTGTCATAAAGCAGACTTCTAGCGATGGTTTGGAATCGGAGCCAAAACAAGACTAGCTGAATATCCCTGGCAGACAACCAAATTCAGGAAAGGCATAGTTTAGTCAGTGTGTCCTTCTAGCCAAATTCATCTAGCTTGTTTTCTTAATTCAAAAGTCCATAGACTGATACTACTCTGACAAAGATACAGATCAAAATTCATTTTCTGTACCTGATCAATACATTGTCACTGAGTTTTAAAAGATACAGCAAAAGAATCAAAGGCTATTTTTTGGCTACATCATGCTTGTCACATGGGTTCAAGCAATATATCTGTGAAGATTCTCAGTCATCCAGCTGAGGTTATCTGGAAGTTGAGTCATAGCAACTGGGTTCAAGCAGTTCCCTGTTGCTGTGATACTTTGCTTCCTCCCTATGAATATCTCACCAAAACATGAGAGAACAGTGTAAAGCAAAAGCCTGTGCATACTATGAAATTTGGTGTGATCCAGCCCATGTTTAAAAGGTACTTATCTTCAGTGCAATCTACTTTAACTCTCTCCTAAGCCATCCTTGTCTTCCACACTAGAGATTATGTTGTGGGTCTTCTTCTCCTGCACTATTGATTTGTATTGCTCTAATTTGCCTCCCTTTCAATCACGGTGACACTCCTCTTCAATTCCTCACACTCCCCTTCCTGCTTCTTTCCCCACCTATTTTCACTCCAGTCATTTAGCATGCTATGAAAAAATTTTGTTGTTAAAAAGTTAAGAGGCATAGTACTCCAAAAATGTATCTGTCTGCATGGCAGACATTATTTTATATTTCAGGCTACTGATTACAAATTTCTGTTCATTACTTTGCAGATGAGTAATTTCCTGCAGGATGTCCGCTTTCACATTTTTCATTTAATAGGCTAACCGCAATGCACTGTTGTCTTGCACCGTCAAACTGATTTAGCTTTGCAGCATGGTTTTGTGATGAAGAACCTGTATAGGTTTATTTGCCAATGCCCTGATGTACACGTGAAGGTGGCATGATGTCTGGGAGAGTGCTGTTTGCTGTATTTTCTGGATGATACTCTGATGAAAGTTGCTAGTGCAATACTCCATTGGCTGTTAATAAGGTAGCAGTATGGCCCAGATGGAAAATCAAAATCTAGTGCCTCATAGTTACTGCCGGACTCAATAAATTCAACTCTGAATACAGGTTATTTGTACTATTCATCTGATATGCTGATACACTGCTTTAGCAGCAGGCTAGAAAGACACATATCCTGGGATGAGTTTTCTTAAATATAGCTCCGGAACAGCACTTGGTACACATGTGAAAGGTACCCTTCCACGCAGGTTAAACAAATAGCTATTTGAGATCTCACTGAATTATACCAAAAAGAACGCATCCCCTAGCCCCATGCCAGAAAGGTGTGTGACAGCTCTTAAAGGGGAAGAATGAATCATTTTAAGTAGAAATGCTTGCAGACAAGAACTCTTATTTTCAGGGCTTGAAAAATCCACTTGTCCGTGACGAGTGAAAAAACGCTGCTTGACGAGCCACAGCTCCCTCCCTCCTTGCCTCCTCATCCTCAGTCTCTCTCTCTGTCTCTCTGATCCTGCAGTCCTCCCCTCCCCCTTCCCACTGCAAAAGGAAAAACAGCCCTCTTCTCACGAGAAGAGAGTTTGAGCGGCACATAGATATGCAGGAGATTCTGCAGGAGAATGTAGAGTAGTCCCATGCTGGAGAATATGGAGATTCCCTGCTCCCAATTTCAACCGAACGGGCACTTTTGCTTTCAGTTTTATTTTTGCTGGAGACATTCAAAAGAAAGGCATTCAAAATACAAGCTTCACGACCCCACAGGCACGCAGGTAATAAAGCAACCCAAGTCTGAGGGTATATTTATTTTGGGTTTGTACGCACTGTTATGTAGAAAGTGCCTAGTTTACATTTAAATTTAAGTTTAAACATAAATTGCAAGGCTATAGTCCAGTCATGCTGACTGGTGAAATTTTTGACTGACTGGTGAGATATTCTAAAAATGTTCAAGCCCTGCTTATTTTAAACCAAACAGTGCCATCAGCAATCCATATATCATCACCATATGCAAGTGTGGATAGGCCCAAAGATGGAGATCAGCTTAGGCAGAGCTTTACAACTGAATAGCCTGTTTCCTCCTGAAGGCTGCCCACCTCCAACCCATTCATTGCCATAAAATCATATTACTGTATTCTGTAGGGGAGCTGCAAACAAGTATTCAGTAAAATGTGCAAACCAGGAAATCCATGGTTACTAAGGCAACCAAAAGTGAGCAGAAATGGAATGCCAACTGCAGCAGGAGAAATTTTGCCATATCTTTAACTGCCATTAATTTACATATTACCCTGTTTCCCTGAAAATAAGACCTAACCTGAAAATAAGCCCTAGTATGATTTTTCAGGATGCTCGTAATATAAGCCCTACCCCAAAAATAAGCCCCACTTAAGTGAAACCCTGCCCTCCACCACTGTGCAGCAACCCGAAGAAGATATGACTATATTCGAATACATGTAGATTGTTGTACATGAAAAAAATAATACATCCCCTGAAAATAAGCCCTAATGCGTTTTTTGGAGGAAAAATTAATATAAGACCCTGTCTTATTTTCGGCGAAACACGGTAGCAGCTAAATTAGGATGCCAAACCAACTCTGCTGTTATATCGCTAGTCTTGTAACATGCTGCAAATTTTTACTAGAAGCAAGCAATACCATTTTTAAACATCTTATTTCACTCTCTCTCAATCTACTTACATTCCTGTTCCCCTGAACCTCCTTAGCAGAATCTCCTCCAGCTGACTCCCCAGGCATCATACCTTTCCCCACAATCAAATGCCTGTCTGGCAGATTTCTCCAATGTTCCATCTCCAGTTTCTGAAAGAATGGGAAATATTGTTATACTTCCTTTAAAAGAGTTCAAAGGAAATATAAAAATATAATGAATTTACTATAGGGGAAAGGGGCTGGCAGAATAAATTGGAGTGAATCTAACCTTTGTGGAAGAAATTTCTACATTCAATAACTCATGTTTACTCCAGGAGCTGAAAACGAAAGAATTCTGATGAACTCTGCCAATAAACAAATAAAAGGTGGATATTGGTGAGGTGACTATACAGAATGAAGAGCCTGCCTAAGGCAAGAATAAATATTTATACCGAAAGTGGATAATTTTAATTTTACAAGAGATGCTTGAGAAGTTAGAAAGCACTCTCTTTTGGATGGAAATGAAACTGAGTAATTCACCGCTTACCTTGGCTTCAGACTTTTCAAAAGTTAGCCTGGGCACTGGTACATCTCTATTTGTACTAGTCCACCATCTGTTTCACATACAGTTGGACAGAAACAGAGTCCCAATGGTGAACTGATGTGTTATAGAAGCTTCCACTAATGGGAAGCACTGAAGCACTGTTCTGAGTATGCAACAGCCATTAACCATAGCAAAACCAACTCATAAGAACCTCAGGCACACGTGTGCCCTGTTGTGTCCTCCCAGCCATATTCTTCCATATTGTCTCCTGGATAAATTCTGTTAGCAATCATGGAGGGTAAGATTTCTCATTTTGTTTCATTGTGCCTTATCCTGCTTGGAAAGAATTATCCCTTCTTTGGCTGACAATTTATCCCAATTTACCTATTTTTCTCCTGGTTATTGCTTTGTCCTTCTAGGCTTGTCTAGTAGACTAGCCAGGTAATAATAGATCAAGGATCCTAGTATCCTGGTCTTCATTTAAGCTCTTAAAGACACAATGGAATTTGCATATGTAGTCTACTTCTGTTGTCTCCCTCTCCACTCTTCTTTGAAGTACACTGTACAATTTTGCTTCAGCCTTAAGAGTTCCTCGACAATCTTCCTCAGGAAGAGTCATAATCCCACCCCTTATTTCAACAGCTGACTGTGTAACTCTACCTCCTTAGTCTAGCAGACATCACTAAGCTTCTTAAGAAAAGATTCTCAGGATTCACAGTGAAATTTAAAGCCATCAATGGTCCATTTACCAGAATACTGTCTGCTTTTGCAATAACTCTTCAAGGTCTTCAGCAGAAATCTTTCTGAACTTGACTACCTAGAAATCTTGTTGAAAATCCAAACGGAACCTGCAACCTTCTTGACACCGCCTGTGCTCCGCTTCTGCAATAGTTGTTTGTTAATGTTGTTCAAGGCATTAAGAATCTACTTCTGCAGGGCTGGCCTAACCTAAAGTATCTACAGTCCTAAAATGATGCAAGCAAACATGATTTACAAGTTCTCAGTAGTAATTAGCCTGTTAAAAATTACATGTAAAGGTGCTGAATCAAAGTATCATCTCCTTTACCTCACTATTAAGATGCTAAAAGACAAATTCCCAGTGACGAGGCAATTGAAAAACCTGATGCCTACAAACAACACAAGAGCACCAATCTCATACCTGAGTCTTTATATTGTATCACTTCTCTTAATTAAATGCCCATGTCAATAATGCTCTGAATGTGTCTACTATAACTCCTACTAATCATTTTCAGCTCCATGTATCAATTCAAGACAACAAATGATTGGCAACTACAGTTACTGAGAAGCTATTCTGAATGCATGGTGGAAGAAAGGGAAGACCAGGCCTGCAAAAGACAACTACAAGAGTAGTATAAGTACTTACAAGCACCAACCCTCCACAATGAAATGAGTTCCAGAAACAAGAGACTATTTTTAAGGCAGGTTATGAAATGTAGTCAAAAGCAGTATTTTCCAAAGGAAGCAGTTTCTCCAAGCACCAGCCAAATGTGAATCTAAAGGACATTAAAAATATGGGGGAAAAGACTTTCACACTACTATCTGAAGGCCAGATGAAGTACCAACTAGAGGGGTTTGACAGAGAAGGCACAAAGCAGACATATCCCCAGCTGTCATCCCAGAGTTGATGGTAACAAGACTAATACTTATCTTTGTTGTTGTTTAGTCGTTAAGTCGTGTCTGACTCTTTGTGACCCCATGGACCAGAGCACGCCAGGCCCTCCTGTCTTCCACTGCCTCCCGGAGTTGGGTCAAATTCATGTTGGTCGCTTCGATGACACTGTTCAACCATCTCGTCCTCTGTCGTCCCCTTCTCCTCTTGCCTTCACACTTTCCCAACATCAGGGTTTTTTCCAGGGAGTCTTCTCTTCTCATGAGATGGCCAAAGTATTGGAGCCTCAGCTTCAGGATCTGTCCTTCCAGTGAGCACTCAGGGTTGATTTCCTTCAGAATGGATAGGTTTGTTCTCCTTGCAGTCCAGGGGACTCTCAAGAGTCTCCTCCAGCACCACAATTCAAAAGCATCAATTCTTTGGCGGTCAGCCTTCTTTATGGTCCAGCTCTCACTTCCATACATCGCTACTGGGAAAACCATAGTTTTGACTATGCGGACCTTTGTCGGCAAGGTGATGTCTCTGCTTTTTAAGATGCTGTCTAGGTTTCTCATCGCTTTCCTCCCAAGAAGCAGGAGTCTTTTAATTTCGTGGCTGCTGTCACCATCTGCAGTGATCATGAAGCCCAAGAAAGTAAAATCTGTCACTGCCTCCATATCTTCCCCTTCTATTTGCCAGGAGGTGATGGGACCAGTGCACATGATCTTAGTTTTTTTGATGTTGAGCTTCAGGCCATTTTTGGCGCTCTCCTCTTTCACCCTCATTAAGAGGTTCTTTAATTCCTCCTCACTTTCTGCCATCAGAGTGGTATCATCTGCATATCTGAGGTTGTTGATATTTCTTCCGGCAATCTTAATTCCGGCTTGGGATTCATCCAGTCCTGTCTTTTGCATGATGTATTCTGCATATAAGTTAAATAAGCAGGGAGACAATATACAGCCTTGCCGTACTCCTTTCCCAATTTTGAACCAATCAGTTGTTCCATATCCAGTTCTAACTGTTGCTTCCTGTCCCACATATTGATTTCTCAGGAGATAGATAAGGTGGTCAGGCACTCCCATTTCTTTAAGAACTTGCCATAGTTTGTTGTGGTCGACACAGTCAAAGGCTTTTGAGTAATCAGTGAAGCAGAAGTAGATGTTTTTCTGGAACTCTCTGGCTTTCTCCATAATCCAGCGCATGTTAGCAATTTGGTCACTAGTTCCTCTGCCCCTTTGAAATCTAGCTTGTACTTCTGGGAGTTCTCGGTCCACATACTGCTGAAGCCTACCTTGTAGGATTTTGAGCATAACCTTGCTAGCGTGTGAAATGAGTGAAATTGTACGGCAGTTGGAGCATTCTTTGGCACTGCCCTTCTTTGGGATTGGGATGTAGACTGATCTTTTCCAATCCTCTGGCCACTGCTGAGTTTTCCAAACTCGCTGGCATATTGAGTGCAGCACCTTAACAGCGTCATCTTTTAAGATTTTAAATAGTTCTACTAGAATGCCATCACCTCCACTGGCCTTGTTGTTAGCCATGCTTTCTAAGGCCCACTTGACTTTACTCTCCAGGATGTCTGGCTCAAGGTCAGCAACCACACTATCTGGGTTGTCCGGGACATCCAGATCTTTCTGGTATAATTCCTCTGTGTATTCTTGCCACCTCTTCTTGATGTCTTCTGCTTCTGTTAGGTCCCTTACCATCTTTGTCCTTTATCATGTCCATCTTTGCACAAAATGTTCCTTTAATATCTCCAATTTTCTTGAACAGATCTCTGGTTTTTCCCTTTCTATTCTTTTCCTCTATTTCTTTGCACTGTTCATTTAAGAAGGCCCTCTTGTCTCTCCTTGCTATTCTTTGGAAGTCTGCATTCCATTTTCTGTAACTTTCCCTATCTCCCTTGCATTTTGTTTCCCTTCTCTTCTCTGCTATTTGTAAGGCCTCGTTGGACAGCCACTTTGCTTTCTTGCATTTCCTTTTCTTTGGGATGGTTTTCGTTGCTGCCTCCTGTACCATGTTACCAGCCTCCATCCATAGTTCTTCAGGCACTCTGTCCACCAAATCTAGTTCCTTAAATCTGTTCTTCACTTCCACTGTATTCATAAGGGATTTGGTTTAGATTATACCTGACTAGCCCAGTGGCTTTTCCTACTTTCTTCAGTTTAAGCTTGAATTTTGCTATAAGAAGCTGATGATCAGAGCCACAATCAGCTCCAGGTCTTGTTTTTGCTGACTATATAGAGCTTCTCCATCTTTGGCTGCAGAGAATATAATCAATCTGATTTCAGTATTGCCCATCTGGTGATGTCCATGTGTAGAGTCGCCTCTTGTGTTGTTGGAAAAGAGTGTTTGTGATGACCAGCTTGTTCTCTTGACAAAACTCTATTAGCCTTTGCCCTGCTTTGTTTTGAACTCCAAGGCCAAACTTATCTGTTGTTCCTTTTATCTCTTGACTCCCTACTTTAGCATTCCAGTCCCCTATAATGACAAGAACATCTTTCTTTGGTGTCAGTTTTAGAAGGTGTTGTAAGTCTTCATAGAATTGGTCAATGTCAGCCTCTTCAGCATCGGTGGTTGGTGCATAAACTTGGATTACTGTGATGTTGAAAGGTCTGCCTTGGATTCGTATTGAAATCATTCTATCATTTTTGAGATTGTATCCCAGTACAGCTTTTCCCACTCTTTTGTTGACTATGAGGGCTACTCCATTTCTTCTATGGGATTCTTGCCCACAATAGTAGATATGATAATCGTCTGAATTGAATTTGCCCATTCCTATCCATTTTAGTTCACTGATGCCCAGGATGTCAATGTTTATTCTTGCCATCTCCTGTTTGACTTATCTTAGTAACCAGTTGTACTTATCTTAGTAACCAGTTTGTATGGAAGTGTGCAATCCTTCAACCACCCCGGTTTCTACCCTCCCTAAAGGAAAGGAGAGTTACGCTTTAACTTATTTTACTTTGTTTTCTTTATTTTTATTCAATACATTCATACAGAACAGTTCAAGGTCCCACAGTCTTAGTTACGTGATCTAACCACTACAACCACTGGATCAGAGGATATACAAGCAACCATCATTTTTACTGTATTGCTTACACCAGTGGTTCCCAAACATTTTAGACTCACAGTTCCCTTGACTTACTGGCCCCAGTACAGTAAGACTGCCATATCGACAAGATCAGTGCCCGCTGTTTCACTTATCCACTGCCTCAAGAAAATCATCATCATCAATGTGTATTACTAGGACTGGTGACTAGATGGAACCAGGGAGTGTGCTGTATACCGATAGCTTAAGAGAAATGCCCTCATGGCCTGATTTCTCCAAGGGAAGCAGCTTCCAGAAAAATGAAGAAGTTGCATTTTTGCCGGGGGGGGGGGGGAGGGAGACTCCCTTGCGGAGGGCAGGAAACTCAGTCCTTCAGCAAGACTGGGCCAGAATTCCCTCTCTGCAGCATACAGGCACACTAAAGAAACTGCAAGTGCTGCAGTATATTATGGGTGAGGGAGGGAGAGGGGAGGGGGGAAGGAGAAGAGGATTCTGTGGTGCCCCTAGGTTGTTTTTCCGGTGTCCCACAGAGCCATGGCACAGTTTAGGAACCACTGGCTTATGTTAAGAGCATCTGGTAGAAGCACATCACAGTCCTGTTACTGTACTGTTTTGTGGGAGCTATAGGTACTGTCCCTTTGATCCCTTGTGGAAATGAAAGTTTGCCCAATTTGGAAAGTCCCAATACAGCAAAATTCAGAAAGAGGCAAGCAAGGATTTCTCTTGATTCGAAGAGCTCAGTTCTAAAAGTTGGAAACAAGACAACCCCATGGACCCTAAGCAGCTTTCTAAAAGCAGAGTAAAGAGCTAGTGCCTCCTCCTTGAAAGGGAAAGACAAAGTGCCTCATTGCCAGGTTTTCAAGCATAACCTTTTTCAAAACACTGTTGTGTTCCAAAGGAAGACATTAGCTACTTCTTTTCTCTCTTCTATCACTTTTGAAAAGGAGCAGAAAAATGGCTTGTAAAGACATTAAATGGAATACCAGCTACCACCTTGCTTTCAGGAAAAGGAAAAGGGGTCAAGATTGTCCTGAGCTTTCAAAATGCGGTGTCTGGCTCCTCAGAGTGCACTACCTTCCTGACGGCTGCCTTTCCAATCTTAAGAAGAGCTCTGTGACCAAAGGAACCTGGAAAGCTACCCTTCTCCCTTCTAGACACCAAATATGGATGAGCAGTATGCAGCTGGTTTACTAATCTTAAGAGAATGAGCTAGTTCTTTCTTTCTTTCTATAAAGATAAAAAGAAGAATGATATCTTAGTTACTCAAGGTAATTCTTATTTTCCACAGATGACTGGCTATTTGCTTTTAGTAGGTGTGGAGACTTCACGTTTGAAGACATACTGTTATTTTTCAAGAACACTGAAACCCACTAATTAGAGTGGAGTGAGAAAAATGTGGCTTTACACACTGTAAAAACCAATGGCTTTAAAAATATTGATCTTCTAAAATATAAATTTTTTTATATTTGCTTTTTATTTAAAAAGGAGCCTATGTTGAGATACCTTCAACTTAAAACAAGTTATAGCTTATAGCATTTTATATAAAGGATGTGAACAGTTGTGAGTTGATACATTACCTGGAGCATAGACGGCTCGTGGAAAGCATTTGGGTAAAAAAGAAAGGAGACAGAATAATAATGATGTCACAATGGCGGTTCTGCTTCCTAGTCAGACTGAAGAGTTAGATTATGCCCTCCTAGATCAGATTGCCAACAATTCAAAGAGGAGAGACATTGTAATAATGGGAGACTTCAACTATCGCTTTTTGCATTTTTTCCTCCTCTCTTCAGAGTTTGAGCTTATTTTGAGCTTTATGTTTCTTAACCTTCTCTCTGTTGGAGAGTATACACAGAGCAGTACTCGAGCGATATTAACATGGATTCAGCCCTCTGAAACTCAGAATGATTGCCCAAGCACAATTCCTTCTTTGTAAAGGATTCACAGCCACACTTCTTAATAAAATAAGAAAGCTTATGTTTATTAGAGAAATACACTTGGTATAGAATAGGTGACAGAAGTCCTAATTCTAACTAAGTAGAGATGTCAGGAGCCAAGGCTGCCCTTTCATCGCTAAAGATGAAAAATAGCATTGGGTGCGGTGTTAACTGCAGTGACAACAGTGTGACATATTAGGCAGTGGGGCAGATGAGCTGAGACAATTTTACCAACTTGGATTGACTTCCTCTATAAAAGTGAATCTGGAGACTGTATGGAAGCTCTGTGTGTGTGTGTGTGTTTGTGTGAGTGAGTGAGAGAGTGAGAGAGAGAGAGGCTCATGCCCAATGGCATATTGCTCCCCACCCCCCAAAAAGCCCATCTAACACTGTTTACACTTCACCAGCCTGCACTAAAAGGGCCAGAGTAGACAGGCCCACAGTATTAATCTCATGCTTCTGCAGCAAAGTGTTTTAAGAGTTGAGGTACTGTGCTAAACAGATGCAGATGTCAACTAAAAATGTGACAGACTGGAGAAAGGACATGGAAGGGCTGAGTACAGCAGTAGCGTTCACTCATTCAGTTAGGGTGGTCAGGACTGGGAAACCCAGCAATGGAAAATTCATTTTGCCATTTTTCTGAATATTTACAACATGATATAATTAATTTGTGTTCTGCAATTCTAGAAATTCAAGTAAAATCTGCTCTGCAAGCACTGGAAAGAAAGAAATCACCAGGGGTAGATGGACTACGAAGAGAACTATTTCAAGCCACAGAGACCAAGTTTGTGAAAATCCTAAGAAGAACGTGGCAACAAATATGGAAAACAAAACAATGGCCACAGACTAGCAACATTCTATATATATTCCTATCCCCAAGAAAGGAGATGTCAAGGAGAGCAGTAACTATAAGACCATTGCTCTAAATTTCCCACACAAGTAAAGTGATCCTCAAGGTATTGCTACAAACCTTATATGGAGCAAGAAATGTTCAAACTGGATTCCAGAAGGAAGAGGCACATAAGATGAATTTGCAAATATCCACTGGCTGCTGGCGACCACCAAAGAAATTCGGAAGATCAATCTGTGATGATCCAAACATTAATCGTGTGGATCATGAAAAACTATGGGTTCTTCTAAAATAAATGGGTGTTTCTAAGCACTCTGTTGTCCTGATGCATAACCTGTACTGTGATCAAGAAGTTACCATTAGATTAAACAGTGTGATGTTTATATACCACCCCATAGTGCTTAAAAGCACTCTGAGCAGTTTACAATTTAATTATGCAGGCTACACATTACCCTTCCCAAGGAGCTGGGTACTCAATTTACTGACCTCGGAAGGTTGTATGGTTGAATCAACCTTGAGCTGGCTACCTGAGTCCAGGATCAAACTCACGTTGTAAGCAGAGTTTTCACCTCAGTACTGCAGTTTAACTACTGCACCACAGGACTCCAATGGATATATGGAGAATATGAAGAAACAGAAGGATTTCCCATAGGCAAAAGTGTAAGACAAGAGTGCTTTTTATCCCCTTATCTGTTCAATTTGTACACTGAACTTATCATATAGAAAGCCAGACTAGATGCAGATGAAGTAGGAGTGAAAATTGGTGTGAAAAACATCAATAATTTAAGATATGCAGATGACACCATCTTACTGGAAGAAAGCAACAATGGCATGAATTGACTTTTAGTGAAAGTGAAAGAAGGTGACAAAGCAGGATTGTAGCTGAATGCTAAGAACACAAGAATCATAACTATAGAAAAACTACACAATTTTAATGTTGACAATGAAAAAATTTAAATACCCTGTTTCCCCGAAAATAAGACATCCCCTGAAAATAAGCCTTAATGCGTTTTTTGGAGCAAAAATTAATATAAGACCCTGTCTTATTTTCGGGGAAACAGGGTAGCAAAATATTTTGTGTACCTTGCTTCAATCATCAATCCAAATGATGACTGCAGCCAAGAAAACAGAACAAGACTGAGGCTTGGAAGAACAGCAATGAAGGAATTAGAAAAGATTATCAAGCTGGATGTGTCACTGGACACGAAAAGAAAGATCATCCACACTCTTGTATTCCAGATCACTACATATGGGTGTGAAAGTTGGACAGTTAAAGAAGCTGATAGGGGGAAAAATGATTTGTTTGAAATATGATGCAAGGGAAAAGCTTTACAGACATCCTGGACTGCCAGAAAGACAAACAAGTAGTCCTAGACCAAATCAAGTCTAAACTATCTCTGGAGGCAGAAATGATGAAACTCAGGTTGTCCTACTTTGGGCACATGATGAGAAGGCAAGATTCTCTGGAAAAGACAATAATTTTGGGAAAGGTTGAAGCCAGAAAGAAAAGAGGAAGTCCAAATAAGAGATGGACTGACTTCCTAAAGTAAACCACAGGCTTGATTTTACAACAGCTGAGCAGGGCTGTTGAGGACAAGACATTTTGGAGATCACTTGATCATGAGGCCACCATAAATTGGAGGCAACTTGATGGCAACAACAATTTATCCTTATATTTTAAATTATATTATATTGGCTTTGATACTGCTGCATTTTAAAAAGCCAGCTTTTATGGATAAAAGCAGAGTAAACATATTTGAAATACATACATACATATTTAATTGTACTTACTGTATTATGCTGTGTATCAAGTTGGTGCAAAACTCCTAGGAAACTAGTTTTATAAGTGTTTAAAAACTATTGCTATTAACAATTATTATGCTTTACGGGCTCCCTGAGAAGTGGCTGCTTTTTATATCAAGAAAAACATTCAGATGGATGCAAGTGCTCTCTGCAATGATGAGCAAAATACTGCCCTCACCCTTTGTCTCCAAGGGCAGATGTTTATTTCTCCCGCTACAAAAACAGTAAGAATGTTCAGATTAAAATTATAATTTGAATAATGCTGGAAAACTGCAGTTTGGCACATATCCATGACAGCCACAGTGGTACAGCTTTACCGCTGCTGCAAGAAAAGTTAAAAATTCCTCATTTTCAGTTTTCTCAACCCTTCTTCAAAGAAGAAACCTCCCAGCCTGGGAAGTGACCCTTATTTCCGTGCTCAATAGATACCTACAACCCCTAATGATCACAGACACTATCTCATATATTCCAAAGGCATGTGATTCAGTCCATTATTTTTCTTTCTGTACCCAGGTGTCCGGCACAACAGCCAGCTAAGACTTCATACATATATACTTATAACAAAGTACACTTCTATCCATTAAGATTAAGCCAACGTAAATCTACGGAACCTTTAAGTTATACTCTCTACTGTTTTTGGAACATGAGACTAATATGACTACTCCACTGGAAATTGCTGCTTGGAAGCAATAACTCCTCGGTTTCCCAGATGAAGAGATGAGATCTGTATAATAGATTCATAAATCTCCCAGATGTCTCCTAGCTCACATGACACTATCTCACATCCACACAAATTGCAAGGTGCAGTAAACTCATAAATGCACTGCAGGGATATCATGGGAGGAGTCAGGTGACAAAGACAGAACAGTACACTTTTCATTTCAATTTCCTGTTTTGATGGCACATCATATCTTACTTTACATATTTTAAGTTTTATGTAATGCATACACATAAACCTTCGAGGGGGGAAAATAACACAATTTAGAGAAAACGAGAATATATACTTCAAAAAATCATCCTAATACAGTTATGAAATACAATGAAAGGGAGGATCTTTAACCTACCATTCTACCATTTAAGAGGCTGAATGTCAACTTGTCCCTTTGGCACAAATACACCTAGGTTGGAAACCAGCTTATTAATACAGTTTTACATCCCTGCCTGCAGAACTGTTTTGACTTTACATAAGGAAGGGCAGCTTTTGCCATGGACAAAATCCTCCTCAAGGCAGATTCTAATTAGCAGATATTTTCCTCAGGTAACAAGTACAAGGCACACAAGAGAAGTTCAGTCACCTGACACTGCTCTCGCACACAATGCTTCTAAGAAAGCTGACACCTAAGGACCTTACACGCAAGAGGAGCAACTTCACACGTGCATGTAACACAAAAGGTATGAATGAATGTATGGCCAAAAGATCACCACAGACACAACTGCCTTTTAGCGGACTTACTGGGCCTGTTCGTGGCACAACAATCAAACGATGACTCCACAATATAGGAACGAGGCCAAAGTCTCCTAGGAAGGAGAATTTGCACCTGCTGAAGGAAACAAAGGCGGGAGCATAAAGGCTGCCCTCCATACTTCGAGAACTGCTACACAATTCGGCCTGGAGATGCTCGTCGGGGGCTGCCCTCCCCACACGACGCAAGCAGATAGTAGGTTAAAAAAGGACACGGGTCGAGCCACCTCCCACATTACCAGAGAACAGGCGAATTCACAAAACCTAGTAGGGGAAAGACACCTGCTCACAACCCTCCTCGCTCCCTACACAACCCTTTGAGAAAGCGCTCGCCCTCTTTCTCCCACACTCTTCCTCTCCGCACCTCTTCCTCCCAGCTAACGCAACTTGCGTAAAGCGTTCCCTCCGCCGATGGCAGCTATTCACAGGCTGCGCTTACGCCAAGTGGCCCCGAAAGCGTCGCAACGGAAGCCAATGTGAAATTCTCGGAAGGCATTTCCGCAAACTGCGCCGGCTCCCGAGAGCCGGCCTGACGGCACTTAGCTTGCGGGTTCAGCGCCTCCCTCAGACCCGCTTCCCTTCCCTTCCCTCCCCCCCCCCCCCAACGGACTGTCTGACTCACCGACCGACAAAGTTCTCGAGGACGGAGCTTTTGCCCGCGCTCTGTCCACCCACCACAGCAATCTGCGGCAGGTCGAGATGGCAGCTCTGCCCGATAGAGCTGAAGGCATCCTGCAGCTTGTTCACCAAGGGGATCAGCTCTTCCATTCCTCGGTTGCCCATAGCAACGGCCTAAGGGGGGGGCAGTTCCCCCCGCACTCCCCTGTTTCCTCTCACAGCCCCAGGCAACAACCACCAAACTTCCCCCTCGGATTCTCTTCATCCGGCCTGAGCGACGCCCCACTCTACACCTCTCCCGCCCTCCTTGTCCTAATCACCTTCGCTATTGCTTGCCGGAGCTGTCATTCCATGACCAACACCAATAGACCAAACGAAGCATGCTGATAGGGCAGTAATTCTGGCTGTTACGCCTATTTCCGGCCGAGGTTCCAATTGGACAGCACGTCCTGACATTCGACGACTCTCCGCTTGGCCCCAGCCAATGGGGATCTTAGGAGCGCGGTCAAATAATTACAATTCCCCCCCTCTATAGCTCATCGCTGCTTTCTAATTGAGAATTTTTTAAATATTATATTTCTTATAAGGAGTCATTTTTCAAAACATCCACTCTCACCCACAGGATTACATATACTTTTCTCCCCCAATATCGCTATCACCCGTCTATCTTTGTTCGTGTCGGAAACATGACTGTGCAATTAATATATCAGATAAACATCAGATTAATAAATATGTCAGAGGCATCAGACGAGCCAATCACGTTGAACATATTGCTCCAATAAAGTCAAACCTTTCTTAAGGAAGAAACAAAGAAAATTACTGTGGCACCTTAAGCACTAAGAAAATAATTCTAAAATGACCCAAGGGTACCCAGTATATTAGTACTTTTATAAGAGATAGCCATACTAGACTGAGGCAAAACTTCTGAGTAAGTGGATTTGTCTACGAAATATATTAAAATATAGCAGTTAGTATTTAAGGTGCCACAACGTTTTTGTCTTTATCTTTTTATTTTTCATTTGGTTTTCTTGATATGCCAGAATATTAGATATATATGTACAGCTCAAGTGATGTGAGGAGGAAAATTGGGAACAGTGAGTTTGTGGGGCATTTAAATGCTGTGCAACAAATTATATTGACGCTGGGTATTTGCAAACTGTTTTTGGTAACCAGACAAGTGTGAGAAACCTTTGCTTTGGCTCCACAGATTAACAGTTACTACCCCATGGGGATTTTTTAAACAGATAGTTCTTGCCCTAAGAATTTGTACTGTTCTACTACAATCCTTCCCATTAATTTTTAAGGGTCTTATTCGTTTCCTCACAGAGAGCACAGAAGGATGATAATTTGGTGTCAGACAAGGGTGCACTTTATCCCCTTGTATGTTCAATCTGTATGCAGAACATATCATGCAGAAAGTCAGACTGGATTCAAACAAATAAGTGGAAACTGATGGAAGAATAATTTAACATATGCAGATGACGCCATTTTACTGCCAAAAAGCAGCAATGACTTGAAACGAATGTTAGGGAAAATGAAAGAAGAAAGTGCCAAAGCAGGATTGCAGCTGAATTTTAAGAAGTCAAAAAGCATGACTACAGAAGAACTACACAACTTTAATACTGTACTGACAATTAAGAAATTTAAATAGTTAAGAGATTTTGTACATATTGCTTCAATCATCAATCCAAGAGGAGACTGAAGCCAAGACATCAGAAGACTGGGACTTTGAAGCACAGCAATGAAAAGATCACCAAGGATTTGTGATTGGAGACCAAGACCACCCACACTCTTGTATTTCTGATCACCATGTATAGGTATGAAAGCTGGCCAGTTAAGAAAACTGACAAGAAGAAAATTTATTCATTTGAAATATGGTGCTGGAGGAGAGATTTGGAAATATGCTGGATTGCCAGAAAGACAAACAAGTGGGTCCTAGATCGAATCAAGCCTGAACTATCTATAGAGACAAAAATGTTGAAACTGAGGTTGTCCTACTTTGGGCACATCATAAGAAGACAGGATTCCCTGGAAAAGACAATAATGCAGGGAAAGGTGGAAGGCAGCAGGAAGATCAAATCTGAGATGGACTGACTCCCTAAAAGAGTCCACATACTTGAGTCTGCAAGAGCTGAGCAGGGCAGCTAAAGAAAGGACATTTTGGAGAGCACTCATTCATAGGGTCACCATGAGTCGGAGGCAACTTGACAGCACGTAACAACAACATAGTCACAGCATCATCTCTGAATTCTTACTGGCATTCCACTCTCCAAATCTTTTCATTGCTCTGCCTTTGAGATACTAGTTTATTTCTGTCTCTTGTAGGTATCTCTACATCAGTGGTTCCCAATGTTGGGTAACCCAGGTGTTCTTGGATTGCAACTCACAGAAACCCCAGCGATCACAGCTGGTGGTGAAGGCTTCTGGGGATTGCAGTCCAAAAACACCTGGGTAAACCACTGCTTTACATCCTCAACTGTTTCATCTATATTTGGCCCAGAACTTTCAGTGCACTGCAGATCCATCTTCCTTGTTCTTTCTCAGGGTCACACCAGCAATCCTAAACTATGTCATATGTTATTATGACATATGCGGCTTGAGTCCTGGCTATCTGAAGGACTGTGTGTCCCCATACAAGCCTTCTCAGCCCTTAAGATCCTCAGAGGAGGCTCTCCTGTCAGTCCCATTGCCATGGGAGGTATGCTTGATGGGGACAAGAGAGATGGCCAGATTGTGGAATGCTCTTCCTCGGGAGATTAGGTTGCCCCCTCCATGTTATCCTTCCACCAACAGCTGAAGACCCACTCTTTCAGACAAGCTTTTAATAACTGCGTCCTACATGCTGGTTTTTAGATAACTAAGTTTCAGTTTTTGCAGCCTGATGGTGTGGACAGGATCCTTGGAGCAATTAAGGCTACCACTTGTCTCCTGGACCCTTGCCCATCTTGGCTTATAAAAGCTGCCAGAGAGGGACTGGCTGAGTGGGTTCAAGGGGTAGTGAATCCCTCCTTGCAGCAGGATAGAATCCCAGCTTGCTTCAAGAAGGCAGTAGTAAGACCACTATTTTTTTTCAAAGAAAAAAACTCCCTGGACCCCACAGTACTGGATAATGACCGGCAAGTCTCTTAATATCCCATTCTTGGGCAAGGTGCTGGAGTGGGTTGTGGCTTCTCAGTTCCAGGGGTGGAGCTTCTGGGTGAGACGGATTATCTAGATCTGTTTCAGTCTGGCTTCAGGTCTGGTTATGGGATGGAGACTAATTTGGTCGCCTTGGTTGGATGACCTAGACAG
The DNA here is from genome assembly GCA_037013535.1 of Intellagama lesueurii. Lineage (NCBI taxonomy): Eukaryota > Metazoa > Chordata > Lepidosauria > Squamata > Agamidae > Intellagama > Intellagama lesueurii. Next base: position 131,307,468 of record JBAJHW010000002.1, read on the forward strand.
GGGGAGTGTGTCCCTGTTGGTTCTGCTGGACCTCTCAGCGGCTTTCGATACCATCAACTATGGTATCCTTCTGGGCCATCTCTCTGGAATGGGACTGGGAGGCCCTGTTTTACAAAGGACCCAGTCCTTCCTGGAGGCGAGAACCCAAAGGGTGGTGCTGGGGGACTCCTGTTTGACACCCTGGCCACTGGCCTGCAGGATCCCTCAGGGTTCTGTTTTGTCTCCTATGCTATTTAACATGAAACCGCTGGGAGAGGTTGTCCGGAGTTTTTGGGTTTGGTGTTACTATTATGTGGATGACACCCAACTCTATCTCTCTTTTCCATCTAAATCCAAGGAAGCTCTTTAGGTTCTAAATCAGTGTCTGGTGTCAGTAATGGACTGGATGGGGGCAAATAATCTGAAACTTAATTCAAACGAGACAGAGGTGCTCCTGGTCAGTCAAAAGGCAGAGTAAGGAAAAGGGATGCAGCTTGTGCTGGATGGGGTTACAACCCCCTCTGAAAACACAGGTGAGCAGATTGGGGGTGCTCCTGGATTTGTCTCTAAACCTGGATGTCCAGGTTTCGATGGTGGTCAGGAGCACCTTTGCAAAGGTAAAACTAGAGCGCCAGCTGCACCCATTTCTTGAGAGGGTTGATCTGGTCATGGTGACACATGCCCTAGTTACATCTCAAATGGATTACTGTAATGCGCTCTATGTGGGGTTGCCTTTGGAAAGTGTTCGGAAACTCCAAAGGGTCCAAAATGCAGCAGCCAGATTGCTGGCTGGGGCTGGTTACAGAGATCATGTGACCTCCCCGTTACAGCAGCTCCACTGGCAGCCGATCAGTTTCTCGGCACAATTCAAAGTGCTGGTCTTAACCTATAAAGCCATAAACAGCTTGGGTCCAAGGTATCTAAAAGACCGCAACTCCCTTTATGAGCCTGCCCAGACTTTAAGATAATCAGGAGAGGCCTTTCTCTTGGTCCCGCCACCCTCACAGGTGCACTTGGTGGGGACACAGGAGAGGGCCTTCTCTGTTGCTGCTCCCAGACTCTGGAACTCCCTCCTACAGGAAGCCAGGCTGGCCCCATCATTGCTGTAGTTCTGCAAGCAGGCAAGGACCTTTCTGTTCAGGCAGGCTTTCCCTTATTAATTGGTGGTCTAAGAGGGTTTTTTAATGAATGGTTGTGCTCTGTTGTTTTAAATGTGTTTTAGTACTGATTTTATTACTGTTTTTAATGGAGACTTGTTTAATTATTTAATATTTGTACATCTGTTTTTAGTTTCTACATATTGTCTTTTTAATGATGTAAGCTGCCTTCCACCAGAGGTGTGGCTAGCCCCATCCCTCCTCGGGTTTAGGAGGCAACTTAAGACCTGGCTATTCTCCCAAGCCTTTCTGTAGCTTGCTCCATAGTAATGTAATGTATCCCTCTTGGCCCGCCAGCCACAAATATTTATTTTGCAGCCTACCTGTCTCTCTTGTTTACTGCACCCTAGAACCATGCTTATCATGGTCCTAGAATTTGGATTTATTTTCTTTCAATATTTTAACTGTTTTTCCCCGATGACTGTTATATTTTGTTGTGTCTGCTTTGCTACACGTTGGGCAGGATAAAAATGTAAATAAATAAAATAATTTATTTTTTCCCCCATCAATAGATCTGTTAAGAGAGCAGGCTTTGTCAGATCTGAAGTTACAGATGCCAGCCGGAAAAAGCAAAGTGAAATAATTTTTGTCTTTTTTACCTGACAGAAGAAACCATTTTTGTAATATTTATTAATCATTATACCACTAATGTTCCAATTTAATAAACTGCATAAGTACATAATGAAATTGCCATTTTATGGTAATTAGGATTTCTGCACCATAAAGGAGGAAATGGAGCTGAAGCACTCTATTTAGCTTACCTACTAAACTTTGTCTCCTGCCTTACTCAGAAGGCAACATATTCTAAAATATTAATATACAGTATAGTGTTGCCTTCCATGGACTAACTGCTGTAATTTCAAGGGCTGTTTTCTAGCTTGCAGTAAGACTTAAGTAGTTTTTAAAAAGTGTTTGATTTTAGAATGACAATTCTTTTTTTGCTTAAGAATGAAATGTCAAAATATACTTCAAAAGTACAGGCATTTTCCTTAGCATCCATACTGTGCATGTAATTATGTTGTACAGTTTCACATACTATCGGCTGTTTATAATCCAAAATTTAATTATGTAAAGTGAAGGTGCAGAGTACAAGTAACATTCTGTCTCTGGTAACCACAGTATCTAAAGTATTAAGTTTCCAACCTATCCTCAGATATTAGTCAGCTTTCGGCACTAACTTTGTCCAATAATATTTAGTAACTTTATCCAATAACATTTGGCCCAGTGAGAACAGTGTAACAGCTTTCATCTGTATTATGATGATGTCCTACTGCCCAGGTCTTCCACTGTACTAACCTCCTATAAGTCTGACATGCATATCTGTTGACTTCAGTTTTTAAAGCTAATTTGTATTTTTTTAAAAATGGAAAAGTGAGACAATATTTTTTTTTTACAAACAAGTCCATTCATCTACCTACCCCAGTCCTCATTTATATTTACTGAGTTGATTCTGAGATGTATAAGATCAAGGAGACCAGGGTGGTTTTGTTTTTTTTTGCAGACTAGCAAATATCCTTAACGTTTTCAGTAAAGAAGGAATGGAGAACCCCAGCTCTGAGTTATGACCAGAGCAAAGAGTGAGCCTGCTTGCTCCCTACCAACGTGGCGGGGTCCAGGCATGAAAAAGCATTTCCCCCTCAACTAGGAAGCTGCAGGATGGTGGGAATCCGTGGGAAAAGTTAGCACGACCTTCATTTTGCTCTCACCGTGGGGGCAGTCAATAAAGGGATCGTATCTTTGTTTTTCTGTACAGGCATTTAAATATACTTTTTGATATTTTACTTCTTTTTCCCTTCAGCCACTTTTTCTTTACTTTTCTAAGTAAAGTCGGCCAACTTTCACTGTCTTCCACCTTCAGCCACTTAATCCGAGTTCCGTGGGCGCTCGGTAACACACAAGATTCTTCGAACTTCTAAGGATCATTCTGCAACACAAGGAAGCTTTCAGGACACATCGGAAGCCTCGAGGTCGGGAAGAGATCAGAAGAAAGGAAACGGCTCCTCGGCGGCCACTCCTTTCCTGACCAAAGTCCGTTGACTTTCCAACTGCAGGAAGGAAAGAAACCCGTTTGCGGCCAACCCGCCAAGGATCCTGAAAGGCAAAGCCATCTCTCTGCTCCAGACCAAGAAGGCGGGATGCAGTTTAAAGCCGGAGGCTCCCCAGCGCAGCTCCACCAAACGTGGGGCCCTCTTCCCATGCAGGCTCCCCACCCAAAAACCAGCCCTCGTTGCCCTCGCGCTAGGCTAGGGACACACCCCGCACCCCTCTTCCTTTCCTGGCGACGGCGGCGGCTTCATGGGAACTTCCCACTCGACTTCGCTGCTTCGGCTCCCGGCCGTCCCGAATTCCTAGATCTGTAGAGCCTCTACCGCTTTTCTATCTCTATGGCCGCACAAGCGCCGCAGCCCTAACACGCCGCCACCAACGAGAAAGAGGCGACGGAGCGTCAGCCTCTGCCAGCCTTCGGACTTCGCCACGCCCTGCCACGTGAGGCCGGAGGCGGCGGGTCCGATGGAGGCGCCGGGAGCGAGGCTGTCTTTCCGAGTGTTGGCGGAATGCAGGCAGAGCAGAGCTCGCGCGTCCGAGTTGCGGCTGCCGCATGGCACCGTCAGCTGCCCGGTCTTCATGCCCGTGGGCACGCAAGGGACCATGAAGGGCCTCACCGTCGCACAGCTGGACGCCCTGGGGTGCCGCCTGTGCTTGGGCAACACCTATCACCTGGGCATGCGCCCCGTGAGTGTTTCAAACCCCTTCGTAGATTTAGCGGGGGGGGGGGGGGAGAGGTGGACCCGGGGCTGCGGGGGGGGGGTTGCTTTCGCCTCCTGGGGAATGAAAGTGAAAGAAGTCCTTAGAGAAGCCCCCCCCCCCCGTCTCTAATTAAGTGCAGCTTTTATTTTGTGCCAGTCCCCCCAGTCTTCATCACAAGGGAGAGCTCCTGCACTTTCTAGCGTAGGGCCGATTTTATGTGAAGGTTTTGATGTTGACGAGTTTTGTTTTTTGTTTTTTTGAAATATCGAGGGCAGCGTATTTTCGTTTAAGTGAATGCAGCAAGAAGCATCCGTCTGCAGTTAGCCTCTGGCTTGGGTTGGGAGGGAAATTTAACGATCGTCCAGGTGGACAGACTGTGTTCGTATGCCACAAATCATGCTTCATTGTTGTGTAGGTTTGCAAAACAGTCGTTTTGTGGCATTGTCATCTGAGCAACGTTCCTGAATTCAGGCACCTGCCATGTACACCTCGTGTTTTTATCATGCAAAAAAACCACAAAAAATCCAGTTGAGACGAAAGTTCTACCAACAAATCTGTTGCCATTGGAGTGCTTTCTATCCTGTGCTTTTTTCGGTGGGGGGGGGGGGGTCAAAATATGTAGAGAAACTGAGGTCAATGCAGGAATGAGAAAATCTCTCTCACCACCAAAGCAGAGAAAATGGAAGATGATTGTACAGTGGTGCCTCGACTTACGAACTTAATTGGTTCCGGAACTCCAGTCGTAACTCGAAATGGTTGTAAGTCGAAGCACCGTTTCCCATAGGAATGCATTGAAATGCAATTAATCCGTTCCGGCCGAAGAAAAAAATCACAAAAAAACCACAAAACCCTGCAAGACCCATCGGAAACACGATTAATCCATTCCGGCCGAAGGGGGGGGGGGGGAAGAAAAGCAAACAAACCGTGCAAGACCCTTCGGAAATGCAAAAAAAGCAAAGCAAATAGCAAACAAACCGTGCAAGACCCATCGGAAATGCAAAAAAAGCAAAGCAGAAAGCAAACAAACCGTGCAAGATCCTTCGGAAATGCAAAAAAAGCAAAGCAGAAAGCAAACAAACCCCGCAAGACCCATCGGAAATGGGGGGGGAAACCCCAAAAAAGCAAACAAACCCCGCAAGACCCATCGGAAATGGGGGGAAAAAAACCAAAAAACAAACAAACCCTGCAAGACCCATCACAGCATAGAAACATAATCCCACCACCCTGTTCAAAACCACGCTGCAAAACCCACCCAGAACAGGCAGTTTTTAAAAAGCAGAAAGCAGCACCTTACCTTACCAGGCAGTCCGAAGCCTCCTCCGATTGCACACTCTCTAACCGCTGGGGCGAAAGAGCTACAAAGAAGCAGCCTCTTCGCCACCAACGGTTAGCAATTTGAATTCCCCACCTTTTCCCCCTGCCTTTTTCTGGTTGTAACTGGAAGCTCCGGCCGCAAGTCGAAGCAAAATTTTGCAGCCGGAGCTGGTCGTAACTCGAAATGGTCGTATGTTGGGACGTTCGTAAGTCGAGGCACCACTGTAATCTAAAACTCTACCACCTGCATAAACAATCTATTTACTGAGATAATGAAGAGTTCTGTTCATGGTGAAGATACACTATCAGTTGTTTTGTAGTCAGGGATCCTTCAGAGAGTCAGAATTCGGCACAGAGTAACTGCCCATCAAAGATAAATATGTATGTGTTTCCATTCAAGGAGCAGAGGACTTAAATGGAGGAAAGCAGCATCTTCTTGCTTACCCAGTTTGGTCCAAGAAGGACCAAAAGGGCATACTGATGTCATGAAAGGTGTTCACCATGGAGCACCCAGATATATCTGCTGAGAATAACTAGGGCCAAAGAAGGAGGCAGACAGAGAAGCAGTATTAGAAATCTTTGAACTGCTTCTCACAGAAAATATTCTTTGCTGTTGTTTTTTGAAACAAATAGAAAGGTACAGCTTGCTCAAACAGCACACTTGGTTATATGTGGTGACAACACTGGTTGAACTGTATTACCACACTGGGCAAAATATGTTGGTGATTTTTTTTTTCTAGCTTAGAACTGCTAACCCAACACTTTACATACATAGGCAACATTCAACAGAAAAAAGCATTCCTCTCCACTTCTTCCGTTGTTGTTTCTGCACCACAACAGTGGATAAAAAAAAGCATCAGACAGTGCACCATCTGTGTGAAATTTCCTTACAAGGACCACCCAAGTGACATATTGTTGTTTGTTGGATGCTTAGCACAAAGAATGTACCCTCACTGGAGGATAATTTTCCTCTGTAGAAACTTTTGTTATTGCTAGAAAATTGTCCCTCATGACCATTAAAACTGGACCTTCTGGCAAATAGATAAATACAGCTCTTTTCCTTTAAGGGTTATATTCATTTCCTGATTTGGAAATGAGATTTATAAATTGAGGAAAGTTGAATGTTTTACACAAAATAAGACTTCAATTAGAGGAGCATGGACACTTTGCTGTTGCAATTTGTTTCAGGGTGAACCTGCTGATACCTAGGCATAGTGATGTTCCTGTATTTCTTTTCCCGATTGGTTTCTATAGATAGTTGTTTTCTGGCTAGAATTTTTTTATAGTTTAATCTGTTGTAAGCCGCCTTGGGTCCCCTATCAGGAGAAAGGGCATATAAATAAAATACATCTTTTAAATCTGTTAAATTCTCTGTTGTGAAGCCTGCATCAACTCCGACTAAGTTTTGTTCCAAGTAATAACAGTAAATTCAGAGTATGTACTGAATTTCTTGTTCTTCTACCTAGACCAAGACAAAAACAGTCTTTTAGTTAGTCAATAGTAAGAGTAGAGATCCACTGAATCAGTTGTTGAATGGTAAAGCCAATGTTTATCATTCAGCATTGAAGCCAATGTTTACCATTCAACATTGAATTCAACAGTTTCATTCAGTTTAAACCACAGTGTCAGAAACAGTTTATGCATTGGAAGAAGTGACTGGCTGAACAAATACATATTAAATATTCAATGCTCAAAACATTTAGCATGAAGAAGAAGATAATAATATTTATCTGCTTCAGAATTTCAAGATTCTGCACATCCATGATGATGTTATAATCCTCGAAACACCTGTTCGGTGGTATCTCCATATATGCAAGTAGACGTTTGCAACTGAGAAAGCATAGTTTGTCTAAGGCTTCACAATGAGATTATAGTAAAGATAAGATTTGAAGCAGGGACTTCCTGATTCATCAGTTAGGCTGTTAACCTCTATGTTAACAACTTCCCCGCAATGCTGCTCCTTTGCATTCAGTTGTATGCCAGTATATTCAAGAAGCACATACTAGACTAGACTGTGTTCTGCATCCTTGCCTGTCATCACCTATTGGGAATGGAGTAGATCTTTGGTGTTAGCAACATGGCATGATGATAACCTTTTGTCCTTTTCTAGGGACCAGAGCTTATTAAAAAAGCCAACGGGCTCCATGGTTTTATGAACTGGTCACGGAACCTCCTCACAGTGAGTATAATGAAGTCACCTATCATTGGAAAACAAGGCTTTCTCTATGGTTGAGCTTTACCTTTTGGCAAAAATCAGAATAAGTGACTTGTGAAATAGGCATAGAGTCCAACATTTTGTATCAGGTGGAAGTAAATTCTTTGTAAAGGTGCTTTATAGTTCAATCTTAACTATTTTTGCTTGGAACTTAGTTCCATTATGTTCACTGGAATTACTTTCTAGTCCATGTGCATAGAATTGCAGCTTGTTCATTTTTAATGTTAGCTTTGAATTGAATATTCCTATACTTCAGTTACACTGCTCTTATGCTGATGGAGTAGCTGCTATGCTGTACGTTCAGAGCCCATGTGAAGAGGAGACTGCATTGCTCAGACATTCCATTAAAAGCACAAAAAAATGACAAAGCATCCATGGAAATTTTGGTAAAATTTCCCATCAAAACAGGGACAGTGTCCATTACAACACCCATGTTCACACTCACAGGGAGCCGATGAACCACCAATACGAAAGATACCGCACCTCAGCTTATCTCCCAGCATCATAACAAGCCCAAGGCCACCACTGCACTCCTCATTCCATGAGTCCTGGCGGCACAGTCAGCAATGAATTTCCTATTGCTAGTCCCCAGACATCTTTCTTGCCTGAGATTCAGATCTCCCTGATACAATTCAAAGAAACCATAATTCAAAGTACCTACAGAGATCCTTTGCCAGGAAAACTACAGAGAGGGGAGAGCTCTATCTTTAGTATGATGATTCAGGATCAGTTAAGGGAGAAAAATATTATTTTGCCAAACTCTGAAAAGGAAAGGCCAGGACATGCAACTAGGACAGCCACGAACACCTGTTGACAGCATTATTCTGTGGTTAAGGTGCTGTTTCCTATATTACATGTTACCGTTGAAGCGTGTAGGAAAATCTGTTTGTCTAAACTACAAGCCTATTGTGAGTGTTAAAATGCAAAGAAAGTTTGAGCATGATTATGCTGAAAGATTGACTATTTGCTTATAGTAAAATCAATAGTTTCCTTTTGGTTGAAGAGTTTCTGTTGCTGAAAGTATGAAATAAGAAATTTTGTTCCTCATTCATTTATACATTGTTCTACTGAGCCATAAACGTCACTTTTTCTGAACTGTTTGTTGGGAGAAAGGATTGGCTGTTATTCTGCTTCAGAGTCTCAGTATGACTGTGGACAAATCGTTGGAGCGGTTTGCTTTGGCAGGAATAGAATGAGGAACAGAGTTCCACTGGCTGCTGGGTTGTTAAAAGGATGTACAGATTAGCTGAAGATCACCAGTGCTGAGGATTTAATAAATACAATAGGAGCAGAAAAATTGTTTTGGTCACAATCTTCTCTCTATCTCTGTTCTTCTCTTAATCCTGCGCTTGCGTATCAAATCCAACTCTCTCGGTGGTTATATAGAGCAAAGTATCAGAGCACATCTCTCTGTCTCTCAGTTCTCATCATGATGTCATACTTCTTCTACAGGACAGTGGTGGGTTTCAGATGGTCTCATTGGTGGAGCTCTCTGAGGTGACGGAGGAGGGAGTGCGCTTTTGTTCTCCTTATGATGGAAAAGAGATACTGTTGACTCCAGAAAAATCCATTGAAATACAGAAAGCACTTGGTAATTATTCTGTTCTGTATAATATCACCTACTGAACTCTGTCCTGGTTTGTAGTAATTGGGGGCATGTCCTTCTTGTCACTGTTATTTTCTTATTACAATACTTTGCAAATGTCATATATATGAAGAATGTGGTAAAATGTAGAAGAAGGTGACCCAGAAAGTGGCTTAGAAACTCAGCTCTTTCCTCCAACACTCACTGCCTTTTTCCCCCCTCAGGCTCTGATATCATGATGCAGTTAGATGATGTGGTCAGTAGCACAGTCACTGGTCCCCGTGTAGAGGAAGCCATGTTCAGGTTTGTGCTGGGTCTTGTGTCTTGTGCCCTTTCGTATGCTTTGTAATCCCAGTCAATGGCAAAACCCAGTCCCTTCCAGCTCATGTGGTACTTGTCTATGTGGTCTTTTGGTTTGCTTTACTTGTCCAATCCTGAAACTTTTATCTATTTCCAGTTAAACCTTTACGTTAGTTTGAGTACATGAAATCATAGAGATATCATGTATTTTATAGGTAATGGTCTTTGTCTATATAAACAGACTACGTTGTGGTTAGAAAGAAGTTCTTGGAGATAGTGTCCAAAATCCTGTTCATGTAAAGTTACATGCAGAAGCTGATGACATCATCAGCTGACACCATTAACATTTAACTCAAACTAATTAAAAGCTTTCTATCCCACTAGCTTTCATTCTGAGGCTCCCTAGGTCTCCCTTTAGCCCTGGGGACAGGGGAAGGAAGTCTTTTAAAGTCAAGAATTGTGGCCCAATCACCATGGCTGGTCCCAGTTCCAATAGCAGCAATCTGGCGGCAGTGTTTGGCTTCTAAACGCCTCTCTCCCCTGCCCCAGGGCTCCCAAAGGCTTCCTAAGGATAAAAGGGAGTCCGAGGGAGCCTCAGAACAAAAAGTGAAGGGATAGGAAGACTTCAATGAGTTTGAGTTAAATGCTAGTGGCATCAGCTGATTACTTAACTATACGGAAATAGGATTTTGGCCAGTGCCTTACCAGAGTCAGGTGAAATCTTGTACCCCTGTTATACAGTATTGGTAAGCAATGATCATGTTCCTGTGAAGGGCAAGAGATGTTTGGAAGAGGAGAACATCTGACACTGGGCTGTTCAGATCTCTCCCAGAACCTTCTGCAAACACATCCTTTAAAAGCTTTTTTTTTTTTAAAAAATATGATTTTTAATCAGCTTTATTTACTTCATATACTCTCTGTTTTTTAAATTCTGGTGCATTTGGCACAGTGTGACTTAGATGATGCTGTAGCAGAATAATCAATTAGGGGGAAGGAAGAGTTCCAGATCATGCTACAAGACATCAACAAAGGATTGTAGTAGTTCCCTCTGTGAGATGAAAAAGGCAAAAACAAAAACAAATTTAACTATGACAGGCATCGTTGCCTTGAAGGACATTTGGAAAGACCTGTATTCTTATGTCTTTCTGAAGAATTGGAGAACAGCTATACTTCAAGTGGTAGACCATAGGCTTTGTACCAGAGCATGCTGTGCTCAGCTCTATCGTCTCTCAGGTCGTGCCACCGGGAGAGACTGTTGCCCAAGCCAGTGGGGAGCTCCTTCCAATCAAAGTATAGATTTCTCCATGGCAACAGCTTCCATTGCTACGGAAGGCAGCTTTCTCAGTAAATTATACTTCGACACGTGCAGGATGCTGTTTTACTGTAGTAATATTACATACAGTAGATACATCATTTAATAATTTCATACAGATTTTCATTTTGTAGTCCTGAATGCAGTCGGGGTGAAGGTTTTCCCTCACAGCAGCACTTCTGTCTGAGAGACAGCAAACTAAATCCTAATAAGATTTTAATCTACAATCAGTGATATCACATAAATTGTCACAGCAAACTGCAACTAATGAGTGAAAAGCTAGTTGCCCACCAGGCACAACAGTGGGCACACAGACCAGGCACATAACTCACTCCTGCCATTGCCACAGCATTATCCCAGTCGGTTTCTGGCCTCTGGGGGCTTGAACTGGTCACATAGAGAAGTTGATCCTCTGACATCAAGCAACATGAAATTCTTGCTGGAGAAACTGCAGTGGAGGTTGTTTCTGGTTTTTTGGGCTCTGAGAGTGATTTGAGGTCCTAGGAACATGGTCACCCAAATGACATGCTTAGAGCCTGTGACATGGTTTATAAAGGCACAGCATGACTCCTCTTTTCCTCTTCACTTGTTGATCGTGCCCCATTACTCTTTTGTGCCAGCCAGACCTACTCATTTTCCCAGGCCCTGCATTAAAACAAATGTAGTTGCCATTCTGTTTCATAGCACACTGTGCCGTTCTGCTTTTGTGGTACTTTTGATTGAATCAGTTTTAAATATATATTACGGTTAATCACTCTGAGCATTTATCTGGAAGACAGAATATGAATTCATTAAATAAGTATTAACTATTATTGTTATTTTTTAAAAAAATTACAGTTAGAAAAAATAAAGAGGAAGCTGTGTGATCCCAGAGCATGAACAGAAAGGGCGGGTGGGCTGGTAAACCAGTTCAGAGAGCTTTATACCTTGTGGGAATGGTTGCTATAAGCCAGAATATATGAAGATAAATAAGATGATTGGTAAAGATGAATAAAGGAATTCTACTCATAACCAGATAGAAATTTAGTTCTTTTACTTTATCTAAGTACCTTTTTGCTATATTCCCAACAAACTGAATATCATCTGTGCAAGGCATCTATACAGACAGGACAAGGATGATGCATCCATATTTACTAAAGGAAAGAGAAAGTGGCAACCTTCCAGTGGTTGCTAGACTACCACTCCTATTGTCCTTCATTGCCAGCTATTCTGGCTATGGCTGATGGGACTGCTGTCTATCAACATGTGCAGGGCGAGAGGTTGCTTGTCCAAATCTACTGTCTAGAAGGGAAGCTTTCTGTTTCTCTAATTGTAGATCTCCAAGGACAGGAGCACACATCCAGATCTCAAGTCAGCGTGCCTCCCTGTTTGGCCTGTATAGTGGAGGCCCTAAGAAAGAGTACCTGGAATGACCAGGTACTTCTGTTTAATCAAGCAGGGACCTGTATGTTGCAGGTCTATTCGCTGGCTTGACAGATGTATTGCAGCCCAGAGCAAGCCTAGCCAGCAGAGTCTGTTTGCTATTATACAAGGTGGCCTGGATCCTGCTCTTCGAACCAAGTGCCTGGAAGGTGAGCTAACGTCTGTGTCTTAATTTGTTGTTGTTGTTCTTCACCGACTTGTGTCTCCATCTACCAGTTTGTTCTGCTTGAAATTTGAGGACAGGACCAGAGGGAATTAGATTGAATCTCATTGCCATTGATTGCCTTGGGCAATTGTCTTCTGCCAGCCTCAGCTTCTCATACTGTTTCTGGCCCTCAGTCTACCAAGAAAGTGTGCAAGACCAAGAAAGTCAGGGGCAGCTTATGGGCCTGGGAAGGGGTTGTTACCCCAATGGTTTGGGACAGGCTTCCTCCCAGCTCTGGTCATGACCTGCCTATGCAGGAAGTTACAACTTGAGCTTTAACTGGTAGGCTAATGAGATAACGTTCTAGTTGTGGTGGTAGCCAACTTTATCCATGAGGATGTAAATTAAAGAAATACTTGCCTTTTTTAAAAAGGCTTTAGTGACTCTTGTATGGTGTTATAGAAAACAAACAAACAAGATAAGCCCTCCTAATTATGAGTGGTGAGTTTTGTTTATAAAAATTGTAAACAAAAAGGCACAAAGCTCACTGTTGGCAGAATCTGCTAGAGGTAGCTAGGTATTCCTTCTGTCGCCTCTTAACATCCATAAGCAAAGCTTGGAAATTTTAAATTTTAGACTACAGTTCTCAAAATCCCCCACGCAGAGGATTCTGGGAATTGTAGTCCAAAAATAATTTGTTCCAAATGTTGGCAAAAGGGAATACATTGATTTCCTATCATCATAGATACACACAGTGGTTCCAATAATATTTGGAAAAACTTTGCACAGACTGGGGAAAAGGAATAGTTTACATCAGTTTGTGAAACCACACTTTCACCTCATTGTTTTTTTCCTCACCCATGAGAGTTCACATTAGGAACTTTGGAAAGCTTCTTCTGTTGGGTAGTTTTCTTGTCTTAATTCTCTTGTAGTGCTGTTTCCTTGAAGGAGGGAGTTTCTCACCCTAATGACCATCTCCCTTCCCTCTTTCCCTCTGTCAGAAATGACTAAACGTGACGTTCCAGGCTTTGCCATCGGGGGCCTGAGTGGTGGTGAAGCCAAAGATCACTTCTGGAGGATGGTGGCCCTCACCACAAATCATCTTCCAAGGAACAAGCCTCGCTATCTTATGGGAGTTGGGTATGATTAGATGTTGCACGTCAAGCAAAGCTTCTGGGTGCAAGGACTGTCTCTTTCTCTTGAGGTCCAACTGGGTATGACACACTATGTTGTTGCTGACAGCGGAGCTAAACCTGTAGTATTCCCAGACTGTCACAGTCATCCTGTCTGCTGAAGTTAAATGACTTGAGTGTTTTGAGGGTGCGGTGCCCACGCAAGTTACCATAAAGCATGGGCATCCATGTCCTTGGGGAGTATGGCATATAGCAGTCTGGGCTATAGACAGGGACTGAGCAAACTGAATCAGTCAGCTGCATCGTTGGCTAATAATGTATCTCTCTGCTCTGTTTCCCAACAAGTTATGCTACAGATCTGGTGGTGTGTGTGGCTCTGGGCTGTGATATGTTCGACTGTGTCTTTCCCACAAGGACTGCAGTAAGTAGCTCCGAAGCTGTGAGAGAAACTGGGAGCTGCAAGCTGTGAGGAAACAGCATTTCATCACTTGGGGAAAACTGAGGATGGGGGTACTTAAAGAAAAAGCGGGGTTCATTTGTGCTTAAAAAATGGCCAGCAAACCAGGGTGCAAACTGAGTCCTTGTAGCGTTTCCCTAAATCTATAGATCTCTTTTACCTTGTCTGTTTCCAGCGCTTTGGTTCAGCCTTGGTCCCCAGTGGCTCCCTGCAACTGAAGAACAAGCAGTATGCCAAGGACTTCCGGCCGATTGACAAGAACTGCCATTGCAGCACCTGCCAGAGGTTGGTGTGCTTGGAATTGGGTCTTTTTTTTTTTTAGTGCTGACAATTAGAGTCCCCTGGCATACATTATTCCATTTGCCTCCTCAGACCACCAAGGGCCATGTGAAGAATGGGGTGCTTAGCTAGAGTCCAGACCATTTTTCATCTGTGTCTGGAAACCTAAAAAGTGCTTCTAAGTGAGGAATCAGGGAGGCAGGATCCTTGTGAGAGTTATATGCTGCTGCTGCCGAGCTTTGGCAATAACTCTCTGACCAGAGCACTGGTCCCAGACGCCATGCTGGCAGGGTTTAGAGGTATGGGCCTCAGTCTGTTTGTCCATGATCATTTGGACAGGTAAGCCAGAACAACAACAACATTAGAACTACAGAGCTAGAAGGGACCCTATGGATCGTCAAGTCCTGCTGCTGTCAGAGAGGCACAGGGGGGAATCAAATTCCTAAGGGTCTCTGCCAGAGACCTAAACCACTGAGCTATCCAGCATAGCAATTCATTATAATGACTGCCAGCACTGTGGTTTTGTTTGAAGTGAATATATCTTCCCATATGGTCCCTTTCATGGTTTGAGATCTGCCAGAAAGCACCTGCCCAAGGGGTCTTCATCACTGGAAGCTGATCTGGCTTTTGTCCTTTAGAAATTGTGTGAAGTGTTTTCTATTCAGGAGACCTCTGGGCTACTGAATTGTTTGGTTTTCCTTATATTGACTAGACTGTTTCTGTTCAGTGGTTTTTCTGATGAAGAGTTCCATTGCTGAAACTGAGAATGTGTATGTATGAATGTGTGTTGCCACAGTGTGTGTGTGCTTTATTGATCTGTAAGCTGCTGCATGAAGCTGGGGTTAGTTCACAGTTTATCGAAGAACTTTTGCTGAGTGAAAGGAAGCTTTAACTGAGGGTCCACACATTCTCTAGTGTGAGAAAAATTCTAAATTAAGGAGTTGATCACGGAGCAGTCTTTGCTTTCAGCTGCAAAGCAAACTTGGTCCTTGGTCTCAGAGCTGCCACACTACTTTCTGCCTCTTTCCTATTGTTGACTGTACAAGCAGACTCCCAGGAGCAGAAGGAGACCAGGCGCAGACAAGACATCAGGGATTTTGAGATCCTGATACCCCTTTTTCCCAAGCCTTATCTATTTCCCTATCATAAGTGAATTCCATATGGTCTTGTTCTGATGTTTTCTTTCTCTCATCTGTCTTCTTCTCCTGACTTCATCCCTGAAGTAAACACACACATTGTTTTCCTCACCTCTGTCCATACCTAGTAAATACAGAGAAAGAAATAGTAGAATCATAGAATAATGGCGTTGGAAGGGACCTAGAAGGCCATTGAGTCCAACCCCTTACTCAGTGCAGGAATCTAAATCAAATTAGATCTGATAGATGGTTGTCCAGTTTTCTCTTGAGTGCCTCCAGTGTCGGAGTGCTCACCACCTCCCCAGATAATTGATTCCATTGCTGTACTGCTCTAACAGTTAGGAAGTTTTTCCTGATATTCAGCCAAAATCTGCTTTCCTATAACTTATTATGTGTCCTGTACTCTGGGGTGATCAAGAACAGATCCTGCCCCTCCTCTGTATGACAGTCTTTGAATTATTTGAAAAGTGCTATCATATCTCCCACGGTCTCCTTTTCCTGGTAGGATATCCTGCCATGAGACCTTACCTATAATTGTTCTGAGTTTATTAATATTGATTTTCCTAATCATATGCGGCTGCAGTCCGATTTTGTCTAGACTGGAATGGATCAAGGCAGACTTCCTCTTCCAGATATGATTGAAGCTGGTTAGCCATGATCCACTCGATCACTTTGCCCAGTAAAGAAATATTGACAACTGTGGACAAAAGTTGTTAAGATCATCCATCGTCAGCTGAGGGCATTTGATGATAGGGCGGATGATAGTTTCTTCTACGGGAGGGGGAAGGAACTCCTCCCTCAGAGAGGAATTAACTATATTTGTCATCCAGTCCACCACAGCCCCACTAGCTGCTTTTTTTTTAGCCAAGCTGGGCAAGGGTTGAGCCCAGAGGTGGTCGGTTTTCAGCCAGCCAGCAGCCTGGAAACCTCCTCTGCTGTTACACGGTCAAACTGAACCAAGCAGGCAGAGTGAGAGGGCACAGCAGCGCTCCCTGCTGGTGGGAGTCAAGATCAGCCCGAACGGCCTCAGGTTTTTATTTTAAGAAGGCTGCAAATGGTTTGGTGATAAAAGCAAAACAAGGCCTTTAAAAACCAGGGTTCATGAGGCCACGAACCACCCAGAAGAGTTCTGCCTGGAGGTTCATGACCTCATTAATGATCTTACTATTGAACACCCTTTTTGCCGGTTTTAAGGCATTGGCGTATCTCCTGGACACACTCTTTAACAGCAACCAAAGTTAGGTCAGGCTGATCCTTTGTCCACCAGATCTCTAGCCATCTCCTAGTTAGCTTCATAGCTCGAAGTGTCTCAGTGTACCAGGTAACAGAGCAAGCTCTGAAGCAGAGAGGGCGTTTGGGGGTGATCCTGTCTCCCGACTGGGTCGTCTCTACATACCATCTTTAGACCTGGACTTCAACAGGATCGTCTACCGGGTCAGCTGGATACCCTCCCCAAAACCCATCAGGGTCAAGAAGCCTGTGAGGGCAGACCATTCTTATCAGTCTATTCTCTATGCAGAGGTGGGGGGGTTTGCAATGTACAGATTAAATCTCAACAGGAAGTGATCTGTCTACGACACTGGGCAAGATGTCATGTTCCCCACCCTCGGATCACTTCTGGGAAGTCTGGAGTGTGGCTAGCTTTTGAGTGAAGCTGGTGACATGCTGGGATAGGTTCATGGCTGTCATGGAACCCGTGAACTCCAGGGCCAGCCCTGAGACTCCAGAGTCGGCAAGAATGTTGAAATCCCCGGCTGTCAGTCACCGGGGCGACCTCTACACCGTAGCCAAGATGAACTCGGCCAGCCCTGGCAGGGAGATGGTGGTACACAGCACTATCCCGAACCTACCCCTGTGCCCCACTGTAAAGTGCAGACACTCCAGACCTGAGCTCGAAACCGAGAAGGTCCCACAGATTTGGATGGAATCCCTGAACACAATTGTGCCCCCCCCCCCCCGGATACTGTACAGAGTAGCCTGTGGGGCACATCTGGGAAAGAGCAATAATGGACCAGTAGCTCCCGGACACACTGTAGCGTCTCTCTTAATGCTCATAAAGTCAAAAACCCTATTGTTAGTGTGGAAAAAAGGGAAGCTGACCTGACGGTCACAGAATAAATCCTGGTACAGCAAAGGAATCCACCTATGAAACTTCATGCTACATTTCAATAGCTTGCCTTTAAATTCTTCATGGGATTGTACAGTTTCTCACCTGGCAGCTGATCCTTTTTGCCACTTTTTCTTTCATTTCTCCCTCCCGGTATTTGTATGGTCCTCCTCCTTGCTGAGTTCTTGGCGCTGGGTGGGCTGCTGGGTATATATAGATACCCATGCTGTTTTATAAAGCCAGGAATTATAAAAGAAAATACCACTGTAGAGTAACAGTCCTGGCAACCTTTTCCCAAAGGCTGATGTGCAGCGAAAAATGACCTCCCAATGCTGTATGTTAAAATTGCTCTTGAATGGACATCCCTTAACCACTGATGCCTGTGTTCCTCTTTTGTAGCCTTTTTTTTTTTTTTTGGCAATTCCTTCTTCTGTCTTCTAGCTTTATGTCTAAGTTGTCTTACTTAGGTTGCAGATCACAAAAATAATGTTCTTGTTTCTCCTTGGTCTTTTGGCAGGTATAGCAGAGCTTTCTTGAGTGCCCTCCTCCGCCATGACACGGCTGCCATGCACCACATAACCATACATAACATTGCTTACCAGGTTGGTTTGTCTTTTACGCTGTATTGTAATTGGAACGCTTTCTTTTGCTCCGAGGGTGTCAGTGGATTTTTGTCTTAGCAATGATTTGGGGACAAGAAAGCAGAGCAGCTGTTTTCTTTTCCTCTTCTATTGGCTTCGCCCTCCTCTGTAATAGGAATGTGTAGCCCTCCAGATGTTTCTGGATTGCAACTCCCAATATCCTCAGCATTGGTTCTAATTGCTAGAGCCAGTGGGCATTACAGTCCCCCAAAAATCTGGAGGGCCACACATTCTCCATCTCTACTCTACTGATAGTGGCTGTGGGTCGCGCTCTTCCTTCTTGTCTCCCATTGCCTTCTTTTTCCTGACCTTCTTTCTTTATGATCATGGCTGACGTTTTCCTTTTCTTTTGGGGGGGGGGGGAAGACTCTGATAAGCGGAATAAATCATGCAATATCAGAACAGTTTGTATAACTTAGTTTTGCAGACAGTATGAATTGCTTCATATTAGAATCTGAGGTTCAGACTTCAGTGTCAGCCTCTTTGCATGCTGTCCACCCCTTTGTGGAATAGCAAACTGGATTTGCTGTTTAAAAAGCTTTAGTTTGCAGATTAACTATCTAGTTTTTTGGTTTCAATAACAGATCAGATGGCAGGGTAGTTCTATAATCTTAATCTTTGGGCTAAGACGTGGTGGTAGTAGTAGTAGTAGTAGTAATATGAATACAGCGCTGATGATTAGTTTGGTTTTTCTCTTGTTGGTTGTAATTGTTCTTCCCTTGTTCTTGGTTGTGCCTGCTGTGACACCCACAGTGTTAAAAATATGCCCTACTGAACAGACGGTGTCAATCCTCTTCCTTTCCAGCTGAACCTGATGAGTTCAATACAAGAAAGCATCATTGAGCAGAGATTCCCACAATTTGTTCAGGATTTCATGAAGACCATGTATCAAAACTCGCACAACTACCCCCAGTGGGCCACAGAGGCCCTAGCCTCAGTAGGAATCACTCTGGAGTGAGCTACCAAGGCAATCATCAAGCAATATGGGACCCTGTGCCTGTGAAATAATAGAAAACACCGTCTGCTCCTTGACTCTGGGCTGCCTGGTTCATTGAGAGCAGCAGGTCTTCCGCAGCTCCCAGCCTTTCTTTCCAGAACGATCAGCTAAGCAACTGCATACCAGGAATGGGATTTTTTTGTTTTCTTGGACTACAAATCTCGTAAATCCCCATTTTGGGAGTTCTCTCTTATTTACACACACCTTACAGACACCTAAATGTGGCTGGCCCAGGAGAAAAGGCCTAAACTGTAAAGTGGGATATAATTTTTACTCTTTTGTTGTCTAAGATGATGTGCCAGCATCATGTCTGGTCTCTCATCGCTTTCTCAGTAAGATTGATGCAAACATGTTAAAGCATATTCTGCCCTCTCTGAGAGTATATTATTTAATTCATATTTATCATTTTGCAAGTCCTGATAAAGATCGGGTGTGGGAGATACTGGAATCTTATTTTTCAAAGTTACTTCTTTCATCGTTCTGAGCTGCTTCTTGTGGGAAGCGTAGGCAAGGATTCTCCCTCTTATAAAGGCTTTACATGCTTCCTACTCCATAATGCGAGTGCTAGGTGATCCTCCATTTATATTAAAGTATTCTGATAATTCATCCAACATTTGGGTTTTAAATATCTCTTCATTTAGTAAGAAACATTAAAACACCTATTGCCAGGTGATCTAACTCAGTCTGGAGACTGAAGGGTTAATGAAATGGGTGCATGTTCCCTTATTATTGCCACATCTGTGATGCACATTTTAATCTGAGGCATCAAAGAAAGTAAAACAAGAAAATAATCAAGTTGGAAAAAGGATGCACTGAAGAGACAGCGGTGTAATCTCTATCATTGGAGTGTAGAATGCACAAAGATCAACCAGGTGTGGTTCAGACGTATAGCCCTTATGTGTAGGTCACACGAAAAAGTATTCTTTACATGGGGGTGTGCTCCTATCTAAAATTGGATCTATAATATCATTAAGATTCCCGCCAATCAATACATAATTATATTTAATATTTACCAAATACCTGAAACATTGAGAAAACATGTCTGGAGAATCAACATTTGGACTGTAAACATTAATCGGCTGTTGCCCCCCAACTTTGGAACGCCCTCCCTATAGAGATCCGCCTGGCTCCAACACTTTTGGCTTTTCGGCGCCAGGCAAAGACGTGTTCCTTTCAAATATCTGAACACCCTTTTTTCTCCTTGCCAGTGTTTTTGTGTAGGTTTTGACACATGTCTACTCAGGATATTCACCACAGCAGCAATGTCTGGTCTTGTCCAATTGGCAAGATACATCAGACTTCCTATTGCTGATTGATAAATTTCCTGATTTTCAAACTCCTTACTCTCAGTTTCTGACTTCTGAAAGTCCACTATCATAGGAGTTTGTGCACTTTTACATTCTTGCATGCTATACTTTACTAGCATTTGTTCTATTTTCACTTTTTGACTTAATACAAAACCTTTGTTTTGTTTCTGGATCTGCACCCCCAAGTAATTTTGTATTGGGCCTAGGTTCTTCAACTTGAATTCTTTTTTCAACTGTCTTTCAAATAAATCTATTTGGCTTTGATCCTTGGACATAAAGCATATGTCATCTACATAGGCTAACAAAATGTTTAGCTCTTTTCCGTATTCTTTTACATATAAACATGGATCTGCCAAACTGTTTCTGTATTTTAATTTTTCCAACGCTGAATGCAGACACTGATTCCAATTTCTCGCCGATTGTTTAAAACCATAAATTGCTTTGTTTAATTTTTATACCACTTCTGGTTTAGAGTTTTCAAAACCAGGTGCCTGCGCCATGTACAATTCCTCCTGTAATTCTGCATTTAAATAAGCAGTTGTAATATCAAAGTGGTTTACTATGTAGTTTCTGGAAGCAGCCAAAGTTAAAGCTAACCTCATTGTTTCTGCTTTTACCATTGGCGAAAACACTTCATCATAGTGTACATTTTTCTTTTGTGTGTACCCCTGAGCCACTAATCTTGCTTTGTACCTGTAATCCCCATTATTTTGCAATTTTCTTTTATAGACCCATTTGCTACCAATTACCTTTTGTTCTGGTGGCAACTTTGTCTCTGTGAATACTCCATGCTCATCCATGGACTTTAATTCCTCTTTCATGGCCTGTTGCCATTTCTTTTTCTCTATTTCTGGAAGAAGCATCACTTCCTCAAAATTCTTGGGCTCTTGGTATACATGACATACTTTTATTTCCCCTACACCAAACCTTGTTGCAGGGATTCCTTTATTAGCCCTTTCAGACCTTCTGGGGATTTGTGGCTCTTCTTTAATTGCAGGCTGACTCTCTACCTGACTACATTCCCCATCATCCTCTTCTTCTGAGGTGCTGTGGCTTGTGCTTTCTTCAGCCTCTTCCTTTGACTCTATCTCATTTCCCTGACTTTTCTCTCTTTCTTTTATAGGAATGTATACTTGGGAATTTGCGTGTACCTTGTCCCAGTTCTCATGCTCACAAAAATTTGCTGATCTGGAGATTACTACATTTTTGTTTCCATCCAGGAAACGATATGCCTTGGACCCTCTTTCATAGCCCAAAAATCTCATTTTCTTAGTTTTTGGTTTCCCCTTTCTTCTGGTTTCTTTTGGTACGTGCACCCAGGCACTACACCCAAATACTCTCATATGCTGTAGGGAAGGCTCTTTACCGTACAACATATAATATGGGGTTTGCTCTGTAGCTGTAGACCATATTCTGTTCACATTATAATTCGAGGTTAACAGAGCTTCTCCCCAATATCCATGACTCATATTAGCATCTGCTAATAGTGCATCCTTCATTGTTTGTAGGACTCCATTCCTACGCTCTGCAACCCCATTTTGGAAAGGAGAATATGGACTGGTCTTTCTGTGAAATATTCCTGTGTTATTTAACCATGTCTGGAACTTTCCTGACATAAATTCAAACCCTCTATCTGTCTGTATTTGAGCCACTTTCTGGTCATAACGTTTTTCCACAAAGTTCACCCAATTTCTGAAATGGTTGAACACCTCTGCTTTGTTTTTCATCAAATAGCAGAAAGAATAACGTGTATAGTCATCTACAATGACTAGAACATATTTCTCTCCACCCATAGATGGCGCAAAAGGCCCAATTATATCAGCATGAACTAACTGAAACGGTCTCTGCGTTTGACTTGTACGTTCTTTGCTTTTTGGGCTTTCCTTTGATTTTGCAAGCTTACATACATTGCAGTCTAAATAATTCTTACAAGGCTTTACTTTTACACCTTTAGCCAAGTTTTCCATTTTCTGTATCACTCGGAAATTTGCATGACCTAGCCTTCTATGCAACAAGTGGGCACACTGATCATGTTGAGGTGTGTTCCTAACTATGGCATGTTTCACAATGTTTTGTGTTTTCCCTTTTAACACATATAAATTATTTTCTAGCTTTGCTGAGGCACATATTTCGTTTCCTTTCTTAATTGTACAAGTGCTATTAGTAAATAACACTGTATAACCTTCCTTATCAAGATTAGATACGCTAAGTATATTACAATCCAGTTTTGGAACTAGTAACACTCCACTGAGTTCCCTTTTCAAACCTGGTACAAACACAGTCCCTTCTCCAGTGACGACAGACTTCTCTCCGTTTGCAAGACTCACAAAGCTGTGCTCCGAAGCACCTAAAAAAGAAAACAAGTCTTTTTTGTTAGTTAGATGACATCTCCACTGTCTAGGATCCAGCTGGTGACCTTGGCTTTATCAACAGCCTGCACAAGAGAAATCCTCCCTTGTGTCTTTCTTTCGCTTCTGCGGCCAGCTTGTCTGCAGTTCTTCTGTAAATGATTTTCAGAACCGCACTTAAAACAGCGCCTCACAATAAAAGCTTTGTTTTCCTGCTCTCCCCTCCTGGAAGCAGTCCTCCTTCGCTGTGGGCTGTTTTCTCTCCTCCGCTGTGGGCTGTCATCTCTCATTTTATTTTCGAATCTTTCACTTCTCCGTTGTTCCTCCTCCAGCAGTCTTCCAGTCAGGTACTCAAGAGTTAAACCAACTTCTGGCATGGACTCCAGGCTCGTCACTAACACATCAAAGTCCTCCGGGAGACTGCTCAAGATTACGTACACCTTATGGCTTTCCGTGAATTCCATGCCTCTTTGCTGGAGCTCTATAAACAGATTTCTCATTTTCTGTAAGTGCTCCGACATGCTCCCATCACGTTCAAGCCTTGCTCTATACAGCTTTCTGGTCAAAGACACCTTTGTTCCTGCTGTATCTCTAACATAAATTCGTCTCAGAGCCTCCCAGCATTCTTTAGCCGAGGTCAGTCCACGTACATGGATTAACTGGCTGTCCTCCAGGCACAGGATTATCGTGGTTAAAGCCCTTTCATTTAGCCTTTCTTGATCCTCATCAAGTGCCGGGGGGGGGGGGGGATCGTCAACAATCTTCCACAGGTCCTCCCTTCTTAGCAACATCTCGGCTTTAACTGACCATGTTTGATAATTCTTTTCATTCAATCTCGTTAAGGGAAAGCCTCCCATGCCTGCTGCCCCAAATGACTGCATGCTGCTGCCTTTTCTCTCGGTCCTCCGTTCTCTTTCCCCTCCTGGGATCTCAACGGCAGAACTCTCACCTCCCTGGACTTCTTCCATATGCCTCTGTGGCACCCTCTGGTACTCACCGGCTTCCTTGGCGCAAGGCAGGTATCACAGGGCGCGTCGCTGGGCCCATAACCCCTTGTTAGCGTGAAATAGCGGAAATTCAGCAGAATCAGCAGAGTAAAGTCTAGTCCAGGCAGTCCAAATAAATCACGCACGCACCAGCAGCTTCTCCCAACACCAACGTGTATTTACAGGATATATACAGTAGTTCAGTCTGGCAGCATAACAGGTAGCATTCATCACAAAGCAGGAAGATACATCTACTGTACAGTTTCACACATATATACATATGCACATCTGCCTGTGGCCAATCACATTGGATATTGCATCATGCATGAGTCAGCATTCATGAGTCATCATGACTCAGCATTATTACACACCTGTTCATCATGGCTGCTCATTAACACACCTTGTTCTGCTCAGGCCTGGTAATTTTCCTTGACAGTCTCCTCCTATGCAGTACTAACAAAATGTAGCTTGAATGTCACTACCACTGTTTGTGAAAGATCTTCTGCCAGCATCATCTTCCACTACTGCTGCTGCTCATTAGCTACCCTCCTTATCTGCCTTCATCACCACTGGAACTATTTATTTTCGTCTGCTAATGAGAAGCGTTACTCCTCAAGAGGGTGGATGCATCTTCGTTTGGTGTCTCAGCTGTGACTGCTCTGTGTTTGGTGACCCTGCTAGAAGTATAGACATGTAATGGAGTCTAGCCTCCTGGCAGCATTGCTGTATACCTAGGAGCAAGCAAGCAAGCAAGCAAACAACAAACTGTACCTGGAAGCGTGGACGTTTTGGGCAGGTGGTCAACCTGCTTCCCTATTGGCTTTTCAAAGGAGCTAATGAACACAACATAGATTCATGTATAAGGCTCAGGTCTGGGAAAAAGAGCTTTCAGAGCAGTGTTTAAATGAAGGGCTAGAGACTTCAGCAAGAGTTTACTGGAGCATGAAGTAGAACTCTGGTCCAGAATGGTTTTATATAAAATATGAAAATAAGTCCTGGTTTTATATAACATATGAAAATAAAGTAATCACAACAACTTGATCAGGTAAGCAAAAACAAAAGAACTTGCTCAGGATAGAAACCTAGCTTAGCAGGGTAGCAACAAGAAGACAGAAACTTTGAAATTGCAAAAAATTAGGGGGCGGGGCTTGCTGTCCATGGGTCGTATTTTACCCGTGCGACTCTGATGGAGCACTATAATTCAGATAAATTATTGTGCAGGAGAGCAAATCAACATTTTAGAAGGCAATTGTTAAAATGGGGGCAGCCCAAACAAAACATTTTAACTTTGAAACTGGATTTCAGACCAGCACCAAATCTGGCACACGTGTAGCAAACAGTCTGCTCTTGTTCTGTGCCAATCTTGGGGAAGTTTGGGCAAAGGGTTTTTGAATTACATTTTTTTAAAGTAAAACTGCCCCCCTATTCAGAAATAGGTGACGCTAAATATCCCTAGATTTAAAATAGCTCATATAATTAGAAAATACTCTTGATTATCTTGAAAAAGAATGTTTGGCCCCACTCACTTTTTCATTTCAAAAGAATCCAGGTTGCAGGGGCTGAAATAGCGAACCTCAAAAAAGGCCTCACAAATGGGAAAAACTGTGACTTCATTATAAACTGACCATGTATAGTACAGGCTTGACAGGCAGGTGATATACTGTATTGTGTGGCCAAGGGAGAATTACAGGTCAGCAAATGTTCACAACTTTTATGGAAAAAGTCAAAAAATGGATTTGCTTTTAAAAGTAATGAAGTGACAGTTCTCCAGAAAGCAGGACTTTTTGCCACGTATCTCCAGGGAGTTAGCATACAGTTTTGTAAGAAATATTCAAAGTATTTCTGCTTTACAAAATCACAGAGTAGTTCTGTTTGTCCCAGCCCTGAGTGCTTCAGTAAACATTCTCTCCTTTTACTTTTTTTTAAACTAAATTTCATTGCATCAATGTTTCAGCAACATTTCCTTGATGGATACAAGTTTCTCTGCTGCATTTGTGCCTTTTGCAGCAGAGAAACTCGTAGTTGGGCTTTGTTCTCATTGCAGCTCTACCACAAGGTCCCCAATGGTAAAACATGAAAGGGCTTAGGGCAGTGATGGCAAACCTTTTTGAGCCCGAGTGCCCAAACTGGGGGAAAAAAAACATGACCCAGCGGGCAGCAGTGGCACCGGAAGCAGCAGTGGCGGCAGAAGGGGGAATCCTGGGCACGGAGGTGCTTCCAGACCCCACTCCGGATCCGCCTCCAGTTGTGCCCAACCCTACCACTGCCTATAGCTTGGCCAGCCTGTCGCTGCCAGCGCCAGCTGCTCCAGATCCTGGCCCGCCGCCTGTCAGGGCGCTAGTACCGTGGCTGCAGCCACCTCCTCAGGTTTGGCTGCCGGGGGTAGTGATCTAGCGACTTATGGCTCACGTGCCCACAGAGAGGGCTCTGTGTGCCAGTTGTGGCACGCGTGCCATAGGTTCGCCATCACTGGCTTAGGGGACAGAGCACCACCTGGTGGAAGGATCTGCAAATGAGTGAAGCACAGAGGTCGGTGACATAACTTTTCCAACGCATCGACACTCCACTCGCTATTTTTTTAAAATTAAGGGACATACAGGCAAACAACATTACTGGCAGAAGCAACACAAGACGGCTTGCCAGAAGAAGTATTGGTACAGCCATGCACACAGGACGCCACTGTAAAATCCCACAACAAGAAAAGTAGAAGCCTTCTGTCAGGCGGGGTTTGATGCAGAGGTAGCACGGAGGCAGACTAAAAGATTCCGTAATGGCTGTGCGTCATCTGACTGACCACACAGACAAAAATTGAAATCGTTGAGGAAGAACTGGGAAACATTTAGCTGGTGTGACCACAGCTTTAGCTCAGGAGGGTAAATATGACTTGATAGAGATGACTGAAACCTGGTGGGATAATTCCCATGACTAGAATATGGCAATTGAAGGATACAAATTGTTTAAAAAGAATAGGAAAAAATAGAAAGGGAGGTAGAGTCACAATGTATGTCAAAAATACATATTCCTTCATAGGAATACAGGAGAATGTTGCATTTGTAATTGTCCAATCAAGAGCATCTGGATTAATATAATTGAGGCAAAAAAACAAAAGGAAAGTGGGAGTTGAAGTCTACTACTGATAATCCAATCAAGGAGAAGATGTGAATGAAACCTCTGAAACATAAATTGCAAGAATTTAAAAGAGACACAATGCAATAATAATGGGATATTTCAGTTATCTTGATATCTGTTGAGAAACACGTTCTGCCAAATATGGCCCTTATGGCTTGTGTAGCTGATAATTTTCTCTTCTAGAAAGTGGAATGAAAGACTAGAGAAGTAGCTATTATTGACTTGATTCTAACTTATAGACATGACTTAGTGGAAGAAGTAGCAGGTAAGTGGAACTCTGGGAGAAAATGTCCATGTTCTTTTTGAATTCTTGATTTCAAAGGAAATGAAAGCAGAGTGTATGCTGGATTCTAGGAAAGCCAATTCTTTATAATTTTTTAATTGAAAAGTAAGCCTACAAGAAAAACACCAAATTTTTAACAAGATACAAAGATACAAAAGAACATAACATTGATAGGTACAATTATTTATACAAATAATACCTCTTATACACAGCTATCCATATTACTAACATTAAGTGCTCCCCCTCCTGGACCTTTTGAGAAATACCCAATTTATTATAAATGCAGAAACAGTCATGTGATACAGTCATGGCCAAAAATATTGGCACCCTTGCAATTCTGTCAGAAAATACAACTCTTCTCTCAGAAAATTGTTGCAGTTGCAAATGTTTTGGTACTCGCATGTTTGGTACTCATATTGGAAGAAAGAGAGAGACCCTTGGAGGAGAAAGAGAGAACACACAGAGAAGAAAAGGGGAGGGGGGAAATAGAGAAGGAGAAGGAAATGAGGGGAGGATATAAATACTGGGGAAAACACCATGAGGGGAGAAGGAAGAAAACCAGGTAGAGTCCGGAACAGTAAGGTGTCTTGTATTCAAAGCATCCCAGGTGTAGGATAATTGGCAGGCTTATAGTTCTGTAGTACTGGATTAAGGGACATACAGGCCTAGTACATACAGTCATGGCCAAAAATATTGGCACCCTTGCAATTCTGTCAGAAAATACAACTCTTCTCTCAGAAATTGTTGCAGTTGCAAATGTTTTGGTACTCACATGTTCATTTCTTTGGTTTGCGTTGGAACAATACAAAAAAACAAGAAAAGTCACACCTGATACAATCCCACACAGAAACCCAAAAATGCACTGGCCAAAATTATTGGTACCCTGTCTAAATTGTAAGAAATAATTGCTTGTCAAGCATGTGATGCTCCTTTAATTTGTATTTAGACACCTGTCGTAAGTAAGAGGTGTGGGCAATATAGTAATCACACCTGCAACCAGTTAAGATGGAGAAAAGTTGACTCAACCTTTGTGTTGTGTGTGACACTGAGCATGGAGAAAAGAATTAAGTGTAAAGAGTTGTCTGTGGATTTGAGAGAAAAAATTGTGGAAAAACATCGACAATCTCAAGGCTACAAGTCCATCTCCAGAGATCTTAATGTTCCTGTGTCCACTGTGCGCAATATCAAGAGGTTTACAGCCCATGGCACTGTAGCTAACCTCCCTGGACGTGGACGGAAGAGCAAAATTACTGAAAAATTACAACGAAGGGTTGTTCGAATGGTGGATACAGAACCCAGATTAACTTCCCAACAAATTCTAATCTAATCGCATCCTTTTTCTCCAATGGTTTCATTAAAACCTCTTTAAAATTTTGTGGAATTTTCTCTAAATCCACTACAGGTGTTAACGAAAAGATTACTGGGCTAAATAATTTCCTATATTTATTCAAAATGTGTATTATATTCTTAAAAGAGGGATTCGCTATCCTTTTCACCATGGTCTTATTATTCTTTTTAAAATATTCTCCAAATAATCCTCAGTTTCTTCTAATTCTAAACTACCACATATTAATTTATTTGCTTGAGATATAATATCTGGGATAAATCTCATTTGATTACCTATATAATATAATTTTATATCACTCTTTTATCACCATTATAAAATGTATGCATTAAATTCTACCAGATTCTTGACCCTTCATTAAAAGAGCCGTTGTTGTTTGTTGTTGTTTAGTCGTTAAGTCGTGTCCAACTCTTCATGACCCCATGGACCAGAGCACACCAGGCCCTCCTGTCTTCCACTGCCTCCCGGAGTTTGGTCAAATTCATGTTGGTAGCTTTGATGACACTGTCCAACCATCTCGTCCTCTGTCGTCCCCTTCTCCTCTTGCCCTCACACTTTCCCAACATCAGGGTCTTTTCCAGGGAGTCTTCTCTTCTCATGAGATGGCCAAAGTATTGGAGCCTCAGCTTCAGGATCTGTCCTTCCAGTGAGCACTCAGGGTTGATTTCCTTCAAAATGGATAGGTTTGTTCTCTTTGCAGTCCAGAGGACTCTCAAGAGCCTCCTCCAGCACCACAATTCAAAAGCATCCATTCTTCGGCAGTCAGCCTTCTTTGTGGTCCAGCTCTCACTTCCATACTTCGCTACTGGAAAAACCATAGCTTTGACTATGCGGACCTTTGTCGGCAAGGTGATGTCTCTGCTTTTTAAGATGCTGTCTAGGTTTGTCATCGCTTTCCTCCCAAGAAGCAGGCGTCTTTTAATTTCGTGGCTGCTGTCACCATCTGCAGTGATCATGGAGCCCAAGAAAGTAAAATCTGTCACTGCCTCCATATCTTCCCCTTCTATTTGCCAGGAGGTGATGGGGCCAGTGGCCATAATCTTAGTTTTTTTGATGTTGAGCTTCAGACCATTTTTGGCGCTCTCCTCTTTCACCCTCATTAAGAGGTTCTTTAATTCCTCCTCACTTTCTGCCATCAGCATGGTATCATCTGCATATCTGAGGTTGTTGATATTTCTTCCGGCAATCTTAATTCCGGCTTGGGATTCCTCCAGTCCTGCCTTTCGCATGATGTATTCTGCATATAAGTTAAATAAGCAGGGAGACAATATACAGCCTTGTTGTACTCAAAAGTGGAGAGTTCTGACTAAACGCGATTCACCTGGAGCAGGAACTGGCAAGCCACTCCAGTATCTTTGCCAAGAAAACTCCATGAACAGAAACAAGAGTCATTATTGGTATCCAAAATAGAAAATTAACCTTGGGCATAATCTTCATTTTACACAACATAATTCTACCAAGCCAGAATAATTGTAACCTCTTATAACTATTTAATCTGTCTTTAATTTCTTCTTTCATTTTATCAAATTTAACGTTTTTCAACTCTTGTAAATTCTTTGTAATATTTATACCTAAGTATTTTCTGACTTACTTTATTTTAAGATTTTTTTCTTAATCATATCTTTTTCTTTCTTACCACACCTGTCTTTTCCCACTTTCATCTCTAACCACCCCATTATATTTTTAGCTTTTTTTTTTAATTGGGTGGCTCTGACCAACCTTCTTGAATTTTTCTTACTAAATTTGAAACATTTTCTTTTTAAATATATTCAATTTCTCTTAATTTTTTATCCGTGTTTACCTTTAAGCCATGTACTGAAAGATAGCTGATAATATTCTCTGTATTAACACACATTATCCCTCTGCTGTCTCCTCCTTGTCTTAGAAGGAGACCCGGTGGACATGAGGTTGTTGCACATCCTTTGCAAGTCACCACCTTAGATCCCCATTACCTTTTTGTTTCTTCTATTTGAAATTAAGTGTCCTTTGATTTATCTTGTCTCCCTTGAAGAGTACGGAGGAAAGTCCCCCCGATATATAACTATATACAGAAACAAATATATTGTTAGGGGCCTCCCCCACCAAACTCCATTGCCAAATTTATTTATTTAAAATATTTTTACCCCACCTTTCTCCTCAAAATGACCCCAGGAAGCTCACATCATTAAAAAGGCAATATACAAAGCTAAAAACAGGAAGTGTACAAATATTTAAAAAGAATAAAACAAGTACCATATTAAAAATGGTAAATAAAATCAATACTAAAAACACATTTAAAAGCAGCAGAGCACAAAACTCCTCTCAGACCGCCAGTCAATAAGGAAAAGCCGTGCCTGAAGAGAAAGGTCTTTGCCTGCTTGCAGAAGGACAGCCAAGATGGGGCCAGTCTGGCCTCCTGTGGGAAGGAGTTCCAGAGTCTGGGAGCAGCAACAGAGAAGGCCTTCTCCTGTGTCCCCACCAAACACACCTGTGAGGGTGATTGGACCAAGAGAAACGCCTCCCTTGATGATCTTAATGCCCATGCAGGCTCATAGAGGGAGTTGTGGTCTTTTAGATAGCTTGGATTCAAGCTTTATAGGTTAAAACCAGCACTTTGAATTGTGCCCTGAAACGGATCAGCAGCCAGTGGAGCTGTTGTAACAGGGATGTTCCATGTAATCAGCCCCAGTTAACAATCTGGCTGCTGCATTTTGGACCCTTTGGAGTTTCCGAACACTTTCCAAAGGCAACCCCACATAGAGCGCATTACAGTAATCCATTTGAGATGTAACTAGGGCATGTGTCACCATGACCAGATCAACCCTCTCAAGAAATGGGTGCAGCTGGCGCTCTAGTTTTACCTTTGCAAAGGTGCTCCTGACCACCATCGAAACCTGGACATCCAAGTTTAGAGACAAATCCAGGAGCACCCCCAATCTGCTCACCTGTGTTTTCAGAGGGAGTGTAACCCCATCCAGCACAGGCTGCATCCCTATTCTTTGATTTGCCTTTCAACTGACCAGGAGCACCTCTGTCTTGTCTGGAGTAGGTTTCAGTTTATTTGCCCTCATCCAGTCCATTACTGACATAAGGCAGTGATCTGGAGTCAAAATAGATTCCTTGGATTCAGATGGAAAAGAGAGAGAGAGTTGGGTGTCATCCACATCCACATCTCCCAGCGGTTTCATGTTAAATAGCATAGGAGACAAAACAGAACCCTGAGGGATCCTGCAGGCCAGTGGCCAGGGTGTCAAACAGGAGTCCCCCAGCACCACCCTTTGGGCTCTCGCCTCCAGGAAGGACTGGGTCCTTTGTAAAACAGGGCCTCCCAGTCCCATCCCAGAGAGATGGCCCAGAAGGATACCATAGTTGATGGTATCGAAAGCCGCTGAGAGGTCCAGCAGAACCAACAGGGACACACTCCCCCTGTCCAGGTCATCCAACCAAGGCGACCAAATTAGTCTCCATCCCATAACCAGGCCTGAAGCCAGACTGAAACAGATCTAGATAATCCGTCTCACCCAGAAGCTCCACCCCTGGAGCTGAGAAGCCACAACCCGCTCCAGCACCTTGCCCAAGAATGGGATATTAAGAGACTTGCCGGTCATTATCCAGTACTGTGGGGTCCAGGGAGTTTTTTTCTTTGAAAAAAAATAGTGGCCTTCTTGAAGCAACTCAAACACTCAAACAACTTGAGTATTTCACAGGTTTCCAGTTTCTCTTGTTAATGTTGCAATCTCACCTATCCGGAATTGGGAATGTATTGCTGTTCTTGTTTGCTTTGGTTTTGTTTGATTTTTTTAAATCAGCTAACAACAAATATGTATTTTGATGCGGAAACAGTCATTCTTTCAGTCATTGTCTAGTAGTATCTCCACAAGGTACATAATTTCAGGGTGGTACACTTGTTCCAGTGCTGACGATCTTGATGAATCACACAATCCTGATGCAATTGTGGCAGAGTTCTTCCTTGTTGTGTCAGCACACAACCATCTTGTGTGTCTTGCAATTTTAGTTATTGAGAGTGATGGTTCATTCAGATGGGCATTTGCCCCACTTTCTGGTGCATTGTGGGGGCTGATTGGTTCACTCTTATTTTCTGGCAACAACGCAACATTATCACTACCATTCACAAACTGATACCACACAAGGGAAAATCCTAGAACTGATGTCTCCTTTTTTCATCAGTTAACCACTTTTTACCCAATCCCAAATCTATTGTCAGAGCTCTTGTAGACCACCTTGATTGCTGTCACTGGTGTTGTCAACATTTCAGGCTGCCGTTTGCTATGAAAAGCGTGGCATTCTTTTTCCTGCTGGCAACAATATTGTTCATCAATATCAGGCCATTTCTTGGTTTTTTGAATGATGGATACAGAAGCACAATATTCCAAATTCATAAAAAAGAGAGTTTTTTGAAGAATTGAATTCTCTGGCTTTTTAAAATGGGCATTTAAATATACATACACGACATACAAATTCAAACAGAAATTTCGCTCATGTAGAATTACCCAGTGCTATAGAATTCCAGAAGATGAGCACATGATCTATACTAGGGTTACTGGGAGAAGACAGAAGCAAGAACAGCTTAGATGTAGCTGTAGCCCCTCTGTGCCAAAATAATTTGAAGGGCTGTTTTGGACTTAATGAAATAGTGAAGCAAAAGTGTGAATAGGTAGAACACGTACAATGAAGAACACCTTTTACCCTCTCAGGTAAACGAATGTTGGCATGCCTGCTCCACAGAATGCAGACTAGAAAGCTGTGTTCCAATTTGGAAACCCT
Source organism: Intellagama lesueurii (assembly GCA_037013535.1). Taxonomy (NCBI): domain Eukaryota; kingdom Metazoa; phylum Chordata; class Lepidosauria; order Squamata; family Agamidae; genus Intellagama; species Intellagama lesueurii. The sequence goes on from JBAJHW010000002.1 coordinate 131,340,557, forward strand.
TTCCTTGAGTTAGGCAAGCTGAGGAAGAAAAGCTATATTGGACCAAAAGCTCTACAGACATGTGTGCATGTTTTCCAAAAGATGCCTCTTTGCCTTTTGAAGTAAAGAAAAAAGAAAGGAGGAAGTTGGCATTACTGAAGAATGTCACTGGAACCAATATCAAAATCATTCATACCCTGTGAAAGAAAGACAGTGAAGAAAGTCAGGGACAAAATTCAACTCATTTGACATTCGGCAGTGGAGTGTGGCTTTTCATTGATTCCTTCCTCCGTTTTTTCAGCAAACATCTTACTGTGGACTAGAGATGCAGGAATTGTGCTTTCCTTTCACGTCCTTCAGTGGGCTTAGAGAAGAGATGCTCCAGACAACAAACACTGTCCTTATTTCCTCTTGTTGCTTTACCTGGGGAATGTGGTCTTTGCCTTTCATAAGGTAGCTTGAACGTATTGTCACCTTGTGTGCCGCTCCCAGCCACTCCCTCCCCAGTGAAATGCAGTAGCCAGCAGGCAGGCAGCTGGAGCATTCATTCAAAGGCACACCTGGATGAAAGGCGTTTCAGGAAGGTAAGACCTCAGCACTTCAGGGGAAAGAATAAGATGGAATGAAAAAGATGCCTCAGGAAGGAAGGCAACAAAAAGCATGGACATATAAGCAAGCTTAGAGTAACAACTGAAGTAGTAGCTGAATTGTTAGAGCAGTATGACAATGGAACCAATTACCTCAAGAGGTGGTGAGTGCTCCGAACGCTGGAGGCATTAAAGAGAAATTTAGAGAACCATCTGTCAAAACTGCTTTGATTTGGATTCCTGCATTGAGCAGGGGTGTGGACTCAATGGTTTTATAAGCCCTTTCCAACTCAATTATTATGTTATTCTAGATTAGTGTGATTTACACTGTCCTCTTATATGTCACCACTTAGTGATAATGTAGGTGACAAGAAATTAGATGTAGGCAAGTGAGCTGTGGGGTTACTAGTAGAAGATGGGCCAAGTGAAGCATTCTTCTCCATCAGTTCCTGGTATTTCTGTGTTGGGTGTGCAGGACAAGCACCTTTGTCACTTCTGCACATTCACTGAAACCAAGCTGGCAAAATGTTTTTGCTGCTACGAGAAGCTGGTGAAGAAAGGATGGAGGATTCTGCTTACGAAAATAAAGTAGGCCATTTTTTAAAAATGATTTGAGCTTTTAAAAAAGATGTTACTGCTATCAATATGCATAATGATTCACTGGCTCCTGGCTTTAAGAAACTTATAATCTAAAACTCTACCCTGGGAAAGGCTATAAAGGAAGGAGAGTAAAATTGAGGTAAGGATATTCCAAGATTCTGTTGGGGAGCAAAGCCTATTCCTTTCATCCATTCAATTGTTTGTTGTTGTTTCTCCTGCTCTTCAGTGTGTGTCTGGTTGGAGTGCAAATTGTGATGCCCCCAAAAGACAGGGCATCATAGGTTCAGCTTGGCAGGCATGACAGAATTGTGACATTTGGGTTGTATGGAAGAAAATACGAGATGGGGCCACCACAAGATAGGAGTGTGGTGTGTGGTATGGTTTTTGATGATATAAAGGGGCTGGTATTATGTGAGCAGAGAAGAGTTGGCAGCAGATGGTGAGACTATCAGCCAGTTTATACGCAAAGAAGAGATTCTACCTGGGGAAACACGCCTAGAAGCAGTGCGCGCTCTTGCTCTCTCAGCTGAAGACAGGAACAGATCTTGGGACTTTGCCAGTTCTAATCTGTTCTCTATCATTAGATAAATTACTAAAGGAGATAACGTTTTCCAGGATCAGAACCTAGAAGAGTGTGAATGGCACAGGCCGATAGCGACGTTGTCAGGGCTGGGAGGCAACCATTCTAACGGGGTGAAATATCTTTTTCAATCAAATGGCTCAATTTGGGGGTACTGGCAGAACAAGATGGTGTGCCTTCTGGCACATTCATTTATTCTTTTTTTTGCCCCATGTTTCCTTCAGTGATCTGAAGGTGGTTGACATGGCTGTTCACTGTCCTATTGTATAGTTGCTCAAGTTGAGAGTGTGTGACCCTCGTTAGCCCACCCAGTGATTTTCATGGGCAAGTAGATACTTGAACCCAGCTCACTAGGGGCACCACTAGCCAACACTGTTATCAAGTGCTTTGCCAACAGGTAATTGCAATCATCCAAACCTTAAAGAGCCTGTTTTTCAAGTCAGATGGGACTTGGAAGCAAAGTAAACAAGATGCTCAATATGTCTTTAGCAATCACGTCAGGATGGTTTTGTTAAAACAACGATATCATCAGAAATAGAGTACATGGGGGGATTTTTTTTACTGAGAATGGGACAGGAAAGTGAAAGGTTTTACTGGCCTTGTCAACATGTTGCAGTGCTGATGGTTTTTGTTTTGTTTTGTTTTCCTAATTAAAACAACAATAGCATGTGACAGAATTGTTAAATACACACTTTGGCCCAAAGATAGCAACTTTTTTAAAGAGTAAGGTAAAGGTAAAGGTTCCCCTTGACATTTAGTCCAGTCGTGTCCGACTCTAGGGCGCGGTGCTCATCCCCGTTTCCAAGCCATAGAGCCAGTGTTTATCCGAAGACAGTTTTCGTGGTCACGTGGCCAGTGCGACTAGACACGGAACGCCGTTACCTTCCCACCGTGGTGGTACCTATTTATCTACTTGCATTTTTACTTGCTTTCGAACTGCTAGGTTGGCAGGAATTAAATACCATGTGAGTAGACAAAAAAAAAAAAATCTTTCAAAACAAACCTTAAAGTATCTACCCTATATCAATCAGGGAGTTATTTACTCCTATCGAGAGCTTCTGTTTTTTCCCTTGTTGCTTAATTGTGTCTGTGTGTTCTGTGCCATCAAGTCAGAGCCAACTTATAAGAGATACTTAAGGAGTGGTTTTACCAGTTCCACTCTCTCAGTGAGTTTTCATGGGTGAGCGGGGATTTGAACCCTGTTCTCCAGAGTCTTAGTACATCACTGTATCCACTACACCACACTGGTAATCTCTTGTTGTTTAATTAGCTCAATGCTAATCAGCTCTTTTGTAATGATCACAAAACAGTTTTCTACTTGTAGCCACTTTCTGCAGTTGCCTCAAAGACACTACATTCTGCCTAAGAGTCTCTCTCTCCTTCTTCCTGTTAAACTGGTTTTGCTTTTCGTAGGATTTGGAAATTGTTGTAGTTCTCTCTTAGAAAGGAGGGCTCTAAAGAAAGCTCTGGTGACCTCATCCGAAAGACAGACCTGAAGCTGCTCCTTGGTCAGAAATGGGGTCAGAGAGGGAAGCCGACACTTGCCCTTATGGGCACATCATCCCACCTCCAGTGCTTCAGCAGTGATATCTGATTTTAGAATCTAACTTGTTCCACAATCAAGAAATGGAAACCTGCCTGACTAAATCCACCTGAAAGCATATGATGAGAGATGGGCACAAACCAGAAAACTGGTGGTTTGTGATGGTTCATGGTTTGAGGCTACCCACGAACAATCATAACCCCTCCAAAAAACGAACCGGTTCGCAGTTCGTTTTTTTGGGTTTTGTGCCAGTGGCCTGGTCCTGCCACCACTGCCTACTCTGCTGCCGGCACGGGCCATCGATGCCATCTTCAGAGGCAGCGGCAGTATTAGTCCATCTACATGTTGTGTTGGAAAGGTAGCAAAGAAGGGTCTGCAGATTCTCAGGTGAAGCTGATCAGGTAATGAGATAGTATTAGGTTTCACTGGAGTTGGAAAAACAGCAGAGTTTTATTTTCCATGAAAAGAATACAAACCTCCACTATAACGTTCCCAGAAATCTCCACATCATGTGCATAGCTCATAGGCTCCTTTGTCAGTGGGAACTGAGGGTAAATAGGTAGTCTTTATGTTGATAAGGCTGATGCTGGATTAGGTCAAGAAAGTCAGTGGAAGCTAGACTGGGTCCCAAACCACTATCAGCTGGTGGCATTAAGATCTGTATTCATCAACTGAGTACATGAATTAACAGAATATCTTCTCTTAATAAAAGATAAATTGGTATTTTAAACAGCGTATCCTCAAAACAAAGTATCATCTCCTAGCCAAAGATAAATAGGTACTTTCTTTTCTTGAAACTAATTGGAGCCACTTTGGATTAAACAGAGTGTGTATACGTTGTATAAATCATATATATTTCATAGACTCATAGAATCAGAATAATTGAGTTGGAAGGGGCCTATAAGACCCACGTCAAAGCAGATCTGACGGATGGTTGTCCAATTTTCTCTTGAATCTCCAGTACTAGAGTGCTCACCACCTCCCAAAGTAATTGGTTCCCTTGTACTACTCTTACAGTTGATATGTTTTTCCTTATATACATCCTAAATCTGGCTTCCTGTAGCTTAGGCCCATTCTTACATGTCCTGCACTCTGGGATGATCAATGACAGATCTTGTCCTTCCTCTGTATGACTACCTTTCAAGTATTTGAAAAGTGCTATATCTCCCCTCAGTCTTCATTTCTCAAGGCTAAACTTCCCCAGTTCTTTCAATCTTTACTCATAGGGCTTGGTTTTCAGCCCCCTAAATCATCCTTGTTGCCCTCCTCTGAACTTGCACTACTTTGTTGGCATCCTTTTTAAAGTGTGGTGTCGGGAATTGGACACAGTACTCTAGATGAGGCTTAACCATTGCTGAATAGAGGGGAACTAATACCTCATGGGATTTGGAGACTATACTTCTGTTAATGAATCCTAAAATAGCATTTGCCTTTTTTGCAGCCACATTACACTGTTGGCTCATTTCCAGAGCAATAGGGAACAGAAAACACACACCTTGAAAGTGTCACCTGTTCAGAACTGAGTAATACGTAACCACCAGTGAACTGAATTTTATCAGCCACAGTTCAGAGGATCTTCATCAATTCCATGGGCTGCCTTAATCATGTTCATACATGCTATTGAGAAAAGGTGTTCTTAAAGCCATGAAAGCACCCAGACAGAGTCCTTCATATCTTTTCTCTCTTCCCAATCATACTTTCCAGCTCACTGCTATCAACCACCTCCAGGTCCCTGTGTACCTGCTTTTACTCCCACTCTTTGTCATGAACCAACACACTTTTGAGAGGTTGATTATTTGGTATAGAATTTCCTTTAGCCATCTCATAATGCTAATTTTTCTTTCAAATCAGTTTCTTCTCTCTAAAAAGACACAGAGGCAGCAGAAAACTCTGATTTTGCAGTTCTTTTCACTAGACCATACTGAGAGTTGGTCAATCCACATGATACTTAACTTTAACTTGTTTTGTTCAACTGCCTTGGGCTTCCTGTGTTCTTGGGTCAAGACTTCAGAGAACAAGAAAGGCAGAGCTTGCAGGATGCATACAGATGATGCCTTATTGGTCCAAGATGTTTCATGTCTATCAGTTCTTCTCAGGAATAAGTAAGACGTTTTGGTTTTTTTACTGACCCAATACAATTTCCACATCTCAAAGTAGCTTCCAGAAGAGCTCAGACAATTATGCCCTGGTAAGAGACAACAGACCTGAAACACCTTGGGACAATAAGCCATCCAATTTGCATCTCTTACCAATTTGCATATCTGGAATAGCCTCTTCATTTCACTTATCAGCAGTGGATTGCAACAGCCAGCATGTGTCTTTTTGTCAGGAATCGATAGCAGTGCCAAATAAGCATCTCAGAAGATTGCCTAGCTTACTGCCACTCCCTCATGTCACCCACATGTTCTAAGGTTCACCATACCTGCAGACAGGTGCTAGGAATAGGACCAAAATACAGCTGCTGCACTGCTGTCATTGAGCCTCCAGTTGGCAAAGCCTCTTCCTTGAGGGGGTGAAAGTTCAAGAAGCTCAGGCTTCTCTGCCCAGCCCTCTTGGCTGTTCTCTCAGACAGAAGGGTGGGGCAGAGAAGTCTGCGCTCTAACATAAAACTAATAGCATGAAAGATCACACTTTTTTTGGGGTTAGGATATCATTTCTGTGATCCCACTTTGTGTAAAAAAAAAAGTATGAAAAAGATGGTTATTTGGACGTACTTTTATCTCAGAAAGCACCCCATTCAATACTTTTTCCTGTTTCTTTGTTGGATTTGGCTGTTTGCCCTGTTGTGCAACACACCTTCTGCAGACGCAAATCGTTGTGTTCTGCACACTATCGGCCTGGCAGCAAAGTGATGCAGCCCCTGTGCTATCCGTCTTGCAATTTGTTTCTCTTGGCATGCAATCTTGTGTACTTTTGATTCTTGAGTGAATTAAAATCCTATACTTAAACATGGATTGGAGGAACATATTGATTCCCAGGAACATGTTCCAAATTTGTGCCAGCTCTTTTGAACATGTAAAGTTTCACTGACTCACGGAAACAGAATGACCCCTGAGCCAATGTACTATAACTCCATTAGTAAGCGCTGCTCCTCTTCTTCCCCTTCATATCCCTCAGTTCCATGCATGTTTCCATGCTTTGTGCTGGCATATCCCCACCAGAGTCGCAACCACATGGAAATCTCTCTGTAGAGGAAGATTCCCTGTATTGATGTAGCTTTAGGCTCTGCCAACGCAGAGGGATTTAAGAACAATTTCTTTCTCACCCTGATGGTGGGACAGTATTGTGAGAGGTCTTAGAGCTGGACTTCCTGGAGTTGTTTGGTAGTGAGGTAAGGAGGATTCATTTGAGTACAATGTACTGTTAGGCTCTTTAGATGCTATCCTACCAAGTCTGAAGCAACAGTAGAGAATCTTTGCCCCTCCAGGTTCTTGGGACTTCACCTTCTCAGAAGATCCAGCCAGCATAGCCAGTGGTAAGTGATTGTGACAGTTGTAATCCAAAACATTTGGAGAGCCAAAGATTCCCCTTCCACCATGAAAATTTGGTCTGTAGTAAGTCACTACAATAAATTTCTTTGTGAATATTTACATAACCGAGGTTTCATTTATTCATACCTTCAGGCGCAGGAACTCCTTGACTTTTATCAGCAAATGTCATTCTTTTGCATGAGTTAACACCGGTGTTACCTTTTCCTGGTTTAGTCACTTGTCTCCTGTATAGTTTTCTTTTTCTTTGAGGAAATGCTTGACTGACAGTTGCAGTCAGTTGCAGCTTATCTTACGCACATGAAATATCTTTGAAGATTAGGTTAGGGATGAGAGCAAGAAAAGAGTTGGGAAAAAAAACTAGAAGCCCCAGTGGTGGAAGAAAAAAATATGGATTACTGGGTGGGGGGGACAAAGAACTAATTCATATTGACTTGTATATCGTGTAATCAACAGCTAAGCCAGATATTCTAAGGAATTCTGAGGAAGGATTTTTTAAAAATAGGTAAACTAAAATCTGATCAGTTTGGGGAGAAGGAATAAAAATATCCCTGTGAAATAATGTGAATCTGACCATCCCAGTCCTGGAGCATTTCCGACATGATTAATCCATGCAGTCACTCCCTTGCTGAGGTCAAAGTGAAGGCCATTGATTCTGATGCCAGCACCTGAGTTCTCTCTTCAGAAGACGGGGTACAATGTTCGATTCAGTTTGATCTTTTAAAAAGGGATATGATTACAAGGTGGAAAAATATGAATGGATCTGTTGTGAAGTTACACCTGGGAAGCTGGGTTTCCCTAGGTGAACTTGCTTTAGCTGACCACACAGGAATCAGCAGAGAGATGGGAGGAAATTGGTAGTCAGCTTTATTTGCAACCTGTTCAGGTAGCTCTGCTATAGCCATCCAGATTTGCAGGAGGCATGGCTACATCAAAGCTACCTTAACAGATTGCAAATTTCTCCTCTCTTTCGGCTCCTCAGTCCCAAACCCCCCTTTTGGTTTCCTGGGTGCCCTAGCTTGGAAGCACCCAGCATTTAAAAAAAATAAATCAACAGTAAGGGAAAAAGAAAATAAGCAGACCCAGGCACCAGGTTTTGGGAGGAGAGGATTCAAACAGCAGCCAGTTTCCTATCTGAATGAGCGTCCTGCCCTGTCTTGCTACTGCTGTAGCTGGATGGAATGGCTTGAAGTAGAACAGCTACAAAACCCTCCGTAGAAAGATCTGAAACTTTTTATGGATTGGCACAAGCAGCCACATCATCTGAGCCAATGTGAATAAATTCACTACAAAAAAACCCTAGGAGCCTCAACAGCAGAGAAAAAAATATTGGCCACGGGGGGACAGGGGGAAGACTGTGGACTAATTCACACTGACTGGTATGTCATGTAGTCAATGGAAAATAGTACAAACCTGACCATCCCAATCTCAGAGCGTTCTTTGCCAATGTAGTTGCCCCCTTACTCTTAATGCATATTTCTCACTGAACCCAAAATGTAGCAGGAGGAATAATCTTATACGGGAAGGAGGTTCTGCCTTATTCTGTTTAGCTCCTTCTTTTGCTATTTGGGATTGTGTCTCCCCCAAAGTTCCCTCTGGCACGTAAAAGAAGCAGCTAGGGCAAGTGTGACCAAAGGCAGGCCTCCAGATGTTGCTGAACAGGTAACTAAGATACCTCATCTTTCTCTGTGTTAGTTGGGATTGCTGAGGTCGCAGTCCAAACCGCATCTGGACTGTTGTAGTTTGACCACGCACAATCTAAGTTTGAGTCAGTTAAGAATGGAGGAAGCCAAGATGCGATTGGACATCTGGGGATGCCAGAATCACTTCTGCTTTCCTGCAGTCAGGTTGCTGACACAGCCATTATGGGGCAACTCAGTATTCCTCATCCTTCCTCATCCTGGCCAGTCTTGTCACAAAGTATAAGGGTGAAGAACATGAGGAAACCTACGATGGGAGTGTTCTGATCCTCCACTTCTAGTCCTGCTTCTTATCTTTCTGTTCCAGGATCCTGGGGTTGCTGCCATCAGCACATTCTACCGTAAGCCTTTATCTTATCATCGGAACGGAAAAGGGCAGCAGCACGGTAACCAGGCTTTAAATGTAATCATGTTCCACTACAAATTAGGCAAACAGTGATAAAGTAAACAATGATAAAGCAATCAAGGAAGTGGAAAATTACACTAACACATGCTACCTTTTTAGCATTCCAGAATAGTAGCCTTACTTCGCCCAGGTTTTTAGGACCTTAAAGCGTGTCCTTGTTACTTTCCTTATTTAAAAAAATAAAATCTAAATTACTTTCATGACGATGAGTAGTGGATGAGTTCTTTTGGTTGCAAGATGTTATGGCCAACAGGTGAGTAAACACATAAAATTAGTATATGTACCTTTTTATATGATGGATATGAATAACCTCTGACTTATGTGCCATGCCTGAAACTGTGCAGAAGGCTAAAAAGGTGGTAGGCCCTGCACATATGCCCCACCTCAGAGCCTCTCCCCACCAGTCATGAAGGCCTTTGCATGAGGTCTGCAGTGGAGACCACAAGCATGTTAGGCTTAATGCCCGTATAGTACTTGCATGATGGCAGGGCTCTACCTTCTCAGGGCTTGTGGCCACCCGAAGCTGAACAGGCTAACAGTCCCCACTTCAGAACTGCAATTGAGACTTCATGCAAAAAAGTCTCAATGACTTCCAAGTGGAGAGGGGAGATTAGGTTGGGGTTTTTAATGTGTCCCCATGTGACAACCAGGCTCTATCTAGATTTGGGCTATAATGCTTGAACAGAGCTACAGCACTGTTCCTCAAACTAGAGGCATGCCTTCCCCGTGTGTGTCATGCACCAGCAAGTTACATGTGATTTAGGGTGACCATAATAGGGTTTCCCAGATATGTGAGATACTTAGGGAGTGGTTTTACACCCAAACTGTGGACCTGAGTTTTCAGGGGGAGTGTAACCCCATCCAGCACAGGTAGTATCCAAGTGAGCAGGGATGTGAACCCTCGTCTCCTGAGTCTAAGTCTGTCACTCTGCACACTGAGAGACATGAAGACATTCTGGGGAGGCATCAGGAGATGGAGGAAAAGATGTGTAGAGGGAGGGGGAGACAAGTGACAGTGGTGGCCCTAACCACCCACTGCTCACACACATACATAGGCAGCACCCACTGCCAGTGTCTCCAGAGGAGATCTCAAAACAGAACAACCCCCACAAACCCATCTGTCTCTATCACAATGAACAGGGGAGGAAGGTGCTCCAAGGAGTGGAATGTGTAGGGCAATGCGAACACATGCAGAGAAGACAGTGCAGGCATGAGCTAATGGCGGCTGCCTGCTGTTGCCTGCCATTGAGGGATATAAACTGCAATTGAGGGATATAAACTGATCAAAAAGAACAGAGAGAATAAAAAGGGAGGTGGAGTTGCAGTATATGTCAAAAATACACATTCCTGCACAGAAGTACAGAAGGAGGAGATTGGCTGACCCATCGAGAGCATCTGGATCAATCTAGTTGGGGCAAAAAACAAAAGGAACTTGGTAGTTGGCGTCTACTACCAACTGCCCAATCAGAGAGAGGAAGCGGATGAAAATTTGAAAAACAAATTGCAAGGTTTTCAAAGAGACACAACATAGTAGTGATGGGAGATTTCAATTATCCAGATATATGTTGGAGGGGCAAATTCTGCCAAGTATGGCCCTTCCAAGAAATTCTTGGCTTGTGTGGCTGATAATTTTCTCCTACAAAAAGTGGAGAAAGAAACTAGAGGATTTTCTATCCTTGACTTGATTCTGACCAACAAAGATGACTTGGTGGGGGAAGTGGCAGTAAGGGGAACTCTAGGCGAGAGTGACCATGTCCTTCTAGAATTCTTGATTTCAAAGGAAACGAAAGTAGAGTATAGCCACACACGTCTGCTGGATTTTTAAAAAGCCAATTTTAATAATCTCAGAACAAGGATAAGAAATGTACCATGGCAGGAGATCCTAACAAGAAAAGGAGTCCAAGAAGGGTGGGAGCTTCTAAAAGAAGAAATTCTAAAGGCACAACTACAAACAATTCCAACAAGAAAAAAAAGGTGGGAGGAGGCAAAAAAGGCCAGTGTGGCTTCACAAAAAGCTCAGGGAGGCCCTAAAAACCAAAAAAAGACATGTACAGGAAGTGGAAAGAAGTCCAGGCCACCAAGGAGGAGTACAGACAAGTAGCAAGGAAATGCAGGGATGACATTAGGAGGGCAAAAGCTGAGATTGAGCTGAGGTTAGCTAGAAACACTAAAAGGAACAAAAAAGCATTCTTCAGGTATGTGAGTAGCAAAAGACAAACAAAAGACATAGTGGCACAGCTCCGCAATGGAGATGGGAAAATGATAACAGAGGACAAAGAAAAGGCAGAGGTGCTCAATTCCTATTTTAGTTCAGTCTTTTCCCATAAGACAGACTATGAACTTCCAAACAAGTTGGAAGGGCAAGTGGGAGGGGGGGGGGGGAAACAGGATTGCAGCTAGAGATAGATAAACAAATAGTCAAGGAATACCTTACCACCTTGAACGAGTTCAAATCTCCAGGGCCGGATGAACTGCATCCAAGAGTACTGAAGGAACTGGCTGAAGAACTCTCAGAACTGCTATCCATTATTTTCTTGAAATCACGGGAAACGGGTGAGGTTCCAGAGGACTTGGAGGAGGGCTAATGTTGTCCCTATCTTCAAAAAGGGCAAAAAAGAGGAACCTGGGAACTACAGGCCAGTCAACCTGACATCAATCCCAGGCAAAATTCTGGAACAGATCGTAAAGCGGTAATTGTGCAAGCACCTAGAAAACAATGCAGTAATACTGTAACTAGAAGCCAACACGGATTTATCAAGAACAAATGCTGCCAAACTAATTTGATCTCGTTTTTTGATCAGGTCACCTCCCTGATAGACAAAGGGAATGCTGTAGATGTAGTATCTTGACTTCAGCAAAGCTTTTGACAAAGTGCCCCATGATATCCTGATTAGCAAGCTAACTAGCTGTGGGCTGGATAGATCAAGTGTCAGGTGGATACACAATTGGCTACAGAATCGTACTCAGAGGGTGATGATTAATGGGTCCTTCTCTGGGAGGAGGTAACAAGTGGGGTACCCCAAGGCTCAGTCCTGGGCCTGGTGTTCTTCAATATTTTTATTAATTACTTGGATGAGGGAGTGCACGGAATGCTTGTCAGATTTGCAGATGATACAAATTTGGGTGGAATAGCTAATACTCTAGAAGACAGAAACAAGATTCAAAATGACCTTGATAGGATGGAACACTAGGCCGAAAGCAACAGAATGAAATTCAACAGGGAGAAGTGTAAAGTACTGCACCTCAGAAAAAGAAACCAATTGCACAGTTACAAGATGGGGGATACCTGGCTTAGCAAAACAACGAGCGAGAAGGATCTTGGAATTGTAGATCACAAGCTAAATAAGAGCAAACAGTGTGATGTGGCTACAAAAAAGGCAAATGCTCTTTTAGGCTGCATTAATAGAAGTATAGTTTCCAAATCCTGCGAGGTGCTAGTCCTCCTCTATTCAGCACTGGTTAGGCCTCACCTTGAGTATTGTGTCCAGTTCTGGACACCACACTTCAAGAAGGATGCTAACAAACTGGAACAAGTTCAGAGGAGGGCGACAAGGATGATCAGGCGGCTGGAAACCAAGCCTTATGAGGAAAGGCTGAAAGAATTGGGCATGTTTAGCCTTCAGAAAAGAAGACGGAGGGGTGATATGATAGCACTTTTCAAATATTTGAAAGGCTGTCATACAGAGGAGGGGCAAGATCTGTTCTTGATCATCCCAGAATGCAGGACAACGCAACAATGGGCTCAAGTTAAAGGAAACCAGAGTTCAGTTGAATATCAGAAAAAAACTTCCTGTTAGAGCAGTACGACAGTGGAACCAGTTACCTCGCAAGTTGGTGAGTGCTCCAACACTGGAGGCATTCAAGAAAAACTTGGATAATCACCTGGCAGATATGCTTTGATTGTATTCCTGCATTGAGCAGGGGGTTGGCCTTGTAGGCCCCTTCCAACTTCACTTTTCTATGATTCTACGTGCCCATCAGAAGATCAAGTTCTTCAAGTACAATCTGTTAAAGCCCGAAGCTGCTCCTGAATGGTATTTGAGGCACTTGAGGAAACTTGGAGGTTTGTGCTAAGGCAAGTCTTCTAAGGAATTCTGAAGGAGGATTTTTAAAAATGGGTAAAATAAGATCTGATCTGTTTGGGGAGCAGGAATAAATATGAAATATCAACATTTAATTGTTGTTTATGTGGTAGTTATAGTTATATTTCACCTCTCCCTTCACTGAGCTTAAGAAGTACACATGGCTCTACTCCTGCACACTTTATCTTCACCACAAGCCTGTGAGGTAGGGGAACCAGGAGACAGAATCAGGATTCCAAAATATCTTAACAGATTCAGTACAAACAAATGAATGTAAAGTGCCACACTTCGGCATGAAAAATCAGATACACAAATACAGGATAGGTAAAAGCTCGCTCAAGAGTAGTACAACTGAAAAGGATCTATGGGTTTCAGTAGATCAGAAACTAAATACGAGCCAGCAATGTGATCTAGCAGCCAAAAAAGCTAATGCTATACTAGGGTGTATCAAGAGAAATACAGAGTCCAGAACAAGTGAACTTATGCTGCCACTCTATTCTCCTTCAGTCAGACCTCACCTGGAGTACTGTGTTCAGTTCTGGGCACCCCAGTTTAAGAAGAATATTTAAAAGCTGGAATGTATCCGGAGGAAGGTTACCAAGACAGTAAGAGGTTTGGAAACCAAGCACTATGAGGAAAAGTTGAGAGAACTTGCAATGTTTAACCCAGAGAGGAGAAAACTCAGAGGTAATATGATAGCCGTCTTCAAGTATTTGAAGACAAGTCTCATGTGGATGATGGAGCAGGCTTGTTTTTTCATATAAAGAGGATAGGGTCAGAAGTAATGGATTCATGTTACAAATTTCAACTACACATTAGGAAGAACTTCCGAACAGTGAATGGGTGACTACTTTGAAAAAATAATGCAAGAAATGCTCTGGGATTGTGAAGGTCAAATTCATATTAATTTTTGTTGATTCCATGATGTACAAGTCAATGTGAATAAGCCTGGAATTCTCCCTGGCCCCTGATCTGTACTTTTTAACTACATTTTTGGCAATAGAATGTGGTGTGGTTTCTTGAGCTGATGCAGTTTCATGGCTGAAAAGGCAACCAGAAGCTGGCACTCCCAGCTTTGTAGTTCAAGGGGGTGGCGGAGAAAGAAGCAAATGAACACTCACATGGGTGTCAGTTTCCCTCATGCACTCCTTGTGTATTTTTAAAAAACCTTGTGCCAGCATTGAGATTGAGAGAGAAATGAGGGGGAAATTATAAATTCTTGTTTGCAAAGACCAGCTGATGGAAGTCCATTTGCTTTGTCCAACCAGACAGGAACTCGGAAAGAGAAAGGAGGAAATCGGCAATCAGTCCTTGTTTGCATCTTATTAAGTTAGCTCTGCTGTAGCTGTGCCTCCTGCAAATCTGAACAGCTATGACAGACGTGCCTTAACAAACTGCTAATTTCCTCCTCTCTCTTTCTTCTGACTCCTGTCCAGTCAGCTAAAGCAAATTTGTCAAAGGAAACCCAACTTGCAGGGTATAGAGTCAAAGGAGATCAATTTGCATTTTTCCTGCTGTGTAGTCACATCTTGAGAGCCATTCAACAATGGAACCAACTGCCTGGGGAGGATGGTGTACACTCATTACTGGAGGTTTTTAAGCATAGGTTGGATGGCCAACAGTCAAGGATGCTTTAAGGTGCCAATTTCTGGGAGGGAGTTGGACTTGAGGTCCCTTCCAGCTCTACAGTTCTATGATTCTACTGGTTCTGTGAAACCAAATGGAAGAATGACTGGCCCAGGTTCACCCAGTGGCTCAACAAGGTCTCAAACCTGGATCAAGGTCAATTAACTCACTGACTCATTGCATCATGGAAGAGGTTTTAATTTCTGAGAAGCTGATCTTGATGGATCTAGCTGGAGTCATTAATGTATTCATTTTTTAAACCTTGCTTTTCTATTTCACAGTGAATGCCTAAAGTTAATTGGGCAAATCAGGGTGAAAACAGGAGCCGCTCCATCCAGTAAAGGGCTCAGACATTTGGGGCTTTGAGGACCTGCTGTGGCCTAACAAAGCTTTCTGAGGAATTTGAAGTTTACTCTCTATTTTGAGCTACCTAAGTTAATCCCAAATAACAGAAACAGGGGTATGTAAAACAGAACCAAAGTCTAGAATCTGCAGGAAGGCAATGCTTTTAAGACCAACTGAAATACAATTAAAATTCTGGCAAACCCAAAATCTTACATAGTAGGGTCACATAAGTCATAATTAACTTGATGGATGATGATGATGATGAGTAGTAATAGTAGTATTGCATTACTGCTTGTCCTAACAGTAGTGGCATATAGGTAGCAGGATATATATAAGAAAACAGTCATGCATTAATAGTAAATAAATATTTGTGATAACTTGCCACTTTTCTTTATCAGCTAATTTATTAATTCCCTCATTTGTGTTTGCATATCAGTAAAATTATTTTGTTGATGTTGTCCGTGTATGAGTAAACTTTTATTTTTTAAATTTATGACATGGAAAACTATTTGTCATTTTTAGTTCTAAAAAAATGAATACAGTTTTGTGTTTATTTTTAATATTACCAAATTTAAAATTGAGGGAGGAGTCAATACTGATGGGAAAGGAGAGGTGTGAATGAAAATTCCAGCTTTTAAAACTGCATCCTTTTTCTCTAGGAACAAATAGCTGAGGTGCGAAGGGTCACACTGGGAATTTGCTTTACCTGAAACCTCCAGCAGGCTCTATCAAAGAAAAGAAGCTTTGACGTGCCATGAAAATGTCAGCAAGCCCACTGCAGGCTTTGCCTACTTTGGTGTTGTCCTTCATTCTCTGCTATACGTTTCTGTTTCTACTTGTTGCTAAAACCAAAAGGGACAATTCTGAGACTTTTCCGCTGGAAATGCCGGAAGTAACCCAGAACTTATGGTCCGGAAAGCAACTTCGCCATGTCTCTAAATTTGAGTGGGAAGCTGTGCTGAAGAAAAAGGAAGCGGACAGTTCCTCTAGTCTGCAGCCTTTATCACCACCAGCAGCCACAAGGCACCCCTTAGAAGTTCCCTATTCTGGAGGTTATAAATTCCTTCTCAATGAACCGGATAAGTGTCAGGAGAAGACCCCTTTCCTGGTCTTGATAGTGATAACTCAACCCCAAGATGTCGCCAGAAGGCAAGTCATTCGGCAGACATGGGGAAATGAGAGCTCGGTTCCTGGTGTCTCTATCCTCCGCCTCTTTTTGACTGGTGTCCACCCACAGTTTGTATCCCCACTCCAACACCTTTTGGAAGAGGAGAGTTCCATCTACAGAGATATTATCCAGCAGGACTTTCTGGACACCTACAATAACCTGACCCTGAAAACTCTGATGGGCATGGAATGGGTAAGCAAGTTCTGTCCGAATGCATCCTATGTGATGAAGGCAGATACTGACATCTTTCTCAATGTGGGCTACATGGTATCACAGCTGCTACAGCCCCACTTACCCCCCAAGAAGGACTATATGACAGGATACATCTACCGGAACACAAAACCACTGCGCAGCAAGGCTTACAAATGGTATGTTCCGCGGGAGGTGTATCCCAATGACACCTATCCACCCTACTGTGGAGGCCCCGGTTATGTACTTTCTGGAGATCTGGCCAAGAAAATCTACCAAGTGGCTCAGACCATCAAGGTCATCAACATGGAAGATTCTTTCATGGGAATCTGCCTATACGAACTTGGCATTAGTGTAACAGACAGTCCATGGGGTCTCTTCAATGTGTATAAAATTGACTATGAGAAGTGCCGATTCTCTAGGATCGTGGTTGTGCATCATTACAGGCCGGAGGAGCTCTTGCGGATTTGGCCTAGCTTTCAGGATCAAAATCAAACTTGCAAGAGTGAAAGCTGACGAGATGATCTAGCATGCCAAGCTCTTGCAGACGAGCGAGATGCAAATCAAAACATGTTCATGTGTGCATTTATGATGGACAAATTTAAATTATGAAATTTGTACCTACAAATAGGAGAAAAGGTGGAGGAAAGCTCTGTGATTGTGAAAGTGGTACAAGATTTCTCAGGTCAAACTCTCAAATTAGCATTTCCTGAATAAGTAGCATTTGCGCATCTACTTCTTATTATTCTCACTGGTATCTTCCCCATAAAGGTCTCGGGCGCTGTTCTTTAGCAACTTTTCAGACCTGTTCTGAACTGCAGCTTTACATTGGATAGAAGGTGTGCTGAGTCCTGTTGTATTGTTTATCTGTGGGAGGTGGTGCTCAGAAATCTCATATAGCCTTGTGGCGCAGTGGCTAAACTGCTGTACTGCAGCCAAAACTGTGCTCATGACCCGGGGTTCAATCCCAGGTAGCCGGCTCAAGGTTGACTCAGCCTTCTATCCTTCCGAGGTCAGTAAAATGAGTACTCAGCTCGCTTTGGGAGGGGGGGGGGCAATGTGTAGCCTGCATAATTAACTTGTCAACTGCCCAGAGAGTGCTTTAAGTGCTATGGGGCAGTATATAAGCAGCACGCTTTGCTTTGCTTTGCTTTATAGACCAAAAAAAAAAACCCACCCCAAATCTTGAATATAGATAATGGTTCACCATTTTATTTAGCCTCACATTCATGTGCTTATTTTTCTTCATGACTATTTATAAACTACTTACATCTACATCTTTAAAGCAGCATACCCAAACCATCTAAACCCAATTAAACCAATATGCTGTATCTACATAGCCACAGAGTAAAATGTGTGGTGAGGTAATCAACACTACAAACTCTTCCACCCATTGATGAGTCTTCGACTCATGTCTAAAACAACAATTGTCAGTGCTGGGCTAATCCCAGAGGAAATGTTACTACAAACGTTGGGCACCTCCAAACTCAATGACCTGCTTCTAACTGTGAAGTGGATCTCAGCAGTATTTGGCGTCACCAAGAGGGCCTCCCAAAGGTGACCTCAAAGACTGGATGGGCCTCCAACCAAAAAGTCTGTCTCTTAGGTTTCCCAGCACCACTCTCTGGAACTGAGAGTGCATTACAGTCTCCCAGCACCCATCCTATTGAGGTAAATCAGGACGGCAACATGCCAGAAGCCACCAAGAATGAACAAGACCAACAGGGTCCCTATTAGTAACCCTGTAAGAAACATCAGAGCAGCCAAGGCAGGTTCCACCATGTCCAGCTCAGTTCCTCTCTCTCTATCTTTTCTCTCTTGGCCTGTGGCACTGGGCAGAGTGGAGATGGAAATAGCCATTGTGGCAAGTAGGGATGGACATGTTCCCCTGCCTCAGACAGCAGAAGAGCTCATACTAGACTCTAAATAACGCTTGGCTAGGCTATTACTGTAATTTTGCAATAGCAAACCATTGGGAATATGAAATATATGATAGGTCTCTTTCTCTGATGTTGAACCAGACCATTGATTGTTTAGCTAATACCATCTTCACTGGTATCGCAATTTTAGTGGCAGCTTTATTGCCTATTATTTATTGTCTATTTACCTTTACTGTAGGTAGCTGTATTGTTTAAGGATTTCCTGTTTAATGTTTGTAATCCTTGATAACTATTTTATTATAGTAGATATGTAATTATGTTCTAATTTATTTTAATGATTATTAATATGATTTGTGGATGTATAATTTGTCCCATTGTCCATTTCCCACCATGCACTTGCTGCTTACAATTAATTTAGTAAAGCAGAGGCCAGAGTCTGGGCTAGACAGATTGTTAGGACAATAACCAAGAACTGACTTGAGTCTCTGGTAACTGGTTGTTTTCTTCTTACTCCTCCTCTTTTCTCCGTGGGCCACCTTGCTTTGCAAATCAGTTGTAAGGTGTCCATCATTCCACTGTCTTCAGCGGCTCATTACATCTTACCCACAAAGAGGGGCAAAAGAACAATGAGCCAGAGCTAGGGCCATAACTAGAGCTGAGCAAGCACAGTTTTGCTTCAGGGTTCTAGGTTTAGAAGGCACACTCTTTCCTCACACTTCTGGAATTGGCCAGGTAGCCTGGTCTACTGTCACAGGAAAAGATAGCAATAAGACCAGCCAATTTTCAATAGGCCGTGCAGCCAACAGAGCAAGTTGCAAAGGGAACTGCTGAAAGGGGGTGGGAACACCAGGCCTCACTAAGGCAGCAACGAGCAAGTTTACTGAAGGCTTTGGTAGACCAGGCCAATGGCCTATTGCCTGGACATGAAGGAGAAGATGGTGGCTGGTCTTACTGGACTGTGGTAAAACCAGGCTTCCTCTCTTGAAGGGCATGTTTACCTGTTTCTCAGCTGACCAAGGCTTTGGGCTGGACATGGAAAGGAGATGCTGGGAGTTTGTTCGATGCTGTCCTTAACTTCTTGTACGGTTTTCACAATATGGATCACTCACGTGTTCAACTTAAGATGTTTTATGCATCTTCTCCAATGAGTAGTAAAGAGCTGGCCCATCTACATGCTAGGTAAGCATTCTTGAGCACCGTACAGACAGCTTGTGGGGTGGTGAGTGGAAATTCCCCCTCAAGTAGCATCACGTATCCTGCTTCCCCGAAAATAAGACCTAACCTGAAAATAAGCCCTAGTATGATTTTTCAGGATGCTCGTAATATAAACCCTACCCCAAAAATAAGCCCTAGTTAAGTGAAACCCTGCCCTCCACCATTGTGCAGCAACCAGAAGATGACATGACTGTATTTGAATAAATGTAGATGGTTGTACATGAAAAAAATAAAACATCCCCTGAAAACAAGCCCTAATGCTTTTTTTCAAGCAAAAATTAATATAAGACCCTGTCTTATTTTCGGGGAAACACGGTAGCATCTTGGAATTTGTGTCTCATCTCTTCAGTCACCAAGCAGTCTGCATCACCCTTTTATTTAAAGAGTACTATAGATGGACGAATACTATATAATCATTATTTCCCCCTTTAAAAAAATAGACAAAACAGCTTTAAAGGATTTCCCCCCGTGTCCTCTGACACCTTCCCAGTGATTGTGCCAAACAAGAAGAGTGCCCACCAGCAGCCAGCAGTGCCTACATGTGAGGATTCTTGGGCGCCCCCTGCCAAACTCTCCCAAATGAAGCCACTCTGAAGTCATTCGCTTTCTTAAAACAATCAACTTTTATCAATGAAGGCCCAGCAGGGGCAACAGGCACACACACCTTCAACTTGCAATAACACCTTTCCCTCCAACGGGGAGAGGAAAGGCTTCCAAGAACTTTTCTCTAAATTAGGGGTTCCTCCCTTTTCAACAGTCCAGGAGCTGTCCCTTTTTAGTCTTTTGTCCAGGTGTGGATTCTTGTGGCAACAGCACCGGCAGCAATAGCAATGACTCTCGCCTCCACCACGCCTCATCATGCTGGTCCCTCCGGGGTTCTCCTGTCTGACCTGGGAGTGGTCTCTCGCTGAGGGGATCCTCTTCCGCTGCTCCTCTGGTTTCCTCTCATCACTCCTGCCTGGGCCATGGCCATGGCTTGTTCCCTCTTCTTTCTCTCCTCTCTCTTCCTCTGCCCCAAACAAGAGGGTTTCCGTGGCACTGTCTCCCTCCGCCGCTGCCTCCTCTCTGCTTCTTCCCTGGGCAACATCAGTTTACCCCTTTTTCCTGTCTATGCATTTTCTAACTTCTGGCAAGATTCTCTCTTTCTTTTCACTTTCCATCCATCCCAACTCCTGTGCCCCTTTCATCCCACCTTTATATCCTTCCTCCTGAGCCTTCTCCTCCCCTCGTCTCCTCATCTCTCCTCCCCCTTTTCCTTCAAACCCACTGTCCAGTTCTTCCAGTGTGTTTCTTTCCTTTCCTGCTTGTATGTCCCAGATCTTGTTTTTCTATGCAGCCCTCCCTTTTCCAGGGTAGAGGAGATGGCGCACAGGCAAACGACAGCTTCCTCTTGCCTCCTTGCTCACACTAGGTATTACGAAATGACTGTAATAGGCATACTGATTGAACCCTGAAGAGTAGGAATGCCAGCAGGAAATGCCAGCAGTGTCAGGGAAACAAAGAGCAGGTCACAGTGGGGAAGTGGGCAAATACCCCAGGCAGCACTAGCAGAGAGACTGGGGCAGCAGGTACCTGTGGTGGATAGGAACTGTGCCAACAGTTGAGTGAGCAGAATCTGGGAGTAGTAATTGGAAGGATGAAAGAAGCAGAAAGGGCATCAGAGTGAAGCCTGGCATACCTAGTACTGTGAGCAGAATATGCCATTCTCTCTTACTTAAAGGAGACTTCAGGGAAGCCCAGCAGTGGTAGGTTGACCTCAATAAAAATAGGTTTTTCTACAGATCCAGGTTCCAGGTGCCTGCAGTGTAGACTGACAATGTCCCGACCTGAGAGAACACACTCTCTCTCACTGAGCAGACTAGTTAGTTGGTGGGCAAGACAGCAGTCCCACTGTCACCTTGGCTAGACCTCTCCAGAGTCCTTCTCAGCCCAGTAAAACAAAGGATCGGCTCCTGTATGTACACCTCTGCCATGTCCTTCCTCTGGGGTGGTATATCTAGAAGACAGGCCCCTTCCATGCTTGTCCAGACAGTGTCTGCTCTTGCCGGGGTGAGAGACTTGGACTTTAGAATACAACTGCTGTTTGGGGTGGTATGAATGTTGCTAGTTTCTTTCTGCTCTGTGTGACTCCTCAGTGCTAGCCAGACCTTCTGCACTAGTTGCTGCACGTGATGGAAAGTTGGCTGGCCTCACCTCTTCTCTTGCTGCTGAATATCCATTGTCCCACTGTTTAATACTACAGTCCAAGAGGGTTTCAAGAACATATTCCTCCTTCTTCCACAAGGAGGCAAACCTGTACTAGAGCAGGTCCTTTAGCATGCTGACCAGGAACACCAATTCAGGCCAGAAAAAAAATCCTGTTTTCCTTCTATGGAATCATCCATCCATTGAGACTGTCCCCTCATTATGCCATTATGTGAATCAAGCCATGGAACATTGGGATCCCCTGGCTATGGACGGTTGTCTCCCCATTAAAGACCCGTGTGGCACTCTCAAAGCTTTGAAGGACATAGACCACTTGACCCATCATGTCTCACTCTTCTCTGCCCAGAGGAGCAGCCACGCCAACGGAAGTCTCCAGTGCCAAATCAGGGAGTGCCTTTTGCTGCTCCAGCACTCTTTCAAGCAGGTGAAAAGTGGCATTCCATCGAGCTTGCACATCCTGGATTCGGTGGTGCAGTGGCAATTGCAATTTTGCTTGCCTCTGTTGCAACCAATCAGTGCCCCAGGCAGTGCTGAAAATGCTGTCACCATTCTGCCCCCCTCAATAACGATCCATGTCTTTGATACCCTGCAAAGCACCCCGATCAACTAGGTTGAGAGTGTGGTCCGTACACCACTCATCTCCCCAGTTTGCAGTGCTGTCACCATGTTTGCCCCACTGTCAGTGACAAAGAACTTGCCTTTCTGTAGCTAGACTCTACTGCTCCAACACATCCCTCAGAGCCTTTTCAATGCTGTGAACGCTGTGGCTGCCCTCCATTACAGCCACATTCAACAAGGTTCCACCTGTATCCTGCCTGCCCTTCTATGTTGCCCTATGTCTGATGCCTGTACCTCCCACCAGTGTCCTGTCAGGAAGAGATAGGCATGTTTTGCACCCTGGATACTCCAGATGTCACTTGTAAAACATACCTCCTGTGCCCTGGCCAACTGCTGCTATACCAGTTGCCTCATAGCCCAATATAAATCTTGCACCACCCTGCAGCTAAGGGTTGTTCAAGATGGCAATTGGTAAGAGTGCCATAAACCACGGAAGCCAGTGTTCTGCACCAGAGAGAATGGCTGGTCTTCCAGGGCTATAATCTCTCCTAGGCAATGAATAATCCTGACATTTTTACATTTGCAGAAGGCCTTTTCCCACACCCATCCAAGCTCCCCCAGGGTAGCCTGGAACTTCTTGAGATGTGGGTCTTGTATTTGTTGCCTCCTACCTCATGCTATTTGCCCATCTTTCCTAACCCTACTTCCCTGGGCTGGTGGCTCAAACTCTGCCCTCTGATGGCTCTTATGCTTCACAAAAAAAGAAATCACTTGCCACCACAGTACCCACTTCATTTGCCAGCAGCAGTGCCCTGTGCCAAATCTTCAAGTGACAGAGCATGCTACTACTAGAGAGGGGCTCGAGTCCTGTCCATGCTGGAGCACATTGTTGCAGTGCATGCACTCCGCCGTCCAAGCATCTGTTGCAAAATATTGAAAATGCTTCCAGATTATTGATTTATTGGGAGCTCCAATTTTTGACAGCATATTCCTAATAGGAATTGCAAACTTGTCATTACTACTGGTTCCAGCAACCAATGGGGCAAGTGCAGATGGAGGGGGGGCAGGGTTATTTCAGTGTCACATCCTTCTGAAATAGTGCCCACCTAAGTCTCCTCCTCCCCTCTATCAGATGTGTATGTACTCAAGGAGAGCTCCCACCAACCACAATGCTGCTCTGCACAGGAGGGACTTATTGGGAATAGGGGCCAGGGGGAAATCCTTCCTGGAATATGATGGAGCTGCATGGTATGGATATGAAAAGCAAACTCTTGTACTCTTCATAAATCTCTTCCCTAACCACAAAAGCAGCAGCACTACTTTTGCAGCCTAAACTGAAAGTGCCAGTCTGAGTGCTGATGCCATCCTTGACCTTTTCTGGCACACTGGGTCTTTGGGGGGAAAAGTCCCTTCTTCCCCTTCCTCTTTTTGGCCCCTTGCCATGGCTGGATAGCACATGAACATCACTGGAACATGTCTGAGGTTCACTTATATACCTGTCCCACCTTAAACCAAAGGCTTATCTGCCACCTCCTTGACAAACACAGCCTATACTGGTGCTCTTTAATGGTTTCAGTGCTGAACAAGTCAGCTGAGTGGCAGATTTTGTTTCGAGGTTTCATAGTACTAGTTGTAAGCTGTCTGTTCCCTCTCCCAGTGGAAGCTGCTCCAGTGGGTGCAGGAAGCACTCCTGCAGCTTTTTCCAAATGCCTACTTCTTCTACCAGACTCATGTTTCATACTGCCTGCAGACTCTACCCAAAGAACAGTATGATTTTGCTGCAGCAGAACATAAACCCTTCCAAAGAAAATCATACATGTGCACACACAGACACAAAATCTACTAACTTAATACCTACATGCATAACAAAAGCTTATTCCCCCTCCTGATATATTCTAAAGGAGCCTAAACCTAATATATTTTCATGTTCATTTATAACATACTATATCAATCTATGAATCCTATATCTTATTTCTAACTACGTATATTA
Organism: Intellagama lesueurii; assembly: GCA_037013535.1. Lineage (NCBI taxonomy): Eukaryota > Metazoa > Chordata > Lepidosauria > Squamata > Agamidae > Intellagama > Intellagama lesueurii. The sequence goes on from JBAJHW010000002.1 coordinate 131,364,698, forward strand.
AGTAAACAATATGCAATGAGATGCTGCAGTGCAGGCTTGTACCAAAGAATATCTTAAGAGCAAATGCCATGGGGCTTTATAAGTAGCTATGCCTAGAGATGAGGATGACTCACCATTTTGGCGAGTCGTCCCACTTCGTGAGTCGTCAAAAGTTGACAACTCACGAAGCACGAAGTTGCCCTCATGAAGCGATGAATAACGAAGTTATTCATCGATTTGTGGGGGGGTTATTAAAAAAAAAACACCTCCGCCCCCTCTAGCAAACAGAAGTCTAGCCTTTTGCTTTCTAATCAATATGAGTAAATGGGACTCTGAAATGTAGGAATTATTATTACAGACATTTGGAACTATCAAATTCAGATTTGGATATATTCAGAACTATCCAACTATAGCATTATTTGGAGAATGCCAAATATATCCAAATGCATATCCTTATTTAAAACAAACTAGGTTTGATACTCCAGTTAGTCACCTAACAAAAAATTTAAAAGTATCTTGAGTTTGAACACAAGAATGTTTACTGAAAAAGAGAAACTTCCAGTCACCTATTTTAACATGCAGAGAAGGATGGGGGAGTGTGAAAGTCAGAGACTCATGCAGGATCATATTCATAATGTCAAGTAAGTTGTTCTGTCTGTGCTAGGCCAGTACATCTTTGCAATAATACATGTGATCTCTCTGTTCTTGAAAAATCAAGGTCAAAATATTGTAGCACTTAAAGTAACAGATTATTTCTCTCTCTCTCATTTTTCCAACAAAGTAGGAGAGATATTTCTCTAGAATCTCTTCTTGAAGAGGACTTACCATGAGGTTTATTCTTTTATGGATCTGCCATATAGAGTACCTACTATGCTAGTTACTAAAAAGAAAAAAACCTGTATTTCTTTAGAACTAAGCAATATACAACATTTAATTATGTGCTGTCAAATTGGAACAGACCCTAATAAGACTTTCAAAGTAAGTAGTACACAATAAATGCACTTTCAATTAAAATAATCAGAAATGAAATACAAACAGCAGTTCAGGGATACAGTTCTGAAAATACTCTCATTGGAAATAAGCTTTACTGATGCAAAAACCCTGTTATTTCTAAGGAGTATGTCAGATGCCTGCTCCAGGAAGCATGTTCTACAGAACACATATAACAGCACACTCAAAGTAGTATTGACCAAGGTAGCTCAAACATCATTTTCCATTCTTGCTCTCAACTTTTTTTCTGAAGCTCCAGGGGACCCTTTCTGAACTGGGTGGAGGATAATGGTGGGGAACATTGCAGGTGAAACCCATTTTGCAAGCAGAAATACACTCTTATTCCATTATTACTTCCCGCCTTCCTTCCCCAGGACGTTTTGCAGTTTTGTTAGAACTTCAAGTACTTCTGCGACAACTGCTGCATTTTTTGTAGTCTTTAAATAGTTTTGTTTGACAACTTTAACCACTTCTATTAGATATTCTGCTTTTGATTCTCTTTGCCTTTAGCAACACTCAAATTTGTTTCAATTTTGCTCTTGAGCAGCATGGATAAAATCAATTTTTAAAAAAATTTAAAAATCAGATTATTAAAATTTAAATTGGCTTTTTAAAATATCACAGAATCACAGAGCTGGAATAGACCACAGGGGCCATTGAGTCCAACCCCCTGCCATGCAGGAACTCCATCAAAGCACTCCTGACAGATGGCCATCCAGCCTCTGTTTAAAAACCTCCAAAGAAGGAGACTCCACCACACTCCAAGGCAGCCTATTCCACTGCCGACCAGCTCTGACTGTCAGGAAGTTCTTCCTGAGATTCAGGTGGAATCTCTTTTCCTGTAGTTTGAAACCATTGCTCCTTGTCCTAGTGTCTGGAGCCGTGGAAAACAAACCTATCCTTTCCTCGAAATGCCATCCCTTCAAATATTTAAACATGGCTATCATGTCCCCTCTTAACCTTCTTTTTGTAAAGCTAAATATTCCCAGCTCCCTAAGCTGCTCCTCATAGAACATGGCTTCCAGACCTTTGACCATTTTGGTTGCCCCTCTCTGGACACGTTCCAGGTTGTCAACATCCTTCTTGAATTGAGGTGCCCAGAACTGGACACGATAATCCAGGTGAGGTCTGACCAAAGCAGAATAGAGTGGCATTATCACTTCCCTTGATCTAGACACTATACTCCTATTGATGCAACCAAGAATTGCATTGGCTTTCTTGGCAGCCGCATCACACTGCTGACTCATGTTCAGTTTGTGGTCTACCAAGACTCCTAGATCCCTTTCACAGGTACTGTTGTCTAGCCAGGTATCTTCCATCCTATATCTGTGCAGTTCATTT